>CM061543.1:104234389-106634389 GCA_030864215.1 Capsicum pubescens
ATTAAAACTCAATAAATATCAAAATAAATCTATTTTTATCTATAACTAAGAAAATAAATACTTGCAAATTTTATAAAAATATCAATATTTTTTTCTATTTATGATCTTCCCCGGAGCGTAATTATTAGATATTTAAAATTATGTCATTATATAAAATATCAAATTACTTGTAGCTTTTTGATATATTCTTATTCTCTGGTAATATCTTCTTCATCATGAATAATGTTTTTTATTTAAAATTATCCAATTATGTGATTAAACACTCTAATAATTATGAAAACTTATCAAGAAGACTTATTTAGCAGATCATTAAATATACTGATTATAAAGTAAAAAAAAGATACAATATAAATTATTATTTTTATACTTTGAAGCCCGGGCCTCATGAAACTAGTTATAATATAAGGGACAATCCATAACTTTGGTAGTCCTCACAACCTCTTAAGCCACTCTTATGCTTACACATAGTTGTTGTAATTGGTTGTTTACCATGTATTGTCATTATTTGAAAGCCAACTTATGCTTTACATATAATACTACTTTTGTTTGATTTATACACTACAAGTAGCCCTTTCCCAACCTCCTCCCCTACTTTTAAGTTTTGATTTTTCTTGTAATTAAAATATAAAATGATTAGTAATAGTTAATATTATATTTTTAAAAACTTCAAATATAGCGCAATTTTTTTAACAAATTTTCTTTTCACTTTATTGTCATTCATAATATGGTGTTTTTAATTTGTACAAAGTCAGTCACCTTTTGAAATTAAAATATATTTTAATTAAATTATTTTTTATTAACATTCTCTTCATCTCAAAATAATTGTCATGTGCTCCTTTTATTTCAAAATAGTTGACATATATATATTTTGCATAACTATTAAAAAAATTAATAAAAAATGCAAATTAACTAATATGACGTTGTTATCTTTTTAATATTAAATACATGAACCTTGTTCAATTAATGTGGGAATCAATTACTAAGGGTACATTGAAAAAAATTATCTTTTGATCCTTTAAACATGTCAATTATTTTATAATAATTTTTTAATAAACATACCGACTATTTTAAGACGAAAGGAGTAGTAGTATTAATTTAATATGATTTCATGGTTATATAAAAAAGTTACCCACTTCTCAAATGTAGAAAATATATTTATCAACTTTTCCTAATCATAATTTTCTTCAAGTTAAAATGATTGTTTTTAATAAATAAAAGAAGTTATAATTAAAAGGTAATCCAATAAATAACAAAAAGAAACCAATTACAAAAGACCAAGTGGAGATGGCCTTAACAAAAAAAGGAGAGAGCAAAAATGGAAATATACAAGAAAATGAAACCATCAATATACTACAAATTTGACATGTGTAGCAACTTTGCTTTACAAAAAAAAGTGAAATGTCTAAAAAGTCCCTGTGAGGACTACCAATTATATTGTATATAAGGGAGAATCTCTTGTTTTCGGCGTCCTCACAATGAGTGTAACAGAAATTTCAATTTTAATTCTTTACATGTGGTTGCTTGCCATTTGATTCTCAATGTATTTATCATTCATTTTTTGAATGTAGTCCTCACAAGGACATTTTTGGTATTCTAATTTTTGTGGTCAAATAAGATTATTACACATAGCAAGTGATGGTGGTTTTTCTTATATATTTTTATTTTTGCTCTTATTCTTCAAATCATTGCACTTGGATTTTTGCAAGTGGTTTCTTCTTCCCTCTTGTTAGATTATTTTTTAATTAAAATTTCTTTCATTTTAAATCAACAATAACTTGAACTCAAAAAAATTATTCACGATAACTTAATTCAAAATTAAATTTTGTAATAATTTCAACTACTACCTTATAGATTTTTCTAATATTCTATTAATATTAGTTTAATTATCTTGTAATATTCTTATAGATCATTATTAAGTTAATTTATGTAATGACTCTAAATTAAGGTTATAATTGTTATAATATAAACTTAAAGTCATTGAAATATTTTATTTCAGATAACTCTATAAGATGAAAAAAATATGTTGCAAAACTCTTGCCACAGAAATTATGAGAGAAACTAAAATTCAATAAATATAATTTATTTCTATCTATAACTAAAGAATTACATACCCACAAATTTATAAAAATATCAATATTTTCTATTAGGTTCTTCTTTGAATCCTAATTATTACATATTTTAAATCACATTATGTTATAAAATATTGAATTACTTGTAGCATTTTGATATATTATAATACTTTGGTAATACTTTCGTCCTCACAAATTATTATTTTTTAATTATCCAATTATGTGATTAAATATTTTAATAATTATGAAAACTTATCAACGGGAGTAACTGGTAAAGTTGCTGCCATGTGATCAGGAGGTCATAGGTTCAAGCCTTGGAAACAGCATCTGACAGAAATGTAAGGTAAGACTGCGTACGATACACCCTTGTGGTGGGGCCCTTTCCCAGACATCGCGCATAGCGGTAGCTTTAGTACACCGGACTGCCCTTTTTTTATCAACGGAATATGTTTAATATACCATTCGATTACATTAATTATAAAGTAAAAATATATGATATAAATTAATTTTTTAAATTTAAATCATTATGTTTACTAAAAATTACACAAATACACAACTTATGTTTTCAATATTACGAAAAATCTCAACTCTCTAAACATATTATAAAAATCCCACATATACACAAAATGTTATGTATATGTCGACTATGTTATGTATATTAATAGGGAGAGAGAGTAAAGTAATTATAAAAGTAGGAAAGAGTGTAATTACTTTTAAAAGGTTGGTATTTATGTTATTTATACTTATGTTTATATCTAGACTTTGGGCCCGAGGTTAGCACGGGCCTCGTGAAACTAGTTTCTATTATATATAAGTAAAGGTCTGGTATGCTACTAATTTGTCTTTTGTGGTACTACCAAACCTTTACTTATATAATCATTTTTTTTACTATTACTATTACTACTATTGTTATTATTATTATTATTATTATTATTATTATTATTATTATTATTAAAATTACTTTATTACTACTACCAAATGTATTTCGGTAATTTAAGTCACCCCAACCTTCACTTATATATAATAGTAAATAAAATGGTTATACATGCATATGGACATACATCGATTCTGAAATATTTATTGCACCATAAAATTATAAAAATATCCTTGGTAGTCATTTAATAAGGAATAATTTGTGATACTACCAAACCTTTACTTATATATTCATTTTTTTAGTATTACTATTACTACTATTGTTGTTGTTGTTATTTTTATTTTTATTTTTATTATTATTATTATTATTATTATTATTTATATTAT
Organism: Capsicum pubescens; assembly: GCA_030864215.1. Taxonomy (NCBI): domain Eukaryota; kingdom Viridiplantae; phylum Streptophyta; class Magnoliopsida; order Solanales; family Solanaceae; genus Capsicum; species Capsicum pubescens. The sequence continues at coordinate 104,237,719 of CM061543.1, forward strand.
TATTTATATTATATATAAGTAAAAGTTTGGTGTACTACTAATTTGTTTTTTGTGGTACTACCAAACCTTTACTTATATATTCATTTTTTTACTATTACTACTACTATTATTGTTATTATTATTATTATTATTATTATTATTATTACAATTACTTTGTTACTACTACTAAGGGTATTTTGGTAATTTAAGTCACCCCAACCTTCACTTATATATAGTAGTAAATAAACTGGTTACACATGCATATAGACATACATCGATTCCGAATTATTTATTGCACCATAAAATTATCAAAATATCCTTGGTAGTCATTTAATCAGGAACAATTTGTGGTACTACCAAAACTTTACTTATATATATATATATATATATATATATATATATATTTTACTACTATTGTTATTATTATTATTATATTATTATTATTACTACTATTACTACTATTACTTTATTACTACTATCAAGGATATTTCCGTAATTTTAATCACCCCAACCTTCACTTATATATAGTAGTAAATAAAATGGTTACACATGCATATGGACATACCTCGATTCTGAAATATTTATTGCATCATAAATTACCAAAATACCCTTGGCAGTCATTTAATAAGGAACAAAAAGATATTTATAAAAAATTACTACCATGTATGATTCAATTATAAAGGTCTAAATAAAAATATTATTAAAATAATACATGAGGACAAAACTAATAAATATAAGAAAAAAATAATATGCATAAAAGATATTTATAAAAAATTTACTATCATGTATAATTCAATTACAAATGTTTGTCAAAGTAATAACCTCTCCTTAGGAATTGTTGGCATCAAAACTTAAAATGTTGAGTTATTTATTGAGTAGATCATACGTACCCATAACAATTTATACATTTTATTTATAAAATTTACTATCATGTATAATTCAATTACAAATGTTTGTCAAAGTAATAACCTCTCCTTAGGAATTGTTGGCATTAAAACTTAAATTGTTGAGTTATTTGTTATTATGTGACATAATGTATACTTGTGTTCTATATCTTGGTGTGTTGTTGTAATATATGTGATATATATTAGAACTGTTAGTGCAAGTGGTGTGGGCTACCGTTGTGGGACATTTTATGATTGCAGGTGACGTGCCCTTAGTGTATATTTTGTATGCTTTATTTAATACTTTGCTTGGTCGGCCTATGATACCTACTAAGTACAAGTGAACCGTTCTCATGCCTACTGCGCCCTTTCAGTCCAGGTCCTAGCTCGAGTGCGCCTCAGCTTGATTGACTCGGGAGATTGTTGGAGCTTCCAAGGTAGCGGTTGGATATTCATGCGTCCAAAGTTCACCTCTATCTTTCTAAAGTAGTTTTGTCTTTATTAGTATTCAGAGACAGATATTATTTCTTTTGTGGTTATTTTTCCGATGTATTTGACTCTTGGATTGTATTAGTCGTTCTTACACTATTGACACCTGGTTTTGGGCATGATTGGTATTTTGGATAAGTTCTTTCCGCATTGTTATGATTACTTATATGGTTCAGCTTCATTCTAGAAGCCTTACCTTGGAATATTTTTTGTCTTTTCCTCTTTTCTTATCAGTTTGGGTGATAGGCTTACTTGTCAAGGTATGTCGCGACAAGTGCCATCATGACCCTCATTTTTGGGTCGTGACAAATTGGTATCAGAGCAGCCAGGTTTCATTGGTCTAAATAGTGTAAGAATGGTATGTCTAATAGAGTCTCTCAGATTGATACGTAAATATCCGTATCTATCTTTGAGAGGCTATAGGATGTCTTTAGGAAACTTCCCTCACTTTATTCCTTAGCGTGCGAATTCTTTCATATCTTGTGTTCTGAGTTGTGTTTCACTCTTTCTGCGTGGATGGTATGGCTTATACTACATATCAGTTGAGAGATGCTGTGAGAAATTAGTGAATATCATTTGTCGGTTGTAGGCTTGTTGATGCTCCTTAGTTGTTATGGGATTAGTTTGTTGATGCCTTTCTAGAGAGATTTGTGCCTTTTAGTTTGAGAGATCTTATGTGGGATGAGTTTGATCAGTTAGAAAAGGGCTTTATGATAGTTGTTGCGTATGAGGCACGCTTCCATACCCTATCCAAATATTTCTAAATAGCATTTCCACCGAGTTTGAGAAGATTCAAAAGTTTGTGAAGGGTTTGGTTGTCTCCCTTCAGTTGGTTATATCTCAGATGGTTGTGTTTGAGGGTTCTTTTCAGAGTATTATGGATCATGTTAAGGTGACAGAGGATGTTTTTTGGGTATCTTAGGGAGGCGCCAAGGGGGTGCATCGTTTTGGTAAGTTCAGGATTCGGACCTCTCGAAGCAGAGATTTTAAAGGTTCTCATAGATATAATGGTAGGCCAGTGCAGGTGACTTTGTAGAGTTCAGCTAGTGGATCTTCTAGTTCAGCAGTTCAGGGTGGCCTTTCGGGCCCAGTTGTACCTTCTCCTATTGAGACTAGTCGTAGAGGTTGTTATGTATGTGATGAGATTGGCCATGTGGCCAGGGACTGTCCCCGTCGGGTGATTTGAGTTGCTCCTATTTCAGCTGCAAGAGGTAGGGGTTCTACCAAATGTGCAATAGGTAGAGATAGTAGAGCCCGTGTTGGTGGTCGTGGGGCTACTCAGCCAATTGGTAGTCGTGGATAGTGTTATGCTATACCAGCCAGACCTGAGGCAGAGGCTTCTGATGTTGTGATTATAGGTATTGTCCCCGTTTGTTTCAGACCTGCATCTGTATTATTTGATCTTGGGTCGACTTTCTCCTATGTGTCTGTATATTTTTCTTTAGGTTTTGATTCTGTTAGTGAGCCTCTTGCCATGCCTATTCGTGTATCCACCCCAATAGGTGATTCTTTAGTGGTGGATCAGGTTCATCGATCTTGTGTTGTGACTTTTACAGGGCGTGAGACTTTGATAGACTTGCTTGTGTTAGATATGATCGATTTTGATATTATTTTAGGTATGGATTGGTTGTCTCCTTATCATGCTGTGTTAGATTGTTTTGCCATGACCATGACTTTAGCTTTGCCGGGTGTGCCAAGGATAGCTTGGAAGGGTGCACTTCATTCGGGTCCTAAGAGGATTATATCTTATGTCCAGGCTTGTAAATTGATTGAGAGGGGATGTTTATCTTACTTGGCCCATATTCGTGACACTAGTGTTGTTTCGCCTCCTTCTTTAGATTCTATCCATATTGTCCGTGAGTTTATGGACGTGTTCCCTATGGACTTGCCTGGTATGCCTCCAGATCGAGATATTGATTTTGCCATTGATGTTGAGTCGGGCACCAAGCCCATTTCTATCCTTCCTTACAGGATGGCCCCAACAGAGTTGAAAAAACTGAAGGATCAGTTGCAGGAGTTATTGGATAAGGGATTTATCGGACCTAGTATTTCACCTTGGGGTGCACCTGTCTTGTTTGTGAAGAAAAAGGATGGGTCTATGTGGATGTGTATTAATTATCGACAGTTGAATAAGGTTACGGTTAAGAATAAATATCCTCTTCCTCGCATTGATGATTTATTTGATCAGCTCTAGGGTGTTGTGTAATACCCCAAGAAATCCAAACCACTATTAAAGCCATGTACCAAGCTCATGCATAGTACATCATGGTTCATTTATAGTTTTATGAGTAAGTTAGATGTATATTAAGGCTTCAAATAACTCCCATCTATCAGACGAATCAAAACATTCCTTACCGATTGAATTCTTGAGAAGGATATTGGTATAGTCAACTTCAATCGATCATATATCTCATTACACTTGGAATTTTTTATCTCATGACCTATAAACAGATAGATAATTTAATTATCTTTCTAACGATACCAATTTCGCCTAAATTCGATATCGGAGCAAAGAGTTATTCCTATTTTACTCCAGCATGTCAGGATGAAAACTGTGTGACGACATTCGTGGTAGCTTACCACATTTGTGACGCCCTACCACGAAGGTCATCAGCCTTAAGCAGAAACCAGATCCTGTGTGACGACATTCGTGGTAGCTTACCACATTTGTGATGCCCTACCACGAAGGTCGTCAGCCTTAGGCAGAAACCAGCTCCTGTGTGACGACATTCGTGGTAGCTTACCACATTTGTGACGCCCTACCACGAAGGTCGTCAGACTTACGCAGAAACCAACTCCTAAGTGACGACATTCGTGGTAGCTTACCAAATTTGTGATGCCCTACCACGAAGGTCGTCAGACTTATGCAGAAACCATCAATTCCAGCTCCTGTGTGACGATATTTTTGACGGCTTACCATACTTTTGACGCCTTGTCACAAATGTCGTCAGCTATGATTTTCAGCAATTGAGAATTTATTTTATAAGGGTATTTTGGTCTTTTCCCTTCACTTCCCACGACTTATAACCCTAAAGAGGCATAATTTTTCCCATTTTTCTTCAGTTAAGCATCTCAAAAACCCTCTCTTACGCTTTCAACCACAAGATTAGGGTTTCCTCTCAAGATCATCTCCTCAGGAACAAGAACATTCTTTCCCAAAGGGGTGAAACCCTAGTCAAGAAAAATCAAGGGCAAGCCTAAGGATTTCTTCAGGAACCTTTAGAAACATTAGATCTCTTTCAAGATAAAGCTTTAAGGTATGCGTAGTGTTCATCTGTGGATTCAATTCGTTTATAGAGCTCAAGAATCATGCTTTTAAATGTTATTTTGTAAACTTTTTGTGGTGATATGAGCATGTACTTGTTGATGATTGTTGTTTAAGTTTCAAGATGATATCTAAAGGTGTTTTCATGGAATATATGTGGTTGTTAGTTGAAAAACACGAACTTTGAGTGGTTTGATATGATGCAAGTATGAAATCTACCTATGCCTTAAAGAATGCATGTAAGGTGTTTGATAAAATGCCTAGGATGCTAGAAATTCATATTTACATGATTCCATGATATCTAAATGACAAGGCCATGTTAGATATACACTTCAATATGGATTTCCATGCTATTTATGTGTTGTTATTGTTGTGGTATGAAACATGTATGATAATGGAGATATGAATTATGTACATGAAATATATCCATGCTTTCCCCTACCATGTTTGAGATGTTGAATAAATACATGAAGTATAATATCCCCTACTTATGATATTGTGAATTGTGGACTCCGATCTTGTGATCAAGTCGTGTCATGTGTGAGTCAGTTTCATTCCATCGAGACCTGGGGGTATTCGTACCCGAAAACTATAGCTGTGTGCCTAGAGTCATGTCATGTTATCACGATAATCTCAGTCAAGCCATGATCTATAGAATTCAGTCAGTCATATGAGTCAGGAAAATCCAGTAACCTCAGTAATCTCAGTAGTTCAGTAATCTCAGTACTCAGTAATATCTGTAACGTCAATATTCAAAGTCAATCTCAGTAATTTCAGTACTCTCAACCAGTCCTCAGAACTCACTATATTTCGTCTGTCATCAGAATCCAATAAACTCAGTTTTAGCTCCGCTAAACAATACCACTAGTATCAGTTTAGTTAATCAGTATCAGTTTAGCAAATCAGTTCAGTTAAGTTATTTAGTTCAGCCCAGCTATTCAGTTCAGTGTCTTTCAGATAGGAGTAGGATTCAGCACCGAGTGAGCCTATGGATGGGGACTCACCCGCTAGATTAGGACTGAGATCCTTAGAAGCAATCCCTAAGTTTCAGAACTACGTAGCCAGCATAGGTACGAGATGTCACCTGTTAGATAGGACTGACATACTCAGGGGTCACCCGTTTGAACATTTATATGTATAGGACTGATACCAAGAGTCACCCGCTATATTAAGATTGACTCCACATCAGATGTCTTTACTGGTGGTGCGGTACTGACACCCTTCCAGTCAGGGCAGAGATTGGACCCCAGACAGCTTAGCTTGGGGCCTGTCGGTTAGATGAACACATCCCACCGTTTCAGTTACAGATTCAGGACTGTCAGACACAGTCAACTCAGCTTAGTAGTATAGATTCAGTACTGTTAGATACAGTCAATGCTTATCATTGTAAATAGACTTCAAGATCACCCATTAGCTAGAATTGATCTCAACTATGATTAATCAGTATCAAAATCATTAGATTTAAAGATCACCCGCTAGATAGGACTGATCTCAGACTAAGTCAAATCATCCTTATTATTAGTATACTCATGATCACCCGCTAGATAGGACTGATCTCAGATTTAGTTACTCCAAGTAGAACAGAACTTAGATAGTTCCATCAGAACTTAGACTGTCAGATACAGTCGCTCAGTATCAGTTACATCGGTTAGGCCGATCATCACAGTTATATCAGTTATATCAGTTTTCTGAACTCATGTATCAGTCATATTAGTCATCAGAATTCATGATATCAGTATTCAGCTTCAGGACTGTCAGACACAGTCAACCAGACTAGTTTTTCATAATTTGAACTGTCAGAAATATTCGTTCATCTATTCAGTATCTCAGTATCAGTAAACTCATGTTGTCAGTATTCAGACTCAGTAGTCAGTATCTCCACGAGTTCAGTTACAGTTATGTATGCATGTATGTATTCTCACGTTCATATTAGTCAGCATTGTTCATGCATATAACCCTTTGCATTTAGCCTACCTCACTCGTATACTCAGTACATTCAGACGTACTAACGCAAATGCGCTATGGTGCTTTCTCTTATGTTACACCATAGGTTCAGAGGCACGAGATCCAGATCAGCAGTAGCATTCCAGTGTTCAGAGTTTGTAGTGAGTCCTTTTCATTCAAGGACGATATAATTATTGCTTTATTTGTTGTTTTAGTTCAGTTGCTAGATGGAGTTAGTTGGGGACATGTCCCATCAACTCCTTATTCAGACAGTTTAGAGGCTTTCCAGACTATAGCATGTCAGACAGTTATTTCAAATTTGTTTTGGTATTGTTATACTATTTTCAGACATTGTCTTATCAGATGTTTATTCAGATTTGAACCTTATGGCCATTCAGTACATGTTTCTGCATTTTCATGTTATATTATGTAGTGTACAGTTATAGATATCAGTCATGGGTTAGCTTATGGTCCTTTGGGGTCATGAGCACCATGTAGCATTCTGGTTCAGAAAATCGGGGTGTTACATGTTGTGGTGTTTTCGAAGATTGATTTGAGGTCTAGTTATCACCAGTTGAGGATTAGAGCTTCAGATATTCTTAAAATTGCTTTTCGAACTCGATATGGTCATTATGAGTTCTTGGTCATGTCCTTCAGGTTGACCAATGCCCCTGCCGCGTTCATGGAGTTGATGAACCAAGTGTTTCGACCGTATCTTGACTCCTTTGTTGTTGTATTTATAGATGATATCTTGGTTTATTCCAAGAGTGAGGTTGAGCATGAGAAGCATTTTCGAATTCTGCTTCAGAGATTGAGGGAGGAGAATTGTATGCTAAGTTCTCTAAGTGCGAGTTTTGGTTGGAGTCTGTTTCTTTCTTGGGTCATGTGGTGACTAAGGAAGGTATTATGGTTGACCCAACCAAGGTTGTAGCGGTTCGTGATTGGGCTAGACCTACTTCGCCCACTAAGATTCGGAGTTTTATTGGCTTGGCCGGGTATTATCGACGTTTTGTTGAGGGTTTTTCATCCAATGCAGCTCCATTGACCAAGTTGAGCCAGGAGAAGATTTCTTTTCAGCAGTCCGATGCTTGTGAGGCGAGCTTCCTGAAGCTCAAAGATTTGTTGACTTCAACTCCTATATTAGCTTTGCCTAATGAGGGCGTGGGCTTTACTGTCTTTTGTGATGCTTCAGGTGTTGGGTTAGGTGTTGTGTTAATGCAGGAGGCAAGGTAATTGCTTATGCATCTCGTTAATTGAAGCCTCATGAGAGGAATTATCCTGCCCATGATTTGGAGTTGTGCGCAGTTGTGTTTGCCTTGAAGTTGTGGAGGCACTACTTGTATGGAGTCCATTGTGAGATCTTATCAAATCATCGTAGCTTTCAGTACTTCTTTACACAGCGAGATCATCATATGAGGCAACACCGCTGGCTTGAGTTGCTTAAGGATTATGACTTGACTATCCTCTACCATTCGGGCAAGGCTAATGTTATTGCCGATACCTTGAGCCGAAAGTAGGGCTGTCAAGTGGGTTGGGCTGGGCTAACCCAAAACCGGCCCATTAAAATTATCTGGGTTGTGGGCCGGGCTGGGTCTGGGTTGTGGGCCGGGTTGGGTCCGAGCTCAATAGTAAAAAATTTAAAAACAAACCTAACCCGGCCCACTTAACCCAACCCGGTCAAATCTACCTAAATCCGGTCAAACCCGGTTAAAATTTCGGTCAAAAAGAAAAACTTTTTTTTCAATATACACTATATATACCCACCTATATACATTTTAAATACGTTAAACAATATATATACACTATATATATAGTATATATACTATATACACTATATATATAGTATATACTACATTAGAATTTAAAAAATAAATATACATATACACAATTAAACATATATACGCACCATTCAATATATATGTACTACTTTAAAGATTAAATAAAATATACTACAATATATATACATTACAATATATATATATATAGTTATATAGTTATATACTAATTTATAAAACATATATACATGTATACGTTAAATATACACATCTATAAAAGATATATCACATATATACACTCCATTCAATGTATATGTACTACTTTAAATAAAATATACTACAATATATATACATTACAATATATATATATATAGTTATATACTAATTTATAAAACATATACACATGTATACGTTAAATATACACGTCTATAGAAGATATATTCACATATATACGCTCCATTCAATGTATATGTACTACTTTAAATAAAATATACTACAATATATATGCATTACAATATATATACATTACAATATATATATATATATATATATATATATAGTTATATACTAATTTATAAAATATATACACATGTATACGTTAAATATACACGTCCATAGAAGATATATTCACATATATACTCTCCATTCAATGTATATGTACTACTTTAAATAAAATATACTACAATATATATGCATTACAATATATATATATATATATATATATATATAGTTATATACTAATTTATAAAATATATACACATGTATACGTTAAATATACACGTCTATAGAAGATATATACACAAATATACGCACCATTCAATATATATGTACTACTTTAAGTAAAACATATACTACAATATACATAGCTATATACTAATTTATAAAATATATACACATATATACGTTAAATATATACGTCTATAGAAGATATATACACATATATACGCACCATTCAATATATATGTACTACTTTAAGTAAAACACATACTACAATATATATATATATATACTAATTTATAAAACATATACACATGTATACGTTAAATATATACGTCTATAGAAGATATATACACATATATACGCACCATTCAATATATATGTACTACTTTAAATAAAATATACTACAATATATATATATATATACTACAATATATATATATATATATATATATATATATAGTTATATATAAATTTATTAAACATATTCACATGTATACGTTAAATATATACGTCTATAGAAAATATATATACATAGACTCGCACCATTAAATATATATGTACTACTTTAAATAAAATATACTACAATATATATATATATATATATATATATAGTTATATACTAATTTATAAAACATATACACTTGTATACAATAAATATACACGTCTATAGAAAATATATACACAAATATACGCACCATTCAATATATATGTACTACTTTAAGTAAAACAAATACTACAATATATGTATATACTACAATATATATATATATATATATAGTTATATACTAATTTATAAAACATATACACATGTATATATTAAATATACACGTCTATAGACGATATATACACAAATATACGCACCATTCAATTTATATATGTACTACTTTAAGTAAAACATATACTACAATATATATACTACAATATAAATAGTTATATACCAATTTATAAAACATATACACATGTATACGTTAAATATATACGTCTATAGAAGATACATACACATATATACACACCATTCAATATATATGTACTACTTTAAATAAAATATACTACAATATATATATATATATAGTTATACACTAATTTATAAAACATATACACATGTATACGTTAAATATATACTACTTTAAAAGATATATACACACATATACGTACCATTCAATAGATGTACTACTTTAAATAAAATATACTACAATATATATACACTACAATATATACACACACTATATATATAGTTATATACTAATTTATAAAACATATACACATGTATACGTTAAATATATATGTCTATAGAAGATATATACACATATATACGTACCATTCAATATATATGTACTACTTTAAGTAAAACACATACTACAATATATATATATATATATATACTAATTTATAAAACATATACACATGTATACGTTAAATATATACGTCTATAGAAGATATATATACACATATATAAACTAATAATACTTGATAGTAAATTAATAATATATTAAAACTAAGTTAGAATTAAATCTAATTTTTTAAATAAAAAAGAAAAACTTAACCGGGTTGGGCCGGTTAACCGGTGGGCCCTGACCGGGCTTGATCCGGGCCGGGATAACCGGGCCCAACCAAAAAAATAAAATAGCTCAGGACCCGATACCCTACAACCCGTGGGCTAACCAGGCCTGGTCAAATCGGGTCGGTTTTTATAAGTGGGTCAGGCTGGGCCGGGTCAGCCCGACCCGTTTGACAGGCTTAGCCGAAAGTCAACTAGCATGGGTATCTTGGCGCATCTTTTGACCTAAAAGAGGCTTTTGGCCTTAGAGATTCAGGTTATAGCTAACCAGATGGTTAGGCTTGATATTTCGACACCTGGGCATGTTTTGTCATTTGTGGAGGTTAGATCTTCTTTGATTGAGCAGATTTGAGCTTATCAATTTGACGATGTTGGATTGAGGTTGATTCAAGATAAGATGTTAAGTGGGGAGGTTAAGGAAGCCTCACCTGATTCAGATGGAGTTTTGAGGATTGAGGGCTGAATTTATGTGCCGAGAGTGGTGATCAAATTAGGTTGATCTTGGAGGAGGCCCATTGTTCCAAATATTCTATCCATCCAGGTGTGACTAAGAGGTATCGTGATTTGAGGCAACACTACTGGTGGAGTGGTATGAGTCGAGATATAGAAGATTTTGTGGCTCGTTACCTATGTTGTGAGCAGGTGAAGACCGAGCATATAGGACCTGGTGGTTTTCTTTAGAGGTTACCCATTCCTGAGCGGAAGTGGGAACACATCACTATAGACTTTGTGACTGGTTTGCCTCGTACATCTCATGGTTCTGACAGTGTTTGGGTCATAATGGATCGATTGACCAAGTCAACTCATTTTATTTCGATTCAGGTCTCATTCAGTGCTGAGAGGTTGGCCTGTATCTACATTCATGAGATTGTGCGTCTGCATGGTGTGTCGGTGTCCATTATTTCATATCGAGGTCTTGTGTTCACATTTTATTTTGGAAGACTTTTCAGGATGAGTTGGGTAATCGAGTAGATCTTAGTACAATATTTCACCCTCAGGCTGATGGCCAGTCAGAGAAGACTATACAAGTTTTGGAGGATATGTTTCGCGCATGCGTGATGGATTTTGGTGGCCAGTGGAAGCAGCATTTGGCTTTAGCAGAGTTTGCATATAGTAATAGCTACCATTCCAGTATTGATATGGCTCTTTTTGAGGCGTTGTATGGTAGGGGTTGTCGCTCCCCAGTAGGTTAGATTGATGTTTCAGAGGTGAGACCTCGAGGTGCATACTTGGTTTGTGAGTTTGGATAGAGTTCGGGTTTTTCAAGATAGACTTAGAACGACTCAGAGTAGGTAGAAGTGTTATGCTGATCGTAGACTTCGTGCCTTGAGATTTGGTGTTGGTGATTGTGTTTTCCTTCGAGTTTCACCCATGAAGGGTGTGATGAGGTTTGGGAAGAGGGGCAAGCTTAGCCCCAGGTATGTTGGTCCATTTGAGATTCTTTGGACTGTTGGTGATGTGGATTATGAGTTGGATTTGCCTCTTGATCTATCAACTGTTCATCCAGTTTTCATGTTTTTATTATTCGTTGCTATATTCTTGACGAGTCTCATGTCATTCGTTGGGAATCAGTTCAGTTAGATGAGCAGTTGTCCTTTGTTGAGGAGCCAGTTTCCATTTTGGCTAGGGATGTTAGGCGGTGGCGCTCTAGAGTGATCCCTGTGGTTAAGGTCCAGTGGCGACATCGACCTGTAGATGAAGCTACTTGGGAGGTTGAGTCTGATATGCGTAGTTCCTATCCCTACCTTTTCATTGATTCGGGTATTTCTTTTGCCTTAGTTCGAGGACGAACTAGATTTTTAGTGGTGGATGATGTAACGACATAAAAATTTGATAAAATACGTGAAATTATGATTTTATATGATTTGACTGTTTTACCCCTTCCCGTAGTTGCATTATGATATTTTGGGAGTGTGGGAGTGATTGGCATGATTTTCGATGCATTTTGGTATCATTTATGCAATATTATGATTTTTGTTGTCTTTAAGAGCCTTATTTTGAACTTATGTGGATATCTTTTGATCCATGCGACGGATGGCCAAACAGACTGCGCCAACAGCTCCGAAATATTGATTTTAGGCTAGGTATACCTTTGATTCGAGTCCCGGTGCACCCGAGCTCATTTCGACCTATTGGTCGGAAAGTTGGAAAATTGGAAATATGGGCGTGGGACCCACATTTGATCGAAACGACCTCCGATGGAAAATCCAACTTCGCCAGCAGATCCAGAATATCGATTTTAGGGTGTTAACATGTTTGGTATGATTTTAAGGCTTTTAAATCTCGTTTCGACCCTCAGTTTAAAAAATTATAATTTTGAATTTCGGGGCTCAACTTTGTGAAAATTATTTTTTTTTTGAAAATCTGATATCGCCATCGCGTTCGGAACATTGAATTTGGTGTGGTTGCACAGTTCATTTGCTTAAATCGGACTTCGAACAAATCCCGGACACCCCATCGAAGTCCATTTCGACTTAAAAGGAAAAAAAATCTGCACAGCTATTTCAGAAAATCTGCAATAAATAGCAGATTTTTCACCTTTTTTGGCCCATTTTGCTCATTTTCATCTTGGCTCTTGGGAGTTAAACCCTAAATAGTTTGGGAGCTTAAAAGTGAAGCTTGTGGGAGCTTGGGGAGATAGATTAACATCTATTTCTTAGTTTTATTACGGATTTAAGGTAAGAATTCACACCTTTTCTTAATAATTTCTTGATAAATTTCTCAAAACCCCAAAAGTATTAGGGCATGATTTTAAACCAAAATTTTACTCTTTTAACTTGAATAATATTTTTATCTCATAATTACTAGTTTTTCATCAATTTAACCTTCAAAACAACGCTGATTCTTGATTTTAACCCGGATTTCAAAGATTTTACCCGGTAAAGCTCAAAAATGGTTTTTCTTTGATTTGAATTCCATTTTTGACTCGATTTAACTTGAATTTTCATCTGTAGGTTCCTAAAAATATGGGGAACATGTTTTTGAAGTAAAGTTCTGATTTTGCCCTTCTTTTTCGAAAATCCATTTTGTGGGTCCGTTTTGACCCCAAATCAAAAGTCGTCAATATGAATGTCGTTGGTTTTGTTTTGACGCTTAGATTTTATATTTGATGTTTTTAGTAGAGTTTGGAATTATTCGTGAAAAGTAAGGTCGCGGGTTCAAGTGTACCGGACCGATTTTGGCTTTCGAGGTAGGTTATGACTTAACTCTTTCAGACTGGGTTGGGTAGTAAATGATGATACAAACTGCATGTTAAGGGGAAAAACTAATCATGAAAATGGCAATTTATGTATTGTGCCCGTGTGGGGGCCTATATGTGATGTAATTGTCGAAATTGAGTTATTATGTGATATGTGTGATCTTGTGGGGTCCTATGTGATATTGATAGCCTTGAATACATGTGAATAATTGTATTGTGCTGTTAAAATACTTAATGTGGTACCATTGGTGTATTGTGATTATATTCATACTTTATTGGCATATGAGACATGTGGAAATTCATAGATGAAACGAAAATAATAAGTGGATATTGGCTCATGTGGTTGTGGGAATGTATCATTGTGGTTGGTTGTGAAAATATATCATGTGATTGGTTGTAGAAATACTCATTGTGATTGGTTGTTAGCATTAAATCTTCATATCATACTCATTCATGAAACATTGGTACCATCACGGTAACATCTGAGAAACACTGGCAACACCTCTTTAAAAAAATATTGTAACACCTTATAAAACCCTTTCCGAGGGATATGCTGGAAAAGGAGATATGAGATATGTGGATTGTATACGGGTTGACGAACCCCTCATGGGTCCTGTGTCGGGAAGCTTTAGCTCCGTAGGTATATACGGGGATTGTACGATGATCCCTGAGGTTGTGCGATGAACTCGTGCATCATCATCATCATCATATACATTACACTTACTTTATTGTGTTTATGTTGTGTTGTATTGCCTTATTGACTTGTCATCTATGTATTTGTCTTACCTTCCTGTACTTGTATTTGATGATCTTGTATCTGTATGTTCTCTCTTGTTCTATTATATGTGACATAATGTATACTTGTGTTCTATATCTTGGTGTGTTGTTGTAATATATATGATATATATTAGAACTGTTAGTGCAAGCGGTGTGGGCTACCGTTGTGGGACATTTTCTGATTGCAGGTGACGTGCCCTTAGTATATATTTTGTATGCTTTATTTACTACTTTGCTTGGTCGGCCTATGATACCTACGAAGTACAAGTGGACCGTTCTCATGCCTACTGCGCCCTTTCGGTGCAGGTCCTAGATCGAGTGCGCCTCAGCTTGATTGACTTGGGCGATTGTTGGAGCTTCCAAGGTAGCGGTTGGATATTCATGCGTCCGAAGTTCACCTCTATCTTTCTAAAGTAGTTATGTGTTTATTAGTATTCGGAGACAGATATTATTTCTTTTGTGGTTATTTTTTCGATATATTTGACTCTTAGATTGTATTAGTAGTTCTTACACTATTGACACCTGGTTTTGGGCATGATTGGTATTTTGAATAAGTTCTTTCCGCATTGTTATGATTACTTAAATGGTTCGGCTTCGTTCTAGAAGCCTTACCTTGGGATATTTTTTGTCTTTTCCTCTTTCCTTACATTGGGATATTTTTTGTCTTTTCCTCTTTTCTTATCAGTTTGAGTGATAGGCTTACTTGTCAAGGTATGCCACGACAATTGTCATCATGACCCTTATTTTTAGGTCGAGACAATATTTATAGTGTTTTTTCATACATTTTTTAATATCTAAATTTTAATTTAAAATATTGAATTAATCTAACTCAATTTGGCTTCAAAGATTAGGTAAATATCTTTTTCTAAAAATAAAAAGTGATGGGATGACAAAAGTATATTTTTTTATCTTCACCGAGTCATAAATATTTTACATATTTCAAAATTTAAATCATATTATATTATTTATTTTTACTATTATATATAAGGGAGGATCTCTAACTTTGGTAGTCTCCACATTATTTTTTTGTCCATTTTATCCCTAAATGAAGGTTTAATGACTTTGCAAATTCTTAATCATTTTGGTAAAGTTGATTAATTATATGGGCTTTTAAATGTTATACAAATGATGAGTCCTAAGAAAAAGTGATAGTGACACCACAAAAGGTCTGTTTTTCCAATCAAATTAAAAATTAAATTTAAAATTTTGTAGTGTTCTTTTATGTGGAAATCAATATATATATATATAAGAGAATAAGAGACCTGCCAATGTGCCACTCTCACAAGTCAGGATTTCTATTTATCCTTTTTCCTATTTTTTTGAATTTTTCTTCCATTCTTCTCTTTAAATTATTAAATTAAATTAATAAACAAACACTGATTGCTATCATTCTCTTTTCTAAACGTTTCTTACGTTTCAGTTCATCTAGGTAATAAAGGGCCGTTTTGTTTTACAACAACACCAAATTTAGCTAATATTGCAAAATCTATAATGGAGAACCCATCAGTCAGTTCAAACATCCACCACAACAAAGCTAAAGGTACCTGAACTTGCTTTATGAGAAAATCACTATTATTCAGTTCATCGGCTAATGACGCAAAAGTTGAAATCTCTTTGGCTTAAAATTCTTTTTGTTTTTCTGTATTTCAAATTTTTGTTAACTAATGGTTCTTTTCCAGATTAACTTCAATTCTAACAACAGCCAAGGTATAAAATTCTTGAAAAATTATTCAGTTTGTCGGTTAATGATGCTAAAGTTGGAATCTCTTTGACTTAAAATTCTCTTTTTCCTGTAATACAAATTTTTGTTAAATGATGATTCTTTTTCAGATTCACTTCAATTATAACAACAACGAAGGTATAAAATTCTTTTATGTTTGGAGTCATTGTTGTTTGATTTCATGGGTTTTAATATTTAATTTCTTTCCACCTTCTTGCATCAAATTTTGGCAGTTTTACATTAGGAACATCACCACCTTAATTCGACTGGATAATGTCTCAGGTGAGTATAAGATTAGTATTAACTATATATGGATGCACGCCTTATATTTGATTTATTTCCATTAAGATGTTTCAATCTTTTTCCTTTTTTGGTTTTTTCTTTTACATTGTTTGATTTGTTTTTCCTTCCCTAATTTGAAGATGGTAAAGAAACATTTTTTTATTGTTGAAACTTATAACAGGATAGCAAGGCAACAACATGTTCTTCACAGGATAAAGTAAGGCGTGAAAGTCATACAAGCGCAACGTGTACTGATCTGCATTGTATGTTGATATCCTTACTTATGGAGAACCAGTATAAGGGTATTAGTCTTAAGGTAAGCGTCTGAATTGAAATTAGACCTTTCTTAATTTAGCTAGCATTGTAGTGTAAGAGGTGGAGTGTAATTTTAGAGCAAAGATGTCCTTTTCCCTTTGGTGTATTGCTTTTTTCTTGACATAAAGTACTTGGTAAATTCTAAAGTATATCTCTATGCTACATCAGACTCCTCTTTTCCCCCTTTTAATATCTTGTGGGTTCTTAGGCAGTAGAGAAAGTTTTTGGAGACATGTTCTCGAACTCAGCCAAGCATATTGGGCCCATTATGAAAAAGGTAAATGGTACATATTGTTGCTATAATTCTGTTAAGTGTCCATAGCACAATAGTTATAACACTCCGCACATTGATTTCTGGTGGCAGATTTCTATATATCAAGCTCCAGGAAGATATTTCTTCAAACTGGAAGTAGATGCTGAAAGGTTTCTGAAACCTGCCCCTGAAAATGAAAGGTACAAAAGTTTTTTTAGGCTGTTTGTTATTTTGTTTTTGTCTTTTCTATTTGAATTCAAATTGTATCTGTCATGGAGAGATAAATCTAATCTGCATTTAGTACGAATAGTCATATTGAAGTCTCCCTAAGTACACTTGTAGGATCAAAGAAAATTTTGATCGGAGAAAAATATAGAAGACGTTTGTGATACTATTAGGCAAAAAAAACATGACATTTTCCCTTCATTTTGCGCTAGAATAATCTAGGAGCATATACATGTTTTTGATGTTACAAATTTGAATTCGTCCTTTCTTTCGATTTCCAATTTAAAAGGTATGATGTTAACATACATAGATCATATCTGTACATATTTTCTTGGCACATTCCCCCCTTGTGGGGTGGGGGGGTGGAGGAGAATATTTTTGATTAAGATATTCCTTTGGACTTCTATATCTGTTTCATTTGATGATCTTCAGTATTGTGAGATGAACTATTTTCCCTGAGAGAACAAGATCTTCTTCCACAGTAAAAAGAATAATATATGCATCCTTTCTTCATTAAGAAAAGATCCATGCATGTGTATGAATTGGTTTGGTTTGTCACCCAATTTCTTTTGCTTTAGTCTATTGATTGAATTCTGTAATATGTTTCGTGTATCACTCTGTGACTATTTATAGGTGTTTCATACATTAAGTTAACTTGAAATTCTTATGTATCTCTTTCATGTTGGTGTTGTTGGGGCCACACCACTAGCTTATTATGTCCTTAATCAGAGAATTATTTTTCTGAAAAAGCTTTGTGCTTTGATTGAAATGATCGGTTCTGTGTTTATTGAAAATTTCCTCGCGTTGACGTTTGTTGCTCCTAACTGTTCTCCTAAAGATCATGGTCAGCCGTCCTCTGCCCTTGAAAAATTTGACCAACTAGCAGTGACTGGCCGTCATCTGCAACCAGTTTTACCTGCAAAAGCTAATAGCAGTGAGTTGGAAAAGGGGGCAGTGAGCAATTCTAGAGCTCAAGAAGCGTCTGATGCCAATGAAAAATTAATATCCTCCATACTTAGCGATCGTGATAGTGGAAGTTAAAGTAGAAGCCGAAGTAAAAGTGTGGCCAGTGAAAGTAATCTTTAAGTGAGTTTCATAAGGGTGGTGTTTCAAAAGGACAGTTAACAAATTAAAATTAAAAAAAGTCATGTCATTGAAAATATCAACTTGTATCTTTTAAGATGATATACTCATTTTTTTTGTAGGGCTTATCTACGCTACAAGTTATTGTAGTATCATCTATGGAAGATAAGAAAAGTATAAGATTATGTATGCCCCAACTGGAAGCTATAAATGACATGATATTCACATGTGTTGTTGCAGTTGAACTTATGAACTTACAACTTGTTTGGATGGTGGTTTCCCATGGTATGGTATGGTTACCATGGGAACCATGTCTGTTTCCATGGTATCCTAAAAATGATGGTATGGTTTGGTACTATTTCATGGTTTGGGAACCATGGAATCCCTCATTTTTCTGAACCACCAATTTGGTGGTATGCCATGGTTTCCCTTTTTTTCTTCCAATTATGCCCCTGTATAATTTTGTTTAATCCTATTTTATCCTCCACCCTATTTTCTTATTCTTTTTTCTGCTCTTTGCAGTAATCTCCCAGCAGCTTCAACAACAACAAATGTGAGGCTTCTTCTAAAAGCCCAAGAAAAGAAAAATAATGTTGAGGCTTTTCTTTGTAGTAAGCCCAAGAAAAGAAAAACTTTGGTCCTTCCGATAATTCTGCTAAAAAGTGATCTAAGAGGCTTCGAATTTCAGTTCAAAAGTTCAAACTTGGAAAGGTACCGATGGTAAAGTTTACAAGAACAAGGGAATAGTCAATTTTAGCAATAATCAAATAAGGGTATTTTAGTAAATTTACCTGTTACCATACAATACCATACCATCAAACCAAATAAAAAAACTATTATTAAACTACAGTGAATGATACAGTCAATTCAAACATGGTATTGTACCATACTGCACTGTACTATACCATATTGTACCATACATTATGAAACCATGGCAAACCACCATCCAAACAAGCTGTTAAACAATCAAGTAAGTTTCTGAATAAGGGAACATTACAAATTCTATAATGTATAACATTTCATTTGTGTTCAAGTGGTAGATACTAAAAGCCTGTACAGGATAGAAATGATCCGTATGGAAACTATAAAGGATAGGCCAGTCATTATTGCGTTGCTTTCTTATAGGAAAACTCTAATGAAAACTGCATCTGGTATTGTTCGGAAGTTTTGTCTCTGTAGCATCTACTTAAACACCAAGGTAAAGAATTCATGGATTTTATTTTCTTTACATTTGATGTCTAAGTCATTAGAAATGTGTATGCAAACAATCTTTTTAATTTATTTTGCAGCAGAATACGAAAAGATAGTAACGAAGTATTTTATAATTCAACAATCAATTGGGAGTTAAGCTAAACACCTCAATATCTTAGTGTATAATCTTCATGTGCAACTGAAAAATAGTACGAATTAGGTTGTTAAAACCTTCAAAGGATTGACTTAATTAATATGTATTGGAGAACATTGATTGTTTTCTTTTCACATATCGTTAGTTATGACCAGAAAAACTGAATCATGTAACTTGATGTAATTTGGTAGGATACAACCAAAATCAAAGAGATTGAGAACAAAATTGTATAAGAAAAATGAAAAATTTATTAATGTGAACAACACACTTCTGGTCATATGAGGAGTGACGCGACACTCTGTATAACTAAAATATATATTTTTCTTTTTTCTCTATTTTTCTTTTGATATATACAAAAGATTAATTCTCAAATGATTAGAGCTACACCTCCTTCTCTTCGTCTTATTTCTCTCATCTCTCTTCCCTAACACTAGATTTTACGCACCATAGTTTCAAATTCCTGCATATTCTCTTTCATCGAAGGTTCTATCGCCATTGATATTTCATATTTGGTGTTGCTCAGGAAATATACAGAACTAAAAGTAATGTTATTTTCTTGGTGTCGGCTTTCTCCTCCTCCTGTGCGTTTTGTTAAGCAAGATCTTCAAAATGGAGAAACATAGAAAAAGTTGTCTGCAATCATGTTGATCTATCAATATCTTCTCTCCGGTGATAATTTTTTTTCAAATTCATTTCCCAACACAGATAATAAGGATGGAGTGCCCCAGGAAGTACAAGGTAAGTTGCATTGTTCAGCGACCATTGATGTAAACATTGGAGAAAATCCATCTGCTACATATATGGGTGAAGATCAAGGTATTGAGGATTCAACCAACAAGGTTGTCTATATTATTGACTCTTTAAATATTCAGGAGCAACTTTCTTCTGAAATAAGAAGATTATTGGGTATTAAGAAATACATTCAGAATTCAGTAACCAAGTTCGATGCTAAGAAGCAAGAAATTTCAAAGAACATTGAATAAACAATCAAGTTTCTTTTATGAAAGCATAGTGATTTTCTATTCTTTGTCGATGAGAGCATAGTTGATCGATGATGCTGAAAAGGTGTTTTTATACTGTAAGTATGATGACATTGATCCACCTTTTGTCAACTTTGCATATGGACTGAAGTATGTTAAGTGTTGAATAGTATGATCTAGACCATGAACGTTGAATGTTGAAGCTGAAAATGCTTTCTGATTTTTGGTGAGGTTCTTACACCATCAATTATCATCTACAGTTTAATTTTTAATTTTGTAGTACAAACTTATACTATAGTAGTTTAGATGTGGGTGATTTATATATACAAATTGATTTGGTTGAAGAATTAATACATGTTGTATGATTTTATTCAAGTCTTTTACTATGTTGCTTTTTAGCAACATTTAATGTTCGTGTTGTGGCTATAAATCTTCTAGAAAGGCCAGTGTGTCCTCAAAGATTTATGCACCATAGTCCTTTAGATCCAAGAACAGGAGAGGAGAAAACCAATTCCATCCGTATATTTTTAAAGTAAGAAAAGTTCTTATCTTGGGCATTTTTGTAGGAACTGCATCAAAATCACTACACTTATGATGTGAGTGATATTTATCAGATTACTTTTCTCATTTTCTCATGAGATTTCTAAGTTCACCAATTTTTCTTGCATTGCATTTGTATCACAAGTGTCTTGGACCATCGTTCCAGATTAATTTATGTTACTTTTTAAGTATTATTTTACTTTAATTTATTACATAACACCTCCATCATATTCTCAAAATTGGAGTTTAGGGAAGTTGGGATTATACACATGTCACGACATTAAAATTAGTTCATGATAATACTTATCGTGGTCTAACCTTAACAAATAAGTCGATCACCAAAATTGATAACGAAAAATCAAAACAATAACAATATATCCCAAGACGAAACTTCTAGAACAAAGTCAAGCAAATACAAGCATAATTAATATGGAAACTGAAAGAAAACACATATATCCCCAAGATCTGGTGTCAAAGTATAAAAATATCTAATACAATATCTGAAAATGCACATCTGCCTCGGATAAATAAAAATAAAGACAAATATAGGTAGATGAGATCCGAATTGGCCCCAAACTCTGGAACGAATAAGTACCTCGAAGTCTAGAAATCACTACAAAAAATCAACCATCACGGGAGATGCTCGTACTAGGTTCTGCAGCGAAAAGGTACAGTATGAATGAGTACGAGTCTATTGGTACTCAGTAGGTATCATACGCCGATTAAGAAAAACAAAAAATAATATAGATAAAATAGACTATGAGAACATATCCTGGAAGCAAAAAAAGATAAAATAGACTATGAGAACATAACCTGGAAGCATTTTTGGCTTAATTTTTGGCTCTCACTTTACAAGAATGAGTCGTTGACTCGGAGTAACTTATAAAGTTCAAATTGCTCAAATTGGTTGGGAGAATAACTTATTGCTCTATGAGTACGATGCCATGAGTGGTGAGATTTTTGAATAATTCTTGTGCATTCGTGTAGTCTAGAAAATGCCCCGAGTGTATTCAAAGCAAAATTCTAGGCAAGCTTGGGTTGGAGGATGACCCGAGGCCCTTTTTGACCCGTCACATAGTCAAATTCCCACCTTAACATTGTTCCCTAGTTAACTCATTTGAACCTTTTTGCCCTTTGTTCTTTCTTATTGTAATGATAAGCATGCTAAAGCACCTAAACCCTTTTGAAAACCCCTCTTTTGGCACTTAACCTCCTTTGATGCGTTGCATGATTCTAGATAATGGATTATAGGCAAAAGCTTAAGTTTGGGGGGTTGTGTATTTTGGAGAAGATGATCAAAGAAAAGATAAGAAAGGTGTATGTAAGGTTGTCAATGCATATGCTTAAAAGACAAGAGATGTGCTTGATGATAAAATTGAATAGCCTAGCCCATAGAACTTGAAAAAAAATTGAAAAGTGAGGGGCTAAGAAAGGCTTATAGGTAGAAAATCTCTTGAAAAAGTCAAAGTGAAAGAAAGAAAATGGTGGCTTTGAATGGTTCGGTAAATTCTAAACAAATAGTTAGGAAAATATGGGAAATGATTTGAAAAAGAATAAGGTGGGTGGTTTGAAAATTTTGGGGGTAGAAAGGATTGAGCGATTGAATTGAAGGAGGTCCTTTCGTCACTTGATCCATATGTATTCTTTCCCTCACCTTAAACCTTCATCTTGACCCGCAAGACCTTGGTAATTCCAAACTAAGTAAGTTTACATTAGTGACGAAACACAAAGGGCAAGCCTATGGTTCTATTCAATGTACTTGAATTTCTTTGTGAGATTGAGTGTGAATTCTTTCTTTATTTGAGCTCCCTTAAGAATTGAAATATCTTTGGTGTACGGAGCTAACTCTTGCACGTGAGCGGCATCGGTACTTTTAGGTAGAGGGTGATATTTTACTATCGGTTTGGGTAAATAAGTGAAGTAAGTTGCATTGTGAAGATTGAGACAATTGTTGATGATTTTTTGTCTTATCTTTAAAATGTTTTGTGACTTGAAAAATTCATTTGATACAAACTTGCATCCTTGCTTCATAAATATGTGCTTATTGAAAAGTTTTGATTTGCTTGTTGCCATGACATGTGTGAAAAGTGTTTCCAGAGTTTTGTTAGACTATTCCTTTAGTATAGTTTTCATCTAGGTGGATTTGAGCTAAATACCCTATCTCATTGAATTTTCTTGGTTGCTTGAGGACAAATAATAGTTTAAATTTGGGGGGTTGATAAGTCGTCAATTTGACGACTTGCTAGCACCTTTTAAGCCTAAATTATCATGCTTTTCCATTGATTTGATGGTACTCTCTTACTTAATATCCATTTATGTAGGTAAAAGTAAAAAGAGAAGATTGGGCAAGTTATTCAAGTCATCAAGTGGCCAAATGTGAAGGCAATGAGTCATCCGCTTCGCATCCGCTTCACATCTGCTTTGGAACTGCTAGCCATCTTCTCTCTGTCTGCTCTTCATCCGCTTTGGATCCGCTCAAGCAGATCAAGAATAAGGTGGCAGTTTTGTAATTTTCATCAAATGTAGAGTGGAGTTTAAAAGGGGTCTTTTAGCTCATTTTTCAAAAACCTAGTTTTCATCTCTTAGCAAGATAGCCTCCCTTTTAGCTCTTAGCTTCTCTCTTTTATTTTAGCATCTATCTTTTCATCTTTTGAGAATTTTGTACTAAACTTGAATGAAAAATACATGGTAGTGATTTTCCTTTGAAGAATTATTGAAACCCCAAGTGTGGGATTACATTGTCTCTATTTCTCATGGATGATGTGATTGATAACTTTGGTATATTCTTATCCCTTTTATCTATGAGTAGCTAATTTCCACTCTTGGGGTTATGCTTGCTTAGGTAGTAGTAGTGCATGAATTTTAGCTAATTATTTTTCTAACTAGTTAATTCTGATAGGTGTTGCATTTATTTCATAAATTAATTGAGAGTTGGGGGTTGCAAACTCCAACCACCCTAGAACCCATGTCATTCTTGAAAGAGAGGACTTGGGTGAGGAATAAATGCAACCAATAACTTGATTCATTTCATTTAATGATATCTCTTAAACATAAGGATGTCAATTGAGGCAATAGATGTGGGAAATTGTCACACTTGTGAGGTGTTCGAAAGAACCCATTTGTGAAATTTGGTGTTGTAATTGAAAGATTGACATCAATACATTGACATCTAGCCTACCCATGACTTTTAGCTAAAAGTTGAATAAATGGCCAAATACCCATGCATGATCCCACACCTATAATTGCATAACCCCAAGGCTTATTCTTAATTGAATCCATTCTTAGCATTCTTCAACATCAAGCTACTGCACTAACATCAAACTAAATCCCCTTATTTTACATTTATGCTTGCTTTATTCACACTACGGGTCATCTTTTAGTAGATTATTAATACTCTTGAGTTTTGAATTCCATGCTTTCACTCTTTGCGGATTCAACCCCAAGCTAAGTTGGGTTATTATATTGACAACGATCGCTTACACCCATTCAAGAGTGTAATTCGAGCGTTATAAAAAATGACGCCGTTGCCGGAGAATAATTTGGCGTATTAAGTTAGTTTGAAATTTTAGCTTACTTGCTTTAATTCAAACTTGTAAATATTTATTTGTGATTTTCTTTGTTTCTTGTGTTAGGTAGATTTTTCTTTATTTTTGTTTATTTCTTACTATGGCATCAAGGAATGAACGTGAGTTTGGTGGTTGGAAGTCATACCTTGATGATCCATGTCCATATTATGGTGGATCCCACTTTTGGCAAGAATGTAGATATTATCTCCGGAAAGAGATGAGTGCACCATATCGATCCTATTGGGAGTACGGATGTTCTCTATATGGTGGTCAAGATAGACATGAGAGTGATTGTCCAAATGCCCCCTACCCCCGTTGTGCTAACCTAATTGCTAGTTCTTCTTATGATTTTGATAGGTCTTATGGTCAAGAAAAGGAAGAACGAAGCACCAAAAAAAGGCGTTGAATCTATGCTTCAACTAATCTTGGATCATTTGGAATCAACGGGGGATAACATACGTGATATGCGTCAAGACATGGGGGCATGTAACGAGGAAAGAAAGAGGATAGAAGAGATGGGTATGAAAGTTAATCCTTCAAACACCACAGTCATGCCTACTTTTCTAAACGAGCTTGATGTTAAAGAATCCTCGGTGATTTCTCAACAAACCAAACCAATCATGAAAGAAGATGCCAAAGATGAGAAAATGGTACTAGAGTCGAAAGAAGAAATCAAGCACAATCCTTGTGAAAACTCTAGTCCATTTCGAGGTAAGGATACTAATAGGGATGCTATTCCGGGATTGAGGGATAGGCCTCATTCGAACCATTTTTCAACATTGTGCTTGGAGGATGTGATGAAAGTCCACCTACGCAAGCAAATGATGTGTTTTGAGAATGAGGAGCAAAATCCTTATATTTTGGAGTTTGTCATTCAAAAAGAGCAGAATGAAGCCCCTCACTTGAAAGTAAATAAAGGCAAAATTCAATGTGCAACAAGTGGATTGTTGATGTTCTCATCAATACTCAACGAGCCTATTTGGAAATTTGATATGAAGTTGGGTAAGAGATTCAAGCCGTCAAAATGGCGAGATAAAGGAAGTGTCATTGTGTCCTTACCTTTGCCCAATGTGCCTCGAAGATATATTGATAAAAAATTGGGTCGACGCTTCAAATTCTCCAAGTGGAGACATAAATAATCGCCAAAAGATGTCGTGCCACGACTTTAACTAAGGCATTTATTGGGAGTCAACCCAAGATTTAATTTTGATATTTTTAATATTTTTGATATTAATTTTATCTTAGTTTTGAATGATGCAGGTAATATAGCAAAATTGGGGTGTAAGAAGGTAGATTTGGAGGCTCGAAAGTGAACTCCGAACCAAGACTGTTGTTCAAGAATTCATGGGCTAAGCTGGAACAACCTGTGTTGCACCTGCTTGAGCAGGTCAGCCATAGGTTAATGGTATGTTGGACGTATATGGGGCCAAGTTTTAGGCCAAGGAGAAGCAGCTACACTGCCATGACCAGCGCTGGACTTGCTCAAGTAGTCCAGGCGCAAGTCATCCACAAACGGGACACAGCAGCAACAACAGTTCTTAAGCTTGGAATATGTCCCGACCTGTACTGGAACTGCTCAAGCATTCCAAGCGCAGGTCCATCGCATCTTGGACGTACTTGAACGCAAGCATAACTGAAGGTTACTGCCTGGTCCTTCGCTGGACCTGCTACAGCAGTTTAGTCACAGGCCAGGCGCATATTGGTCGCAAGTGAGCTGGTACATACTGTCCAAGTATGCGCTGGAACTGCTTCAGCAATTCAGTCGCAGATTCACAGTAGTTGGCGCACAATTCTTTTAAATATTCAGTGATGTTTCGAAATGGGTCAGATTTTGTTGGGCTGACCCGACCCGATCAGCCCAAAATTACTTTAAACACTAAAACAGGTGCTAAAACAGTCCACACTTCAGTTCTTTTTTACATTGAAACTTTATTCTAACATTTTTTTTCTCTCACACTCAACATACTCTGCTTCTTTACCAATAATTGAACTAACAAAAAGTGAGATCATTCATTTGGACTCGTGCTTCAATTCTTTTCTTCTCTTACAGCAAGAAAGGTATTCTCTTTCATGATTTCATTTTTAAATTCTCTTGAAAATGGACATTGTGCTTTATACCTCATTATGATTGATCACTAGAATTTGGATTTTGTTAGCTTATTGAGATGATTAATACTTGTTGGAATAATTATGTGGTCATTGGTTCCTTGCTTCACTAGTTTGATTCATGATAGTTTCTTAAATGAAGCTAGTGCACCCATGTGCTTGATAAATGTCCATTAAAGTCTTTCTTGCTTATTTTGTGTAGTGGGTGGCTCAAATACGATAGTATGAACACCTTGAATATGTTTGGAGATGATTTGGTGAGATGAGTTTGCTCTCTTGTGCTCTTATTCTCTTTCTCCAAGATCTTGGTTGGCATGCCCACTATGTGTTTGTTGGAATGACACTAAGAGAGGAATGTGTTGTATGCTTCTAATGGCCAATGTGACTTTCCTTAGGGCATAGTGTGGTCATTTTTTATGCATTGTTTTGAGTCCAATTGAACCTAATAATGAAATAGTTGGTAGTCATTGGTTGAGGAAGATTGTTGAGAAATACGACATCCATGGTTCTTGTTGGTCACTAAGCCTAACCGGGAAACATGAATGTTTGCCTTGCCCTATGATAGATTGAATGACATTATTCTTAAGGGTATTGGTCATTCTTGTTTCCATTGGAGGTTATGGATGTCCTAGGAGCTAGTTTTGATAAATGTGAAGAATGTGAGACAATGTCGTTCCTAAACGATTAAGTGTTGTAATAAATGAAACCCATAAACTCTAGTGATGAGTTACCTTGCATCTTTCAACAATTTTCTTTTCTTATCTTTATTTTCTTGCTTAACTTACAAAATTCCAAAAAAAACATGTTTTACCTTTTGTCTTTTATTTTGGTTTTGTTTTGTTTCTTTCCATAGGTATGTCTCCAAGGAAAAACTTGCCACGAGAAGCTAGAAAGGGTAATTCCAAGGATAAATTCAAGGTGAAAGATACATTCGGAAGGGGTAAATCACCGGTCTCCAAAGATACTCCGAAAGTCCCAAATGCCCAAGCTATCAATGATCATGTACGGGAGGTAGGAAAGGAAGCGAATCAAATTCGGTTTGGTATAGAAGGTGTGAAAGAGTTATATGATGAGTGGGTAACTACTTGGGGGTTCAATCCCGAGAATATCTTTAGAATGAAGGGAGTGGACACCCATTTCCCCAAAATCATTACCGAAATTAAAGAACGGGGTTGGGAACTCTTCACAGATATGATGCCCCCTTCTCACCCATTATGCTATTTTTCGGTGATTGTTCGGGAGTTCTATACTTCCTATGTTGGTAGGCATAATGAATAAAAATACAAAATGCCAATTACCACACAACCTTGCCCCGAGAGTGTACTGGTTCGAGGAGTGGAAGTCCCTTGTACGGCCTCGGAGATCAATGAGATCTATTTTGTTTTGTGACTTAGATTTTGCGGTGCAGTATAAGATATTGATATTTAGCGGACTTCAGATTTATCCATGGTTTGATAGGGTGATTGCAAAGGGTCTTCCTCTATGGGATAATGGTGTGGGTCAAATCAAGAGGAGAGATCTTTCGGTTCAAGCCAAACATTGGCTTGGATTTGTGGGTAACCATCTATTTCTCTCAAGAAATGACCAAGATGTCGCGGTTGATAAGGCCATCATTGTCGGGTGCATCATGGATAAAATTTTTATCAATCCGGGCGAGTTGATAGAAGAGATGATTAAGTTTAGGGTGAAGCAACCGGGTACTTTATTGCCCTTTCTGACACTCATATCCATGCTTTGTCTTAAGTTTAAAGTCTCGCTACTCTCTAAGATTGATCATCGGGTTATATGCACCGGCGTCATTGACATCACATAGTGTAACGATGAGGATAACCCTACGGTCTTAAAAAGAAAAACTTTGGTTTTGGTAGACTCGGGTGCGGAAGGATTGCCAAGCTTAGAGGGGGTGGAGATTCCTCCGAATTCTACACTTGATGCTGAGGTTCATCAGGATTCTACCGATACTCCTCCATCATCGAGCACCGCACCACCACCTCAGTCTACACAATCGGCACGGTCTTCTACGGTGACGTTTGTTAAGGTTTCTTCCATGACTTTGGCAAACAATGCTACGCTTACCCGATTGGTTGCGGATATTCCCCAGTTTATTCAGAATGCTATAGCACCTCTTCGTTCCCGTGTAGGGAAGTTAGAGAAGAGGGTGACCACGCTTGAGTCAAGGGGAGATTGTGAGGGGGTGGCATCTGTGAGGGCAGACCTTGATAGTTTATGGGCGGAGATTCACTCCGAACAGCCCTCCTTCGATCTTGATGAGGCGAAAATTGCTTTTCCACCGGAGACTTCAGTCACAGTGCTTCTATTTGATGATTTGTTTGGAGAGGGTCATGAGAACATTGATGATGAGGTCGAGGTTGATCTTATAGAGGGGATACCTGAGGCTCGATAGGTTGAGCTCGCCATACATTTATCCAGGGATGAAGAGTATGCACGAAGGGTTGGGGCTAGTCTAGCACTCGACATAATGATGAGTCACCCTTCATAACAGATTCGATGAGAGGAGCCCTGTCTGACGAGGATCCCATTGAGACAGTGCGATCATTCACCGACAGGGATCCGAGCGCCTAGTACGCCATAGGGAGTCTCTACCATCCTCTACTCTCTTTTACTTTCACATTGGGGACAATGCAATATTTTTAGTGGGGGGTAAGGTATGGTTATGATTCATTCGGTACCTACTATCGCAGTTTATGGCATGTGGTTTGATAGATTATGGAAACATATTCTATGTTATTACTTGCGATGTTTATGGCATTTTGTTTTTATTTTATTATTATTGACATTGCTTTGGATGGGCCCTTGTCGGGCATTTTGATAATGATGTCAAATATTGTCAATAATAATAAAATAAAAACAAAATGCCATAAACATCGAAAGTAATAACATAGAATATGTCTCTACAATCTATCAAACCACATGCCATAAACTGAGACAGTAGGTACCGAATGAATCATGCTTCGGGTCATCCTCCAACCCAAGCTTGCCTAGAATTTCTCTTTGAATACACTCGAGGCAAGTTCTAGACTACACAAATGCACAAAAATTATTCAAAAATCTCACCACTCATGGCATCGTACTAATAGAGCAAAACGTTAGTCTCCCAACCAATTTGAGAAATTTGAGCTTCATAAGTTACTCCGAGTCAACGACTCATCCTTATAAAGAGAGAGCCAAAAATTGAGTTTAATGGTCTCACTCAAAAGAAAACTCAAGACATCCTTGATCTTACAACTAGATTTTTGGTTTTTTTCTCAAAAACATTTTATTTTTTTCTAATGACATTTTGGAAGTATTTTTGAATTTTTGCTTCTTCCTAGTTAACCAAACTGACTAGATAGTTCACCTAAGGATGTCGCCTCGCCATCCCTCATGGGTGAATTATCACTCGGTTCGACAAAGAAACTAAACTTAAACTAAAAAAAATATCAAAAAAAAGAGAAAATAAAAATTTGCTCCTTAGGAAAGAACCGAGTTTCGAAGAAAACCCTTGGAGTTTATTAGACACATATGTACAAATGGAGACAAGAGCAATGCGCACAGTCGGATATAAAATATTTTTGAGAAAAAAACCAAAAATCTACTTGTAAGATCAAGGATGTCTTGAGTTTTTTTTTTAGTGAGACCATTAAACTCAATTTTTGGCTCTCTCTTTACAAGGATGAGTCGTTGACTCGGACTAACTTATGAAGCTCAAATTGCTCAAATTGGTTGGGATACTAACTTTTTGCTCTATGAGTACGATACCATGAGTGGTGAGATTTTTTAATAATTCTTGTGTATTTGTGTAGTCTAGAACTTGCCCCGAGTGTATTCAAAGCAAAATTCTAGGCAAGCTTGGGTTGGAGGATGATCCGAGGCCCTTTTTGACCCATCACATTGCCAAATTCCCACATTAACATTGTTCCGTAGTTAACCCATTTGAACTTTTTTGCCCTTCGTTCTTTCTTATTGTAATGATAAGCATGCTAAAACACCTAAACCCTTTTGAAAACCTCTCTTTTGGCACTTAGCCTCCTTTGATGCATTGCATGATTCTAGATAATGGATTATAGGCAAAAGCCTAAGTTTGGGGGGGTGGGGTGTATTTGGGAGAAGATGATCAAAGAAAAGATAAGAAAGGTGTATGTAAGGTTGTCGATGCATTTTCTTAAAAGACAAGAGATGCGATTGATGATAAAATTGAATAGCCTAGCCCATAGAACTTGAAAAAAAATTGAAGAGTGAGGAGCTAAGAAAGGCTTATAGGTAGAAAATCTCTTGAAAAGGTCAAAGAAGTGAAAGAAAGAAAATGGTGGATTTGAATGGTTTGATAAATGCTAAACAAATAGTTAGGAAAATATGGGAAATGATTTGAAAAAGAATAAGGTGGGTGGTTTGAAAATTTTGGGGGTAGAAAGGATTGAACGATTACATTGAAGGAGGTCCTTTAGTCACTTGATCCATATGTATTCTTTCCCGCACGTTAAACCTTCATCTTGACCCACAAGACCTTGGTGATTCCAAACTAAGTCAGTCTACATTAGTGGAAAAACACAAAGGGCAAGCCTATGGTTCTATTCAATGTACTTGAATTTCCTTGTGAGAGTGAGAGTGAATTCTTTCTTTATTTGAGATCCCTTAAGAATTGAAATATCTTTGGTGTGTGGATCTAACTCTTGCATATGAGCGGCATCAGTACTTTTGGGTAGAGGATGATATTTTACTATCGATTTGGGTACATGAGTGAAGTAAGTTGCATTGTGAAGATTGAAACAATCATTGATGATTTTGTGTCTTATCTTAAGATGTTTTGTTACTTGAAAAATTCATTTGATACAAACTTGCATCCTTGCTTCATAAATATGTGCTTATTGAAAAGTTTTGATTTGCTTATTGCCATGACATGTGTGGAAAGTGTTTGCAGAATTTTGTTAGCCTATTCCTTTAGTATTGTTTTCTTCTAGGTGGATTTGAGCTAAATACCCTATCTCATTGAATTTTCTTGGTTGCTTGAGGACAAATAATAGTTTAAATTTGGGGGGTTGATAAGTCGTCAATTTGACGACTTGCTAGCACCTTTTAAGCCTAAATTATCATGCTTTTCTATTGATTTGATGGTACTCTCTTACATAATATTCATTTATGTAGGTAAAAGTAAAAAGAGAAGATTGGGCAAGTTATTCAAGTCATCAAGTGGCCAAATGTGAAGGCAATGAGTCATCCACTTCGCAACCGTTTTGCATCCGCTTTGCATCCGCTTCACATCTTCTTTGGAGCTGCTAGCCATTTGCTCTCTGTCTGCTCTTTATCTGTTTTGGATCCGCTCAAGCAGATCAAGAATAAGGTGGCAGTTTTGTAATTTTCATCAAATGTGGAGTGGAGTTTAAAAGGGGTCTTTTAGTTCATTTTTCAAAAACCTAGTTTTCATCTCTTAGCAAGATAGCCTCCCTTTTAGCTCTTAGCTTCTCTCTTTTCTTTTAGCATTTATCTTTTCATCTTTTGAGAAATTTGTACTAAACTTGAATGAAAATTACATGGTAGTGATTTTCCTTTGAAGAATTATTGAAACCCCAAGTATGGGATTACATTGTCTCTATTTCTTATGGATAAAGTGAATGATAACTTTGGTATATTCTTATCCCTTTTATCTATGAGTAGCTAATTTCTACTCTTGGGGTTATGCTTGCTTAGGTAGTAGTAGTGCATGGGTTTTAGCTAATTATTTTTCTAACTAGTTAATTGTGATGAGTGTTGCATTTATTTCATAAATTAATTGAGAGTTGGGGGTTGCAAACTTCAACCACCCTAGAACCCATGTCATTCTTGAAAGAGAGGACTTGGGTAAGGAATAAATGCAACCAATAACTTAATTCATTTCATTTAATGATATCTCTTAGACATAAGGATGTCAATTAAGGCAATAGATGTGGGAAATTGTCACACTTGTGAGGTGTTCGAAAGAACCCATTTGTGAAATTTGGTGTTGTAATTGAAAGATTGACATCAATACATTGACATCTAGCCTACCCATGACTTTTAGCTAAAAGTTGAATAAATGGCCAAATACCCATGCATGATCCCGCACCTATAATTGCATAACCCCAAGGCTTATTCTCAATTGAATCCACTCTTAGCATTCTTCAACGTCAAGCTAGTGCACTAAAATTGAAGTAGTTGTCATTTATAAACACATTCAAACTAAATCCCCCCATTTCACATTTATGCTTGCTTATTCACACTACGGGTCATCTTTAGTAGACTATTAATACTCTTGAGTTTTGAATTCCATGCTTTCACTCCTTGTGGATTCGACTCCAACCTAAGTTGGGTTATTATATTGACAACGATTGTTTACTCCCACTCAAGAGTATAATTTGATCGTTATCAACGAGCCTTAAAAAACTAGTGTGTGTGTGTATATATATATATACTAGATGATGTATACTGTGCTATGCACAGGTCCAATATTATTTTTATTTAATAATATTTCATGATTTACTGTCAATTAAACATCTTATAAACCTTTTAAAATGAAATAATATAAATATGTTTTTGTGTTGTGACAAAAAAGAGACAGATTTTCATATATTATTTTCCTTTTTTATTATGTTTATTTATTTTAAATATTTTTGAGATTTTAGTAATATCTCAAATTTGACACTTTGCATGATAATTTACAGTATATTGATTTTTTAACTCGATTTATAGTATTATTATACAGGTTTTAAACTATTTATTTTATTTTTGAAAATGTTGTACACCAGTTAATCAAACTGTCCTAAAATATTATTTGTAACATAAATTCTTATTAAATTTTAAATATATATCTATACTTCACTAGTATTTTCAGTTGTTTTAAAATTTTTAGTTCCTTTGTAATAGAAATTATTCATCTTTCATACTTTTCTCTTGTTTCGTTTCTTTATTTATTGAAAGAATTGTTAATTATATATTTATGTATTTTAAATTTATATAACATTGAATTTTTAGTGAATCAAACTAAGTTTGGCCATAGATGTAGTATACTCCTACATAATGATACTTCTCATGCTACATATATGTAATGACTATATATTTTTCAAAAAAAAAATTCAAATTCTTTTGAAATAGTGCAATTAACACAAAAACTAGATAAAAAAAGTATAAAAGATGTGAGAATTATTAATCTTTGGTAATTCCATGTCTCTTGATAAAAAACACATCTTTGTACCATCTAAAAGATGTGAGAGTCTTACACCTTAAATTTTGAAGCATCGTTCTTATAGTCTCACTATTATCAGATCATCTTCCTAAAAAATATTCTATAATATTAAGGAATAGAGTAGAGAAAATGCTCAGTTTCTACCCTGAACTATACACAAAATTACTGAGACACACCCAAATTTTAGGAGGGTCCTGTTTCCCCTCTGGACTAATTAAAACTATATTTTTAGCAACCTTAGTGCCTACGTGGCACATACATGGCACATCAGTGAATCAACACATTGAAGGTCCACGTAGGCACACGTATGTGCCACGTAGGTACTAAGATTGTAAAAAATAACCATTTTAATTAGTCCAGGAGGGTAATAGGACCCTCCTAAAGTTTGGGTGTGTCTCAGTAATTTCGTGTATAGTTTAGGGTGGAAACAAAGTATTTTCCTACTAAAGTATAAGCAACATTCTGAATAGGTTGACCATCTTCACTCTTAATTGACTGTAATATATTGAAATTCAGATCTAAGGTGAAATAATTATCCCACCAATCTTTTAACTGGCCAGTTAAACCTACAGTAATCTTTTTTGCAATTGCTTTATCGTTGTTCTTATGAACTTTGCAAATATACTGTACGTCAACATTCGATGTACTATTGTAGAAATCTGTCTCTCAGTGAAACCATCTATGTTCCATTCATAGATTTCATTTCCATTAAAATTATTAGAGACTATTATCTCTTATTCTTCCAGTAATATATCTTGAGGAGTAGGTCTAGGATAGTAGTACATCATTTGGACCGATTTTCTAGCATGTTTTTCTGAGATCTTATGAATCTCACAAGGGACCTTATAATTATCTTCAAAACTATTATGGCTGCTTATAGGACTAATTTTTAATCCATTAAATTTTTCTTCCAACAATTTCTCTAAATCTTTATATAATTTAAAATCTTTGATATCAGAGAGCTTGGATACTAGTAGTAGCAATAGAGACTTGATTTCTCTTTTTATTATCACTATGATATGATATATCTTCTTCAATTTAGAAAATATCTTGTCAATTTTATCATGTATAGAAATAATTTGTTCACCTTATATGCTTATATAAATATTAGCATAATTATATTGTTTAATCATAGTATTAATATGTTGGGCAGTAATAATAGCAATATCATGTTCAAGTAATTTAGCAAATGCCGTAAAATAAACTACTTTATCATCTTTTTCAATTTGAAAGGATTGTAGAGGAGGAAAAACTCATTTGATGATTTCACTATTACTTAATTTATAAGCTTGTTCTAGCATAGAGATAAAATCAACATATTTGGCCATAAATCTTGGGACAAAAGCAATTATCTTATTATGAGCAGAAAAATCTATATAAATTCTTCCTAAAAGAAATTCTTTTCTTCTGTGTTAAAGTTTTGAAAAAATCAATTTCTAAAAAGTTTCCATCTAGGTTTAAAGAACTCATTTGAGATTCTTTTTCTTGTCGGTGATCCCAGACTAAAATTAATTTTGATTTGATTCATTTCAAACCCGTGGAAAAATCCACGTCGAATTCAGTTGGATCCACATCTGAAATAACATTAGCTACATTATCTCTATCTAGCCTAATATTATTCACTCTAATGTTTTTTCTAATTTGAGAAGCATTGGCTCTAGACGGAGAATTAACGATATAATCAATTGTAGAAATATACGAAGAGGTCGACCTAGTTAATCTAGATGCAACACTAAGACTATCAACTCTATTTATTAGAGGTATGAAATCAAAAAATCTGATTTTAACAGTACCATCAGTGGTCTGTTCAACTTTTGTAATTTCGCTATTCATATTATTTTGAGGAGGGATAGCTTTCTCAAAAATTCATTCTCTGAAAAAGTCATTTCATGCCATTTAATAGGTCTTCTAGTAATAACTTTTGACCTATCAAAATTAATCTTTATTAAAATAGTCTCATTTTTAAAATCCATAATTCTACACATAGGATTTAAAGTATATAAATGTCTATAATAAATTCTATAACATATACATATAACTTCAGTTCCTAGCATATAATTATGACAATGTAATTTAATACTTAATACTAAAGTATTTATAGAATTCTCATCATTCAAATATATTTGTAAATTAGGATAAGCATTAAAATATAAAGGGCCATAAGCTAAGCTTGTTTGAACAATCCCTATAACAGACCTTTTTCAATTTTGGTTAAACTCCACTCTTGGCATCAATAGGACTTCTAGCATATAGCCTGAACCACAACTATTACTAAAGGTTTATGATGTGCAACCTTAGTATTATTGGTTGATAAGATTCTTATTAAGTATTTAGTGCCATATTATATTAGTAGCTTAGTATGTTATAGTTCAACACAAAATATTTATCATGAATATCATGAAAAAGCAGACTACAGTTAAAAACAGTAGAAAAGAGGAATATGATATGCCACAATATTTAGATCTTCTTAATAAACGGTCAATTTCTAAAGTCCAACCCAAGCTTATATATCAAATGGGGACTTTTGAAAAATTGGGTCTTAAACAGGTTGTTAAAACAACTGAAGAAACTATTACTTTTAGCATGAGTTGGACTTTAGAAATTGTTCATTTATTAAGAAGATCTAAATGTTGTGGCATATCATATTCTTCTTTTCTACTATTTTTAACAGTAATATGCTTTTTCATAATATTCATGATAAATTTTTTTCATTGAATTATAACATACTAAGCTAATAATATAATATGACACTAAATACTTAATAAGAATCTTATCAGCCAATGATACTAAGGTTGCACATCATAATCCTGTAGTAATAGTTCCAGTTCAAGCTATATACCGAAAGTCTTGGTAGAAGGCCTATTGACGCAAAGAGTGGCATTTAAGGATATGTGTGGACTCATGATGAATAAAAAATATTACTATTAAGGTTTTGCAAACGCGTAAAGGTTCCAGTAGTATCATTGAAGCGATCCGGTTCTCGTTATGGTATTTGTTAAA
Source organism: Capsicum pubescens (assembly GCA_030864215.1). Classification (NCBI taxonomy): domain Eukaryota; kingdom Viridiplantae; phylum Streptophyta; class Magnoliopsida; order Solanales; family Solanaceae; genus Capsicum; species Capsicum pubescens. The sequence continues at coordinate 104,274,919 of CM061543.1, forward strand.
ACAACTAAAGAAACTATTACTGTTGATGATGATCATGCTACTTTTAGATTATTATCTGGAAATGATTTGGCTCCTTATAAGGAAACCCATCGATTCATGCATCTTGGACTAATACAAGTTGCATTTAAACCACTTACTTTAAGAGGTTTACCTGAAAGCTTTATAGTGGCTTTAAGAGATGGTAGAAACCAAAATTAAAAAAAGTCAATTCTTTTATCCATACCGTCCCAAACTTGGATTCCTGACCGTATCCAACCAAAATTCCTTTATTTATACTCTATTATATTTGAATACATTTGATTAAATATTAATTAAAGATAAAATATAATAATAATAATAACAACAACAACAACAACAACAACAACAACAACAACAACAACAATAATAATAATCTCATTAGTTTTTAAATTATTATCTTAATTCAAATATATAAATTATTAGGTAAATATGCATCACACTTGAAAAAAGTCAGGATAAGAAAGAATAATAAACTAGTCTTCTTTTAACAAATTAATATGATATTTAAAATTTAAATTTGAATAAAATTTGAATTGAAATGGGGTTCTAACTTCTTAGCGTCTCTTATATATACCCTTATATTGTAAGTTTTATTGGTGAATTTGTTTACTGTATTCTTTACGTTCTTCATTTTAAAAATTATTTTTAATTTAAATTTTTTCTTTTTTATATGCATGACATCTTCATCCTCCTCTGTTACCATAAACGAAAAGGAACAAGTCCGCATCTATTGATATTATATCTATCTAATTTTCACGGTAATTCGCCTCTCATTACAAATGGTAACACCTTCTAAGAAGATAATGAGAAAAAGAAATTGATAATAATAAAAACAAAGACTTCGATATGTAAAAGATTTATAGGTAAATTGTGTCAAATTTATACCATTTCTATTGCTTAATTTATGAAGAACTATTTTTGAGAGTTTATTCTAATTTTTAGTGATAATTTGTTGCTATTGTTGACCTAAAGAAAGGATGAAGAAGAATGAAGAGATGAAAATAATAAATAGCTGTAACACTAAGAGTTTTATTGGTATAGTTGGCAAGCTTAATTTTTAAAAAATATGTGTTAGAGATTATTGTTCTTTTTTGAAATATTATTTTATTGTATAGTTTTTTTTTTGTATTTAATTTAATTGTATACAATTTATGATTGTCTGTTTTCTTTATCTAATAAGCACCACATTCACATATATACTTTATTAGGAGTTTTACAAAACAAATTTATAGTCATTTAAATATTCTAATTTATTTATTATTTTTTAATTTTACTTGCAAATTTATATTTTTTTATAAATATTTTTAGTGATTTTAGGCGTCATTTAGTTTTATAATATAGAGAAAGAAAATAAAAAACAAAAAAATAATTTCATATTCAAGAAATTTTCTTACCTTATTGAATTTCTTATAACTCTTGGAACAAAGTCAATAATTTTTTTGAAATTGAATGAAAAATAAAAAATTAAAATATGAGATAAAATTCTATTTTATAGAGGTGAAAATATTTAACTTAAATTTTAAATCACAATCATTTCTAATATATTAGACTACAGTAGAGTTTTCTTCTAATCTATGTTTCATTTTATCATTTCTGTTATGCATGAAAAAGTTTATCAATTTTAATATCATGTTGTACAAAATACTTTTATTATAAAATGTGAGTAAATAAATACTTAACCAATATCTTTGTTATATATTTTATATTAATATGAAATTATAATTTAAAATAAAATATAATAGATAAATCTAAACAATGGAAAATAATGGACAATGAAATAAAATATAAGAAATAAATTAAATTTTCAAAAGTGTTGTTTAACTATAATAGTAAAATCTTATATTATAATGAATTTATGATTTTACTTTTTCCTTTAAAATTAATGTTAAAGAAATGTTACATACATTATGGAATTCATTTTAATTCTTCGGAAAGGTTAATAAATTTTTTGAATTTGAATAAAAATATATTAAAATTAAATATGAGATAAAATTATATATCGATAGATAAGAAAGTGCAACTAATTTTAAATGGAGATAAAATCTAACAAATTAGATTATTTGGAGTCCTCATCTAATATTTATTTCATTTTTTCTATTATGCATAACAAAATGATCTATTTTAGTTTCTATATTTTGAGATTAGAGATAAAAAAAACTCAACTGCTTATATGTGTAACACAAAAAAATAATTTAAAAATGTACATCTAGTATGGGGTTTGGGCAGAGTTGTAGATTTAAATTATGAATAATATAATAAAGAAAAATATGAAATATACAGTCACGACCCAGACTAACTGACCGTGTGGGCACCTACGCTATTCTAAGTAGCTAGGAGAACCCTCATTACCCAACTAAAAATATGTGGAAGACTTCTATTTTTAAGAAAATGCTGGATTAAATATAATAAAGTAAATTAAATATTAATACATAATTTTTTTCAAAAACTTCTTACAAGTGTCCTTCACTATCCCAAGACTTGGTCAAACATATACAAGAGCTATCTACTACAACATAAACTGACAATAAAATAAATAATACAAAGACTCTAGCATCTGCCAGGAAGAAAGTGCAAAAGTTAGTGCTGAATATCGTCATCCATCTGGTAACTGCAAACTAACCTGAATCCAGTCTACACCCCAAGAAGGAATGTAGAAAAGTAGGGTCAGTACAACCACACGTACTGGTAGGCATCATTGGCCGACCGTGTTAGTTCATATATCATAAAATAGAATTAAAGAAAATAAATCATGACATCTTGAATGGAATATAATTCAACTAAGGTTGTAATAACATTATTACTTTACCTATATAAGTTACATCATTCAACTATTCTTCCAACTCCATCAGTATTATATTCACTACTAACATACGCTAGTCTCATTAATTCACACCATCAACTACAATCCAAAGCTAATACATGTAATACCCCGTACTTCTACCTTGCTTGAAATCATCCTAAAAATTTCAAAGACATGCTTTAAAATATGAATTCACTTTTATACATGTGGAATTTTCAAGATTTTTACTTTTTGTTGTGTGAAAAATTGAATAAGATTTCCATCGATACCAAATTCGCCTAAATCCGATAACCGGATAAAAAGTTATGGTGATTTAAAGTTTTAGTCGTAAAACACCGTCATTTCAGCTAGTGGCGCGTCGCTCCATAAGCCAAAATAAAGTTTGTCAGTTTCCAATAAGACTCCGCGATTACACTGCGTTGCGGAGGGCTCCTAAATCCCAATTATCCTTTTTCCAGTGAATCCCCATGATGTCTCCGCGTCGCGCCAAACTTTTAGGTCGCAAACAAAGTGGTAACGTGATAGCTCCGCGTCGCGCCAAACTTTTAGGTCGCAAACAAAGTGGTAACGTGATAGCTCCGCGTCGTGCCATCTCCCAATTCCCCAATTGTCATATTCCAGAGACACGGCGCGATAGCACTGCGTCGCGCCAGCCTGCCAAATCAAAAAGTTTTGACAAAAATTAAAAGACGCGTCCAGGGTTAAATGGTTTTTTCCATGATTTTATTCCACCCAGATGTGGGATTTAAGCCCTAAAAACATCCTTAGCTACTCATTATTCACTTTTTCCCCAATATCAAGAACATTCTCTCTCAAGAAAACAAAACCCTAGCCCTTGGGAATCAAGGTCAATCTCAAAAAATCCATCCAAGGACTCCAAGAACCTTCAAGGTTTCCTTTCTCAAGTAGGCATATTGTTCATTCATGGATTCCTTTCGTCCATGAAGCCAGTGAATCAAGTTTTAAATTACGAATTATGATATTCATTCTATGTGTTGATTATGTTCATGTGGTTGTTGTTGTATGATTCCCAAGTTGGAATATTTATGTGTTTTTATGAGAATATGTTAGCATGTGAGTTGAACACCATGAATTTTAGTTGGTTATGATATGTTAATTTGATTGTTATGCCATGCCCGAAGTCATACACTCTAAGTGTTTGACAAAATGCCTAAGAGACTAGAAATTAGGTAATATAGCTCAATTGTGACTTAAGTGATGGATTCAAGTTTTACCCTTATGTTCAAATTACTCCCATACTATTGATGTGCAATGTAGATGTTTGTTGAAATGCTCATGATGCTAGAATATGGAATTATGACATTGATTATATGCATTCCTAGCATGTACAAGATTATGATAACGATGTACTTCATGAAATCCCCAAATTATTATATGATGAATTATTGATATTGGTCATGTGTTCAAGAAGTGTCAAGTCTTGTCAGTCTTATGCTATCGAGTCCTGGGGGTACTTGTACCCGATAATTTAGCTGTGTGCCTAGAGCCAGTGTCAGTTTTCACAATACTCTCAGTCAAGCCATGATTATTGGAATTCAGTCAGTCTCATGACTCAGGAAAATTTAGTGAATTCAGTATCCGTAACCTCAGTAATATCAATAATCTCTGTAATCTTCGTAATCTCAACTATCCCAGTCAATTATCAGATCTCAGTAGTATTCCACCAGACAACGAAATTTAGTAAACCCAGTTCAAATCAGTTAAACAGTATGATCAGTAATAGTTCAGTTCAGTTTAAATCAGTTTAGTGTATCTTCAGTTGGGAGTAGGATTTAGCACCAAGTGAACCCAAGGATGAGGGCTCACCTGTCAGTCAGTAGAGGGTGTGATCCTTAGAAGCAATCCCTGCATTCCAGAACTACGTAGCCAACGTAGGTTGAGATGTACCCCTACGAGTCTAGGGACTATACATCTCATTTGAGTTTTCCTTACAGGAGGGGTTGACGGAAGAGCTCCCTGTTAGAGAGGGTTTACTCACAATTTGTCTTTACCGTGGCATGGTACTGACACCCTTCCAGCTGGGGTTACAGGTTGGACTCCACTAGTTCAGATTCGGGGCATGTCGGTTAGATGATTACCTCCCACAGTCTCAGTTTCAGATCCAGTCTCAGTAATAGAACTCAGTTCAGTTCTACAGATTTCAGGAATGTCAGATACAGTCGATCAGCTCAGTACGGAACTCAGCTAGTTCCATTAGAATCAAGACTGTCAGGCACAATCACTCAGTTAATAGTATATTAATTATACGGAGCTCATGTTATCAGTATTCAATTTTAGGACTGTCAGATACAGTATATCAGACCAGTTCTTCATAATCAGAACTGTCAGAAACAGTCATTCCTTTATTTGTAATATGACATCAGTTCCTCAGTAATCTATAGACTCAGTTACTCAGTAACCCAGTATTAGTACCCAGATATCAATAAATCCACGTTATCAGAATTCATGAGTCAGTGTTATCACGATCTCAGTTATAGTTACATATTCATGCATGTATTCTTACGTTCATGTTATTCTGTCAGTTAGTATTGTTCATCCATATGAACCCCATGCATTCAGCCTACCTTGCTTGCATACCAGTACATTCAATTGTACTGACGCATTTGCGCTATAGTGTTTTATACCATAGGTTCAGAAGCACGAGCTCCAGAGCATCCTTAGCAGTTCAGATCCAGTCCATAGTAGTAGACTTAGCAGTGAGTCCTCATCATTCGAGGATGTTAATATTTGATTATTTCATTCTCTCAGTACTTAGTTTATCTCAGTAGATGGATTTAGTTGGGGGATTATCCCATCAACTCTTTATTCAGACAGTTCAATTTTAGAGGCTTTCATACTACAACATGTTTCAAACAGTTTATTTCAATTTTGGGTATTGTTATACCCCATTACAAACATTGTTTTATATTCAGTATTAGTTCAGTTTTGAACCTTATGGCCTTACAGCTTCTATTCCTCATATTTACAATATATTATTCAATGCTCAGTTACAGATATCAGTCATGGGTTAGCTTGTGGTCCTTCGGGGTCATGAGCATCGTGTAACATTTCGGGTACCAGATTTGGGCATTAAAATACATCATTATCCCTCTTTATTCACCTCATTTTTTTCACTGCTCACATTCACAGGAACAAACCCGTAATCATAGACAATTCACACTAAGCTCTCGATCTAACAACCAAATGCTATCTTATAATATTAAAGAATGATAACTAGCCATTCTGGTAAGCTACTATTACAACACATATAAATGAAGCAAGTCAATCAACATATAAGTAAGAAAAAAGTTTCACTTTTCCAAATACATATCAAACAATCAATCTCAAGGATACAATCAAGCAGGGAATGCAAGTCAACTCATATCTTAATAAGACACACCAGAGAACTCAAGTCTCATTAGCAATCTTATAAATACTTTTCAAGAAGGATTAATTCAATTATTGAAATTTTGAAATCGTTTATTTCAGATTATTCATTAGATTCAATACTCTATATCACTTTATTATCGATTGGTTCCTTTTTTATTATTATTATCACCATGCCGGCTTGTGGCATCCGATACAATCACATCTCGCAGCAATATCAAAATTTAACCCCAGCCACATTGCTTGAGAAATTAATAAAGTAGCAATACCGGAATTTAGCGTTGGCCACATTGCTAATAACAATCTTTCCATAAGTAACAATTGCGTCATTCTAAATCTCATATTTAGAACATCGTTAGCATGTTAGCAACTTATTAAATCACACAATCTTTCAAAATCAACACTAATCTGTACACACATGCTAAGAGACATATTTTTGCCCAACTAGTCATGACCTGCAGGGGACAATCTAAGTCCATGTACCATACTGGCATGGTACCCGATCCTCCATAAATAAATATTATCAATATTCATATTCGTACCGGCACAGTACCCAATCCTCCATAAATAAGTAATATCAATATTCATATTCGTACTAGCGTGGTACCCGATCCTCCATAAATAAATATTATCAATATTAATATTCGTACCGGCACGGTATCCGATTCTCCATAAATAAGTAATATCAATATTCATATCCATACCAGCGTGGTACCCGATCCTTCAAAAATAAATATTAATCAATATTCATATTCGTACCGGCGCGGTACCCGATCCTCCATAAATAAGTAATATCAATATTCATATCCGTACCAGCATGGTACCCGATCCTTCATAAATAAATATTATCAATATTCATATTCGTACCAGCGTGATACCCGATCCTCCATAAATAAATAATATCAATATTCATATCCGTACTGGCGTGGTACCCGATCCTCCATAACTATATTATATACATTTTATTAAATTCACAGTATATTTCGGGATGCAATACGACATATTAAATTTACAAGTACACCTAAAATCATAAAGAAATTCGATCAAGTTTTTTTTTTTATAAATATTTTGACCCTCTCACGGGCATTATTTCAATAATTCATTACGATCATCAACAAAGCCATTCATGACATTAATTCAAAGAGTTATCATTATCAAACAAACTCCTCATAGGCACAATTTAATAAATCATCGTTATCACCAATTTAGCCCCTCATAGGCATCCAATAGATAAAGTATTTTTATCAACGCCAAATCAGGAATATCATAAAATAAATCACAACTTAACACTTAAGCATGCAAGTCACTATTGGAGCATTACTTACTCAATAATTATTAAAATGTCACTACCTCTTTTCATATAATACAATTATCACACTAATTCAAGTCATCTATCCTTTAGATACTACTATGTTTATCAATACTTGATTTTAACATGATTCTCCTCATTATATTATTGTTCAATACATACAACTTAGTATCATTATAACTCAACTAGGTTTATCACTAGAACAACTAAGAACTATCGTGTACACATACTTCATTTACAACAATCACCTTGCGGGCACATAGCACATAATATCATAAATATCACATAATTAATCAATAATATAGTTTTCAAGATTAAAGTTAAGTTCTCGTGTCTTTATCCACCTCAACTCCATGCTCGTAGGCATATACATGCTTTCTCCTATCAATTCTAAATTATGAAAATATAAAATAATAAATTTTCTACTCATTAAACCTAGCCTACTTGAACGCCAAGCTTTTTGAAGAAGCAAGCTGTAAGAAGGATGCTCTTCCCTTTCCTTTATGCCTTGGAATAAGAGTAATTAAATAATTACTCTTCAAACAAATATCTTGGAAATTCAAACCCACTAATTCTACCCTTAATTCAAGGTCTATATTATTTTCCAAGTTCAATTAACCATTAATTAGCTTTCAAGCCTAACTCATCTTCATTGATGGAGTTTTTATGCTAAAGGTCCCATATTTACGTAATTCAAGATTCCTAACCATCAAAATTCATAATCTAGTTCACGAAATTTATGTTAGAAATCTTTAATTTATAGTTTAGAATTAAATCTGGGTCATATTAAAAACACCCATGAGTATTTCCCTAAGAATTTCACCATTAAAAGTCTTTCTAAGGATTCTAAGGTGTTAAAGGATTAAAAGACGAAGAAAATAATGATAAAACTTACCTCAACCAAGGAATTTCACCTTAAGCTTTGAAAAATTACCTCTCTAGGATTGGAAATAAAATTTGGGATTTTTAGACCTAAAATATAGCTGAAGCTGATTTAAATACCATCAGAATTTTCGCTACAAGAAAATTCCGATTCAGCCCTGATAGTGCACAGTAAAACAGTCATAACTTTTTCCTCCGAATTTGAATTGACGACAGTTTATTTCGCTGGAAAGAGGACTCAGAGATCTTTGATTTTGTAGGTATTAGATCTCTTAACTCCTTATATTCTAGGAGATATGGTCGTTTAAAGTTGACCCAAATAGAATCCACATCGAAACTCTATCGAAAAAAAAGTTTTAAGGTTAACTTTGTATTAGGGATATTGTATGACCTTAATTCATACCTAATGAACTTTTAAACTAAAGTCTTGATATTAATACTCATGAATAATTTAAATTCATGGGCTTGAGTCTATTTAAATAAATCAAAAGATTTAAATCTTATTCAAAAAACTTGAGATGAAATAATAAATAAAATATTGGCTATTTTGGGCTCAAGTTAATATTAAGGAATGAAAAATTAAATTTTTCATCAATTTATCATGGATAACTTAGTAGCAACAAATGGGTCGTTACAATCAGATACTAATTTATCATCCGTTCATCCCAGAACGGTCATTCGACAGAGAGAAGCACGAGGTTGGAATTAGATAGAAATTACTAACAAAGTTGCTTATTTTGAACCTTCTTCACTCACTTGATATCCTTATCAACCAAACCATATTCTATACTCAAGCATTCTATCAAGCATTTCAAAATATGAAGATGCAAAGCCAAATATTTACGGATGAATCACTTATTCTCCTTTCAACAACGTAAGTCTCAAACTTGAGTTTTATGAGTCAAAGCCAAATTAAAATGGTTAAAAGATTCACCTTGAAGAAGACAAACATCCAAAAACACGTCTTTTTCATTACCGAAGCTCTAGAGTCCCGAATTCAATTCTAAAAAGTGCTACGAGATATTACATGAATATACCATTCGAATTTCAATACTAGACAAGTCACACCTAATCCACCCAATATACAAACTCTCTATGAGACACCTGACACAGTTTCTAGCCAAGACTACCCTACAGAGAATATATATCTTGATCATATATAAGTCACGACACCATTTACAAGTCACATAACTTAGATACTCTCATGCACTCAATCAAGACTAATAGATTTATTATATAAAGCTAGAATTAACATCTCTCAACCACTATCCTTTTTACTTCAAGATCACCTACGGTTCAAGCTTAGTGTCACTACTATACATACGTGACAACAAAACCTCTCACTCATTACACTGACTTAAAACTATTAGCGATAGAGATACCACAGAATTTGAGCCTACAACACATTATCCTCCACAACATCATTAATATTTATTTAATCATCATATCGTAATCACTCAACAAGCATTATCCACCAAGTATCATCCAAGAAAAAATTAATCATGTCATTTAATAATTCACTTATTCTCCCATTCAGGATCATTCTTAATTATTTTATGAGTGTAACTAAGCCATTTGATTTTGCATTGCCACCATCATGGGAATTACTATCCTCTAAAAGTGTCATATATTAGCCAACTCTATGGTGCATGTAAATGCATAATTCAGCCACAAGGTCAAGTCAACAACAATTTATCTTCTCAAGATTTTACCTAATGCATAAATCCACATCTAAAACTTATGCCCAGGCAATCACTAACTCAATTTTTCAACGACAAGCACTTCATGGTCAAGCCAAATCACTCTTATATCACTAACACCAATTTAAGATATATAGAGTAATACTTATTTCTACCTAACAATACTTTTATTACGGGCTTTACTTAACTCTTAAGCACCTTAAGAGTGATCCCCACATCACTAGATCATAAGCACGATCAAACAAAATAAACTAATTATAGGTCATTAACAATCTCATCACTAATGTCACATTCCAGACAAGTTATCAATAAAATTCTGTAGGTATCAACAACCTCTACTAGTTTTTTTTACTTTTATTTAAAACTAATCATTTTGCCAAGCATTAAGAATCTGTTCACATAAAGAACTCAAAGATATTGTCACTTAGCTAGTCCTCACAAGGAATCCATTATAATTTCAATAATAAAACTGCATAAATTTTTTAAATATTATCTCAATGATCGGACCATACAAGGATATCTACATAATATCCAATAATTGAACCACACAAGGATTCACCCACAACATCATCAGCAAGAACCTCTCATTAACAAAAACACATATCACCTCGATCTTTTATTCATGTCTCTTTTTTATCATCTTTTTTTTGACATCATGTTCTCATATCATCTTCTCAATTCTCATATCATCAATTTCATCAGTATAATAGTACCAAAAACAAGTAAGCACCATAGAATTACTAGATTCACAACAACAATAAATCAAATAATTCCATCATAATTATCAAGAAAAACAACTTAGTCAATTTTCATCAATGAAATTCAAATAAAAACAATTCACAACAATGATAATAATCTAGCAACCCAAGTTCAGCCAAATATCAAACACAAGAAACCAATAAGTTCACTACTTTCAGAAGTCATTACCTATTAATAATAACCCTTAGCTCCTATTGATAGATACCAATTGAAATCTCCTAAATTTCGATACAAAATTACTAAGATACCAATTGGAATCAACTATATTCCAATTGAACTCTATTAAGATACCAATTAGAATCATCTAGATACCAATTGGATCTAACCCAATAGTCAAATATTAGGGTAGCACAATGGAGAGAAAGAAAGAAAAGCGACTTCTACATGCCTCTTAGCCTTCCGAAGATTGCAATCCACAGAACTCTACTTGACATTGCTTTTGTACTTGTGGGATCGATGAACCTAACCTGTCTCTGATACCAACTGTCACTACCTAGACTAATGGGACGTGCGAACACTTACGCTATTCTAAGAATCTAGGAGAGCCCTTATTACCCAATTAAAAATATAAGAAAGACTTCTATTTTTAGTAAAATACTGGATTAAATATAATAAAGTAAATTAAATATTAATAAATACACTTTTTCAAAAAATTCTTACAAGTGTCCTTCACTATTCCAAGACTTGGTCAGACATGTACAAGAGCTATCTATTACAGCATAGACCACTACAAAAAAATGCATTTTAGCCATGGTCTATTAGCCACGGTTACAAAAACCGTGGCAAAATTAACTAAAAAAAAATTGCACTTTAAAAAACGTGGCAAAAAAATATGGCTAATACAGGAGGTAAAATATTTCATTCCCTCCATTATTTTTTATTTGCCTTCAAACGTGGGAAAATAATATTTTCCCCACTTTTCTTACACTTCTCAACCAAAATTCTCTATTTCTCCAAAAAAACTCAACCTTAAGCTTTGTCTTCTCACACCCAAAATTCTCTATTTCTTCCAGATTTTTGATTGAGTTGTTCAAAAAATTAACTATTCTTTAATATTCTAGCTTCAATAGTAGTTAAAAGTGGTAAAAGTACTTCTTCCAAGTAACAAATATTTGCAATTTAGAGTTTTTAAGGTCAAAATTGAAATAGGGTTCTATAATTTTCTTGTTTATTGAAGTTTTGAGCTTATGAAATCTGCAATTTGATGTGTTTTATGGATTTTCTAGTTGTTAAGAATGGTAATTTTGATGGGTTTTCTAGTTTTTAGGAATGGAGATTTTGATTGGTTTTGATGGGTTTTCTAGTTGTTAAGAATCAAATTTTGATGGGTTTTTATGAAATTTGCAATTTTGACGGGGTTTATGTGATTAGTGGTTTTAGTTGATAGGGTTTATGGCTGCATTTATGTTTTGGTTTTTTATGAAATCTACAATTGATGGGGTTTACCAATTTTGTGCACTTTTGTGCTTATCGGATGAACTCTCTACGGTTCTCATTTTTCCTCTTCTCTATTTTCTAGTTATCTCTCTAATCTAGACAGAGATTGTTGGAAGCATGTTACTAAATGGAAGTTTTTGTGCTTATAGGATTAAGTTTACTGCACAAATTAAGTTTAATACACTTTCATCTTATCGATTTAGCATCTAAAAATGCTATTTAAATAGAATATAAGAGCATAAAATTTTACGACAGTGTGGGTAGTGAGACTGTGCCATCCAGTGTGGTGGCTTTTGTGTCATAGGTCTATAGTGGTCCACTTAAGACAATAATCAAAATTAGGGTTGCACTAGTGATTTTTGTTGAAGAATATTGTATTGATCATATAGTAAACACTTTGGAACTTGGTGGGGATAATTGCACTTTAATGGTTCTTAATCAGTACAAAATTGATGAATTATCTAAAAAGGATTCATCTGGGACTACTAATTAGGGGGAATCACTACTTAAGGATGTTGTTGTAGTTTAGGAAGTTAATGAAGATGCATCTCATGAGGGGGAACTTCTTGGTAATCTCGTAGTTGAGCCTATTTTATCTAATAGTCTCAATTTTTTAATGTATCTTGTCGGGGGAATCTCCAAGGGATCCCTTAGTGGAACCTTATTCTCCTTCTGGGCTCTGTGTAGAAGGAAGTTAGAACTGGTTCTTTGGGTGAAGTGTTGGGAGGTTAGTGTCCCATTGTCTTGGCAATATTTTGGTGTGATTAGGTCCTCGACACCAACAGTACGCAGTCTTATGACGATGATACTGTAGACAAGTTGGTTACTAAGAGGGTAAGGTGTCATGTACGGAAGGCTAATAGCAAGCAAATGATCTTTCTTGAAGATGGACTATCATGCCTTATCCATTTGCTCCACTCCGTCCTCATCTCACTAGGAGTAAGTGAACGGAGGTTGAAGCTAGTTTGACTACTTGTGCTCATTATACCCAAATGACTTGGCAAAATAAATATAAGGCTGAAAATAAGAAATTATTGTGGTTATTAAGAATTAATGCATGGTGGATTGATTTCACTTTTTAAACTTGGAATATTTAAGCTTTGAACTACTTTCTGCTTCCCTGCAAATTTATTGCTTTGATTCTCTAAATTTCTTAAGCTTCCTTGCAAATCAACTTATCCCTTTTTATTTCTCTTGCCGAGGAAAATTCCTCGTCCATCCAATAGATAAAGATCATAAAATATATTTCTAAATATTTTACAACTAGGGATGTGTATCGGTCGATTTGATTTGGTTTAATTTTATGCATTATCGGTTTGATTTATAAATTTTTGATATGTCAACACGCTGAATAAATAACCAAACCAATAATATACTTGTTATTGGTTTTTGATTTATCAGTTTGATCCTTAACGGTTTGATTTATCGGTTTAACCGTCACTTTTATTTTGAGCTTTTACAAAAAATTGAGTTTTTGTTAATAGCGAGAAATGGGTTGGAGTTTGATATTGTTGTTATCATGAATTTCTTTTTCTTATGAAATAAATTTTAGGATTTTGATGGGTTTCATAGTTGTTAACAACTTACTGTTACTTCTTATAAGAAAAGACTCGTTTGGCTAAGTGTTACATACCTCACGAAGAATTCGAGAAGCACACGGTGAAATACAAGGTAATTTAGTTTTTGCTTTTCCTTTTTTGGTATATATGTGAGGCAGATTTTGAAAGAGAATTATTGAGAATGTCTCTCTTTGATTAAAGATTCATCTTAATTATTAACCTGTTGGCTTGCTAGTCTTTTAATAACCTAATCATTGTATGTATGTATGTATATATGTATGTATGTGTGTATGTATGTTTTCTTTTGACATAGCATTTCATACTGCAAAAGCTTTAAGTACAAAAACTTGATTTGAGGTTATTTTTTTGTCTTTTGCATCAATGGACTTTGGCTCACAATTATCTTGTAATTTTTTTCTATTCTTAATTATTGTTTAAACTAATGACATTAAGATGGAATGTTTAAAGTACAAACTGATTATTGGTTTTGTTCCTCTTTGAATCCAGTGGTATTCTGCAACTGTTAGTAAGAGTTTTAATTTTGTAGAACCTTATTTGAATCTAGTGGCGGAGTAATTGTTTGTTCTATGAGAAATTTTATTACTTAAGTTTATTAATATCTTAGCCTTGTTTCTCACATATATTGATTTTTCATATATGGAATAGCTTCATTCTGGCATGATTGACAAGAGTTGGATTTGGAAGCCAATTAAATCGAAAGAATTTTTAGATGGTGTAGTCCAATTTTTGGACTTTCCCTTTTCAAAAGTGTCTGTAGATGGAAAAATTTCATGTACGTGTACCACATGTAGATTTTCTGTTATGCGTAATAGAGCTGAGGTGTTTAGTCATGATCTTCAAAAGAGATTTCCAAAAAAGTACATATGTTGGTTTATGCATGGCGTAAAACATGTAGTTTCTAATATAGCATCAACATCTCGATTACAATATGCATCGGTTAGACAATATCCGATGCAAGATATGTTGAATGATATTTTTGGAGTCTTTGATGATAATGATTTTCAAGATGTTGGTCCATCAAATTTATCAGTTAATGACCATCCTTGGGTGCTGAAGGTCAAAGTCAAGAAGAGAGAGATAAAATTAAGGAGTTGTTGGAGGATGGGAATCAGGAACTTTTTGATGGTTGTGCAAAATATAGTAAATTGTCATTCATTGTTCATCTTTATCATATTAAGGTCTTATGTGGTGCAACTGATAAAACATTTTCAGTGATTCTTGACCTGTTAAAGGATGTTTTTCCTCATGTAAAACTACCATCATCATTTTATGAGTCAAAAAAAATGTTCAAGAGGTTGGGTTTGAGCTATGATAAGATCGATGCATGTCTGAATCATTACATGTTATATTGGGGATCACCCGAGGATATGAATAGAGATAAGTGGAAGAAGTGCAATACTTCTAGGTATATATCAGATGACAATGTTGTTGGTACAAATGTTGAAATTGATAACCAACAGAAGAGGAAGCTAAAGTAGTGAAAGTGTTGTGGTGCTTCCCACTTATACTTAGATTGAGAATGTTATACATGTGCTCTAAAACTGAAGAACTCTTGAAGTGGTATGCTATAAAGGCTAATCTAGATGGTTTATTATGGTATCCTAGAGATGGCAAAGCATGGAAACATTTTGATTCATTCTATCCCAAATTTGCTTTAGAGACTTGTAATGTGCAATTTGTTTTAGCTATGGATGATTTCAATCCATTTAGGAATCTAAGCTCTACTGTTAGCATTTGGCCTGTGATGTTGTATATTTATAACTACCCCCATGGTGTTTTATGAAGCAAACTTCTCTTATTATGTCGATGATAATTCCTGGTCCTAAAATGCCTGGTAACAACATTGGTGTTTACTTACAACCTTTAGTTGCTGAGTTGAATTAGTTGTGGAATGGTGTGAGTGCTTATGATTCCTTAACTAAGGAAATGTTTCAATTGTGTGTTGCATTGATGTGGACCATAAGTGATTTTCCAGGTCTTGACAACTTGTCTGGATGGAATACATATCCATGTTTGCTTGTCCATCATGTAACTTAAACACAGATTCTACGAGACTTAAGTTTGGTAGAAAAAAATAATTTATGGGACATCATCGGTATTTGCCATATGATCACAAATATAGGTACAACAAACAGTCCTTTAATGGTTTTGAGGAGCATAAACCTGCGCCTATTCCACCACCAGGTTCAACCTTGTTAAGGCAAATTGATGGGAGTCGAAAGAGGCCTAGAGATGATGGTACACGTAAGATTGGTCCCAAACAATGGAAGAAAAAAGTATCTTTTGGAATTTAGAATATTGGGAGAATCAACTTATTCATCATTGTCTTAATCCGATACACATAGAGAAGAATGTTTGTGATAATGTATTGTTTACTACACTTGGTGACAAAAAAAATCAAAAGACAATTTGCAAGCCCGTAAAGACTTACAACAAATGGGAATTAGAGAAAAGATTCATTTATATCCTAATTCTTCTAAGTTTCCTCCATCGTGCTTTACCATGAAGAAAGAGAAGAAAGATATCTTCCTAAAAGTTTTTAAAAATGTGATGTTTCCTAATAATTATGTATCAAATATTTCTAGATGTTTTGATCTTAAGAAACACAAAATCTCTAATTTAAAGAGTCATGATTCCCACATTTTGATGGAACATCTTTTGCTAATCACTTTTAGAAAATCTCTTCCTAAAAAAGTTAGTTCAGTGTTAATTGAGTTATGTAACTACTTTAGAGAAGCATCAAGCAAGGTTTTAGATGTTAAGTCTATGGAAAAACTCCAACAACGAATTTGGTTGAATCGTTGTAATATGGAAGTGATATTTCCTTCATTTTTTTCACTATTATGGTTCATCTAGTTATTCATACTGGAGAGGAAGCAATTCTTGATGGTCCTATACAAGGTCATTAGATGTACCCAACTGAAAGGTATATTCTTTGATTATTAAGTTGATATATTTTTTATTTTTTTTATTCTTACAATTGGTTTTAATATATTATTAGGGTACTCGGTCATTTGAAATCGTATGTTCGAAACAATTCCGCAGCAGGAGGTTGTATAGCTGAAAGGTACATTCTGGAGGAGTGTCTTACTTTTTGTTCTAGATATTTGGAGGATTGTGAAATTGAAACAAGGTTTAATCAACCAAGGCATAATAATGATGATAGTGAGATTAATGCTACAAGTGAATCTGCTATCTTGTCAAAGTTGTTTCCTGCAATAGGCAAGCCTGTTGGGGTCATTAAGACTCTACCCACACCTTCAGTGGGAATCATATAACCTCACCGATATGTGGTAACTAATTGTGAAATAGTTGATGCATTTTGAGAGTACGTTACTTGGTATTTTATATTGTTCTTTTCTTATTCTAACATTTTTGTATACCTTAATCTATAAATTACAATTACATTCAGGAGTTCAGAATTGAGGTGACTAGAAAGCATCGTGGCAAAAGAAACTCTTCAAAACTTGTGGAAAAATATGTGCACAAACACTTTCATGAGTGGTTTAAGGAATATGTAAGATTTCAGATATTTCATTCCATTTTGAACTCAAAATCTCATAAAAGTATATGTAATTATCCTATTATATTTTGAAATAATAGGTTGCACGTCAGGATGGTGTAAATATTATGCCAAAAATTCAATGGCTTGCGCGTGGGCCAAATAATGTTGTAAGGAGATTCAAGGAGTATAATATTAATGGATTTAAGTTTTGTACTCTGAGTAAGGATCATGGATTGAAAACACAAAATAGTGGTGTTGTTATGTCTGCTCTTACCAAGAGATTTTCAAACGGTAGAGAATCTGTTGAACAATCAAGTGATGATATGTACTAAGGTAAATTGGTTTACACCATAGAGTTAAATTATTATGGAAAGTTAAAGGTTATGTAATTCAAATGTATTTGGGTAGCTACTACACTTAACAAAAGGAATTAAGATAAATCAATTTGGGATAACAAATGTAAATTTTTTCCATTTCATACACATTGGTGCAAAAGAAATAGATGAACCATTTATACTTGTAGTTGATGCTAGAATGGTGTACTATGTTGATGACCTGATTGATGAAGATTGGTGTGTTGTTTGTTATATGAAGCCGAGGGACATATATGATATGGGAGATATGGATTTTATGGATTTAGAGGAGCCATCAATGGAGGACATACCTTTTTGTGAGCAACGTTTGGAAAATATTAAAGACTTACCATTAGTGCGAGATGATCCCGATGGACAAAATCAAGATGAACCTACTCATGATGATTATGAAAGTGATAGTGATGGAGATGATGATAATGGAAGTGATGGGGATAATGAAGGAATTTTGAACTATTTTAATTCCCTTATTATGAAATTGAAGACTTACAACTAAGATGCATGTTTTGTTAATTTTTGTTTTCACCTTTTTATTGAATGTCTCCTTATTCTAGCATTGTTGTTTACAGTACCGTTTTAATTAATTTTGGTTACATTGTTGCTTTCTTACATTTCTATTTCAATTAATTGTGGTTATTGATTTCTCCTTATTCCATCCTGTATTACCTCTTACCTCCTTCATTGTTGCATTCTTTTGTGGTTCAAATAATGACCCCTCCTCTATCCTTCGCCACCTTTATTTATCTACAGTTTCTTTTCAATTCTTATTGAATGTTTATAATGCCACATTAACTTGACCTTTTATGTTCATGTGGTTAGTCTTAATAGTTAAAAACTACTTCATGATGAAATAGAATTCTACACATTTGAACGAGTAGTTATTATCCTTGATAAGTGGGTTGGTCTTTGGTGTTATAATGTTTTTTTGTACAAGATTATTTGGTATTCGTGCATTAACTTGTATGCAATTCTTAAACTTCATTTGACTGGTGGATGTATCGAGTTCGAGATTAACATCTCTAATCTTTTTTTTTCCGTCGATGGTGGCATATTTTACTTAACAACTAATGGTTTTATTTGTCTGAATTTAAGCTTTTATAGGAGCCAAAAATTTACAAATTATAAACTCAACAAACACTTATATCCAGGTTATTATACTGTTCATAGTTTGTTTGTTCTCTTTTATGAACTATTTTTGTCTTAAGCCGAGGTCTATCGGGAACAACCTCTCTACTTTCTCTATGAGATAGTGGTACGGACTTCAAACACTTACCCTCCCCAGACCTCACCTTGTGGGAATATGCAGGGTATGTTGTTGTTGTTATAGTTTATTTGTTCATAAGATCTTTTAAGTTTTCTTTATTCATTTTAGCATCATTGTGTTACTTGAGGAACACCAATGCTTTTTCTGTGTTTTGGTTGGTGAGACATTAGATCTATTTTTATGAGCGAAGAATTTATTTGTCAGTCAATTAGCAACATTTATGTAGAGTCTAAACTGTATCTAATATTTTATCAATGTCCTGTGGTCTGGTCCTTCCCCGAATCCCGTGCATGGAGGGAAATTTGGTTTATCGAGCTTCCCTTTGAATAGTGTCCTGTTCCATAAACCATCATTTAACATAGATATGGAGTCCCGCTTAGTTTGGATGGAAAATTTCCCCCTGAAAAATATGAACATTTTGCTCAAACAGGAGAATAACTTGTATACTGGAAATACAATATCAATTTCTAGTACAATCAAGTTTTATTATTGCGACGCTTTGTGTATTTAATCTTCATTTTACTGAACATCCCTTGAGTTGAGCTTCATTGTATCCCTGTATCCTTGTTCCAAGATAAAGTAGAAAGATATTAGAGGGGAGAAAACTCATAGCAAATCATTTCATGAGTTATGGGTCTTTGTTCTTAATGATAGCTATGCTGAAATGGTGGGTCCTCTATACTTTTGGTTCATTTTTTATCTTTTTCACTTGCAAGTTCTTATTTTTTGATGTTGCAGATTTCACTTGGTAGGTAAAAAGAAGAAATAGTATCGAAACAGTGACTACTGCTTACTGAAGCTCGTAGAAAATGCCAAACTTCCATTTGAATTGATATAGTAGAATAAATCTATTCTTTTCACATTCTAGGAAAATATGAAGCAAAAACCCAAGAACTCAACACAATCATTGTTAGCGAGCCTACGAGGACAACAAACTGACAACCATAACATAACTTCCTAAGATTTGGATCAACAAGATGACCATGTGGTGAATGAGAATATGACAACTCCTACTCTCAGTAATGACAATTTAATTTCTTCTTCAAACTTTAATGAAGCTAGCTCAAAATTGAAAGAGGAGTCGCTACTTGTCAAGATTAAAGGGTAGAAGTAATTTAATTTTATTCTTTATTTTTTTTATTATTACTTTCGATTAAAGTTAATTGCTTGTTAAAATGGTAGATACTTCGATCGGAGAAATTACAACTCAAAAGATACAAATAGATCGAGTTTGAAACTTAAAAAAAAAAAAGTCATGGTGGAACTAAATGGATATGGACAAGGAAGTGATAATGGTTCAAACATGCTTGTGAGATTTCTTGGCAGACTTTCTCAAAAGTCTGTATTTTATCCCATATTCGTTGTGAGATGGGATAGAACGCCAAAAGAGAAAAAACAAGTAATGTGGGAGCTTATTGAGGTAACTACCTAACTTTATTGTCATTTATTTAGTTTATTTTTTTGTTGATATATATTGATTTATGAATACAAACAAATTTGATAGGGCATTTTGAGTTTGA
This sequence comes from Capsicum pubescens, assembly GCA_030864215.1. Classification (NCBI taxonomy): domain Eukaryota; kingdom Viridiplantae; phylum Streptophyta; class Magnoliopsida; order Solanales; family Solanaceae; genus Capsicum; species Capsicum pubescens. Next base: position 104,295,451 of record CM061543.1, read on the forward strand.
TTATGAAGCTGGAGTTGATTGGGTGATACAATCTTTATGCGATAGGTGGAGGTTCTTTAAATATAAGTTACGAAAGGACAACTTCTATCCCAACAAAAGTAAAGAAGAGATACTTGAGAAAACTCCTAAAAACATTGATTCTGTTGTTGATTGGACTGCTTTTGTGCATCACTATAATGAGGATAAGACGAAGGTAGTGGATTAAATAATCACTCAAGGTTTTTTTGTACAATTTTGTGTTTGTGCCCCTCTACTACTAATAATTGAATTGATGTTTGAGAATTATAGAAAAAATGTGCACAAAATGCAAAAAACAGAAAGAAACTTAAAGTCTCGCATGCTGGTGGTTGTAAAAGCAATGCATGAAGAGGTCGTCAAATGGTAAGTTTCTTAATTTTAAATTTTATTTGAAAATTATTTTATAAACTATGTTGCATGTTACATATTTTTTATTGATATATACTTGGTTAATGGTAGGAACAAAAATTGGGAAGGTCTGTGTGTCGAAGTAAGGTTATTTTGTCAACTTTACTAAAGAAGGATGACAATTTTATGAATGAAGAAGGGAAGATTATAGCTGTAAGATTCATATACTTGTCGATATTCAAATTTCAGTTCTGGTGTTGATTTATTCATGTCTAATTTTACTCTGCTAGCTATCACAAATGAACAAAAAAATGGTTCATTGCGTTATGCAAGTCATATCAATTGCTTGTTACACAGAAAACTAAGTGCTTACAAATTAGTTCTAGAAAATGTGAACGAGGTCTCACCAGTCATATGCTTGTAGATTCAGCTTATGAATTCATACCAACTTCTCTCTAAAGTAGTAGCTTTCCGTTCTACTATAATTTGTTAGTTCCTGACTATATACACTAGGAGTTTGCAATTGATAATACTAGATGTTTACAAGCTTAGGCACAAAACTACATTGATAATACGGTAGGAGTCACCCTATGCTTATTCTATTATTATGTTTTCAGAGTTTCCCTGCTTTTGTTTTTCAAAATAAGGTGTAGGTACCATCAGGGTTTTATGTTTGTGTTTCTTTCTAACCATGATTGATTGATTTGCCTCTTCACTGGCTAACTTATATGTGTTTTATGTACTTATTTTCTCTTGTACTCCTATTATAGTATTGTTGTATTATTGTTTGTGGTAACTAATAAGGAATTAATGAAATCAACAAGCATAAAACTGACTAGTTTTTGACCCCCAAACATATATTTGTCCAGATGGATGAGCTTTATAGTTTATTCAGCATTAAAAAGTTGGCTATCTTGATTTGCTGCTAGTTTCATTTCCAGAATAATTATTGCATTGTAAGCATTCTCATAGAGAAGCAGGATAAATATTTTCAACATGTATTGCTTTTCTGGCTTTTTGCTATGTTAGTTTTTGCCTTGTGCTTAGAAGGAGAAACTGATCATTTTATTTCTCCAGTCTCCACAAAGACTTTTCCCAGTTTACATCATATTGAGGTGAGAAGCTTGTCATCCTGATATGAACTACTTTTGAGTGAAGAGTTGTAGTTCTGAAAGCATATGAAAATTACCATTAGACCACTTGTTTTGACACCTTTTTCATTTGAGATACTGCTAGTCCACATTGATGAGGTGGAGGGACACCATTTGGCAAATCTCGCAGTTATATTCTATCCCCAAAAAAACTATAAGAGGAATCTATGCCGTTATACAACAAAGTATCTGATGTTTAAGAATCCTTTTTATCTAGAATACCTTCTACATTGATATATCTAAGGTACAGTTAGTGTCAACCCTTTTTTCATTGGCTCACAGATCCTCTTTCTGTATACTTGATCATCATGGTAGTCTATTTTCCTAAAATCTTGATGTGGAAATATAAAGTCAAAGATTATCATTTTACCTCCTCCTACAACAATAATATATACTCGGTATAATCCCAGAAAGAGGGTCAGGGGAGGGTAGAGTGTACGTAGACCTTACCCCTATCCCCGTAGTCAAGGCCTACTTAGCATGAAACTATTTACACATTTTCATCAAAGTTTGAACCTACAATAAAGTAGATGTCTATTTCAATCATCTGATTTTATCTCATCCAAGAGAAAAGCGAAGGAGCTGAGATTAGACCAACACTATTAACAGTTGTTCAGTCGTATGCGAGTGAAAGCTTGAGAAGTACACTAAGGATGGAATCTTTGGATATGACGCAAATGAAAGAGAATTTAGACAAGTATATTTTGTTGAAAAACATCTATAGTAGTTGAATCAACATTGAAATTTGCCTCAAATGGAATAAGCAGGTGTTTTTCTTCTTTATATCTCTTATTGGTACGAGGATATCTCATTTATCTATTTTGCCCTTAGGATAAAATATCAAAGCATCTACCTAAAAATCAGGAACTTGCTATCAGTTATGGTGTTCCTTTGAAGATACTAGCTCATCCTAACAACGCCATTGAAAAAGTGTACGGATCTGAACATTCTGGACGTGTGTGTGGTTTAGGTGGTAATGTTTGTCCTTTAAAAGCTTTTGGAATGTCTAGAAATAGTCATGTGAATCTTGGTATCTCTAGCAGTATATCTCATCAACATGTTGAAGACCTTGAGAAACAGGTAGAAACCTTGAAAGAAAAGCTGACTGGATACAAAGAGACCAAAGAAAAGCTTGTGCAAAATGAGAATCACTTGGAAACTCTTCATAGATTTTTACAAGCTAAATTTGGTAGCGAGTTTCCTACTTTCAACTAATCTTCTTAGCCTTTAGTATATTTTGAAACAAACGACATATATGGTGTTTCTTTAACTTTTAACATTAGTCTTTGTGGTATCTTTTATGAATCTTTAAGGTTTGGGCCTTATCTTTTGTGACAATATATTAAACAATATCATAACTTTGATAATTATGTTACAATTAATATCAATCTTGTATACTGCCCCAAGCTTTGCAAAGTTTTAGTTGCCTTTCTTGTTTTACTTTTGTAATGAAAGTTGAATAATGGTGTTAGTAATGTCTAGTTGAAACTGCTAAAGTTTTAGATAAATCAGAATAACTTTAGTTGATTTGCTTCTTATGATTTATTTATGATAGAGTATATGGTTGCAATAGTTGTTGAATGTTGTTGAGATTGTGGGTGTTCATGTCATCTTGTCATTTGTGTCTCTGAGAAATTGATTTCTATATACTATTGCATTTACTGGTTATGGGAATTCACTCTTTATAATTGCTAGAGATTTTAGATTTGAGTTTTGGAAAAAGGACTTTTCCCGGATTGTCAAGGTGCAACTTGCCTTGAAGTGTTTGATAATCGGTGTCATTGAATGAGGTCTTGTAGAGTACAGTGATTAGTGTGTTTTTAGTTTTACTTTGTCACTTTGTTTTTCTGCAGCACTGTTGTTTTCTAGTGAAAATCGAACTCATGTTAGCAAAATCTAGTTGACTTGCTTCTTGAATCAGCTTCCCTATGATATATGAGTGACATTTATAAGTGAATGTCTATCATTATTCAGAAATTAGTGTCAAACTATCAGCGTATTTAAAAGGGAAACAATTGCAATATATATGCAAACAATATATATTTCTTAAAAAAACTGGGTATTTTTTCCACGGTTAAAGCCATGGCTAATTAATATGATGATAGCAAAAAAATTGAACAAATTACCCATGAAATGGTCGTGGCTAAATGCACTCGAAAATTGTGGCTAGTGAAATATTACCATGGACATTAAAATCGTGGCTAATTTACTCGCCATGCCCCTGTTGGACACACCTTTAATCGTGGCTAAACTATTTATCCACGATTTGGGTACCATATAGCCACGATTTTGCACGTGGCTAAAACATATTTTTTTTTGTAGTAGACTGACAATAAAATAAATAATGCAAAGACTCTAGCATCTTCCAGGAAGAAACTGCAGAAGTTCGTACTAAATATCATCATCCATCTAGTAACTGCAAACTAACCTGCATCCAGTCTACACCCCAAGAAGGAATGTAGAAGAGTAGGGTCAGTACAACCACACATACTAGTAGGCATCATTGGCCGACCATGTTTTGGCCGACCATGTTAGTCCATATAATCGTAAAATAGAATTAAAAAAATAAATCATGACATCTTGAATGGAATATAATTCGGCTAAGGTTGAATAACATTATTAATTTACCTATATAAGTTACATCATCCAACTACTTTTCCAACTCCGTCAGTATTATATTCACTACTAACATACTCTAACCTCATTAATTCACACCATCAACCACAATCCAACGCAAATACATCACTATTCCTCTTTATTCACCTTATCTTTTTCACTGCTCACATTTACAGGAACAAGCCCATAATAATAGACAACCACACTAAACTCTCGGGTTAGCAATCAATGCTTTCTTATAATATTAAAGAATAATAACTAGCCATTCCGGTAAGCTACGATTACATGCAACATGTATAAATGAAGCAAGTCAACCAATGTATAAGTAAGTACAAAGTTTCACTTTTTCAAATACATATCACACAATCAAACTCAAGGATACGATCAAGCAGGGAATACAAGTCAACTAACATCTCAATAAGACACACCAGAGAACTCAAGTCTCATTAGCAATCTTATAAATACTCTTCAAGAAAGATTAATTCAATTATTGAAATTTTGAAATCGTTTCTTTGAGATTATTCATTCGAATCAACACTCTATCATTTTATTATCGATCGATTCCTTTATTATTATTATTATCACCATGTCATCTCGTGCATCCGATCCAATCACATCTCGCAACAATATCAAAATTTAACGTTGGTCACATTACTTGAGAAATTAATAAAGTAGCAATACCGAAATTTAGCGTCAGCCACATTGCTACTAACAATCTTTCCATAAGTAACAATTACTTCCTTCTAAAGCTCATATTTAGAACACCATTAGCATGTTATCAGTTTATTAAACCATACGATCTTTCAAAATCAATACTAATTTGTACACACATGCTAAGGGACTTATTTTTGCCTAACTAGTCATGATCTGCAGGGGACAATCTAAGTCGATGTACTGTACCCGTGGTACCCGATCCTCAATAAATAAATATTATCAATATTTATATTCGTACCAATGCAGTATCCGATCCTCCATAAATAAGTAATATCAATATTCATATTCGTACCGGCGTGGTACCCGATCCTCTATAAATAAATATTATCAATATTCATATTCGTACCGACGCGGTACCTAATCATCCATAAATAAGTAATAGTAATATTCATATCCGTACCAGTGTTGTACCCGATCCTCCATAAATAAATATTATCAATATTCATATTCGTACCACGGCAGTACCCGATCATCCATAAGTAAGTAATATCAGTATTCATATCCGTACTGGCGTGGTACTTGATCCTTCATAAATAAATATTATCAATATTAATATTCGTACCGGTGCGGTACCCGATCCTCCATAAATAAGTAATACCAATATTCATATCCGTACCGACGTGATACTCAATCCTCCATAATCATACTATATACATTTTATTAAATTTACACAATCTTTTGGAAGGCAATATGACATACTAAATTTATAAGTGCACTTAAAATCATAAAGAAATTCGATCAAGTTCTTTCATTTATCAATATTTTGATCCTCTCACGGAAATTATTTCAATAATTCATTACGATCATCAATAAAGTCATTCATGACACAATTCAAGGAGTTATCATTATCAAACAAGTCTCTCATAGACACAATTTAATAAATCATCGTTATCACCAATTTAGCCCCTCATGGACATCCAATAGATAAAATATTTTTATCAATACCAAATCAAGAATATCATAAAATAAACCACAATTTAACACTTAAGCATGAAAGTCAAAATTGGAGCATTACTTACTCAATAATTATTAAAATGTCACTACCTCTTTTCATATAATAAAATTATCACACTAATTCAAGTCATCTATCCATTAGATTCTACTACGCTCATCAATACTTGATTATAGCATGATTCTCCTCATCATATTATCGTTCAATACATACAACTTAGTATCATTATAACTCAACTAGGTTTATCACTAGAACAACTAAGAACTATCATGTACACATACTTCATTTACAACAATCTCCGTGCAGGCACATAGCACATAATATCATAAATATCACATAATTAATCAATAATATAGTTTTCAGGATTAAAGTTAAGTTCCCGTGTCTTTATCCACCTCAACTCCATGCCTGTAGGCCTACATGCTTTCTCCTATCAATTCTAAATTATGAAAATATAAAATAACAAAATCTTCTACTCATTAAACCTAGCCTTCCTGGACACCAAACTTTTTGAAGAAGCAAGCTGCAAGAAAGATGTTTTTTCCTTTCCTTCATGCCTTGGAATAAGAATAATTAAATAATTACTCTTCAAACAAATATCTTGGGGATTCAAACCCACTAATTCTACCCTTAATTCAAGGTCTATATCATTCCTCAAATTTAATTAACCATTAATTAGCTCTTTCAACTTTAACCCATCTCCATTAATGGAGTTTTTATGTCAAAGGTCTCATCTTTACGTAATTCAAGATTCCTATCCATCAAAATTTATAATCTAGTTTACGAAATTCATGTTAGAAATCTTAATTTATAATTTAGAATCAACTCTTGGTCATATTAAAAATACCCATGAGTATTCCCCCAAAAAATTCACCATTAAAGGTCTTTCTAAGGATTCTAAGATATTAGAGGATTAAAAGACGAAGAAAATAATGAAAAAACTTACCTCAGCCAAGGAATTTCACCTTAAGCTTTGGAAAATCACCTCTCTAGAGTTGGGAATGAAATTTGGAATTTTTAGACCTAAAATACGGCTGAAACTGATTTAAATACCATCAGAATTTTTGCTACAACAAAATTCCGTTTTAGCTCTCTTCTCATGGCTTCATTGTTGTGGTTCCTCAGGTTCTTCTCCCAGACCCCTTGTTTCACTTTTCTAGTTATAACAATGTTCATTATGTGCTCCAAGAAATTGATTGTGAAACTGGATTTTTACAATCCTAAAATTATTAACAACTTTTGGCAATAAGAAGATCTTGTCAAGCAGAATTTAGTTAGTACTTACATGCTACTTACAACTAGCATTAGCATAGTCTGTATACTCTTTTGCTAGGGAACAATTTGTTTGTTTTCATTGAGTTTAAGTTGTATAATTATTAGGGATACACAATCAAATCACTTATAAGTTGATTATCAATAGACCTGTATGATAAGTAGTACTCCTCCATTTTAATTTATTTATCTAGTTTTGACTTGACACGAAATTTTAAAAAATAAATAAACTTTTGAATCTTAGTCTTAAACTGAAGGTATATGTAAAATGTACCAAAATGTCCTTTATTTTTGTAGTCTTAAACATATTACGTGGAAAGCTGGAACTAAAGAATCAAAAAAGGAATGAGCTTTCTTTTTTAAACTGATTAAAAAGGAAAGTAAGACAAACAAAACAATGAAGACCCTTAGAAAAGTGATTTGAACTTTTTGTCCTTCATTAAAAGTCTTTGCTTTAAACAAAATCGTCTTTTCACTTTTTTCATCCAATTTTATATAATTATTTTTATAATATTGACTAAACTCCTAAAATATATAGGAAGACAATCAATTAATATTTTCCTAATATAAAAAGACTCCTAAAATAGAAGAACTAAAAAGGAACTCAATTGAAAAAAAATTCATAATATAAAAGACTCCTAAAATTTAAAAAAATAGAAAAGAATTCGATTAGAAAAAAATCTAAAATAGAAGAATTAAAAAAATAATTTTTTACACTATCAATATTATTTTTGGTGTGTATTATTTTGTTTAGGTTTAAAATTGACTTTGACAAACTTCAAAAGGAAAAAAAAATCGTAGGTTCCTTGTCTTTTTGGGGAAAAAGATTTGGTATAATTATAACTTTTATTTGTTTTTATTTTTGGAAATTTTTATTTATTTATATCTATAATTTATATTCATATTTATATTTATAATATATTAAAAGTGTGAAGATTCTTAGAAAAGTGATTTGAAGTTTTTGTTCTTCATTAAAAGGCTATGCAATAAACAAAATTGTTTTTTTACTTTTTAACTTTAATTATTATATTATTATATTTTTATAATATTGAACATTAATTATAATAAATATATTGAAAAATAAATAGAGAAGAAGTTTGTTAAGTTTAAAATTTGCTGAATTTTTTTTATTTTTATGAGAAAAGGTTTTTTTTCTTGTACGTGTTTTCCCACATTTATGAGAAATATTGGTTTTCTAATGTAGGCAAACGACTAAATTTTCTTAAACTATAGAAAAGGTTAGTTTTTTAAGGTAGGAAAATTATTTTTATGAAAAATAACTATTAAAATATATATATATACTCCTAAAATATTAATTAGTGTCCTTTTTGATTTATGAATCCTCTACTTCTATATAAAAAGTTTTTTAATTTTAGATTTTTATTTTGTCGCATCTATTCTTGATAGACAATTGCATGTTCAAATATTTGAGGTACATATTAGTTTATATGATTTAAATAGATATAAAAAATTTAATGTGGGTGGCTATTTTTTAATAATTTTATTTATCGTGAGACACACGTGCAAAGCATGTACATTTGACTAGTATATATATATATATATATATATATATATATATAAATGAGAATGTTAGTTTATCCTATGTGGCATGCTTTAGAGGCTTCCAAAATTGTTTATCTTCTGTGATTTTTTGGACAGTAATTGAGTTTTCTTCTCATTTTAATTATTTATGTGTTTAAAGAAAATTCAAAAGTCACTATATTTAACTCTACTAATTATATAACAACAACATAACCAGTATATTCCCACGAAGTAGGATCTGGGAGGGTAAGTGTAAGCAGTCCATACCACTACCTCAAAGGTGAGATAGAGAGGCTGTTTTCGATAGACCCCCGGCTCAAAACAAAAATAGTCTAGAAAAAATAGTAAAGGGAACAAGAAACAATAGGTATTAACACACCAAACAATTAACATAAACAAGCCTATCACTAAGTAATACAACAAATGATAACACACTCTGAAACAAGACTTGCCTATGACCACTTACACGAATAACAAAACAAAGTTCTCCTACCTACTAGCAAAGACACACTCTTTCCTACTATCCTTCTACTCCAATTTGCATCCTCCACACCTTCGAACAAGTAATATGTTATTAAATAATGGTATCAATCAGCATAAGGTTGCCTCTTCAAAATGGAAGATAAACAAAATTCATAGTCTGTCTAGATTTAGTTCATGAGGTATCCTATCATACAAGAAATGTAATGGCAGGTTGTTTCAGACATATCATCAAATTTCTACGATAATGGAACCTGCAATATTTTACTCTTATACAAAGAAAGATCAAATATGGGACAAATCAGCAAGCAAGCTAGGAACAAAAGTAAGTGTATCACAAAGAAAAATCTACCTTGGATGGGATTAATTCAGTAAAAGAAAAAAAATATTTATATATTTAAAGAAAAACTCAAAAGTCACTATATTTAACTCTATTAATTAATTAATTAATTATATATATATATATATATATATATAATTTATTATTTTTTCTTCTTTTATTGGCCTTTTTTTCTTATTTAAATCAATTATTTTGTTGTAAAAATAAATAAATTACTTAATGTATTACAATTAAATATTTTATTAATGAAGGAACATTTACAGCAAAAACTCTTCACATATCAATTGAAAGGCTCTTTAATATATACTTTTAATAAATTTATTTATTTATTTATGTTCCCTTTTTCTAATTGTAAAATGACAATATCTTTTAATATTGTAAGTACTTATTTATTATTATTTAAATATATTTACAATGAGTAATTACATAAGATTCACACCTTTAATTTTTATCTTAATAATATTCATAACTCTTCATTATGTTCATGTTCATAACCTCCAAACTTTTATTTGTAAGTTTATCATATTTTTGAGTATTCTATTACTTTGCCTATATAAATTTATATTTAATTTCATGAAGATTCCCATTCATCTTATGTTCTCTTCCAAGATTTAGTTTTTCTTTTTCTTTTCTTCTTTCTTCATTTAGGTAAATTGCATGTTTTAGATATTTATCTCAATTTTTTTCATTGTTACTTTATAATTGATTTCTTCATTCCTTCTTTACCATATCAATTGTTTCTGTTCTTTTTTTTGTTTTTATTTCCTATTTCATTAATTTTAGTTAGATATGTTATGCTATTGATTTTTGTGTTTTAGATATGTATCTAAGACTTTTTTCTTTAATTAGAAATGCTTAAAATTACAATATTAATTATTACTACTTTTTTTTTGTCTTTATTTCCTATTCCATTAATTTTAATTGGGTATGTTATGTTATTGATTTTCGTTTAAGGCTTCCTATTCCATCTTATGTTCTCTTCCAAGTTTTAGTTTCTTTTATTTTTCGTCTTTCTTTGTTTAGGTAAATTGCATGTTTTAAATATGTATCTCAAATCTTTTTCATTGTTACTTTATAGTTTCTTTCTTCATTCTTTCTTTACCACATCAATTGTTCCTGTTCTTTGTTGTTTTTATTTTCTGTTTCATTAATTTTAGTTAAATATGTTATGCTATTGATGTTTGTATTTTAGATATGTATCTAAGGCTTTCTTTCTTTTAATTAGAAATGCTTAAAATTACAATATTAATTATTACTACTTTCTTTTGTCTTTATTTCCTATTTCATTAATTTTAATTGGATATGTTATGTTATTGATTTTCGTTTAAGCTTCTCCTAATTGAATGATTTAAAACTCAAATAGTCAAGTACTTGGATTGTCATTTTTGAGAATTTTTTTTTGTGATAATTACGATGTTCGGATTAACTTTCACTTGATTGGTATGTGATTAAATTTGAGTTATTTTATTTTTAAAGGTATGACAAGTGTTTATAGCGATATATAAATATAATAAAATGAGACATATAAGTGATGAGATAACACATTTCTTAGGCTATGACCATGACTCATATTTGTCTTTTTTTATTTTTTTTCTTCTCTATTTCTCTACAAAATTATTTAATCACTTTTTTCCTCACGAAAATTAGTTGTTGTTCACGAGTCAAGAGATTCAATGCCTTTTCAAATATTGAAAAAGTACTATTGACTTCTTTTATATAATATTTATGAATCCACTTTACCATTTGCAAATTTCATCCTTTGATTTTTACACTACACAAATATTTAATATATTATGATTGATGATATGATAAATATACATGCAGAAACAACAAAATTGAATATTATCATTTGATTTGAAAAGTAGGAAGAGAAATCCACGATAGTCATCTACAGGTCATGAATTTATAAGAGGAACATAACAATAAATATATTTTTTAGTAATATCATTTTTTCTTCATATTGTTATTCTTTTTTGTTTCAATAGAGTAGTTTCATAAAGATGTGTCAATTACTAAATTTTTCGAGAGTTATTTATAGAAAATTTGAGTTTAAAAAAAAATTCACTGCAATCTTTATCTATAACAGGAGAATGACTATGAAGTTATTTGTATTACTTCTAATTTTAATTTTTTCCTCCGATATTGCCTTTTATTAAACACGAAACTAAGTGTTAAATAAATTAGAATTTAAACTCTAATTTATTTGAATTTGAAGGTTGTAAAAAATCTTTAAAATTTCATAAATTTAATTTATATTTTTAATACCGCGCGAAGCGCGGCCAAATTTAGTAATTGAAATAAGAAGAAACAGTAATTGATAACCTAGTAAAAATAGTATTTAACCTGCTATCACAGTTAAACTACATTGATAGTGTAAAAATACTTTATATTGTCGTTGTACGTAATTTTTTTTTCTTTTTGGTTTAATATTGCTTTTTATTAATACTGAAGAAACAAATTGTTTTAACATCACATGACCCGGTCCAACCCGTGTCTCTTAACGCAATACAAAAAACAAAAACCTACAACTAAACACTTAGGGATCGTTTGGTAGAGTGTATAAGAATAATACAAAATATGGTGTATTAGTAATGTTTGTGTTAGTTATACTTGCATTAGTTATGCTTGTATTTTTCTTATGCAGTGTTTAGTTCGATGTATTAAAAAAAACATGAATTACATAATTTCTAAAAAAAATAATTTATTTTTACATAATACCCTCAATATATATGTTGGAAAGGATGCGGAAATTTCTTTGAGGGGTAATAGGGTCTTTAAGCATGTTAATGCATGCATTAGATCCATTGCATTACTAATGCCGTGAATTTTGAGGTATTAATAATACACACCTCAATACACAATAGAGTGTATAATTAATGCTTGCATTAGTTATACATAAGATAAAAAGGTATACCAAACAAGGTATTACTAATACATATTAAACTAATGCATGTATTAACATTTCAATACCCTCTCCCAAACGACCCCTTAGTGTAAGAAGGGTTTCTAAAAAGAAATCATCTTTCCCCTCTAAGCTGATGCTCCTCTTCCTTTGTAGCTCAATTTTCTTCCTTGCTCTTCCCTCACTTGTCTTCCTTTTTGATGATTCAGCTTCCAATCTTCACGTTCTTGGACTGTATTGAGCTGATTAATCCAAATTATCTCCATATACATGTAATAATTTAGAGTAATCTGTATCTTTCTGTACTTGCTGCTCTTGTACTGTAACATCATCTCCAATTCTGAGCAGATCTGCAGTGAAAGAGTCTAGATTTACCCGTAGAGGCTCGACTCCTTTCTGAATGATTTGATGGACCCAACTATTTGAGGTATTATTCTCTTTTTGTTCTTTCTTTGTGCTGTTATGACGTAAATGCAACTATTTGTACGTACGTCGAATCCATTTTCATTGTGATTCTCATGTGACATTTCATTTGCCTTGTACTAGTTATGTTTGGTACTAGTTATATTTGTTTGAAGGAGCAGATGCAACTGAGGAAATCAAATCCACAGCTGAAATCACAAACTGGTTAACTAATGGATTGCAGCATTACCTTCCACCTGAAGTTGAGCCAAACTTGAAGAAACTTGGATTAGCAGGCCACAGCCGTGGAGGAAAAGTTGTATTTGCATTAGCTCTTGGCAGACTGGCTAGTATTTCTACTGACCTGAAATTCTCGGCATTGATCGCAGTGACGGATTCAGGAATTTTCTTAGGGGTTTGAAAAATAAAAATATAAATGTGTGAATAAGCCAACAAAATATAATTTCAAGGAACATAATAGTATATAGTCTATAAATATAAAATACTTAAACTTATATTTTAAAGTTTTTTTTTTTTTTAGACTTATACTTAAACTTATATTTTAACTTGTTTTGAAGTTTTTTTTTTTTTTTTTTATATAGCAGGTGAGGCATGGCATGTAGTCTCTTTTTTAATAGCTTAGGCTTCTTTTTTTTTTTTCTGTAGGCTAGACGTCCAGCCGTAGGTTTCAGTCTACTTTTTAGTAAAAAAGCAGCCTGAAGTAGCACCCTAAGAAGTGGAGATTGTACCACTAAGCTATCCAACAATCTTGTGTTAGGTGGTTCCAAATTAATATATGTACATAAATATAGATTTTCTACCTTGTATATACAACGTAATTTTTTGCCGAGGGATTCAGGTGAACCCCCTCGCCACTACGTAGGTCCGCCCCTGTTGTTCGGTGTTGATCCTGTTGATGGCATGGACAAAGGAAAGCAAACTCTACCCTCAGTTCTCACCTACATTCCACATTCCTTCAATAGTCTTGATATGCCAGTGATGGTATTTGGCTCGGGATTGGGAGAAGTGAAAAAAAATCCTCTATTCCCTGCTTGTGCTCCAAAAGGGGTAAATCATCGCGATTTCTACAATGAATGTTGCAAGCCAGTTTGTTACTTTTTGGCAAAGGATTATGGACATAATGATATGTTAGATGATGAAACGAAAGGGATCCGAGGCAAGGCCACTTATTGTTTGTGCACGAAAGGGAAATCTAGAGTACCCATGAGGAAATTTGTTGGAGGGGTATTGGTTGCATTTTTGAAAGCTTATTTGGAAGGAAACTCGAGCAACTTGGTAGCTATTAGAGATGGCAATGTCACACTACCTGTAGAGCTCCAAGATATTGATTTTCTTGTCCAAGTGTTGGGATAAGATTTAGAACTTTGGTTGTGGTTACAAATGGTAAGTTTGGTTAGGTTGCAGGAAATTTCTTAAGAGAATGACACAAGCCATACTATCAGTATAAGTTGTCTCGTTACAAACTTTCCTTTATGGAGTGACAGAATCTATAGAAACACAACACACATGATGCAATCAAATACAATGTAGCCAAGTCTCGCCAAGAATTACAACTAGACTAATTGTTTTTTGATAGTTACGTACCAAACATGAGAGTGGAATTTGTCATCCTTTACTATTTCGGGAAGAGTTTTCTGCATAAATCTTGTAAGTAATCTTAGTGAACCATCTCCCATTGTTCCAGGACGATAGAAGCAAGTGCAAGTCTATATGCTGTGGACCTTAAATTTCTAACCACGACAGAAATTTCCTTCTTTCTTTTCCTAACACCGACAGCCTTCCATGGTTCCTCAGGTGACAAGACAGAAAACCTCGTAAAGGTCACTGCAACAGGCTTCTTCCTGCAGGATAAATTCAGACGAACAGAGAGCCAAAATGAAAGAACGAGCCATAACTGAAGCAAAGACAAAATTTTCTACTAATTTCATAAATTTATAAGAATGACTATGCTGCAATTTATATCCAGAAGAACTACTATTTAATACTGACCTTCCTCGAAAAAAATCGTGTCCAATCGGTAACCTATAAGATTCTTTGGCAGCAGGATCTTCAGGTACTTTGCAGAAGTGTACTGTTAAAATTAAATTAAGGAAACATAAGAACATATATATGTGGAATTTAATTTTTATGCTACTGATATAACTCTACTCAATAGTTGGGCCCGGAGGAACAAAAATATCAGCTTGGGCTTGGATGGGTTAAACAGCGCAACAAAAGACTAGCAGATTGTGAATGTGGGCCTGATTGAAATAACACATGACTTGAGCTACAAAAGGAAGCAACAAGAAGATATCAGGGATGGAAGAACTTTAATTTTTTTGGGAAAATTTCATAAGTAACAAACTTAAGCCTATAATTAGGAATTCCATAGCAATTATTTTATAATTATCTGAAATAACAACCTATGTTATAAATATATTTTCATATATAATGAATGATTATTTACCACATATAGTGAATGTCTACTTTACCATGTATAGTGAATGTCTATTTATGAAAAAATTAAAAACCCAAGGTTAGTCGTCCTCTATAAATATAGAGGTTTTCCTTTATTGTAATTAACCCATAATAATCGCTCTTTCTTCTCTCTCTATTCTTCTTTTTTGCTTTATATTTCATAACAACTTGTATTTTGTATTTTTAACACTTTTTGCTACTAAAATACATATACAATGAGATTTACTGTTCTACTTTTACCTAGTTCAGTTGAGTTAACTAAGGAATAATTATCCATGTATTTAAAACAGTAAATTCTTTTTATATATATATATTACTTTATTTAAAACAATAGATTTATTTCCTATAAATTACTCTTATTTAAATTTTTTTTTTCCAAATCAAACTCTTTTTTTTCTATTTTAATTTTTTTTTTCTTTTCACTTTTTCCTTTCTTCAGTGTCTTTCTTTTTTCCGTCCCTTTTTCATTTTTTTTCTATGTTATCTTTTTCTTTTTCATTTTCTTATTCATATTTTTTTCTTTTCTTATTTTCATTTTCTTCTTCTTTTTTCTATTTTTTAATTTTTTTATTTCTTTCTTTTCGCTTTTATTTTTACTTTTCTATTTCTCTTTCTTCTTTTTTTTTGAATTTTTCTTTTTCTACTTTTTTTTTACTCTTCTATTTCTAACTTTTATTTTTCTTTCTATTTTTTTTAACATTGTTTTTTAGAATTTGGTTCTTTCTCATTTTCTTTTGGATTCTATTTTATATTTTTTTGAATTTTTAAAAAATATGGCTACGTCGAACACAAGTTATGGATGATAATGAAAACACCACAATCATTTATTGTATTTATATTCACACTATTATTTATATTTTATATTCATTGACACAATTGTATTCATATTTTATAGTTCGCACTTGTATTTATATATATTTTATAGTTTGCAATTATATTTGTATTTCATAGTTCACACTTGTATTTGTATTTTATAGTTCACACTATCATTTATATTTTATATAATTTGCACTTGTACTTGAAATGATTGTTTTATATTTGTATTTTATTATTGATTGCATATTGTATTTTTATTTTATTATTTTGTTTTATTTATATTTTTATTTTATTTTCATAGATACACTTGTATTTTATAAAAACTATTTTGTATTTGTATTAAAAATCAAGAAGTGATATGTTTCGACCTTACCTCTTCGACGCTCACTGATTTCTTTAATTATTCTATCATTAAAGAAAACTTCCACAATCATACAATAAAAAAATCACAAAAAAAAAATAAAAACGCAAGAACAAAGATGAACAAAACAAATATAAAATATATAGAATTTGGGGAAGAGATAACATACAATAACGGTAAAATTAATAGTTAACTTATTTTGTGGAGCACAATTTTTATCTATTAAGGTGAAAAACGTGAGAAAAAGAAAAGAAATTGGAATGAAAGTATGACGAATAGGTGCTATTTGAAAAATAATAATAAAAAGGTACGGTAAAATAAGAAAGAGAATAAGTGTTAGGGTGAAAATAAAAGAAGTTACTCTTAATAGCTATAAACAAGCATGTATTGAGTGGTCCTTCAAACAAATACTATTTTTACTATAAAATGTAATTTTATGAAAGCGTTGTTATTTATCATAATTATGATCTTAAGTTTGTCAATTTTTATAATTTTTTCTAATTTATTTTTTTAGCTAAAGTTTTAGAATTTTGGAAAGAATTCTTATTCCAATGGTTCTCCTTATCAATACAATTCACCTTCTCTACAGTTGCTGATATCGAAAAGTTTTGAGAGTACAGTTACTGATATTGAAAAGTTTTGAGAGTAAAATGAGTAACATGTTGCACATGTGAAGTTAGAGCACAGTGATAGATCATGTTTTAGCTAACATCCACAACAAATATATTTCTTTTGATTAACCAATTTAATTCTGGGTCACCAAAGCAAAGAAAAGGAAATTAAAAAAAATATATCTACTTCAAGTTGATAAAATAGAACCAAAATCAAGAAACATGGAATCAACATTAGGCTTTTTGGCTTAAGCCATTTTGTTTGACCAGTAATTTATCCTTTTATTCCTTATGATTTCCCTCGCTAAAAAAGCCCTAAAATAATATTCTTTTTTTCTCCATCACTTCAATTTTTAGAATCTTACTATCTGTGCAATTTGAATGACACAGTAACACATTTTGCTCCTTTACCTTTTTTATGTTCTGCTTTAAATCTCCAAATAGAGGATGGTCTCATCAATGCCTTTCTTTTTATCCATTTTGAATGAATAGTTGCATAAAAATATGATCTTGATGGATACTTTCACGCCTGTGTAGTTGTCTGAATTCTTGTTTTGCTGGTTTACTTGGTTTCCTGCTGTTGCTTGTTTGCATGGATATTTAATTTGTACAATGAGATGGGAGGAATGCGAGTTTGAGCTATGAAAATTTCATTCACCTTGTAAAACTTTGATTGGCAGAACTCCGCCCCATACAACTAAGTCGGTCTAACCATCATTCTGAGTGACCTTTGTGGTGGATAAGATGAGCGAAGCGAGACTGGGATGATTTGGGAAATGTAAAGAAGAGAAGTGTAGGTGCCCCAGTGAGGAGGTGTGAGTGGTTGGGTAGAGTGAGTCTGTGGAGAAGTAGAGGTAGATCGGAAAAATATTGGGAGAAATGATTAGACAAGACATGACACAATATCAAATTGCCGAGGACATGACCGTAGATAAGAGGAAAGGTTAGCAGGTAGTGGAATGTGTCTGTCATAGTACTAGCCTTATTCTTGAAGTATCATTTTTGATTTCTATCTTCATCTATATTTATTGTATTTTAATTATCTCACTATTTTGTTGTTGTTACTATTCCCTTAATTAGTGGCTATGTTTACTATGTTTTCATACCTACTTTAATCTGCTTTATTCAAGCTGAGGGTCTTCTGAAAATATCCTCATTCCTCTCCACCTCCACGAGGTAGAAGTAAGGTCTGTGTACACTCCTCCCTACTTGTGGGATTTCACTGGGCTTGTTGTTGTACAACTTTTACTACTAATTAACTCATCTAAAACTAAAGCCGAATGTTGCCTAGAACATCTTTCCCATTTCATTATCCGTTGGGCACGAAAGGAGAACATTTGGGTATCCTTTCTATATATGAAAATAATGAGCATGGCTTATGTGATCCTTTATATTGGAATTATTGCTAGATTTATTTATTTTATGTGGACTTAACATTAAAGTAAAACAGGCTGAATGCTATTAGTTTCTGGACATGATGTATTTGTTGAGATTAGCTTTAGAACACAAGATATTAATTGTAATTGCTGAGCTAGCAAATCAGTTAGTTAGAGTTTGTTAGTAGTTAGTCTATATGGAGTAGTGAGCTGTCGATTAGCTATCTAGGTAGTTACATATATTTTCTCTCCTCCTCGTATATAAGCTATTGCTATGAGTAATTGAGCTTTGGGTTTTCATTTCCCAATTGGTGATTCACATATGTTCTCTCTCAACTTTTTTAGTTCTTTTCTTCTTAGCTCCATACGATCTGAATTTTGACATGGTATCAACGTCAGGTTGATCGATGGGACATTATCATTCTGCATCTCCATTAGCTTCAAATTTCATTCATTTCTGAATTAATTTCTCACTTTTTGAAGGTACGAATCGAGTGTTGAAATAACATATTTTGGTTGAATATTTCTTCAATTTTTGATCATTTTTTCTCTCATAATACTCATACAATAATGGCGACGACTGATGAGGCTAGAAATACTACTGTTGCTTCCACAAGCACCACAACTGATCATGGAAATCCTTTTTTCGTTTATCCCTCTGACAGTCAGTGTGCCATTCTAGTTCTCGTACCCGTTGACGGTGTAGGTTATCATTCATGGCGGTGAAGTATGTTATGATCTCTGTCCATTAGAACCAAATTAGTTTTATTAATGGAGAGTGCAAGAGACTAGATTCACAAACTTCTATGGAATTGCGCGATCGGGAGAGATGTAATGATATGCGTACAACATGGATTCTAAATTCTCTTGTGAAGGACATCGCGGATAGTGTCAAATACGTGTGCAGTTGCTAAGAGCTTTAGAATGAACTGAAAGATAGGTATGTCCAGACAAATGGAGCAAAATTATACTAAGTACAGTAGGAAATTAGTAATTTGAATCAAGACATACTGGACATCACTAGTTATTACACGCGAATAAAGAAACTTTGGAAAGAAATTAGCACAATTACGATTAAGCATCAATATGTCTGCCACTGCACTTCTGGAGGTAAGGAACACAAGTATAAGGCCGAACAAGATCGAAGTTTAATTCAATTTCCTATAGGGCTAAATGAAGTTTACATCATAGTCCGAGGAAATATCCTTATGATGACACCTCTACCCACTATGGGGCAAGCATTTGCACTACTGGTGCAAGAGGAAAAATAGAGGAAATTTTGACCTACTAATCATACTTTTGGTAAATCATCTTCTATACATATGAGTGTTGGCGGTGGAATGTCAATTAGAAGGAATTTTCAAACAAATTATGTTGGTGGTGGAAGTTCAGTTAGAAGGCATTTTTGAACAATCTATGTTGTTAACAATTATAATGAGGGTAAAAGAAACAGACCATTTTGTGATCATTGCGAGAAATTGGGCCACACTAAAGAGAAATGCTAAAAACTACATGGATACCCTCAATAGTAGAATCAAGTGCTAAACTCTTCCAACTCAAGACCTCATGGTTACAACCACATCACTAAGTATCTAAACTACAAATAACACTACAATAATTAGAAAGGATCATGCCAAAGTCAAGGATATAAGTTTGCTAAAGGTAAAAAAATGGCTGCCAATGCACTTGGGGTAGATTCTGACCTATTGTCTATAAAGAGTGGAGGTGGAGGAAATTACAATGAAAATCCATAGATAACTCTCACAAAGTAACAATATGGACAGATAGTGAACCTAATTCAATAGTTTGGATCCAACAGTTCAGGAAACATTCTTAGTACCACTATACATGAATATGAAGTTGCTAATTTTGCAGGTATTATAGCTTGTACTTCTTCAATAGACATTGGTAAATTATCCTGTGGATGTTTTTACTCAAGTAATTACTTGTGGATCATAGATTCAGGGGCCTCCCACCACATGACCTTCAATAAAAATCTTCTTTCAAACCCCTTACCTGTTTGATTACCAAATGGATATCATGTGAGAGTTACAAAAATAGGCAATGTTGGTGATCACGCCCAAGATTATTTTACATAATGTATTTCTCATACCATCCTTTAAATTCAATCACCTCTCTGTCAGTTCTATAGTAGAACAACTTAAATGTATTGCCTCTTTCTCTGATTTATCTTGCATTCTTCAAGGCCCTTCTGAGAAGAGCCCTCTGGAGATTGGTAGATTGCATGATGGACTATATTACCACTGTTCAAATTGTTTGAAGAAAGGAAGTCCTACATCAGGATACCAACAATAACTTCCCTTTCATTATTCTTCATTGTCTAGTCATATAAATAAATTGCATTGACTTGTTCATCTCACTCTCATTATTCTTCATCCATTGTACAAAATGTAAGTCATGCACACAAGAAGAACTCCACTTATTTTAATTCTTCCCATTCCCTGCACCCCATTATAAAGAATATTGTTCCTTCTGATAATAATAACACAACACCATCTTTTTCTAGCATGCATAGTCATGTTTCTGATAAAAATAGTATTGTTCTCTCATGGTGTTACAGACTAGGACATGTACCTTTTATAAAAATAAAGGGTATATTATCTATACCTATACAATTCTCACCCAAACAACCTTTTACCTGTACCATATGCCCTATGGCTAAACAAACTAGGCTTCCTTTTCCTGAAAAGACAACTAATACCAAATTTATTTTTGAACTGATTCATGTAGATTTGTGGGGCCTTTATTATGTTACAACCCATGAAAATTACAAATACTTCATCATTATAGTAGATGGCTTTAGTAGGTCCACTTGGACTTATCTACTAAGTTGCAAAGTAATGCTCTACACACACTGAAACTTCTATAAAGATGGTTGAATGCCAATTCAATATCAATGTGAAGATTATCAGAACTAATAATGTATTAGAGTTTAGAAATAAATAATGTGAAGACTATCAGAACTGATAATGGATTAGAGTTTAGAAATAAATAAACATCTATGTTTCTCCAATCCAAGGGCATTGTACACAAGAAAACCCACCCTTACACTCTCCAACAAAATGGGATAGTATAAAGAAAACACAAATACCTATTAGAAACAACTAGATCCTTGATATTTCAATCCAAAATACCCTTAAAATATTAGGGAGAATGTGTTTTAACAACAACCTACCTCATCAACAGACTACCATTCTCCTTCATTAATGAGACATGTCCTTTTGAGGTCATCCATAAATGTATACCATCATATTCATACCTAAGGAATTTTGGATGTCTATGTTATCCTACACTAACTAAACCACACAAAGAAAAATTTGAGCCCAAAACTATACCTCATCTTTTTATAGGTTATCCCTTTAGTGTGAAAGGTTACAAGGTTTTAAATTTGGCCACTAAGAAAATACTGTTTTCTAGAGATGTGATATTTCATGAATTTGTATTTTCTTCTTCTCATTAATCTGATAAGAATATCATTTTTCCTCCTATGTTTATTCCTCAAAATCATGTCATAATAGAGAGTGTCTGGTCAAATATTATGCAGAATAATCATGGTAGTGATAATGTGACACCTCTGCCAGATTAACCTAAAATTTCTCTCTCAAAACCTCATGTCATGGAGTCCTCACCTTCTTCTCACTCCCAAATATCTGCATCCATGCCCTTTACTATCTCTTTCTCTATAGAACCTAGAAGATCTCTAAGAATGCACAAAGTTCCTTCATATCTTAATGATTTTGTACATCCACTTATATATCCATAATCACACTTCTCATTCTCTCACCCAAATCCTCTGAAGTCCATACTTCCAAAATTAATCAACTTGTGCATCACATTTATCGTGATTCTGATCCAATATTTTATGAAGAAGCAACCTCATGTCCATCTTGGCAAGTGGGAATGACACAAGAGTTTAAGGCACATCATGCTAACCAAATTTGGGACCTTGTCCCTTTAACACCTGATAAGAGTGCTATAGGGTATAGATAGATATACAAGATTAAGTATAGAACTGATGAGAGCATAGAAAGATTCAAAGCTAGATTGGTGGTGAAGGGTTATACTTAACATGTTGGGATATACAATAGTGAAACCTTCTTACCAATTGTGAAGATGACAACTGTGAGAGCCTTGATTGCTACAACTTTAAAAGAAAATGGGATATATTTTATTTGGATTTAAATAATGCATTTCTCTATGGAGACCTCCATGAAGAAGTGTATGTGGAACTTCCTAAAGGGATTCATACAATCAAACTTGATCTTGTTTGCAAATTAAACATATCTTTATACGGTTTAAAGCATGCCAACAGACAGTGGTATGCAAAGTTAACTAAGGCTTTGAACTCAAGAGGGTTCACTCACTCCTCACATGACTATTCGATTTTTCAGAAAAAATTAGATTCTTCCTCTGTATTTGTAACTGTGTATGTGGATGATATTTTAATCACTAGGACTGATGCTCATGAAAATCAATATTGGAAAATTTCTTAAATGATACTTTCAAGATTAAATACTTGGGAAAGATATATTATTTCTTGGGGTTAGAAGTCAAACACACAATGGATGGTGTCCTTATTTCTCAAAAGAAATTGCTATTGGACCTACTGAAGGAGTTTAAATGTAATCAATACATTCATTTATCATCACATATGGATCCTAATGTCAAACTCAAGGTAAAAAATGGTGTTCCTTTGTATGATCCAGGCCACTATAGAAAGTTAGTAGGGAAACTTAATTTTCTAACAAATACAAGGTTGGACATAGCATATGGAGTACACCATCTTAGTCAGTTCATACAAGACCCTTGTAACACCCCAATTTTTTTGCCTTATAAGAATTTAGAGTTTTTGAACTCACTGCCCAGACTACGACTCTCCCTACAAGTCATAGGGTGTCTTTACTGGTCATAGGACCTAAATCATAGGGTGTTCAGTGAGTTTTTTCGAAGTTACTGCCTTGATTATGACTTGAGTTCATGAGTCGTAAAGACTTATTACGAGATGTATAGTCCCCTTCTGTAGCCAAACTAGCATGGTGCCTAAGGTGTTCTGCTTTGAGTACGGCTAGACTCAACGAGTCGTAATGACTCTATACGAGTCGTAAGGTACCAATCGTAGGGTGTATTCTCAAAATTTTCTGGCTTGATTACGACTCGGGCCCTATGAGTCATAGTGAGTCATTACGAGTCGTATAGTGACCCGTAGTCACTGGTAATAATTTTTTAAATTTTAAATTAAAGGCGTTTTGGACATTCTCTTTTCCCCTAAACATAATCCATGATTTTAAAACATTATTGGGACCCTATTCCAATACATAACACACCAAAATAACTTCTCTCTTCTTATAAATTCTCTTAAGCAAGAGCATTAGGATTTTCTCAATGGTGATTGCCAAGAGTTTCAAAGGGTAATTTCCATCCAAAATTGTGACCCGTTCAGGCATGTACCTCTTTTCTCAAAACTTATTTTGTTAAAAACATGTGCTTGAATGGGTACTTATGTGGTTTAATTTTTTTTTTTGGATATGAGTTGAGGGTTTTGAATGATTGTTATTCATGTGATGTTTTATGTTTACATATGCATTGTTTATGGTTTAAATGGTGGATTTAAAACCATTAGATGCATAGGTGTATGAATTGAATGAGGAAGATGGTTTTCCCCAAATTGATGAGTTAATGATTTGAAGCTTTCAACAATCTCAACCCAAGTTTGTGGAATTGGCTTTGAACATGAGAATCTGCATATTATAAAGTAATTTGAAACCTTTCACTGTAAGAGTAATGGAACCTAAATTAACTTTTAAAAAGGGTTTGATGGCTATGAATTGATAAATTTAGAGTCTTATTGGCCGAGGGGTTAGAGTCCCACTTGGCTAGATGATTAGGTTCCTACTTAGGACTTGCTTTCCCATTGGTTAGTTGAGTTAGAGCACCACTTGGCTACATGGTTTGGTTCCTATGTGGAACTTTGGAGTCTCATCATATAATTGGGTTAGAGTCCCATTGGCATATTGATGGATTTGGCAAAGTAACATGTGGTTGCAAGCTACAGTCAGTATGATGATACCACTCGATAATGCCTTAATGTATAACTCCTTACTTGATAATTGAGAATGTGTCAAAAGTATTTTAATTGGTTTTTAATAGGGGTTATGTAGCTATGTCATGAAAGTGGAGGTCCCGAGGGGCCAATACAGAAAACCGTGATTGCCGACGTGGCGGTTTAAATGATTGGATGGTTTGAGTCCCCCATGTTATATGACTGGGTGCTTAAGTCACTCTTGACAAAGGACGGAAGGTTTGAGTCCCCCATAGTGCATATGTATATGTGATTATTCTCTGGTTCGTACAACCACACATACTTAGGCCCTTTCAACTAGGGAAGAGTTGGACCCATATATCCCGTGGGTGCCTTATTATGATGATCATGCTATACAGTCCAAGTCAATGAGTTTTAAAGTGCTTGCTAAACCTTGTACCCTATCCCATCATTTGATATATGTATATATATGTATGTGTATATGCATGTGATCGTGCACATCAGTTTTGATGGATTTTGAACTGTTGATCATGGTATTATTTTACCCTTTACCCCTGAGTTATATGCTAGTGCTCAACCCACTAACTGTCTCTAAACGCTGTATCACCATGTGATACAGGGTCTAAAGACAATCCTACTTTTTTGCACAGTGTTAGATGGATCGACTCGGATCATCAATCGTTTGCGGTGAAGTGGTGAGCTTTTATTTTCTGGAATACTTAATCATTCCATTAGTTTCCTTCCATGAATTAGAATTAAAGAGTTTACATTAACATTGTCATTGTCTTTATCAGAGTCAGGGGCATATCTCGATGTAAGTTTCTTTTATGGTATAGAGGATTTGTGGATTACCATGGATGGGTTTTGGTTGTTGACATTCATAGACTTTTGAGTCACTATTTTCTCTATGTTTTTATATGTTCAGACTCATTGGCTGTCATGTGTTTATGTGTGATTTGTAAAGTTAGACAAAGAGGGCGGTTCTCGGTCCTCGATGGACTTGGGATGCCCGTCATGGCCAGGCCTTGGTTTGGGTCATGACAAGTTGGTATCAGAGCCTAGGTTTGGTTTCATTGTGTGTACATAAATCCGTGTCAAGTAGATTCTCTTTTATGAGTGTGTAGTACGCCACACATATAACTAGGAATGTTTCCCCCTTTCTTGTGATCTAATTTTGGGATATAGAGTCTAACGTCTTAAATCTCCCCTGATACCTATTTGTTCACATTTCAGATCATGCCTCCTAGAAGATCTAATGCATGTGGAAACTCTTCTGTCCCGTTTGAGGACAATATCGATGGAGCTTATTCTGCTTATGGAGTACAAACCCGGTTTAGGGCCCCTGCTTCTGATGTTCCTCATGGAGTTCCACCGATCCCTGCTAGTCCTCCTCGGGCCCCTCGGGCTGATGAAGATTATGCCCTACCACCCCAAGGAGATATTTTTAATGTTGAGTTTCATCGCTCTACTCATATATTGACTTAGTTGGTGATATCTTAGTATCACCAGTCTAAGCATGAGGGTGTTGTTTCTCTTTCTACTGAGGCCACTAGAGTCAGTTAGTTCATGAGGCTTAAACCTTTGAATTTTATTGGTTCTAAGGTTGAGGATGATCCTCAAGGATTCATTAACGAGATGGAAAATATTTTTTGAGTAACACATATTTCTGACTCTGAAGGTGTGGAGTTTGTTGCATATCAATTAAAGAATGTGGCATATCAGTGATATGATGAGTGGGATCAGTTGAGAGGTGATGAAGCTAAAGTAGGCTTGTGGACTAATTTTTCTGGTGCCTTTCTTGATTGTTTCTTTCCTCAGGAATTGAGGGAAGCAAAGGCTGAGGAGTTTGTGAATTTGAGGCAATGCAGGATAACTATTAAAGAGTATGCCTTGAAGTTTCACCAGTTGTCTTGTTATGATCCTAAGTTAGTGTCTTCCATGAGAGTGAGGATGAGAAAATTTGCTTTTGGGTTGTCTAGTGACTTGGTGTTTGAATGCAAGGATTCCTTGTTGAACAAGGACATGGATATTTCTAGGTTGGTGGTGTACATACAACAAGTGAAGGATGAGAAAAAAAGCAGGCAGAATTTAGGGAGAGGCAGAGTAAGAAGTTTCGGTATTCAGAATAGGGTAGAGGTCAAAAAATAGTAGTGGTGATGGAAGGCTATGGTCTAAGAAGAAGACCTGGGGAAATTTTGGTTCTTATTCTATGGCTAGTGCTTTGTATCCTAAGCCATCCAGTGATTTCCATTTCCAGAACAGTGATGGTCCCAGGGCATAGGGTGCCTAGTCTCAGGATAGTGGAGCTCAGTCAACCCCATCTTACCCCCTTGCTGTTTTTGTGGGCTGGTGCATTATGGATTTTGTGACGATGGGAGACATAAGTGTTTTAAGTATGGTCAACTGGGACATATGTAGCGGGATTGTCCCTCAGTGTCATGACCCGGGGCTACCCCTTAGTCGCAACAATGGTGCTTACGGTCTCAAGGGACCACAAGCTAACCCATGGGCTGGTACCTGTTGTGAGCACTAAATAAAATATGAACATAACACATGTGTAGAAGATAAACTGAGAAGGTAATGTATATTTGAATACTGAAATACAAAACACTAAATATTTGAAACAACTGATAAGAACTGAAAGAAACTAACTGACTGTCTCACTGTTTTGTCTGAATGTCTGAAAGCCTCTAAATAGACTAAGGACTTGATGGGATAGACCCCCAACTAACTCCGACTGACTAAATAAAATAAAATACTAAAATAACTGAATAATCATAACATGTCCTTGATGGATGAGGACTCACCACTACGGCTGCTAGATTACACTAAGCTGTCTAACTGCGGTCTGGAAACTATGTGTCCGAACCTATGATATAAGACATCATAGCGCAAAGAAGAGTATGCCGTCAATACTTTGAATGTATTAGTATATGAGATGAGCTTAGGCTGATATACATGGGGTACTATATATATGAAATAAGGACTAACTGAATAGCATGAGATAACTAAACATGAATGAATAAAAATTGTGACATCTGAGAATACAAAACCAAACATAAATATGTTATTTGAAATAAGTCTAAAATCTGAAAGACTTTAAACTATATAACTGAATAACTAAAAGTTTGTACAATTGGTCAAGTAAACTTGAACTGAGAATACACTGAAGTACTGTACTGACATGCCCCAATCTGAGCTAATTGGTGTCCAACCTGTAACTCTAGTTGGAAGGGTGTCAGTACCGTGCCACAGGTACTAACACTGGCTGTGTGAATCCACTAAACTGGTGTACCAAAGGACAAAGGAGTCACCCTCAACTGGCAGGTAATCTAATGAGATATGCATCAACTCTCAACTGGAAGGTAGACACCTTGTCAACCCTCATCTGGAACGTAGACATTTCTAACCTACGCTGACTACATAGTTCTGTAACTCAGGGATTTCTACTAAGGGTCACACCCTCTACTGTCAGGTGAGCCCTTATCCTCGAGTTAGCTCAGTGCTAAATCCTACTCCAAACTGAACTGACACTGATACTGAAATGGACTGAACTTGATTGAATAATATTACATAACTGATAGTACTCATCATGATCATAAACATGTAAGTATACTGATACGAGTCATGGATTAACTACTTGAGTACTTGAAAAGATGAATTCATATAAAACACATAGATATCGTGTGTTCATAACCCACCAGCACTGAATGAACATGAATAAACAATATCAAACTTTAACTACAGTAATACATGATTATGGTTCAAAGACCCAAACATGGAATCTCATCAAAACATGTGAAAAAAATAAACTTATACATGAGAATATCTTGAACATGAGGGAAATAATAGGATTTCATGGCAAGAATCATAACTTGGTAGTTTCAATACTCAACATGATATGATTCATTTTACTTGAAAATACTTGTAATCATAACTTGTAATTGCGTTAACAAGAGATTTATGGAATTAGTTCAACTTGAGCATTTAAAACTCATAATTTAAAACACTAAAAAAGGTTCTTGGACTCCATGGGTGAAAGGAACCCATGGATGAACATCACATATACCTCAATGGATAAATTCGTGAAGATTTTAGGGAATTTCTTGAGGTTTGAAGCTTGAATTCCTTGATTTCTTGTGAAAGAGTTAGGGTTTGTTCTTGAGGAAGGGGATACTTCTTTTGAGAGAATTTGTGATAAAAAGAGCAATTAATTCTCTTTGGGAACCTAAATTTCGTGTTATGGATGAGTTGGGTGAAGGGGAAATGACCCAAGTACCCTTAAATGATGAGGAACAAATGCTGGACAAAAAGGGAAGGGGGCGATGCGGGTTTTAGAGAACTGTACTGGAGTAGGCGGTGCAGGCTCTGGAGCAGGCGGCACGGACTCTGGAGTGGCGCATTGGGGGGAGGGGGCGGCGCAGCTAATCCTGGTGCTACTATTGTTTTGGATTCCCAAACACACCCCTATGCTCGTCTGAAAATTCCAAAAATCACCCGAGATGTACTTTTAATTACCCCGATCATTAATTTACTAAAAAATCTACGTCTCGAGATTGAGAAGGTCAA
Source organism: Capsicum pubescens (assembly GCA_030864215.1). Lineage (NCBI taxonomy): Eukaryota > Viridiplantae > Streptophyta > Magnoliopsida > Solanales > Solanaceae > Capsicum > Capsicum pubescens. The sequence continues at coordinate 104,324,460 of CM061543.1, forward strand.
AAATAAAATCATCGAAGTTTAAGGGTCTTGGAAATGACTAAGTCCCAACACTTAGTGAAATTTTCAAGTCTTGGACCCTTTAAAAATGCAACTGAGAGCTAAAATAAGCTAAGCTTTTATGGGGTATTACAATATCTCCCCCTTGGAAATATTCATCATCGGATGAGACTGGTTAGCTGAGAACATTGGGAAACTGAGATCATAAACTAAATATGCATGACTTAAAACATGATTGTATAACAGAGTCTGAAACATGTTACATGAACTGAACTGAATGTATGCAATGACATAAGATGGATTACATAACTGAGGCAGAGAATGGAAAAGAGTCAATTTGAGGAAAATAATTACCTTAAGCTGAATCTGAGTTCGCGGAGAAAAGATGAGGGTTCTTGGTTTGCATATCTACTTCTGCTTCCCAAGTGGCTCCCTCAACGGACTGATTCTGCCAAAGAACCTTGACTAAGGGAACTTCTTTGTTCTTTAGCTTACGAATCTGACGATCAAGGATCTCAACTGGTATTTCTTTGTAAGAAAGGCTATTCTGAACATCCATACTTTCTAATGGAACAACTACAGATGAATAACCAATACACTTCTTCAACTGGGAAATATGAAACACTGATGCTAAATCTACAGGAAACTCCAGCTCATAAACCACCTTTCTAAAATGACTCAAGATTCTAATCGGGCCAACATAAAGGGGACTGAGTTTTCCCTTCCTGCCAAATCTCTTCACTCTTTTCATGGGCAAGATTTAAAAATAGACTTAGTCACCAACCTCAAACTCAAGATCACTTCTCCTCATATCTGCGTAAGATTTCTGTCGGCTTTGGGTTGTTTTCATCCTCTCCCAAATCAACCAAACTTTCTTCATTGCATCAAACGATTCATCTGGCCCTATCAAAGAAGATTTACCTACTTTAAACCAACCAATAGGAGATCTATATTTTCTCCCATAAAGAGCCTCAAACAGAGCCATTTGAATATTGGAGTGACAATTATTGTTATAGGCAAACTCAATCAAAGGTAAGTGATCATCCCAACTACCTTTAAAGTCAATGACACAAGCCCTCAACATGTCCTCTAAGGTCTCAATGGTCCTCTTTGCCTGACCATCTATTTGAGGGTGAAAAACAGTACTGAGATAAGCTTGGTTACCCAGACCCTTCTGAAAAGCCTTCCAAAAGTGAGAGGTAAACTGAGTACCTCTATCTGAAATAATTGAAAATGGAACTCCATGAAACTTAACCAACTCCCTAAGGTAAAACCTGGCATAATCCTCAGCTGAGTACGAAGTATGAACTGGCAAGAAATGAGCTAATTTGGTCATTCTATCTACAATAACCCATATCGAATCATGCTGATGATGCGTACAAGCAACCCCATCACAAAATCCATGTTCACCACTTCCCATTTCCAAGTGGGAATGCTGAACTGCTGCAAGGTACCACTAGGACTTTGGTGTTCAACCTTGACCAGCTGACAATTAAAACACTTAGCTACAAACTCTACAATATCTTTCTTAATACCACTCTACTAATTGACTTCCCACAAATTGCGATACATCTTAGTGGCTCTTGGATAGATAGAGTATTGCGCACCATGCCCTTCTGCAAGTATTCGCTGTCTCAAGTCATCAACACACGGAACACATAATCTACCTTGACAATGAAGTAAACCATCTCCCACTTGGGAGAAAACCTCTACCTTTTGATCTCTAACCGCCTCCTTCAACTTAACCAAACTAGGATCTCTGTTTTGCTTTTCTTTCACTTCAGCAACCAATGAAGATTCTGAACTATTCTGAACCCATACACTACCTTCAGCTGAATCAACCAACCGACCACCAAATCTAGAAAACTGGTGAACCTTATTGACTAACTTTCTCTTATCCTCTTCAACATGGGCAACACTGCCCATAGACAATCTACTAAGGGCATCTGCCACTACATTGGCCTTGCCCGGGTGATACAACACACTCATATGATAATCTTTTAACAACTCAAGCCATCTTCTTTGATGATGATTCAAATATTTCTGTGAGAATACATACTGCAAGGTTTTGTGATCTGTGAACACATCCACATGAACCCTATAAAGGTAATGTCTCCATATTTTCAAGGCAAAAACAACAACTACCTACTCAAGATCATGGGTAGGATAATTTTTTTCATGGGACTTAAGCTATATAGAGGCATAGGATATGAACTTACCCCTCTGCATCAAGAAACAACCAAGGCCAACTCTAGAAGCATCAAAATATACCACAAATCCATATGAACCATCTGGCAAGGTCAAATCTGGGTTTGAAGTGAGTTGAGTCTTCAACTCCTGAAAATTATTCTCGCAAGAATCTGAACACTGAAACTTGACTTCCTTCTGAGTTAGTCAATACATAGGGGATGAAATAGAAGAAAATTCTTTAACAAACCGTCTATAATAGCCAGCCAAACCCAAGAAACTCTTGATATCTGATGGAGAGATGGGTCTGGGCCAGTTTCTTACTGCTTCGGTCTTTTGAGGGTCAACTCTAATGCCATCACTGGAAATAATATGGCCAAGAAAAGCTATTGATCTTAGACAAAATTTCGACTTACTGAATTTAGCAAACAACTGATGAGATCTAAGGGTCTGCAACACAATTCTCAGATGGTCTGCATGATCATTCTCACTACGAGAATAAACAAGAAAATTATTAATGAAGATTATGACAAACATGTCTAAGTACTGCTTGAACACTATATTCATCAAGTCCATGAAAGCTTCAGGGGCATTCATTAGTCCAAAGGACATAACTAAGAATTCAAAGTGACCATACCGACTTCTGATGGCTACCTTTGGAATGTCACATTCTCTGACTCTAAGCTGATGATATCCGGATCTGATGTCTATCTTAGAGAAATAACTGGCACCCTGAAGTTGGTTGAACAAGTCATCAACCTGGGGAGTGGATAATTTATTCTTGATTTTTACTTTGTTCAATTGACGGTAATCGATGCACATTCTGAGAGAATCGTCTTTTTTACGCACGAAAAGAAATAGTGCACCCCATGAGGAAATAGTAGGCCTGATGAATCCCTTATCTAAGAGATCTTTCAACTATTCTTTCAACTTCTTAATCTCAGCTGGAGCTATTCTATAAGTTGGAATAGAGATAGGCTGGGTATTAGGAAGTAGATCTATTTCGAAGTCAATTTCCCTTACGGGAGGAACTCCGGGAAGATCTTTAGTGAACACATCTAGAAATTCCCTTACTACTGAAACTGACTCGAGATTGGAAGTCTCAAAACTAGAGTCTTTGACTCAAACAAGATGGTATATGCACCCCTTAGATATCATTTTTCTTGCCTTAAGATAAGAAATAATTTGACCCCTAAGCACAGAGGTATTACCCTTCCATTCAATGACTGGTTCATTGGGAAACTGAAACTGAAAAACTCTATTTATGCAATCAACTAAGGCATAACATGAGTGGATCCAATCTATGCCGATAATGACATCAAAATCAGTCATCTCTAACTTTACAAGATCCACTGAGGTAACTCTCTGTGACACTGTAACCAGGAAGTTTCTTTATACCCGCATGGATACAATGGAGCTACCTACTAAAGTAGACACTGAGAAAGGTTCTTCTAAAGATTTGGGTCTGACACCAAAATCGACTGCCATATAAGGAGTTACAATGGAGAGTGAAGCTCCGGGGTCTAATAAAGTATAAACATGGAGATGAAAGACCTGTAACATACCCGTAACCACATCAGGAGAACTATCCTGATCCTATTGAGACTGGAGGGCATACAATCTATTCTGGCCCTGCCTACTGGTTGCACTGGGAGTGGTACCCTGCTGAGTCGGGCGACCAACTGGAACTGGAGGACATTAGACTGACCCTGCTGGTCGGCCTTTGGGCAATTCCTGACTCTTTAGCTTGGCTTTCCACATCCAAAACACACATTACTAACGTCTGTACACATACCCTAATGATACCTGCCATATTTCCCACAAAGCGGATTAGTACGGACACTGTTCACACTACCCTCAGACTTGGAGCCTGGCGCTCTATCCCAACTATCTTGCCTGAACTTAGGCACTGGTGCACTAGCTGAAGATGGGGCTGAGGCTGAGGACTTCTGATGGAACTAAGAATGGTTACCACCTTATGACTTGGGCTGAGAAAAGTTAAAACTACCTGTTCTGTCCCTTTTATTCTCTCTTTTCTTCTTCTTAAGCTTATCTTCTTCAATCTACTGAGCATGAACTATAAGCCTAGATAGGTCCATCTCCTTAATCAACATAGAAGTCCTACACTCCTTAACCACACTATCAGCTACACCAGACACAAACTTACTCATCCTAGACCTGTTGTCAGCCACCACATTAGGAGCACACCTTACCAATTGAGTAAACTTAAGTGAGTACTCTTTCACACTTATATTACCTTACTTCAGGTTAATGAACTCCTGAACCTTAGCTTCCCTTAACTCTAATGAGATAAACCCGTCTAGCAAAGTCATGGGAAACTCCTCCCACTCTATAGGCCCTGCATCAATACCACGGTCCTTATTCCACTGCTTGAACCAGGTGTAAGCAACATCCTAAAATTGATATTCAGCCAACTCCACTCTCTCACTCGAAATGACATCTATGATACCAGTCACCTTATAAACCATATCAAGGAACTCCTGCAGGACCTTTTTAGACTTGGATCCCAAAAACAAAGGAGGATTCATTTCGATAAAGTCCCAAATCCTAGATGTAGTTGTATTTGCCACTGGATTTGTGTAACGCCCTAAAATCTCATCCCGAGACTTCACACGGTGCTCAAGGATACAAGTATCCTCAAGATAACCCTTTGAGCCTGATACTACTTCTAACACTTTAGAATAAATGAACTGAGCAATAATATCATATCATGTCAAGTCTGAACTAAAATGACTGAAAAGAACATTATTTGAATATCAAAATACTGAGGAGTCTAACACGCAACTAATAGTCTGACAAGAATCTACTTGCTAAATAACTAGAGAGTCATTAGGACAGACTTACAACTGACTCGTACTGAAGATAATACTCAAAACACTACGAAATTAGAAAAAAGAGCTGCAGAACAGGTCCTCAAACCATGAGAACTCACTAAATATAAGAATGTAGATGAGATGTTCGGAGATCACTGTAGCTATTGAGACTGAGCACCTGAACCTATATTATGAGACAACGCAACACATAGACGTATATATGGATCAGTACTTTGAGGATGTACTGAGTATATGGAGGTGTATGCATTAAGTAAACAATATCATTAATCTTTACAAAACCATCCATGCAAATATGAATGACTCACATAGCTTGAATAAGTCTGAAATATAGACCTCATAAATCATGAATAATGAACATGTAGTATAAATCTCGTGAGTCATTACACTTAGTTCTAAAATTTGTATTCTCCTCTTATTCTCAATACATATAAACAAAAGAAATCTTAAAAAAATAACTTTCAAACTCATACTTTTATCTTAAGGAGAATAAAGAACTTCTTTTTAAACTTAAGGACTCAAAGACTTGGGATTATGGAACTTTGAGAGAATGTGAAAACTTGGGAGTTTCTTCTAACTGACATAAACCATGTGAGAAACATGGAGTCCAACGTCTTGCCCACGTTGAGGAGAGATATTCTATTCTTGCCATCAGAATAGAACCTTAAATTTAGTGATCACTATCTTAACCCACTTGGGGTAAATTAAATCCTACAGTGGCTCGTAGTTTTGGGCCATGAAACCTTGGAATCAAGCCCAACTCGGTGCTAAATACTACTCCCATACTTAGGCTCAGAACTTTTAAGGAAAATCCACTTTAAATAATACTAAAATATGTAATGGAGGCTAGCTATGCTTCGCTTTGCTTTAAATCATAGATAAAAGTGGATTCCTATCTTAGCTTAGGATCAAAGATCAACCTTCTTTATAATCAAAGTACTTGCTTGTTTAAATCATGCTAATACATTATTTTCAAGAAACATCACAATTCATACTTGACTTAAAGCATATATACATACTCAAATAATCATAATTTTATAATGAAGCTTAAATCTTGACTTCAACCTTGGGAACACTCAAAAACATCAATTCATGGTAGGGATGTGCAATTCATAGCATAATTTCTCAACTTCAAACATAAATAAGTGAAATAACATGCAATTTCAAGACTTGAACAATTTATAAATTCATAACCTCAAAGTAAAGTAAATTGGGCAAAACCCACTTGCAAAAACATGAAATTCTTTAATAAAAATCAAAACTTTGGGCACAAGAACGGAAGAAGTGTTCTTGTTCAAGCCCCACATACCTTAGATTATGGACTTTGAATGAACTCTTGCTCTAGGGACTCTATACGCGACTTTGAACGGATATTCTTGATGCTCTTGATTTGGGGATTCTAATTCTTGAAAAAAATTTGAAAAGTGACGGTGAATTCTTGAGTTTCTTGGACTTAGGGTTGAAACCCTAAAAAGTGTTCTTGGTGAATTTTAGAGAAGAAGGCTATATTTTGGTATTTGAGGACCTTAATTCTGTGTTATGACTGATAAAGAGTGGGAAAAAAAAGACTAAATTGCCCCCTTGGATGCGGATTTTAAAAGATGAAAAACTGGACATCGACGTGATTGGCGATGTGGCACGTTGATGGCATTGACACGATACGTGACGCATCACGCACTAATCGTGACAAGCCTCAATAATTTTGACTAGCAGTTCCTGCACAATAGTGAACAACGTGATGAGCGACGCGGCGTGCCAAGATCGCGTTGGTCCACTATTTTGGGACACCAAACGAGGTCTAAACGCGGTCCAAAAAATCCAAAACTTGTCTGGGAACACCTATTGAACCCCTGATCATAAATTAGCTAAAATATCAACTATCGAAGGTTGAGAAGGTTGTTAATAAAATCCTCAAAGTTTCAAGGTCTAAAGAAATAACTAAGTCCAAATACTTAGCCAAATGTCTAAGTATGAGACTTCTCTTGACATGCTCTAAAGGCTTAGATGACGTGTAAAATTTATGAGGTCTTACAATTAGCTGGGGAGATAGCTTGCTGATTGTTATGAGCAACTACTGAGTAAGCTAAGGTAGTGAAAGCAACTCTGAATTTAGTGTGAGAGACATGCTCATTCAGGGGATCTTCCTGAATAGACGGTGGTGCGGACTGGGTCCCGTTCATTCTTTCATTGTTTTTAGAGGTATTCTCTAAAAACAGAATGAAAGATGAGTTAGAAAGAGAGTTTATATAGAGCTCATGCTTATTCGCACGACATGAATACTTAAAGAAGGGAAACTTTTCCTAAGACGTCCCGTAGCCACTTGTCCATAAGTGTGGAGCGCTTCACACCCATGCACAAGACTCTTCTTAATGCTTCTTTCAGACTCCCTAGGACACTTTGAAACCTTTGGCTCTGATACTAAGTTTTGTCATGACCCGGGGCTACCCCCTAATCGTAATAATGGTGCTTACGGTCACAAGAGACCACTAGCTAACCATGAGCTGGTACCTGCTGTGAGTGCTGAATAATATATAAACATAACATATGTGTAAAAGATAAATTGAGAAAGAAATGTATATATGATTACTGAAATACAAAACACTGAATATCTTAAATAACTAATAAGAACTGAAAGCAATTAACTGACTGTCTAACTGTTGTGTCTGAATGTCTGAAATCCTCTAAACTGACTGAAGAGTTGATGAGACAAACCCCAATTAACTCCGATTGACTAAATAAAATGAAATACTGAAATAACTGAATAATTTTAACATGTCCTTAATGGATAAAGACTCACCACTATGGCTACTGAATTATGCTGAATTGTCTTACTGCGGTTGGGAAACTGTGCATTCAAACCTATGATATAAGATATCATAGTGTAAAGAAGAGTATGTGGTCAGTACTTTGAATGTACTGGTATATGAGATGAGGTTAGGCTGATATACATGGGGTACTATGCATATGAAATAAGGACTAATTGAATAACATGAGATAACTAAACATAAATGCATGAAAACTATGACATCTGAGAATGCAAGATCAAGCATAAATCTGTAATCTGAAATAAGTCTGAGATCTGAAAGACTGTAAACTATATAATTAAATAACTAAAAGTTTGTACACCTAGTCAAGCAATCTTGAGCTAAAAATACACTGAAATACTGTACTGTGATGGTGGGAGGTATCATCTAACTGACATTCCCCAATTTAAGCTAATTGGGGTCGAACTTGTAACCCCAGTTGGAAGGGTGTCAGCATCGTGCCATGATTACTAAATCTGGCTGTGTGGATCAACTAAACTAGTGTCCCGAAGGACTATAGGTGCTCTAATAAGATATGTGACAACCCTCAACTGGAAGGTAGACACCTTGTTAACCCTCATTTGGCAGGTAGACATCTCTATCCTATGTTAGCTATGTAGTTCTGTAACTCGGGGATTGCTACTAAGGGTTACACCCTCTACTATCAGGTGAGCCCTCATCTCTGAGTTTGTTCGGTGCTGAATTCTACTCCCAACTGAACTGACACTGATACTGAAATGGATTGAACTTAACTGAACATTATTACATAACTGATAGTGGTCATCATGATCATAAACATATAAGTATACTGATAAGAATCATGGATTAACTACCTGGGTACTTGAAAAGATGAATTCATGTAAAACACATAGATATCGGGTGTTCATAACCCATCAGCATTGAATAAACATGAATATGCGATATCAAACTTAATATACAGTAATATGTGATTATGGTTCAAAGACCCAAACATGGCATCTTATCAAAACATGTGAAAATAATAAACTTATACATGAGAATATCTTAAACATGAGGGAAACGATAAGATTTAATGGTAGGAATCATAACTTAGGGATTTATCCTGAATCAACTAAACATGACATCAAATTTTAAATACTCAACATGACACGATTCATTCTACTTGAAATACTTATAATCATAACTTGTAATTACGTTAATAAGAGATTTATGGAATTAGTTCAACTTGAACAGTTAAAACTCATAATTTAAAACACCAAAAAGGGTTCTTGGACTCCATGGGTGAAAGTAACCCATGGATGAACATCACATATACCTCACTAGATGAATTTGTGAAGATTCTTGAGAATTTATTGAGGTTTGAAACTTGAATTCCTTGATTGCTTGTGAAAGAGTTAGGGTTTGTTCTTGAGGTAGGGGATGTTTTTTTTGAGAGAATTCGTTATAAAAAGAGCAAATAATGCTCTTTGGGAACCTAAATTTCGTGTTATGGATGAGTTGGGTGAAGGAGAAATGACCTAAATGCCCTTAAATGACGAGGAACAAATACTGGACAAAAAAAGGAGGGGTTGACGTAGGCTCTGCAACACCGGTTTAGAGCGGGCGGCACGGGCTCTGGAGCGGCGCACTGGGGAGCTTAGCGCGGGTTAATCCCGGTGCTTCTACTATTTTGGATTCCCAAACATACCTCTATGCTCGTTCAAAAATTTTGAAACTCACCAGAGAGGTACTTTTAACTTCCCCAATCATGAATCAACTCAAAAATCGATGTCCCAAGGTCGGGAAGGTCAAAAATAAAATCATCAAAGTTTAGGGGTCTTGGAAATGACTAAGTTCCAACACTTAGTGAATTTTTCAACACTTGGACCCTTTAAACATGCAACTGAGAGCTAAAATGATCTAAGACATTTATGGGGTATTACACTCAGTCATGGTTGTTACTGAGGATAATAAGGTTTTGATTGCTATGTCTTCAGCTCTTGCACTAAAGGGTGCTATTTCTAGCTCTGACACTGGTTGAAATCTCCTTTATGCTTTTGCCACTAGACAGGAATCTGAGGCATCTCTGAATGTTGTCACTGGTACATTACAATTTTTTTCTATGATGTGTATTTTCTGCTTGATTCGAGGTCTACTAATTCTTATGTGACCCTATATGTGGATGTTCATTTCGACTTTGGTCCTGAGAGTATTTCAGACCCCTTTTCCATGTCCACCTTGGTAGGTGATTTTGTGGTTTCTAGAAGAGTTTATAGGGGTTGTGTGATATCTATCTGTGGTAGGGATACCTTGGTAGACTTGATAGAATTGTATATGGTTGATTTTGATGTTATCTTAGGGATGAATTAGCTCCATTCATGTTATGACTCTCTAGATTATTGAACTCAAAGGGTCATTTTCCAATTTTTGAATGAGCCGATTATTGAGTGGGAAGGTAGTTCCCTAGTGCCTAAGAGAAGGTTCATTTTGTATCTTAAAGATCGGATCCAAGGGGTGTCTATACTATTTAGTGCATGTTAAAGATTCTAGTTCTGAGGGTTCTTCATTGTAATCTTTCCCTGTGGTCTATGAATTTCTTGAAGTATTCCCTAATGAACTTCCTGGTGTTCCTCCCAATAGAGAAATTGATTTTGGGATTGATTTTTATTCAGACACTCATCCTATCTCTATCCCTCCTTATAAAATGGCTTCGTCTAAGATGAAAGAACTTAAGAAGCAGTTAAAAGATCTTCTTCATAAGGGTTTTATTCGTCCTAGTGTTTTTTTATAGGGTGGTCCTGTGCTCTTCGTGCATAAGAAAGATGGGTCCTTTCGAATGTGTATGGACTATCGCTAGTTGAATAAGGTAACAGTTAAGAAAAATTATCCTCTTCCTAGGATTGATGACCTATTTGACCAGCTTCAGGGTGCTAAGTACTTCTCTAAGATTGATCTTCGGTTTGGTTACCATAAATTGAAAATTAGGGAGAGGGATATCCCTAAGACTGCTTTTCATACTCGGTATGCCCATTATGAGTTTTTGGTCATGTCTTTTGGTTTGACTAATGCCCCAACAATATGTGTGGATCTTATGAACTAAACCTTCCATCAATTTTTAGACTTATTCATCATTTTTTTATTAATGATATCTTGGTGTATTTAAGAGTAAGGAAGATCATACCGACCATCTCCTGGTAGTGTTGTAGACCCTTAAGAAACAGCAATTGTATGCTAAATTCTCTAAGTGTGAGTTCTGGTTGAATGTTGTGACATATCTAGGTTACGTTGTGTCTAGTAAGGGGATTATGGTAGATCTACAAAAAGTTTAGGTGGCTAAGAAGTGGATTAGACCCACGACTCCGGCTGATATTCAGAGTTTCTTGGACTTTACCGGATATTATAAAAGGTTTGTTGAGATTTTCTCTTTGATTGCTGCTCCATTGACTAGATTGACTCAAAAAAATGTAAAGTTTTTGTGGTCTGATGCTTGCGAGGGTAGTTTTGAGAAGTTGAAAGATAAATTGACTTTTGATCTGGTTTTGACCCTGCCTGAGGGTACTGATAGCTTTGTTGTTTATTGAGATGTGTCCCATGTGGGACTGGTTTGTGTGTTGATGCAATATGCTAAGGTTGTGGCGAATGCTTCTAGACAGCTTAATGTGCACGAGAAGAATTATCTGACTCATGATTTGGAGTTATTAGCTGTGGTTATCACTCTAAAGATTTGGTGTTATTATTTTTATGGAGTTCATGTTGATAATTTATCAGACCATAAGAGTTTGCAGTATGTGTTCATCCAGAAGGAGTTAAATCTCAGGCAACAGAGATGGCTAGAGTTGCTCAAGGACTATGATATGAGTCTTTATGATCATCCAGGTAAAGATCATGTGGTTATTGGTGCTCTTAGCAAGTTATCAATGGGGAGCTTATTTCATGTGGATAAAGAAAAGCGAGGATTGGTGAAGGATATTCACCAGTTGGCTAATCTTGGATTCTGTCTCTTAGACTTTAAGGATGGAGGTCTGATAGTGCAAGAGGTGGTGAAGTCATCTCTTGATGCTGAGGTGAAGGAGAAGAAATTTATAGATCCGATCTTGATGATGATTAAGAATGATGTGGGACAACGTAAAATGATGGTTTTTGAGATTTGTGGTGATGGTATCTTGAGATACAAGGTAGGTTGTGTGTTTTCGATATTGATGGGCTACGAGAAAGGATCTTGGTTGAGGCTCATGAGTTGAGGTACACTGTTCATCCCGGTTCGATGAAGATTTACCATGATTTGAAAGAGATCTATTGGTGGAATAACATAGAGCAGGATGTGGAAAATTTTATGGCCAAGTGTATGGTTTGTCAACAAGTGAAGGTAGAGCACTTAAGGCCTGGTGGGTTGTCTCAAGTGATTGTGTTACCCGTGTAGAAATGGGAAGTGATTAATATGGATTTCATTATTGGTCTTCTATGGTCTAGCCATCAGTTTGCTTAGGTCATTGTGGATAGGATAACCAAGTATTCTTATTTCCTATCAGTGAAGACCAATTACTCGACAGAGGATCAATTACTCGATAGAGGATTATGCTAAGCTCTTCATTCAGGAGGTTACAAAGTTACATGGTGCTCTAGTTTCCATCATATCTGATCGGGATACTCAGTTCTCTTCACACTTTTGGCATTCTTTCTAAAGAGGTTTGGGAACTAAGGTAAACCTTAGCACCACTTTCCACCCTCAGATGGATGGACAAGTATAGAAAACTATTCAGACTTTAGAGGATATGCTAAGGTCTTATGTATTTGACTTTGGTGGTAGTTAGGTTGATCATTTGTCTCTTATAGAGTTTGTGTAGAATAATAGCTATCATACTTGTAGTGGGATGTATTCTTTTAAGGCTCTTTATGGTAGGAGGTGTAGGTCTCCTATTGAGTGTTTTTGGTTGGCGATAATAGGTTGTATGGTCTCGACTTGGTTCACCAAGCCATGGAGATGGTGAAGGTGATTTGGGATAGGCTTAAGACTGCCCAGAGTCGCTAAAGAGAAAATCTCAGTCCCCGTTATGTTGGTCCATATCAAATTTTGAGGTAAGTGGGCAGTGTGGCTTATGAATTGGATTTGCCTTCAAGCTTAGGTTCCATTTATCCTGTCTTTCATATTTCGATGTTAAAGAAATGTGTGGGTGATCCTTCCTTGGTAGTTCCTTTATAAAGTGTTGGTGTTTCAGACTCTTTATCTTATGAGGAAGTCTCAATTGAGATTTTAGATTGGCAAGTCCATTGTTTGCAGACAAAAGATGTGGCTTCAATAAAGGTTCTTTGGAGGAATCATAAAGTTGAAAAAACTACTTGGAAATATGAAGAGGACATGAAGTACAAATACCCATTCTTGTTCCCCATTTTGGATAATCATGCTTAAAGTACGTGCTAATCTTAACATCTTTGTTTTTTGACTTTGTTAAAGAAAATTGTGATTTCCTCGATATCTTTGTTTTCTGTCTTTGTTAAAGGTAAGTGTGGGTGTGTTTTTGTGTTAAATCGTGCCAAAGTATGCCTTGACCCATCATTTGAGGAAGAATGATCCTAGGGGGGAGGAGACTGTAACACCCCAGATTTTTGGCCCTGGAAGAATTTGGAGTTTATAAACTCACAACCATGACTACGACTCTCCCTACAAGTTGTAGGACCCAAATCTTTACTGCTTTGGTGATGGCTTGAGGTCATGAGTCGTAAGGACTCATTACAAGTCGTATAGTCCCCTTTTGTAGCCAAACTAGTATGGTTCCCAAGGTGTTCTGCGTTGAGTATGACTAGACTCAACGAGTCAAAATGACTCTATACGAGTCGTAAGGAACCCATCATAGGGTGACGAGTGTGTACCCAAAAGTTTCTATCTTGATTACGACTCTGACCCTACGAGTCGTAGTGAGTCCTTACGAGTCCTATTGTGACCCGTAGTCACTGGCGATAATTTTTCTGTTTTTAAATTAAGGCCATTTTGGATATTTTCCTTTTCCCCTAAACATAACCCATGATTTTAAAACCTTATTGGGACCCCATTTTCATCTATAACACACCAAAATAACTTGTCTCTTCTCACAAATTCTCTCAAATAAGAGCATTAGGGTTTTCAGAAAGTTGATTGTCTAGAGCTTTCAAGGGCGAATTCCTTCCAAAATTGTGATCCTTTCAGGCATGTACCTTCTTCCCCAAAACTTATTTTGTTAAAATCATGTGCTTAAATGGTTACTCATGTAGTTTAATTGTTGTTTTATTGATATGGGTTAAGGGTTTTGAGTGATTATTGTTTATATGATGTTTCATGTTTACATATGCATTGTTTATGGTTTAAATGGTGATTTTAAAACCAATTATATGCATGGGTGTGTGAATTGAATGGGGAAGATGGTTTTCCCCAAGTTGATAAGTTAATGATTTGAAGCTTTCAACAACCTCAACCCAAGCTTGTGAAATTGGCTTTGAACATAAGAATATGCATATTGAAAAATATTTGAAACCTTGCACAGTATAAAAGAGTACTGTAACCTGAATTGACTTTATAAAAAGGGATTGATGACCATGAATTGAATTTGAATTGAAAACTTTGAAATCCTATTGGCCGAGGGGTTAGAGTCCCACTTGGCTAGATGATTAGGTTTCTACTTGGATCTTGGATTCTCGTTGGCTAGCTGGGTTAGAGTCCCACTTGGCTACATCATTTGGTTACTATGTGGAACTTTGGAGTCTCATCGGCTTATTGGGTTAGAGTCCCATTGGCATATTTATGGATTTGGCAAAGTAACATAAGCTTGCAAGCTACAGTCGGTATGACGACACCACTCGATAATGCCTTAACATATGACTCCTTGCTTGATGATTGGGAATATGTGAAAAGTGTTTTAATTGGGCTTTAATGGAGGTTGTGTAGACATGCTCTGAAAGTGAATGTCTCGAGGGGCCAATACTGGAAACCACGGTTGTCTGAGTCTAAATGACTGGGTGGTTCGAGTCCCCTATGTTATATGACTGAGTGCTTAAGTCACTCTTGACACATTCCGAGAAGTTTGAGTCCCCTATAATGTATATGTGTATGTGATTATTCTCTGGTTCGTGCAGCCACACGCATTGGGGCCCTTTCATCTGGGGGAGAGATAGACCCGTATAGCCCATGGGTTCTTTATTATGATGGTTATGCTGCATAGTCCAGGTTAATGAGTTTTAAAGTGCATACCAAACCTTGTACCATATATATATGCATGTGATCGTGCGCATTGGTTTTGATGGATTTTAAACTATTGATCATGACATTATTTTACCCTTTATCCCTAAGTTACATGCTAGTGCTTAACCCACTTACCATCCTCGAACGTTGTATCCCCACACGATACAAGGTCCAAAGGAAATCTTACTTTTCCTGTGCAGTGTTAGGTGGATCGGCTCGGTTAGTAAATTATTTGTGGTGAAGTGGTGAACTTTTATTTTCTGGAAGACTGGATCATTCCATCGGTTTCCTTCCATGAATTAGAATTAAAGACTTCACATTAATATTATCATTGTCATTTTCAAAGTCGATAGCATGTCCCGACGTAAGTTGATTTTATGGTATAGAGGCTTTGTGTATTACCGTGGATGGGTTTTAGTTGTTGACATTCATAGACTTGCTCTATGTTGTTATATGTCCAGGCTCATCCGCTGTCATATGTTTATATGTGATTTGTATGGTTAGACAAAAGGGGCGGTTCCCAATCCTCAGTAGACTTGGGATGCCCATCATGGCCAGGCTCTAGTTCAGGTCGTGACAACTCTAGAGAGCCTTATCTACAAGCTGCCTACCAAATGTTGAGGTTTTTGAAGAAGGACCTTCCCTCAGGGGTGTTTATGTCTTGTAAAGAAGACTATAACATCAAAACATATTGTGACTCAGATTGGGCTGCATTACTTGATTCAAGGAAATCAGTATTTGAATATATAGTACTTCTAAGTGATAGTCCAATTAGTTGGATGTCTAAGAAGCAAGAGACTATCTTACTATCTTTAGAGAAGCTGAGTAAAGAGCACTTAGAAAGGTAGTTGGAGAGATGGTCTGGTTAAGCAGGCTACTTGTTGATCTTAGTGTTCCAATTTTTATGTTTTGTGATAGTCAATCAGCTTTGCATATTGCTAGTAATCCTGTGTTTCATGAAAGGACTAAGCACATAGAGGTTGGCTGTCACTTTGTAAGAAACATGTTACAAGATGGGCTAATATCACTTCATCACATTAATGCAGGAGTACAATTTGTAGACATCCTCACTAAAGCTCTTACAAGTGTTAAGCATTCTGAGATTCTTCACAAGTTGGTTGTGATTACATCCCTTCCAACTTGAGGTGGTGTTGAGATTAGATTTAGAATACAAGATATTTATTGTAATTGCTGAGTCACCAAATCATTTAGTTAGAGTTTGTTAGTAGTTAGTCTATGTAGAGTAGTGAGATACTGATTAGCTGTCTAGGTAGTTACAAATATTTTCTCTCCTCCTTGTACTACTATGAGTAATTGAGCTTTGACCTTTCATTTCCTAATTGGGGATTCACCTATGTTCTCTCCCTACTTTCTTAGTTCTCTTCTTCTTAGCTCCATACAATCTGAACTTTGATAGTATTCATGCAGATTCCATATGGGCTTGTATTCATTTCATGTAATTGGTGTGGTCTAGCAATAGTATAGGCCTATAGAAAACCTGTGAGACTGTAATTGGGGGCACACTATGTTAAGGCTTTTAGGGCTATAAATATTGGTATAACTACATGACTTAGCAAACATAAACTCATAATTACCCTATTTATTCTAAGTTCCAGTTAATTACAATTTATAATCTCTCTTGCCTATTAAATATAGTACATAACCTCTATCCTATATTTACTCTCTTAATTTTTGTTCATTCTCTATCTTCTATTACTCTTTCTTTTTCTTGTTTTTACTTTTCCATTTCTTTTTTTTTCTTTTTTGTTTCTTTTTTCCCCTTTTATATTTTCTTCTTTTCTATTTTTTCATCTATTTTTTTCTTTTTTCGATTTCATTTCTTTTTTGTTTAGAGTCCTTTTTTGTATTTTTTTCTCCTTTTTTTCATTTTTTGTATTTTCGTTTTTTTTTCTCTCATTTTTTTTGTTGTTGTCGTATTTTATATTTATATATTTTTTTAAATATTTTATAGATTATTCATTTATTTCATGCTATATATTTTTAATCAATTTATTATATATATTTGAATAGTTTAGCCATGAATATGTGTAATTTGTCATTTGTATTAATATACACACAAATATATAGATTAATAGTACTTGCTTGAGTTTAAAATATATAAATATGCAATCTATCATTCAATGCAAATGTATCGTTAGTATTTGTATGCCAAATTTATCATTTTTATTTGCATATGAGAAAATGTTCTATTACCCCCCCCCCCAACCTTTAGTCGAAATCCCAACTACACACTCAACCTTTAAAAGTGACCTATTACCTCCCTAAACTTATTTTTACCGAATTTATTACCCCCCAGTTGCTGACCTGTCACTGGATGTGACGACACTCGCCCATGGCCGCATCAGTTGACCCCATTTCACTTTAAATTCTTTATTTTCTGATTGTCACGTCATTATTTTTAATAATATGGTAAATATTTTAATTATTACTTTTTCTTAATGAATTTTAATTGTCACGTCATGTCTTCTTCTTCTCTTTTTCAAAACAAAAATTCAAGAACTCATTAATGGAATTCCTGATCTTCCTCATTAATGGATTTCTCTGAAACCAAGAAATTCTTTTTGCTCTGAAACCAAGAAACACTTGAACTAAGAAAACAATAAGATTTATCCGATTAATGAATTCTTGAATGAAGAAGTTGGGGAACTCCGATTCAAAAAACTTGAAAAAATTCAACAACTTCGATTTCAATTTCTCTCTTTTTGCTCAAGATCGCCATTAATGGAGAGATCAAAGATTCGAATTTTCACAATGCCATATATAATTTCCAACATAACCCATGTATAATTTTCAACTCATTTTTTTTATTTTCTCTATTTTTGCTCAAGATCCGCCATTAATGGCGAGCTCAAAGCTTTGAATTTCCACAATGGGGAAGAATTCTCCATTAATGGCGATCTTGAGCAAAAAGAGATGAAATTGGGTTCAAGAACTTCATTAAAACGCCATTCAAGAACTTCATTAACCCGCCATTCAAGAACTTCATTAACCCGCCATTCAAGAACTTCATTAATCCGCCATTTTTTCCCCAAGAATTCTATATTTGACCCAAGAAGATGAAATTGGTTGAAGAAGAAAATGGAGCAAAATGGAAAATGGGGAAGAAAAAAGAAAATAATAAAGTTAAATAATTAATTTTTTAAGAGTAAAAAAAATGACGTGGCAGCGCGTGCATCACACCATATTCCAAATGATTGGTTGTCAGTTTTCGGGGGGGCAATTTTCTGCTAGCATGGCTGTCCGTCGCTGGTAGAAGTAGTGTCGCGCTGGAATTTGGTAGTGGAGGAGGCGATGACAGCGGAAGTTGGTTGCGGCTGTTGGTGCGGCTCTCCGATGGATGAGAGAGAGAAATTGATGGAGAGAAATAGAAAGGTAGAGAGAGGAAATTGTAGAGAGCGGGGGAGGGAGGCGAATCTTTTTGTCTAATAGGATTAGAGTTTATTTTTGGTATTTTAAAAATGAAAGAGTTGAAGAATTAATCTCAGCCCTTGGATCAATTTGATCCATGGATGAGATTTAAAGTAATAAGATATTTAAAATTAGGCCACAATTGAATCAAAGAGTTGAAATTAAATTCAAGTGGGCAAAATTTAGGCTAAAATTGTCATAGATTGGGTTCAAACAATGGCTAGAATTTAAATAAAATTGAGAAGATAATTGAATTGACTTAACACCGCTATTTAATAACTGTAACAGTAATAATGAAAATAATAAGATGTCGCTATTAAAATAACTACGCATGTAAAATCTAAGTTACGTAAAGACATCTATAATAGTTAAAATCGACGATAATAATTAGAAATAAAATAGACATCTATAAATTATGAATATTTATTTTAAAATTGTCGATAATGATAATAATATTAATATTAATAATAATAATAATTATAGATAATATATTTTGTAAAATAATTTTGAGTGTGGTTGTTTACGAAAAAATAATAAAATATTATATTTGAATTGATAAATCGTAAAAAATGGTAATAAAATAATTTTTTTATATTTTCGGTTAATTAGATTTAGTTATCTAGCTTTTGATTACTGCATACATCACTACACGAGATATACGGATATATACATATATTCGATTGGCTATCATGCTTCCAAATACGTACTATATACATCGATCACATACACCATTTTACTACCCCATAATATACATCGGTTAGTTTATCTTATATTATTATACCTTCAACAATATACTATATATCACCTTGATCGATTGCATGATATCAGTATATTCAATATATAACTGGATATATTTTGATAGCTTTAATTTTGACAACGTATTACGTACATCACTACACAAGAGATATACATACATATATATAAATGTAAGCTTCGAACTACGCACTATGTATATCACTACACAAGAGATATACATACATATATATAAATGTAAGCCTATCAAGTTTTAAATACTACTATATACATCACATACATACATGAGTATATTACCACGTAATATAATGCGACGTATTTCATATACATACTTTGACGAGTTATCGATTAATTTGATTATTAACTTACATTAATATAACTTCAACGTACAGTATATTATTACTTCGATCATTATAAATCAAGATATTCAATATGTTTGGATAGATTCTTCTAGTTTTTGACTACATAGTTCTTCGATCACTACATTATATATATATATATATATATATACTATCAACTCTTGAATACGTACTATATACATCAGATACACGATTTTACTACCCCATAATAATACACAACGTATTTCACATATACTCAGATGAATTATCGGTTAGTTTATCTTATGTTATTATACCTTCACTACATAATATATATATATATATATATATACTATGTATATACCTATACATACACACACATATACACATATCGACTATATCAAGTTCTAAATGCGTACTATATACATCACATATGTACACGAGTATATTATCCAATAATATAATGTGACGTATTTTATATACATACTTTGATGAGTTATCGATTAATTTGATTAGCTTACATTAATATAACTTCAACGTACAGTATATTATTACTTCTATCGTTTCAAATCAAGGTATTCAATATGTTTGGATAGATTCTACTACTTTTTGACTACATCATTCATCGATCGATCACTACATCATGTATATATATATATATATATATATATATCAACTCTTGCATACATACTATATACATCACATTCACAAGTATATTGCCTCATAATAGAACACATTCATTATATTCTGATGAATCATAAGTTATATATGTACTTTACATTATTATAACTATAATAGTAGCATAATATTTTTCAAATTACTAAAAATTCTAGATTTAAGAGGTATGTTTGCTTGAAATCTGATAGCCCTCATTAATTCTAAACCATGCCACCTCTCCCTTCTCCTCCCTCACCAGCCGCACAAACCACCACCCAAAAACCCACTAGCCGCCGTTGCTTCACCGGATTTGACCACCGGCAAGCTTCCAGATCCACCAAGCTGCCACCACCTCAATAACAACCACGAACCAGATCTGGTTGATATTCCAAGTTAAAATTCTTCATTTCTTTTGATTTCTAAATAGAATCGATTGGAAAATATTAAGACTCACCGAACGTGAATCAACAGTGTATTTTTACTAAAATTAGCCCTATTCGAATTGATTTTTGTGATAGTTTCATATACGGGTTGGCTGTCAGTCGCGTTTCTTGATTAGGGTTCATCGGGTTTCACTACTGGTTTGAGTATTGGGATCCCGTTTGACTCAATCCATTTATCACGATTTCAAACTTTAATTTTTTGAATATCGAGTTTGGAGGTTGGTTCATTATTGAGGAACACTATTCCGGCGACACGATTCCGGTGACACTATTACAATGGTACTATTCCGGCAACTGCAAATTGCCGGAATCCTACGACTCAACCAAGTATACGGACACAACCCAGCTTCGATCAGGTGCACTCGATCCATCTTTTCTAGTTGTGTTTAGCTTTCTTGATACTGGTAGTGTTCTGTACTATTCTTGGTTGATTATCTGGTTGTGGATGTCAAATTTCTTATTGATTGGTTACTTTGTAATAGTATTTTATGTGTGAATCTTTTTATTGTTCATAGTAGTTTTGGAGTGTGTTACCTTGTCTGATTACTGTTACTTGATTTACTAGCATATCCATTAATTGTGGTAGTATTAGTTCCCGTTATTGACTATTGTTTATCAAAATTTATGTTATATTATTGGTTTTGTTGCTCTCTATCTATTATAAATTGTTGGTTGTGTCCCTAGATTATTTATTGACTTCATTGTAACTAGTGTTCCTTTTTTACCTTATCTTGATCCCCCTTTGTTATCTTTCTTCCCTTTTTTCTTTCATCCTTTTCCCCTTTGTTTGCATAGTGAAGGTGATTGGTGATGGTAGACAAGGGTCATGTCATAGGTCAGGATCGGGGTCAGGGTCAGGGTCAGGAGGTGTTGGGTATGGGTCAGGGTTTGGGGGGTTAAGTCTGGGTTGGGTCTAGGATCGTGTTTGGGGTTAGGGGATAGGGGTAGTAAGGTTAGGCGGGATAAGAGAGCTTCTAGGTTGTGAGTTGGGTCTTGGAACATCTGTACTTTGCAAGGTAAGTCTATAAAGCTGCTGAAGATTCTTAGAAAGAGGAGGGTTAGTGTAGCGTGTGTCCAGGAAACTAAATGGGTAGGCACTAAAACGAGAGATGTAGATGGATATAAGTTGAGGTACTCGGGTAGCATGAGACATAGAAATGAGGTAGGTATCTTAGTAGATAAAGATCTTAGGGAACAGGTGGTTTATGTAAAGAAAGTTAGTGATAGACTGATGTCTATTAAGTTGGTCATGGGAGGGTCTACGGTGAACGTTACCCGCAAGTAGGTTTGGACGAGGAGGAGAAGAAGGAATTCTGGAAGGTTTTAGATGAGGTGGTGAGGAGCATCCCGAGCACTGACAAGCTTTTCGTGGAAGGGGATTTCAATGGGCATATTGGGTCTTTATCGAAAGGGTACGATGATGTGCATGGCGGTTTCGGTTTTAGTGAGCGAAATGAAGGAAAAACTTCTCTGTTGGATTTTTCTAGGGCTTTTGGGTTGTGGATAGCGAATTCGAGCTTTCCGAAGAAGGAGGATCACCTTATTACATTTCGTAGTTCAGTGGCCAAGACTCAGATAGACTTTTTTCTTCTTAGAGAAGGGCATAGAGCGCTATGTAAAGACTGTAAAGTCATACCTAGCAAGAATCTCTCGACTCAACATAGGTTTTTGGTGATGGACTTGGTTATGAATAAGGGCAAAAAGAAGAGAAGTGGGGAGGCACGACCCAGGATTAAGTGGGGTAGCTTGACTTTGGCTTGTGCTTTGGAGATGAAAGATAAGTTGAAGAGTAGGGGGCATGGGAGAGTAGAGGGGGAGTGGATAATATGTGGGAGATGACTGCCAGTTGCATTAGAAAGACTGCTAGAGAGGTGTTGGGTGTCTCAAGAGGTTGATCTGGCAAACATCGAGGAGACTGGTGGTGGAACGAAAAGGTCAGAAGAAAGATAGAGTCTAAGAAAATGGCTTATGCTAAGTTGGTTAGGAGTAAGGATGATGAGGAAAGGTAGAAGAATAAGGAGAATTATAAGGTAGCTAGAAGAGAGGCTAAGTTAGCGGTTACGACGGCTAAAACAACATCTTTTGAGAGTTTATATGTGGCTTTAGAGGAGAAAAACGGAGATAAGAAGTTATATAGGATGGCCAAGGCCAGGAAACGGAGGGCTCATAACCTTGATCAAGTGAAGTGGATCAAAGAAGAGGATGGTATAGTGTTGGTTGAGGATGCCCTCATTAGGGAGAGATGGCAGTCCTATTTTCATAAACTTTTGAACGACGAGGGGAACAAAGGTTCTATGTTGGGAGACTTGGAGATATCTGAGGAGGGTCATGATTATAGTTATTGTAGGCGTATCGAGATTGAGAAGGTCAAGGAGGCTATTCGCAGGATGTAGCGGGGTAGGGCGACGGGACCAGACGAGATTCCAGTAAATATTTGGAAGAGCACTAGAAGGGCAGGTCTGGAGTGGTTGACAAGGTTGTTTAACATTATTTTTAGAGCTGCTAAGATGCCTGAAGTGTGGAGGTAGATCATGATGATTCTAGTGTATAAGAACAAGGGGGACATTCAGAGTTGTAACAACTATAAAGGTATTAAGCTGTTCAGTCATATTATAAAGGTTTGGAAAAGGGTGGTAGAGTTAAGGATGAGGAGGATCATGACGATCTCTGAGAATCAGTTCGGTTTTATACCTGGTCGTTCGACCACTGAGGTTATTCACCTTGTAAGGAGATTAGTGAAGCAGTTTTGAGAGAGGAAGAAGGACTTGCACATGCTGTTTATTGATCTAGAAAAGTCATATGACAGAGTTTCCAGGAAGATTCTGTGGAGGTGCTTGGAGGCTAGAGGGGTGCCCGTGACGTACACTAGGTCGATTCAGGATATGTATGATGGTGCGAAGACTCATGTGAGGACGGTAGGTGGAGATTCAAAGCACTTCATAGTTTTGATAGGGTTTCACCAGGGATCAACTCCTAGCTCGTTTCTATTTGCTTTGGTGATGGATGTTTTGACGTGACATATTCAAGGGGAGGTGCCTTGGTGTATGTTATTTGCAAATGATATGGTTCTGATCGATGAGACTCGGGGTGGAGTTATTGATAAGTTGGAAATTTGGAGACAGGCGCTTGAATCTAAAGGTTTTTGGTTAAGTAGAACCAAGACGGAGTACTTGGAGTGTAAGTTCAGTGATGTGTCGCAAGAAGATGGAGTGGTTGTGAAGCTAGACTCTCAGTCCATCCAGAAAAGGGAGAGTTTCAAGTATCTGGGGTCTATTATTCAGGGTAATGGTGAGATTGACGAGGATGTCACACATCGTATTGGGGCAGGGTGGTTGAAGTGGAGGCTCGCTTCGGGAGTCCTATGTGATAAGAAGGTGGCCCTAAAGCTTAAAGGTAAGTTCTATAGAGTGGTAGTCCGGACGACTATGTTGTATGGATCGGAGTGTTGGCCAGTTAAGAACTCCCACATCCAAACGGTGAAGGTGGCAGAGATGTGAATGTTGCGATGGATGTGTGGACATACCAGGAAAGATAGGGTGAGAAATGAGATTATTCGGGAGAAGGTGGGAGTTGCCTCGGTGGAGGATAAGTTGCTAGAAGTGAGGCTACATTGGTTCGTACATGTGATGAGGAGGGGCCCTGATGCTCCAGTGTGGAGGTGTGAGACTCTGGCTAGAGATGGTTTTAGGTGAGCTAGAGGTAGAGCAAAGAAATATTGGAGGGAGGTGATTAGGCATGATATGGAGCAATTACAGCTTATAGAGGACATGACCCTTGATAGGAAGGTGTGGAGGACGCGGATTAGGGTAGTGGGTTAAGGGGTGGGAGCGCGGAAGTAGTAATAGGGGAGTGCTTCTTTGGATCTGGAGTTTCTGGTTCGTAGTGTTGTGGCTGTAGTTTGGGGCTAGTGGTGTTGGCTTTTTTGCATCCCGTACTAGTTTATTATGCACTTATCTTTTGTGTTTGTTATACGGTTAGTTTGTTTTGTGTACCATACTAGTTTATGTGCTCCTACTTTTTATATTTGTTATACTGTTATTGGTCCTAAGCCGGGGGTCTATCGGAAACAACCTCTCTACTTCTCTTGAGGTAGTGGTATGGTCTGTGTACACTCTACCCTCCCTAGACCCCACTAGGTGGGAATACACCAGTATGTTGTTGTTGTTGTTGTTGTCATTTAACGTATATACAAAGGAAAATATTTATTTTATATATTGAAACATAAGAATAAGATAAAGATTATGTTTAACGTAATTTATTTATTTTATTTGATATATTTGTTAGTATTTTTTTACAAAATCAAAGATTGATTGATTATTATTATTATTATTTGGTTATTGACTACGTGTTATCAGTGTAATTTCAAAAAGCTATATATTTGATTTTACATATAATTATTTTTTAATAAAAACCGACCACAAGTGGTGTCTTTATAAAAACATTTTATTTTTTTAATATAAAAGAGACCACAAGTGGTCGGTTTGCTAAATAATTTTCTTTTTTATATTTTTGTAATTACAAAACCAAACCCTTGTGGTCGCTGGTCGCTTTTTAAAAATAATTTTTAATTATATTTTTTAAATAAAACCAACCACAAGTGGTCGATTTTTTAAAATTATTTTATTTTTTATTTTTTTAAAATCCCAAAACCGACCAATTGTGGTTGCATTTATAAAATATTTTAAATTTAATTTTAAAATAAAATTGACCACAAGTGGTCGCTTTTTAAAAATATTTTTTAATTATATTTTTTAAATAAAATAGACCACAAGTGGTCGTTTTTTCCTTTTTTTAAATTAAAAACGACCACTTGTGGTCGATTTTAAAAAAATATTTTTTAATTATATTTTTAAATAAAACCGAACACAAGTGGTCGGTTTTTTAAAATTATTTTCACGTCCAATTTTTAAAAATCTAAAAGCGACCACAAGTGGTAGTTCTTTTTTAAAAGAAAAAAGAATTAATATAAAAATTATTGAAATAATTATTTTGAAATTTTAAAATATTAAAGCGACCACATGTGGTTGCTTTTTAAAAAAATTATTTTTTTTAAAATAAAAACCGATCACATGTGGTCGATTTTTTTCGATCATAATCTGTGGTCGGTTTTTCTATTTTTTTAGTAGTGGCTATAGATAGTAGAGAGGAAAAAAAGAAACGAAAAAGAAAAAAGAAAAAAGAAAAGAAGCAAAAAAAGAAGTAGAGGCTATGAATTTTAATTTTGAAAGTCAGGTTAGGAGCATTCCCATTTTTGTGAAATATAAGCTATTTTCTGTAAGGGCCCCATAAATATAAGGCTAGGCCCTCCTTCTAAGCATATAAATATAAGGCTAAGTTCTTCTCAATCTACCTCGTCTCAAGTCATGCATTGCTATGGCGGATAAAGGTACACACCTTTTCTTTGTGTATTTCATTACACTAGGTTAAGACTTTTAGGCCTATAAATATAAGGTTAGGTCATCTCTCATGGCTTAACATAAGACGTGCTTCGATAAGGTACTGACCGTCATAAGTCTAAGGAGACGAAGACTTAACATAACTTGTAAATCTGTGGTTGCATTTCTTTGTTATTCTAACTCTTGGTATCACAACTTTTCACATAAATCTTGAACAATATTAATCGTTCATGAGACAAATAGTTCAAAATATTAAAATAAAATTTGCATCACCTTTAAATCAATAAAACAAATTGAATTTGATTTTCGTCTTTCTTGTCAAAGGTAGATTTTTCTTTGGTTGCTGCTCATATGCACATGATTGTTTTTGGCTCTATTTTTGGTTGCCTCTCACAAAGTCAGTAGGATTTTAATTAAACTAGTCAAGCGCATTTTGATTTGTTAGCAGTGTTCTTCTAACATAGACATGCTTCCACCAGTAACTAAAATATGATAGTCAAGAATGAAATTTAATAGTGTAGTATGAGCTTAGCAATGACATGTTGAATCCTGAGATTGAATTTATTTTGTAAATTGAAGTAAATAGTGTACACCAAAGCTATCTATTTACTTTGGTTTATGGGACTTGTTTAATCCATTTTGAGGGACATGAAATTACATGGTATAGCCCCAATCATGGGTGACTTTAGATTTTTGACCCCATAAGCAAAGTCTTTAAATACTAGCCTTCCTTCCTTTTAAAGTAGAGTACAAATATATTTTTTTTCCCTTTATAGCTCAAATATTTTTGAACTTTCCATACTCATTTGACTCTCAAATTCTATTTTTATTTTTGTTATTTTCACTTTTTTATTTTTTTTTATTTTTATTTTCATGTTTTAATTAATTTTTCTCAACCTTTATTTTTTATCTTTTTCTTTCTCAAATATTATCTATTTCTTCATTTCTTCTTTTGTTTAAATTCATTTGTCTCAACCTTTATTTTTCTTTTATTTTTTGTTTTTACCATTTCTCTTTTCTCCCCCTCATTTTTCTCAAACTTTATTTTTAGTTTTTTCTCCTCATTTATTTCTTAATTTTTTTTTTTAATTTTTACTTTTTTCTTAACCTTTATTTTTTTCTCTTTTTTTCTCAATCTCATTTTTTTTATTTCTCTATTTTGTTTGTTCTCTTTTCTGTCAACTTATATTATATTTTTCTAATTAATAAAAAAATTAGATAATCTGCAAAGAGATCTTTTTTTTTTTTTGACATCAAAGCAAATTTAAGGGCATGAATTGTTGTTAGGAAGTTTTTTGGGATAAGTTTTGTCTCTAAGGCCAAAATTATAGAACAACTCATAAATCAAGGCACAATGTGATAGTGTCAAGTCTTGCTTGTGGAGCATAACTTGTTGTTTGAAAATCCTTGAGTTAAGTCTTGCTTTTAAGACAAGAGTTATAGAACATCTCATAAATCAAGAAACAATGTGGTGGTGTCAATACTTGTCTATTGGACGTAACTTATTCTTTTAGGGGGTTGTTGGACTAAGTCTTGTCTTAGAGGTAAGACTAATAGAGCATCACATAAATCAAGACACAATATGATAGTGTCAACTCTTGTCCATAGGGCGTAACTTCCCTGCTAAGTCTTGCCTCTAAGGAAAGAGTTATAGAATATCTTATAAATCAAGACACGATGTGGTAGAGTCAACTCTTACCCATGGGCATAACTTGTTGTTTGAAAGTCCTTGGACTAATTCGTGCCTCTAAGGCAAGGGTTATAGAATATCTCACAAATCAAGACATAATGTGGTAGTGTCAACTCTTATCCATGGGGCATAACTTTTTGTTTAAAAGTCCTTGGTTTATCAAACATCTCATAAATCAAGGCACAATATGGTAGTGTATAATTTTGCCCGTGGAGCGTAACTTGTTTAAGAGTCACTGGGCTAAGTCTTTCCTCTAAGACAAGAGTTATAAAACATCTCATAAATCAAAATATAATGTGATAGTGTCAACTCTTCTTATGGGGTGTAAATTATTGTTTGAAAGTCCTAAGTTTAAGTCTTTTCTAAGGCCGGAGTTATAGATTATGTAAAACACAATGTGGTAATATCAACTCTTGCCCATGGGGCACAACTTGTTACTTGAAAGCCCTTTGTCTAAGTCTTTCCTCTAAGGGAAGAGTTATAAAATATCTCATAAATCAATACACAATGTGGTGGTGTCAACTCTTACCCATGGGGAATAACTTGTTGTTTGATGGTCCTTAGGCTGATTCTTACCTCTAAGACAAAAGTTATAAAGCATTTCATAAGTTAAAAACACAATGTGTTAGTGTTGACTCTTGCCCAATATACGTAACTTGTTTGAAAATTCATGGGATAAATTGTTCCTCTAAGGCGAGAGTTGTAGAACATCTCATAAATAAAGAGACAACGTGGTAGTGTCAACTCTTGCCCGTGGGGCATAATTTTTTGTTTGAAAGTCCTTGAGCTAAGTCTTGCCTCTATGGCAAGAGTTGTAGAACATCTCATAAATGAAGACACAACGTGGTAGTGTCAACTCTTGCCCGTGGAGCATAATTTGTAGTTTGAAAGTCCTTGAGTTAAGTATTGCCTCTAAGGCAAGAGTTGTAGAACATCTCATAAATGAAGACATAATGCGGTAGTGTCAACTCTTACTCATGGGGCGTAATTTGTAATTTGAAAGTCCTTGAGCTAAGTCTTGCCTCTAAGGCAAGAGTTGTAGAACATCTCATAAATAAAAACATAACGTGGTAGAGTCAACTCTTGACGGTGGGGAATAATTTATTGTTTGAAAGTCCTTGAGCTAAGTCTCACCTCTAAGGCAATAGTTATAGAACATCTCATAAATTAAAAGACAATGTGGTAGTGTCGACTTGTAATACCCCGTATTCTTCAAAGTTCAATTCAACTTAGAATGGGCGCATTAGAGACTTAGGACCTAAACTTTTAGCTAAGTGTTGGAGTTTTAGTCTCATTTTTTGGCCTCGAAGCTTTGATGAATTTATTTTTGACCTCCCCAACCTTGGAATGTAAATTTTTAAGTTGTTTCAGGATTGGGGTAGTTCGTAGTACCTCTCCGGTAAGTTTTGGAATTTTCGGAGAAGGTTTGGGGCATGTTTGGATAGCTGAAATAGAATGTCAATTCGATATGGATGCATTGCATCAGTGGTCACGTCGAGAAGGGCAACACGACGCATTGCCTATCGCGTCACAATAAGCGATGCGATGATTCGCTTATCTCATTGGTGCCTAATTTTGTATTGTTAAATAACGGGTCTATGAGGGTATTTGAGTCATTTGCCCTTACCCAAATTCGCCCAAAATACATAATTTGAGCACCAAATAGCATAGATACTTCATTATTCAACTTTTTCCTCTCTAAGAACAAAACCTTAGCTCTAAGAAATCAAGAATAATTCTATTACTTCTTTTCCAAGAAAGTCAATAATCCAAGCTTTCGGGTTCAAGAACTTCAAGAAGAAGCTTCAAGAACACCATTAGACATTCAAAAGTTCAAGCTTTTACATTTAATTAATCCAACAAGGTATGTGGGGTTATGAACAAGGATACTTCTTTCATCCTTGCACCCAAAATAAGTTTTTAAAGTTGAATTTACATGAAATTATATGATTTGCAGTTTAGGGTTCATACCCTATTATCATTATTTAAAGATCATGATGTTACAAGTGTTTTACATGTTGAATTGTATGTATACTTTCACATCTTTATGCGTGTGACTTGATTTTACAAATTGAGTATTGAATTTCATTATCTTGACTAGAATTGTTAAAGTATTTCAAGATTATTATTGTTGAGCATGATCTCTGTGATGATTTGACATGAGTTTAAAGCATGGGTTTTTAAGCCCCTAGTTTGAGTATTGATATTTCAAGAAGATTTTACTTTTAAGCATCCTATGACTAGTTTATATTCAGATTTGATCTTTTGATCCTCAGCTTAGATATGGAATCCACATTATGGTTTTTATTACAGTTTACATTAAATAGATGCATAACTGATTTTCCTTATGCTAGTTTAAGATGAATTTCCTACAAAATGAGAATACAGATTAAAGGGAGTAGTATTTAGCACCGAGTTGGGTATGTGTCCTAGTTCATACGCCCCAGAACTATGATCCAAGTAGGTACAAATTATTTAAATTATTCTTATTTATTTGGATGACAGATATAAATTGTGATCACTCAGCTCATGTTATACTCCTCGGCAAGAGTATGGCACCTCTCCCCAACGTGAGATTTTCCCCTTAGAGGAACTAGATGTTGAACACTATGACAGCTCACATAGTGTATGTCGGTTAGAAGAACCATCCTAATAGAAAAGAATAACAGAAAAGCTTTTAGAAATTAAGTGTAAAGGCTTAAGAATTCACTCAAATATTGTCTTACTTAAGACATCAGTTACAAAATTTCAGCATTTAGTTTTCATATGATAAAGGTGGGTCCTTTCTACACTTAGATTACATAATTTGAAAACAGATTACCAGTACAACTTTTAGAAATAAGTGTCATGTCTCACGAGATTTATAGAGTATGCTTTATTATTCATGATTTATGATTTCCATCTTTTAGGTATTCAAGCCAATGTGAGTCATTTACACTTAGCATGTATTCTTTTATAAGTTTTGTGAACATTGAGATATTATTTTTACTTATGCATTCACTCCCACATGCTCAGTATATTCCAAAAGCACTGATCCACATATACGTTTGCATGCTAAATTATTTAATAATATAGGTTCAGGTGATCAGCTCTAACAACGTGATTGACCGTGAGCATATCTCTCTATATTCTGATAGTTGGTGAGTCCTCTTAGTTTGAGGACCTAGTTATTCAGAATTTCAGCTTTATACAGTATTTGATTAGTTTCTTTCAGTTCAGATCGAGTCAGCTGGGGGTCTGTCCTAGTGGCTATCTAGTTGTTGGTAGTAGAGGCTTGTCAGACTACTAGTTATATTTCAGATTTCAAGTATTTGTTGCATAGACTGTTTAGTAAAATACTTTCAGACATTATGTTTAGTTAAACTCAGTCCAGTTAAGACAGTACAGTAAATCCAGTATTTCAGTATTTCATATGCCTAAATTATCTTTATTATGAGTTTCAGAATTAGAAGAAGTCTCAGAGGGTTAGCTTGGGGCTACTCGTAGTCTTGAGCACCGTGTGACGTCTCGGGACCTATTTTCAAGGCATTACACAACTCTTACCCATGAAACACAACTTTTTATTTTAAAGCCATAGTCTTGTGCACCGTGTGACGTCTCGGGACCTTTTTTCAGGTCATTACACAACTCTTATCCATGAAACATAACTTTTTGTTTGAAAGCCATAAATCTTGCCTCTGCAATGTGGTAGTGTCAACTCTTACCCATGAAACATAGCTTGTTGTTTGAAAGTCATAAGTCTTGCCTCTATAATGTGATAGTGCCAACTCTTGCTCATGAGATTTAACTTGATTGTAAGAAACCGAAGAAAAGAATAAAAGTAATAAAATTACAGAAAAAGAAGAAAATGCAGAAAAATATTAACAAAATTAAAATCAAACAAAATGTAGAAGTTGAGAATGAACGGAAAAAAATAAAAGTTGAGAAAAAAATTTAAAAAAATAAAGGCCGAGAAAAATTTAAAAAGAAAAAGAAAGAAAATAAAAATAAAAATCAAAGAAGAGTATTTTTTTTTATTAAAGTAGACGTTGAGGGGAGTAGAGGAAAAAAAGAGTACGGGTTGAAAAAAAACTAGAAAGAACAAAAAAGAAGAGGAAAGAAAAAATAAAAAATTAAAGTAGAATTAAAAAAAAAGAAGTTGAGAGGAGAAAAGGGAAAAAAGTAAGGGTTGAGAAAAACTAAAAATAAAAAGAAAAGAAAAAATAAAAACTAAAGTAAAGTTGAAAGATGAATAAATATGAAGTTGTTATACATTATGAGGATCATTTATGTAACTTACTCCATTTATCAGGGGAAATTTTGTCTGAAATTATATCACCTAATAGTTGAAGGCTATTTTTATGAAGCTTTCTTATTTAGGGTCAAAATTTGAAAGCCATCTTATTTTGGGGCTATTTTTGTAGTTTCACCTTCGAGGAATATCACTAAGTTAGAACATACAATGGTTTGTCTAAAGGAGATTTATTATGTGAAAATATTTTGATTTAGTAAATTTGTCAACCTAAAAGGGATAGGTTTTTAATACTAAAATATTTTCTTGTCCTGCCTAAAGGGAGGCTACTTGTTGATGCTGCGGGACTCATCATTGTGATATTATTATTATTGTTGTTGCTGTTGTTGATTATTATTGCTATTATTATTATTATTATTATTATTATTATTATTATTATTATTATTATTATTATTATTCCTTTCTATTTTGGTAAAACTTCATTCATGTTATTTTATGAAAAATTACCATTTCTTTAGGAGGCAGGACACACATGCCCACAATATTTACACAAACACTGCAGAGTAGATCAATATTCATTGCTTGTATATGCACCTACTACAAGAAGACTTCTTCACTTTTGTATGAAATAGGTTTATAATATTGAAATATTTTCTTGCCTTGCCTAAAGAGGGGCTACTTATTGATGCTGCAATACTCATCGTTGTGATAATATTATTATTCTTCTACCTTGCTATTTTGATAAAAGTTTGTTCATATTATGTTGTGAACAATTGCTAGTTCTTTGAACAATAATATGTTAAAGTTGTTGTTCTGTCAGGCTCTTTAAGAGATGGAAAGAAGATCTTGAATTTTCTTTGGGTGTGACTGACATATATTAATCCTTGCATGAAAATGAGCCGCCAACTCTTACTAATTCTAGTACAACTGTTGAAAAAGAACTTTTTGCTAAGTGGGAGAGATCTAATAGGCTATGCATCCTTTCCATTAGAAGGTCAATTGTTGAGCACCTCAAAAGTGGCTTAACTGAAACTACCAATGCCAAATAATTTCTTGTCTAAGTGGAAGAAAGGTATCTTATATCTAGTAAGGCTGAGACTTGAGATCTAATGAATAAAATCGCCGGAATAAGGTATGACTTTACTGGGGGTGTTAGAGATTACATACTTAAGATGGTTCACATCCATTCTAAACTAAAAACTCTTGAAATAACTCTTCCTGATCCTTACATTGTTCACTCTACTCTTAACTCCTTGCCTGTTGAGTTTAGCCAAATGAAAATTACCTATAATACTCAAAATGAATCTTGGTCAATCAATGATTTCATCTTCAATGTGTTGTTGAAGAGGGAAAAATTAAAGTCGCCACAAATGCTCAAGTTGAAGTAGAGTTCATAGAAATAGTTTTCAACTTAGAAACTTGTTATAAGTGTTTTTAGAAAACACTCTTTATGTATCGTCTTTTAGATGAAATTTAATTTCTGTTCCAGTTTTAGGCATATTTGTTTATGATTTTAATTTTCTTAATGGAAAAGTGAATTTACTTTTGAACTCTCGAGTTGTTTGTCATGGAATCGTATTTGATAGTTTGTTTAAAATTCCCTTGTCTTTTGATTTCTAATACAACCCTTTTAATTCTAAAATTGTTGGGTCTTGTTAAATTAAAAAAAAAAAGAGAAGCGATATTAGAAATTGTATTGATTGATTATTCTTGCAAGTCCATGGGATTAAATAGTTGTTACAGATAATGTAAATAAGGAAAGAAAATAAGAAAGTATTACATAATATCCTGATTGCTTGATTCTAGGAATTAGAAAATATTCTCATATCTACACTAATCATACCATATAACACAATCTCTTAAGCTGTAGTGTATAAGTTATATGTTTCCAGTTTTCCATAAATATAATCAATGCTGGATGCTCAGAGTGATTTTGTGAAAATATCTTCTATTTGATTTTTTGAGTTGACAAAACTTATAGTGATGTATCTAGACTCAATAATGTCTTGAATGAAGTGACAATTTATCTCAATGTGCTTCGCTCCTTTATGAAACACAACATTAGAAGTGATATGCAGTGCTTGGTAATCACAAATCAATTTCATTGATTAAACTCCTTCCATTTTCAATTCTTGGGAAGTTGTCTTAACCATATAAGCTCACATGTAGCTAGTACCATAGGTAGATACTCTGCCTCTATGCTTGATCTAGATACGACAACTTGCTTTTTTATTTTTTTAAGTTATTAGATTACCTCCAAATAGAACATGATAACCAAAAGTATACCACCTATCAAAAGGAGATCCTATCCAACCTGCATCAAAATACCCAATAATATAAGTGTGTCCCTTGTCCTGAAGAGCTTTTGATATATCACAAGATGAGAATCACAACATACCAGTGGTTATCACAACGTGATTGAAAAAACTAGCTAACTACACTAACAATAAATGACATATTTGGTCATGTGATTATAAAGTAGTTGATTTTGCCAACAAGTCTCCGATATATGACAGGATCTTTTAAAGACTCCCTCTGTCTTATAATAAGCTTAGTATTTGAATTCATGGGAGTGTTCACATATTTGCAATCCAACATACCAGCACCTTCCAAAATGTCAAAGGCATATTTCCTCTATGTAATAGCAATACTAACCCAGACTGTGCCATTTCAATGCTTAGAAAGTATTTCAGCTTGCCCAAATCCTTAGTCTGAAGGTGAATTAAGGGGTGCTATTTGAGTTGAGCAATACCTTCATGATCATCTCATGTGATAACCACATTAACTCAAACAATTTAAAAGATACATTTTCCATGAGAATAACACTTATAAAATACGAAGTGGTCACCGTCTGTTCATATCATTCCAAATTGTTGGACAACAACTCAAAAATAACCAAACTTTGCTTTGAGAGATTGTTTGAGACCATAATGGGATCTAAGAAGTCTACAAACAAGTCTAGACTCCCCCTGAGCAACAAACCCTGGAAGCTAATCCATATATACCTCTTTAGCAAATTCCCCATAAAGAAAAGCATTTTTAATATCCAACTAAAAAAGGGATAGTGAATCTGTAATGACCCTTCAGGTTATTTTTAGTATTCCTACTTATTTTTACCATTATAGATTTTCCATAGCTTTACCAAGTTATTTATGACTTAATGGAACTGATAGTTAGGTTACGAGGTAGTTCGCTTGTTTTTTAGAGTTAATTTCTCGTTTAGAAGTCTTCTCCAATCCCATATGGCCCCCGAGCAAAAACTTCAGCAAAATACTTTGGATGAAATTTCTTCCCTAAAATCTTTGAAATATTTATTTTAGTCTAGGTAGACCCTTGGTTTGGGTCCCACTGCACTCGAGCTTATTTCGACCTAATGGTCAAAGTTAAAAAAATCAGAAAACATGGGTGTGGGACCCATAAGTGGCCTAAATGACCTCAGATGGAAAATTTGACTTCACCTATACATCAAAATAGTCAAAATTAGTGGGGTTACATAGTTTGTTTACAAAAAACAGAGTTCGAATGAGTACGGAAGGTCAAAGATAAGTTTTGACCTTGTGGATCCTATTTATGCACAAATAAAAAGGCCCCTTGGTCGAGATTTGGGCATTTTTTACCTCTCTTTGAACCCTAGCAGCCCTAGAAAGATGTGTTGACTTCAAATTGAGTCTTGGGGGTGAATTATAAGCTTGATTAACATTTATATTTGCAATTAACAACGGATTTGAGGGAAGAATCCTTCCTTTTCATACTCTAATTTCTTGAATTTGCAACCAAAACTCCAAATGGCTTGAGGGTTGATTTTATCCCCATATATATTTCTTTTGCACAAATTTCTTGAGGTATTTTACTTCCTAATGGTATTTGAGCATTGGGCTGGTCTCAAAAACTCGATTTTCGTATGTGGGACCCACTTTAGGATTTTTGGTGTCGTTTTGGACCCAAAGCGCAATGGTGCAATATGGGTATGGTTATTCTCATAATAATTCATAGATTATTTTTTGATAGAATGGATCCTTGGAGAATCTTCAAGGAAAGAGAAAGCGAAGATTGTTGGTTCGTGAGCTATATTTGGATTCAAGGAGGTTAGGCTTACTTTTGTTAGATTGAGATTTATTATAGTATGATTTTGATATCTTGTTGAGATTGGGATGGGTTTTAGGCATTGGTATGAAAAATAGAATATTTAGGATTAGTTGAACTACTTATCAATTGAACTTGTATAGTGTAGTGATTGACTTATATCTCAGAACCTTGGCTAGTTGGACTTGTTATCTCATGAATAGTATGAGAATGCTCTGGTTGTTGTAATTATATGGTAGTGATGTTGTTCACTCACACTAAGAGTAATTTGACCTTAGATATGTTTAGTTGTGAAATTTACCTTAGATGCCTTGAATGAACTAAGAGTAATAATTAAGGAAGAATTATACCATAGAACTAGTATGGATTGTTAAACCCCAAAGACATGATGTAGATGAATTAGTCTAGTCCCGGGTAGAATTTAGACTTGAATGGATATTTTGGGATGTTAGAAGCGGAACGTGACCACATTAAGCTTGGATTATGTAAATTCTTAGTGACCTAGATATTTGTTAAACGCCTAGAATATGCTTTTGGGAATGTGATGGTTAGACCCGGTAGATGGGTTATTGATGATGTTGGCTTTGGAAATAATGTGTATGTTGATTTTCATCTTCTTGAAATTGTTGATTATCAATGGAAGGTCTTATAAATTGAGCCTATGACTATGCTATCACTTGAATTATTGGCTTGTTGTTATATGAACCTTGGATTATGCTATTACACATATTATGTTCTATTCGTATGACTAAACTAATGTTTGTGCAAAAGAATCACTTAATCATTATATTATAAATCATGCATATAAAGGGTGATTCTAGAAAGTATAATCATGGCTAGTTATTGACCATGCTAATAATCATGTTAAGATTGGTAATATACGGAGTGTTCTTGTCATAGTAAATAAATGCTTATGCACCTACAAACATATTGCATTGATAATAAATGGAAAGGTGTGATGATATGTCCTTCTTACTTTTTTCATTCTATTCTTTGTGGGTTTTCACTTGTTATTAATTTGGCTATATATATGTGTGTGTGTATGTGTGTATGTATATTGTTGTCATGGTAAATAATTGATGTTATAATGATGCTCGGTGAATTCAGAGGTATGTTAATGTTATAATGATGCCCGGTAATTTCGGAAGAGGTATTGATGTTATGATGATACTCGGTGAATCCGGAGGATATGTTGATGATGTGATGATGCCCGATGGATCTAGAGGATATATTGATGTTATGATGATGCCCGGTGAATTCAAAGGATATGTTGATGATGTGATAAGG
Source organism: Capsicum pubescens (assembly GCA_030864215.1). NCBI lineage: Eukaryota > Viridiplantae > Streptophyta > Magnoliopsida > Solanales > Solanaceae > Capsicum > Capsicum pubescens. The sequence continues at coordinate 104,361,754 of CM061543.1, forward strand.
CTCGATAAATACGGAATAGGTATTGATGTTATGATGATACTCGGTGAATTCGGAGGATATGTTGATGATGTGATGGTGCCCGGTAAATCCGGAAAAGGTATTGATATTATGGTGATGCCCGATAAATCCGGAAAAGGTATTGATATTATAGTGATGCCCGGTAAATCCGGAGGATATATTGATGTTATGGTGATGTTATGTATGGTAAGCATGCGTGAAAATATAGGTATATGCATAGTTGTTCCATTGTATGATTAAGTCCTTGTATGTATGAAGGATATGATATTTTACTAGGGAAGTGTCTATAATTCTCTATCGTTAATCACTAGTTAAGTTGCATGGAACTTTTTAATATTAAATAGTGAATAGAAGTAGAAATTTCCTACTAGTGAGTCAAGACTAATTGGTAAGTGTAGTCATGTGTAGAATTTAGAAATCACCTAGTAAATATAATTGGCTTTAATAAATGGTCAGTTTATGGGATTTTGCCTAGTGAAGTGAGTTATGTCATAACTAATTGTTTATATAATGTGGTTATATTACTTGTGGATAGGATGCCTAGAATACTAGTTGGTGAACCTCTTTTAGTTAAATGTGGAAATTAGTCGCCATTTTTGTTAAATAGTTAATGTTAATAATAGACCTAGCATTATTGATGATTTGTGATATTGACGCCTAGTAGGTGATGCCGTGGGTTGCTTAAGCTTTAACTTAGAGATTTATGGTGTTAACGAATGAGAGGTGTTGAATAATAGATAGATAAATGTGTTTGATAATATGTAACCTCTTCGTATATGATGGCTAGTACACCTATGGTAACTAGGAATGAACTTTGGGTTAAATGGTGATTATGTCTTAGTTGTGCATCTTGACTTGATATGAAATTTGGCTATTTAATAATGGTAAGTAGTTTCTATTTAATGAAGAAGGTCTATAAAGAATCAATTACGCTAATGGTTGGAGGCCTTATGATGACTAGAAAATTAGTAGCTTAATAGTAAATGATGGTTAGTTGATATAGACTAGATTGAGTATATTAATGAGTTGGAGGTCTAAATGACTATAGAACTATGGTTATGATTATATTGGTTCAGTTGTGTCAAATTACGGTAATTGATGATAATTATAGAACTTGGCAATTGGTCGTTAATAGTAACGTGGAAATCATGGTAAATATGAGTTGGTTGTGTGTATACATATTCTTGATGTATTGATGAATTGATCTATTGGTACACTCTCTGGTGGTATAGGACATTGTGATGAGTTCTGTACTTTGTGCTCTTTTGGGTGTACTTCCAGGTGGTATGGGACGCTGTGGTAAGTTCTTTTTCTTTATGCTCTAATGATGGTATGCACGTTAAACATGGTATTTATGCGATTGTAATTGTATATATGCTGCTTTACACTTCCAAATCGGTTATTCATTATGTATGACAGTTGTGGTATATTTTGAAATGAGATGTTGTATTATTGTTCTAGTTGATTAGTTATATTGTACAGTGATGATGAAGACAATTCAGGTTCGTTTCTATACCTTAACTTGTAGTTATTAACTTACTTTATATCATCTTTATATTATAATTTAGCTCAGTCGGCCGATGATGCCTACTGAGTACCCATTGTTTTGGTACTCATACTGCACTTTCGTATATTTTTGGTTCATACCCGAGTACTAGTTGCCGCCGCTGAGTTAAGATCATGTTGTATTGATATTACGTAGATAGGGTGAGCTCTTGGAGTTTAAGTTGCCCATTCCCCTCCTATCTTTATTAAGTCTTTTGTATCTGAGACGAATGTACACGATTATTTAGACTTTGAGTTGTATTTCCTATTGTCGAACGTAGATTCTCTTATACTAATATTACCATGTCATGGGAATTAGTATCCATAGTTACTTGTCTATTGTGGAACATCGTTGTTTGTTGTGGTGTTCATCAATTGTGGCCCTTGTCGGGTATTTCTACCAAAGTAACCTATTGCCTTAGCTCCGGGTTACGGTGTTGGCTTGCCTACTGGCAGGTTTAGTAGGTGCCATCACGACTTATGAATAGGGTCATGACAAATTAGTATCAGAGCCTAGGTTTCACCGGTATTGTTGGTACAAGATCAAGTATCTAATAGAGTCCTATGGATCAGAACGTTGACGTCAGTTTCCTATCTTCAGGAGGCTATGTGACATTCTTAGGCATCCTTCATTTTTTTCATATCATGATAAGAGTATGAGTTGGTTTGTATTTATTTTCTTGACTTTACTCTTTTGCAGATGCAGAGAAGATGTGCTACGTCTATGCAAGATGAGGGTCCTGAGATAGAGGCCCAGGAATCCTGCTCCTATTCATAGATGACCTAGAGGTTGAGAACAACCTCATGATGTGTCCCCAGCTAGAGCCAGGATAAGACGTTTTCCCCGAAACCTATCCCTGCACCTGAGACAAAGATTCCTCTGCCACAGCCAGCGGTGGGCCAGAGACCAACCCAGGCTCCTCCAGATTTTATTCCTTCTTCATTGCTCAGAGATGCCCTGATTCAAATAATGAGTATGGTTTGAGCTGTACAGTATGATAGTGCATAGACTATTGGGATCGCAACATAGCCTATAGAATATTGAGATTCCTCTAGCACTATTAGTCCTTTAGTCGGTAGCCACGCCGCTAGTTGTGACCCAGCCTGCTATGTCTATCGATGAACAGAAGATAGTGGGTAAATTTTTTAGGTAGGCTCTACCTAGGTTTTCTGGTGCTCCTGAAGATGATGTATTTGAGTTTCTTACTGCTTGTGAGGATAGGCTGCATGGTTTAGGCCTTGTTGAGACTCGTAGTGTGGATTACACCATATTTCAGTTGGATTTGTTTGCTTATCACTGGTGGAGGGTTTTATGGATTCTAGATTAGTTGGATCTTCTCCCTTGTCATGGAATTAGTTCTCTAAGATATTCTTGGAGAATTATATGCCCTACAACCTTAAATCAATTAAGGGATCAGTTCCCCAGATTGGAGCAGGGCTCCATGACAGTCGCCGAGTATGATGCCTATTTTCATGAGTTAGATAGATATACGACTTCTATTTTGGACACTAAGCATGAGAGATTTTGATGCTTTGTCAGAGGGTTAAGAATCCCTATTTGGATGGCTACTCAGAGTCTAGTTACTGCGGCTAGGTATTTTGCTGAGGTTTCTGCTTATGCTAGAGTGATGAAGGAGATACACAAGGAGATTCGTGAGGGCTATGATAAGAGGCCTAAATTCTAAGGTATATTTGGTGGGAGTCATAGTGGTTCTCACTTCATATGTGGTGGTTGTCATGTTGGGTATCATCGCCGTCCATCTTTTCAACCTCAGAGCCAACCAAGCCGACCAGTTCAGGCAGCTCTTTAGACTAGGAGCAAAGGTCAGTTTATTTCTAATGGTCACCCTAGTAAGGGTGGTGATCAGTCCTTGAGGGGTTTATTTTCGAGTCATGCTAGACGTGATGGTTTCTTCGATTTTGCCAGATTTGTAAGTTTTGGTTCTGTTCGTGACTCTTGTTTTACTTGTGGGCTTCCTAGTTATTTTTGTGAGATTTTCCTAGTCGTGGGATGATGGTTGTTTCATCCGAGGGTGTGACTCCTATTAGGGTAGTTCACCCCTCAGGTAGAGGTGGTTAGTGAGGTCGTAGGGGTGGTTACCATGGTGCTCGAGGTGGTACTCAGGCAGGCAGGACAGGAGGTCGGTCAGGTATTCAGCTAGGTGGCGGGCGTGGTCAGTTGTATGTAGTACCTATTAGACCCAAGACTGAGACTTCAGATGCTGTTATGAGAGGTATGATTTTGGTGTGCAGCAAGTCGTCTCTTGCTTTATTTGATCCCAGATCCACTTCATCTTTTATATCTGCTTATTATGCACCACGGTTGGATTTGAATAGTTATTATTATCTATGCCATTATGCATATCTAGTCTCGTGGGTGATTCTTTATTACTGGATCGAGTGTTTAGATCATGTGTTGTTACAGTTAGTGATGTTGATACTTTTGCTGATCTTATTATTCTAGATATACTGGATTTCGATGTGATACTAGGCGTGGACTCTATCCTATTGTTTGTGAGTTTCCTGATGTGTTTCCTGCCAACCTGCTTGGTATTCCCCTTGACCGTGAGATTGAGTTTTCTATTGACCTTTAGCCTGGCACCCCACCTATTTCTATGGCACCTTACAATATGGGTCCTGTCGAGCTTAAAGAATTGAATTCTCAGCTTTAGAATCTTCTTGGTAAGGGTTTTATTTGACTGAGTGTGTCCCCGTGGAGAGCTCATATGTTGTTTGTAATAAAAAAAATGATTCGATGAGTATGTGTATTGAATATCAGCAGCTTAATAGGGTGACGGTGAAGAACCATTATCCTATACATCGCATTGATAATTTATTTGACCAGCTTTAGGGTGTTAGTGTTTTCAAAGATTGACTTGAGATTTGGTTACCATCAGTTGAGGATTCGGGCTGAGGATATCCCGAAGACAACTTTCAGGACCCGTTATGGTCATTATAAGTTTTTAGTGATATCTTTTGGGTTGAATAATGCCCCAGCCGCGTTCATGGATTTGATGAACTATGTGTTCAGACTGTATCTAGACTCCTTTGTTATTGTGTTCATTGATGACATTCTGGTTTATTCGATGAGTAGTGAGGAGCATGTACAATATTTGAGAATCGTGCTCTAGACCTTGAGAGATCATATGCTTTTTGCCAAGTTTTCCAAGTGTGAGATTTGGCTTGAGTCAGTGGCATTTCTTGGACATGTGGTGTCCAAGGATGGTATTATGGTAAACCCGGCTATAATTGAGGTGCTTCGTTATTGGGCTAGGCCTACGTCGTCGATTGAGGTTCACAGTTTCATTAGGTTGGCTGGTTATTACAAATTCTTTGTTGAGATTTTTGCGACTATTTCAGTTTTTATGACTAGATTAACACGAAAGAAAGTTCCTTTCTGATGGTCCAAGGAGTGTGAGTTGATCTTTGGAAAGCTCAAGGATTATCTTACTTCAGTGCCAGTATTAGCTCTTCCAGTTGAGGGTGAGGGGTTCACCATGTTTTGTGATGCTTCTGGTGTTGGTCTTGGTTGTGTTTTGATGCAACAGGGTCGTGTTATTGCTTACGCTTCTAGACAACTTAAAGTGCATGAGTGCAACTACCCCACTTATAATTTAGAGTTGGCAGCGATAGTTTTTGCGCTAAAGATTTGGAGGTATTATTTGTATGGTGTACATTGTGAGATTTTACCGATCATCATAGCCTTCAACATCTTATGACCCAGCAAGAGCTTGATACTCTTCAATGTAGATGGATGGAGTTGTTAAAAGACTATGATGTTTCCATCCCATATCATTCGGGTAAGGCAAATATGGTAGCTGATCCCTTGAGTCATAAGGTTGTGAGTATGGGTAGCTTGGCATGTATATTAATTTCTCAGAGGCCTGTGGCACGGGACATTCAGTCCTTAGCCAACTTGATGGTTTGCCTCCAACTTGATGGTTCGCCTTGATATTTTGGATACTACAAAGATTTTGGCTTGTGTGGAGGCGAGGTCCTCCCTATTTGAGCAAATTTGTAATTATCAGTATGAGGATCGCAAGTTGTATTTTCTTTATGACTAGGTGGTTAGTGGTGAGTCTGGGAGGCATACCATTGATTATGAGGATATCTTGAGATTTTCTAGGTCGTATTTGTGTTCCCCGACTTGATAATCAGATTCAGTCGATTCTTCATGAGGCTTATTGGTTTAGATATTCTATTTATCCTAGTATAGCTAAGATGTATTGAGATTTGAGGTAACATTACTGGTGGGATAGGATCAAGAGAGATGTGGCAGACGTTGTGGCTCATTACCTATATTATCAGCAGGTTAAAGCTGAGCATCAGCGTCCAGGTAGATTGACTCAGAGATTGCCCATTCTCGAGTGAAAATGGGAACATATTACTATAGACTTCATTAATGGTTTACCTGGTACTCCCCTTGGTCATGATGGTGTTTTGGTTCTTATGGATCGTTTGACCAAGTCAGCACATTTTATTCCTATTTAAATGACCTTCAGTGCTGAGAGATTAACCCAGATTTATGTTCAAGAGATAGTTTATTTGCATGGGGTGATCGTTTCTATCATATCAGACTGTGGTTCTATATTTACTTCGAGATTTTGCAGGACATTTCAGGAGGAGTTGGGTAATTAAGTGAAGTTAAGTATAACTTTTCATCCGCAGACAGATGGCCAGTCCAAGCGGACTATTCAGGTGCTCGAGGATATGCTCCAATCCTGTGTTATGGATTTTGGAGGACAATGGGACCAACACCTAGCATTGGCAGAGTTTGCGTATAACAACATCTATCATACGAGTATTGAGATGGTGACTTACGAGGCCTTATATGGTAGAAATATCATTCTATGATAGGGTGGTTTGAGACTTCTGAGGTATGACATCATGGTATGGATTTGCTTTAGGACTCATTGGATAGAGTCAGGGTGATTCAGGATAGGCTGAGAGCAGCCCAGAGTAGGCAGAAGGCCTATGTCGACCATAGAATCCCTACCTTGAGATTCATAGTTGGTGATCTTGTGTTCCTTCGTGTTTTTCCATGAGAGATATGATGAGGTTCATAAGGAATAGTAAGCTCAACCCTCGGTATATTGGCCCTTTTGAGATTCTCCGCGCAGTGGGTGAGGTGGCCTATGAGTTAGCTTTACCTCTAGATTTTTCAGCTGTTCATCCAATTTTCCATGTCTCCATGTTGCGAAAGTATATTCCTAACCCGTCGCATGTGATTAGGTGGGACTTAGTCCAGTTAGATGAGTAGTTGACCTTTGTGGAGGAGCCCGTGCTTATTTTGGCTAGTGATGTGAGGCGGTTACATACTAGAGAAATTCCTGTATTTAAGGTCCAATGGAGGAACCACCCAGTTGAGGAGTCCACTTGGGAGATCGAGAGTGAGATGCGAGCCTAGTAACCTCACCTGTTTGAGACTTCAGGTATTTCTTCATCTTTAATTTTTGGGGACGAAAGTTCCTTAGTAGTGGAAGTTGTAAAGACCCTTCAGGTTATTTTTTGTATTCCCACTTATTTTCATTGATAGAGCTTTTACATAGCTACCCCAAGTCATTTATGACTTGTTGGAACTGATAGTTCGATTACCGGATAGTTCGTTTGATTTTTAGAGCTAATTTTCCGTTTAGAAGTCTTCGCCAATCCCAAATGGTTGTCAACCAAAAACTTTATCAAAACGACTTTGAATACAAATTTTGAAGACTCCATCAGCTCCAAAATATTGATTTTAGGCTAGGTATACCCTTGGTTCGGGACCCACTACACCCGAACTCATTTCGATCCATTGGTCGAAAAGTTTAAAAAATCGAAAGACATAGGTGTGGGACCCACAAGTATTCTAAATGACCTTGAATGGAAAATCCAACTTTACTAATGCATCCGAATATTTGAAATTAGTGTGGTTACATAGTTCGTTTGCAAAAATCGGAGTCCGAATAAGTCCGGAAGGTCAAAAACAAATTTTGACCTTGTGGATCCCATTTATGCATATATAAAAAGGCTCCTTGGTCAAGATTTGGGCATTTTTCACCTCTCTTTGAACCCTAGCAGCCCTAGAATGATATGTTGACTTCAAATTGAGTGTTGGGGGTGAATTAGAAGCTCGATTAACATTTATATTTGCGATTAACAATGGATTTGAGGTAAGAATCCTTCCATTTCTTACTCTAATTTCTTGAATTTGTGACCAAAACACCAAATGGCTTGAGGGTTGATTTTATCCCCAAATATGGTTGTTTTGCACAAATTTGTTGAGAGTTTTAACTTCCTAATGGTATTTGAACACTGGGTTGGTCTCAGAAACTCGATTTCCATATGTAGGACCCACTTAGGGGTTTTTAGTGTCGTTTTTTACCCAAAGCACAATGGTGCAATATGGATATTGTTATTCTCTTAATAATGCATAGATTATATTTTTGATAGAGTGGATCTTTGGAGAAGCTTCGAGAAAAGGGAATGCGAAGATTTTTGGTTCGTGAGTTATATTTGGATTCAAGGTAGGTCAGGCTTACTTTTGTTAGATATATCTTGTTGAGATTGCGATGGATTTTAGGCATTGGTATGACAAATGGTATATTTGGGATTAGTTGAACTACTTAGGCCATTGAACTTGTATAGTGTGGTGATTGACTTATAGCTTAGAACCTTAGTTTGTCGTACTTGTTATCTCATGAATAGTATGAGAATGCTCTGGTTGTTGTAATTAGATAGGAGTAAAATTATTCACTCATACTAAGAGTAATTTGACCTTAGATATGTTTAGTTGTGAAATTTTCCTTAGATGCTTTGAATGAACTAAGAGTAATACTTAAGGAAGAATTATACTATAGAACTAGTATGGATTATTAAGCCTTTAAGGCCTGGTGTAGATGAATTAGTCTAGTCCCAGGTAGAAGTTAGACTTGAATGGATACTTTGGGATGTTAGAAGCGGAATGTCACCACATTAAGCTTTGATTATGTAAATTGTTAGTGACCTAGATATTTGTTAAACGCCTAGAATATACTTTTGGGAATGTGATGGTTAGACCCGGTAGATGGGTTATTCACGATGTTGTCTTTAGAAATAATGTGTATTTTTATTGTCATCTTATTGAAATTGTTGATTAGCAATGGAAGGTCTTGTAAATTGAGCCTATGACTATGCTATTACTTGAATTATTGGCTATTTGTTATGTGAACCTTGGCTTATGTTATTACACATATTATGTTCAAGCCTTATAACTAAACTAATGCTTGCATAAAAGAATCCCTTAATCATTGTATTATGAATCACACATATAAAGGGAGATTCTAGAAAGTACAATCATGGCTAGTTATTGAACATGCTAATAATCATGTTAAGCCTAGTAATATACGAAGTGATCTTGGCATATGTATATACATGCTCATGATCCTACAAACATATTACATTGATAATAAATGGCAAGGTGTGATGATATGTCCTTCTTACTTTTTTTCCATTCTATTTTTCGTGGGTTTGCACTTGTTATAAATTTGGCTATATATATGTATATTGTTGTCATGGTGAACATATTGATGTTATGATGACGCCCGATGAATTCGGAGGATATGTTGATGTTATGATGATGCCCGATAAATTTGAAAGAGGTATTGATGTTATTTTGATGCCCGATGAATTCATAGGATATGTTGATGATGTGATGATGCTCGGTGAATCTGTAAGATAAATTGATGTTATGATGATGCCCAGTGAATCCGGAGGATATATTGATGATGTGATGATGCCCAGTAAATTTGGAAGGGGTATTGACATTATGATGATGCTCGGTGAAATTCGGAGGATATGTTGATGATGTGATGATTTTTGGTAAATTCGAAAGAGGTTTTAATATTATGATGATGCCCGGTAAATTCAGAGGATATGTTGAGGTGATGATGCCTGGTAAATCCGAAAGAGGATGTAATGGTGATGTCCGATAAATTTGGAGGATATATTGATATTATGGTGATGTTATGTATGGTAAGCATGCGTGAAAATATAGGTACATGAGTGGTTGTACCATTGTATGATTAAGTCCTTGTGTGCATGTAGGGTATGACATTTTCCTTGGGAAGTGTCTATAGTTCTCTGATCTGAGGTGATTTTATACACTTCGGTATCATTATTCTAGCTTATTTTGCCTTATTTTGAGAGAAATTCTTGTGCTTAACGTGTTCATATTGAATTAAATAAGAATTCAAGTGTCCAAGTATGTATTTATAATATCCAAAGTGTTTTCCAAATAAGTTTGAATTTAATTGAGTAATTTAGAGTTCAACCCAGAAAACTAGTTTTACTAGCTTGAGCTAGGTGTGTGTCTAGTTGGTTTTGGTGGATTCCAATGAGTTTAATTTGTTTCAAATGTTTTAAATGTATAATTATGAGTGGAATAACTTATTTTTAATGTGCAACGTTTAATTTGATTAAGTCAAGAGTTGGAATAATAAGTGGAAGATCATTGCGAATTTTTCTTATCTTAGCTCTTGTTTTGATTCGTCGTTGAAAATATTGTGTTGTTTTGATCTCTAATTCGTGGTGTGTGATGTCGTACGAAGCTTTGTGAGCTGAATATGGTGATATATTGATGATATAAAGGCTGAAAATCCAAGAGAAATCTACCACAATACAAAAGATGAAAGATAGAACGAGAAAGAGTTAACCAAAATTGTGGACGCACCTTTCAGTGTAGATGCGTGATTAGCGTGCATCGCACCCTCCATTTCAGTGAAATACACCGTGCGACGCATGCTAAAGGCTACTGATTATACATGGCCAATTTAATTTTTGTCGACAATAGTTGAACTTTGTCCTATCTTTATTCAAATTGGTGCACACACTTTAAGGTAAGGTGAGAATCTTTAGTGGGAAATTTTCTGGAACTTGTGCCATTGCCTAATCCTACTAATATTAGGATTATAATAGATTATTTATACACCACACAGCTGGACACGTAAAGGAGACTTGGACAATTAATTTTATATTGGTCAACACTTGGAGAAGGGGGCACAAAAATTGTGGTTGCTACACTCATTAATTAAGTTTTAATTATTTTATTTATCTTTTAATTTTTCATATCATATATTCAATTATTTGGATCATGATTATGAATATTAGTGGCTAAAAACCCTCTTTCCAGGGTTAAAGCCAATAACATGATTACTATTATTTTGGATTAAATTCGTTTAATTTTGCTTATCATATTTGGTTGTTTCTTTATTCTTATTTTAATTATTTTATGAATTGATCACCCGTAAAATACATATATTGTCGACCTTTTGATCTCGGGAGAGGAAATAGGGAGATAGAACACGGGAATAAACAAAGATTGGATTTTTATTCTTTTATGAAGTAAAGAATTAAACTTAGCGTCTAGGATAAGGATGTACTTAGATGCCTTACTTGATTCAGACGTAGGATGATAGTATTAATTCACTTAATTGGATTTTTACATCCCCACTCAACGATGTAGTTGTAATATCCATATTAAGTAAAATATTAGAGGTTGGGAAACCAAGATCATGCAATTAACCCTATGAATCAACAACCAAGATAAACAAGTTAACGAAGGAAATTCAATAACATAGTATGATTGTTCGAAGTGCTTTAACCCTGGGATTTTCTCTATTGATTGTCCCAAGACTTTTATTTTACGCATTGTTTATTTTATTTTTAGTTTACAATTATTCAACACTCTTCTTGTTTATTTTTTCTCAATTATTAAACTAGAATTGGATAGTTGGCGAATGCAAGTCCCTGAGAGATCGATACTTTGGGTTTTCTTGAAACCACTTTACTACTTGATAAGACCACGTACACTTGCGTGTGCGCTTAGGCGCTGTCAAGTTTTTGGCACTGTTGTCGGGGATTTGTAATTAGTCAACTATCTTATTTTTAGTTTTTCCATATTGAGTTGTAAATAGTTTTTATTTAGTTTCTTTTTATTTTATTTTATTTTATTTCTCTCTTTATCACACTTCTTGATATGTCAGCTTGGGATAGATGGTTTTTGAGTGATGACGATTCTTGTTGTTTTTGTAGTGGACCACATCAAGCGGCTTTTTATCCAGATTTTGATGGAAGAGCGTGGATGGGACCTTCACAATATGATGCAGATACTGTTCTATCTGTGGAGCATACTGCAACTTGGTTCTTGGTTTGTGGTCACTGTGGTCATACTTTGTTATGTGTGCTATCAATCCAGATTCAGAATTGTTTGTAGGCTATGCTGAAAGGCAAAATTATATAAACTACTACAATCAAACGGGATAGAATCAGTCACAAATTCAATCGTGGAACAACCAACAACAGTTTCAGCATCAACAATGAAACATGTAGGCCACAACTCAAACTAGCAAATTAGAAGAGATGCTGAAACAACTTTTAGCTTCTCAGGTACAGTTTTTGGCAGATATGAAGAACTATCGGGAGGCTTCAAAGCAATTGAATAATAAGTTGAAGGTAGATGCAGAGTTGACTCCCTAACTATTTGCAAACAAAGTTGCTGATAATTCGAGAAAGTCTGAGTACTCAAAAACTAAAGTTATTGAACAGGTTGAGGAGATACCATTGCCATCATGTCCACAAATGCTAAGAAAAGAAAAATATAAAGATGATACTAGTCAATCTGTGGAACAAACACAAGAATCGCATCCACTAAATTGTCATATTTCTGTTGAGACTGAAATTGAGGAAGTGAATAAGAGTGAGGGTGTTGAGGATATTGTAAATTTAGAAGTAGGATTTGTTGGCCCTCACATAAAGCACTTTTCTACATTATAGTTAGATGATGTCTTGTCTGTGGAATCATTTAAAATAGTGGAAGAATATGAAGATGAGGAACAAAATTCTTAATTCTTGATTTTACACCGGATAAGCAACATAAAAACAAACCTCACTTTAAGACCGAGTGGTTTACTATGCACATTCCATTACACGGTTCCTTAATCCTTGTACCACCTCTCTATGATCGAGGTAAAAATATGGATGCGATGTTGGGGGTGAAATTTATATCATCAAGGTGGAGGAAAAAGTTGATTGGGTCATGTTGCGACACTAAATTAGGATCTTCTTGGGAGGCAACCCAATTTAAAGTAGGTATATTTTCTTTTTAGTTTTTAGTTGTTATTTCACATAGTGTTTATTTTTGGTTGAGTCACAGGTTAATGTAAAGTCTGAGTACAGGAAACCTGAGCTAAGGAGCATGGTAAAAACTAAGTGTGGGGTCCCATAGACCTCTTGATATTTAAAAGATGCTACTAGCTAGGCCTAGAGGCCTCAGAGAGTATTTTTATCTCTTACCTTTAAATTCACTTTGGGGACAAAGTAGATTTTTAAGTGTGGGGTGGGGAAAATTCCCAAATTTTGGCTTAATTTTTTTTTTTGTGTAGGATATTTGAGTTGGTGCTATTTTTGAATACATTACGCAAGTGTATTTGTTTGTAAAAGCATGTTGATTGAATGAATAGCTATTTTTGAGACTCTTAGGCTCATATATGTGACTCTTGTACATGTTGGCTTAATTTTGAATTTATGCAATTATTTGGTTGGGAGTCTATATGATCCTATTGAGTTGAGCATGTTCCATGTGAGTGTGAGAATTTTGTATCTTCCTTGTTGCATGTGATTTCTAGAATTTGCCCGGTGTGTGTGTGAAGCGAAATAAAGAATGTGGGTTTAGAAGATGATTTAGGCATTTCTTTGATAACCTTTATTTATACCTTCTATTTGTCCTGCCCTTGTGTATTATCCTAGTTAACCCCCATAGATCTTTTACCTTTTTCTTTGGCAACCTCATAAGTAGCCTAATCCCTTATTTGATAGACCATAATTTGATCCAAAAATCTCCTAAGTGCTTTAATAAAAAAATGGATTAAGAAAGGAGTTGAGAAAGTGAAGAAGAAAAAGGTAAAATTGATGCCCCAAGGTAATAGTTATTGGTTTTTATAATTGATGTGTGGTGGATGGGTGTGATGTAATTTGTGCTAAAAATATTTCCATGATTGTGAAAAAAGAGAAAAAAAATTGAATCTTGTGGTAGTAAACTATGTGTCCACCAAGTGTTTGTGAAAATGCTTAAAAAAGATGGGCAAAAAATAAAAGGTATGGTTGAATGAATAAATGTAATTTGGTTGTTGAAGATTGGTTTTAAATATTTAATGTAGTGTATTAAAGCGCTTAGAGAGGTTAGTCACTATTCCTAAATAGTTTCTACCTATCCCTTAGCCTACATTACAACCCGAAAAAGTCCTAATTGATCCTAAGCTTAACATTCTAATATTAGCGGAGCACTACACTAAGGTAAAGCCTATGGTTCATTGAGTGTAACTTGTGAATTCTTAGCGAGAGTGAGCATAATTTGATTCTTGTACCCATTATGTTATAAATTGAATTATTGTGAGTGATTATGTGTAACTTTCTTGTCGAGAGGGAACATGTTTGATGAATGTGGGTGATTTGTATGATGTCCTTGATTGAGCAATATGCATGAGTTTGCCAACTAGGTGAGTAAATTCTTGAGGCTAAGATATTTTGGAGTAGTGTTCATAAGATATCAATTGTGTAAATAGCGTGCTTTGTGTAGAAACTTCCATTCCATGTAGTCATTGTAGTACTAGCTTGAGTGTCTTTTATTTAGTATAAGTGTAGCGTCACCTCAGATTTTGATGCTTAGAGTAAAGATTCTCTATCGTTAATTACTAGTTAAGTGGTGTGGCTCTTGTTTGGTGTAGACCTGAGTACTAGTTGCCGCCGCTGAGTTGAGATCATGTTGTGTTGATCTTTTGGAGACAGGGTGAGCTCTTAGAGTTCGAGTTTCCCATTCCCCTCTTATATTTATTCAGTCTTTTGTATTTGAGACAAATGTATAAGACTATTTAGACTTTAAGTTGTATTTCCTATTGTCGAACTTTGATGATCTTGTACTAATATTACCATGTCATGAGAATTGGTATCCGTAGTTGCTTGTTTACTGTGGAACATCATTGTTTGTTATGGTATTCATCTATTGTGGAGCTTGTTGGGGGGTTTATACCAAAGTAACCCATTGCCTTAGCTATGGGTTATAGTGTTGGCTTACCTTCTGGTGGGTTTAGTAGGTGCCCTCACAACTCATGAATCAGGTCGTTACAACTTCATTACTGCCATAGAGATGAGAAGACGAGCAGAAGCCATAATGGTAACTATTGAGAAAGTATCTCCATAATCTATCCCATAAATCTGAATGTATTCCTTAGCAACCAATTTCGCTTTGAGATGATAAACAACTCCATCTGAACTTACTTTAATGAATACCCAACAACAACCAACTATGGGTTTTTCTTAGTAAAGGAACAAGCTCCCAAGTACCATTATAATGGAAAGCAGTCATCTCCTCAATCATAGCTTATCAGCAACCTAGATGAACTAGTGCTTCTACCATAATTTTGAGAAGTTTGATTATTGATAGGCCATTAATGCAAACATGATATGAAGATGACAAGGCGATGATGACTTAAATAATCATAAATGATAATTTTATTGGCAGTAGTTCTTGTACCCTTGCAAAGAGCAATGGGATGATCATCTAATAATTCCTCGACCGAAGCATAAGACACCATTAGAGCAGGTAATGATTCACTAGGAGTGCTTTGTGTACCTTTATCAAAGTTAGAAATACTAACTGTATTAGCAAGATAAGAAGGAGGGTGAGATTGTTGGGGATATACTTTAAGAGATAAAGATGAAGCTGGGGATGGAATAGTTGGAATTAAAAGGATTGTATTGCCTTCTGATTTTATATATTAGTAGAAAAATACCATAAGTCTCAAAATAAGTAACATCTACAGAGATCAAGTACATATTGGTAAAAGGAATTTGTAACCTTTTTATAGATGAGATTACTTGAGTAAGATACATTTAAAAGCCTTGTGCTAAAGTTTATCTTTCCCGGGGGTAAGGTTATGAACAAAATATGTGTAATAAAATACACGTGGAGGAAGGGGGAACACATTTTAAGTTGGATAAAGGACTGTGTGTGGACTCTTATACTAAAAAACAGATGAATGCAGATGATTAATTAAATAACAAACAGTAATAACATCACCCCAAAATGTAAAGGGACATTATTATGAATGAGTAATGTCTAAGTTGTTTCTATTAGATGATTATTCTTTAGCTCAGCAACTCTATTTTATTGAATAGTATTTTCTCAAGAAGACAAGTGCAATATATCTTGGCATGACATAAAATAAGACAGACTTGACACGACTTGGACCCCATATATCTGAATGAAAAATTTCAAACATTGAGATGGACCTATTATTGATGCGCTTTAGGAAAGAGGAATGAGTATGCTTCCTAAGATGACATGGTTCATATTCTAACAAAGATAAACTAGGAATTTCTTCTACAATTTCAAGAGACTCAAATGACCTAATTGATAGTGGATAAATTCGAAGAAAAAAATAAAACTTAAAGCAACATGTGGTGTTGGATGCAGATATAGTACCTGGAACTCATATCGTTTTCCAATCATCTATCCCATACTTCTATCCCACAGAAGAATAGAATCATCAAGAAAGGTTATAACATATTTTAGGTTATTGGTTAATTTTCTGATGGAAATAAGATTATATGGACACTTAGGTGCAAAAAAGATTGATTTTAAAGGTATGAAAGGTAGAGGGTGAGCTATACCTATCCTCTTTACAATAGTCTTTGATCTATTTGCCAAAGTAACAATAGATAAGGTAGAATAAGTAGAACAAGTATTTTGGTTACTATTATATATTATTTTGTTGATGAGCAACTTACAACAAGGGATCAGGTCCCTGGATCTTCAAGGCTAAAGTACAATTGGAACGCATCTGCACAGTCTTGTCATCTTGTGTAACAAACTGCGTAGGTGTTGCTTATGCTATTTAGGACACCCTGTCCAATCATATCTTAATCCTAATCATTACTCCACTATAAAAAAAAGGTTTCTCAATTGAAAGTTTTTGCAAAAATTAAAAATTGGGGTGTTTAGAAGAAGAAAAAGCAAAAACTTATTTTTAGCTCAAGTTCTCAGTTTAGTGTGTGCTTAAAAATAAAATATTTCTTGATTCAAATATTAGTCTGTAACTAAATTACTCATACCATAAGAATAATGTTTTCTTTATACTTTGAGGGTGCTTAGGTAGAGTTGCCTAAGCCTGTGACTGATTAGATTTAATCAGTGTTGAAAGAGTCTTAGAGAGTAGTCAAGGTGAGGTTGTAGTATAGTTACTACAAGTAGAAGGAACCTAGAGTTAGGTTCAAATTGAGTCTGTAATCAAGAGTTTGATTATAGTGGATTGTTGAAGAGCTTGTGAGGGCAAGCTGTGGTTTTTTCTTCCTTGAACAAAGGGGTTTCCACGTTAAATTTGTGTGTTCCTTTATTTTCTGCAAAATCTTAGATTTATTGTTACTTCACTATTTATTGCCTATGACAAACTTTGAGGGACCTGGTCCCTTACAGTGTGGTGCAACCTCAAAGGCTCACACCTAAAGTGTTTTGGTTATCATGGTTGTTCACTTAATCTGGAAAAAAAAGGTTCCCTTATACAAGAAAGTAAGAACAATTATGGGAGTTATTCCAAAATCCTGGGAAAGTAAAGCCAATTCTATTACTGAGAAAGGGGTGGAGAGGAAGAAAAAAAAAAAGATATCCCTAACATTGAAGACTTTAGAGTCTGACTCAAGTAAGAAAGACACTGATATTGCCCTTCTGGCAACAAGGATTATTAGAGCAATGAAGAAAAGTGGCCAGCTTAGCAAAAAGGATGGTAAAATTGAAGTTTGTCACAAAGGTGGTAGTTCTAATGTTTTTATTAGGGACTACCTAATGCACAAAATAGATTATCAAAAATTGCTTAAAACTGGAGGTGAAAAAGATAAAAATAAGGATCAGAATCCTAAAAAGTCAAGAAGAAAGGATGCAGCTAGCTATATATGAAGTAGGTTTTGGCTTCATAGGAAAACTCTTCCAGTAAATCTAAGAAAGATAAAGAGTATGGAGAAGGTTTCATGCTGAAAATGGATGATAGGAAAATCACATCTGTTTCCTTGTTTTCCCTTATAACAACTACTGGATATAAAGAAGAAAATGGGGTAGAAAAAAAGGATTGCAATCAAAACTGATTTATGGACAATGGTTGATCAAGGCATATGACTGGAAGGATTGATTGTTTTATCCCCCTCAAGACACTTCAAGGGGGAGGTGTGTCTTTTGGAAATGGTAAGATGGGGTATATCCAAGGTAATAGAAGGATTATAAAATAACCTCATTATGCAATAGAAGATGTGTATTATGCGAATGGCCTTAAGTACAGTCTTTTAAGTGTTTCTCAAATCCGTGATAAAGGAAATGAGGTAAAATTCTCATTTGATGGATGTACTTTATCAAGCATGAAATCTAGAAGAATTATTCTCAAAGCTAAAAGGATAAAAAGATATGTATGTATCTGATCTGGAGTTTGTGACTGATGGGAAATTAACTTGCTTAAGTGCTAAAAGTGAAGATGCTAATTTATGGCACAGAAGACTGAGACATGTAAGTTCCTCTTTGTTAAGCAAGTTGATTTCAAGAGACCTGGCATACCAAAGCTGAAATTTCAAGACAACAAGGTTTGTGATGCTTGTGTTAAAGATAAACAAACCAGGACTTCCTTCAAGTTAAAGAAGCAAGTGAGTACTTCCAGACCTCTTGAGATGCTACCCATGGATTTCTGTGGACCTGTTAAAATCCAAAGTAGATGAGGAAAGAGGTATGCATTTGTCATTTTTGATGACTACTACAGGTTTACCTAGACAATATTCATAAGAAACAAGGATAAAATATATGAAGTTCTGGTAATTTTTGTCAAGGAAGTTTAGATGAAGCTGAATTACAAAGTTGCTGAATTCAGATTTGATCATGGAACTGAGTTTGAGAACACTTAAGTTGCAAAATTTTGTGCTGATCATGAAATCAGTCTTAATTTTTCTTCTCCTAGAACACCTCAGCAAAATGGGGTTGTTAAAATAAGGAACAAAACACTTATAGAGATTGCCAGAACAATGAAGATTGATAGTGGACTTCCAAAGAGCTTTTGGGCTGAAGTTGTAAGTACTGCCTGTTATGTGACTAATAGGTGCTTGATTAGATTACTATGAACAAGAATCCATATGAATTGATGTTCAATAGGAAGCCCAAACTTGACTACTTCAAGTTGTTTGGGTGCAAGTGCTTTGTGCAGAATAATGAGAAGAATGCATTGGGAAAATTTAACTCTAAAAGTGATGAAGCTATGCTTGTGGGATATTCCTCAACAAGAAAAGCATATAGAGTTTTTAACAAAATAACATTATGTGTTGAAGAAAGTGGTCACGTGATCTTTGATGAGTCAGGAAATCTTATGAACTCAAGTGATGGCGAAGATTCTGAAATTGAAGAACTTATTCTTGTTCAAAGGGATGATAATGCTGAAGATGATGCTCAAGGTCTAAATGATGCAGATGAGAATAATGAAAATGATAGTGATCCAGAATCTCAAGCATAGATCCTAGCTTCTATGGAAGAACAACAAGAAAGGACTATTCAAGATTCACAAGGGCCTGGTCCTAGTGGAACAATCTCAGAAGATTAAACTGGAGACACAAACCTTCTCATCCACTTGAAAATATGACTATACCTTTGGAAATAGGAGTCCAAACAAGAGATCAATCCAGAAATTTCATGGCACTCTCAGTATTTATAACACCCTATGTTTCCCTAGCATAATTTAAGTCCCAGTGCATGAGTATTCATATATAAAAATTTTGAAACACTCATTATTTTTCAGTTTAGATCCTGCCATTTCATAGGAAATTTAATTATCTTTCCAATGATATAAGATTCGCTGAAATACGATAACCGGGTAAAAAGTTAGGGCGATTTTCAGTTTCAGTCGAAAACATCATCATTTTAACCCTTAGCGCGTCGCGGAGACAGTCCAAATGACAATTGTCAATTTCCAGTATAACTTCGCAATGGTGGCACATCACAGAGGTGGAAAAATTTTCATTCCAAAGTCTTACGACGATAGCTCCGCATTGCGGCATTTGTCTAAGTCCTAATTGTCCATTTCCAGTGGCTTGGCGCGATAGTGGCGTGTCGTACCAAGACCAAAAATTGGGATGGTCAGTTTTCAGCTTACATTTTAAATTCATTTAAAGGTATTTGGGTCTTTTTCCTAAGCCCTAGACTCATCCTAAAATACAAAATTTAGCCCCAAGTGGCCTAAATAATCATTCATTATTCAATTCCTCTCAAATTAAAGATCCCCTTTTCCAAGAACAAGAAACCCTAGCTCTCAAATTCAAGATCAATCCTTAAGAACTCACTAAGAACCTCAGGAAATTCATCATCCCAGTTATGTTATATGTTTATCGATGGATCCCTTTCATCCATGGAGTCCAAATATCTTAGTTAAATTACAAATTGTGATCTTTTCAAGTTAATTGTGATTTCTTCCATGAATCTCCATGTACTATTGATTTTATACCATGATTCAATGAAATTATAGTTGTTATTCAATCCTCCATGTTTTATTATTATTAATTATTGAATTAAACCATGATTTAATACTATTATGTTGAATTCATGCTATTTCTATAAGTTCCATGGCGTTCCTATGATTGTTTTAAACCATGAACTACAAGTGTTTGATAAAATGCCTACAAGAGTGATTGATTTAATAAAAGCCTTCATGTTTTGTCCCTAAGCTTTAGTGTCATTTTACTATTGTTGTTTTAAGTCCTGGGGGTATTGAATACCCGATAACCATAGTTGTTTATTTAGTATAGTCTCAATACATTATAGAAGAATCTTCAGAATATACTATGAGCATTATCAAAATAGTTAGTTATCAGTCAGTTAAACTCAGAATAGTCTAGTATTTTAGTGTCTTTCAGTTGGGAGTATGATTTAGCACCGAGTGAGTGTAGGGATAATGGCTTCCTTATCAGATAGGCAGAGTCGTTAGTAGCAGTCCCTATACTCTAAAACTACGTAGCCAGCGTAGGATATGAGAAGTCACCCGTCAGATTATGCTTGACTATCTCGCAGGTGTCACCCGTTAGTTTAGGCTTGACACCCTTAGTCCTTTGGACATTATATCAGTTTAGTGGATCCACACAGTCAGCGTTAGTACTCGTGGAACGGTATTAATATCCTTCTAACTGGGGTTACAGGTTGGACCCCAATTAGCTCAAATTGGGGAATGTTGGTTAGATGATACCTCCCACAGTCTTAGATACAGTCTCAGTTACAGTCCCAATTCAATTATGCAGTCTTAGAGTTGTTTGACCAAAGCATACAAATATAAGTATTTTTCAGTATTTCAATTTACAGATTTTACTCAATCCATGTTATATGCTTGGTCATGCATCCCCAGTGTTTTCAGATTTTCATGTATCTTCAGTATTTATAGATTGTCACACATATTCGATATTTAAAGATTCTCCATATTTTCAGTAACTACAGATTCCATGTTCTCTTCTCAGTGCTCCAAGTTTTACATGTATATTCAGTTAATTATTAGTTCTATTCATGAAACCATGCATATCAGCCTACCTCATTTAGCATACTAGTATATTCAAAGTACTGATTGCATATCTTTATTTTGTGCTATGATGTATTATATCATAGGTGTTGATGCTCAGTTTTTGGACCGCGCATAGACTTCACTTCTCAGGCTATCATCAGTACTGTAGCAGTGGTGAGTCCTCATCATTCGAGGACAGATTATTTTACTTCATATCTCTATTTCAGTAGTTAGCAGAGTTAGTTGGGGGCCTATCCCATCAACTCATATTCAGTCAGACAGTTTTAGAGTTTTTTCAGACATTAGAGTCAGTTACTCAGTATTCAGATTATCAGTTGACATATCATTTTATCAATAGTTAATCAGATTCAGTTAGTTTTTCTATAGATTCATATTTTAGTATTGATTTAGTAATAAAACCTTATGGTATTATCAGATGTTTTTCACAATTATGATATTATTATTCAGTGCTCACAACAGGTACCATCTCATGGGTTAGCTTATGGTCTCTCGGGACTGTAACCACCTTGTGACGCCTATGGAGTACCCTCGGGGCATTACAAACTTAGTATCAGAGCCTAAGGTTTTAAAGTATCCTAGAAAGTCTAAAAGCCACGTCAATTAGAGTTTTGTGCATAGGTGTGTAGTGTGCCACACTTATGAATGAGAGGATACGAGGCATTTATGAAAAGTTTCCTTTCTTTCAGTATTCATTTCGTGTGAGTGAGCATGAGCTCAAGTTAAACTCTATGTCTAATCCATTTCTTCCTTCTATTTACAGTACATGCCTCCTAAGAAGAACACAAAAAGAACAGGAAACCAGCCAGCCCCTCAGCCTGTCCAGGCAGATCCTCTGGACGAGTATGTCTCTCACGCAGAATTTAAAGCTACATTCACTACTCTAGCAAGCTCCATAGAAGCACAAAATGAACGACCAATTGTTATTTCGGCCAACCCAGTGGCCAATACTGTTGCAACCAGAATTCGAGATTTCACCCGGATGAATCCTCCTTATTTCATGGATAAGTTTGAAGAGGATCCACAGGAATTCTTAGATATGGTTCAGAAAGTCATGGATGGTATAGGGGTGACATCTAGTCAGAGTGTTGAGTTAGTTGTATACCAGTTGCAAGATGTAGCCCATACTTGAGTTAAGTAGTGGAAGGTTGATAGGGGTGTAAATGCAGGGCCTGCAGAATGGGAAGGGTTTGCCATAGTTTTCTTAGATAGGTTCTTCTCATTAGAGTTGAGAGAGGCCAAGTTGTTAAAACTTATTAATTTGAGGCAGGGCATCATGAACGTGTGGGAGTATTCCCTCAAGTTTACTCAGTTAGTTAGATATGCTCCTCATGTGGTAGCTGATAACAGGTCTAAGATAAGTAAGTTTGTGTCTGGCGTATCTGATCATTTGGTCAAGGAGTGTAGGACTGCAATGCTAATTAGTTAGATGGACTTGTCTAGGCTGATGGTCTATGCTCAACAGATAGAGGAGAACAAGATTAAGGAGAGGGAGAGAGGAAATAAGAGGGCTAGGACGGGTAGTTTTAACTTTATTCAGCCAAAGTTAGAGGGTGGGAACCTTCATCAGAGGTCTTCAGCCCCAGTACCCTCTTTATCCAGTACTCCCGTACCTAAATTCAGAAACAAAAGTTGGGATAGAGCACCAGGATCTAAGTCCCAGGTCTGTGTTAGTAGTGCTCGTACAAATCCTCTATGTCATAAATATGGCAGACACCATCAGGGTGAGTGTAGAGCGGGTAGTGATATATGCTTCGAGTGTGGCAAGCCAGTCCATCAGATTCGGGATTGTCGAGTAGTTTCACAGAAAGGTAGGGATGTGTGCCAATAGGTCTAGTACCATCAATCGCTCATTCCATCCAATCGCCCAACTCAGTAGGGTGCCACTTCCAGTGCTTCAAGTGGTCAGCGTTCGAACTGATTATATGCTCTTAAGTCCCGCCAAGATCAGAAAAATTCTCCTAATATAGTTACTGGTACGTTGCAGGTCTTTCACTTAAATGTTTATGATTTACTAGACCCCGAAGCTTCTCTTTCTTTGGTAACTCCATATATAGCCATCAATTTCGGAGTCAGTCCTGAAACTATAGCAGAGCCCTTTTCAGTGTCTTCCTCAGTAGGTGTTTCAATTGTAGCCAGACAGGTATACAGGAACTGTCCGGTCATAATATCTCAGAAAGTTACCTCAGTTGATCTCGTGGAGTTAGAGATGATGGATTTTGACATCATTCTCGGCATGGATTGGCTCCACTCATGCTATGCCTCAGTTGATTGTAGAAAAAAAATTGTTCATTTTCGGTTCCCAAATGAACCAATCATTGAATGAAGGGGTAGTACCACAGCTCTTAGGGGTCAGTTGATTTCGTACCTTAGAGACAGACAGATGATATCGAAGGGGTGTATTTACCATCTTGTGCAAGTCTAAGACTCTAACTCAGAAACTTTAACTCTTGAATTAGTTCCAGTAGTAAATGAATTCTCAAATGTATTTCCTGAAGATATTCTCGGAGTCCCTCCCGAAAGGGAAATTGACTTCGGAATAGACCTTCTTCCAGATACTCAGCCCATATCTATTCTTCCATACAGAATAGCTCCAGCTGAACTCTAGAAGTTAAAAGAACAATTAAAGGATCTTCTAGATAAGGGATTCATCAAACCTAACATCTCTCCATGGGGAACACCTATTCTATTCATACGTAAGAAAGATGGGTCTCTCAAAATATGCATAGACTACCGTCAGTTAAACAAAGTCACAGTCAAGAACAAATATCTACTTCCTAGAATTGATGATTTATTTGACCAACTTCAGGGTGCCAGTTCTTTTTCAAAGATAGACCTCAGATCAGGCTATCATCAGCTTAGAGTCAGGGAACGTGACATTCCAAAAAAAAGATTTCTGAACTCAGTATGGTCACTTTGAATTTCTAGTCATGTCCTTTGGTCTCACAAATACCCCAGCAGCCTTCATGGACTTAATGAACTGAGTGTTCAAGCAGTACTTGGACATTTTCATCATAGTCTTCATTGATGACATTCTTGTTTACTCCCACAGCAAAACTGATCATGCAGACCATCTTAAAATAGTGTTACAAACTCTTAGAGCTCACCATTTATTTTCTAAATTTAGTAAGTGTGAATTCTGGCTAAGATCAGTAGCTTTCCTTGGCCATATTATTTTTGGTGAGACATTAGAGTTGATCCTCAAAGGACTAAAGTGGTAATAAATTGGCCTAAACCCATCTCTCCATCAGATATTAGGAGTTTCTTGGGTTTAGCTGGCTATTACCATTGATTTGTTGAAGGATTTTATTCTATTTCATCCCCCATGTCCAGACTGACTTAAAAGAAAGTTAAGTTTCTGTGGTCAGATTCATATGACAAGAGTTTTCAAGAGTTGAAGAGTCGACTCACCTCATCCCCATTCTTGACTCTACCAGATAGTTCAGATAGTTTTGTTGTGTAATGTGATACATCCAAAGTAGGTTTGGGTTGTGTTCTCATGCAGAGAGGTAAGGTTATAGCCTATGCCTCCAAACAGCTTAAACCTCATGAGAAGAATTACCCTTCTCATGATCTTAAGTTAGCAGCTATAGTGTTTGCCTTAAATATTTGGAGGCATTACTTGTATGGGGTTTATGTAAATGTATTCACATATCACAAAAACCTACAATACATATTCTCTAAGAAAGATTTATATCTACGTCATAGAAGGTGGATAGAGTTATGAAAAAATTATGACATGAGTGTTTTGTATCATCCGGGCAAGGCCAATGTAGTGGTTGATGCTCTCAGTTGATTATCCATGGGTAGTGTAGCTCATGTTGTGGATAGTAAGAAGAAGATAGCTCAAGAAGTTCATCATCTTGCCTAACTAGGTGTTCGCTTACTCAATTCAGCAGAAGGTAGTGTATGGGTGCAGAGTAGCTTAGAATCATCTCTAGTTTTCTTGGTGAAGGAAAAGCAGGATAGAGATCTTAGTTAAGTTGAAAGAATCAATCAGAGATAAAAAAAGTGAAGGTTTTATCCCAAGGAGGAGATGGTGTGTTGCGCTATCAGGGTAGATTATGTGTGCCTAGTGTAGATGACTTGAGGCAACAAATTCTTGTAGAGGAGCATGGTGCGCGTTACTCTATTTATCCAAGGGCCACTAAGATATACCATAATTTGTAGGAGATCTATTTGTGGAGTGGGATGAAGAGGGATATTGCAGAGTTTATGGCTAAGTGATCTACATGACAGTAAGTTAAGATTAATCACTAGGAGCCTAGTGGGTCTATGCAGGAGTTCAGTAATCCCACTTGGAAGTGGGAGGAATTGAACATGGACTTTATGACAGGTTTGCCTCGTACTCTGCATCAGCACAATTCTATTTGGGTTATCATAGTTAGGATGACCAAATCAACTCATTTCTTGCCAGTCCATACCTTTTATTTAGCCGAGGACTATGACAAACTGTATCTCAGAGAGCTGGTTAGGTTGTACGGTATTCCCTTATCAATCTTCTCAGATAGAGGTACCTAGTTTACCTCTCACTTTTGGAAAGCATTCCAAAAGGGTCTTGGTACCCAAGTCCATCTCAATTTAGCTTTCCACCCTCAGACAGATGGTCAAGCAGAAAGGACTATTGAGACTTTAGAAGATATGCTGAGAGCATGTGTAGTTGATTTTAAAGGTAGTTGGGATGACCACTTGTCTTTGGTTGAATTTCCATACAATAACAACTATCATTCCAGTATTCATATGGATTCATTTAAGGATCTCTATGGTAGGAGATGTAGATCTCCAATTAGTTAGTTTAAAGTAGGTGAGGCCGCAGTAATAGGGCCTGACTTGGTGTTTGATGCGTTAAAGAAGGTTCAGTTGATCAGAGAAAGGCTTAGGGTTGCCCAGAATTGAAAAATATTTTATGCTGATATTAGGAGAAAGGATCTTGAGTTTGAGATCGGTGATTTTGTGTACATGAAAATATCTCCCATGAAGGGAGTGAAGAGATTCGGCAAGAAAGGGAAACTCAGTCCCCGATATATTGGTCCCTTCAAAATTCTCAGTCATTTTGGAAAGGTAGCATATGAGTTTGAGTTGCCTTCAAATTTAGCCTCAGTACACCCAGTGTTCCATGTCTCATTGTTGAAAAAGTGTATTGGTTATCCAGATGTAGTTGTTTCCTTAGAAAGTGTAGATATTCATAACAGTCTTTCCTTTGAGGAAGTTCCAGTCAAAATTCTGGATCATCAAGTTCGTAGACTAAGGAACAAAGAAGTTCCATTGGTCAAAGTTCTTTGGCGGAATCAGTCCATTGAGGGAGACACTTGGGAAGCAGAAGCAAATATGCGAACTAAGTACTTTTATCTTTTTTCCGCAAATTCAGATTGAGTATAATGTACCAATCTTCTTAAGATTTCTCTCTATCATGCTCAGTTTCAGTTGTACATCATGTTCATGTCAATCGTGCATTTACAAATGAGTTTAGTCATGCATTCCATGCATTATATATGCATGTTCAGTGTGTAAGCTTAGTCCATCAGTTTTTCCTCATCTTAACCAGTTTCATTCGAGGATGAATGATCCCAAAGGGGAGATATTGTAACACCTCGTGTTTCCCTGGCATAATCTAAGTCCCAGTGCATGAGTATTCACATATAAAATTTTTGAAAGACATTATTTTTCAGTTTAGAGACTACCATTGCGTAGGAAATTCAATTAGCTTTCCAACGATATAAGATTAGCCGAAATTCGATAACCGGGTAAGAAGTTATGGTGATTTTAAGTTTCTATCGTTAAATATCATCAATTTAACCCTTAGCGCGTCGTGGAGACAGTCCAAATGAAAATTGTCAATTTCCAGTGTTACTCCATGATGGTGGCGCATCGTGGAGGTGGCCAAATTGAAATTCCAAAGGCTTACTCTGATAGCTCTGTGTCGCGGCATTTGTCCAGGTCCCAATTGTCCATTTCCAGTGGCTTGGCGCGATAGTGGCGCGTCGCGCCAAGATCAAAAATCGGGAAGGTCAGTTTTCAGCTTATGTTTTAAATCCGTTTAAAGGGTATTTGGGTCTTTTTTTTCTAAGTCCTAAACTCATCCTAAAACACGAAATTTAGCCCCAATTGTCCTAAATAATCATTCATTATTCAATTTCTCTCAAATTAAAGATCCCTTTTTTCCAAGAACAAGAAACCCTAGATCTTAAATTCAAATACCAATCCTCAAGAACTCACCTAGAACCTCAGGAAATTCATTATCCCAGGTATGTTAGATGTTCATCCATGGATCCCTCACATCCATGGAGTCCAAATATTCTATTTAAATTACAAAATTGTGATCTTTTCAAGTTAATTTATTTTAAATTGTGATTTCTCCCATGAATCTCTATGAACTATTGATTTTATACCATGATTCAATGAAATTATAGTTGTTATTCAATCCTACATGTTTTAATATTATTAATTATTAAATTAAACCATGATTTAATACTATTATGTCGAATTCATGCTATTTCTATCAGTTCCATGGCATTCCTATGATTGTTTTAAACCTTGAACTACAAGTGTTTGATAAAATGCCTACAAGAGTGATTGATTTAATAAAATCCTTCATGTTTTGTCCCCCAAGCTTTAGTGTCATTTTACTATTGTTGTTTCAAGTCCTAGGGGATTGAATACCGAAAAACCATAGCTGTTTATTTAGTCTAGTCTCAGTATATTATAGAGGAATCTTCAGAATATACTATGAGCATTATCAGACTAGTCAATTATCAGTCAGTTAAACTCAGAATAGTCTAGTATTTCAGTGTCTTTTAGTTGAGAGTAGGATTTACCACCGAGCGAGTGTAGGGATAGCGGCTTCCCTGTCAGATAGGAAAAGTCATTAGTAGCAATCCCTATACTCCAGAACTACATAGCCAGCGTAGGATATGAGAAGTCACCCGTCAAATTAGGCTTGACTATCTCGCAGGGTTCACCCATCAGTTCACGCTTGACACCCTTAATCCTTTGGACATTATATCAGTTTAGTGGATCCACACAGCCAACGTTAGTACCCGTGTCACGGTATTAATACTCTTCCAACTGGGGTTACAGGTTGGACCCTGATTAGCTCAAATTGGGGAATATCGGTTAGATGATACCTCCCACAGTCTCAAATACAGTCTCAGTTATAGTCCCAGTTCAGTTATGAAGTCTTAGATTTGTTTGACCAAAGCATACAGATATCAATATTTTTTACTATTTCAGTTTACAGATTTTACTCTGTCCATGTTATATGCGTGGTCATGATCCCTAGTGTATACAGATTTTCACGTATCTTTAGTATTTACAAACTGTCATGCATACTCGGTATTTACAGATTCTCCATAGTTTCAGTATCTACAGATTCTATGTTCTCTACTCAGTACTCCAAGTTTTACATGCATATTCAGTTAATTATTAGTTCTATTCATAAAACCATACATATCTTCCTACCTCATTTTGCATACCATTACATTCAAAGTATTGATCGCATACCTTTCTTTTGTGCTATGATGTATTATATCATAGGTGTTGATGCTCGGTTCCCGTACCACGCTTAAACTCTACTTCTCAGTCTATCAATAGTACAGTAGTAGTGGTGAGTCCTTATTATTCGAGGACATATTATTTTACTTCATATCTCTATTTCAGTAGTTAGCAGAGTTAGTTGGGGGCCTATCCCATCAACTCATATTCAGTCAGTCAGTTTTAGAGTCTTTTCAGACATTAGAGTTAGTTACTCAGTATTCAGATTTTCAGTTGACATGTCAGTTTATCAGTATTTAATCAGATTTAGTCAGTTTTTCTATAGATTCATATTTCAGTATTGATTTAGTAATAAAACCTTATGGAATTATCAGATGTTTTTAGCAATTATGACATTATTATTCAGTGCTCACAACAGGTACCAACTCATGGGTTAGCTTGTGGTCCCTTGGGACTGTAAGCACCGTGTGATGACCAGGGTGTACTCTCAGGGCATTGCAGTATTTTTATCCTAAATTGAACCTATGAATGTAAAAGAATCTTTGAAAGATACTAATTTGATAAATGCAATGGAGGAAGAACTTCAACAATTTGAAAGAAGTAAAGTTTGGCATTTAGTCCCCAGACCTATTTACAGGACAATCATTGGGACCAAATGGGTGTACAGAAACAAGAAAGAAGAGCATGGAACTATCAAAAGAAACAATGCAAGGTTGGTTGTTTAAGGGAATAACTAGGAATAAGGGATTGACTATGACGAGACTTTTGCACCTATGGCAATAATAGAAGTAATTATAATTCCTATTGCATTTGCTTCTTATATGGGGTTCAAACTATTCCAAATGGATATCAAAAGTGCCTTTCTGAATAGAAACTTGAAGGAAGAAGTATATGTCAAACAACCACCAGGATTTGAATATATAGATTTTCCTCATCATGTGCTTTAACTGGGCAAAGCCCTCTATGGTTTGAGGCAAGCACCAAGGACCTGGTATGAGACTCTCAAAGTTTCTCCCAGAAAATGCCTTCTAAAGAGGGAAAATTGATAATACATTATCTGTAAAGACCAGGGGAGACAACCTTCTGATTATTCAAATATATTTTGATGACATAATCTTTAGGGCTACTTCTGAATCCCTATGTGAAGAGTTTTCAAAGATAATAGGGAGTGAATATGAAATGAGTATGATGGGTGAGTTGAGATTCATCCTAGGGTTGTAGATTAAACAAACTTCTCAAGGGACAATGATTTGTCAAGAGAAGTACATCAAGGAGTTACTGAAGAAATATAACATTGGACATACCAACCCAATTGATACTCCAATTGGAACCAGCTAAAATATGGATAATGATGAACTAGGCCCTTCACTAAATGAGACAATGTATAGAGGAATTATTGGATCCTTGATATACCTCATTATAAGTAGGATAAATATTGTATTCAGTGTTGGAATGTGTGCCAGATTTCAAGGTTGTCCAAAGGAGTCTCATTTGAAAGCTACAAAAAGAATTCTTAGGTATTTGAAGGGGACAAGAGTCCTAGTCCTATATTATCCATCTAGAGATAGTTTTGACTTGGTAGGATATGATAATGCTGACTATGCTAGATATTTGGTAGATAGAATAAGAACCTCATGAATTGCATATTTTCTTGGTTTATCCTTAATTTTATGGGTATATTAGATGCAAAACTCAGTTGCTCTATCTACTGCAGAAGCTGAATATGTGGAAGTTATTTTTTGTTATGCTCAATTGGTCTGGATCAAGCTGTAACTAAAAGATTTTGGCATTTTCTCAGAAATTATACCTCTGATGTGTGACAATACAAGTGCTCTAAACATGGCTAAAAATCTAGTGCAACACAAGAGGACTAAACAAATTGATGTGAGGCATCACTTCCTAAGAGACAATGTATAGAAAGGGGTTATCTGTATAAAGTTTTGCAACACTAAGGATCAGATAGCAGATATATTTACTAAGTCACTTCACAGGGAATAATTTGTGAAGAACAGGATAAAGCTAGGTCTGATCAAAATAATCTGACTTACCATATGA
Organism: Capsicum pubescens; assembly: GCA_030864215.1. Lineage (NCBI taxonomy): Eukaryota > Viridiplantae > Streptophyta > Magnoliopsida > Solanales > Solanaceae > Capsicum > Capsicum pubescens. The sequence goes on from CM061543.1 coordinate 104,392,452, forward strand.
ATCAGTATTTCTCCATAAAATTGGTTATGATCAGGAGACAGGTATCCTTGATAAAGTGTTTATTTGGTAGTCTAACTGAGTACCATACCTTTGTAGGTATACACCCATGGGAATATCTTTGAAAGAACATAGATAAAGTATGCACAAGATTAAGAATTTACTCAAATAAAGAGAAGGACGTGGTCCCATCTCTCAGGTTAGTATCATGAATGTGCATGTTTTTTTCTATTAGAAAAGGCTGAATCTTCTCTCTCCTCATCAAAAAAATTATCTTATCTAAAATTGAAATCAAACTCATATTTTCATTAATTCCATGGACCTTGCCCAACTCAGTTATCCTAAACATTCAAAGCCAAACCCTTTCTTCACTTACCTTACTAATGAAGATTTATCCCTGAAAACACATGACCTCTCTAATAGTGTAATGAATGGTGATACCTGGGTTTCTGAAAAGCTTATTATACTGTCACATAACCCAAAAGGAAGTTTGGATGGTCCTAATAAATAAAATGACAGCCTAAAAAAAAGTCTCTGGAGTGAAATCTAGAAATCTTATTGAAAAGCACTAGACTTCTGAGGGATCTGGTCCCAAGAAAAAGAGAATGACTGAGTATGAACCTAGTAAGGCTTATAAATAAGAAAATGAAGAGACAATTGATAAAGATGCAAAAATTGGGAGATTACAGGTATCAATTCAACAATTTTCAAAGGAAGGTCCAAGGTCTTTACAAAACTTAGGAGTGAGAATGATGAGCTCAAGAAGAAGGTTACAATTCCAACCAATGAGGTTCTAATCTTGAATAAAAATATCAAGATGCTAACCAAAGAACTTTTACATTGTCTTAAGATGGCCTTACTTCTCTAAACTTTCTCCCCAAATCCTTTACTTTTTTAGTTCCTCCAACTTCTGTGGCTTTTTCTATGGAACAGGAAATATAAATCTTGCACTGTAATGATACCTAAACTATTAAATATGAATGAGTTCTTGTTTTTGTGCTCTTTATTTATTTCTACTTTATTTCTGAAGTTGTTCTTCATGTTAGTGTTGCCCAATGGCCATGAGTTAACTAATCGGTGCTTACTATTACTCTTGGTTTATTGTTTTCACTTTTCAATGATTCCAAAAGGGGGAATACTAATTTCATATAATAGGTACCTAGTACTAGGCATAAATCAAAAGGTACTAGGTGTAAATGAAATCTTGAATTGCAGATATTTATGGCATGTTGATAGGGGGAAGTGTATGATGAGCTACAGAGAAGGTATATTTACAAAGGGAAGGGTGTAATGAGCTATAGAGAAGGTATGAAGGCACATTGACAGGGAGAAGGCTGGTTGGTAATTTTTTATATCAATTGACAACAAGGGACCAACTCCCTATGTTGTATGATGATGGAAGCATGATGATTGAATGATAGAAAGAATATTCATCTTCAGTAGTGGTAATCACTCTGATTAAATGTGATGAATGAATATGGATACTCAAATCTTTGTGGTTTGTTTGTCATAATCAAAAAGGGAGAAGATTATTATATCTTATTTTGATGAGCAACTTACAACAAGGGAACAAGTCCCTGGATCTTCAAGGCTAAAGTACATCTGACACACGCCTGTACAGTTTTGTCATCTTGTGTAACAAACTGCAAAGGTGTTGCTTTTACTATTTAGGACACCTATTCCAATCACATTTTAACCCTAATCATTACTTCACTATAAAGGAAAAAGAATGCTTCTCAATTGACAGTTTTTGCAAAATTTAAAAATGGGGTGTTAAGAAGAAGAAAAACAAAAACTCATTTTTAGCTCAAGTTCTTAGTTTAGTGTGTGCTTAACAAGAAAATTGTTCTGGAGTCAAATTTGGTCTGTAGCTTAATTACTCATACTATAAGAGTATATTTTCTTATGCTTTGAAGGTGCTTAAGTAGAGTTTCCTGAGCCTGTGACTGATTAGAGTTAATCAGTGTTGAGAGAGTCTTCGAGAGTTGTCAAGGTAAGGCTATAGTAGAGTTACTACAGGCAAGAGGAACCTAGATTTAGGTTCCAATAGAGTTTGCAAGTAAGAGTTTGATTATAGTGGATTCTTGAAGATCTTGTGAGAGCAAGCCGTGGTTTTTCCTTTCTTAAGCAAGGGGGTTTCCATGTTAAATCAATATGTTTCCTTATTTTCTACAAAATCATTGCTTCGTTGCTACTTCACTATTTATTGCCTGTGAATGACTTTTAGGGACCTAGTCCCTCATAGTGTGGTGCAACCTCAAAGGTTCCAATATTTACCAACAATATAGTTAGAAGTATCAAAATCAAGAATCCATTGTTTGTGAGATAAAAATTATGCATCATAAGCAAAGGAGTTACCAAGCTATACAGTGCAAGCAACTGATAAAATTAATGATTGTTGCCTTGATGCTTTTTACTGAAGTTAGACATTATACTCTGCTCCAATTAAAGTGATAGTTGAGATGATCCATCTCTAATATTAGATGTAGGTTGAATACCATCTCTATTATGAGCCACATTTGGTGAATATCGAAGATAATCATTATTTCATGGAGCCTTACCATGAAGAATTCATCATTTCTCTTTTACATGCCCTCCCTTGTTACAATAAGTGCAATGTAAGAGAAGAAGATGATATTTCTATCTTATATGACCTTTCTTATAATAATGAATGCACTACTTATTGTTTCTCTATTTTCCTTTTCTGTTTCCACCTTAAAAGTTATTAGTTTGGACAACCATGATAGATGCATCATGGAAATTTTCCTCCGGCAGTTCAAATATGATGCATAGTGATCTTGCAAATACTTCTTCCAAGATAGGAATAGATGGGCTGGAAAGAATTTGGTCATGAACTTAGACTAGGTCTACTCTCAAACCAACCGAATCCAAGACCATAAAAATCTATATTTTATTTATCTTTATCATCCAATTTGTCAGTAAAAGGCATAAAAAATCAAAATTATCCTTTACGAATTCTACCTGACCCAAGTAACTCGCCATGTCCTGTTGATTCTATTGTAGAAGAACAATATTTGTCACAACCTTGTAGATGAGTTGTATGTCATTTGAATACAAATTTTTGGCTTTTTTTCCATATGTTACAACAAGTCTTATAAGACTGGAACAAATTTAACAACTTAGGATCAAGTGAATTCTACAGAACACTACACAATTGTGCATCAATTTTAACCTAATCAGGTCTATCAGTTGGCCTAATATCACTAGTATTTTTTAGCAGGTGATATTGAAATCCTTGACTTGTAAACCACAATTCTACATAGGCTACCCAAGAGTAGTAATAACCACAACCATCTAAATTTACTGTATTAATTTCAAGCGATGGTTTAGATAAAACAATTGATTTAACAATTTGATTTCCCATAGTCTGATTATCAAATTGGTTATTACCTATTTTTTGTTTCCTCTAGTTGATTAAGAAAGAAATGTGAAGATTCATAGAAAGAGAAAGAGATAGGAAAGAACAAATTTATACATAAAATAAATAACCTAAAAAAAGAGGTGAAACTCGACAGTGTTCTAATATGGTTGATTTAGCAACTAGTTGATCGATCCCTCTCCTTTTCTATTTTCATATTTTGTTGCTGAGAAATGAACATTCAAAGAGGTCTAGAAGCCCAAGATCTGATACAATGTGAAGTTGAAAAAGATGAGAAGAGATATTGGGATTGTATTGATTGATTATTCCCTCAAGTCCATAGGATTAAATAGTTGTTATAGATAATATAAATAAGGAAAGAAATAAGAAAATATTACACAATATCCTAATTGCTTGATTATAGAGACTAGAAAATATTTTCATATCTACCCTATCTATATTATATTTAACATATCTAAATGACCAATTTTAAACAAAAAGTTGTTCAGGTTGTGGCATAGGCATTTGGGTTATATCTTTAAAGATAGAGTTGATAGATTGCTTAAGTCTAATATTTTACCTTCTCTTGATTTTGGCGACATAGGAATAGGTGTTGATTGCAGTAGAGGAAAGTTGAATAAAACAAGAAACAGGGGTGCAACTCATAGTTCTGATTTGTTGGAAATTATTTACACAGACATAAGTGCTCCATATTCTACTACAATATATGGTTCAAGTTATTTTGTCACCTTCATTGATGACTTTTTTTAGTATGGTTATGCTTTTCTTATTAAAGAAAAATACAGGTCTCTTGAAATGTTCAAAGTGTTTAAAACCAAAGTATAGAAACAATTAAGAAAGAAGATAGTGTCACGACCCAAATTAGACGTGAGTGGCAACCACTCCATTCTCCAGAGGGAGAACCCATTACTCCAGAAGCATTAACCAACACTTTAAGAAATAAAGGAAACTAACCCATTAATAATACAACTTCAATACAAATGAAGTATAAATCTCACCATGAATGATGACCAGGCCTAAGCGGACTAGACCCTATTTTTGTGCACCAAAAAGCTTTTCACACACCTTAGTATCGGAGATTTTAGCTGATATAGAAAGGAAGATGGAGTTAAATATGAGCAAGGTCACTCAGAAGGTGTAAAAGGGGAGGAAACAACTTACTCTTAAAGCTGGAGAAGCATTCATCATAGTTATACCAAGGAACAGAATTTATCACCCAAAGAAGAAGCATTTCGAGCTGGAGATTGATGAAGAAAGCCATGGAAATGGGAGAAGAGGTGGTGAGGACTGTTGTGAGCTGCTCTTAGCTCATTTAGGAAACCCTACACACTCTTTAAATATTTTTGTGATGGGCAGGGTTTTGGGTTGGACCTACCCAGTTCTTTTTAGTTTATTAGATTTTTTTAGGATGGGTTGGCCCATTCATGTATGGATACTTTGATTATTAATAAAATATAAATTAAACCAAAAAAACCATTAATAATTCAAAAAGAGGTTCAATTTCTAAAACAAACTAGTATAAACGAGGAACATTAATAATACTTATCCCTAAGATCTGAAAGTTGATGTACCAAAATTGCTAAAGATTGTCAAGAAGGATATGCAAACCTAAATCCTAAAAGTAAATGCATGATTCCATAACAAAGGACTATATCATCAAAGAAGGATCCATGGTAGCCAAAAGATATTGTTGTAATACCCCGTATTTCCCTAGCATAATTTAAGTCACAATACATAAGTATTCATAAATAAGAATTTCAAAATACCCATTATTTTTTATATTGGAGCCTGCCATTGCATAGGAAATTCAATTAGCTTTCCACGATATAAAATTCGCCCAAATCCGATAACCGGGTAAGAAGTTATGGAGATTTTAAGTTTCAATCGTTAAACACGGTCATTTTGGTCACTAGCGCGTCGCGGAGACAGTCTAAATGACAATTGTCAATTTCCAGTAAGGTACCGCGATATTGGTGTACCGCGCCAAGGATCCAGTTTATATTCGACAATTTCCAGTAAGCCTCCGCGATAATGGCGTGTCGCGGAGCTGGCCAAAATGGCATTCCAAAGGCTTACCGCGATTCCACCACGTCGCTCCAAACTTCCAGGTCCCAGTTGTCAATTTCTAGTGTCCCGATGCGATATCACCATGTCGTGCCAGAGCAAAAGATCAGGATCTTCAATTTCCAGGATGAGTTTTTGAATTCGTTTAAGGGTATTTGGGTCTTTTTCCACGGCCCTAATCAACCTAAAACATGAGATTTAACCCTTAAGTAACCTAAATAATCATCATTTATTCAATTCCTCTCAAAATTAAAGATCCCCTTCTCAAGAAAAAGAAACCCTAGCTCTCAAATTCAAGACCAAAGATAAAGAACTCACCATCAATCCTCTCAAATTCATTAACCCAGGTATGTTAAATGTTCATTCATGGGTTCCTTTCACCCATGGAGTCCAAGTATCTTATTTTAATTACAAATTTATGATCTTTTCAAGTTACTCTATTTTTAAATTAAGTTTTCAACCATGAATCTCCATGAACTATGATTCTACACCATGTATGAATGAAATTGTTGTTGTTATTCAATTCCCCATGTTTTAATGTTATCATTCATTGAATTAAATCATGATTTAGTGTTATTCATGTTGAATCCATGCTATTACTACAAGTTCCATAACATTCATATGATTTTATTAAACTATGATCTACAAGTGTTTGATAAAATGAGTACAAGTAGGGGTGTACATAGGTCGGGTTGGTTCGTTTTTTATAAAAAAATAAAAATCAAACCAATCATGTCGGCTTATTAAAACTATAAACCAAATAAAACCAACATAAAATTAGTTTTTCGGTTTAGGTTTTAGTCGGTTCTTTCTGTTTTTTCGATTTTTTTATTTTTTTGGGTTTTTTTTTATAATCTTTAGTTTTTACAATTATATTGTGATCGAAGACTAGATCAAATATATGTTTTTCACTCATGTGCTAATGAAAAACCACAATTCTGACAAAATGAGGAGCGAAAAACTCTTTTCAAACTAAAATGTGAGATGAAGAGTGAAAAGATTAGGTTTTAAATTTATATTGGGTTTTGGATCATTTAATTAGCAATTAATGGACAAATATTACAACTTAAAGGCCCAAATCTGAATATATGTCTACTTCTACTTTAAAATTATTGAAAATTACTAAACTTGTTGAAAAAGTAGATTATAATTAATATTTTATGTGTAAAAAGTTATAATTATAATTATAATTATAATATTATATATATATAATTATATATATATGTCGGTTTGATTCGGGTTCGGTTTGACTTTTTTTTATCAACACCAAACCAAACCAAGAATGGTCGGATTTTTTTTTCTAATGCCAAACAAACCAAACTAAACCATAAGTCAGTTTTTTTCTTGGTTCGGTTTGGTTCGTCGGTTCGGTTTGACTTGATGGTTTGGACTGTACACCCCTACCTACAAGAATAAGTAGTTGATAAAGGTTTTTATTCTAAGTCCTCTAAGTTTAATATTATGTTACTATTTTTGCTTTTGAGTCCTGGGGTATTGAATACCTGAAAATCATAGTTGTTTACTTAGTCTTGTCTCAGTATCTTTAGAACAACTTCAGAATACATCATGAGCATTACTAGATTAGTCAGTTAAACTCAAAAATAGTCAGTAACTCAGTGTCATTCAGATGGGAGTAGGATTTAGTACCGAGCAAGTGTAGGGATGGCGGCTTCCCTGTCAGATAGGCAGAGTCATTAGTAGCAGTCCCTATACTCCAGAACTACGTAGCCAGCGTAGGATATGACAAGTCACCTGTCAGTTTAGGTTTGACTATCTCGCAGGGGCCACCCATCAGATTAGGCTTGACACCCTTCGTCCTTTGGGGAAATATAGTATACCACACTAGTGGATCCATATAGCCAGTGTTAGTACCCATGGCACGGTATTAACACCCTTCCAATTAGGGTTATAGGTTGGACCCCGATTAGCTCAGATTGGGACATGTTGGTTAGATGATAGCTCCCAGTAATCAGTTCAGACATTTATTCTTAGTGTTGTTTGAGCAAAGCATACAAATATAAGTTATCTCAGTATTTCAATTTACAGATTTTATTCAGTTCATGTTATATGCTTGGTCATGCATCCTCATTATCTACAGATTTCACGTACCTTCAGTAGTTACAAACTTTCATGTAATCTATTCAACTCTCCATGTTTTACATGTATACTCAGATAATTATTACTCCTGTTCATGAAGCCATGCATGTCAGCCTACCTTATTTAGCATACCAGTATATTCAAAGTACTGATCACATACCTTTCTTTTGTGCTATGATGTATTATATCATAGGTTCTGACGCTCAGTTCCTGAATCGCACTTAGACTTTTTAGACTCTCAACAGTAGCAGCGGTGAGTCCTCATATTTTGAGGATAAACTATTTTACTTTATGTCTTTAGTTCAGTAGTTAGTGGAGTTAGTTGGGTCCTGTCCCATCAACTCATAGTCAGTTAGTTTAGAGGCTTTCAGACATTATAGTTAGTTATTCAGTATTCAGACTTCATTTGGCATGTCAGTCAGTTATTCAAATTTTCTTTATCTTATCAAATTCAGATAGTTATTTCTTAAGATTCATAATTCAGTATTTGTTTCAGATAGTTAAAACCTTATGGCATATAAGTTATTCTTCCGCATTTATGATTATGTTATTCAGTGCTCACAGCAGGTACCAGCTCAGGATTGTAAGCACCGTGTGATGCCCAGGTGTACTCTCGGGGCATTATAAACTTGGTACCAGATCCTAAGGTTTTAAAGTGTCTTAGGAAGTCTAGAAGCCGTGTCAAGTAGAGTCTTGTGCATGGGTGTGTAGCGCACCACACTTATGGGCAGGAGGCTACAAGGAATTTAGGAAAAGTTTCCCTTCTTTCAATATTTATGTCGTGCGAGTGAGCATGAGCTCAAGTTAAACTCTCAATCTAATCTGTTTCTTCCTTCCATTTACAGAACATGACTCCCAAAAAGAATAACAGAAGAGGAGCAAGAAACCATCCAGTACCTCTGCCCATCCAGGCAGACCCGCTAGACGAGCATATCTCTCATGCAGAATTCAGGGCCACGTTCACCACTCTAGCAAATTCTGTAGCAGCTTAGAATGAATTTCCAGCTGCTGTTTAGGCCAACCCAGTGGCCAATACTGCTGCATCCAGGATTTGGGATTTCACCTGAATGAATCTTCCTTCCTCACAGGATCCAAGTTTGAAGAGGATCCACAGGAATTCTTAGATATGATGTAGAATGTAATGGATATTATGGGGGTAGCATCTAGTGAGAGTGTTGAGTTAGATGTATATCAGTTGTAGGATGTAGCCCATACATGGTTTAAGCAGTGGAAGGTAGATAAGGGTATAGATGCAGGGCCTGTAGAATGGGAAGAGTTTGCTACAGCTTTTTTAGATAGATTCTTCCCATTGGAGTTGAGGGAGGCCAAGGTGTTAGAATTTATTAACCTGAGGTAGGTAAATATGAGCATGAAGGGTTATTCCCTCAAGTTTACTCAGTTATCTAGATATTCTCCCCATGTAGTAGCTGATAACAGATCCAAGATGAGCAAGTTCATGTCTAGTGTGTCTGATAATATGGTCAAGGAGTGTAGGACCACAATGCTGATTAGGGAGATGGACTTGTCTAGGTTGATGGTCCATGCTCAATAGATAGAGAAGCAAAAGATTTAAGAAAGAGAGAGAGGGAATAAGAGATCTAGGATGGGTAGTTTTAATTTTAGTTAGCCAAGGTAAGAAGGTGTTAATCATCCCCAAATTCAAAAATGATAATCCGGATAAAGCAGCAGGCTCTAAGTCCTAAGGCAGTGTTAATAGTGCTTGTATGAATCCTCTATGCCAGAAATGTGGCAGACACCATCAGGGTGAGTGTAGAGCGGGTAGTGATGTATGTTTCAGATATGGAAAACCAGGTCGTCGGATTCGGGAGTGTCAAGTAGTTACTCAGAGATGTAGGGAGTTGCGCCAACATGGCCAGTCCAATCATTCGTCAGTTCCACCCGGTCGCTTGGCTCAGCAGGGTGATGATTCTAGTGCTACCAGTGGTCAGTGTCCAAACAGATTATATACTCTTTAGTCCCACCAAGATCAGGAAAATTCTCCTGACGTAGTTACTGGTACGTTACAAGTCTTTCACTTACATGTTTATGCTTTACTAGACCCTGGAGCTTTTCTTTCTTTTGAAACTCCATATATAGCTGTCAATTTTGGAGTCAGTCCTGAAACTCTAGTAGAGCCCTTTTCAGTGTCTACCCCAGTCGGTGTTTCCATTATAGCCAGGCAGGTATATAGAAACTGTCCGGTCATAATATCTCATAAAGTTACCTCAGTTGATCTCGTGGAGTTAAAAATGATGGATTTTGACGTCATGCTCAGCATGGATTGGCTCAACTCATGCTATGCCTCAGTTGATTGTAGAAATAGAATAGTTCATTTTCAGTTCCCAAATGAACCAGTCCTTGAATGGAGAGGTAGTACTACAGCTCTTAGGGGTCAGCTTGTTTTGTACCTTAGAGCGAGAAAAATGATATCCAAAGGGTGTATTTACCATCTAGTTCGAGTCAAAGACTCAAATTCAGAGACTCCAACCCTTAAGTCAGTTTCAGTAGTTAGGTAATTTCCAGATGTGTTCCCTGAATATCTTTCTGGAGTTCCTCCCGAAAGAGAAAGCGACATCGGAATAGACCTTCTTCTAGACACTCAGCCCATATCTATTCTGCCATATAAAATGGCTCCAACTAAACTCCAAGAACTAAAAGAATAGTTGAAGGATCTCCTAGATAAGGTATTCATCAAACCCAACATCTTCTCATGGGGTGCACCAATTCTATTCATGCGTAAGAAAGACAGTTCTCTCAGAATGTGTATTGATTACCGTTGGTTGAAAAAAGTCACCATCAAGAATAAATATCCACTTCCTAGAATCGATGATTTGTTTGACCAACTTCAGGGATCCAATTAATTTTCTAAGATAGACCTCAGATCAGGCCATCATCAACTCAGAATCAGAGAATGTGATATTCCAAAAATAGCTTTCCAAACTTGGTATGGTCACTTTGAATTTCTAGTCATGTCCTGTGGTCTCACGAATGCCCCAGAAGCCTTTATGGACTTGATAAACCGAGTGTTCAAGCATTACTTGGACATGTTCGTCATAGTCTTTATTGATGACATTCTTGTTTACTCTCATAGAAAAAATGATCATGCAGACCATCACAGAATAGTGTTACGGACTCTTAGAGCTCACCAGTTGTTTGCTAATTTTAGTAAGTGTGAATTCTGGCTAAGATCAGTAGCTTTTCTTGGCCATATTATTTCTGGTGATGGCATTAGAGTTGATCCTCAAAAGACCAAGGTGGTGAGAAAATGGCCTAGACCCATCTCTCCATCAGATATCAGGAGTTTCTTGGGTTTAGCTGTCTATTACCATTGATTTTTTGAAGGGTTTTATTATATTTCATCCCCCATGTCCATATTGACTCAGAAGAAAGTTAAGTTTCAATGGTCAGATTCCTGCAAAAAGAGTTTTCAGGAGTTAAAGACTCGACTCACCTCAGCCTCAGTTCTTACTTTGCCAGATGGTTCAGATGGGTTTGTTGTGTACTGTGATGCATCTAGAGAAGGTTTGAGTTGTTTTCTCATGCAGAGAGGTAAGTTTATAGCCTATACCTTTAGACAACTTAAGCCCCATAAGAAGAATTATCCTACTCACGATCTCGAGTTAGAAGCTGTAGTGTTTGTCTTAAATATTTGGAGGCATTACTTGTATGGGGTGCATGTTGATGTGTTCAAAGATCACAAGAGTTTGCAGTATGTGTTCTCTCAGAAAGATTTGAATTTGCATCAGAGAAGGGGGTTAGAGTTATTGAAATATTATGATATGCGTGTTCTGTATCTTCCAGGCAAGGATAACATAGTGGCAGATTCTCTCAGTAGGTTGTCATGGGTAGTGTTACTCATGTTGAGGATGGTAAGAAGAAGTTAGTTTAGGAAGTTCATCAGCTTAGCCGACTAGGTGTTCACCTAGTCAATTCAGTAGAAAGTAGTGTATGGGTGCAGAGTAGTTTAGAATCCTCTTGTAATGACCCGATTTTCTGGAACCAGAATGTCACACGGTGCTCATGATCCCGAAGGACCACAAGCCAACCGTCTACTGATATCTGTACCTGAACACTACATAATATAGATAATAAATGTGGAAACTAGCCATAAGGTTCAAAACATCTAAAAATACTAAAAATTTAAAACTAAATACTGATACATCTGTCCGAAAAGCCTCTAAACTGTCTGAACTGTAGAGTTGATGGGACATGTCCCCAACTAACTCCGTCCACTAAAAATAAATAAAATCTGATACAAAATGTTAAAAGGATCATCCTCGAATGAAGAGGAGTCACTGTTATGTCTACTACTGCTGACTGGTACTGAGCTGCTAAGGGTACTCCGGATCTCGTGCCTCTGAACCTATGGTGTCAAATAAAACACCATAGCACAAATGTGTCAATACGGGAATGTACCAAGTATGAAGATGAAGTAAGGTTAAATGCAAGGGCTTATGCATAAACAATTACTTAACTGAATAATCATGAGAGTACAGAATGAGAACACATGCATGAATGCATAAACCATAACCGAAATCATCGTGACTCAAAATACTAAAACTCGAATACTGGTTTACTGTCATCCAAACTTACTACTAATTCCTGAGATAATTAACAACTAAATCATCTGATACTAATAACTGAGTATTGGAGTTGAGATCAGTCTTATCTAGCGAGTGATCACAAAATCTGAGAATACTGGAACTGATTAACTGAATATACTCACATCAATGACTGAATTCTGAGCTCACTGCTCTCGACTGACTCAATCGGAGATCAACCTCTCTAATGGATGATTCCAGAATCTATTATCAATGATAAGAAAATAATCATGTCCGAACCTGACCACAAGAATACTAAACCGACACTGAGACTGAGATCAAGCCTATCTATCGGGTAATCTCTGGATCTAATAATGAGATTACTCAACTGATTTTGAAATTGAGATTAAGCCTATCTATCGGGTGATCTCTGAATCTGATAATAAGATTACTCAACTGATTCTGAAACTCAGATCAAGCCTATCTGTCGGGTGATCTCTGGATATGATAATGAATAACTGTATATGAGACCCAGCCTATCTGACGGGTGGTCCATAAATCAATGGAACTATCTGAGTTCCTCACTGATATAGATGACTGTATCTGATGGTCCTGATTTCTAAAGATTGGTACTGAAACTGCAACTGTGGAAAATAGTTAATTAATCGACATGCCCCAACCTCCTATTGGTGGGGTTCAACCTGTAATCCCAGCTGGAAGGGTGCCAATACCATGCCATGAGTAAAGACCTCTCTGGTCAAGCCTCTCTGGTGGTTGACCCTCACAGGAAGTCAGCCTAAGGTAATATAATAGTCAAACCTCTCTCTATGGGTGACAGCCTCTACTGATGGTGACTCCTGTATCCTGCGCTGGCTACGCAGTTCTAGAGTTCAGGGATTGCTCCTAACGACTCGGCCTCTCTCTGACGGGGAGCCGCATCCCTTCCCTCACTCGGTGCTAGCTCCTACTCCCAACTGAAAGACTCTAAAATGAATTCTCAACTAAACATAAACTGAACTAAATCTGATACCGTTCATGTTTCTCAAATGATCTGACTGAGTTAAGTTGAATTCACTTGGTTCTGTATCTGACGGAAAACTACTGAATCACAGTATCTGACTGACGATATAGAGTTTTAATAGAATACTCATTTACTACAGGGATTAGAGCTAAACAATTGACTACTACTAGATCTGAGCTATGTACAGAACTGAGGCTAGATTACTAGCGATACTGAGATCGCGGAGATTACTGAGATTTCTTATGTCCTGTATCTGTCTAAGGATACAGAGGTCTATAATTCACTGAGTTCTGAGAATCATGGCCCGACTGGATTATCGTGAAAACTGACACAGGATCTAGACAGCAACTAAATTGTCGGGTATAAATACCCCCAGGACTCGATAACATAAAAGTAAAACATAACCATTCTTGACTAGTCATAACCACAGTCATTCATTCATCATCACAATCACTAATGCATCTCTTCAAGCATTTAGGAATCATAAACATGTAATAATGTAGGGGGGACATTCTATTGGATCATACTCCATTCAACAAAGTCTTGCATCAAGTACTTCACACGTAGGTTAGTCTTGGCATATATCGGATAACACATGATTGGGGAAACTTCATACTATTATGTCACAATTTACTCGTCAAGCACTTGGCATATATTAGAGGCTTAGCATATATCAAATAGCATGAAATTGGAGAATTTCATACTATCATGTCTCAACTCGTTCACTAAGGCTTTTCAACAAACACTAGGCATGCATGGACTTGCAAACAATCGGGGGTTTCCTAATCAACATGCTATAATGGCCCTAATTTCTTTACATAAGCATTTTATCAAACATATGGGGAGCATGCTTTGCTTATTCAACTATTTCTACACTTAATTAACATGAACACATCATCTAAAAAGCAACTTGAAGAGGATTTATCATGAACATCAATGAGTATCACATACTAAGGTCAAAGCTTGATAACCTTGTAAACAACATGAATCACAACTCAATCATAGAAGGAACATCAATTTCAACTCACATGAATCATTAAGACCCATAAACATAAGATCTTTGAATTTTTAGAAAATGGGTTCTTGAGCTTCTTGGATGAAAGGGACCCAAGAATCAACATCTACATACCTTGGGGAAACTTTTTTCTTGAAAGCCCTTGGAGAGATTCTTGATTTCTTGATTTCTCTTGATCTCAATTGATTTTGCTTGATGAAGAAATAAGGTTTTTGATTTTGTAAAACCCTAGTTTTGATGTTGAAGATGGGAAATGAGGCTGAGAGCCTTTTATCGGGTATATATAGAGGCTGAAAAAGAATAAGAAAGGATCAAAAAGCCCTTGGAATTAAAATCTGAAACTGGAAGAAATCCCGATTTTTCATGCTGGCGCGATGCGCCATAATCGTGCCAGTTCACTAGAAATTGTACAATTGGGAAACTTCTTGACAGCATGATGCGGTGGAAATCGCGTTGCCACCTTGGTTGCGAACTAAAAAGGCACCGCAACACGGTGAAATTGCATTGTGCAATGGAAATTGATAATTCTAAAATTAAGGCTTGGTGCAACACGCCAAAATCGTGGAGGCTCACTGGATTTTGACAATTTCCATTATGGCTGGCTCCGCGACGCGCTAAAGTTCCAGGTGGCACACTGTCTCACTAAAATGGCTCTAACTCTTTGCCCGAGTGTCGAATTTGGGAAAATTTGGTATCGACGGAAAGCTTATTCAATTCTCTATATGACAAAAAAGTTAATATTAGGGAAATTCTATATGTTTCAAAATACTTCTCACTTGGGAAGACATTTCTCAACCTTTTAGGGTCGGATTAACACTTCACTGAACACGCTCTAAGGCTCAGACTATGAGACAATTTTGTAGGGTCTTACACCTCTCTAGTTTCTGAAGTTAAGGAAAAGTAGGATAGAGTTCCTAGTCTAGTTAATTTGAAAGAATCACTCAGAGACCAGAAGGTCGAGGTTTTCTCCCAAGGGGGAGATGGTGTGTTGCGTTGTCAGGGTCGATTATGTGTACCTGGTGTAGATTACTTGAGGCAATGAATTATTGCAAAATCACATGGTGTGTGATACTCTATTCATCCAGGGGCCACTAAGATGTACTATGATTTACGGGAGATCTATCGGTGGAGTGGGATGAAGAGAGATATTGTAGAGTTTGTAGCTAAGTTCTCTACGTGTCAGCAGGTTAAGATTGAGCACCAGAAACCTAGTAGGTCCATATAGGAGTTCAGCATTCCCATGTGGAAATAGGAAGAAGTAAACGTGGACTTTGTGATGGGTCTGCCTCATACTCATCATCAGCATAATTCTATTTGGGTTATCGTAGATTGGATGACCAAATCAACTCATTTCTTGCCAGTGCATACCTTATATTCAACCGAGGACTATGCCAAACTCTATCTCAGAGAGTTAGTTAGGTTGCACGGTGCTCCCTTATTTATCATCTCAAATAGAGGTACCCAATTTACCTTTCATTTTTGGAAAGCATTCCAAAAGGGTCATGGTACCTAAATCCACCTCAATACAGCCTTCCACCCTCAGACAGACGGTCAAGAAGAAAGGACCATTTAGACTCTTAAAGATATGTTGAGAGCATGCGTAGTTGATTTTAAAGGTAGTTGGGATGACCACTTGCCTTTGGTTGAATTCACATATAATAACAGTTATCAATCTAGTATCCAGATAAATCCGTTTGAGGCTCTTTATGGTAGGAGATGTAGACCTCTGATTGGTTGGTTTGAAGTAGTTGAGGCTACGGTAGTAGGGCCTTACTTGGTGTTTGATGTATCTGAGAAGGTCCAGTTGATTAGAGAATGTCTTAAGGCAGCCGAGAGCCGATAGAAATCATATGCAGATATGAGGAGAAAGGATCTCGAGTTTAAGGTCGGTGATTTTGTGTACTTGAAAATATCTCCCATGAAGGGGGTAAAGAGGTTCGGCAAGAAAGGGAAAATAAGTCCCCGATATGTCGGTCCCTACAGAATTCTCAGTCGTTTCGGAAAGGTAGCTTACGAGATGGAGTTTCCTTCAGATCTAACTTCATTACACCCAGTGTTCCATGTCTCATTGTTGAAAAAATGTATTGGTTATCCAGCTGTAGTTGTTCCCCTAGAAAGCTAGATGTTCAGAACAATCTTTCCTATGAGAAAGTTCCAGTTGAAATTCTTGATCATCAAGTTTGTAGACTAAGGAACAAAGAAGTTCCACTAGTCAAAGTTTTTTGGCGTAATTAGTACGTTAAGGGAGCCACTTGGGAAGCAGAAGCAGATATGCGGGCCAAGTACCCTCATCTTATCTCCGTGAATTCAAATTCGGTTTAAGATACTAATCTTTTTAAGATTTCTCTCTATCATGCTTAGTTTCAGTTGCACATCATGTTCATGCTAGTTGTGCATTTACAAATTAGTTTATCCATGAATTACATGCATCATATATCCATGTTCAATGTGTAAGCTCAGTCCATCAATTTTACTCAACTTAACCGGTCTCTTTCGAGGACGAATGATCCCAAGGGGGAGATATTGTATTACCCAATATTTACCTAGCATAATTTAAGTCCCAATACATGAGTATTCATAAATAAATTTTTTGAAATACCCATTATTTTTTAGTTTAGAGTCTGTCATTGCCTAGAAATTCAATTAGCTTTTCAATGATATAAAATTCGCCCAAATCCGATAATCGGGTAAGAAGTTATGGCGATTTTAAGTTTCAGTTGTTAAACACCATCATTTTGGTCACTAGCGCATCACGGAGCCAGTCTAAATGACAATTATCAATTTCCAGTAAAGGGACGCATTATTGGTGCGTCGCGCTAAGGACCTAGTTCACATTTGGCAATTTCCAGTGAGCCTCCACGATAATGGTGTGTCGCGAAGCTGGCCAAAATGGCATTCCAAAGGCTTACCGTGATTTCACCACGTCACGCCAAACTTCTAGGTCCAAGTTTTCAATTTCCAGTGGCCCAACGCGATTGTATCGCGTCTTGCGCCGGAGCCAAAAATCTGGATCTTCAGTTTTCAGCCCGAGTTTTTAAATTCATTTAGGGGTATTTGGGTCTTTTTCCATGGCCCTAATCAACCTAAAACATGAGATTTAACCCCTAAGTGACCTAAATAATCATCATTTATTCAATTTTTCTCAAAACTAAAGATCCCCTTCTCAAGAACAAAAAACCCTAGCTCTCAAATTCAAGACCAAATCTCAAGAACTCACCATCAATCCTCTCAAATTCATTAACCCATGTATGTTAAATGTTTATTCATGCGTTCCTTTAACCTATGGAGTCCAAGTTTCTGATTTTAATTACAAATTTATGATCTTTTCAAGTTACTCTGTTTTGAAATTAAGTTTTCAACCATGAATCTGCAAGAACTATGACTCTACACCATATATTAATGGAATTGTTGTTGTTATTCAATTCTCCATGTTTTAATGTTATCATTCATTGAATTAAATCATGATTTAGTGCTATTCATGTTGAATCCATGCTATTACTACAAGTTCTATAACATTCCTATGATTTGATTGAACTATGAACTACAAGTGTTTGATAAAATGCGTACAAGAATGAGTAGTTGATCTACATAGCCAGCGTCAGTACCCATGGAACGGTATTAACACCCTTCTAACTAGGTTATAGGTTGGACCCCGATTAACTCAGATTGGGTTATGTCAGTTAGATGATAGCTCCTACAGTCTCAGTCACAGTCTCAGTTACAGTCTTAGTCCAGTAATCAGTTCAGATATTCAGTCTTAGTGTTGTTTGACCAAAGCATACAGATATAAGTTATCTCAGTATTTCGATTTATAGATTTTATTCAGTTCATGTTATATGCTTGGTCATGCATCCTCAGTATCTACAGATTTGGCGTACCTTCAATATTTATAAGCTTTTATGAAATCTATTCAGTATTCCATGTTTTACATGTATACTCAGATAATTATTATTCCTATTCATGAAACCATGCATGTCAGCCTACCTCATTTAGCATACCAGTACATTTAACGTACTGATCGCATACCTTTATTTTGTACTATGATATATTATATCATAGGTTCTGATGCTCAGTTCTCGGATCGTGCTTAGACTTTTCAAACTCTCAGCAATAACAACGGTATGTCTTTATATTTCGAGGAAAGACTATTTTACTTTGTCTTTAGTTTAGTAATTAGTAGAGTTAGTTGGGGCCTGTCCCATCAAATCACAATCAGTTAGTTTATAGGCTTTCAGACATTACAGTTAGTTATTCAGTATTCAGACTTCAGTTGGCATGTCAGTCAGTTATTCAAATTTTCTTTATCTTATCAGATTCAGATAGTCATTTCTTCAGATTCATAATTCAGTATTTGTTTTAGATATTTAAAACTTTATGGTATATCAGTTAGTCTTCCGCATTTATGATTATGTTATTCAGTGCTCACAGCAGGTACCAGCTCATGGATTAGCTTGTGGTCCCTCGAGACTGTAACACCGTATGAAGCCTAGGGTGTACTCTCGGGGCATTATAGTTACTCACTTGTGAATTCGAATCACACACTAGAGTCACAAGTGAGGTCTTGCAAGAGCCGCTGGAATATGCTCTCTCAATAAAAGTAAGAGTAGACATAGAATAAATACATAAGAAAATAATGTTATACTGGTAGGGTTATTTAGCTAACACAAGATGAGAAATATGCACACTTAACCATAACACTGTACAACAAGTTAATACATGCTCACCTCTTCTATATCGTGATGAAACAAGTAACACTTAGAGAACTTTCAGTAACCTTAACAACAAGTCCAAGAGATCAACATATATGCCAGTCAAATCAAGTAAAGTAAAGTCAACTCAATCATCAAAGTATAACAACAATATATATATTTTTCGTGGTTCACTCATGGAACCATCAAACTCACCTTTACCTTGTACATACACACTAAGAGTATTACAATCGCCCACTAGTCATGACATGCAGGGGACAAATTCTGTATGTGTATTAAATCCTAGACATAAGTGCCTTCCAATCTTATTTCCACAATATCTAGTGAGAATACCCAAATACTAAAAAATTCCACATTCAACAATGGTGTGTGTGTGTGTGTATAAATAAATATATATATATATATATATAAATCACATAACTAAATGACAACAACCAACACTTATAGCATTCAAAAATTTTACATGTAAGTTCAGTGAAATATGATCACACCTAGCAACATGCATTGACAAGAAATACTAAGGAATAGTTAACATTCACATATATCATAAGGTTGATTAAACTATGTGACTATCACCTACCTCAATCCAGGCTTGCACAACTCGACTAAGATCGAGCCATGACTTTACGTGTAATTTTTTCTTACTTTTGATCAAGAGACAAATAAAAATCACAGAATAAATACAGTGACTTACCCCATTAGAGATTATAACTCTTTTCCAACCCCTAAGACCACGTTCATGATCATTCCCCCCGTTCTATTCAGCCATATTCACCTAAAACTACCAATTTCATGTATAATTTAGTGAATTAACAACATGCAAGGGTGAATTGGAAATAATTAACTAAAACTCAATGATTTTATATCTAAATTACTCCCTTAGATTAGAAAACCAACTAAAACCAACCCTTAACCCCCAAAACTACGTAAACCAACAATTCTAAGGCTCGATTATCAATTTACTTGTTATCAGGGATAAAATACTTACCTTAATGGATAAAATGATGAAAAACTTTTAATTTTTGACTAAATCACCATTTATGAAGACCCAAAAGGATTTAAAAAAAAAAAACATTTTGGGAGGTTTATAGGATAAAATAACAATTTATATTGCTATAGCGACATAGTCGATATGGCATCCCTTAATTGGTCTTTATAGCAAGAATTATTTGGATTTTGGGCATGTCACTGTAGTGAATTAGACAAGCCAAAATATTTGATTTTCTTCAAAAATTTCATTTTTTGCAACACAACTTAATTCCAAGACATCACGAATAATCCCTTCACGTCAAACTTAATTTTGGGAGTTCTACTTACCTGAATTAAATTCTAAAACATCTTGTGGGTTCATTATCATCTTAGATAACTAGAAACCAAGATAATCACTACCATATTTTCCGAATCCATTCTCGGATTCTCCTTGACCACACACTTTATTCGTGACTAACCTAGCCTAAAAATTATAGCTTTAAATACGGGGAAAATCTTTGTCCAAATTTTTCAATAAGATACTTTCATGTCATAATGGAAAGGGTCTTTACAATAGATACAAATTTATCCATTGTTTGTCCCTGAATGATAAAAATATAAAAATATAGGCTGAAATAAGAAAATAATAGAGTACGTGTATCCTTAAACAAGTGAGGGTACTTGTCCTTCATGTCTTTCTTGATTTCCCAAGTGGCTTCTTCAATCGAACAATGTTTCATTGAACCTTGATCGAATGAATTTTCTTCGCCCTCAACTTCTAATTATCTCGATCTATAATCACCATTAGCTCTTCTGCATAAGATAAATTCTTTTCTAATAAAACTGAGCCCCATTTAATAGTGTAGTCTCCATTCTCATGGTAAATTTTGATCATAGATATATGAAACATTGGATGAACTTATGACAACCCCGACGATATTGCTAGTCTATATGCAACCGGCCTACATCCTTAAGAACTTCAAAGGGACCAATATATAGCGGGTTGAAATTTACCTTCTTACTGAACCTCATGATCCCTTCATAGGAGATACTTTGAGTAACACCTACTCATTAACCTTGAAGGCCATGTCTCTTACCTAATAGACTACATACTCTTTCTATCTACTTTGAATAGCCAACAACTTCACTTTAATAAACCTTACCTTTTATTGATCCTACTATACCAAGTTAGTAGCCATTTTTAACATCTCTAGTTTCAAACCACCCAGTAGATGGCCTATACCTCCTTTGATAGAGTGCATCAAATGGTGGCATACCGAAAATGGAGTGGTAACTGTTGTTGTATGAAAACTCACACAACAGTAAGAACTGGTCCTAGTAACCATCAAAATCAAATGCACAGTCTCTCAATATATCCTCTAGCACCTATGTTGTCCTCTCTGACTGCTTTTCAGTTTGAGGGTAATAGGTTGTGCTAAAGATGAGTTTGGTGCCCAACTCCTCATGCAACCTGTACAAAACTTTAGAAGTATATTTTGTGCCGCTATAAAAAATAATATTAAGGGGCATCTTGTGCCCAAACGCACACACAAGTGTACATGGTCACCCAAGTAATAAAGTGCCTTTTACGAGCTAAATATTAATTCCACGAGGACTTGGTGATTAGCAAAGTATCTAATTCTAGCATTACTAATGAGATTAAATAAGTATGAGTTTGTAAAATGAGTATGTGCTTTATAATTATAACTAAGTAATAAAAAAATAACAATGATGTGAAGTTCAGATTGTAAACAATATGTGGATAGTTCCAGGGTTGAGGCATTTACTTCCCATTCATGCATAACTATGGTTTCTAATCAGTGTTGGTGTTTATCGGGATTATTGATTTATGAGGATTATAGTATAACCAAGGGATGGTCACCTTCTAAGTCGTCTAACCAAATTAATCTCACAACTACATCATTGAGCATGGATGTGAGTCTTTAACTTGGATTCATTAATCTATCATTCCATTTCATTAACCAAATAGGGTGTTTAGGTATATCTTTATCCTAATTGTAAATCATCTTTTTACAATTAATGCCTAAGAATTAAATACATGATCCACACTTCTTACTTTCTTCATTCCAACCCTCCACTCCTATGATCAATTTTTTCTAGGACATGGATTTATCCTAAAGTTCATGACGCTTTAGAAAAGTGAAACAAGAATGCAAAAACAATCATATGAGTTGATAAACATATAAACCAAAAAACAATTATGCAATCATGTTCATAGACTCAACCCTAAAATAAGGATGTTTAGCCACTCATAGTCTTATGAATATTTACAATAATGGAATTCATAAGTAAGAACTATAATAGAACAAGAGTAAAGAAGAAAAAACCCTATTTGGAGACTCCCCCATGTGTTTTCTCTCTCCCAAGTCATTCCAAAAGTAATTAAAATAGAACCTAAATGTCTTATTTATAGTGTAGTATAAGTTTTACCCAAAAATACACAAGATCGTGGAACCCTCTTATCGCTTGGCACAGTGGGTGTGCCACGCTCTTATTGTACACCCACATAGTTTTTTGCACTTTACTCTGTGGCCAGATCCATAGCACATCCAAATCATGCTAAGATACTATTTTGGTGGTCCAAACTCTTCCATACATGCTCTTTAACATTTATCCATGACTTATATTGCATCATATTTCAATCTTGATGAGTTTTCGGCTTCAGTCCCTTGCATTCTCTGGCTTGAAGAGCTTCCTTTGTGCACTTCTGAATCTATTGTTCACACCAAAATTGGCTCCTTGTTTATTCAACTATTGTGGCTCATGTATGGATTTATTCATCATATAAAGCAGCTCCAATAAACTCCTACAACAACTCATAACAAGTTTTAGACCATGAATATCACAAAACTTATCAACACAACACAAGAATAAGCATAACTTAGTTATCTCATCAAACCTTTGGCCATTTTAAACCACCTAAAACTGATGCTTAGCACGCAATTACCTAAATATGCACGTTATAGTCTAATAAGAACATCAAGTTTTCCTCAAAACTAGCTAAACACATGTAAATAATGACTCTTAGATATATAAATATGCCTAAGATCACCACCCCACACTTAAAGCCTTATTTATACTCGAACAAGTCCTTACACTAATTATAGTTAGGGAAGACTCCAACACTGCTACTTGAACTAAAACACTCCAGCTAGAACCACAATGACTACATAAATAGCAAGTTGTAACGCCTCGAAATCTAGTTCCCTAGATTCCACACGGTACTCCGAACTGCAAGTAGTCCTGAGCTAACCCTAGCTGCTTTCTACTAAATCTGTATCTCAACATAGGTGAAATATGAATATGAAAATATAATAATTACGGAAATCTTATCTAAAGCATAGAAATCTCATAAATCCTAGTAAAACAATATTGATAATCTGAATACTGAATTAAAAGTCTAACACTGAAACTAGTAGTCCGACAAGACTCTACTATCTGAATCTAGAGAGTCACTAGAATAGGCCCCAGCTGACTCAAACTGTTTGAAATTAATAAAAGAACATCTACTAATAAACTGAAAGTATGAATAACTAAGTCCCTAAACTATGAGGACTCACAAACTGTAGGGATGTAGATGAGATTCTCTAAGATCACTCATGCTGCTGAGAGTGAGAACCTGAACCTACATTATGAGACAATATAGCACATAGACGTATATATGGATCAGTACTTTGAGGATACATTGAGTATATAGGGATGCATTCAATAAGTAAACAATATCATCACAGTTTATAAAATCATGCATGCTAAATGTAAATGACTCATTTGGGCTTGGGTAATCTGAAATCCGAAAGTAAAATCATGTATAATAAAACATGTAATCTAAATATTGTGAGTCATCACACTTAGTTCTGAAAACTGTATTTCTTTTCTATTTCTCAAATCACATAGGCTAAGTGAAGTTTGAAAAATTATTTTGTATATCTTAAGGCTTCAAATCATTAATCTGTTTTAAGAGTAGGGGACATCTTTTGGGAGGTTCTTCTAACCGACATACACCATGTGAGCATCCATGGAGTCCCACGACTGGCCCCCTTTAGGTAGGGTTGTTCTACTCTTTCCATCGAAATAGAACTTCTATCTAATGTGATCACAATCTGAGTCATCCACGTAGAAGTGCGAATAATTTAAATCCTATGTTGGCACGTAGTTCTGGGGTACGAAACTGTAGTAACTTACCCATCTTGGTGCTAAATACTACTCCCATTCTTATGCTCAAAATCTTAAGAAATCCACTTTAAAATAGCATATGGTTAAATCTCAAGTTATATGAACAAAGTGGATTCTTTATCTTAGCTTAGGACCAAAAGGTCAAATCTTTATCAATAATCTGAGAATAATCTTATCTGAGGGTGCTTATAGCACAAATAATCTTGAAATAGAAATTTTAATTAGGGCATAATGATGCATGCAGCAATCTCATGTTAAAACATCTAAAAATTCGTGCTTGATAATGTAAACACTTAAAATTCATCATAAAATCTGGAAATTTCAACAATATGCATGGAAATATAAATATAATCATGTAATTCAACTTCTAAATCATGAAAAATCTTATAATCTTGCAAATAATAATAATGGGTATAAACCCTAACTTGAATTTCATGGAAAATCATATAAGTTGCAGTAAATTTGTAATTAAAATAAAGTTTTGGGCATAAGGATGAAAGAATTATCCTTGTTCAAACCCCACATACCTTAAATTGATGATCTTTGATGAGAAACTCGAATCTTGGATTTCTATTGATGTTTTGGAGATGGCTTCTCGGAGTTCTTGAATGGGAAATTCTCAATCTTGAAGAGTCTTGGAGAATTAATGGAGAACTTTTAGATTTCTTGGGAGAAAGTATGAGCCTTAGGGTTTTGTTTAAGAGAGAATGATGAATAAAGCATAAAGTTCTCTCAAATATGATTAATCTATTATTTTTGGATGGATTAGGGGGTTGGGGATTTACCAAAATACCCCATTTAAACTGTTATACGAAACTGTAAAACGTATATTTTCCCGATCTGTATGGTCACCACGATGCGTCACTATCGCGGTGGCTCACTAGAAATCGATGAATGGAAAATGGGTAGACTCCGCGATGTGGAGACATTGCGGTGCCCCTTTAGAATGCCATTTTGGCACTTGGCGCGATGCGCCATTATCGCGTTGGACCTCTGGAAATTGACAAATGGGAAATTGACCCTCTCCATGATATACCATTATCACAGAGGGCTACTGAAAATTGACAATCATCATTTAAACCTGCTATGAGACGCGTTATTGACCGACATGATGGTGTTTTACGACTGGGACTTAAAATAGCCATAACTTCTTACTCGGTTATCGAATTTATGCAAATCTTATATCGTTGGAAAGCTAATTCAATTTCCTAAATAATGGAAAGTCAAAATCTAAGGTCTTCTATACGAAATAAATAGTATTTGTTTTGGAAGATATCCCTTAATACTCTAGGGAGGAAATTGAGCTAGGAAAAATTATAGGGTATTACAATATCTCCCCCTTGGAAATATTTGTCCTCGAATGTGGCTAGTTGAGCTAAAATTTCTGAGGAATCTAAGAATATAAGGTAGTATGCACAACTGAAATAAACTGCAAGTCTGAATCTAAATCATTCTGAGCTTCTGAGTAATCTATGAGTGCATAAACTTACATGAGGACAACTACATAGCTGAATATATGAGTATAAAAGAATTGAATCAAGGAAGAGTGTTACCTTTGGCTACATCTGAGTTTGCAGAGAAAGGGTGAGGGTACTTGGCTTGCATATCTGCTTCTGCTTCCCAAGTAGCACCCTTAACAGACTGATTTTACCAAAGAACTTTGACTAATGGAACTTTTTTGTTCCTAAGTCTACGGATCTGATGATCTAAGGTCGCACTGGAATCTCTTTATAAGAAAGGTTATTCTGAACATCTGAGCTTTCTAAAGGAACTACAATGGAGTCATCGATACTCTTTTTAAGCATAGAGATGTGAAACACAGGATGAACAGCTGACAAGTCTGCGGGCAACTCAAGCTCATAAGCTACTTTCCCAACAAGACTCAAAATACTGAAAGGGCCAATATACTAGGGACTCAGCTTCCCCTTTTTGCCAAATCTCATCAATCCTTTTCATGGGTGAAATTTGTAGATACACTGAATCACCGACCACAAACTCAAGGTCTTTTCTTCTTACATCTACGTAGGATTTCTGATAACTCTGGGTTGTTTTCAATCTTTCCCTAATCAACTTAACTTTCTCCATAGCTTCAAACACTGCTTCAGGCCCAAGCAAAGCGGCCTCACCCACTTCAAACCAACCTATAGGTGATCTACATCTCCTCCCATAAAGAGCCTCAAACGAGGCCATCTGAATACTAGAATGATAATTGTTATTATAAGAAAACTCAATCAATGGAAAATGCTCATCCCAACTACCCTTGAAATCAAGAGCGCATGCCCTCAACATATCTTTTAGAGTTTAGATGGTCCTCTCTTCTTGACCATCTATCTAAGGGTGGAAAGCTAAACTAAGATGGACTTGGGTACCAAGGCCCTTCTGAAAAGCTCTCCAAAACTGGGAAGTAAACTGAGTACCCCTATCCGAGATGATAGACAATGACACTCCATGCAATCTGACTAACTCTCGGATATACAACTTAGCATAATCCTTAGCTGTATAGGACGTATGAACTGGAAGGAAATGAGATGACTTAGTCAATCTATCTATAATAACCCAAATCAAATCATGATGATGACCCGAATGGGGTAAACCCATCACAAAATCCATGTTCACCTCCTCCCACTTCCAAGTGGGGATACCAAACTCTTGCAATGTACCACCAGGTCTTTGGTGTTCTACCTTAACCTGTTGACAAGTTTCACACTTTACTATAAACTCTGATATATCTCTCTTCATTCCACTCCACCAATAGAT
Organism: Capsicum pubescens; assembly: GCA_030864215.1. Lineage (NCBI taxonomy): Eukaryota > Viridiplantae > Streptophyta > Magnoliopsida > Solanales > Solanaceae > Capsicum > Capsicum pubescens. The sequence continues at coordinate 104,419,216 of CM061543.1, forward strand.
TTCCTGTAAGTCGCGGTACATCTTGGTAGCGCCTGGATGAATAGAATAATGTGCACCATGTACTTCGGCCATAATTCTCTGTCTCAACTCATCCACACAAGGCACACACAATCTATTTTGGTATCTTAACACACCATATCCCCATTGGGAGAAAACCTCTACTTTTTGGTCTTTTATCGACTCCTTCAGTTTGACTAAACTAGAATCCTTATGATGTTTCTCTTTCACTTCCAAAACTAGAGAAGATTTGGAACTACTCTGAACCCTAATATTTCCTTCAGCTAAATCAACCAACCTAACACCTAATCTATCCAAACAATGAACTTCTCGAGCTAATTCTTTCTTATCATTCTCCACATGAGCAACACTACCCATAGACAACCTACTAAGCGCATCTTCCAGCACATTGGACTTGCCCGGATGATACAACACACTTATATCATAGTCTTTCAACAACTCCAACCACCTTCTCTGATGAAGATTCAACTCCCTCTGAGTAAACATATACTGTAAACTTTTATGGTCCGTGAATACATCAACATGTACACTATACAGATAATGTCTCTAGATTTTCAAATCAAAGACCACAGTAACTAATTCAAGATCATGGGTTGGGTAATTCTTTTCATGAGGCTTCAACTGTCTAGAGGCATAGGCTATAACCTTACCTCTCTGTATCAACACACAACCCAAACCAACTCTAGAGGCATCACAATAAACAACAAAGACGTCTGTACCATTAGGTAATTCTAGAACTGGGGCTGAAGTGAGTCGAGTCTTCAACTCCTGAAAACTCTTCTCGCAGGAATCTGACCACAGGAACTTAATTTTGTTTTAGGTCAATCTAGACATAGGAGACATGATAGAAGAGAAACCTTTAACAAAACAGTGGTAATAACCAGCTAGACCCAAGAAACTACTAATGTATGACGGAGAGATAGGTCTAGGCCAATTTCTTACGGCTTCTTTCTTTTGGGGATCGACTCTAATGCCATCAGTGGAGATAATATGGTCGAGAAAGGCTACTAGTCTTATCCAAAATTCACACTTGCTGAATTTGGCGAACAATCGATGATCTCTAAGAGTTTGCAAGAAAACTTTAAGATGATCTACATGGTCATCCTCACTACGGGAGTGCATAAGGAAGTCATCTATAAATACTATGAAAAACATGTCTAGATACTATTTGAACACTCCATGAAAGTTGCTGGGGCATTGGTTAGCTCGAAAGAGATGACTAGAAACTCAAAATGACTATAAAGGGTTCTGAAAGTTGTCTTTGGAATATCACATTCCCTTACTTTAAGATGATGAAAGATGGATCTAAGGTCTATCTTTGAGAAAAAACTTGCACCTTGCAATTGATCAAACAGGTCATCAATTCTAGGAAGAGGATATTTGTTCTTGACTGTAACTTTATTCAACTGACGATAGTTGATGTACATGCACAAAGAATCATCTTTCTTTTACACGAATATGACAGGAGCGCCCCATGGAGAAACAATAAGACTTATGAAGCCTTTATCTAGAAGATCTTTGAGTTGCTCCTTCAACTCCTTAAGCTCTGTAGGAGTCATACGATAAGGAGGTATAGAAATAGGTTGAGTATCTGGGAGAACGTCAATATCGAATTCTATTTCCCTATCAGGAGGTACTCCTATGATATCTTCTAAAAAAACATCAGGAAACTCATTGACCACTCGGACCGACTAAATTGTTGGAGTCTTAGACTTAGTGTCTTTAACTCGAACTAAATGGTAAATGCAACCTTTGGATATCAACTTTCTGGACTTAAGGTAAGATATGAAATAACTCCTGGGAGACACTAAATTACCTGATCACTCAAAGACTGGTTGTAATGCCCCAAAATCGGGTCCCGAGATGTCACACGGTGCTTAGGGTCACAAGTGACCCCAAGCTAACCCGTTTACTGGCATAACTCATAAGCAACTGAATAAAAATATAAATCCATACAAATCAGCAGAAATTAACTCTTTTCTGAATCTGATCGATACAAAAATGAAATTTTACAGGATCACAATTCTGCCTTTACAACCAAAATTGAAATAAAGTACATCAACTTCTACTGACTGTCAATGAAGCCTCTACTAGTACTGACTGTAGGTAGCCAGGTCATGACTCCCAACTACCCCAACTCAATACGACTGATTAAAGAAAATACAACACTATAAACTCTGCATAACTAACCTAAGCCCTTGAATCAAAAGGACTCATTACCTGCTGACTAGATACCACAAATTGACTGGATCTGAAGGTGCAACTATACCTTCTACCTAAATTCCGAGAAAATGTAGCCCACATACGAATATGTGGGTCAGTACCAAGGAAAGATACCGAGCATATGGGGGTGCAATGCATATATAAAATAATATCTTAATATCATCACAGTTTATAAAATTATGCATGTTGATATAGCTGACTCACTTAGCTCGAATTAAATCATCAAAATCATGGATGAATAATATATGTAAAGTAAAACAAGTGAGTCATTACAATACGTTCTCAATTCACTTTCATCTCAATTTCAAATCATCAAAACAATCAAATCTCATGTCAATTCTCATTAGAATATATTCCTTAAATCTTTTAAGAATAATGACTTTCTCAAACTCAGCCTTTTAAGCAAATATGTTTTCATCTCAGATAGAAGAGTACACACACACACATTGGGAGATCCTATAACCGACATAAACCATGTGAGCTACATGGAGTCCAACGTACAACCCACGTTGGGGAGATCTGTCCTATCCTTCCCATCGGAGTAGGACTTCCAGTATCAATTCAAAAACACTAGTGATCACTATATAAATCAGCCTCAGGCTCACATCCTACGGGGGAACGTAGTTCTAGGGAAGTAAGTTCACTTTATACCACCCACTCGGTGCTAAAGATTACTCCCGGACTTAGCTCAGAAATTTAAATCAGTCTCAGGCTCACATTAAAGAAAATCCACAATAAACACTTCAATAATTTTCATCGGGAGCCAATTTGCTACCCCTTTATCATAATCAATAAAAACGTGGATTTCTTTCACAGACGAGTTCAAAATAACTCATTCACGACCAAAAGTTCAAATCATTCAAAACATCTCAAATATTCAACATCAACGTACTTATAACACACATTTTCTCAAAAACACAATTTCAAATGGGGTTCGCGACCCAAATATCAAAATCATGATAAATATTGTTCAAGATTCATGCTTTATATCACCACACATGTAAATTCATCTTTGAAAATCATAAACATCAAGATTTCATAATAATCATCATAAGATATGGGTTCATACTTCAAATTCATAAAAAATATCAAATAAAAATCATGCCTTTGTAAGGAAAATTACTTTTGGGCACAAGAACGAAAGAGAGTTCTTGTTGAAAAATCCCACATACCTTGAATGATGAACTTTATATCGATACTCATTTTTGAGATGTTAATCGTGCCTTTGAATGATGGTTCTTGGAGTTCTTGAACTAGGAACTTGGAATCTTGAATAAATTTGCAGAATTAATGGTGAACTTTGGAGGTTCTTGAAGTTGGATGTAGGAGCTTAGGGTTTTATTTTTGAGGGAATTTGATGAAATATAATATATAATGCTTCTAATAGGCTTTAATATAGGGTTTGGACGGATTTTGGGTGAGGAGGAATGACCAAAACGCCCCTAAAAATCAAATAATTTTCGAATCTGTCCTTTGGTGGACTGTTTTGATAGTCTGAAGTAGATCAACCATAACGTTTTACTCCAATATCCAAATTGGATGAAACCAATTTCATTAGTAAGAGGACTCTCATATCTTTCCATTGATATATAGTATCTCACCCAGATCATTGTGTAAGAGGAGTTATGATCGTTTGAAGTTGACCTAAAAATTCACTTTTTATAGGCTGAAGTAGATCGACCATAACTTTTTGCTCCGATAGACAAATTGGATGAAACCAATTTAATCGGAAAGAGAACTCGCAGAGCTTTCCGTTTATATATAGTAGATCACCTAGATCATTATGTACAAGTAGTTATAATCATTTAAAGTTGGAGCAAAAATACGCCAGGCCTCAGTACTTTTTTTTCCTACACGTTTTACTGTTCACTACTATTCACGGTTCGATCGGAATGTTCATAACTCGTCGCTCGGGTGTCCGTTTTGGATGATCCACATATCGTTGGAAATCTTATTCGATACTCTACGTAATGGTGGGTCATAATCTAAGACATTCTACATGGAAAAATTTATAATTCATTCTAGAAGATAGAACCCGACACGTTTACGCACAAAATTTCAACGAAAAATTTCCCGGGGTATTACATCATCTCCCCCTTGGAAACATTCGTCCTTGAATGTAGATGAATAAGTACAGAATACCATGGAAATGAGGACAAAAGGCTGGGATAACGAAGTCAATCCACTTACTTCACTCCAAACTTTCGAATACTTCATAGAACATGTGATTCATAATGAGAATGGTCACATAGTTGGATCTTAAACAAAGGAGACTGATTTTAAGGAATCGATATCTTTGGTTTATTTAGAGACTGGGAATCAAAGGTCTCGAAGGGTATCTCATCAAAAGAAGGACCACTTGCGCCCAAATAAAATGTCGCTCAACACTCCCTCCAAAAGATTCAAATGACATTGTTCAGGGAGAAAATGAACCATAATTTGATACAATCCTATCGTATGGGAACAAGGACCCATATGGCATAAATTAAGATAGGAATTTCTAGGTCTTGGGAAACATAACTCCTTGCTTCCAAACTTAGCAACACTTCCCAACTACTCCCTCGACTATGTTCAAGCCTAACTCCAAGTACTCATGAGATACACCACATAACACTATAATATTAATCTATATCATGAACCTCAATACACATTGAGCCTCACAACTCCTCACTTCAAACATAACTCTTATTGCTACTCCAACAACCACATACAATCTTATACTAGGGATCCGCTAACTTGTGGTGCATTCTTTTAGATATACAACCATAACATTCAAGCCTATACTCATAACCACATACGCACTTCGCACATGCACCTCTAAACGAGCACTCATAAAGCATCTTCCTCGCTTTCTCTAAGATTCCATCAACTACATCATACACACATACTGGTCAATTCTTTAAACGGCACACATAACATTTTCTCAACCAATTGAACTATACACAAAAACTTTGTATTACTATTCCTATAACCTCATAGAAGTGCATAAAACCAATGCACAACAATCTTTCCAAATAAACATTTAAAACTTCAACTAACCACGGCATGTATCAAGGACTTAGCCTCAATCTAACTTCACTTCACCGCCGTGAGCACACCACCTTCTATCATAGATAAGGAAGTATCTTCTCTCCCTTCTAGACAACTGCTCAACACCATTAGCTTGACTTAATGAAAAGGTCACAAAATTTTAAAACATGAAGACCTGAAACATGAAGGGATAATGTAAATAACTTGACTCTCTCTATTGAGGTCGTAGGAATAAAATATCAAATACAATGGGTTCATTAAGGTATCAAAACTGAAGACACCCATAACGGAAACTGAATCTCACTGATCAATAAGAGTATTGCCTGAGTACTGGAACTGAACATACTGTAAAACTTGAGTATATGAGTCATGGGCGGCATGCCCTGAATTTAGAGCTCATAACTTATGGAATGTGATTTCAACTGCTAGAAGAACTGGAATTTCTCATTTTTGGAAACTAGAAGAGTATGTAATTCTTCATCACGTGTATGAACATGAATTAAGATCATGCAACTGAAATGTAAAGCATGAGTAGGTTTTGGGACAGCTGAAAATACTAAAATAACATTGGGTCAAGCACCGATCTTTCTCACAGCAAATTTACAACTTACTGGTACTTCTACTAAAATGTAAAAGCTTGACTTGACTACTTGTTCTATCATCTCCCCCTTAGCTTTAAGCCACCACTCAAATTCTCAAATGCTTACTAATTTTGAATCTCCACGAACATCTCCATCGCCGGAATGTACACCATCTAGTGCTTCAACTCTTATTTCTATTAGCTCAACTTGAATACTTTCTAACCTTTTGATAGACCATGCTACTTCTGTCTTCTCCCTCTAATACCATGGGCCTATGAACTTATGTTTCTGACCCATACAAATCAAAATCACACTTAAGAGACTCAATATTTCCAATCATATGCCTCGCCTTAACTTAGCCATCAAAACATCATCCATCGTCTAACTAGTATTTATCCATCTAGCAATCCCATGGTACGACTCACTACACCACATACATTAATCCTCGAAATTAAAGCAGTCCCATAATATCTTGGGTGAACTTTATCATCATAATATAATATTAAACTTAATTAAAAGTCAACTATACTTAAACTCTTGTGTACACTGTTCAAGCCTATTAGGTCACTTCCGGCAACTAATACCATTAATCCGGAAACCGTCACATTCGGCTTCATGATCACCAATCATTCAAACTTAAGGTCTCACACTTCACATAATTTACAACTCCATCTCACGCATAACTCCCACGTGAAGATTATAAAACAACACATCCATGAACACTAGCCCACTTAAACTTCATAACAATAATAATTGGTCCTAATCATATAGCCTATCTTATTCACAATCCATTAACACATCCTTCTTTCACCCGTCACTACTATCTATCCTTCATACACAACTTAACATAGTTCATAGCTCTCTACGTCTTAACTTAACTTCCTCTTGCAATCTGGAGAGCGCCTGGATTAACAACACTTACCCACCGAGTACTTTCATCAATAACCTATACTTTTCTAACACCACAAATACCATCAATAACTCTTTCCTTACCCTAAGCAAACAACAATCCACCTTAACTAATAACTCCTCATCTAACTTTCACTAAACTGGCAAACAAGGGTATATCACTTCATTACTAATTCAATCATAAGCAAAAATTCAGATATACATATTCAATAAATCGCCCTTACCACCTTTCTTGTCACTACACTTCTAAACCCATAATTTCAACTAACACAGGAACAACAAGATAAATAAAAAGTTGCTAGTGAATCAAAATAGGCCTCACACGGCTTCACTAGACTTTGGTTTTGTGTTTTGATCAAGAAAATGAGATGAATAACAAAGAAACTATGCTAGTGAATCGAAAGAGCCCCACACGGCTTTACTAGACTTTGATTTTTCACAAACATAATGATAACAAGATTACATAATACAAGAGATAGAAACTTGACACACAACATTCAACGATCTAAGAATACACCTTACTCTGTCTTAATTAAATAACTCATAAGAATGAGGGCATAACTTTCAACTTAAGGAACTTAACACACTACAGAGCTCCTCTCAATCCCTTTGTGTAACTTTTGAAATTTCTTCTAGAAAATATAGAAGCATTACCTGGGGAAGAAATGGAGCTTCCGAATCATGTTATCTCAAAAATAATACATAGAGGGAGAAGTATAGATTAACATTGTAGATTCTGAGGAGAAATCTGAAAGCACATCTAACCTAGGCTTAGTTCATGACTTTTATGAACATGAATAAAGTACTTCAATCTTTGGAACTCAAAAAGCACTGACAGGATACTTTCTAGCTCTCTTACAATCCCATAACTATCTACGGAGAATTAAGCTTAACTGTTTCTGATACCTTGAAAATGAGGCAGAATTGGCTAGAATAGAGTAAGATGAGAATCTATATAAGCTTCTTGGAGAACCTTTTTATAGCACGATCTTAGACTTGAAAGAAGGGAAACATTTCCTAAATGTCCTGTAGCCTCTCGAATAAAAGTTCAGACGTCTCTGTACCGTTCCGTAAGAATCTACTAGACACGATTTCATAGACACCCTAGGACACTTGAACTCTGTGCTCTGATACCAAGTTTGTAACGCCCCAAAATTGGGTCCCGAGACGTCACATGGTGCTTAGGGTCACAAGTGACCCCAAGCTAACCCTTTTACTGGCATAACACATAAGCAACTGAATAAAAATATAAATCCATACAAATCAACAGAAATTAACTCTTTTCTGAATCTGATCGATACAAAAATGGAATTTTACAGGATCACAATTCTGCCTTTACAACCAAAATTAAAACAAAGTACATCAACTTCTACTGACTGTCTATGAAACCTCTACTAGTACTGACTGTAGGTAGCCGGGTCATGACTCTCGACTACCAAAACTCAATACGACTGAATAAAGAAAATACAACACTTTAAACTCTGCATAACTAACCCAAGCCCTTGAATCAAAAGGACTCATTACTTGCTGACTGGATACCACGAACTGACTAGATCTGAAGGTGCAACTATACCTTCTACCTACATTCCGAGAAAATGTAGCCCACATACGAATATGTGGGTCAGTACCATGGAAAGATACCAAGCATATGGGGGTGCAATGCATATATAAAATAATATCTTAATATCATCACAGTTTATAAAATTATGCATGCTGATATAGATGACTCACTTAGCTCGAATTAAATCATCAAAATCATGGATGAATAATATATGTAAAGTAAAATAAGTGAGTCATTACAATACGTTCTCAATTCACTTTCATGTCAATTTCAAATAATCAAAACAATCAAATCTCATGTCAATTCTCATTAGAAATTATTCCTTAAATCTTTTAAGAATAATGACTTTCTCAAACTCAGCCTTTTAAGCAAATATGTTTTCATCTCAGATAGAAGAGTACACACACACACATTGGGAGATCCTATAACCGACATAAACCATGTGAGCTACATGGAGTCCAATGTACAACCCACGTTGGGGAGAGCCGTCTTATCCTTGCCATCGGAGTAGGACTTCCAGTATCAATTCAAAAACACTAGTGATCACTATATAAATCAGCCTCAGGCTCACATCCTACGGGGGCATGTAGTTCTAGGGAAGTAAGGTCACTTTATACCTCCCACTCGGTGCTAAAGATTACTCCCGGACTTAGCTCAGAAATTTAAATCAGCCTCCGGCTCACATTAAAGAAAATCCACAATAAATACTTCAATAATTTTTATGGGGAGCCAATTTGCTATCCCTTTATCATAATCAATAAAAACGTGGATTTCTTTCACAATCGAGTTCAAAATAACTCATTCACGACCAAAAGGTCAAATCATTCAAAACATCTCAACTATTCAACATCAATGTGCTTATAACACATATTTTCTCAAAAACACAATTTTAAATGGGGTTCGCGACCCAAATATCAAAATCATGATAAATATCGTTCAAGATTCATGTTTTATATCACCACACATGTAAATTCATCTTTCAAAATCATAAACATCAAGATTTCATAATAATCATCATAAGATATGGGTTCATACTTCAAATTCATAAAAAATATCAAATAAAAATCATGCCTTTGTAAGGAAAATTACTTTTGGGCACAAGAACAAAAGAGAGTTCTTGTTGAAAAAACCCGCATACCTTGAATGATGAACTTTAGATCGATACTCATTTTTGAGATGTTAATCGTGCCTTTGAATTATGGTCTTGGAGTTCTTGAACTAGGAACTTGGAAACTTGAATAAATTTGCAGAATTAATGGTGAACTTTGGAGGTTCTTGAAGTTGGATGTAGGAGCTTAGGGTTTTCTTTTTGAGGGAATTTGATGAAATATAATATATAATGCTTCTAATAGGCTTTAATATAGGGTTTGGACGGATTTTGGGTGAGGGTCAATGACCAAAACGCCCCTAAAAATTAAATAATTCTCGAGTCTGTCCTTTGGTGGACTGTTTTGATAGTCTGAAGTAGATCAACCATAACGTTTTACTCCGATATCCAAATTTGATGAAACTAATTTCATTAGAAAGAGGACTCTTATATCTTTCCGTTAATATATAGTATCTCAGACATATCATTGTGTACAAGGAGTTATGATCATTTGAAGTTGACCCAAAAATTCACTTTTGATAGGCTGAAGTAGATCGACCATAACTTTTTGCTCCGATAGACAAATTGGATGAAACCAATTTAATCGGAAAGAGAACTCGCAGATCTTTCCATTTATATATAGTAGATCACCCAGATCATTATGTATAAGGAGTTATGATCGTCTAAATTTGGAGCAAAAATATGCCAAGCCTCAGTACTTTTTTTCTGCACATTTTACTGTTCACTACTATTCACGATTCGATCCGAATGTTCATAACTAGTCGCTCGGGTGTCCGTTTTGGATGATCCACATATCTCTGGAAAGCTTATTCGATACTCTACATAATGGTGGGTCATAATCTAAGACATTCCACATGGAAAATTTATAACTCATTCTAGAAGATAGAACCCAATACATTTACCCACAAAATTTCAACGAAAAATTTCCTAGGGTATTACACTGGCTCATATGGAAATTGAAACTTCACTACTTGGGTGCGATAATGTAACACCCCATATTTTGGGCTAGAACAAAAAACCATCTTTTCTATTCGTAGATGATCCTAAAGCCATAAATCCTATGCAAATTTTTTATGTTAATTAATTTAGTAGTGTGGGGAATTGAATGAGCTTTTCTTTGATATAAGATTCTTCCAAATTCGATACCCGTACAAGATGTTATGGCTAATTTTAGTCCTAGTCGAAAAACATCGTCATTTTGGTACATGGTGCGTCGCGGAGGTGCTCTATTTAATAATTGTCAAATTCCAGTAGCCTAGCGCAATTGTGGCGCGTCGCACTGATGTTCTTGGTCCCAACCAGTGGAACAACGCGATGGCTCTGTGTCGCGGTGACCCCAAGAATCCCATTCATCATTTTCCAGTGAGCCACCGCGATAGTGGCGCATCGCGGTGACTCATAAAATCGGGCTGCTAGTTATATTTTATTCCATCTCATTAAGGGTATGTTGGGTAATTTCCACCCCCCTTATCAGCTTAACATGGGATTTTTCTCCCAAGTGACCACATTATTCATATTTTCTTCAAAAATTTACAAGAAACTCTCTCTAGGGTTTCAAACTAAAAACCCAAATATCCTACGATTTTACCATGGGTTTTCAATAATTCTTTGACATTCGAAATCCCCTTTGCGAGGGATACAAGAAGCACCCATCAATTGTTCGAATAGCATCTCTAAAGCACGAGTTCATTCAAGAGTCATAAATTAAAGTATGCAGGTTTTTTCTAAAATCTCATGGGCATAGAAATCATATTTTTAAGAAAAGGGTTTCAGATTTATGAAGATATTCATGTTTTTAGAAGCGTTTATGATATTTTTTTGGCCTTTAGGCCTTCCCCCAAATTGATTTGAAATTTTATATATATGTAAGCATGTGTTTTAAGGTTGATGATTGAATTGAGAGCATGATTCATGGAAAAATATCCCTCTCTTGTGATGATTTTCATTTACTTATGATATACTATGAAATCATTTAAATGCATCTTGAAAAGCATGTTATGAAATGTCTTGAATAATGTTATATTTGGATTATGATTTTGATTCCAAAAGAGAGAGGGTTGTTTATGCTGATGAATGCTGAATATAATCATATAATGAAAAGAGTTTCATGGTTTGTTAAAGATTGCATGACCACCACTTATTTATTGAAAGGATGAGAACTTTTGCATAGCTTTGACTTATGTTTTCGGAACATAAAATTTCTTATGCAAATTGCATCTTTGGGTGGTCTGAACTATGTTTTAATAAAAAGATCATGCTTAATGCATTATGGCTCAGAATTACGACTTATATGTCTTGGTATGACAATACCAAAATAGACAATGCCATAATAGACTCAGACAAACCTAGAAACCAGATTTTCATAACTTAAGATTTCAGGATGATATATATTTAGAAATGGATAAAATTAGGCATAAAGAGATGTTAGGTTATCCCTCGAAAAAGGCACGAGTTCAGATAACTCATTGCCTAAAACCGTGATTTGTCGATCCGGGTATATTATATTACGCTGGCCTAGTGCCCTATGGCGTATTAGACTCAGACACTTCAATCCTTGCAGCATACTTGGATTGGGGGCTTCCCCACTGAGTCAATGAAGGACTCCATATAGCCTGTGGGGTTTTAGACTTCTAGGGGAGTACCACCTAACTTAGAAGTAATATGAAGATCAGAAACTGCATTGACAGAAAGGTTCAATGATTATCAAAGATGCCCATGTGTTTTGGAATTTTTATCATATATGATGTTTTATGACTAGCTCTCAACTATTTTATTTATATCAAAAGCTTTTTTTTGGATTGCTCTGCATACCAGTACATCTGTATTGACCCCCTACCTTCCAGGTTCTGAGGCACAATCTAGGGATCCTGATAAGCAGTAGATTTCTTCGAACAAAAGTGCAGAGTCAAGTTAGTGAGCCTTTTATATTTCAGAACGCCTATTTACTTTCAGATATGTATCATTAGTTATAGTTTTGGTATACTGGGGCCTTATCCCAGTTTTCAGACAGTTGTTATTTGATCATGTAGTAGAGATTTCACAGACGGTTTTTAGATGTTGTTAGTTGGTATTGGATTTTATTCTTTATTGTTGAACTGAATCTAGAATATGACCATGTTTCTGTATTAGATTATATTTCCGCATCTTTATTTATTATATGAATGTTGTACATAATTACCAGATAGAATAGGGCATCCTGGCCTTCATAGTTTGGGATGTCCATTACGGCCTGGCCCTAGTTCGGGTCGTGACAAACTTGGTATCAAAGCACGGTTCATGGTCCCAGGGTGTCTGTGGAATCGCGTCGAGTAGAGTCTTATTTATGGGTATGTAGCGCGCCACACTTATAAGTAGGAGGCTATGAGGCATTTAGGAATGTCTCTCTTTCTTCATGTTCTAGTTCGTGCTATGAAGTCAGAATGTCCCTCTTACATACTTTAATTTATGCTATGGTGTCGCCCATACGAAAGTAACAGTCACCCCAATTCTTTCCTTACTCTGATGTTCTTAGACATATCTCAATATTAGAGTGATTCAAGTACAGAAGTTTAGAGTCTAAATGACGTGGTTCTTTCTGATTGAGCCATATAAGGTTTTGAAATTATGCAAGGACTTCTGAAGAGTCTGTTAGTGCCTCAGAGTGTATTCATTCTAGTGTGAACTTTGATTCTGATGAAATCGTGCTTTTCAGCCATCGGTATTAAGTGTATTCAGTCCTTTTCAAAATTTATACTGCAGATGTCACGCTTAAGGGGGAATGATGTGTAGCAGAATATTGGAACTGTATTTTCACCTGAGTAGTAGTATGAGTTAAGTGTCGGTGTCATGACCTGTTAGTGGAGATGTTGGACTAAGAAGTTGGTGATGTGAAGTCACAAAGTTAGAAGTTAGAGTGAGGGTGATTTTCGTATAAATAAATATTTTATTTGAATAACCGATATTTGAGGATGATTTACCCCTTTTTAGTGATAGACTAATGTGGTAGCTAGTGGTACGTATGGATTGTATGGTAGTCTGTGGGGGGAGTGTTGGACTCAGATTTTTTTTATTTTATTCATACAGAGTAAGATATGTATTCTTAGATCATTGATTATTGTGTGTCAAGTTTCTGTCTCTTGTAATGTTGTTATCATTGTGTTGTTGAAACTCAAAGTCTAATGAAGTCGTGTGAGGCCCATTTCGATTCACTAGCAACTTATTACCCATCTTGTTGGTTCTTGTGTTGGTTGGAACTGGGGTTTAGTGGTGTAATGGCAAAAAAAATGGTAAGGGCAATTTATTGAATATATGTATGGCCGAATCTTTTTGCATATGATTGAGTTGGTAATGAAGTGATACATCTCTGTGTGTTAGTTTAGTAGAAGGTAAGGTAGAGAAGGAGTTATTAGTTAAGGTCAATTGTTGTTTACTTGAAGTATGAAAAGATTTGTTGACAATGTTTGTCGTGCAAGGAAATTATAGGTTATTGATAAAGGCACTTGGTGGATAAGTGGTGTTAATTTTAATGCCCCTGAGGTTGTAAGAGGGAGTTTAGTTGGGACTTATGGAACCATGAACTAAGTTTAGTTGTATAAAAGGGGTAGATAGTAATGATGTGTAGAAGGAAGATGTGTTAATGGACTTTAAATAAGATAGATCACAGGATTGTGATTGATCCTTATTGTTATGAAGTTTTGGCGGATTAATGTTTCCAGATGTTTTGGCATGTAAGAATATTGCATGAAGTGGTGGTTCATCATAGCTAGAACTAGACACTAAGTTGGAATAGTAGATTATGATCAAGGTGGATATAATGAATTGATGTGGTGGGTGTTAATTGTGTGAAAGTGATCTAGTAGGCTTGAACATTGTATACAATGGCTTAAGGTTATTTGACTTGTAATCAAGTCTGATGGTGTAAGTATGATGAAGAAGTACACCCAAGGTGCTATAGGGGCTGCATTATTTTCAAGGATCATTGCATGTTGTGTGGTTAGTAGTACCGTTGAGTTGCTAGGTGGAGAAAGACTAGTTAGATAATATGCGATGTTCTTGATAGCTAAGTTATGGAGTTATGATTAATGATGTTGAGACTTTTTGCATAATCTTGATTCTCATGGTTTAGAAATATAAGTTTAGAGTCGTGATGCTGGTAGACTATGACATAAGTGGTATGGTTCATCAAAGGTTTGGAGATATCCATGTTTAGTGTTAGAAAAGTCTGAGTTGGTGAATGTTTAAGATGTTATATGATGACTTTTAGGGCTACAGAAACCTAAGGGGTTGAATCATAGAAGGAGGTATTAGCATTGGTTGCTATACATAAAATACCATCTTACAGGGTAAGTTTAGTTTTATATGTATTGTTATATCCCCAACTCTAGAGTAAAGTGATTTCAGTTTATACCAGAGTGTATATAGTGGTTCACAGACTTAGAGTAATGGCTTAAATCTAAGAGGGAGATGGAAGAACGAGTAACCAAGTCAAGTTTTCAGATGCTAATAGATGTGCCATTAAGTTGTGGAATTGGACGTGAGAAAGAATGATGCTCAATCTATTCTTATTTCAGCAGTTTACTTCAGTTATTCCGATACATACTCATGCTTTATGTTTTAGCTTCATGATCATAACTCGTGTTCATGCATATGATTAAGAATCATGTACTCTCCTAGTTCCTAGTATGATGAGTTCCCAGTTTGTTCAGCAATCAGAATCACTTTCCGTAAGTTATGAATTCTAAAAATTTAGGTCATGCAGTTCATGACTCTTGTGCACATGTGATACTCTTAATGATCAGTGAAAATTTAGATTTATATCAGGTACATCCTCAGATTAGATCTATGTAATGATTCCATGCCGTGAGTGCTCTATTCCTTACGTCTCAGTAAGGTATCAAGTTATGCTTAGTACTCTCCTCATGTTCCGAATTCTGGTGTCCCAATTTTTCAGTGACCTTTTACCTTAGGTAGAGATAGTGATGATGAATAATTGTCTAGATGGGAAATAGTAAACATTTCTTGTTGATAAAAGATGGTTGTGTGCTTATTTGAGTTAAGGTAGTAATTATGGAGTAAGATTGAGGCCAAGTCTTTGATACATGTCAAGGTTAGTTGAAGTTTTATGTGTTATATTTGGAAGAAATTGTTGTGTGCTTATTTTAATGTAAGCTTTTAAGTTTGAAAGAATTTTGAGGTGAAGTTTTGGAATACGAATTTGAAGGTGAGTGTTGGAGTGGCAAAAATAATTAGGCATGAGATGAGGAGTTATGAAATGCAGGGTGTACTAAATTTATGATTCAAACTAGTATTACAGTATTATGTGGTGTGTCTTGTGATTTTGAGTTATGCTTGAAGATGATGAGGGGATTTAGTTTAGTTTAGACATTAGTAGATGGAAATATCAGCGGCCATGTGAGAAAAAAATAAATGGAATCAATGAGCATGGTGTTTAAGGAAAAAGTATAATTGAGAGGGTATTTTCGTAGTGTGGCTAATCTTGAAAGTAAAAAGTGGCAATGCCTAAGGTTTGGTAATTCTATCCTAGTTTACGAGTTATATGTTTATATTCCATGCTATAGAGTAGTGTCATTGTTGTGATTCCTTAGTTGGATGTCTTGTGTAACTCATGTTAGAGATTCCTTGCTCCATAATGCTACTATAACTTCTATAGAAAGAGTGTTGAAGAGATACTCTAGTTAAGTATAAGTGTCCCGTATGATTCAGTTTAGCAGTCAGGCAGACAAGTTACTTTGGTTTTCCACCTTTTCACCCAGTCCTACTATCTGAAATCCAATGTGTATGACCATCCCAAAAGATAATCTATTCCATCCGTGTAAGTTGTGAACTCATTTCAGTCCAAACATTATGTTTCAGATTCAGTTATTTAGTCATGACTCAGTTCATAAGAGTTCAACACATTATCTTAAATTTTTCCAACTATTTTAGCTCAGACAGTGTAATACCTTTGTACGATCTAAATCTTGCTGCCTCATGATTCGTACCTACATAAGTTATCACTTCCAAATTCGATGTGTGTGATTTGAGCATAAACACTTTGGTGGGAATCATAAACTCTCAGCATGAATCAACTCTTTGAAGCAAGTAAAGTCAAGTCAGCTCAGAATTCAGTTTCACGATAGAAGTTTAAATATTTTAGATCAGTTATATCTTTTCTTATAAGACACATTAGGTCCGCGTTATTCCATACCTTTAAGCTTCAATGTTTCTACCCATCATTCGGGGATGAATGATCCCAAGGGGGAGATAATGTAACACCCCGTATTTTGGGGTAGAATGAAAACTGTCATTTTAATGCGTAGATGATCCAAAATCCATAAATCCTATGAAAATTTTCCATGTTAATCAATTTAGTAGTGTGCGAAATTGAATGAGCTTTCTGTCGATATAATATTCGCCCAAATCCGATACCCGGGCTAGATGTTATGGCTAATTTTAGTCCTAGTCAAAAAACACCATCATTTAGGTACTTGGCACGTCGCGGAGGTGGTTTATTTAATAATTTTCAAATTCCAGTAGCCTAGCGTGATTGTGGCACGTCGCACTAAATTTCAAAGTCCCAACCAGTGGGACAATGCGATGGCTCTGCATCGCAGTGACTCCAAGAATCCCATTCGTCATTTTCCAGTGAGCCACCACGATAGTGGCGCGTCGCGGTGGCCCACAAAATTGGGCTCCTAGTTATATTTTATTCCATCTCATTAAGGGTATCCTGGGTAATTTCCAACCCCTTTATCAGCTTAAGCATGGGATTTTTCTCCCAAGTGACCACATTATTATATTTTCTTCAAAAATTTACAAGAAACTCTCACTAGGGTTTCAAACTAAAAACCCAAATATCCTAATTAAAAGTTTGAATACTGAATTAAAAGTCTAACACTGAATCTAGTAGTCTGACAAGCCTCTACTATCTGAATCTAGAGAGTCACTGGGACAGGCCCCAGCTGACTCAAACTGTCTGAAATAAAAAAAAAGAACATCTACTAATAAACTGAAAGTATGAATAACTAAGTCCCCGAACTATGAGGATTCACCAACTGCAGGGATGTAGATGAGATTCTCGAAGATCAGTCACGCTGCTGAGACTGAGCACCTGAACCTACATTATGAGACAATGTAACACATAGAAGTATATGTAGATCATTACTTTGAGGATATACTGAGTATATGGGGGTGCATGCAATAAGTAAACAATATCATCACAGTTTATAAAATCATGCATGCTAAAAGTAAATGACTCACTTGGGCTTGGGTAATCTGAAATCCGAAAGTAAAATCATGACTAATAAAACATGTAATCTAAATATTGTGAGTCATCACACTTAGTTCTGAAATTTGTATTTCTGTTCTATTTCTCAAATCACATAGGCTAAGTGAAGTTTGAAAACTTATTCTATATATCTTAAGACTTCAAATCATTAAGCTATTTTAAGAGTAGGGGACATATTTTGGGAGGTTCTTCTAACCGACATACACCATGTCAGCATCCATGGAGTCCTACGACTGGCCCCCATTAGGTAGGGTTGTTCTTCCCTTGCCATCGGAATAGAACATCTATCTAATGTGATCACAATCTGAGTCATCCACGTAGAAGTGAGAATAATCTAAATCCTACGTTGGAACGTAGTTCTAGGGTATGAAACCGTAGTAACTTACCCATCTTGGTGCTAAATACTACTCCCATTCTTACGCTTAAAATCTTAAGAAATCCATTTCAAAATAGCACATGGTTAAATCTCAAGTTATATGAACAAAGTGAATTCTTTATCTTAGCTTGGGACCAAAAGGTCAAATCGTTATCAATAATCTGAGAATAATCTTATTTGAGGGTGCTTATAGCACAAATAATCTTGAAATAGAAATCTTAATTAGGGCATAATGACCCATGCAACAATCTCATGTTAAAACATCTAAAAAATCATGTAAACACTTAAAATTCATCATAAAATCTGGAAATTTCAACAATATGCATGGAAATATAAATATAATCATGTAATTCAACTTCTAAATCATGGGAAATCTTATAATCTTGCAAATAATAATAATGGGTATAAACCCTAACTTGAATTTCATGGAAAATCATATAAGTTGCAGTAAATTTGTAATTAAAATAAAGTTTTGGGCACAAGTATGAAAGAATTATCCTTGTTCAAGACCCACATACTTTAAATTGATGATCTTTGATGAGAAACTCGAATCTTGGATTCCTATTGATGTTTTGGAGATGGCTTCTTGGAGTTCTTGAATGGCAAATTCTCAATCTTGAAGAGTCTTGGAGAATTAATGGAGAAATTTTGGATTTCTTGGGAGGAAGTATGAGTCTTAGGGTTTTGTTTAAGAGAGAATGATGAATAAAGCATAAAGTGCTCTCAAATATGATTAATAAATTATTTTTGGATGGATTGGGGGGTTGGGAATTTACCAAAATACCCCCTTTAAACTTTTATACGAAACTAGAAAACATACATTTTCCCAATATGGGTGGCCACCGCGACGCACCACTATCACAGTGGTTCACTTAAAATCGACGAATGGAAAATGGGCAGACTCCGCGACGCGGAGACATCGCGGTGCCCCTTTTGAATGCCATTTTGGCATATAGCGCGATGCACCATTATCATGTTGGACCTCTGGAAATTGACAAATGGGAAATTGACCCTTTCCACGATGTGCCATTATTGCGGAGGGCCACTGGAAATTGACAATTGTCATTTAAACCTTCTACGCTACGCGCTATTGATCGAAATTATGGTGTTTTACGACTAGGACTTAAAATAGCCATAACTTCTTACCCGGTTATCAGATTTATGCGAATCTTATATCGTTGGTAAGCTAATTTAATTTCCTACACAATGGAAACTCTAAATCTAATAACTTCCACACGAAATTAAAAGTATTTGTTTTGGAAGGTATCCCTTAACACTCTAGGGACGAATTTGAGCTAGGAAAAATCGTGGGGTATTACACAAGTTCCATATTAAGCATGTCATATTATAATTAAAAACTCATGAATGCTACTTCAAAATGTTCTAACCTCTCAAATTGACTCTACCAAGTTGGCAAACTCATGCATATTACTCAAAAGAGAGATCATATGTCCTAACCATCACAAAACATATGCCCTCAGGATAAGAGAGTCACCCATATTCACTCACTAGTATGCAATTTATCACAAAAGTGGGCATAAGAATTAAATTTTGCTCACTCTCATAAAGAATTCATATGTCACATAATATTAACCATAAGCTTTCTCTTAGTGTAGTACTCCACTAATATTAGAATATCAAGGCTCAAGATCAAGTTGGACTTTAAAGGTTGTAATGTAGGCTAAGGGACAGGTAGAAACTATTCTGTCCAGTGATAGTGACTACTCTTCCTTAAGCGCTTTAATACATCATACTTTAATATATATTTTATTAGGGCTTCACTTTCACTTTTACCTTCTTCAATTCTACACTCAAGAGTAGGCTCAGGTCATGATATTTTGAAAACAACAGTGCATGTAGAGTATGAAGTAATCATAAACATGTAAGCTGATAATGTTCATCATAGACATAACAAACAGAGTATAACTATAAAATCATGAGTTGACTGATTTATTACTTGGAAGTTCTGAAATAAGTAAACACATAGGTATCGAGTGTTCATAACTCGCCAGCACTGAATGATTACAAAATTCAATAACAACACTTGAAACAATGACATAAAATCCCAATTCAAAAACCCAAAACATAATACGTGTCATCAAACTGATAAAGTCGATAAATTTGAATATATGAATGTATTAAACTTAAGAGGATAACAAATTCACATGGTTTAATTCATAATTTGATAGCTTGACATGGGGGCAATTGACTATGACATGAGTAGTTGAAATTCAAAACATGAAGTAAACTAATTTTCATGGGGAAAACATGTTGACATGGCTTGAATTCAAATTTCTAAGATTACATCAGATTAAATTCATGATTTATATGGATAATTTCATAAAAAAAATTAAAAATCCAAACATAAACAAAAAGGGAATTTTTAGGACTTAATGGGAAGAAGGAACCCATTGATGAATACCCCACATACCTGAAGTTTCTTTACTTGTGAAGAAAGTTTGAATCTTGGGACTTGAAGGATAAATTTTGGGTGAGGAACCCTAATCTTAATGTTCTTGAATATTGGAGGAGAGAATATGTTGTTAATTGGTTAAAAAAAGTGGGGAAAATAATTCCTCTTCATGTTTATAATTCATCGGTTGGGAGTTTAAAGAGGAGAAAAGACCAAAAAAACCCTTAGGATCCCTTTGGAAATCGTTTGGAAGACATCCCGACGTCTTAGATCACGACTCATTTGTTCTGGATACGGGTCGTGTCTTGAGTTATCACTAGGAGCCAAAATTTCAACCCCTAATATTGTGGGTATGATTCCTCCTGATGACTCATATGGTCTGCTTATGAGTTGTCATCAGTGAGTCGTAACCCCTGACAGATTTAACAGTGCTTCAGTAATTTATCCATAACTTTTCACACTAATATCGGATTAAGGTAAAATTGATATAGTTGGAAAGCTAATTACATTATATATCTGTTTGTGGTTCTTGATATTAGAAATTCCTTATAGAACAAAAGTTATCCTTGTTTGAAGATGACTATAGTTATATGCATCCCAAGAATTTAATAGCTAAGGAATATTTTGACTTGCTCGTGAGCTAGGATGTAACGACCCGAGATTACCCCCTAGTTGTCACACGGTGCTTACAGTCCCGAGGGACCACAAGCTAACCCATGAGTTGGTACCTACTATGAGCACTGAATAATATGATCATAAATGCGGAAGAATACTGATATGCAATAAAGTTTTATAACTAAATTTAAAACTAAAATATGAGTCTATAGAAATATCTAACTGAATCTGATAAAATAATGATAGACTGGATAACTAACTTAATATCTGAATACTGAATAACTGACTCAAATGTCTGAAAAGCCTCCTTAATTAACTGAATGAATATGAGTTGATGGGATAGGCCCCAACTAACTCCAACTAACTACTAACTGAGACATGAAATAAAGTAAGCCTGTCCTCGAAGTATGAGGACTCACCACTGCTACTGCTGAGAATTTGATAAGTCTACTCATAAGCCGGGAACTGAGCATTAGAACCTATGATATAATACATCATAGCGCAAAAGAAAAGGTCTGCGATCAGTACTTTGATTATACTGGTATACTAAATGAGGTAGGCTGATATGCATGGTTTTATGAATAGAACTAATGATTAACTAGATATGCATGTAAATCATGGAGTACTGAGTAGAGAGCATGAAATCTATAGATACTGATAATGCATGAAAATCTGTAAATAATGTGGATGTATGACCAAGCATATAACATAACTGAGTAAAATCTGTAAATTAAAATACTGAGATAACTGAAATTTGTATGTTTTGTTCAAACAAAACTAAGACTGAATAACTGAACTAGGACTATAACTGAGACTATATCTAAGACTGTGGGAGGATCATCTAACCGACATTCCCTAATTTGAGCTAATCGGGGTCCAACTTGTAACCCCAGTTGGAAGGGTCTTAATACCATGCCATGGGTACTAAAAATAGTTGTGTGGATCCACTAAAATGATATAATGTCCAAAGAACCATGGGTGTCAATCCTGAACTGACGGGTGACCCCTGCGAGATAGTCAAACCTAATCTGACGGGTGACTTCTCATATCCTACGCTGGCTACGTAGTTTAGAGTATAGGGACTGCTACTAGTGACTCTGCCTATCTGACGGGGAAACTTCCATACCTACACTCTCTCGGTGCTAAATCCTACTCCTAACTGAAAGACTCTGAAATACTATAATGTTGTGAGTTTAACTGACTGTTCTCATAATGCTCATAATATAATCAGAAGTTATTCTGAAGATACTGAAATAAGACTAAGTAAACAGCTATGGTTTTAGGGTATTTAATACCCCCAGGGCTCAAAATAATAATAGTAAAATGACACTAAAACTTGGAGATCAAAACATGAAGGCTCTTATTAAATAAATCACTCTTGTAGGCATTTTATCAAACACTTGTAGTTCATGGTTTAAAAAAATCATAGGAATGTCATGGAATTTATAGGAATAGTATGAATTCATCATAATAGCATTAAATCATGGATCATGGTTTAATTCAGTAAATCATAATATTAAAACATAGAAGATTAAATAATAACAATAATACCATGGTAACATGGTATAAAATCAATAGAATATGGAGATTCATGGATGAAATCAAAATTTAAAATATGATAACTTGATCACAATTTTATAATTTAAAAAGGTTGCTTGGACTCCATGGATGAATATCTAACATACCTGGTTTAATGAATTTGAAGAGATGAATGGAGAGTTCATGAGAAATTACCTTGAATTTAAGAGCTAGGGTTTATTGTTCTTGAAAAGAGGATCTTTAATTTTTAAGAAGCATTGAATAATGATGAGTAATTAGGTCACTAATAGGTTAATTCTCATGTTTTAGACGGATTAGGGTCGTGGGAAAAGACCCAAATACCCTTAAATGAATTTAAAAACGAAAGCTGAAAACTGACCATCCTGATTTTTGGCCTTGGCGCGATGCACCACTATCGCTCCAAGACACTGGAAAAAGGACAACTGGGACCTGGATAAATGGCGCAACGCGCCACCATCATGGTAATCCTACAGAATCCATTTTGGCCACCTCCATGATGCGCCATGATCGCGGAGGCCCACTAAAAATTGACAAACGGGAAATTGGCCTGCTCCACGATGCGCCATGATCGCAAACTCACACTGGAAATTGAAAATTGTCATTTGGACTATCTACACGATGTGCTAAGGGTTAAAATAATGATGTTTAATGACTGAAACTTAAAATCACCATAACTTCTTACCCGGTTATCGAATTTAGGAAAATTTTATATTGTTGGAAAGCTAACTAAATTTCCTACGCAATGGCAGGCTCTAAACTTAAAAATAATGAGTGTTTCAAAAATTTCATATACAAATACTCATGTATTGGGACTTAGATTATGCTAGGGAAATATGGGGTGTTACAATATCTCCCGCTTGGGATCATTCATCCCCGAATGAAACTAGTTAAGCTAAGGGAACTGATGGACTGAGCTTACACACTAAATATGCATGTCTGATGCATGGAATGCATGACTGAACAGGTTCATGAATGCACGACTGATAGCAACATGATGTACAGATGAAACTGAGCATGACAGAGAAAATAAAATCTTAAGAAGATTAGTACCTCATACTGAATCTGAATTTGTAGAGAAAAGATGAGGGTGCTTGGTCTGCATATCTGCTTCTGCTTCCCAAGTGGCTTCCTCAATGGACTGGTTCCGCCAAAGAACTTTGACTAGTGGAACTTATTTGTTCCTTAGTCTATGAACTTGATGATCAAGAATTTTGACTGAAACTTCCTCAAAGGAAAGACTGTTCTGAATATCTACACTCTCTAAGGGAACAACTACAGTTGGATCACCAAGACACTTTTTCAACAATGAGACATGGAAACTGGGTGTACTGAGGCTAAATATGAAGGAAACTCAAGCTCATAAGCTACCTTTTGAAAATGACTGAGAATTCTGACGGGACCGACATATCGAGGACTGAGTTTCCCTTTCTTGTCGAATCTTTTCACTCCCTTCATGGGAGAGATTTTCAAGTACACGAAGTCACCAACCTCAAACTTGAGATCCTTTCTCCCACATTGGTATACAATTTCTGTCAGCTTTGAGCAACCCTAAGCCTTTCTCTGATCAACTAAACCTTTTCTAACTCATCAAACACTAAGTTAGGCCCTACTACTGCAGCCTCACCTACTTCAAATCAACCAATTGGAGATCTACATATCCTACCATAGAGAGCCTCAAATAGAGCCATACAAATACTAGAATGATAGCTATTATTGTATGTTAATTCAATCAAAGGAAAATAATTATCCCAACTACCCTTGAAATTAACAACGCATGCTCTCAGCATATCTTCAAGAGTCTGAATGGTACTTTCTACTTAACCATCTATCTGAGGGTGGAAGGTTGTACTGAGGTGGACTTGAGTACCAACACCCTTTTGGAATGCCTTCCAAAAATAAGAGGTAAACTGAGTACCTCTATTAGAGATGATAGATAAGGGAACACCGTGCAACCTAACTAAATCTCTGAGATAGAGATTGGCATAGTCCTCGGCTGAGTAAAAGGTATGGACTGGCAAGAAATGAGCTAATTTGGTTATCCTATATATGATAACCCAAATGAGTTATGCTGATGACGGGTACGAGGCAAACCTGTCATAAAGTCCATGTTCACTTTCTCCCATTTCCACATGGGAATACTAAACTCCTGCATGGACCCACTAGGTTTTTGGCACTCAACCTTAACTTGCTGACATATAGAGAACTTAGCTACAAATTCTGTTATATCTCTCTTCATCCCACTCCACTAATAGATCTCCCACAAATCGCGGTACATCTTAGTGAACCCTGGATGAATAAAGTAACGTGCCCCATACGCTTCTGCAAGAATTTGTTGCCTCAAATCATCTACACTAGGCACACACAATCTACCCTGACAATGCAAAACAACATCTCCCCCTTGGGAGAAAACCTCCACTTTATGATCTCTGACTGATTCTTTCAACTTAACTAGACTGGAATCTCTATCCTTCTTTTCCTTTACTTCGGAGACTAGAGATGACTCTGAGCTACTCTACACCCATATACTACCTTCTGCTGAATCAAGTAAACGGATACCTAGTCGGGCAAGCTGATGAATTTCCTGATCTAACTTCTTCTTACCATCCTCAACATGAGATACACTACCCGTAGACATTCTACTGAGAGCATTATCCATGACATTGGCCTTGCTCGAATGATACGGAACACTCATGTCATAATATTTCAATAACTCTAACCATCTTCTCTAAGGCAAATTCAAATCTTTCTGAGATAACACATACTGAAGGCTTTTGTGATCTGTGAACACATCTACATGCACCCCATACAAGTAATGCCTCAAAATCTTTAAGGCAAATACTACAGTTGCTAGCTCAAGATCATGAGTCGGATAATTCTACTCATGAGGCTTAAGCTGACTGAAGGCGTAGGCTATGACCTTACTTCTCTGCATGAGGACACAACCCAAAACTACTCTGGATGCATCACAATACACAACAAAACCATTTGAACCGTCTAGTAGATTCAAGACTGGGGCTTAGGTGAGTTGAGTCTTCAACTCCTGAAAACTCTTCTTGCATGAATCTAACCACTAAAACTTAACTTTCTTTTGAGTCAATCTGGACATGGGGGATGCAATATAAGAAAACCCCTTAACAAACCAATGGTAATAGCCATCTAAACCCAAGAAACTCCTGATATCTAATGGAGAGATAGGTCTAGGCCAGTTTCTCACCGCTTCAGTCTTTTGAGGATTAACTCTAATGCCATTATCAAAAATAATATGACCAAGGAATGCTACTGATCTTATCCAGAATTCACATTTACTGAATTTAGCGAACAACTTATGAGCTCTAAGAGTCTGAAGCACTATGCTGAGATGGTTTACATGATCGTTTTTGCTATGAGAATAGACAAGAATGTCATCAATGAAGACTATGACAAACGTGTCCAAGTACTGCTTGAACACTTGGTTGATCAAATCCATGAAGGATGCTGGGGAATTTGTCAGACCAAAGGACATGACTAGAAATTCGAAGTGACCATACCAAGTTCAGAAAGCTATTTTTGGAATGTCACGTTCTCTGACTCTAAGCTTATGATAGCCTGATCTGAGGTCTATCTTGGAAAAGTAACTGGCACCCTGAAGTCGTTCAAACAAGTCATCAAATCTAGGAAGTGGATATTTATTCTTGACTGTGACCTTGTTCAATTGATGGTAGTCTATGCACATTCTGAGAGAACCGTCTTTCTTACGCACGAATAGAATAGGTGTGCCCCATGGGGAGACACTAGGTCTTATGAATCCCTTATCTAAGAGATCTTTAAACTGTTATTTCAGTTCTTTGAGTTCAGCTGAAGCCATTCTATATGGCGTATTAGATATAGGTTGAGTATCTGAGAGAAGGTCTATTCCAAAGTCAATTTCCCTTTTGGGAGGAACCCCGAAAAGATCTTCAAGAAATATATTTGAGAATTTATTTACTACTGGGACTAACTCAAAAGTAGGAGTTTCTGAATTAGAGTCTTTGACTCGCACAAGATGGTAGACACACCCTTTGGATATCATCTTTCTGGCTCTAAGGTGAGAAATCAACTGACCCCTAAGAGCTATAGAACTACCCCTCCATTCAAGAATTGGTTCATTTGGAAACTGAAAATGAACTATTCTATTTCTACAATCAACTAAGGCATAGCAAGAGTGGAGCCAATCCATGCCGATAATGATGTCAAAATCTGTCATCTCTAACTCCACGAGATTAAATGAAGTAACTTTTTGAGATATTATGACCGGACAGTTCCTGTATACCTTTCTGGCTATAATGGAAATGCCCACTGGGGTAGACACTAAAAAGGGCTTTGCTAGATTTTTGGGACTGACTCCGAAATTGACGGTTATATTTAAAGTTACAAAAGAAAGAGAAGCTCCAGGGTCTAGTAAAGCATAAGCATGTAAGTGAAAGACCTGTAACGTACTAGTAACTACATCAGGAGAATTTTCCTGATCTTGGTAGGACTGAAGAGTATAAATATATTCGGACGCTGACTACTGGTTGCATTGGAAGCGGCACCTTGCTGAGTCGGGCGATCGGATGGAACTGACGACTGATGGGACTAGCCCTGTTGGTGCACATTCCTAACTTTCTGAGCAACTACCCGACACTCTTGAATCCAATGGACTGGCTTGCCATACCTGAAGCACATATCACTACCCGCTCTACACTCACCCTTGTGGTGTCTTCCATACTTCTGACATAAAGGATTTTTATGAGCACTGCTAACACTAACCTGGGAATTAGAGCCTGGTGCCCTATCCCTATTATCATTTCTGAATTTGGGGACTGGGGCACTGGCTGAAGAAGGTACTGGGGCTGAAGACCTCTGATTAAACTAGGGATGGTTACCACCCTCTGACTTTAGCTAATTGAAATTAAAACTACCATCCTAGCTCTCTTGTTTCCTCTTTATCTTTCCTTAATCTTCTTCTCCTCTATCTATTGAGCATGAACCATTAGCCTAGACAAGTCCATATCACTAATTAGCATTGCGGTCCTATATTTCTTGACCACACTATTAAACACGCCAAACACAAACTTACTCATCTTAGACCTATTATCAGCTACCACATGAGGAGCATATCTAGCTAACTGAGTAAACTTGAGAGAATAATCCCTCACACTCTTGCTACCTTGCCTCAAATTAATAAATTCTAACACCTTGGCATCCCTTAACTCTAATGGAAAGAATCTATCCAAGAAAGTCGTGGCAAACTCTTCCCATTCTATAGGCCCTGCATCAACACCTCTAGCAACTTTCCACTGCTTAAACTAAGTATGGGCTACATCCAGCAATTGATATGCAGCCAAATCAGCACTCTGACTAGACGTAACCCCCATAGAATCCATTATCTTTAGAACTATATCTGAGAATTCTTGTGGTTCCTTTTCAGACTTGGACCCCATAAAAGAAGGAGGATTCATCTGGGTGAAATCCTGAATTCTAGTTGCAACATTATTGGCCACTGGGTTGGCCGGAATAGTGGTTGGTCATTCATTTTGTGCTGCTATGGAGCTTGCTAGAGTAGTGAACGCAGCCCTGGATTCTTCATGAGAGACATGCTCATCTAGAGGATCTTCCTGGACGGGCTGAGGGGCTGGCTGAGTTCCTATTTTTCTTTCGTTCTTCTTGGGAGGCATGTTCTATAAACAAAAGGAAGAAATAGATTAGACTGAGAGTTTAACTTGAGCTTATGCTCAATCGCACGACATGAATACTTAAAAGAAGGGAAACTTTTCCTAAACGCCTTGTAGCCTCTCATCCATAAGTATGGTGCTTTACACACCAATACACAAGACTCTACTCGATGCGGCTTTCATACTTCCTGGGACACTTTAAAACCTTAGGCTCTGATACCAAGTTTGTAATGACCCGAGACTACCCCATAGTCATCACACGGTGCGTACAGTCCCAAGGGACCACAAGTTAACCCATGAACCGGTACCTGCTGTGAGCACTGAATAATATGATCATAAATGCGAAAGAATACTAATATGCAATAAAGTTTTAATAACTAAATTTAAAACTAAAATATGAGTCTATAGAAATATCTAACTGAATCTAATAAAATAATGATAGACTGGATAACTAACATAATATCTGAATAACTGACTCAAATGTATGAAAAGCCTCTATAACTGACTGAATGAATATGAGTTGAGGGGATAGTCCCTAACTAACTCCAACAAACTAATAACTGAGACATGAAATAAAGTAAGCCTGTCCTCGAAGTATGAGGACTCACCACTACTGCTGCTGAGAATCTAATAAGTTTACTCATGAGCTGGGAACTGAGCGTTAGAACCTATGATATAATACATCATAGCACAAAAGAAAAGGTCTGCGATCAGTACTTTAATTGTACTGGTATGCTAGATGAGGTAGGCTGATATGTATGGTTTTATGAACAGAACTAATGATTAACTGGATATGCATATAAAGCATGGAGTACTGAGTAGAGAGCATGGAATATGTAGATACTGATAATGCATGAAAATCTA
Source organism: Capsicum pubescens (assembly GCA_030864215.1). Classification (NCBI taxonomy): domain Eukaryota; kingdom Viridiplantae; phylum Streptophyta; class Magnoliopsida; order Solanales; family Solanaceae; genus Capsicum; species Capsicum pubescens. Next base: position 104,448,412 of record CM061543.1, read on the forward strand.
TAAATACTGTGGATGCATGACTAAGCATATAACATAACTGAGTAAAATCTGTAAACTAAAATACTGAGATAACTGAAATATGTATACTTTGGTCAAACAACACTAAAACTGAATAACTGAATTAGGACTGTAATTGATATTATATCTGAGACTGTGGGAGGTTTCAACTAACCGACATTCCCATATTTGAGCTAATCGGGGTCCAACCTGTAACCCCAGCAGGAAGGGTGTTAATACCATGCCATGGGTACTAACAATAGTTGTGTGGATTCACTAAACTGATATAATGTCCAAAAGACTAAGGGTGTCAAGCCTAAACTGACGGGTGACCTCTGCGAGATAGTCAAGCCTAATCTAACGGGTGACTTCTCATATCCTACGCTGGCTACGTAGTTCTGGATTCTAGGGACTACTACTAGCGACTCTGCCTATTAGATGGGGAAACCACGATCCCTACACTCGCTCGATGCTAAATCCTACTCCCAACTAAAAGACCCTGAAATACTAGACTGTTCTGAGTTTAATTGACTTTTCTGATAATGCTTATAATATAATCTGAAGTTATTCTGAAGATACTGAAACAAGACTAAGTAAACAGCTATAGTTTTTGGGCATTCAATACCCCCAGGACTCAAAACAATAATAGTAAAATGACACTAAAACTTGGAGATCAAAACATGAAGGCTCTTATTAAATAAACCACTCTTGTAGGCATTTTATCAAACACTTATAGTTCATAATTTAAAATAATCATAGGAATGTCATGGAATTTGTAGGAATAGCATGAATTCATCATAATAGCATTAAATCATGGTTTAATTCAGTAAATTATAATATTAAAACATGGAAGATTGAATAATAACAATAATATCATGGTAACATGGTATAAAATCAATAGTACATGGAGATTCATAGATGAAATCATAATTTAAAACATGATAACTTGAAAATATCATAATTTTATAATTTAAAAAGGTTTCTTGGACTCCATGGATCAAAAGGATCCATGGATGAACATCTAACATACCTGGCTTAATGAATTTGAAGAGATGAATGAAAAGTTCTTGAGAAATTGCCTTGAATTTGAGAGCTAGGGTTTCTTGTTCTTGAAAAGGGAATCTTTAATTTTGAAGAAGCATTGAATAATTATGAGTACTTAGGTCACTAATAGGTTAATTCTCATGTTTTAGATGGATTAAGTCCATGGGAAAAGACCCAAATACCCTTAAACAAATTTAAAAACGCAAGCTGAAAACAGACCATCCCAATTTTTTGCCTTGGCGTGACATACCACTATCGCGCCAAGCCACTGGAAAAGGGACAACTAGGACTTGGAAAAATGGCGCGATGCACCACCATCGCGGTAAGCCTGTGGATGCCATTTTGGCCCACTCTGTGATGCGCCACGATCGCGGAGTCACACTGGAAATCGATAATTGTCATTTGGACTATCTACGCAATGCGCTAAGGGTTAAAATAACGGTGTCTAATGACTAAAACTTAAAATCGCCATAACTTCTTACCCGGTTATCGAATTTGGGAAAATGTTATATCATTGGAAAGCTAACTGAATTTCCTACGCAATGGCAGGCTCTAAACTTAAAAATAATGAGTGTTTCAAAAATTTCATATATAAATACTCATGTATTGGTACTTTGATTATGCTAGGAAAATATGGGGTGTTACATGGGAGCTATTTGATGACTTAATATATGCTCAAGTAACTTATAAAGCTATCAAAATATGAGGCTTGATTCTTGGGATCATTTACTAGTCAGGATACAGGTCATATCTTACGAATCGTAACAAGTCATTACTACTTGTAGCCACCACTCGTAAGCTGGACAGAAACTTAGAGAACCTATATTGTAGAACTCACAACATCACTTCCTATGACTCGTATAATAATTTTACAACTCTAAGGGTTGAGTCTTACCTAAAATAGAACATCAAAAATTTCATACTGTCTAGGATACGACTATAACATATGACTCGTATGTTGTGTATACGACTTTAGGAAAGAAATCATACGCTACACAGTGATCTTGAAACATGAGGTCTTACAATATCTCACCCTTGGAATCATTCGTACCAGAATGATACTGACTTGGCTGAAATACTAAGAAAAGGTTTAGATGAGGTATGAAACATTTACAAACTGAATTATGACTTAATATCTAAATATGAAATTGATGCATGATGCATGGACTGAGCTGAATTCGTAATTTGCATGAATGCAAATATTTTACTTCATGGAATGGCCATACTCATGAAACTTCGGATAGTAAGACTAGATGGAAAGATGGAAAACTATAGGAGCTTATCTGTCAGATTGTTGGTTGTACGAACTGAATCATACTGAAAGCTTATACTCAGCTTGAGTATTTATCCAATACTTTTATAAGAAGATCTAGTAACATTAGGTAGCAAAGAATTCTTGGGCATGATTTGTACAAGATATCTGAATAAGGAATCTCAATATAGCTGTAACTCTGTAACATGGAAAATAGGTTGATTAAACATAAGCTAGGATAGAATGACTAGGCCTTAGGCAATGCAACTTCTAACTTTCAAGCTTAGCCACACTTCTCAAATACTCTATTAGCTATACTTTTACCATTAAATACCATGCTCATTTGATTCAACGTATGATTCTCACATGGGAACATATAACTACGTAAGCCAAAGTCTGAGTTTTACTACACAATATCTCTATGTTCAAGCATAACTCAAAATTACAAAGTGCAATACATAACATCGTAATACTAGTCTAAACTATGTAATCGATACCCCGTGTGTGGTTCACATCTTTCATCTTAAGAATAATTCCTTTTACCACTTCAATGACTAAATTCAACCTCTCACTAGGAATTTACTAGCGCACAGTGCACCCATCCACTTATATACTAACATGAAATTCAAGCATATCATTATAGCCACATATGAACTTCTAGGTAAACAACCTACCTAAGAAATTTTTCCCACCTTCTCTAATATCTCTGGTTAATAATAACTCCCATGCACTATCCTTAATAAAACACACACAGAATTCTCTACTAACCATGACATATATTAAAAGCTTTACCTTAATCTTTCTTTACACTTATAGCCTTGGATAAAACAATCATACAACAATTTTTCCCCAATAAGAAACATTTACTCTCTCCCATTTAAACCATTGATCATTAATTTTTCATCACCACTATCGTAATATTTAAGGAGAGGTCACTGAAAGGTTAGAACGTGAGGACCTGAAGAATGAAAGAATATTGTACATAACTTTAAAGTTAACTAAGTCCTAAGAAATAAGAGTATTAAGGGCATGAATTCATTAAAGAGATCAAAATTGAGGACATGCATGGCATAATCTGAATTTCACTAGTCATTAAGTTTGTACCATGAGTCATGGGAATTGAACAGACTATAAAGCATCAGTACATTAGTCATGAGCTACATGAACTGAGTTTAGAGTTCAGAAATTCATGGAATATGATTTGGAGTTCTGAGTTAACTGGAACTCCTCATACTAGGAACTGGGAGCGTACATGATTTTATGAAAAATGCATGATTATAAGCTATGATCATGGAGCTAACTTGTGAGGCTTAACTAGATATCATAATGACAGAAGTATAAAAATTTACACTGAGATATGAATGGGTCGGGTATCTTCCTCCCCTATTGCTGTTCTACAATTTACTGGCATCACTACCATAATCTGAGAGCCTGACTTGGTTCTTTGTTCTATTATCTCCCTCTTAGATTTAATCCATCATAAAATAACTTGAACATTTACTAACTTAGAATCTTCATGAGTATCACCATACCCTGACTTCGCACCATTTAGAATTTCAACTTTTCTTTCTATTAGCTCAATCTTCAAAGATTCAAACTTAGATTTTAATACTTAACATGGGTTCTCCTAAACTTTTAAAGAACTATACTAACATCATTATTGAACACCCCCTTAACATATACTATCCTTAACTTTCGTTAGCTTTAGCAATCATCGCATACTTACACCCTTCTTGACAACATACTTGCCTTACTAAACACATAACTTTCATCTTTTCCTTCATAGCCTACTAATATCACATCTCTAAACTTATATTTTCCCTAAACCATGAGAATTACCATTACACCAACATACCCAACATCAACAACCTATAAACTAGAACTTAGCTGGTAAGAACATCGTATACTACATAACTAGCCTTATTCACATTTAGCAACTCAAGGTACTAGCTGAGCACACAAACATCAAAAGCTTAGAAATAATACAATTCCACATCATATGGTGTACACCTATAGATTATACCTACACCATCATACTTAATTTCAAATCAACAAACTTAAATTCTTGCATACACTATTTCAAGTCTACTGGCTCACCTTTCATACAATTTTCCCTATGGATACAAAATCTACTAAATCCATATAAACACCACCCCTCTTTACTGATGTTAAACTTCTAGGTTCATGCTTCTAACTCTAGATGATATGTTGTCACAGGAATCTGAGAGCACATCTGACTTTGTCTTAATGCACGATTTTCATGAATAAGAATAAACACTTTCAAAGTTCAGAACATAAGGGCAATGATGGGATCTTTTTAATCCTGTATGCAATTATATAACTGTCTGTGGGGACTTTCTGAGAAAACTCTATTAGTAGGAATTTAAACTTGACTGCTTCTATTCCCTCAAAAATGAGGTAGAGTCCACATGAAGGGAGCATGAGCAGAATCTATATAAGTTTCTTAGAGAACCTTTCTACAACATGATCTAAGATATTAAAAGAAGGGAAATATTTCTTAAATGCCCTATAGCCTCTCAAAGAAAAGTACAGATATCTTTGTACAGTTCTGTAAGGCTCTACTAAACATGGCTTCATAGACACCCTAGGATACTTGAACTCTATGTTATGATACCAAGTTTGTCATGACTCGAGACTACCCCCTAGTCGTAAGGCGATGCTTGGAACCACAAGTGATCCCAAGCTAACCCATGACCTGGCATACTATTTGAGCAACTGATTCAAATTATATAAAAACTAAATTTACTGAGCAGAAACAAGATTATGAGAAAGTCTAGATTAATGTAATACTAATAAAGTTTGCAATATGATAAAATTGAAGAAACTTGAATTACATGTAATGACTCTAACTGACTATCTATGAAGCCTTTACTATACTGACTATAGATAGCTAGGACATGCCTCCAACTACCACTAATAAATACATATAAATAATCAAAATATAACACATGAACTACAATGGACTGGAGTTCCCAAAATTAGAGAGCTTATCACCTGCTGGATGAAGCTGAAAACTGTCTGACCTATGTGTATGAGCTATATTTGGTGCCTATATTATGAAGAATGTATCCACAAATGCATATGTGTGGTCAGTACGTTAGAATCTACTGAGTATATGGAGACATGCACTAAATCATGGAAATATTTAAAACAAGCTTTAAAATTGAGGATGTGACTTATTTAGTGAAACATACATTTCAAACATGGCTATTCATAAAAACTGTAAGTCATACTGAGATTTATAAATCAAGAACTAAAAATAATTTTGTAAGCTTGGAAGCGGTAAAACATGAATATTGTATGTAAATATCATGTGAAGCTAAACATGCTATAAAACAGAACTGAGGGTCATGTATAGATACAGAACATAAAAATAATGTGTATAACTAGGAATGGAAGAACAAGTAAATCATGTACTGAAATGATCTGAATAGCTGAATCTAAAAAATTGGAATAATATGTAACGCTGATAGAATAAATGCTGAGATCTGTCTACTTGGTCAAGCAAACATAAACTGAGATAATCTAAATACTGACTAAAATTGTGGGAGCTATCATGTAACCAACATAAACCATATGAGCTATTATGGAGTCCAATGTCTGACCCATGTTGAGAAGGGTTGTTCTATCTTTGCTATCGAAACAGAACCTGAACTGGAGTGATCACTAAACTGAGCACATATTGGGCAAGGGGAGACACTCTCTAGCGAGGGCCCTAAATATATGGGGGCACATAGTTTCTAGGAATTAGGATGTGTTGAACACACACTTCCCTCTCAGTGCTAAATCCTACTCCCAACTGAAAGACACTGAAACACTAACTGATACATGCACTGATAACTGATAAGCTCAGGTCATGATATTTTAAAAACAACAGTGCATGCAGAGTCTGAAGTAATCATAAACATGTTAGTTGATTGTGTTCATCATGGTCATAATAAATTGAGTATAACTATAAAATCATAATTTGACTGACTTATTACTTGGAAGGTCTGAAACGTTAGTAAACATGTAGGTATCGGGTGTTCATAAGCTGCCAGCACTGAATGATTACAAAATTCGATAACAACACTTGAAATAGTGACAGAAAGTCCCAATTTGAAGACCCAAACCATAATATGTGTCATCAAACTGATAAAGTCGATGAATTTAAATATATGAATGTATTAAACTTGAGAGGATAACAATTTCACATGGTTTAATTCATAATTTGATTATTTGCCATGGGGGAAATTGAATATGACATGAGTAGTGTAAATTCAAAGGATAAGGTAATCTAATTTTCATGGGGAAAACACGTTGACATGGCTTGAATTCAAATTTATAAGATGACTTCGATTAAATTCTTGATTTACATTGGCAATTTCATAAAAGAAGATTAAACATCCATACTTGAACAAAAAGGGAATTTTTGGGACTCAATGGGCGGAAGGAACCCATTGATGAATACCCCACATACCTGAAGTTTCTTGACTTGTGAAGAAAGTTTCAATTTTGGGACTTGAAGGATGATTTTTTTATAAGAAACACTAATCTTGATGTTTTTTAAGATGGGAGGAGAGAATATATTGTTAATTGATTGAAAATGGGTAAAATAACTCTTATTTATGTTTTTAAATCATGGGTTGGGAGTTTAAAGAGGAGAAAACACCAAAAAACTGCTTAGGAACCCTCTGAAAATCATTTAGAAGTCATCCCAGCGTCTTAGGTCACGACTCATATGTTTTGGATAGGGGTCATGTCTTGAGTCATCACCAGGAGCCCAAATTTTGACCCATACTATTGTGGGTATGACCCCTCCTGATGATTCATATGGTCTACTTATGAGTCCTCATCAGTGAATCGTAACTACTGACAGCTTTGATAGTGCTTCGGTAATTTGGCAATAACATTTCACCTCAATATCGGATTATGGAAAAATTGGTATCATTGGAAAAATAATTAAATTATATATCTATTGGTGGGTATTGATCTCAGAAATTCCTTGTAGAACAAAAGTTATCCTAATTTGAAGATAACTATAGTTATATACATCCCAAGAATTAATCACTAAGAAATGTTTTGACTTATTCATGAGCTAGGAGCTATTTGAGGACTTAATAGATGATAAAGTAACTTATCAAGATATAAAAACATGAGGCTTGATTCTTGGATCATTTACTGGTCAGGATACAGTTCATATCTTACGACTCATAACAAGTCATTACGACTTGTAGCCACCACTCGTAAGCTGGACAGGAACTTAAGGAACCTATACTGTTGAACTCGCGACATCAGTTCCTACAACTGTATAGTAATCTTATGACTCTAAGGGTCAATTCATACGTAAAATAGAATGTCAACCATTTCATATAGTCTTGGATACGACTACAACATATGACTCGTATGTTGTGTAAACGAGTTAAGGAAAGGAGTCATACGTCGCACAGTGATCTTGAAACATGAGGTATTACAAATTGATTCACACATAACTTGCTGAATTATATAATTATTTTGTTATAAAAGGATGCCAATTGAGCATCCAATGTTGTGACATTATCCACCTCAATAATACGTGTAGGTTTCTTCATCGCACATTTGGATACACCACCCTATCATTCAAAATTACCTTATACAATTCAGTCCAGGATAGTATATATCTCGTAATAACTTTTCTCCATAGCTTGGCCTCATGTAATTGAATCTTGCAAATTTTGTGTTATGGTAACCTTTAACAAAAGTATGAGCTAATGCCTCATTAGCCTATTGGTGATAATGACAATTCCTGAGAAGAGACTTAAATCTCTCCCATGCATGATAGATATTTACATATGGATTTTGTTTGAAACTCAGAATCTTACTCCTAAACCTTAGAGTTTTTTCCAGATATAAAGAACCGGATGAGGAATGTCTCTGCCAAGTCGTCCCAAGTTGTGATTGAGTTTGTAGATTCTGCCTTCAACTATTTCTTCGCTTCCCCTAACAATGAGAAGGGGAAAGATTAAGGCTCACATAATCTATGGAGACTCTAGTAGACATGAAAGTTCACTGATCTCCAAGAAGTTCTATAGATAAACCTGTGGATCCTCATATGAAAGGGTTATGAATTATCCAATATTGTGCAATAGTCGTACCATGTTCTGCTTAAGCTCAAATCTACCCCTAGGTTTTGGTCTGTGGTTGGCGGAGGTAATATTAGTTGCAAGTGGAATTGCCATTTCACGCATTATCAGGTAGGCTGGTTGTTCCTCAGCCATGACTGGTGGAATGGTTTTGCCTTGTTGAACTTGTAGGATGGGATAGAAAAGTGTTGCATCTCTCCTCAATCGATGTAAGTGTTGCTTAGGTTTGGATATGGTTTGACCAAATCCTTTTCCCATGCCAGCTTACTTGAGATTCATCCCTTTACCTACAAGTTTAGTAGCTAAAACCAATTCGTCTGCACTTATCAAATAAAATAGCAAAACTATAAATCGTAAGGTTACTAACTTTTAAGTCCCAGACAATGACTCCAAAAACTTGTTTCAATCAAGTTAACACGCAAGTGTACATGGTCACCCAAGTAGTAAAGTGACTCTTATGAGCCAAATATCGATCCCACAGTAGTAAACTATCCAATTCTAGCATAACCAATGAGATTAAATAAGTACGATTTTGTAACACGAGGTAAACTTTGTTATTATAACTAAGTAATAAAAAATAACAATGATGTGAAGTTTGGATTGAAAATAATATGTAGAGAGTTCATGGGTTGAGGCATTTACTTTTCATTCATGCATAACTATGGATTCTAGACGATGTTGGTGTTTACTAGGATTATTGATTATGAGGTTAATAGTATAACGTAGGGGATGGTCACCCTATAAGTTTTCTATCCAAATTAATCTCACAACCACATTGTTGAGCTGGGATATGAGTCTTTAACATGGATGCATTAATCTATCTTCCTATTTTATTAACCAAATAGGGCGTTCAGGTATATCTCTATCCTAACCATAAATCATCCTTTAACAATTAGTACCTAATGATTAAATAAATAATTTACACTCCTTATATTCTTCATTCCATCCCTCCATACCTATGGTCATTTTTTGTGGGGACTAGAATTTATCCTAAAGTTCATGATGCTTTAGAAAATTAAAACAAGAATGCAAAAACAATCTCATCACTTGATAAACATATAAACCAACAATCAAACCATAATTACACAATCATGTTTGTATCCTCAACCCTAGAATGAGGGTTTTTATCCACTCATATTCTTATGAAGAATCACAATAATGGAATTCCTAAGTAAGAACTACAACAGAACTAGAGTAAAGAATAAAAATCCTATTCAGAGCCTCCCTCGTGTGTTTTCTCTCTCTCAATCATTCCAAAAGAAAATAAAATATAAGGTAAGTGTCCTATTTATAGTGTAGTATAAGATTTTCCTAAAAATATAGATGGTCGTGGAACTCCTTTATCGCATGGATCAAAGGGCCTGACACTCACTTACCCCGTGATTTAGTGGGCTTGACATGTTTTTTTCATGCACCTACACTATTTCTTGCATTTCACTTTGTGTCCATCTCTGTGGCACATCCAAATTATGGTAAGTTACTGTTTTAGTGGTCAAAACTCTTCCAAACATGCTCTTTAATGTTGATCCATGACTTTTATAGCATCACATCTTAATCTTGGTGAGTTTTTGGCTTCAATCCTCATATTCTCTAGCTTGAAGAGCTTCATTTATATACTTCTAAATCCATGTTCACACCAAGCTTGCTCCTTATTTAGTCACCCATTGTGGGTCATTTATGGCTTTATTTATCACCTAATGCAGCTTCAATAGAATCCTACAACAACTCATCTCAAGCATTAGACCATGCAAGTCACAAAACTTATCAACACTACACAAGAACAAGCATAACTTATGTTGGTTTATTAGTTATCTCATAAAACCTTCCCTTAATTGTTTTAACTGTGTATTGACTCAATTGAACTATAAACCACCTAAACATGAGTCTTAACATACAATTACATGAATATACACATTATAATCCACTAAGAACATAGAGTTATCCTCAAAACTAAGATAAACGTTGGTAAATAATGACTCTTAGGTATATAATGCCTAAGATATGGGAACCACATGAAGCCTCACTATCTCCTTGACATAGGTTTTGTCTAATTGTTTGGAGTTGTAGTCTACCCAAACTGGAAAAAAGTGAGCTAATTTTATAAACTGATCCACTATCAACCAAATTAAAGAATATTTCACCAAGGTCTTAGAAATATCCACAACAAAATCCATAGAAATATACTCCCATTTCCATCCCGACAAAGCATTCTTTGAAGCAATCTGGTGGGCCTTTGATGTTCATACTTCAGCTGGTTATAGTTAAGACACTTGAACACAAGCTCTATTATGTCTCTCTTCATCCCGGTCCACTATAAAGCTGCCTCAAGTCACAGTAATATTTTGTGGCACCCGTATGAATAGAAGAATGTGAACCATAGGCTTCAGAAAGTATATCACGAATCAAATCTCCAACTGAATGAACACATATCTTTCCCTTAAACTATAATGCCCCAAGCACGTCAATGTTGGACCCCAAAATTTCTATGCTTTTATTTTTATATCTCATTTATGTTTAGCTGTGATTTTTGAGTTGAGTATGATAAGGGATGATAACAAGATTATCAAAAAGTTTTGTGGAATTTTCGAAACGTGTTTGGGGTTATTTCGATACCTCAAACCAGTAAGGATCTACAATAAAAGCATGCCACACTTTGGGCATACCGTGATAAAGGTATGCCACGCCCTTGGAGTGGTGGGGTAAGGGCAAGCCATGCCCAAGGGTGTAGAACAGGTTTCATATTTTCTTAGTATGGGGTCGAGGGTCTTTTTGATCATTTACCTATTAAATGACTTCCCAATCATATTAAACATAATTCCTACCCTCATAACTCCAATTATCAAATCTTTCTTCTCCCCAAAACCCCCAAGAACACAAAGGAAGATTTTTTACTAAATTCAATCTTGCAAGGTCCCAATTTGAGTTTCCCTTAGGAAATTCACTAAGTCAAAGTATATTGGGTTTGAAAAAGGATAATCTTTCATTGCTATGCCAAAAAAACAAGTTTTTATCATGAATTTGAGATTTTTATAACTAGGATTCACTCCCAGTTTTCTTATGCTTGAGTTTATGATGTTTTATCATGAGTTGTACATTATTTTGCATATGCTTTTGTGCTTATTTAAGTATCTACTAAAGCGATCTCGAGCATTGAGTTTTGACAATTTGATATGAAGTTTCTATGAGTTGATTAAAAATCACAATTTGAGCATTCAGTATTCAGTTTGAGTTATGACATTTTGATGTGAAGTTTTCATAAGTTGATAAAAGATTTTAATTTGAGCATCGAGTATTTAATTTATAAGAAGTTCAAGTTTACTAGTTTAAGTTTCAAAAGCATTTCAGTATAACCATATTTTTAATTTTGATATGCAATTTTAGACAAGAAATGAAGTCCACGTAAGACAACAAGAATTTGAGATAGAAATAGAAGCATATTGTGTTTTCAGACTTACTAGCTCATAGGCTTATTTTTAAGGTGAACTTCATCGATCGAGTACGAGTAATTGTATGAGTTTTAGGAGTAGTATCTAGAACCAAGAGGGGAACGTGGGTTACATCTTGGTGACGTTCTTACTAGCTCTTTGTCTAGACCCTCCTCTAACCTCATAAGAAGAGATGGGCATTTAGCATATCCTATTTCCTAGAAACTACATACCATCATACATTATTTCAGCTTGTCCAAATGGGAATCTAACTAGTCCTAATGGGCATGCCATTTATATTATTCATCTTGTCCAATCATACATGTTCAGGTGATCACCACAGTTAGCCTTTATATCCTAGAAGAGTCTATTAGGCCCTTTCTATAAGAGTTTAAGCCATCAGACTCTATGTTGCTTGCATGGTTTATGTCGGTTATGGGAATATCCCACAGAAAAAACAATTTCAAGAACTAAGTGTAATGACTCATCCTGTTTATCAGATTATGCTTTGTTATTCATGTTTATGATATTTTAGTTTTTAGTTTATTCAGTATCTTGGTGAGTCTAATTGCACTTAGCATGCATGATTTAAGATTATGCATTGATTTAGGTTTACTTATTGCATTCACCCCTACTTACTCAGTATATTCTATAAGTACTGACCACATTTACGTTTGTGTTGATACATTGTTAATAATGTAGGTATCAATTGTAGCCCATAATATCATGATCAAGCAATTCACAACTTCCAATCAGCAGGTAATAAGTTCTCTTTATTTGAGGATTCCAGTCAATTTGTAAATTTAATTTTTTATTTCTATTCATTTGTATTGATTAGGGATAGCTGGGGGTCATGTCTCGACTACCTATAGTCAGTATTAGTAGAGGCTTCATAGATAGTCAGTTGGAATTGTTGTATTCAGTTTCAGTTTTCTTTTGTATAACCAGTGTTGTAAATATTTTAAATAGGATTGTATTGAACAGGTTTAGCTAAAGACATCTCTTCCACTTAATATTTCTAATTTTACGTATTTTATTATGTTGTTTATGAATTATGCCAGTATCATAGGTTAGCTTAGGATAACTTGAGGTTCTAAGAATCGTGTGACGTCCAAGGGGTAGTCTCAGGGCGTTATAGTCAAGAGCAGCATCCACCACCTCTCCGTTCACCATCTTATTCTAGAGTGAATTCAACTTCTTGTCTTTAAATTATTGGGCCATAATCTATTCCAAAAATGTTGAGTTCACCTTGACTAGTCAACACTCTACCCCTGTCTGAAACACCAATCTGCATGCAATGTGATGCTAAAGTTTGAAACTCTCTAGCTAAAGATCTCTTGGACACCCTCAAAAAGGACAAACTACCCATACTTACAACCTTCCGGCTTAATGTATCTGCCACCAGATTGGCCTTTCTCAGATGATACTGAATAGTCAAAACGTAATCCTTTAGCAATTCCATCCATCTTCGCTGCCTTAGATTCAAATCCCTTTAAGTAAACATATGTTTTATGCTACAGTGGTCTATGAAAACCTCTGACTTGACACCATAAAGATAGTACATTCAAATCTTTAATGCAAATACTACCACTGCCAAATCCAAATCATGGGTTGGGTAGTTCTTTTCATGAGACTTCAATGACCTCTAATCATAGTCAATAACATACTTATCCTTCATTAGAACAACACCCAATCCCAAAAGTGAAGCATGACAAAATGCTATAAAATTCTTACCTTCAACCTACAGACAAAGAATAGGAGTTTTGGTTAAGAATGTCTTGAGCCTTTGAAATTTCTCCCCACAATAATCCAAACAAACAAAAGGTACTTCTTTCTAAGTTAATCTAGTCAAATGTGTTGCTATAGATGCAAAGTTCTTGACAAACCTGTGGTAGTAGATGGCAAAACCTACAAAACTTTTTACTCTAGTCACTGAGCTAGGCCTAACCCAACTGTTAATTGCCTAAATCTTTTGGGGATCCACCATCACCCCCTTTTCTAAAACTACAAACCCCAAGAATGCAACTGAGGAGAACTAGAACTCACATTTTGAAAACTTAGAATACAACTGCTTCTTTCTTAGAATCCCTAACATAATACAAAGATGACCTATATGCTCCTCCTTACTCTTGGAGTAGACTAAATTATTATCAATGAACACAACAACAAAAGAATTCAAAAAATGACTTTAAGTGTAATGACCCGAGACAACCCCCTAGTCGTCACACGGTGCTTAGGACCACAAGTGATCCCAAGCTAACTCTTGTACTGGCATAACTCATGAGCAACTGAAATAAATACATAAGTCTAAAAGAATAACGTGGAAGATGAATATTTTCTGAATATAATCAATACAAACTATATTAAAATAATTACAACTCTAATATACAAAATAAACTGGAATGAAATACATCAACTTCTACTGACTGTCTATGAAGCCTCTACTAGTATTGACTATAGGTAGATGGGACATGACCCCTGCTATATCGAATTAAAATGACTGAATAGATAAAATAAAATACTACACAAACTTTGATTAACTCAAGCCCTTGAATCGAAAGGACTCATCACTTGCTGACTGGAAGCTGCAATTGTCTGATCTTGATATGCACACTATAACTTGTACCTAAATTATTAAACAATCTAGCACTTAGACGTATACACAGATCAGTACTTTGGAATGTACTGAGCATGTGGGGGTGAATGCATAAGTAAAACAATAGCTCAATATTAATATAAACTTGTAAAAGAATGGATGCTAAGTGTAAATGACTCACATTGGCTTGACTAACAGAAAGCTAAAATCATAGATCATGAATGATAAAGCATACGTATAAATCTTGTGAGTCATAACACTTAGTTCTAGAAGATGTACTTTTACTCTTTCTACTAATGGAATAAGTAGAACTGAAGTTAAGTCTGTTTTAAAATCGTGCAGGCTAAGTGTAAAAGAACTCACCTTTGTATCTGTAAACTAAAAGCTGAAATCTCATAGCTAATGTCTTATATAAAACAGTATCTGAAATAAATTGTGAGTATTTACACTTAGTTTCTAAAAGTTGATTTGTGATTCTGTTTTAGACTTAGGGAATTTCTTCAAAAATCTTTTCTATTATTCTTTTCTATTAGGGAGGTTCTTCTAATTGACATACACCATGTGAGCTATCATGATGTCAAACGTCGGGTTACCCTAAAGGGAAAACCTCACGTTGGGAAAAGGTGTCATACTCTTGCCAAGGAGTATAACCTAAGCTAACTGATCACATCTGTAACTGTCATCCATATAAATGGGAACAACTGAATCTGTACCTATGTTGGCTCGTAGTTCTGGAGAAGTAGGATGCACTAAACCCATACTTCCCGCTCAGTGTAAAATACTATTCCCTTTGATCTGTATGCTCATTCTGTAGGAAATCCACTTTAAATAACATAAGGACTCATACTGAAAGCTAATGGTGCATCTGTTTGCTTTAAACTAAAATTCAAGCTATGAAATAGATCCCATATCTTAGCTAAGGATCAAAATATCAAATCTTGATTCAAAAACTGATAATAAACATATCATGGGAGGCTTAAAAGCATAATTTCTTAGAATATAAATATTCAAGCTAGAGCTTAATAACCCATATTTAGAACTTATGTCAAATCATCACAAATTATGCTCAATAATCCACTATAAATGCTTCAATAATTTCAGTCAACATAATGATATCAAAATCACAATATGAATCCTATGGATCAAAACATAAGCAAGCATAATCTTGATGCACTAAAGCCTTTAAATCTCATATTTTCTTTCATATAACTTGCAACATAATAACATGCTTAAATCTCAATTGAAAATTATTAAATCAAAGCATAAAGAGATGAGAAAAAGCATGCACTTTAACACTTAAATCACTTTATAAATCCATAAACTCAAAACAAGATAGGTTGGGTATGAACCCTACTTGCAATTTACGTAAATTCAAATTCAAAACTAGCTTTAGGCACAAGGATGAAAGAGGATACTTGTTCATAAACCCCACATACCTTAATAGACTTGATTTGATGTAGAGAACTTGACTTTGAAACCCTAGGAAATAATCTTGAAAGCTTTCTTGAGATTCTTAGATTAGGGAACTTAATTCTTGGTTTCTTTCTTGAAAAGGAAGAATTGAATTTTATGTTCGTGGATGCTTTTCTTGAAGTTCTTGGTTTAGAGAGCATATATTAATTCTTATATTGAAGAAGGATTAATGGAGTTTTGAAGTTCTTGGGAGATGGCCTCGAGGAGAAACCCTAATCTTTGTTCTGAGGATAAAGAGGATTAAGGGTTTTAAAAAACTTATTTATGATGGCTATGTACTTGTTTTTGATGATTTATGTTGTGGGAGGTGAAGAAAAAGACCAAAATATCCTTACAAAACTAGTGACAATTGATGAGATTTTTCAGTTGATGACTTGGGTTGAAAAGTCGTCACATAGGTGACGGCTTATCACCTTAAGTCGTCACTTTTGATGAGTTTTGGGCTCTTGTTGGTCATGGGTGACGACTTGGTCTGATAAGTGGTCACTTTGGTGATGGCTTATCACCCTAAGTCATCACTTGTCAGCTGAAGTTGAGGGTTTTCTATTTAATACTGATGACTTGGGCTGATAAATCGTCACTTAGTTGACGGCTTATCAACTTAGGTCGTCACTTGGTTGACAGACGGACATGCTGAAGTAAAATGAGTATAACTTTTCTCTCTAATAATGGATTAAGGTGAAACCAAATGAGTTAGAAAGAAGATTCAAATATCTTTCATTTGGTATATAGTAGAACACGTAACTCATTATGTACAAGGAGTAGTGGTCATTTAAATTTGACCTAAGCTAAATCATTCACTAAAACTTAATCAATAGAAGTGTTCTCAACTCGTCTTTGAGTTAGGAGATCATTATGATCTCGATCACTATACAAAGACATTCCCACATCATATAATTTCTAATCAAACATGTATATACATATAATAATTGGGTTCAAGTCTGTACACATAGGAGCAATGATTAAATTCTAGCCCAAAAATGTGGGGTGTTACATTATCTCCCCCTTGGAATCATTGTCCTTGAATGATTGGTAGGGAACTTGTTGAAGCTTTAGAGGTATGGAATAATGTGGACAAGATATGTCTTCTACAAAAGGATATAACTGAGTTGAAACTTTAAAATCTTTATCATGAAACTGATTTCTGAGTTGACTTGCCTTTATTTACTATAAGGAGCTGATTTATGCTAAGAGTTTAGAATTAGGGTTCATGATACAATCATACATATAGAATTCTAAAATGATAAACTATACAAGCATGAATCATGAGACAGCGAGATTAAGATCATACAATGGGTATTACACTGTCTGAGTTGGAGTACTTGGAAAACTATGATCATTCACTGAACACTTATGAACTGGATCATGACTAAATATCTGAATTTGAAACTGATGCATGATGCATGAACTAAGCTGAATTCATAATTTGCATGAATGAAAACATTTTACCTCATGGAATGGCCTTACTTATGAAACTTTGGGTAGTAAAACTGAATGGAAAGTTGGAAGTCTATAGGAGCTTATCTGCTTGATTGTTAAACTGGATTGCAGGCTATACGGACTGAATCATACTTAAAGCTTATACTCAACTGGAGTATTTTTTCAACGCTCTTTCTAATAAGTTTTAATAACATTAGGGAGCAATCTGAATAAGGAGTCGTAACATGGATATAACTCTGTAACATGGGACATAGACATATAACTCATAAGTTAGGATATAATTACTAGGCCTTAGGCAGAGGAACTTCTTACTTTAAGATTGGAAACACTTCTAAAATGCTCCCTCAACTATACTCAAAATCATAAGGTACAACACGCCACACCATAATACTAGTCTAAACCACATGATTTAATTTTCTATGTATTTTTAGAGCTCACAGCCTAAGCATAATATGCCTTACCACTTCAATGACTAACTATGAACTCTTACTATAGATTCACTAGCACATGTTGCATTCCTTCACTTGCATCCCAACATGACATTCAAGCCTATCATTATATCCACATATAAACTTCAAGACAACCACCCATAAAGGCACACTTCTCATATTCTCTAAACCTCTATCAACACCAACTTTCTTGCACTATGTATTAAGAAGACATACCCAGAATTCTCAACTAACTATGAAATATACCAAAGATCTACCTTAATATTCCTTCATCCTCTAGCCTTATACAGAAAAACATAAATAATTTTTCTTAATAAGGGTCATCAACTCCCTCTCATCTAAATCACTGCTTATCCATCATCATCACCATTATCTTAACATAATAAGAGGTCATTGAAGGGATAACACATAAGGACCTAAAGCACAAAAGAATACTATACATAACTTTGACTCTTAGCTGAGGCCTGAGGAATAGAATGTCAAAAGCATGGATTCATTAAGGAGATCTAAACTAAGAACATACAGGATATAAATCTGAATTTTCGCTAATCATTAAAAGTGTTGCATGAGTACTGGAACTGAACATACTATAAAGCATGAGTACATGAGTCATAAGCTGCATAACTTGGATTTGGAGTTCATAATTTAGAGAATATGACTCCGACTGATGAGTGAACTGGAGTTCCTTATATTGGGATTTGGAAGCATACAAGATTTTTCTATAAGGTGCATAAATATGAACTGAGGTCATGGAGCTGACACATAAGGCATGAGTAGATATTGTGATAACTGAAGTATAAAACTTTGTACTGAGATGAGAATGGGTCGGGCATCATCCTCCCTTATTGCTTTTCTACACTACACTGGCATCGCTACTAGAATATGGAAGCCTGACTTGGTTACTCATTCTACCATCTCCCCCTGAGCTTTAAGCTATCACTCTAAGTCTGTGGGACCTTTTACTAAACTATAATCTAAACTAAAATCACTTTACTCTAGAGTCTGGGGTATAAAAATTCACATAAAAAAATTAAACTTACCTCGAAAGACTATTTGTAACACCCACTGCTACTACCTCCTTCTAAGATTCAACCCTTGGATTTCTATAGCCCCAAAAATCATCATTTAATAACTTGAACACTTACTAGATTAGAATCTTCATGAGTATCACCATACCCTGAGTTCACACCATCTAGAGCTTCAACACTTATTTCTATTAGCTCAATCCTCAAAGATTTAAACTTGGATTCTAACACTTACTACGGATATCCCCAAATCTTTAATGAACCATACTAACTTCATTCTTGGTCACTCTCTTAGTACATACCACCCTTAACTTTCTTTAGCTTCAATAGACATCATCATAGACTTACACTCTATTAACTCAAAAAACATACTTGCCTCACTAAACACATAATCATATCCTACCAAGATTGCATCTCAAAATTATATCCTTCCCAAGCCATAAGAATCAAAATCATAATTAAAAGACTCACCACCAACATCCATAACTCCTCAACTCATCTACTACGAACACCATGTACGGTATAGCTAGCCTTCTTCTATTTAACCACTCAAGGGTACTATTAACCACACATAATACTTAATAAATTTCTAAAATAATGCAGTCGCATATCACCTTGGACACATATCTACATCATAATTAATTATGAATACATGAACTTAAACTCTTGCATATATTGTTCAAGCCTACTACATCACTTCCATATAACTAGCATCACTAACTACGCAATCATTATTTCCACCTTGATGATTATCCACTATTCCAACTTTATCTAGTGCTAGGCATGATGAACAACACAACCTTACATACTATTCTCGCTCGAAAGCTATAAAATAAACAGTAAGAAATGCTAATCCACTAGAACCTCATAACAACAATAATCAATCATAATCCTACCTTCTACACATTACGACTATTTATCCATCCATATACCTAAATTAATTTCATAGCTCTCTAAGTTTCAACTAAATGCTTTTTTTTGCAACTTCAAGGGATGCCTAAATTAACTATACTCAACCACTAGATACTTTCATTAATAACCTATAATTTTCTAACACAACAAATACCATTAATAACTCTTTTCATATTTCAAGTAAACAACAATTCACCTTAACTAATAACTCTTTCTCTACCTCCAACCAAGGAACCTGTACCACATTGATTACCTCTAAACTAACACACAAGGACCTATCACATCACCACTAACTAGATCGTATACAAAAGTTTATCTATACACATTCAATCAATCACCATTACCACATTTCTTGTCACTACACTTCTATACCCATACATCCAACTATAAGAAGGTTCTACTACTTATGAATCATAACACTCTAGGTTTCAATATCTCTTGAATACAAATTCTATTTAGCAATCTAGGTTCGTACTATCTCCTCGTATGAGATCTATCTGTATCGAAGGGTTAATGAGGAATCTGAATACATATCTTACTCTGTCTTAACTGAAGGACTCATGGGGATGAAGAAATAACTTTCAACTTGAGAAACTTATAACACACTATCGAGCTCCTCTGAAGCCTCGTGTAACTTCTGAAGTTATAGATAGTGGAATTGAGAGTATTATCTTAGGAGGAATTGGAACTTGCTAATCATGTTATCTCAAGAATATAACATAGATAGAGAAGTGTAGATTAATACATGAATCGACAAAAGTTTTTGAAGGAAAAACTTTACATCATGATCTAGAGTATGAAAGAAAGGAAACTTTTCTTAAATGCCCTGTAGCCTCTTGAAGAAAAGTACAGACGTCTTCGTACCATTCTGCAAAACTCAACTAGACACAAATTTATAGACACCCTAGGACACTTACTCTAAGTGCTCTGATACCAAGTTTGTAATGACCCAAGACTACACCCTAGTCATCACATGGTGCTTAGGACCACAAGTGATCCCAAGCTAACTCTTGTACTGGCATAACTCATGAGCAACTAAAATAAATACATAAGTCTGAAAGATTAATGCGGAAGATAAATCTTTTTTGAATATGATTAATACAAACTATATTAAAATAATTACAACTCTGATATACAAAATAAACTGGAATCAAATACATCAACTTCTATTGAATGTCTATGAAATCTCTACCAGTATTGACTATAGGTAGCTGGGACATAACCCCCGCTATCTTGAATCAATACGACTGAATGAAGAAAATAAAAAACTACACAAACTCTAACTTACTGAAGCCCTTGAATCGAAAGGACTCATTACCTGTTGACTGAAAGCTGCAATTGTCTGATTTTGATATGCACATTATAACTTGTACTTACATTATTAAACAATGTAGCACATAGACGTATATGTGGATCAGTAATATTGGAATATACTGAGCATGTGGGAGTGAATACATAAGTAAAATAATATATCAATCTTAATATAAACTTGTAAAAGGATGCATGCTAAGTGTAAATGACTCACATTGGCTTGAATAACTGAAAGCTGAAAATCATAGATCATGAATGTAAAGCATACTGTATAAATCTTGTAAGTCATAACACTTAGTTCTAGAAGTTGTGCTTTTATTTTTTACTAGTGGAATAAGTAGAACTGAAGTTAAGTCTATTTTCAAATCATGCAGGCTAAGTGTAAAAGGACTCACCTTTGTATCTATAAACTAAAAGCTGAAATCTCATAGCTAATGTCTTATGTAAAACAGTAACTGAAATAAATTGTGAGCCTTCACACTTTGTTTCTAAAAGTTTCTCTGTTATTTTATTTTAGTACTTAGGGAGTTTCTTAGAAAAGCTTTTCTGTTATTCTTTTTTGTTAAGAAGATTCTTCTAAATGACATACACCATGTGAGCTATCATGATGTCCAACATCTAGTTCCCCTAAGGAGAAAACCTCATGTTGGGGAGAGGTGTTATACTCTTGCCAAGGAGTATAACCTGAGCTAAGTTATCACATGTGTAACTGTTATCCATATAAATGGAAATAACTGAATTTGTACCTACGTAGGCCATAGTTCTGGGGAAGTAAGATGTGGTAAACCTACACTTCCTTCTCGGTGTTAAATACTACTCCCTTTAATATGTATGCTTATTCTATAGGAAATCCACTTTAAATAATATAAGGACTCATACGGAAAGCTAATAGTGCTTTTGTTTGCTTTAAACTAAAATTCAAGCTATGAAGTGGATCCCATATCTTATCTAAGGATAAAAAGATCAAATCTTGATTCAAAAACTGATTATAAAAATATCATGGGAGGCTTAAAAGCATAATTTCTTGAATATCAATATTCAAGATAGGGCTTAATAACCCGTATTTCAAACTTATGTCAAATCATCACAAATCTTGCTCAATAATCTTCTTGAAATACTTCAATAATTTCAGTCAAGATAATGATATCAAAATCTTAATATGAATCCTATGGATCAAAACATGAACATGCGTAATCTTGATGCACTTAAAGCCTTTAAATCTCATGCTTTCTTTCGTATAACTTGCAACAAAATCTCATGCTTAAATCTCAATTGAAAATTATTAAATCAAAGCATAAATAAATGATAAAAAGCATGCAATTTAACATTTAAATCACTTTATAAATCCATAAACTCAAAACAAGATAGGTTGGGTATGAACCCTAATTGTAATTTACGTAAATTCAACTTTAAAACTTGTTTTGCGCACAAGGATGAAAGAGGATCCTTGTTCATAAACCCCACATACCTTAATAGAATTGATTTAATATAGAGAACTTGACTTTGAAACCCTTGGAGCTGATCTTGAAAGCTTTCTTGAGATTCTTGGATTAGGGAACTTAATTCTTGGTTTCTTTCTTGAAGAGGATGAATTGAATTTTATGTTCTTGGATGTTTTTCTTGAAGTTCTTGGTTTATAGATCATAGATTCTTGCTTATCTTAAAGAAGGATTAATGGAGTTTTAAAGTTCTTGGGAGATGACCTCAAGGAGAAACCCTAATCTTGTTCTGAGGGTAAAGAGGATTAAGGGTTTTTAAAACTTGTTTATGATGGCTATGTACGTGTTTTTGATGATTTATGTCATGGAAGGTGAGGGAAAAGACCAAAATACTCTTACGAAACCAATCATAATTGCTTATATTTTTTAGTTGATGACTTGGGTTGATAAGTCGTCACTTCGGTGATGGCTTATCACCTCAAATCATCACTTTTGATGAGTTTTGGGCCCTTGCTGGTCATGGGTGATGACTTGGTCTGATAATTGGTTACTTAGGTGATGGATTATCATCCATATCATCACTTAAAAGCTGAAGTTGAGGGTTTTCTATTTAAGGCTGACAACTTGGGTTGATAAGTTGTCACTTAGTTGACGACTTTTCAACTCAGGTCGTCAATTGGTTGACAGACGGACAAGTGGAAGTAAAATGAGTATAACTATTTTCTCCAATATCACATTAGGGTGAAACCAAATATGTTGGAAAGAAGATTCAAAGATCTTTCATTTGATATATATGTACAAGCAATAGTGGTCGTTTAAATTTAACCTAAGCTTAATCATTCACTAAAACTTAATCAATAAAAGAGTTCTCAACTCATCTTTGAGTTAGGAGATCATTATGATCTAGATCACTATACGAAGACGTTCCCACATCATATAATTTCTAATCACACATGTATATACATAGAATAATTGGGTTCAAGTCCGTATGCATAGGAACAATGATTTAAATTCTAACCCAAAAATGTGGGGTGTTATATTAAGATACCATTTATAAATCTCATAAAAGATGTCTACACATTAATCAACCTAAAGGACATCACCAGAAACTCATAATGGCCATACCGAGTTCTAAATATTGTCTTTGGTATATCCCCTGGTCTAATTTTCAGCTGATGATAACCTGATGAAAAGTAATTTTGGAAAAATCTTTGCACCCCATAACTAGTAAGATAAATCATCTATGTGCGGAAAATTTTCATGACCCGAGGCTACCCCTACCCGCGACAACGGTATTTACAATCATAAGTGACTACAAGCTAACCCAAGAGTTGGTGCCCGTTGTGAGCACTGAATAATATAATAATATAAATATGTGCAAAAATATCTAATAGAGACATAAGGTTTTAAATACTTAAAAACACAACTAAATTCGTAATTTTGAAAAAAAAACGTCTATCGAGATTAATAAGGCTGATAAAACTAACTGATGAGGAGTGGATGGGACAAGCCCCCAACTAACTTCGACTGACTGAATGTACTGAACTACTGAACAATAGAAATAAACTATCACGTCCCCAATAGATGAGGACTCACCACTGCTGCTATTGAGTAACGCTGAAATATCTAACTACAGTTGGGGAACTGAGCATCCAAACCTATGATATAAGACATCATAGCGCGAAGAAGAGTATGTGATTAATACTTTTAATGTACTGGTATATGCGATGAGGTCAGGATGATATTCATGAGTTAACTAAGCAAGAAATAATGACTGACTGAATAGTATAAGATAACCGAGTAAGTATGCATGAAAACTGAAATACTGGGAATGCAAGACCAAGCATATATATATATTTCTGAAATAATATGTAAACTGAAATACTGAAATCTGATAATTGAATGACTAGTAATCTGTATACTTTGGTTAAGCAAACCTAAACTGAATGTTGAACTGAATACTGCACTGAGACTGTGGGAGGTATCATCTAACTGACATACCCCAATCTGAGATAATCGGGGTCCAACCTATAACCCCAGTTGGAAGGGTGTTAGTACCGTGCCACGGGTATTAATAATGGTTGTGTGGTCCACTCAACTGGTATCCCGAAGGACTTGGGAGTCGGTCCTAAACTGGTGGATGACCCCTAAGAGAATATCAGTCCAAAACTGGTGGGTAACATCTCATAATCCTACGCTGGCTACGTATTTCTGGTACTTAGGGACTGCTTTTAAGGACCCAATTTTAGCTGGCGGGTGAACCTCCATCCTTAGGTTCGCTCGGTGCTAAATCCTACTCCCAACTGAACTTACACAGATTACTAGACTGAACTAATCTTAACTGAACAAACAATTGATTATAAAGAACTGACTGAATGACAATGCTCATAGTTTATCTTAAATCATTCTAAAGATACTAGAATTATGTAAACAACTATGTATCGGGTGTTCATAAACCGCCATTACTGAATGGAAATAACAATTAGAACATGTACAAGCTTTGAAAACCATAATAGGGAATCATTATTAGAAATCCATCACTTTGGCATTTCATTAAACACATGGAGATCAAGACTTTAACATGGGGTTTCCTTTAAACATGATGAGATAGCATGCGTTCATGACAAAAATCATAAACTAAGGATTCATCCTGACTCGCTTGATAATGATATGGGAACTACAACATTTAAAACATTCTATAATCCAATCCACATGAAAAGTATTGAAATCATAACTTGAAATTTAAATAACAAGGGATTCATGAAGATAGTTCAACATAATCATGTAAAAACTCATAATTTAAAATCAAAAAGGGATTCTTGGACTCCATAGGTGAAAAAGGACCATGGATGAACATCACACATACCTTAAACCCTTAATCTTGAAAGAAAAACACCAGTTTTGATGCTTTCTTGAATGTTCTCGGATTGGAGAACTTGAATTATTGATTTTCTTGGAGAGAAAGTAATGGAATTTGATGATCTTGGGGGAGGAGAAGATTTGTTTTTGAGAGGAAATTGGAGAAGATTGGCAAATAATACCCTAACTAAAGCTTTAAGTTGTGAATTTACAAATTAGGTTTAGGGGAAAAGACATAATTTCCCCTTAGACATTTAAATTTGTAACTGGAATGCAGATTATATGGTCACCGCAACGCGATGAGGGCTTCATCGCTATAACCACCGCGGCACTATCACGATGAGCTGCTGGAATCGTGATCAAAATAAAACCCATATCTCATCCAAAACTTCCCTGAGACATGCACCTTACACCTCTGAACATGAATTAACTCAAAAACTAATATATCGGGGTTAGTAAGACTAATTAAAAAATCCTCAAAATTAAGAGGCCTTAAAATTATTAAGTCCCAACACTCAGTGAAATTTTTAGGTTTTAAGCCTTTTATACATGCAACTAGGAGACGAACTAAGCTAAAAATGATATGGAATATTATAATATCTCCCCCTTGAGAACATTTGTCCTCGAATAAGACTGATTAGGATGAGAGTTCTGAAGAAACTGAAATCATATACTGAATATGCATAACTGAAAATAGGATTACATAACTGAGTCTAAAACATGATACCTGAACTGAATATCATGAACTGAACTAATTCCTTGAATACATGTAATGACATGACACTGGTTATAATTATGAGAGAGTCATCTTATAAGTCACCATTACCTTAGGCTGGATCTGGTTTAGTGAAAAAAAGTTGAGAGGTTTAAGACATGAAAACTTGGGGTATTAAAACATCTTCCCCTTGGTATAGTTCGTCCCTCGAATGATACTGACTTAGCTGAAATACTTAGGAAAGACTAAGATATTGCACGAGGCACTTATGAACTAAATTATGAGTAAGGACTCTTAGTATGGCTATAACTCTGTAACATGGAACATTGGCCTATGAAACATAAACTAGAATTGCTATGCCTTAGACAATGCAACTGCTACTCTCAAGCTTAGACATACTCCTCAAATATTCCCTCAACTATACATTTTTCTTCAATACCTCACTTGACTTGAGGCTACTTAAAATATTCACATGGGCACTGATAACTCTACTCTACTGAAGTTTGAGTTGAATTAAATTATCTCACTAATTTCAAGCCTACTCGAATCTACAAAAGGGCACCCATAACACTGTAATACTAGTCGGAATCATGAATTCAATACACCCTGCATTTTCACAACTTCTCATCTCAAGAATAATTCTTCTTACCACTTCAACAACTAAATTTAACCTCTTACTAGGAATGTACTAACGCATAATGCACCCATCCTCTTATATTGTAACGCCCTGAAATCTCATCCCAAGGCGTCCCACGATGCTTAAGGCTACAAGTAGCCCCAAGCTAACCCTTTGAGACTGCTACGAACTAGAACTTACTTTAAGATAATTAGATCAAAACAATGATACAGTATCATATCAAGTCTGAGCTGAAATAACTGAAAAATACTATTTGAACAACCATTACTAAAATCTGAAACATCAACTAATAGTCTGACAAGCCTCTACTTACTAAGGAACTAGAGAGTGATTGGGACAAACCCCCAGCTGACTCAAACTGAACTAAAAAGAAATAAACCAACGACTACAAAGACTAATAATTAGAGAAATAGGTCCTCGAACCATGAGAACTTACCAACTGTAGAAGTGTAGATAGAGGTACTCAAGGATCACTGTCGTTACTGAGACTGAGCACCTGAACCTACATTATGAGATAATGTAACACATAGACATATATGTGGATCAGTACTTTGAGGATGTACTGAGTATATGGGGGTGTATGCAATTAGTAAAAAATATCATCAATCTTTATAAAATCATGCATGCTGATATAAATGACTCGCATAGCTTGAGTAAAACCGAAATCAGAATCTCATAAATCATGTCTAATGAAGCATATAGTATAAATCTCATGAGTCATTACACTTAGTTCTAAAATCTGTATTCTCCATCTTATTCTCAAAACTTGTAAGATAGAGGAATCTTAAAATAATAGCTTTCAAAACTTATATTTTTATCTTATGGAGAATAAGGGACTTCTTTGAAATTTAGAGATTATAGGACTTTGGGACTTAGGGAGTTTCTTCTACCCGACATAAACCATGTGAGCTGACATGGAGTCCAACGTCTTACCCACGTTGGGGAGATCTGTTCTACCCTTGCCATCGGAATAGAACCTTAACTTTAGTGATCACTATCTTAACCCACTAGGGGTAAATTATAATTCTACGGTGGCTCGTAGTTCTGGGAAATGAGACCTTGGAATCAAGCCCAACACGGTGCTAAATACTACTCCCATACTTAGTCTCAGAACTCTTTAGGAAGATCCACCTTTAAATATAGCATAAGGTCTAAAATGAAAGCCAATTATGCTTATCTTTTCTTTAAATCATAATTTTTATGAAATATGTGGATTCCCATCTTAGCTTAGACCAAGAGGTCAAATCTTTATCTAAAATTTGAAAATAATCTAGACATGGGGTGCTTATAGCACACACAATCTTGAAACAACAATCTTTAAATGGGATCTATTGACCCAAACATCAATCTCATATCAAGACATCGTAACAATTCATGCTTTGTAATGCAATTATTCATAATCATCTTAAAATCTGTAAATTTCAGCAATAGGCATGGAAGTAAAAATAAAATCATGTAATTCAACTTTTAATCCATGGAAAATATCAGAATCTTGCAAATAATGGTAATGGGTATAAACCCTAACTTGAATTTCATGGAAAATCTCATAAATTGCAGTAATTTTGTAATTAAAATAATCCTTTGGGAACAAGGGTGAAAGAGTTACCCTTGTTCAAACCCCACATACCTTATTTGGATTGATTTAATGGAACAAGATAACTTTTAAAGCCTTGAGAATGTTCTTGGAAGCTTTTCTTAAAAGTTCTTGAATGGTGATGCTTGATTCTTGAGTTTTCTTGGAGAAGGGTTTGTATCTAGTTCTTGGGGATTAATCTTGAAATAAATCCTAATTTGATGCTATAGATGAATATAATGTTATGAACTTTGATCCGATGTAATTTGGTGTTAAAAAGAGTGGAAAAAGACCCAAAAACCCTTTTAAAAACGGCTTTAAATCGTTGAACGGAAGTTGTGACGGCTTGGGCAACGGTCCGTCGCTGGCTCGATGGTTCGTCGGCTTTCCCGTCACACCTTGACCAGAAGAGGGACTTACTTCCTTAGTTGCGACGGCTTGGGCGACGGTCCATCACTGACTCGATGGTTCGTCAGCCCTCCCATTGCACATTGGCCAGTAAACGGGTTTACTGCCTCAGTTGCGATGGCCAGAGTGACGGTCCATCGCTAGAGAGATGGTCCATCGCTGGAGCGATGGTCCGTCGTCCTTCCCATTGCTCCTGGGCAATTCAGATAGCTCTCAATATAACGGCCATATCTTTTTAGCCTGATACCAGATTTTGGAAAAATTGGTATCTTTGGAAAGCTAACTCAATTTTACACATGATCAAAAGTCAAAATATGGGAAATTTTATTATATTTAAATGTTATTCACTTAGGAAGTCATTCCTTAATCTTCTGGAGACTAAATTAGACTTAAAAAAAGTTCGGGGTATTACATATATACACCAACATGACGTTCAAGCCTATCATCATAACAACACATGAACTTTTAGGCAAACAACCCATCAAAGCATCGTTTTCATACTCTCTAATATTTCTATCATTAACAACTTCCATGTGCTATTCTTAAGAAAATCACACAAAAAATTTCAACTAACCATGACATATATCAAAAACTTGGCCTTAATCTTAATCCACACTTATAACCTTAGATCAAACAAGCATACACCAATTTTTCCCCAAACATGAAATATATACTCTCTCTCATCTAAACAACTGTTCATCACCACTACCATTTCATAAGGAGTGGTCACTAAAAGGTTAGAGCATGAGGACCTAAAGTATGAAAGAATACTAAGCATAACTTTGTCGCTTAATTGAGGCCTATGCAATAGAGTATTCATGACATGAATTCATTACAGAGATAAAACTGAGGATATACATGACATAATCTGAATTTCGTTGATCATTAAGAGTGTAGCATGAGTACTGGAACTAAACATACTGTAAATCATGAGTACATGAGTCATGAGTTGCATGACCTGAGTTTGAAGTTCATAAATTTCATGGAATATGATTCATACAGCTGAGCAAATTGGAGCTCCTTATACTAGGAACTGGAAGCGTACATGATTATATGAAAAGTGCATGAATTTAATCTATGATCAGGGAACTGACATGTAAGGCTTGAGTATATATCATGATAACTAAAGTACAAATACTAAAATAAGAATGGGTTGGGCATCATCCTCCCTTACTACTATTCTACAATGTACTGGCATCACTACTGGAATCTGAGAGCCTAACTTGGTTACTTATTCTATCATCTCCTTGTTAGCTATAAGCCATCACTCTAAGTTTGTGGGACCCTTTTGATAAACTCTAAACTAAATTACAACCACTTTACTCGAAAGTTCAGAATATGACAATACTCATCAGTAATAAATTCACCATGAAAGACTATACTTGAAAGTGCAAAACCCGTTGCTAATACTCCTTTCTGAGATACAACTCTTCACTTTTTATATCCCAAATAGTCATCATATAATAACGTAAACACTGATTAACTTAGAACCTTCATGACTATCACCATACACTAAGTTCACACTATCAAGAATTTCAACATTACTTTCTATTAGCTCTATCTTCAAAGATTCAAACTTAGATTCTAACACTTAATATGGATACCCTCAAACCTTTAATGAATCACACTAACTTCATTCATAGCCTACTAATATCACATCTCTAAATCACACCCGCATTATCATACTTAATTTTGAATCAATAAACATAAATTCTTGCATACACTATTCCAAGCCTTCTGGTTCACCTATCATACAACTAGCCCCATGGCTACAAAATCTACTAAATTCATATAACACTATCCCCACTTTACTACTACCAAAACTTCTTGGTTCATTCTTCTAACTCTAGATCATATACTGTCATAGGATTCTGAGAAGGGATCTGAAAGTATATCCCTTAGATATCATCCTTCTTGCTCTAAGATATGAAATGATTTGACCCCTAAGCACTGAGATACTACCCCTCTATTCAATAACAGGTTCATTGGAAATCTAAAAATGAATGACTCTATTTCTATGGTCAACTGAGGCATAACATGAGTGGAGCCAATCCATGCCAAGAATGATATCAAAATAGTCATCTCTATCTCCACACGATCTACCAAAGTGATTTTCTTTGAGATACTGTAATTGGGTGATTTCTGTATACCCATCGGGCTGTAATAGATTTACCCACTAGGGTAGATACTAAGAAAGGCTCTGCTAATGTTTTTAGACTAACACCGAAATTGATATTTATATAAGGAGACACAAAAGAAAGTGGAGCTACAGGATCTAATAAAATATAAACATAAATATGAAAGACCCGTAATGCACCCGTACCCATATCCAGAGAACTTTCCTGATCATGTCGGGACTGGAGTGCGTATAATATGTTCTGGCATTGACCACTGGTGGCACTGGAAGTGGCGCTCTATTGAGTCGAATGACCTGCTGGTGCTGCTGAAGAGTTAGTCTGACCCTACTGGCAATAATTTCTACACTTCCACATACCTACAGGGAACTCCTTCATCCTGTGGCCTGGCTTGCCATATCCAAAACACACACCACTACCAACCTTACACATACCCTGATGATTTCTACCACACCTCCCACCGAGCAGATTAGTATGACCACTATTCACGCTACTCTGAGGCCTATGGCCTAGCGATCTATCCCGACTGTCATTCCTGAACTTTGGCATTGGTGTACAAGCTGAAGTAAGAGATGTGGCTGAGAATTTTGGCAAAACTGGGAATGGTTACCACTCTCTAACTTTGACTTAAAACTGCCTGTTCTGGCCCTTTTATTCTTTCTGTCTTTCTCCCCATGCTTTTCTCCTCAATTTGTTGAGCATGAACCAGAAGCCTAGATAGGGCAACAACTTACTAATGGTTTTGAGCAACTAATGAATAAGCTAAGGTAGTGAAAGTATCTCTAAATTCAACGTGAGAGACATGCTCATTCAGGGGATCTTCCTAAACAAACAGATGTGCAGGCTGCTTGCCGTTCCTTGCTTCCCGTTCCTTCTTTCATTGTTTTTTTAGGAGGTATTCTTTATAAACTAAAGGAAAAATAAGTCAGAAAGAGGGTCATGAGTACTGAAAGAAAGGAAACTTTTCCAAAAATATATTGTAGCCTATTGCCCATATGTGTGGAGCGTTTTACACCCATGCACAAGACTCTACACAATGCGACTTTCATACTCCCTAGGACACTGTAAAACCTTAGGCTATGATACCATGTTTTGTCACAATTCAAGGCTACCCCCTAGTCACGACAATGGTGCTTACGATCACAAGTGACCACAAATAACCCATGAGCTGGTACCTGTTGTGAGCACTGAATAATAAATAATAATAGATATATGCGAAAATAATTGATAAAGCCATAAGTTTTTAAATAATGAAAAACACAACTAAATTCGCAAGTCTGAAAAAAATATCTGTCAAGACTCATAAAGCTGATAAAACTAATTGACTGTTCGAATGTCTGAAAATCCTCTAACTGACAGAGGAGTTCATGGGACAAGCCCCCAACTAACTACGACTGACTGAATGTACTGAACTATTGAACAACTAAAATAAAAAATCACATCCCTGATGAATGAGGACTCGCCACTGCTACTGTTGAGTAACAGTGAGATGTCTAACTATGGTCGGGGAACTGAGCATTCGGACCAATGATATAAGACATCATAGCACAAAAAAAGTATGTGGTCAGTACTTTGAATTTACTGGTATGTGCGATGAGGCCAGGTTGATATACATAAGTTAATTGTGCATGAAATAATGACTGATTGGATAGTATAAGATAATTGAGTAAGTATACATGAAAACTCAAATACTGGGAATGCAAGACCAAGCACATATACATTTCTAAAATAATTTGTAAACAAAAATACTGAAATCTGATAACCGAATGACTAGTAATCTATATGCTTTGGTCAAGAAAACCTGAATTGAATGATGAATTGAATACTGCAGTGAGACTGTGGGAGGTATCATCTAACTGACACGCCCCAATTTTAGCTAAGTGGTGTCCAACCTATAACCCCAGTTGGAAGGGTGTCAATACCGTGCCATGGGTACTAACAATGGTTGTGTGGATCCACTCAACTGGTGTCCCAAAGTACTAGGGAGTCAGTCCTAAATTGGCAGGTGACCCCTTAGAGAATGTCAGTCCTAAACTGGTGGGTGACATCATAGAGAATGTCAGTCCTAAATTGGCGAGTGAAATCTCATAATCCTACGCTGGCTATAAATTTCTGGAACTTAAAGACTGCTTCTAAGGACACAGTCCTAGCTGGCGGGTAGGCCCCCATCCCTAGGTTCACTCGGTGCTAAATCCTACTTCCAACTAAACTGACACTGATTACTGGACTGAACTAAGCTTAACTGAACAAACAACTGATTATAAAGAACTGACTGAATGACAATGCTCATAGTTTATCTGAAATCATTCTGAAGATACTGAAATTATGTAAACAACTAGGTATTGGGTGTTCATAACCCACCAACATTGAAAGGAAATAACAATAAGGACATGTACAAGCTTTGAAAACCATAATAGGGAATCATTATTCAAAATCCATCACTTTGGCATTTCATCAAACACATAGAGATCAAGACTTTAACATGGAGTTTCTTTTAAACATGATGAGATAGCATGAGTTCATGACAAAAATCATGAATTGAGGATTTATACTAATTAGCATGATAACGATATGGGAACTACAATATTTAATAACATTTAAAACTTTCTATAATCCAATCCACATGAAAACATTTGAAATCTTAACTTGAAATTGAAATAATAAGGGATTCATGAAGATAGTTCAACATAATTATGTAAAAAATCATAATTTAAAATCAAAAAAGGATTCTTGGACTCCATGGGTGAAAAGGGCCCATGGTTGAACATCACACATACCTTAAACCCTTGAGCTTGGAAGAGAAACACCATCTTGATGCTTTCTTAAATGTTCTTGGATTGGGGAACTAGAATTCTTGATTTTCTTGGAGAGAATGTAATGGAATTTGATGATCTTGGGGGAGAAGAGGGTTTGTTTTCGAGAGAAAATTAGAGAAGATAGGCAAATATATGATGAAATGCCTACAAGAATGAATTTTGAATAAATGCCTGCATATCATGTCCTCAAAGTTTTAGTACAATTTTTCTATTATTTTTATCGAGTCCTGGGGGTTTGAATACCCAAAATTTAGTTGCTTAACTAGTTTTCAGTGTCTATAGAATGGATTCAGAATAGTTATGAGCATTATTAGTTCAACTAGTTACTATCAATAGTTAAACATAGTCAGTCCAGATTTTAGTGTCTTTCAGTTGGGAGTAAGATTTAGCACCAAGTGAATACAGGTATGGTAGCTTTCCCGTTAGTTAGGTAGAGTCTTTAGTAGCAGTCCCTGTATTTTAGAACTACATAGCCAGCGTAGGATATAAGGAGTCACCCGTCAGTTTAGGCTTGACTACCTCACAGGGGTCACCCGTCAGTGTAGTCTTGACACTCTTAGTCCTTTGAGACACTTCTTTAGTGGATCCACACAGCCAATGTTAGTACCCGTGGCATGGTATTGACACCCTTCCAACTGGGGTCACAGGTTGGACCCCAATTAGCATTAGGGCATGTCGGTTAGATGATAGCTCCCACAGTCTCAGTCTAATATTCAACTTAGTAATCAATTTTAGTTTTGCTTGACCATGGCATACAGATATCAGTTATTCATATATCAGTATTCAGTATTCAATTTACAGAATAAATTTTATGCTTGATCATGCATTCTTAGTCTTTACAGATTTTATGCATTTTACTCAGTACTTCATGATATTCATTCAGTTAGTTATTACTCATACACATGAAACCATGAATATTAGCCTAAACTTTTTTAGCATACAGGTACATTTAAAGTACTAATCGCATGCTCATTTCTTATGCTATGATGTTTAATATCGTAGGTTTGACGTTCACTTCCCAGATTACGCATAGACATACTAGATTATCAGTTGTAGAAGTAGTGAGTCCTCATACTTCGAGGACATGGTTTATTTATCTCAGTTTTCTTATCAGTTCAATATTTTCTATTCATCCGGAGTTAGTAGGGGTTTGTCCCATCAACTCCACAGTTAGTCAGTTAGAGGCTTTCGGACACTCTCAATCAGTTATTCAGTTATTAGATACTATTGTCAGTCTTATAGTATTATTTTAGAAAGATGTGTTCAGTATTTTGATTTAGTATCATTTTTTGTATTTAAAACCTTATGGCATTTTCAATTAGATTCCACACAAGTTCCTTGTTATTTTGTTCAGTGCTCACAGCAGGTACCAACATGGGTTGGCTTATAGTCACTTATGACCATAAGCATCGTGTAGCACCCAGGGTGTATTCTCGAGGCATTACAATTTTGGTATCAGATCCTAAGGATTTAAAGTGTCCTAGGGAGTCTGAAAGTCGCATCAAGTAGAGTCTTGTGCATGGGTGTAAAGCGTGCCACACTTATGGAAAAGAGACTGCAAGACGTTTTAGGAAGATTTTCCCTTCATTCAGTATTCATATCATGCGATTAAGCATGATCTAAATTTAAAATCTCTTTCTAATCTAATTTCTTTTTTATTTACTGAACATGCCTCCCAGAAAGACTAATAAAGGAAGAAATGGGAACCAGCCAGCACCTCCGCCCGTTCAGGGAGATCCCCTGAATGAGCATGTTTCCCATACAGAGTTTAGAGCTGCATTCACCACTCTAGCTCATTCCATGGTAGCTCAAAATATTTAGTCAGATATTGTTCAGGCCAACCCAGTGGCCAATACTACCACATATAAGATTCAGGACTTTACCCGAATAAATCCTTCTTTATTTTCGAGATCCAAGTCCAAAGAGGATCCACAAGAATTCCTAGACATAGTGTAGAAGATAACGGATATTATGGGGGTGACTTCTAGTGAGAGTGCTGAATTGGCTACTTACCAATTGTAGGATGTAGCACACACATAGTTTAAATAGTGGAAAGGGGATAGAGGCGCAGATGCAGGACCTATAGAGTGGGAGAAGTTTGCTATTGCCTTCTTAGATATATTCTTCCTGTTGGACTTGATGAAGGCTAAAGTGTTAGAGTTTATTAATCTAAAACATGGAAACATGAGTGTGAAAGAGTATTCCCTCAAGTGTACTAGGCTGCCCAGGTATGCTCCTCATGTAGTAGTTGACAATAGGTCTAGGATGAGCAAATTTGTGTTTGGGTATCTGATAGTGTGGTCAAGGAGTGTAGGACCACGATGTTGATTAAGAAGATGGACTTGTCTAGGCTTATGGTCTATGCTCAGCAGATTAAAGAGGAAAAAAGATAAGGAGAGGGAGAAGGAGAATAAGAGGGCTAGAATAGGTAGCTTTAATTTTTCTCGGCCAAAGTCAGAGGGTGGAAACTGTTCTTAATTTCATCAGAAATCTTTAGCTCCAGCTCTGTCTTTAGCTAGTGCACTAGTGCCCAAATTTAGAAATGATAATAGGGATAGGGTGCCAGGTTCTAAATCTTAGGGTAGTGTGAACAGTGCTCAGATGAATCTTCTTTGCCAGAAGTATAGTAGGAATCATCAAAGAGAGTGTAGGGCTGATAGTGATGTGTGTTTTGGGTGTGGTAAGCCAGGCAATAGAATTCGAGAGTGTCAAGTGGTTGCTCAGAAGGGGGATATGCTCCATCAGGGTTAGTCCCCTCAGTCATCATCTCTAGCAAGTCGCCCGACTCAGCAGGGCACTACTTCCAATACTACTAGCGGGCAGCGTCAGAATTGGCTCTATGTATTTTAGTCTGAACAAGATCAGAAAAGTTCTCCTGGTGTGGTTACTGGTACGTTGCAGGTCTTTCATTTACATGTTTATGCTTTACTAGATCCTGGAGATTCTCTTTCTTTTATAACCCCTTACATGGCTATTAACTTTTGAGTCAGTCTCGAAACCTTAATAGAATCCTTCTCAGTATCTACCCCAGTAGGTGTCTCTATTGTAGCCAGGCAGGTATACAGGAACTTTTCGATCATAATATCCTAAAAAGTCACTTCGATTGATCTTGTGGAGTTAGAGATGACTGGTTTTGATATCATTCTCAACATGGATTAGCTCCACTCATGCTATGCTGCAGTTGATTATAGAAATAGAGTTGTTCATTTTCAGTTTCCGAATGAACCAGTCCTTGAATGGAAGGGTAGTACTTCAGCATTTAGGGGTCAACTTATTTCTTACCTTAGAGTAAGAAAAATGATATCCAAGGGGTGTGTCTGTCATTTTGTTTGAGTTAAAGACTAGCTAAGAGACTCCATATCTTGAGTTAGTTTCAGTAGCAAGGGAATTTCCAGATGTGTTCCCTGAAGATCTTCCTGGAGTTCCTCCCAAAAGGGAAATTAACTTCGAAATAGACCTTTTTTTCAGATACTCAGCCTATTTCTATTTCTCCATACAGAAGGGCTCCAACCAAACTTAAAGAGTTGAAAGACCTCCTAGATAAGAGATTCATTAGGCCCAGCGTTTCCCTATGGCATACCAGTCCTATTCGTACATAAGAAAGACAGTTCTCTTAGGATGTGCTTTGGCTACTGTCAGTTGAACAAAGTCACAATAAAGAATAAATACCTACTTCCTAGAATTGATGAATTGTTCGACCAACTTCAGGGTGTCAGTTACTTTTCTAAGATAGACCTCAGATCAGGCTATCATCAGCTCAGAGTAAGAGAATGTGACATTTCAAAATTAGCTTTCCAAACCCAGTATGGTCATTTCAAGCTTTAGTCATGTCCTTTGGTCTCACAAATGCCCCAACAACTTTTATGGACTTGATGAACCAAGTGTTCAAGCAGTACTTGGACACGTTCTTCATAGTCTTCCTCGATGATATCCTTGTCTATTCTTATAATGAAAACAATTATGTAGACCATCTCAGAATTATGTTGCAGACTCTTAGAGCACATCAGCTGTTTTCTAAATTTAGTAAGCATGAGTTTTGTCTAATATCAGTAGCTTTACTTGGCCATATTATTTCCAGTGATGGCATTAGAGTTGACCCTCAAAAGACCGACGCAGTGAGAAACTGGCCCAGACCAATTTCTTTGTCAGATATCCAGAGTTTCCTAGGTTTGGCTGGCTATTACAGATGGTTTGTTAAAAGGTTTTCATCTATTGCATCCCCCATGTCCAGATTAACTCAGAAAGAAGGTCAAGTTTCAGTGGTCAGATTCTTGTGAGAAGAGTTTTCAGGAGTTGAAGACTCGACTCAACCTAGCTCCAGTTTTGACTTTGCCAGATGGTTCAGATGGGTTTGTTGTTTATTGTGATGCTTCCATAGTTGGTTTAGTTTGTGTTTTGATACAGAGGGTCAAGGTCATATCTTAAGCCTCTAGATAGCTTAAACCCCATGAGAAGAATTACCCTACCCATGATCTTGAGCTCGTAGCCATTGTGTTTTTCTTACAGATTTGAAGGAACTATTTATGTGGGGTGCATGTGGATGTGTTCACAGATCACAAAAGCTTGTAGTATATATTCTCATAGAAATATTTGAATCTTCATCAGATAAGGTGGTTAGAGTTGTTAAAATACTATGACATGAGTATTTTGTATCATTTGGGCAAGGCCAATGTAGTGGCAGATGCCTTAAGTAGATTATCTACGGGTAGTTTTGCTCATGTTGGGGAAGATAAGAAAAAGTTAGTTCAAAAAGTTCACCAACTTTCCCGACTAGGTGTTTGTTTGGTTGATTCAGCCGAGGTAGTGTGTAAGTGCAAAATAGTTTGAAATCCTCTTTGGTTTTCGAAGTGAAAGAAAAGCAGGATATGGATTCTAGTTTGGTTAGGTTGAAGGAGTCTGTCAAAGATCAGAAAGTAGAGGTTTTCTCCCAAGGGGGAGATGGTGTGTTGCGTTGCCAGGGTAGGTTCTATATGTCGTGTGTAGATAAGTTGAGACAGCGGATTCTTGCAGAAGCGCATGGCGCGCGTTACTCTATTCACCTAGAGGCCACTAAGATGTACCGTGATCTGCAGGAAATCTATTGGTGGAGTGGTATGAAGAAGGATATTACGAAGTTTGTAACTAAGTGCTCTATTTATCAGCAGGTTAAGGTTGAGCACCAAAAGCCTAGTGGTTATATGCAGGAGTTCAGTATTCCCACTTAGAAGTAGGAAGAAGTGAACATGGACTTTGTGATCAATTTACCTCATACTCGTTGTTAGTATGAATCGATTTGTGTCATTGTGGACAGGATAACCAAATCAGCCCATTTCTTGCCAGTCTATACCTCTTATTCAGCCGAGGACTATTCTAAGATCTGCCTTAAAGAGTTGGTTAGGTTGCATGGAGTCTCGTTGTCCATCATTTCAGATAGAGGTACTCAGTTTACCTTTTATTTTTTAAAGGCTTACTAGAAGGGTCTTGGTACCCAAGTTCGTCTCAGTACAGTTTTTCATCCTCAGACAGATGGTCAGGCAGAGAGGACGATTCAGACCTTGGAGGACATGTTGAGGGCTTGTGTTATCGACTTTAAGGGAAGTTGGGATGATCACTTTACATTGATTGAGTTTGCCTATAATACATTTATCGCTTCAGTATTTAGATGGCTTCATTTGAAGCTCTATACGGGAAGAGATGTATATCTCCAATTGGTTAGTTTGAGGTAGGTGAGACAGTTTTAGTAGGGCCTGATTTGGTGTTTGATGCGTGAGGAAAGTTCAATTGATCAGGGAGAGACTTAAGACAGCCCAAAACCGATAGAAATCGTATGCGGATGTAAGGAGAAAAGATCTCGAGTTTGAGATTGGGGATTTTGTGTATCTAAAAATCTCTCCCATGAAGGTAGTAAAGAGGTTTGGCAAGAAGGGGAAGCTCAGTCCCTGATATGTTGACCCTTACAGGATCTTGAGTTGCTATGGGAAAGTAGCTTATGAGCTTGAGTTCCCCGCAGATTTGGCGTCAGTGCACCCAATGTTTCATGTTTCCTTGTCAAAGAAGTGTGTTTCTTTAGAAAGCGTAGATGTTCAGAGCAGTCTTTCCTACAAAGAAGTTCCAGTCGGGATCCTTGATCACTAGATTCGGAGACTAAGGAACAAAGAAGTTCCCTTGGTCAAAGTTCTTTGGCAGAACTAGTCCGTTGAGAAAGTCACTTGGTAAGCAGAAGCAGATATGCGAACCAAGTATCCTCATCTTTTCTCCGCAAACACAGGCTCCGTTTAAGGTAACAGATTTTCATAGATTCTCTTTTTCGTACTCAGTACCATCTCGTATCACTCTCGTGGCACTCTTGCATTCATGAAATCAGTTCAGTCATGTATTATAATTCAGACTCAGTCATGCAATCATATTTTCAGTATATAACCTCTATTCCTCAGTGCTCTCATCTTAACCAGCCTCATTCGACGACGAATATTCCTAAGGGGGAGATATTGTAAGACCCCGTAATATCGTAAGCTCATTTCAGCCCATCTTGCATGTAAAAGGGGTCCAAAACTTATAATATTTTACTAAGTGGTAGGACATAGTAATCATGAATAGTTCAAAGTAACTTTGACCTCTAATTCCTCAAGTAAACCAAGCGACCGCATAAGTATAGACACTATAAAAATCATGTTTCTGTATTCTGCTTTTGCAAAGCTCCTAGGATGTCCTGAAATGTCTTTTAAGTCATTGATTACTATTAGGAATGAGCATGGTATGACATTGAAAACTTTGATTCGATAATTTGGCAAAATGATTCAATGGACCCTTGTACTATGTCGGTTTAGTAAGTTGGACACTTCTACTTACATGTTTGTCATCTGGACCCCTAAACCCACTAAAAAGCAATATTTTAAATACTTTTTTGGAGAGTGTAACACACTTCCCACGTCAGCTGTCACGTCATCTGTCACGTCATTTTCAAGCATTTCATTAAATTTCAAGTCATTTTTAAAATGTTACATAACAAATTAAATATTAAAATTAATTTAATTAAATAAGAAAAAATTATAAATTGTAGAAAAATTTGAATAATTATGTTTTTATTTTTTTCTCACAAATTAAACATCAAATTCATTCCAAATAATTAAAATTCTTCTCCAACTAATTAAAATTTTTAACTATAAATTCATATATACAAACATAATGAATTTTCAATTTTTAAAGTTGAATATTTTTAAAAAATTCACAAAAACTTTAAATTTTTTCAAGCTTATTCATGAAATTCACTTATTTTTCAATATCCACTATTACTCACTTTCAATTCAAATTTAAATTTTAATCCCAAAAAATATGAAAAAACTCAGTTAACATATCATACAAATCAGTCCAGTACAGTATAAGGCACCAAATGCCTCAAGAACAACTACTGAAGCTCTAGAAAATCCCCTGAAAATCCAACAATCGCATCGTCTATCGAAGCAAATACCATCAACTTCAACCCCGAATTCTTCATAAACCCAATCAGTTGCAACTCGAAAAACGATGACATAATCAAATACTCTTTCAATTTCAACAACAACGACACTTCATTAAACCTCAAAAATGGATCAAACCTTATACACTGAGTCGAGCTTGGGTTGAAATTCGAGTTTGGAGTCGCATTTAGACGAGTGAAATTTTGTGGAAAAAAAATCTTCAATCCGAAAAACTACAACAAAACCATCATCATATATCGATGAACTAATAATCTTCACATTGTTTATTTCAACTTGTAAATCAGAAGGAAAGCCTGTAACATAAAGCAAATTCGATAGAGATAACGAAGGGATTTTAGACGAAAATAGAAGGGATTTAAGTGAGGGGGTGGACGGGGGAGGGTAGTGGACGGCGTGGGGGATGAGGGAAGGTGGTGGATGGCGTGGGGGATGAGGGAAGGTGGTTGACGGGGTGGCGGGGTGGTGGTGGACGGCAGGGGACGAAAAGGGTGTTGGAACAGCGGTTTGGGGGAAGGGCTAGAACTGAGGTTGGGGGGAGTGGGGGAGATTGCCTAGAAATCTCCATCGAGGGGTGGGGTGGGGTTGTGGCTGGACGGAGGGGGTTGGGGAAGGAGGGTTTTTTATTTTTATTTTTAAAATTTATTATTTTTAAATTTTGAAAAATATTTTTAAACTAAAAATGATGTAGGAAAACAAAGCTATTTTTTAAATTTTTTAATTTTAATATTATTTTTTATTTTTAAATTATTTTAATATAAAATTGACCAAAATTTGACCCCCACTCGCACTCCAGGCGAGTGTAATCATTTTTCTTGTCCTAGTCAGCATTTTAATGTCACATAGGTAAAGTCAAAGGTCAAAGGATTTGAAATATTATTTTTTAGTGGGTTCAGGGTCCAGATGACAAACATGTAAGTAGAAGTGTCCAACTTACAAAACCGATATAGGACAAGGGTCCATCGAACCATTTTGCCCGATAATTTTAATTTTTAACCTTTTAAAAATATTATATCAAATTAATTCGATATGATTCTGTCTTTTGTGGTAAGATAAATTAATAATTATAGTTTGTTTGACTTCTATTTATATATACAGAGTAAATTTTATCTATGGTCACTCAACTTTGTGTTTATTACGCAAAAGTCACTTTTCTTTCATTCATTATACAAAAGTCATTTTACTTTGTTCCGACCATCACAAAAGTCATTTTACTTTGCTCCGACCATCACAAAAGTCACTATAATCGGATTTTACAATAATCCCACCGGAAAAATGATGTGGCAACCTTAATTAGTTCTTAATTTAATTTAAGAGAATATAATATATTACCCATATCTTGATCTTTTTATATATATGTGTCCAACCTAATTTTCCTTATGGATTATATAACGGAAGAATATCAATTTCTTATTAGAATGGGCTACCTAATGAAGACTATTTTCATAAAAAAAAAAAATTGATTGATATTTTTGTGAAATATTTCATAATATTCCATTCATCTGTCAAAAAGGTGCATCAAAAAAGAGTAATAAACAAGATAAATCCTTCAAAACACATAAAATAGAAATACATGCATGCATACATACATACATACATACATACATACATATATACATATATATATACATATATATATATAACTTTTTTAAGATTATTTTAATTTTTTGAAGATAAATCAACATGCTAAAGAGAGTTTTAAAATAAAAACTTTTCAATTTTTCATCAAATAAGTATTATCAAATTTTGTACAAATAATATTATTGAAAATTGTGTTAATAAAAGTCATAAAATATAAGTAATTTAATATATAAAATAAATTATTGGATATTAAATTTTTATATTTATCAATTTAATTAATTAAACAATATATAATTTATCAAAAAATGAATATTATAATAATACTTCCAAGAGAATTAACCGATTAGTCAAACAATTAAAAGCACAAAGACAAACTCAATAAATAGAGTAGTTTATTATATTATTAGGATAAACCGAATGCAAAGGCCCAAGTGGCAAGAAATGTATAAAAAAATAATTTTATCAACTACATGTCACAATTTTAGAAAGAGAAAAGTAATTTTATCAACAACAAGTCACAATTTAAGTGGGAGAAAAGTAATTTTATCAATTACATGTCACAATTTTAAATGAGAAAAGTAATTTACCAACCACATGTCATAATTTCAGAGTATTTTTAAAAAGTTAAAAATTACCATAATTATATCAACTACATGTCATAATTTTACAGGAGAAAAATTATTTTGCAACACATGTCTCAATTTTAGAGGATTTTAAAAATATTAAAACTACCATAATATCATTGTGAGGACTAACAATTTTTGGTATCCTCCCTTATATATGAGTATAATTTTAGTTTCATAAAAATATCAACCAAATTTTTTTTATGAAAATAGTCATCACTAGGTAGCCTAATTAATTAAAAAAATAGTTTTCTTCCGTTATTTAATTAGTAAGGAAAATTGAGTTGGACACATATAAAAAGAGTCAAGATATGAGTAATATACTATATTCTCTTAAATTAAAATTAAAAATAATTAGTTGCTACATCATTTTTCCTGTGGAATTATTGTAAAATACGGTCATAATGACTTTTGTGATGGCTGGAGCAAAGTAAAATGATTTTTATGTAATGAATGAAAGAAAAATGACTTTTATGTAATAGACACAAAGTTAAGTGACCATGGACGAAATTTACTCTATATATACGCATTTAATAGAAGATTATAACTTCAACTTTTCAAAAACAGACTAAAAAATTAAGGTCTCATTTTAAAATTTCTTCTAGCCACTAGGTATTATTTGTTTTGATTCAATATTATTAGGGAAGTTTTCATAAGTAACAAACTTATA
Organism: Capsicum pubescens; assembly: GCA_030864215.1. Taxonomy (NCBI): domain Eukaryota; kingdom Viridiplantae; phylum Streptophyta; class Magnoliopsida; order Solanales; family Solanaceae; genus Capsicum; species Capsicum pubescens. Next base: position 104,492,368 of record CM061543.1, read on the forward strand.
GCTATAATTAGAACTTTTGTAGCAACTGTTTCATAATTACAAAAAATAGCAAGTTGTATTTTGTATTTTATAAAAGTGTTGTTACTAAAATACATATATAACAAGATTTAGTATCCTTTAAATAAGGAAACAGTAAATTTATTTTTCATAAATTACTGCATTAGATTGTTTTTTCATAAATTACTCTTATTTCAATTAGTAGATTTCTTTTGCAAATCAAACTCAAATATGAAAGATTATTATCTTCATGATCTTCAAAAATTCAAAATAAAGATATCATTACTGTTTTTTCTCTCTTTCACTCTCTTATATCTCTAACTTTTTTTCTTGTTAGTTTTTTTTCATCTTTTTTTTATCGTTTTAATTTTTTATTTTGATTTTTTTCTTTCCACTTTATTTTCTCTCTTTTAGTTATCTTTTTTTTTTCTTTATATTTTTCTATTTTGGTTTCTTTTTTTTTCCTTTTTCATATTTTCTTTTCTTTTCCTATCTTCGTTTTATTCTTTTTTTTTTCTATTTTTATTTTTTTTCTTTTCTTTTTACACTTCTATTTGTCTTTCTTTTTTCCCCCTTTTCACTTTTTTTTTTTTCATTTTTTGTCTTTTTCTATTTTGTTCGTTTTTTTACTCTTCTATATCTATCTTTTATTTTTAAACGACAAATATCTATATCACATATACATATTCAAAAAATATATAGAATAAATTGACATACAGATCTGCATATGTATTTACAGAAATACATATCTGACTCATATGTATATATAAGCATATAGGACGCAAAATCTCTATAACACAAAGGACAATGATATACTTATACATATAGGTAATTAAAAAATAGATGATACATATTTTAAACAGTAAAAAATACAAATAAGTATATATGTAACCTTCTAAAATGACATAGAATAATTTAAAGACAAATCCAACACTGTACAAAAATACATATGAATATGCATTTGTATATACCAAAAGGACAACTAAATACATATACATATAGGTAATCAAAAGATACATGATACGTATCTTAAACAGTAAAATATAAATAAGTACATATGTTACGCTCTAAAATAACATAGAACAGTTCAAATATAAATCCAACACCGTACAAAATATATATAGCTCTGTATATGTATTTACAGAATATATACTTGATCCATATATATATTCTTATTTTATATGAGTCACCTATGTATTTCGCAAATACATATGAAGATATATAGTATAGTTATGTTTGTTACTGTTTAATATGAATATGATATGTATTTCGAAAATACATATCAGAGTCATATTTGTATTTTTTGTATAGTAATATACATATGGATCAGACATGTATTTTGTAAATACATATGCAAAGTTATATGTATTTTTTTGTAATGTAATATATATCATGTAAAAGAAAACATTTGCACACTATGTATTCTATATTATAATTTTGTGAAAAGTACGTGTAATATAGATTTATGTTATTATTTTGTTCTATAGGTGTTGCGTGATTATATATTCATGGCAAGAGTACTTTCAAGGTTTGCACCACATATAGAATGTCACACAGTTAATGATATTGAAGAATGTATTATGGCGATGTTATCAAAGGAGTAGTACACGGTTTTTTGTTATAAGAATATTTGTGGTGTCTATATGATTAAGAAAAAATATGTAGTTCAAGCGTAATTAGGCAGATGTATTATGTCACAAAAGTATTATAATTTTTTTGGAGGCATGTGCATGTATTTGTATTTTGTATATATAAATGCATATCTATATGTATTTTTGTACGGTGTTGGATTTGTCTTTGAACTGTTCTATGTCATTCTAGATGGTAACAGATGTGTATCATGTAATTTTTGATTACCTATATGTATATGTATATAGTTGTCATTTTCGTTATAGAGATTTTATGTCCTATATGTTTATATATACATATGAATGAGATATGTATTTCTGTAATTACATATGCAGATACATATTTATGTTTTGTACTGTAAATACATATCCAAATCTGTATGCCAATGTATTTTGTATATTTTTTTAATATGTGTATGTGATATACATATTTGTCTTTTCAAAATAAAAGTTAGAGATAGAAGAGAAAGAAAACAAAAAATAAATAAAAATAGAAAAAGAAAAAAGAAAAAAAGAAGTGAAAAAGAAAAAAAAGAAGAAAGAGAAATAGAAGTGTAAAAATAAAAGAAAAAAGAAACAAAAAAATAGAAAAAAAGAAGAAGAAAAATAAAAAAATGAGAATGAAAAAAGAAAAAAAAAAAGAGAAATAGAAATAGAAGAGAGAAAATAAAGTGGAAAGAAATCAAAGTACACAAATAAAATAATTAAAAAATAAGATGAAAAAAAAACTAACAAGAAAAAAAAGTTAGAGATATAAGAGAGTGAAAGAAAGAAAAAAAAAATAATAATGATATTTTATTTTGAAATTTTGAAGATTATGAAAATAATTATCTTCAAATATGAGAACAAAAGAAAACGAAAAAGAAAAAAAATAAAGGAAAAAACGAAAAAGAAAAAAAATAAAGGAAAGTGAGAAAATTAAGTAAAAAGAAAAAAATGAAAACTAAAAAATAAAAAATAAAATAAAATAATAAAAAAATAAGATGAAAAAAGGGGTAGAATATACGGCTATATTGGGGGGAAGTAAAATAGTGGAGTGAAAATAGGATAAAGGTAAAGTAGTGAGAGTGAAATATGTGCTTGTCTAGTTAATGGGCAAAATAATGTTATTCTTGCTATAAACTGTAATTTTTAAAAAATATTATTATTTATTATAATTATACTGTTAAGTATGCTACTTTCTGCAATTTTTTCATATTATAACTCGATATATATATATATATATATATATATATATATATATAAACATATATCATGCCATACCATGTCTATCCTTGATTTGTAGTACAGGCGATCATTTCCCAAGAGAGACACACAACCGGTTTTTGTGCTTTGCTACAGTATCATGTTCCATTTGAGTCATAAATAAGTTTGGGGAAAGGACGAAAATGGCCTGTCGGCCAAACTATTTCCACAAAATGGCCCTTGAATTCATATTACCATATAGTAGTCATTTCCACCCAAATGGCTCCTGAATGTTGCATTTCCCTTTCTTCCTATTTTTTTTTGTTTGTTTTTCACTATTTTTTTTTCTTTTAATGTTGTTAATTTATTTATTTTTTGAAAAAAGTCCACTTTGTCCACCCATTTATTTCTTTAGATGCGATCACGAAAATAAAAACATGAAATACAAGTCCACACATAATTGTTCTATCTCTTTTCATATGAGTTAACACTATAGCGACACTTTGACTTATTTTTTTTCTGCTATCTTTCTCTTTTTAATCAAAAAAATTAAGCAATGTTTGGACATTAAGGGTACAGGGTTTAATAAATTTTGTATATGCTTGACAAATTTTCACAAAAATTTAGGTGAAGTTAACAAATTCATGAATAACGAATTACTGTATATGCTTGCATAAATTTTCTCTGTAAAAGGTGTATTTATGTTGTATATATACTGTATCAACATGGTATAAAAGTGTATCAATCTAGTATAAAAGTATATCAATGCGGTATCAAAGTGTATTAATGTAGTATAAAAGTGTATCAATATGGTATAAAAGAGTATCAATTGGGTATAGGGACTGCACGTACTTGCATACAATTTTCTTTCTCTTTTTAAAAAAGTGTATCAATATAATATAAAAGTGTATCAATGTGGTATAAAAGTGTATCAATTGAGTATAGAGACTGCATGTGTCCAATTGGACCAAATGATTTAAAAAGGGAATTAATTTAGCCGACTAACTACAACATGTCCGTCTTTTCAAATGTGGGTCATTTTTTTTTTTAAATGACCAGCCCATGTTCTTTTCCCAATAAGTTTCACTGAAACTCCTTTTGAGTCTTGAGCCCAATAGGCCCCTACAAGTACTTATTGGCCCACACTCGCACATTGATTGCAACTCGTGAGAGGCCCACAGACTAAGCCCGGCGAACATACTGTTGTTACATGTTCCTCCCCCATAATAAATGTAATGTATGCATTAAGAATTAAATCACATACTCATCTGTTCACATAAATAATTTTATTTATGCACTATTAGAAAATCAGAATTTTATTTTTGTTTGTCATTTATAACATATTAATAAAAAATAACTATTTTTTAAATTATTTTTTAAGACTTAATACTTAACACTAATTAATATAATCATTATGATAAAATCTTCATATCAATAATTATTTCATTGTAGGCAAAGTTAAGTGGACTAGTAAAAGTGAATGGAGAAAAACATATGTGAACAGGTGCTTACCTACTTGGTAATAAATTAGCCGCCAAATCTTTTAAATGAAAATGCAAAATTTAAGTTTCCCGACCATTTTTAGGAGCAAATAAATATTATCCATTAGTTTATTTGACTGCATGAAATCTAAAAAAAAAAAAAACAGGATACAAACGATTAATGAAATAGTAGATATTATTTTCAGAAAAAAAAAAAAACAAAGCGCACACGAATCATTTTATTAAGAGAAACTAAGAACATAATAGTTTTAATATAAATGCGTCAATTTGTTAACAGTCTAAAGTAAAAAGAATAGGAATGCTAAACAAATTGAAAGTACTAAATAAAAATAGAGATCAACATGAAATTCTATTAGACGTCAATCCAGTAACTTCATAACACAATATTTTAAAGAGAAGGTAATATCTGATCGATCAGCTAAAACTAATTATATTTACTAGCTAAACATACTATATTTTGTATCAAAAGTGTTTATATATTCATGTACACAAAATATACATTTCCTAGTTATTATTTTAATAGGCGACTATTTGTATTATTTTTTCTAATTTTTTTTAAAGCAGGTCTGCATAACTTCAGTCCTCGTTGAATGTCATAGGCTCTTTCTTTTTTCTTTTTGTTCTTATAAAAAAGAGAGAAAGAACTACAGTTTCTAGAACATAATATATCCTTAAAGGCTAGTTGAATTAATTTGAAAATGGTGCAGAGAGATACTATTGAAGTAGGCCCAAATATGGCTTGGCTAATTAGAATAAAGATTCAATAGTAGTAAATGTTGTCTGCACCCCGCCACACAACCCCTCCCCTCTGCCCCCCTCCCGCCCCACAAAAAAAAAACGTAATAAATGTTGTCTACAACTCCCTTCATTTTAAATTATCCGTTTCAAATTTTCTAATTTGATTTTGCTATTTTACTTGTCCTTCCAAATTATTCGTCCCAAAATTTCTAATTTGATTTCCCATTTTACTTGTCCTTTTTCATTAATCAAGAAGAGACAGAAAAAAAAATTTCATGTTTTACTCTTTGCATTAATTATTTTCTCTTCAAATTAAAATATAAACATCATTTAATAGGGGCACTATGATAAACTAACCATATTATTAATTATTTTTCTTAATCAATGTGGCATCTCAATTTGGAACAGATAATTTAAAACGGAGAGAGTATATTTCAAGAAAGTGCTAATAATTTTATAAAGAGAGTAAATACCGCAATTTTATGTGATAATCTTTTCTTCACCATATCTCTTCCTCCCATTTCAGAAGTTGCATCTCCAAAGCCTGCATCAAGACATAAAAAATGAAATAGAAAATTGCATTCAAAGAATCAGATCATAGTTTGTTAAATATGAGTAATTTAGATATATCTCCAAAAATAAGGAACTATTTTGTAAGATAATATGAAAATTCAAGATTTGAACGTGAGAATAGGATACAAAATATGTAAAATTTAGTAGGAACGAATGACATAGCTGTTTGAGTCATAACGGGTTGTAGAATAGATTAGGCTCTCTTCCTATTATCCCTATCGTTAAAACGACGTTAAAATGTGACAATAGCTTCATACTCTCATATACTTTCTCCGTCTCAAATTAAGATGACACGTTGATTAAGAAAAATAATTAATAACATGGCTAGTTTACCATAGTACCTTTATTAAATGATGTTTATATTTTAATTTGAAGAAAAAATAATTAATGTAAAGGTAAAACATGAAAAAAAATTTGTTATCTTTTCTTTATTAATGAAAAAAGATAAGTAAAATGAGAAATCAAATTAGAAAATTTGAGACGAGTAATTTCGGACGGGGGAGTATATCCCTCGTGATAATACAAAAGAGCAATAATGGGCCACTTATAAAACCTACACTTATCGTTTTACTAGATCCATCAAACATATAAAGTGACGATCCAATATCCAATTATTATGTTATTTATACTATTATAATTGGACCTCTGTTTGGATTATAATACAATTTGAAATAGTTAAATATAAAGAAAATATTTTAAATAACGTAAACCCATTCGTAACGCATTTTAGTCATTTTCTTACTTTCCAAAGGGCATCAATTTTTTATTTTTTATTTTTTATTTTTTTGTGTGGAGATTATCGAAAGAAAATAAATCAAAATGATGCAGCACATAAGATCGGGTCAATAAAATCCATTGAATCTCATATAGAATTGAAGGGCCTAAAAGAAGCTGGATAACTAGCCCATAAAGCCAGAAGATTCACACAGTGTATCCATTACAAATATACCTCCAAATTTTAATAAATGATACAAATATACCTTCCCTCATATTTTGGGTATAAATATATCTTTTTCGTTAATAAAAATGTATAAATATACCCTCAAAATTTAATAAATGATACAAATATACCCTCTGTCATGCTTTGGGTATAAATATACCTTTACCGTTAATGAAAAGGTACAAATATACTCTTCTCACTGACGATGGGATGCGTGTCAGCATTGTATTGATTGCCCCTTTTTAATTTGGTTTATTTGTGAATAATTTAATCTATCCTAAAATTATAACTCATACCCGATCCAAATAACTCGATCAGACCCGTGTAATAGAGAAGCTTCAAGAGACATATCATGCGTGTTTCTTTCTTCCGCTCTTTCATACTCACATTCTCTCACTAACCCAAAAAAATCCTAACAAACGTGTCGGTTCGATTTATGTTTCGATCCATCTACCTTTAAGAATCTAGTAGATATTTGTTTAATATTGTGATGTTATTTAATGTTCTGCTGTTAGATTAATATTCTGATCTTGTTTAATGTTCCTCATGAACGACTGTTGTTTGTTTTTCTGATTCATGAGAGTCGATGAATCAAAAATTATTTTTGATTCATGGTTGTTGATACCTGCTTTAAATTAGTTGTTACACCATTGTTCACCAACTTCAAAGAGTGAATAGGAAAACAACATTTTAAGAACAGAAACATGAGAAAAACTTGCAAAGTTTGAACATTACTCGGCCAAACGAAGGACCTCATTGTATCAAAGGTCGGGTTAGATTATTTGAACCGAGTATGGGTTATAATTTAGGATGGATTAAATTATTGACAGATAAAATAAATTTAAAAGGGTCAATCAATACGATGCTGACACATGTTCAACCATTAATGAGAAGGGTATATTTGTACATTTTCATTAACAACAAGGGTATATTTGTACACAAAGTATGATGGAGGGTATGTTCATATCATTATTAAAGTTCGAGGGTATATTTGTACATTTTCATTAACGACAAGGGTATATTTGTACCTAAAGTATAATAGAGGGTATATTTATATTATTTATTAAAGTTTAGAGGTATATTTGTACCTTTTATTCAAGTTATTATAGCCATAAAAGAATGAGTTCCTACCATAATCCATAAAAAATCGCTGGATTCCTGACTGAAATTTATCATCAGATATTTGTTCTATGTTTATAAAATTAATTAAGAAGTGGTCCTTGTGGCTATATAATACGTCCCTTTCCTAGCGCTTTTTGCAGAATCCTCACTCTATGGCCCATGTATCTATATCAAAAGACAAAACTCATCGATAGATACCTAAAGTTTCAGCGATCTTTCACTTTGACACCTAAAATAGACAGTGTTCATTTTTGGCACCTCAACTAACATCCAAGTGTGTCATTTTGGCACATTTCTGACAATCAGCAAAAATATGTGATGTGTGTGCACTACACGCGCTATGACATATAAAGTAGCCAATAATAATAGGACATTTGACATTTTTTATTAAAGTAAGTTTTAAATAATTAATTTAAATTAAATAATTAATTTAATTTAACTTAAATTAAATTAAATCCACCCCACCCCTCACCCTAACCACCCCAGATCATCTTCTGCAGCAACCCCCCACTACCTCTCCACCCCTACCCCTCACTCCCCTCCCCCAGTCATCTTCTCTAATCTCTTAACACAACACCACCTCCACAATCATCTTCTCTAATCTCTCAACCCCAATTACCTATTGAACCCTCCGCCCTCATTATCAATCAATAAAAGGAATATAAGCTTCACGCAATATGTGTAGCCTGTCCTGATGCTAGAAATAGTGTTTTGATGAGATGATGTATCATTTTTAGGCTTGCTGGGTTGTATATGGCATCCGCAAACTTGCAATGCCATCTTATCTGATTGTCTGATTTTCATGGAATATATAAATTTTACCTTTAGCTTCAAGAAATAAAAAAGCAAATTTTACTCTCATTAATTAATGGAAGAAAATGAAGTATCAAAAATAAAAGTTGAAGAATTTTTCGCAAATAGAACCGATGACATGGGAGAAAGATAAATAAATTAATTTTATTCTCATTAATCATTAATCAATTGATTGATGTTCATTTTCAAAAATGGAAGCTGAAGAATTATGAAAAATCATGGAAGAAAGAATGGTGGAAGGAAGAGAAAGAAAGATGAATTATGGAAAAATGGAAGCTGGAGGAATGAATTTCATTCTTATTAATCAATTGGTTGATGTTCATCTTCAAAAATGAAAGCTTAAGAATTATGGAAAGCCATGGGAGAAAGAATGATAGAAGGAGGAGAAAGAAAGAAAGATAAAAAAATTATAAAAATACCCCTCAAATGCGCTCAAAATACATATAGCACACACGCAATGATGACTCAACAAAAAGTGTCAAAACAACACATTTGGATGCTAGTTAAGGTGACAAAAATAAATATCGTCTACTTTAAGTGCCAAAGTGAAAGATCGCTAAAACTTTAAGTGCCTATCGATGGGTTCCGCTATGTCAAAAACAGATTGATAATGATAACCCAATTATACCTTTCATATGTGTTCACGACAATAGTGTTGGCTATATACTACAAGAAATATGGTCTTTTGTGGCTACTAAAAACTTGAATGTCGCCAATAAGGACTCGTTTGATACAAGGAATAGGGATAACTAATTCTAGGATTATTTAGGATGAGTTTAGCCCATGTTTGATTAGGATATATAACTCATCCTGAGATTAGTTATCTCAAAATTATAGTATTATTTTGATCTCATATTATGGTGTGATAACTAATTTTGGGTTGGACAATCCCTGAATAATTAATTCTAGGCTAAGGTGTTAGCAACCAAACGACCCCTAAATGTGTTTGACGCTACACTAGAGTCGCTCCATATAACTTCGTCGCTGAATGTTATTTATGGTGACAAAAGCAGTCGCCACTAAAGCAACGTAATATGTGGCTTTAGGTTGGATTTCTGAAAACTGTATTGGACTGGAACTCTATTGAATGCAACATGTAAAACAAATGGAAGTTCAACTAAATTTGTTTTAGAATGTACGTGGTATGCTAAAATGTTTCCACATTACTTGCTTTTAAGGAAATGCGGACACAAAGTTTTGGGGAAATTCTTTTGATGATTTCATTGTGTACAATTCTATGTATACTACAATTCTCTCTCTCTCTATATATATATATATATCAGTCCAACATATTTTCCTGGAGGATTAGTAAATACTTCTTCTACGAAAAAGGGTTGTGATAAGAAATGCTCAATTTTGCATGCTCTTGCTATGAGTAAACGATCCTCTTCGAAACGTTGTAAAGTTCTTTGTAACGTTGTAAAGTTCTTTGTAACCTTGAATTCGTCCAATCCAAGGATAGCTAGAATTTCCTAAAGTTCTTTGTAACGTTGTAAAGTTTACTTAACTCGTCGGGCGGTTTCGTAATGTTCCTCACCAACGATCCGAGGTTGAAGCATGGTTGGAGTTGAATCTAAAGGATCTACCGCTGGATAAATACCTTTGGCAGTCAATCCTCTTGATAGTACGATAGTAGCATCTAAATGTGCAAATATCATAGCAGGAACAGGGTCGGTCAAATCGTCTGCGGGTACATAAATTGCTTGAATAGAGGTTATGGACCCTTCTTTGGTAGATGTAATTCTTTCTTGTAAAGAACTCATTTTAGTAATTAGGTCGGTTGATAACCCACAGCGGAAGGAATTATACCCAATAAGGCCGATACTTTGGATCCTGCTTGGACGAAACATAAGATATTGTCAATAAATAGAAGTACATCTTTCTCATTAACATCTCGAAAATATTCTGCCATAGTTAGAGCAGTCAAACCAAATCTCATACGATCTCCTGGTAGTTCATTCATCTGACCGTAAACTAGGGCCACCTCTCAGATGTACTAGCACTGCATCTTTGATGCAGTCATCAATTCTTCTGAGAGGTCACAATTGTCGCGAGCAAAGATATTAATGACGAGAAGACTTTTTTGTTATGCTACTAATACTTGCTCTGCTATTCTGCCCAAGCCTGGCTGAGGAAGAGTTACGGGGCATAAAACAAAAAAATATGCCGATTTGGCATACGATGTGTAATGATTTCCCTATTCACGATAAATAAAAAGAGAAAAAGAAAAGCCATTCCATTTCGACAAAAGACCCACACCCAAGTTCCATAGTTTTTGGTTCGCTATCTCAATCACGATTTTCCTACCCCTAGAGGGAAAGGTACTTCCCTTTTAGGCCGATTATAGGAGATGAGGGATTCGAACCCCCGACACCGTAGTTCGTAGCCACATGCTCTAATCCTCTGAGCTACAGGACCTTCCCCGTCTTCACTGGATCTATTCCCGGGAGTACCCTAAAAAAGGAACCTTTCCTCTCCCCAGCCATTTCGAGTTAAGAAGATGCGAAAGCGCATTTATCTCTATAAGAAAGGTGCATTCCGAGGTATGAAGTGAGAGAGAAGGGATGTCACAATTGGGGCTTTGAATAAAACGACCTTTTGATTTTTTTTTTATTTTTTTTTTCCGTTTTCATATTGAATAAGAATGAGAGGTGTTAACCTTTTTCATATATATATATATATATATATATATATATAGTTATCTCAATTTATGTGATACAAATATTATTTAAATAATTAAATATTAAAATAATTTTAATTTTTAATTATTGTGATTTATAATATTTTTTTCTTTTATTCCAATTTAAGTGACACTGATATAATTTCAAAAGTTAGACTATGTGACATATATATAATTTCGTTAGTCAATCAAATATTTTATGTTGACATATTATTTTGTGTCTATTTTATGAAATATTATTAATTTTTTAATGCAACCATAACAATTAATTAGGGGTGATATAATAAAATCACGATTGAAGCAGCGAAGAAGACATGTCTTAAATGACTTATAATAACTAATTAAAAGTGATATAATAAAATTAGTATAAAAAATACTTGTGAAAAAAAAAGCATAAATGAGCCTCATATAAGACATCTAGTTAATTTAAAGAATCAAAAATTAATTTACTATTTTATGTCAATTTCATATTTTTTTTATTAAATATTATAATTTTTTAAATATTTATATAACCTATAGTAATTAATTAGGGGTAATATAATAAAATTACGACTGAAGCAGCTCAAGTAGGCAGCACAAGCAGATATGTCGAAGACGTGCCTGCTTATTGCCATTTATTATATATAGCAATATATAAATATTTCTACCGAAAGGAAAATAATAAATGAAAAATACAATATACACTAGTCTATTTTTCATTTGTATAAGTATCTAACAAAAATAAAAAATTATATTCTCTGTGCAGAACCTTCTAGAATATGTACAACTGTGTTGTTCACATTTGAAGGATACTGATTTAATCCATCAATTTTCATTGACAGAATACATATGCAGGCCCCTGAACTATTTTACTTTTCTTGTATAGGCACCTCAATTAAGCCAGATATCTATTGAAAGCATTTGTGAAGTTGAATCCTTTGCTCCTTCACAAATGCTTTCAATTGAGCCCAATTTACTGATGTGGCAAAAAATATAAAATGCGTGTAATACACACGCTGATGATGTGGTAAAATGACGAATTAAATGACTACACCTGACATTTTAATTTAAATAATTATAAAAATAAATTTCTAATATAATTAAATCTAAATTTTTGTTAAACAAAATCATTAATACCCCTCCCCCAAAACAAACTCACCTACCCGATCCTCCCTCTCCCTCCCTCTTCCCTTCCAAACTTACTTTCTTCATTTTTGAGCAGACAAGAAAAAAAATGGTTCTCCATTTTTTAACATAGAAAAACATTTCTTTTTGAACAATTCAAATCTATCAGAAGGGCTGAATTATCAATCTGATTCAAATAAATCGGTACATTCTTCTCCGAATTCAGGTAAAAATTTGTTGAAAGGTGTTGTTTTTGAACAGAAATTTAAAGTTGGGTGTGTTAATGCTAGTATAAGTAAATGTAGCTCGATATTGAAGAGGAAAAAGTGTAGTGAAGATTCGAATAACGCAAGTAAAATCCAAAAGTTGACTACTTTTTCGTTAAGTGATAATGGTAATAATGTTGAGGAAGAATCGGTTCCGATTTTGAAATCGAAACCTCAGGCAGCAGCGCCCGCGCCAAAAAGTAGCAAGAAAGTGGAGAAAAAGAAGAGTGAGGTGAAAACTAAGAAGGTTGGTAGTATTAGCTTTCTTGGTGTGTTGTTCTTCATGGTTCTCTTTGGTGGGTTGATTCCTTTATTGAATGTGAGATATGGAGGTGTGAGGCTTTTTTTCTTTTTTTTTTCTTGGCCTCTATAGGATTCCGAATTACAAGTCAAAAATTCTTGCTACCAATAAGTACGTTGTTTTCTGTTAACCTGGTTTGCAATTTCAGTTAATATTGAATGTTGATAGATGGTAACAAACTATTGTTACTTCTCTAAGATCATGGATTTGGATTACATTTGTCTTGATTAATGTTGAAGTCGGTCAGATTGTGTTTCACAAAAAAAAATAAAAAAAAATATGAAGGTGTGAGGGAGCCATTTACAAGTGGAGATTTTTGGGAGTGGATTTTCGGATAAACATCACGGAAGAATCTTTCACTTGTTTTCTTTGAGAATTTAGGAGTTCTGAAGATATGCAATTTTTTGTATGTAGAAAAAATGAAAAATAGTGAGTTATGGAGAAGAAGATGATGCTATTTTTTGGATGTAAAAATAATGAAAAATGGTAGAGTTATGGAGAAGATGATGCTTTTTTTTTTCTTTTTAATTCTTTAATATGTCTTTTTTTAATTGGTTGAATTTTTTATGTTTAATTTCTTTTTTATGAATTATCGTCTCTCACTCTCCTACTGGAGAGTGTATTATACATGCCACGCTATGTTAGCGTCATATCAGCAATTGTGTTCAATTAAAATATTTTATGAAAGAATAAAGATACCTGCCCTAATTGAGGTAGTATGCATATGTATTTAGCCATTTTCATCTCTAGGCACCTGATTTTCCATGTATCCTATCTGATGTTTTTGACTTCTCCATAGCTGCTTCAGACAAAGACTTCAGTAGACTTTTGATCTTATTTCCTTTACTTCTATCCTCCTTTTTTCTTTCATTTCTTCCCTGTAATTCTTCATCAACGAAGGAAGGATGAGTGGTATTCTTAACATCCCTTCTCAAGTGAGTTAGAGAGAATGAAAGAGACTCCAAAGTTGGCAAGAATGGAGGATGAGAGGGTATGGATAAGGGTTTGGTAAATAAATCGACAAATTGAGATTTTGATAGGACAAATGAGAGAGAAATGAGACTGAAGAGGAACCGTTGGCAAACAAAATGGAAATTCATTTCCACATGTTTCGTACGCTCGTGGAAAATGGGGTTCCAGGCGTATTAATGGTTGCTTAGCGATTGAAAAAAATGGGAACTGAGTGGGACGGAGAAATTTATAAATCAGAGAGGAGGCGGGTTAACCAAGTTATTCGGCAACAAAACGTCTCATGGATCTATATTCTTGTCTAAATTTTCTTTGAGTAAGGATAAAGATACAAAGGGTTGCTTCTTTAATTTTCATGAAATTAGATCCCCCATGACTGATGAAGAAGCCATTGATAGATCAACGAGAATAACGGCAGTAAGCTAATCTGCATTATAGAAGGCTAAGAGATCAAAGGAAGGTGATGAAGTAGAAAAAAAAACCTTGACTTGGATCCATCGAGATATCATAGAACTCGCTAAGGAGCAAAAAAACGATTAATACAAGGTTGGTTCATATATTGACTAAGGGTTAAGACGATAAAACACGAATCTGGACGAGTGTGAGTTGAATAATTTAACTTGCCAATCAAATGACGATATAGGGTGAGATCAATAAGGGGAGGACCAGAATTAGCAGTCAACTTTGAATTGAAGAGGGATCGAGTAAAGATGAGACAGAGTATACATCAAAACAATAGAAATCTGTAAGTTATTCTTGCCTAAATTTTCTTTGAGTAAGGATAGTACCTTGTTTCTTTAGTAAAACTCTCATCCCTGAAAAAATAGTGAAGGTCCCTTAAATTTTTGACTTTGAATTTAGAGTGTAAAAATTGTTTAAGATCTAAAATTTCATCAAGGTTATTGCCTGTAATAATTATGTCGTCGACATAAATAACAATAACAGAAATAGTGTCCCCTATTCTCTTAAAACAGTGAGTAGTCGTTTAAATAAGAAGAATAACCTTTGAAACTGAGAACTCCAACAAGTTTGGTATACCACTACCTTGAGGCTTACTTGGTCTAGAACAGGAAGGGAATGGTCATGAATTCGACCTTAGGAATTGAGTGTGAGTTATAATCCCAACATGCCAGGGCATTTTATTAATTATGTGTTTATATGCATGTTCTAGACCAAGATCTAGCGAAAATTGCATAGAAGGAAAAAGGTCTAGCTTAGAGGAGTTGTGCAAGCTTGGTTCGAGGTAGGTGATGATATTGTAATTTAGATCCAATTTGTGTTATATGTTAATGTTAACTACTTTGTAGTTTTACTTGTTAGTGCATGTTGCTTGGTGTGGTCAATGCAAATATTTTTACACTGATATATGATTTTAACCTACCTCATTGCAAAATATGGAATTTTTTGATATTTGAAACACTCCACGAGTTATTGGTGAAACAAGGTTGGCAGACACTTATGTTTGAAATTTAGTACTTGGATGAAAATTGTTTCCTGTAGGTCATGGCTATAGGGTGGATGCACGAGGGTCAGGTGAGTTTGATGGTTCCATGAGCGATTAAAAAATATATTTTATGCTTGATAATTGCTTACATGTCTTCACTTGGTTTGATTTAATGCGACTTGGTGATATTTTGTGACTTTTTGGTTTAAATCTTAACTGTTTAATTGTTGTATGTTATGCTAAGTGTATGTTGGTTTGAGCATGGATTAACTCGTTGTACTATAATTTTGTTGTGTTCATATTCTCATCTTGGGTTGGCTAAATGACCTTATCGGTACATTTTTGTTTTATTATGTGCTGATACTACACCTGTTCTTACTTTTGTGAGTGTCGCGCATATTTCAGTGGCTCTTACAGACCTCACTTATGATTTGAGTGGTTGATTTCAAGCTGCATGTTTCAGCCTATTATGAATCCTTCTTGGATGACATAGTCTTTATTCCTACACTTGTGCTTTTCATTTTAGTTTTGGTGTTGCTTCCCTTCCTGATAATCTTAGATATTTTGGTACGAGTGACTTTCGATTTTAGTGATGGTTTTTATTTAACTACAGTGTTCTTCATTTTGTTGTACTTATATTTTTGATTTTAGACTTGAATATCTTTATGGATGGATTAGTTATGGAATTTCTTATAAGTGTGGATTTATAAGTTTATATTTTGGGATAGATGATGTTGTCACTGGATGAGTAGTGTGAGTACCACTCACGATGATTTTGGGTGATGGTATTATAGTTTAAATTAAGTTTATGCTATATGCGCATGTTAACTACTTTGTAGTGTGGCTTGTTAGTACATGTTCTTTGGTGTGGTCAGTGTAAATAATTTTATGTTGATATAAGATTTTGACCTACCTCATTGTAAAATGTGAAATATTTCGGTATTTGAAATATTTTTACGGATTATTGGTAAAAATAAGATTGTTAGACACTTATGTGTGAGATTTAATACTTGGACGAAAATTATCCCTTGTAGGTCATGGCTAGAGGGTGGATATTTTACCAATCGTGCATATGTATGAGGGTCAGGTCAGTTTGACGATTTCATGAGTGAATCAAGAAATATATTTTATGCTTGATAATTGTTTACATGTCTTCGACTTGGCTTTGCTGAATATGACTTGGCGATATTTTGTTGACTTGTTGGTTTAAATCTTAACTGTTTAGTTGTTGCTTGTTATGTTAATGTATGTTGGTTTGAGCATGGATTAGCTTGTTATACTATAATTTGGTTATGTATTCATATTCTCATCTTGGGTTGGACAAATGACCTACCAATACATTGTTGCTTTATTGTGTGCTGATACTACATCTGCTCTTACTCTTGTGAGTGCAACATATATTCTAGCAAGCTCTTACAAGACCTCATTTGTGACTCCAGCAGTTGATTTCGAATGAAGGGTGAGCAATATTTTTTGGGCTACCATGAATCCTTTTTGGATGACTAGTCTTTATTTGTGAACTTATGTTTTTCATTTTAGTTGTGGGGTTACATCTCCTTCTTGACGATCTTAGATATTTTGGTACGAACAACTTTCGACTCCTAGGGGTGATATTTGTTTAAGTACAATATTCCACACTTTGTTGTACTTATGTTTTTTATTTTAGACTTGAATATCTTTATAGATGGACTAGTTCTAGTATTTTCATTAAGTGTGGATTTATAAATCGATATTTTGGATTAGATGATTCTCTCACTTGTTGAGTAGTGTGGGTGCCAGTCACAATGGATTTGGATCGTAACATAAAGTTTTGCACCATTTGGCTGCCCAAACCTGTGTTCAATTCCACACCATAAATCTTATGTTGTTTTTGAGTAAAAAGCACTGTCAGCTATGTCCTTTGAGAGAGAATTCAACAACCAAGATGTAACCATGTCATTTCACCTATTTCAGATCTTCCACTTTGAATCAGTAACATTTGAATGTCACAACCCAAGGCTACCCCTTAGTCACGACGCAGTGCTTAAGGCCACAGGTAGCTAACCCACGATCTGGTACCTGCTAGGAGCATTGAATATAATAACACTAGAATAACATATACGGAAGATAAGCTGATAAAATACGGTTCAAATGAAATACTGTACTGAATATAGATAACATGTCTGAAAAAATAATTTATAATATCTGAAGGATGAACTGACTGAATATCTAATATGAATGTCTAGTCTGAAAGACTCTAACATGAGGAGTTGATGGGACAAACCCCCAACTAACTCCGACTGACTGACATGAAAGTAAGTACTAAAATACTGAAATAATATTATCCTCAATGGATGAGGACTTACCACTACTACTGCTGGGAAGATACTGATTGTTTAAGGACGATCAACGAACTGTGTGTCCAAACCTATGTTATAAGACAACACAACGCAAAAGAAAAGTATACGATTAGTACTTTGAATGTACTGGTACGTGAGGGAAAGACTAGCAAAAATATGCATGGAAGCGGAACATGGATGCATGAACATGTGGAACTGAGAATGCAAGACCAAGTAAAGCATGTGCTGAATATGATCGGAATTACTGAATAACTGGTATCTAAATAACTTAATAACTAAAAATCTGACTACTTAATCCAGTAAACTTGAACTGATATAGACTGAGTACTGCTTGAAACTATGGGAGCTATCATGTAACAGACATTCCCCGATTTTAACTAATTGGGGTCCAACATGTAACCCCCAGTTGGAAGGGTGTTAGTACCTTACCATGGGTACTAACACATGGCTATGTGGATCCACTAAATTGGCATCCCGAAGGACTAAGGTGTCTATCCTCTACTGGCGGGTGACACTTAAGTGAGTGTCAATCCTCTACTTACGGGTGACATCTCATAACCTACGCTGGTTACGTAGTTCAGAAACTTAGTTGCTACTAAAGGTCTCAATTTTCTACTGGTGGGTAAGCTCTCATCCCTAGGTTCGCTTGATGATAAATCCTACTCCCAACTGAACTAACACTAGTATCATTATGGGTCTAACATGATGTGGTACTATACTGATAAGTGCTCAACATGAACATGATGTCCTGAATATAGTAATGAAATCATAGTCTGACTTACTTGTAAATTGTAAATAAAGGCATGTATAAACAGATAGGTATCGAGTGTTCATAATCCTCCATCACTGAAAGATTTCAAAATATAATAACAATGTTTAAAACAGTGATATAAAGTCATAGTTCAAAGACCTAAAGCATAGGACATTTCAAAAGATTAGTGAGAAACATGAACTTGAACATGGAAATAAATTAAACTTGGGAGGATATCATGACTGTTTTGCCCTTTTTCAGTTTCTAAGGGTTGAAAAATATTATTTTTTGACCTTTTAAACTATTTCAAAACCTTAAAGAAAAGTTTGAAACAATTTAGGTATACAGATTCGCCACTTGATTTTTTTGAGAAAATATCAAGAAAAACTAAAAATATTACTTAAAAGATTCAAAATAGAAAAAATCTTTTAAATTTAAAAATTTTGAGTAAGTTGTTCCTATTAATACTCTTGGAAGGTTGTTAAGGCACCAATAGTATCCGCTAACTTGCGATTATCCAGACTATTTGAAAATAACTTTTTTGACTAACTTTTAAAAAAGAGAAATTGGTTTTTGAAAAGAAATCGATTAAGAAAAAAATTGTTTTCAATATTTGTGCAAAACAGATTTTGATGTCTTAGTGGGGATGTTTAACTAAGTCTAAGAAATTTAAAATCAAGTAACACATAAAAAGGGGAAAAGAGAGAATTAGGAGACTTAGGCTTGTTAGCCCAAATCCATCAACCCTGTCCTAATCTAATTGGACTTTTGACCCACTTGCACTTGTCCTAAACTATTTATTTGGGCTTTTGGTCCATCATCACCCGTTCTAATCTAAATATTTGGGCTTTTGACCCATAACCTGTCCTAAACTAATTTTCGAACCTCTAAGGCCCAAACTCTGCTTCACCTGTATTAATTTACAGCTTTGACTTCGAGGCCCCAAATAAAAAAATAAATAAATAGCTAAATGAATAAAGATAAGCAAAGCAATGCTAATAATAATAAAAGGGACGAGACTTTTCAAGTCTCTTATCTACTTCAATAATGGGTTTTGACCCATTTTTCCTTCTTCCAGCTCCCCGTATCTGCATTTCACGTAACTGACTTGTAGACTCTCTTTCGGGGTCGATTCAAAGAGATGATCCTTATTGTCTTGTTGAAAATGCAAAGGGGGAGTCCATTTGGACTCCAAGGCAGAATCATGCAAAGAAAAGGATGAAAAGGAATTAATATACATTCTAAATTTATAGCTAACACACATCTGTAAAATGGTTCACGAATTTGAAGAGAAACATATACCGACCAAAAATTTTTAAATTAATATGAGATGAATTAATGTCAATCCAAAATTGGCAATTCAAATTAACAGTTAAACACTTTGAACTGTTAACAAAAAAACATGCATGATCTGAAATTTGCTCAAAATAAGAAAACCAAAAGTCAATATCTGTTCACTACGGTTCAAAGCAGGAACATTACCATCGTTTGGAGTTTTTTCTAAAATATCCAATTCGTTTAATCAATAGGAAGAATAAACATGTTTATCAAGGCTTATCGTTTAACCCAAGAGAATATGCATCTTTATAAATAACTCAAACAAAATAGGAAAACAAAACAACTGAAATAATTAAGGAAAATTGTCACAGAAATGCAGCTATGATTTGACCAACACAAAATTAGAAGGATCCGTAACATGTCATAAAGACTCATTATCTACACAGTAATTCAACCCCCCCAACTTAACCATTTTGAGGAGAAAGAACCACGGAGGGAGGTAGGAGAAAGGATAAACTGGGAGCAAATAAATCAAAGCGAGAAGAGGGAACAATCTGGACACAAACAACAAATTGAATAAAATCCTTTTGAAGTGTCAAAGCAATCAAGAAAAAACAAGTTTTCAACTGATTTCAAACATGGAGACAACGATACTTGATTTAAACTAAAATCTTGAGCCAAATTTTCCCTTCTCTTGATCAAGTTATGCAGAATAGTAAGATCAGAAACTTTAGCAAGTTTTATCAAATTGGTGCTTCTGGACTCTTGATAAACTCATTGGCCTCATTGATATTTATAGATCAAAGAGACCTTAGGAGCTATATTCATACCACATAAGTATCATGGACAATGACTAAATAAACAAGAATCAAAATTTCTAACACGACAATAGCCTATCATTTTCAGTAAGAGAAAAGATGTGTTTCACCGAAGCACGCGTTTATAGATATCGAGACTCAAATGTGACAACTTTCAAATAAGTTAAATAGAATAGAACTTTTCCCTACTCTATATTCCATTTTTTTTAGAAGAAATGTGTTCAACAGATAGAATCAAAAGAGTGCAATCACGAGATAAATATTTTGTAAGACCAAAGTATCATTCTTGTTCTTCCACACCTCTTCTTTTACAAACCATGAGGATTCATAATCAAAGAGGTCAAGGAAGAATCACAGGACTTAAAATCCGATGAGCTAACAAATAGAATTGAATGAATTAACGATTGTAGGATAACAGGAACAATCTACTAGGAACTCTCTCTAATAGAAATAACAATCTTAGGACCAATGAGCATCATAATACATAGAATCTAGCCCCTTTTACTTCAATAATCATTTACAGAAAGAATTCAGTAGCCCTTTTTAGAGCATGGCCTTTACAAAAAACTTTTTGGTTAAACGCTCACCATACAAGCAGAACAGCATACACAAACCAAATTAAAAGGAAAATTTGAAAACTACATAGATTCGTTAACGTCAAATAAACCAGAACCAAATTCATCCCCATGCCAATTATGAAAAAACCAGAAACAGAAAAAATGATGCGATCTAAATGCGGCTACAGTGACAAAATCCATGAATTGACGTAGTTATTAGAATGACAGAAAACCACACAATTTTCGTCATGCGAAACCTATGGCCTTCACAGCCTCTACAACACACAAATCCCATTATACAATACTAATACTACCAGCTACACTACTATTAAAAAAGTAAACATTACTACCTAACAAAATATATCGAAACTAAAAAAGATGAAGCATTACCAGTTTCAGAGAAGCAAAATGGGAGTCGAGCCTACGACGGAGATTCTACCATCACCGGAAAGCTTCTTTGCGACTCTGAGGATTTCGAGTAGTTGACGGTTTTTTGCGAAATTTTTATTTACTAGAAAATAAAACTTTTTATTCAGAAGCTTTTTCAACCTTCAAGACTTGTCCATTCAGCTCAAGAAGGGGCTTTATATAGAAGAAAATTTAGGGTTAAAGAAAGTGGTTCCACTGATGCGGGATTTGATATTTTCAGGGGTAATTGGATAATTCTAATGAAAGAAAAATTAAATTCAAGCTCAAGATAAGATTTCCAACCAGCAATTGTACCAATTTTGTATTGTTCTTTGTGAATTTCAAAATGAGTTAGCCAATAGAAATTGGAAAAAAAGAATTATCCCCAAGAACCAATGAAATTCTCACACACACGTACAAATTCGTACGACCTTATTTGAGAAAAATAATTTTTGAACGTTGGGCCACTTCCGCACTTTTCCAGAAGATTCCAGACCCTTCCTTCGTATAATTCCATATGAAAGTGTCGTGACGTGTATGGAGAAGGTCGGGTCGATCTCGAGTTTTGCTGGATAAGTTTGGTTTGGTTGGGTTGAAATCATTGTTTGTGTGCTATTTTGCTAATTGTTGAAGTTGTTTAATGTTGCTGTGTAATACGGTTGTTTTATTTGTTGTAACCGTTAAGAAGATAGGACAAAGTGGGGCGGGTAAGGGAGAATGGGTTGGTCTGTGGTGGACGGGTTTGGGCTGGTTAATGGAGTTGATTTTAGTTGTTGTAGTTGAAATTGTTGGGCTGGCTGAAAAGAGTTGGGCCACCGAGTTGTGCAAATTTAGGTCATTTATTAGGGATTTAGGAATTTTAAGAGTTATTCAAAAAATAATTCCAATTAGGATTTAGCCTATTTTATTAAAATTTTGATTAAATTAAAAATTAATTGGTCAATTGCATTGTAATTGTGGCCAATTTAATTTCAATTATGGACAAATTTAATAAATTGGCTAAATTAAATTAAAATTTGATATGAATTAATACCTCATTTAATTTCGGGCTTCTTGATTTAATAAAATTGAACAAGTATTTATCCAAATAAATTATAATTAAATCAAGATTTTAATCATTTAAATTTATTTTCAACCTTGATTAAAATCCAATATTCGTAAACTAAATATTTAAACAACAAAATTATATAATTTAGTATAATTGAATATGATGATATATAATCGTTATTTAGAATGACAAAATTACTCAAATAAATACTTTGAAAAGCCTTATATTCGGATAAAATAAATATTGTAATTTTATTTAAAATCAAAGAAACTCAGAATTTAACTTAGTTGTGGAGGGCAAAAATTAGGTGTCAACAACTGTCCCCTCCCTTTAGGTAGGGTGAATGAAAATAACCTTAGACACAGGAAGTTGATGTTCCTAACTTTTGTCCGATCACAAATTCATTTTTGAAAAAGGTTGTCTTTTGAACGGGTTTTATGGAGTTGTGGACGGACTCCGGTATTGGGTTTCCTACATATCTCAGGTTACATGAGAACTCAAGCCACTTGTAGTTCATAACACTTGATTTTTAAGCACGATTTTCAAGCATTCACAAGCTATCTCGATTTTAAAATTTGAGTGAAACCGAAAAGCTGAGGAATAAGTGGATTGAGAGGAGGTTGGAATGTAGACGAGTTTTCAACAAATAGCCAAGCCTACTTATCCCTGAGGCTCGGGGAATCAAACTTCTTATAGTTTGACTCGATTGGTAGAAAATATAGTCTTTTATTTTAGACGATTTTTGACTCGGGATGAATGATAAGTTGATTGAGTTACGAAAAATAAGCTTGTACCCTCTTAACCATGAATGTGGAACTCGTCGTATTCATAGGTAAGATTTTACCCAGACATAGTTTCCCCCACTCTAGGTATCCTATTACTCGAATTTAAAGGAAAGAAAAGGTTACCTTCATCACGAGTTTAGAAATATCCCGTAAGTGAAGCTGAAACCAGAATATCCCAAAATACCCACATGCCTTATAATAGGGGTGTGGTTTTGAGATTAGTGTCAATCATCCTTTAGCTCGCGTCCAAAGAGTTTGACATCTCTCTCTAGACTATGCCCCATTTTGTTGATAAGGAAAAGTTTCACGTTGTGCTGCGTCCTTTTTGGAGTCGTCTGCACCTATGATTTTGATTTGAGATTTCATCCTCTCGGATGCTCTCGACAATCTCTCTAACAAAATTTGTTAGTAATAAACATAATTCACAAAAGAAGTATATAGTTTTTTACCATATCTCCACGTGAGTTGTTATTAGAACAGTGAAGTCGTCCCCTATCTACTTATTTGGAGGGAAATAACTTACAATAACAAACACAACAACCCTCTTGGTTGTTGAGTAAGATAGATCTTTTGTCAATTGAATATGTCTTCAAAGTGGGGTAGCCCTTTTGGACATCGATGACACTTTAGAACGGTCTTTGCAACAACTTTATCGTATGTTGAATGTGGAAACCCTTTTGGTCACCTGTAATGCTTGTCATATATGGAATAATAACCTCTTCGGCTATTGACGATGATCTTTTGAATATGACCTCGGGTAAGCCATGTGCATTTTTCAAATCGATACGACTTATAGGTTTTCCTTGAACCATCAATCTTTGGGTATTCTTGCACATCATTTGATACTGGATACGAGACGACTTACAAATATCTCTTGAGTTGTTAGATTTTAAGGTAATCCTGCACATTGTTCGACTTTGGATAAGAGATGACTTACAAATATCCCTCCGATCGCTAGCTCTTAGGTATTCCCGCACATCATCCGGCCTTTGATACAATATGACTTATAGATATCTCTCAAATTGCTAGTATTTGGGTAATCCTGCGCATAATCGTTCTTGGATATGAAGCAGATTATGGAGAACCCTTGGACCTGTCAATTTGATAATCTCCCATATTCTTCGATAAGGATTTAGTTGCGACTTATGGTTAACCTTTAAACTATCAATCTTTGGGTAACCTTGCACACTATCCAGTTAGGATATTGTCGCATCTTATGGATGACCTATGACCATCAACTCATAGGTTATCTCATACACTGTCCTATTTAAAATAATGTGACTTATAAATGACCCTCTGTTTGTCAATTTCTAGGGAATCTTATGTCATCTGTTTTCAGATAGCGACTTAAATATGTCCCCTCGAATCATGCTTTTCAACTTGATATATTGATGCATGCTAATTCATAAAATATTCTTGACGCAGGGTGCACCGCCTTTTGCATAGTCAACAGACATAAAATGATGTTATATCCTCGATGTCGGATGAGGTTATCTTCGCGTAGTCAACGGAAATTGATGCTCTGAAGTATCTCCCAAGGCCAGACCTTATCGTCTTGCATGGAAAGCGATTATGAAGACTTAATTAAATGGCATAATGGCCCTCTTGGCAATGAAGTGAAATGGATAGCCCCCCGGCATAGCCCCCTCGACATGACCCTCTCGGAAATGGAATGAAATGACTCTCCTGGTAATGATATGATAAGAAATGGCCCTCTCGGTATGGAATGAAATGGACGACCCTCTTGTCAGGCATGAGGTGAAATGGAATGACCCTTTCGACGATTTGAAGAGAAGCTTCATCTAAGATCGTTTGTCTATGTTTGGCTTTCTACATGTACCAGATGCAAATAAATAGGTAAAATCCATTTTTAGGGTCATTCAAATACCGTTTTCTTTGCTTTAAGGTGAATTTTGAGGATGACTCTCTACGCTGCTTCTTATTGAGTGGTCTTTTTGACTGTGTATTTATTGTGCCGACTTATTTGAATACACCTGCGGTCAAATAAAATATTTAGCAGACACAAAGTCTCTTTTTTTAGCGATTATTTTTTTGAAAAATTCTAAATAAAATATTCATAAAGAGGATAAGCCACCTTTATTTGTCATTCACGATCTCTTGAAATGAGATAGAGAATTCAAAAGGTCCTTGAAAAATGGGTGGTGAACCCGTCTTTGGGGCTACCCAAAAATACCATTCATGAGTAACATATGCTTGGTGTGGTTCTCGATTCGCTTGGGATTCCTTGAAGAAGATCCCCATTTTTGTGTGTTGTCCTTGCATCCACAAAAAAATGGTTAGTTTTGAGTGAAACTACTCCATGTTGACCTCCTTCGATTCTTGGTTTGCTCCTAGCCATCTTTTGGGTGCTTCGTCATGTTGGGACCTCCACCCTGACTCCCAGTTACAATAGATGCCTAGGAAATCACTAAGTAAAAAGATTTGTATAGACTTTTAAAAGTAGTCATAATTTTAAAAACTAGTTTAAAAAACTTTTGTAAAAACTTTTAGAAAACCTTTGTCAGCCATGTCATGTACTAGCTATACAAACGTCTTCCTCTTGATTCTGACTATATCTAACATTTTATGGAGGAATTTCAGGGATTCATCATCGTTGCTGATGGTTTCTACCAATAGTTCTGTCATAGCCGGAGAAATATGTCTACCTAGACTTGGTCGCAGCTAGTGATTTTCCAAACTTGACTTTGACCTCTGGTGCTGGGGGATTTGAAATATATTCCAATATTAATGGAAATTTTGAGGACCTCCTCAAAATTTTTGCCCCAATTTAGTAGCATTTGAGATGATCTTGGCTTGAGAGGATCTGAAGTCTTCGCGGGTCTTAATTTTCTTTATTGGATATGATCTTCCTCTCGCGAAGATTTCAGTTAGCCCCAAATGGTAGAGGTAACCCTGCAATCGGTTCTTGCAGCAATGGCGGTGATTTCAATCTCTTTTGCCATAAGTATTATAAATCTGAGCCTCAATGTTTGATTTGCTGATAGTCCATTGGAAACAATCTCGTTGTATCCACAAGGTAGAAGTGAGATCACACTGGGTTATTATTGCAGCTGGGAAATTCGTAGGTCGATAATTATATTAAAATTTTCAATAAAAGGAAAAAAACTTAGCTCAGAAACGAAGAATGAGGATTTGCAAAAAGTATAGGAGAAAATTTCAAACGACTGTTGCTCTTCCTCTTTGCAATGCCTGTGATTTCACTTTTTGCTGTGAGAAATTTTAGATGTAATACATAAACATGCCCTTTAACTTAAACTTTGACTGGGATTTATATCTTTTAACTCTGTTGTGCACATATCGTCACTTAAACTTGTATCTTGGTGGGGAAATCCAGATGGAAAGGCGACCGTGCAATCGGTGCTTGCAGTCATGGCGGTGATTCCATTCTCTTTTACTATATCATAAGTATTACAAATCTGATCCTCAATCTATGTAGCTCAGACTCATTGAGAATGTCGATGTTCGACACAAGTGTGGTAATATTTTTGAGAGTCTAAGCAACATAAACCTCTATTTGCTGAGGATCTATTGAAAATCGCCTTTTATCTCCACAATGTAGGAGTGAAGTTACATTGGATTGTTGTGTTGTTGTAGCAACTGGGAAAGTGGCAGGTTTGAAAAAGTATGAAAATTTCCGCATAAAAGGAAAAAAACCTAGCTTAGAGACGGAATGAGGGTTGCAGAGAGTAGAGAGGAAAGTTTGAAAAGTTGTTGCTCCTCTTTACAATGTCGGTGATTTCAATTTTTGTTGTGAAAAAGTTAATAAATTCAACAGTCCTGTTTCAGTTAAACTCATCCAAACGAGCCCTTGGTGTTTGCTTGTTCTCTCTAAATTCTCACACGCAAAGTGAGAATCAATAGTAGTAATAATTATAGCAAAAATTTCGAGGCTATGCTGATTATTTTCTTTTTCCACTGTGAAAATTTATTGTGCAGGAGAGTAATTGGATACGTATCTTGGCGGGGCAACCCGGAGGGCTGATGATATGCAACCGATGCTTGAAGCCATGAAAGTGTTTCCAGTTTATCTTGCCATTCGAGAAATGGCATGTTATTCATCGACACAGGTGATCGTAAGCTGCAGTTGAAGTCCTTCATTTCCTCTATCCATGAATCTAAAGCTGCTTTGGTGGCCACTTCTTGTCTGCTTACTGCTTCAGCGAAGTACTCTATCATTTTGCCTTGTGGGCTGTCAGTATTTGCCTCCTTGAACTTGACATTTTTATTTTTTATTCTATAAGATCTCTTGTTGTTCAAATGTGTGTTCCAAAAGTTCTTAACTCCATTGTCTGCCTTCTAGACAGCCTACCAGCAATTAGCGACCATTTGCACCAAAAAAGATGTGACATAAGTATAGCAAAATAGCAGGAAGCAGCAGGTACAACGGGGAAAATCAGTGACCGATTGCCAAGGAGTTTATGGAGTTTGATAATGAGGTCTTTTTCATCTTCTGACATCATTCCTCGCTTGATATTTGGCCGCAGGTAATTTTTTTACCTTAGCCTGCAACTCTTACCACTTCTCAACAAGCCTAAGATGGATATTGAAACTTAAACTCTTTGATATCAGAATTCTAGTAGACCAATGATGATATTTTATAGAGTATCAATATTCTATTAGCCAGTAAGGAGAGTGCTTTTCTTGACATGTTTATTCTAAGATGGTTGCATTTTATTGTACCTTCTCACGAAACTCTATTGTCAATGTCGTCTAGGCCAGTTGCCCCAATTAGACTTAACCATTTGACTTTTGACAATAAAAGAAAGAGAAGCCTTCTTGAGTTAAGAGTTCAAACTCACCTTCTTTTATTTCATAGCCTCTTTTGTATTCTCAATCTGAGTCCATCAACATAATTATTGGCTATACCAGCTTTATGCTTGCCACTTTGGCTCATTGTTGAGATGAGTGATGTTATGCTTAGGAAATTTTTTGGTGTCCGGCGTCCATTATTTGTATATCTTCTTGTTAGGTTTATGCTTTCTCTTTCCACATCTCATGCTGCAGAACAAAGCCACTGCTCTGTTTTTCAGAAACATATAGTAGCTTTCTTGATTCCTCAAGTTTTCCGTTTAAATTTTTGGTACTATGGTTGTATATACTATGGAGTTTTGATGTTATCACCTTAGTTGATGCACCCCATTTGAATGCAGGGTGGATCTAGAGTATCACGGGCTTGAGAAAACCCAATAACTTTGACCAATATTGTTAAGAAATCCACTTAATATGTATAAATAATTTATTCATTTTCTATTGAGATTGTTTATGTTCTATTTATAGGTGTCCTTTCTATATTCTTAATGAAAATTAAATATGTTGTCATTTAAGTGCTAATTGATATTATTTTTTCTCTTTTTATAGGTGTCCAAAATGAAGAAGGAGATGAAGAAAGAAGTGATGAAGAAATTGACCGTACTTGAGAAAATTTTCGGATTGTTGATAGATGTTTTAGTATCGATCTTGATATTGAATTTTGTGAAACTTATCGCCACTCAAACTTGATACTATATTGCTTTTGAATTTAGATTACTAGTTTGTTGGATATTTTAATTTGGATTATTAGTAATGAAAAATTTTATTGTGATGTGTATATATAATTGTGTATTAATAGAATTCTCTCTCTCTCTCTATAAATATACATACATACATATATATAAACACAGATTTTGTAATCGGATTACATTTCTGTATATAAAATAGAGGAGGATGTCTCTTAACAAGAGACGGTATAATACTATTCAGAAACATTACCTATACTCCAGTACAAACCTCAAATTATCCAACAGTAGCAAGAAAACTTAAGATACACAAAAAGGATCAAAGATCACAACCATGTTGTGAAAATTGTACAAATAGTGACAAATGTCAAGATAAAAATTTGTATAGAGAAAAATTAGAAAAAGAAGATAATACTTTAATTAATACAGAAGAACTTGAGTACCTCGAAGATATAGAAAAAGATTATACTTTGATTAACATTGAAACCCAATTTTATAATTTTTAAAGAGGAATAAACAAAATAGGAATGATAAATAGTCCTAAAGATTTAGATAATATAGTAGCAATCCTAGACGAAATGAAAATAACTGGGGAAAAATCCTTGGTACACTGGGACTCAAATCAAATAATGTGTAGATTAGACATTATTAACCCAGAATAAACAATAAAAACAGTAGCCATAGAAGCAAATAATGAAGACACTATTTGATAAACAAATAAAAGAATTATTAAATTTAGAAGTTATAAGAAGATCGACTGAATTATTAAATTTAGAAGTTATAAGAATTAAATTTAATAATTCTTTTATTTGTTTATCAAATTCTTCAGTGTCTTCATTATTTGCTTCTATGACTGCTGTTTTTATTGTATATTCTGGATTACTAATATCTAATTTACACATTATTTGATTTGAGTCCTAGTGTACCAAGGATTTTTCCCCAATTATTTTCATTTCGTTTAGGATCGCTTCTATATTATCTAAATCATTAGGACTATTTATCATTCCTATTTTGTTTATTCCTCTTTGAAAATTTTAAAATTGGGTTTCAATATTAATCAAAGTATAATTTTTTCTATATCTTCGAGGTACTCAAGTTCTTCTGTATTAATTAAAGTATTATCTTCTTTTTCTAATTTTTCTCTATACAAATTTTTATCTTGACATTTGTCACTATTTGTATAATTTTCACAACATGGCTGTGATCTTTGGTCCTTTTTGTGTATCTTAAGTTTTCTTGCTACTGTTTGATAATTTGAGGTTTGTACTGGAGTATAGGTAATGTTTCTGAATAGTATTATACCGTCT
Source organism: Capsicum pubescens (assembly GCA_030864215.1). Classification (NCBI taxonomy): domain Eukaryota; kingdom Viridiplantae; phylum Streptophyta; class Magnoliopsida; order Solanales; family Solanaceae; genus Capsicum; species Capsicum pubescens. Next base: position 104,522,437 of record CM061543.1, read on the forward strand.
CTTGTTAATAGACATCCTCCTCTATTTTGTATACAGAAATGTAATTCGATTACAAAATCTTTGTTTATATTTAAATCTCTATCTAGTATTTTATGTACATTATAAGTAGGCTTATAAAATTTATTACATGTATTTAAAAAACTTATTTGTGCTTTTTCTATGTAATAGTTATAAACATTATGCGATCCATCCATTTGCATTGCAGTTATTGATTTTGTAAAGGTTTTTAGTATGTGTTGTGGTACTATTCTTTTATTAATTAAACAACTTGTACATCCTAGGTCAACTAAAGCTAAAGTTTCTATTTCTATGTCCTGGATTCTTATTTTTTCTAATACCTTTATTGTAGAGAAGTGTTTATCTTCATTACATATTAAACTACTATTTTCCTCTACATTCATAAGTTTTGTTTCTAATTGTTCCAAATGCACTGTTTTTTGTGTATCTATTTCTTCATTTATTATGATTTTTCCTTTTTCTAATGTAATTATTCTTTGTTCTAGATCAGTTATTCTAGCTTCTAGAGTCACTATTCTTAGATTTATAATCTGATTTGGTACTTGTCTTTGTTCACTATTTGCTTCTGGTCCTATTTTTATTTTTAATTTATTTTCTATGCAGTTTACACATGCTTCTATATAGCATTTTTTACATTTAGCTCTATTTTCTTTACTAGGGGTACCAATTACATATTCTACATTGGTTACTGTCTATTCCCCTGTATCTCTGAAAATCATATATACATTCTTGTGTAATGTTCATTAGGTTACTAATTAATAAATCATCTAATCTTAAATCATTTGTTTCTTGTCCTATTTCATTTATTAAATTATCTTCTTCTGAATCTGAAAAATCAGATTTAACATTATCATTTAAATCAAAGCTTACTATAGAGTATATACTTTCAGTGTCTGACATATATTCATCTACATTTAATAAGGTTTCTTGAAAGTCTTCTATTAATTGAGAATTTCTAGTTCTACTATTATTTCTTTTGGGACATAGATTTGCTAAATGATCTATGCTTCTACATGTATAATATTCTAGTTTATTTTTATAATTTCTATCATTCCTATATTTTCTGACATGTCTATCTTTATTTAAGTATGGCTTCTTAGCTCTTGATTTACGCAAGAAATATCTCTTACGCGAGTATGGTCTTTGATCATGCTTCTTTTTATACCTTTTAGGTTTTCTTTGATCATTGTCATAGCTTTGGGTTGTATATATAATGGATTTACAAATATTCATTTCATTTTTCTTTAACTATTTTGTATTTGTATGTTTGTACATTTTTCTGTCAAGATATTCATTACATGTTGTATTTTATGTCCTATGGTCCATTTAGCATTTGGATTTTGAATTACACCATCTCTTTTGTACCATCTATCTTCTATTTCTCTTCCTAAAGCTCCTGGTAGTTTATTAAATATTTTTTTACCTAATTCTTCGTTAAATGTATTTCCACTAGGTGTACTATAATAAAAATAGTCTTTTAAGAAATTCTTAATATGTAACCAATTTGAGATACTTAATTGCTCTAATTTTATTAATGCATCTCTTTGTAATGCTATTAAACCACTATTTGGATCCTTTTCTGTTAATAAATTATGCATTTTATTTGTAAAATTATAAGGATTTGGACCTATTGACAATAAAACTTGAAATTCATTTGGGCAATTTGATTTAAAAGCTTTCCATGTAGCTTTTGCAGATTCTCCTAAGAAAGTTTTCATATATTTATACATTGTCTCTATATCTGTTTCTGTATAGTGTCTTAAATAGTCTTCTACTACTATTCCTTTCCATAAGTCTATTACTGTATTCCACATTTGTGGATTATGAGCTGCTATATTTAATATTTTTCCTTTGCTACCATCTTCTGGTAATTTAATTGGTCCTTCTATTGGCATTCTTTTTTCTGCTGGTCTTATATTTTCTTTAATTTTTGTATCTGAGTTTAATCTAACAGCAGGTCTTCTGGGTACATTACCTGTACTATAATCTATTGGCTGAGGATGTGGATTAGTTTGTTGGAATGGACTTGCACTTGTTGAACTGACTGTTTCTAATTCTGCTAATTCTCTATAACTTACTATGGATGTTGTATCTTCTTCTTTTTGAGGGATTACATAGTTAGTGTCCATTCTCTCAGTCCTATATCCTAAATTATCGTCTCTTTTTAAACAAGTTTTAAAATGTTCTTTACATTCTATTATATCCATGTTATTTTTCTTACATTCTTTACATTTAAACGTCATATATCTATATTCTTCGGCTAATCTTTGTGCTTCTTCTATTGCTATATCTACTTCATATCCTTCTTGTAAGTACTTTTAGTTTCATTATCATCTAATTCTTTTTGACTAGTATAATTATAGTCTGTAAATCTAACTGACGTCTCTCCTTTACTGGTGGTGTATAATAAGTGAGATTCTGGTGTAAATATCTTGGGTTTATTAAATTTTTCTAAATTTCATTCTAAACCTGCATATTCTTCTGGATTTATTTTTATTGATTTTATTAATTTTATACCTTTATTCCCCATTACTTCGACTACATCATTTACTTTTAGTTTGAACTTGGTATTACTACTTAAAGTCATTTTTCGTATGAAACCTACACACATTAATAAATTATTTCCGTCATTCATTTCTTCATATCCTTTAGTTTGAATTCCTATTTTAATATGTTTCCCAAATTCTTTTAAATTCATTAAGAAATCTGGGCTAATGTAAAATATTCCTCCATTATTTGTCATGTCAACTTCGGTTAATCCTATTATCGATTTTTTAATATCTGACCATCTATCATCGTATATTGTTATTAATACTTTGGTTCCTAGATTTTTTCTAGTTAACCCCTTTATGCCTATAAGTATTAATCCCATATGCATTAATATCATCTTATTATTCTTAATTTGTTTTAAAGATTCATGATTCACTAGATTTAAGATTGTAAAGTTTTCTCCTATGGCTGATATTTGTTCTTCTCTATAATATCTATATAGTTGATTATCTGTAGAAAAATATTTAGCATTGTATAAAATCTTAGAATTTAATAATTTTAACTGATTTTGCTGAAAGATTTGTAAGTCTCGATCTACCTCTATTATTGGTATCAGAGTAAGAAGTTTTTGGGAACATTAGTTAATAAGAAGACCATTAGAAAATACTCGCATACATCAACAAATCAAAGATAAATTATAAGACACCCAAACGTAGATCAACCCCAAGAACTATATATATATATATATATATATATATATCAATTGGTATTTGAAGTAGATGAAATAATAGATGGCAAAAACCGTTGCAACAAAAAAATATTGCAACAGATTCAAAAAACGTTGCTATAGGTATAAAAAATTATTGCCATAGGTAGTAAAAAATCGTTGCAAAAGGCCAATAATTATTGCAATAGGGTTATTGCAATGCTTTTCTGTCATTGCAATATACTCTATTGCAACGGTTCTTAACCATTGCAATAGACAATATGAACCATCTCAATAGGAGTTAAAAAAACAATTGCAATAGGTCTATCTATTGCAACGGTTATTGTAACCATTACAAAATTCATTGCCATAGACCTATCCCAACGCTCACATATGCAACACATATAAAATCATTGCAATACCTCTATGGCAACGGTTTTTATATCTATCGCAACAGTTTTTGAACCATCGCCATAGAGGTAATTTCTAGTAGTGATCTAAGTTCAAGGAGATCAAACAAAGTTGTGACTGGCGGTTCAACATTGTTAATATACTCAACCTATTCTTATAACGAAGACAATGTTCAGAAAACAAGGATAAAGCTTATAGTTTGAAGCTTTTTAATGGTTTCTATGTTTGGCAGATTTGACCTAATAATTTGATCTAAAGGATTAAACGTTTAGGAATCACCTATATAAGAGTGAAGTGGAAGTTGTTTCAAGGAGAATGATAGCAAATGCTTATCCTCTAAGCTCTCATGAAATCAGGTCGTGTTCATAGCAAAAACGAACAAAACTGTGAGAACCATAAATGGTAAAAGGCTGGTTGTGTGACTTGTGTTGTCGAGGTGTACATTAAAGTTCGACGGTTCAAAGATATCACATCTATAGATTGACCAAGTGCATCTGATGCAAGTTCACTACGAGAAGTTCAAAGGAAAACCTACTTATCTAGATGTAATTAGTCTTTGCTTGTAGATCACACACTTGTCCATATTTTTTTTTATATTATGGTCATTCCCTATTCATGTGGGGGATTGTTAGGTTTGTAAGAGGTGTAAGTGAAAGATGAATAGGTATTTTTTCCGAAATGACACCAAGAGAAAGGATGCAATTTGAATAGGCACCTTTTCACATTGGATGGTTATAACCTTTCTAATGGGTTGTGACTTTTCTGAAGAGTTGCACCTATTTATGAAGAGGTGTACCTTTCTGAACCATTACTTCATATGGTTATAAGTACCTGAATTTTTCTTAGTTTGAGTTGGAAAAACATCGTCTTCTTCTTCTCCTTCTAAAAAATCTTGTGTGATCATCAAATCGTCGAGTGAGTTCGAAGTTTTAGAAAATTTGAGGTATCACTATTTTCTGAAAGTAAATTATTTTATTTTGGAGGAAAGATTCCATTAATCTCGAGTACTTGAGGGGAATAAATTTCTTAAGGACACATTGTGAATTCGGTGGACTTGATTCTAAAACTTTTTCTGTTTCATCTTCATTTTTTAAGTTGATTTTATTGTTTTTTCTGAAAATAGTAGAAATTTCATTTTGATAGTTCATTTGATCATTTATTTAAACTTGTGTTTGAAGTTGTCGAACTTCATTGTAGTTGTTGAAGTTGTTCTTGAACTTTGTGTTGAAGTTCATAATATTATATCTAATGATTTTGTATCCAGAATGACAAATTTAATCCATTAATTTTCATTCTTAGGCATTGATTTTTCCACGTATCCTATCTGATGTTTTTGACTTTTCCTTAGTTGCTTAGACAAAAACTTCAGTAGACTTTTGGTCTTATTTCCTTTACTTCTATCCTCCTTTTTTTTTTTGTAATTCATCATCAACGAAGGAAGGATGAGACGATGAGTGATATTCTTGACAGCTTGATGGGTAAAACATATGTTGTACTATTAATTTGAATGAATACAGTGAAATTTCTGTAAATGATGAATGGATAGCTGCAGTAAATATATTATATATGCTCTTGTTGTTTCTAGATATGCCACATTGACAACCAACGCAACCTTTCAAGCTGCTTTTCTTGAATACTCCTATCACGAGTCTGTATTATAATATTATACTATGGGATTAATTTATTAATATATGTTTATTTTTAAATATAGGGTGTGTTTGGTATGAAGGAAAATGTTTTCCTGAAAAATAAGTTGATTTTTTACTTGTTTTTTTATATTTGGTTAGTGGATGGAAAATATTTTTCGAAAAATATTTTCTAGTATTTGATCGGTGAATGAATTTTTTTTTTCAAAAAATACATTTTAGTGTTTAGCTATAGCATAAAAATACATTTTATAATCCTTTTTTAAAAAATAAATTAAAAAAAATTAAATCTTTTTTTGGAAAGGGGTTGATAGATGGGTGGGTGGGGGTGTTAGAATAGATAGTAGGGGTGGGATAAGAAAAAGTTTAGATTTTCTTTTTGTTAAAAAAAAATTAAAAAAATTGGCATGAGGGGAGGGGGGGATAGTAAGAGCTGGGGGCCAGGGTAGGGGAGTGAGGGGGAAGGGGAAAGAAAAAATTGATTTTTTTTTTAAAATATATATATATATTTTTTTTGAAGTTGGGGGTGAGGAGGGGAGGGGGGAGGGATGGGAGGGGGGGCAGGTAAGGGGGAGAGGGGAGGGAGGATAAGGGGTAAGAGAAAAGTTTGAAAATTTTAATAAAATATAAATATTATTTTTGAAAGAGGGCTGGTAGGGGTAGGGGTAAGGGTTGGGTGGACGTAGGGGATGGACTAAGAAATTTTTTTAGAATACTTTTTAAAATAATTGAATTTTGGGGGTGGGGGTAGGGGTAGGGGTAGAGGGTGGGGGTAGGGGTAGGGGTAGGGGTAGGGGTAGGGGGAAGGGTGGGGGTAGGGGTGGTGTCGGGGTGATAGGATATTGGAGGCAGAGGGCGTGATAGATGATTTTGAGAATTGTATGAATATTTCAACTTTAAAGTGAGGTTGAAAGAGAGTTTTGAAAAATATTTTTCTAAGAGAAGTCATTTTTCTTAAATTTAAGAAAAATAAGTTGATTTGAAAAACATTTTTCAAAATATATAAGCCAACAAAACATAAAAAAACTGAAAAATTTATTTTTTTTAAAATGTTTCCTTCATACCAAACACACCCATAATATCACAGTTTTGAATGATTTATTTAGAACACTTTTTCTGCTTTTCTTGCAGTGGGTTGAGGATGCAACACTTGTCTTCAAATGTGGTGCTTCCTCTGGCTTTCTCAAATGTTGATTGCTTTTCTTTTCCTTTAAACGCCTTATATTTACAGTAATTTAAATCCGCATAGAATAAATTAGTTAAATAATAAAATGCACCAATTGACAGATTCTTCATTTCAAAATCTCTTTTAGGCCTCCAATAAATGAGTGATGGATCTCAATCATACCATCATATTTTTTATTGATGTGTAGCTTCTATTTTCTATTAATATTATTATTACTTTTAGTCTCTGGTTCAATTAATTAAAAATTATTATTTATTTGACCTGTCTCTTGGATAATTTCTTAAATTTTTGGACTATAATTGATCGATCCTCCTTTTTGCCCCATATTTACCGTTTGCATAAAGCAAGAATTAAAGAAATATAAATGGATAGTTTCATAATCATTCATATAGTCTGGATTTGGTCCACACTGCGATATGGGATACTTTCAGACTTTTTCTGTCAATTAATGTGCTCACTTTATGGTTAGAACTTAGATGAACAGTCACCTCTTGAGGTTCATATTTTTCTTATCAATTTTGTTTAATTTGAGCACTCTGCTGAGTTTATAACAATTCTCAAGATCAACTAATTTTTTTTTCTCAAAAAATAAATTTTTAAAAACTGCTCTAATTGTCTTGATTTGTCAACTTAATTAATTTGCTTATATTAGAAGTGTCATATAATCATGTGATTAATTGAGTGATTTGATTTGAACGCTAATTAATTAATTAATTAATACTCCTTTTTCAAACAAATGCCAAATGATGTTACCACTAATTAATTCGAATACAAATTCTCCACCTATTTTGCCCATAAAAAAAGATGTTTGGAACTTTATTGACGTGGACGAATGTATCTCACTATTTTGAACAGTTTTTTATTGTCAAAATCATAGCCAATCAAAGGCTTACACGACTTATGGATTATTTGCTTTACAAACTCCCAGCTTTGTCTTTTGGTAAACCTGTTTACTGCTCATTCCGTTTAAAAAATAATCACCTACTTTTTTTTAGTTCATTTAAAAAGGAATGATATATTTTCTTTTTTGACAACTTTTTAATTTTAACTTTCAGGTGACATGTTTAAAATCACAAGATTGAAGGATATTTTGATATATTTGACATATCATTAATTTAATATCACAAGATTCAAAAGTATTTTTAAACTTCGTATCAAATCAAATTAGGTCATTATTTTTTAAAACTGGGGGAGTATTATTTGTAATGCTAACCATATATTATAGATCTATTAATGAAAACAATTAACGAACATACTTGGTAATAATTTACCATTCTTCTATTTCAAGAAACATGATTATATGAAAAAGTTAAAACTTAATTAATTTAGCTCGAAAGCCATCAAGCAAGACAATACTATTTCTATAAACAAGGTTATTATATTCCTCTTAACTACAAATTAACGACTAGTCTTGAATTATCAGATGTTCTTTCTTATTTGGTTCACTATCGCAGCAGGCTTTTGTGAAGGCCTTTTTAAATTCGAGCGACTAAAGATTTTTTTTGATAAGAAGTGCTTTAAGTCTCATTTATTTTTATTAAAATTACGATATCTGAATCTAAATGCTTTATGATAAACTACCCAGAACTAGACTTGTTGGAACAGGTTCAATGATATGGTTCAGAGATATGGACGAATGAACAAAGCTTCATTGATTGAAAGAGATGATTGTTCTAATTACATTATTGCTATTGCACCACTTGCAATTGTTTGTAGAGAATAACCAACTCCACTAACAGATTCCACTAATATTGGCAGTTTTACACCATTAACTCACTAACAAACTATAACAACCTAACTGACTAAAACTAACTAGTCTCTTTACTCCCCTTCAAGTTGGTGATCGGAAAACATTAAGGACACTCAGCTTGGAAAGAAGAAACTGATGTTGAGCTGTTGGAAGTTCTTTAGTCATGAGATCAGCTAGTTGCATGTTGGAGGAGACATGAACTGGTTGCAGTAAACCTGATTTGATTCTTTCTCTGACAAAATAACAATCAATTTCTATGTGCTTGATTCTCTCATGGAGAATAGGATCAGGTCCAGCTTTGTTATCACAAAACAACTTCACAGGCATGGTTAAAGTCACTCCAAGTTCTGCCAATAAACCAGCCAGCTATATCACTTCTGCAGTTGCATTTTCCATGCTCCCATACTCAATTTCTGGTCGTTGTATGTTGTTTCTTAGACTTCCAAGAAACCAAAAAATTACCCAACATGACTATATAGCCTGAAACTGACTTTCGAGTGTTGGGGCAAGATGCCCAATCATAATCACAAAAGGCAGTCATAGATATGATCTCATCTGCCTTAAGTAGAATTTCAAGTCCAGGATTACCTTTCAGATACCTCACCACTCTTAGTGCACTATTATAACGCCCCAAAATCTGGTCCCGAGACATCACATGGTGCTCAAGACTACGTGTAACCTTAAGCTAACTCTGTCTGCCTTCTACTAAGTCTGAATCTCATATAAAGAAAATATAGACATAAAAGATATACTGAATGCAGAAACTGTCTGAAATGGATAAGAATAATCTGAATATAATCTCTGAAAACCAAATACTGTAAGTCAGAATCAAATCTAGCAGTCTGACAAGCCTCTACTACTAATAACTAGAGAGTCACTCGGATAGGCCCCCAGCTAACTCAAACAGTCTGAAAAGAAATACTGAATCATATAGGCTAATAAGCTACAAAATTTGAATGAATAAGTCCCTGAACTATGAGGACTCACCAACTGTCGGATGCAGATGGATATACTCGAACTACTCACGCTGCTGATACTGAGCACCTGAACCTACATTATGAGATAATGTTGCACATAGACGTATATGTGGATCAGTACTTTGATGATGTACTGAGTATGTGAGGGTGAAATGCATAAGTAAACCATTACCTCATCATCATAATTTATAAATCAATGCATGCTAACTGTAAATGACTCACATAAGCTGGAATATCTGAAAGCTGAGAATCATAATCATGAGAACAAAATCATACTTTATAAATCTAGTGAGACATAACATTTAGTTCTAAAGGCTGTGCTAGTGATCTGTCTGTAAATCATGCTGTCTAAGTGTAAAAGGACTCACTTCTATATCTGAAATCTGAAAGCTAAAATCTGTAGCTAATATCTTTCTGTAAATCATAATCTGAATAAATTCGTAAGCCTTTACACTTAGTTTTCTAAAAGATTTTCTGTTATTCTTTTCTAAAAGTCTTTACTATTAGAGAAAATACTTTATCTGAAGCTTATCTGTAAGGGAGGTTCTTCTGATTGACATAAACCATGTGTGCTAACATGGAGTCAAACGTATTGTTCCCCTATGGGAAAAACCTCTCGATGGGAAGATGCGTCATACTCTTGTCAAGGAGTATAACCTGAGCTAAGAGATCACATCTGTAACTGTCATCCACATAGAAGTGGGAATAATTTGATAATCCGTACCTACGTTGGCTACGTAGTTTTGTGTAAGATAGGGCACGCTAATTTCACACTTTCTGCTCGGTGCTAAATACTACTCCCTTTAATCTGTGCCCATTCCGTTGGAAATCCACTTTAAAACTAGCATAGGGGTTTATTATAAAATCAATTATGCATTTATCTAATTCAATCTGTAGTAAAGCTATTCTGAGTTTCTAAAATCTGTAATAAATCTATAAAGTGGATTCCAAAACTTATCTGAGGATCAAAAGATCAAAGCTTTATTGAGAATCTGTAAATAATCTGATCATAAGATGGTTAACGCATCATCTTTCTTGAAATATCAACATATAAACTTGGGCTTAGTAGCCCATGCATCAGGTTCATGTCAAAACATCATAATAACCATGCTTGATAATGAAAATAATGATAATTCATCTCAAAATCTAGAAATTACTGCAATAGGCATGAAAATATGAAGGTAAATATGCAATTCAACTTCTAAAATCACTTGAAAATTCATAATCTTGCAATTAGCAATAATGGGTATGAACCCTAATTCAAATCTTATGTATAATCATTCAAAATCATATGAATTTGATATAAAAACTTGATTTTGGGCACAAGGATGAAAGAAGATCCTTGTTCATAAACCCCACTTACCTTGATTGATGATTAGATGAAGAAACTTGAATTGTTGATTCCTATTTGAGTTCTTGAAGATGAGTTCTTGATTATCTTGTCTTGGAAATCCTCAATTTGGAGCTTTCTTGGAGAAACAATGGTGGAATTTGCTTTCTTGGAGAGGAAACTTTGGAGCTCTAGGGTTTTTCTTTGAGAGAGAATTGGTGAATAATGAGCATAAAGTGCTTAGAATGGGTTTAATCTCATGTTTTGGACAGATTGGGGGTTTGGGAATTAACCATAATACCCCTTTTTAATTTTATTCAGAATTGGAAAAGAATTTTTTTTCGATTTGGTAGGCCACCACGACGCGCTACTATCGCGGTGGCTCACTGGAAAATGATGAGTGGGAACTGGAAGTTCTCCGCGATGCACCACCATCGCGGTACTCTATTGGAATGCCATTTTGGCCACCAACGCGATGCGGTAAAATCGTGTTGGTCTACTAGAATGTGACAAATGGGAAATCGGACACCACCGCGATGTGAGCTAATCGTGGTGGTCCACTGGAATATGATAATTATGAAATTGTCCTTGTCCAGTTGGCACACTGCTTTACTAAAAACGCCCTAACTTCTTAACCGAGTGTCAAATTTGGGCGAAATTGGTATCGATGGAAAACTTATTCAATTTCCCACACAATGGAAGGTCTAATTCTAGAAAATTTCATATGCATAAAATATATTCATTTTTTAAGATACTCTTTGACATTCTAGGAGAAAAATTAATCTAGAAAAAGTACGGGGTATTATAATATCTCCCTCTTGGGAACATTCGTCCTCGAATGTAGCTAGTTAAGCTGAAAGTACTGAGGAATCTAGGACTATAAGCTATCATGCACAACTGACATAAATTGAATGACTGGATTTCAAGCATAATGAGCTACTTAACTAATTTGTGAGTGCATGAGTTTACATGGAAACAACTATATAGCTGAATCTGAGACTGGAAAAGAACTAAATAAAGGAAGAATATTACTTCGGCTGAATCTGAGTTCGTGGAGAAGAGATGAGGATATATGGTACGCATGTCTGCTTCTGCTTCCCAAGTAGCACCCTCAACGGACTAATTTCACCACAAAACTTTGACTAAGGAAACTTCTTTGTTCCTTAGTCTATGGATCTGATGATCAAGAATCACTACTGGAACTTCTTCGTATGAAAGACTACTCTGAATATCTGTACTCTTTAGAGGAACTATAACGACTGAATTGTCCATGGACTTCTTCAACAAGGACACATGGAATACTGGATGAACTGAGGATAAATCTGCGCGTAGCTCAAGCTTACGCCACCTTCCCAATACGACTCAAAATCCGGAAGGGACCTACATATCGGGGACTAAGCTTCCCCTTTTTTCCAAATCTCTTTACCCCCTTCATGGGTGAAACTTTCAAATACACAAGATCATCAACCTTAAATTCAAGATCTCTTCTTCTTACATCTGCATAAGATTTCTGTTGACTCTGGGATGCTTTCAATCTCTCTCGAACCAACTGAACTTTCTCCATGGCTTCGAACACCATGTCTGGCCCAATCAAAGTGGCCTCACCCACTTTGAACCAACCAACTGGCGATCTACATCTTCACCCATAAAGATACTCAAACGGAGCCACCTGAATACTAGCATGGTAACTGTTATTATAGGTAAAATCGATCAATGGAAAATGGTCATCCCAACTACCCTTGAAATCAAGAACACATACTCTCAACATATCCTCTAGAGTCCGAATGGTCCTCTCTGCCTGACCATCCGTCTGCGAATGAAAAGCTAAACTAAGATGAACTTGGATGCCAAGACCCTTCTGAAAGGTTCTTCAAAACGGAGAGGTAAACTGAGTACCCCTATCTGAGATGATAGATAAAGAAACTCCATGCAATTTAACTTACTCTCTGATATACATCTTGGCATAATCTTCAGCTGTGTAAGACGTGTGAACTGGTAAGAAATGCACTGACTTAGTCAATCTGTCTACAATAACCCAAATCTAATTATGCTGACGACGCGAATGGGGTAATCCAGTTATAAAATCCACATTCACCACTTCCTACTTCCAAGTGGGGATACCAAACTCTTGTAACGTACCAACTAGGTCTTTGGTGCTCTACCTTAACCTGTTGACAAGTTGCGCACTTTGCTACAAAATCTTCTATATCTCTCTTCACACCACTCCACTAATAGATTTCCCGTAAGTTCGGTACATCTTGGTGGCTCCTAGATGAATGGAATAACATGCACCATGTGCTTCCTTCATAATCCACTGCCTCAAATCATCAACACATGGCACACACAATCTACTCTGGTATCTCAACACACTATCTCCCCCTTGGGAGAAAACCTCCACCCTTTTATCTTTAACTGACTCCTTCAGTTTGACCAAACTAGGATCCTTATTTTGCTTCTCCTTCATTTCCAAAACTAGAGAAGATTCAGAACTACTCTGAACCCAAAAATTCCCTTCATCTGAATCAACAAATCTCATACCCAATCTAGCTAACCAATGCACTTCCCAAACTAACTCCTTTTTATCATTCTCTATATGAGTAATACTGCCCATAGACAATCTACTAAGGGCGTCTGCCACTACATTGGCCTTACCCAATTGATACAACATACTCATATCATAATTTTTCAATAATTCTAACCACCTTCTTTGCCGAAGATTTAACTCCCTCTGGGTAAGTACATACTGCAAACTTTTATGATCCGTAAACACATAAACATGCACCCCATACAAATAATGTCTCCAAATTTTCAAAGCAAACACAACAGTAGCTAACTTAAGGTCATGGTTCGGGTAATTTTTTTAGTGAGGCTTAAGCTGTCTAGAGGCATAGGCTATAACCTTACCTTTATGAATTAAAACACAACCTAAACTAAACTAACTCTAGAGGCATCACAATAAGCAAAAAAATCATCTGTACCATCAGGTAACGCTAAAACTGAGGCTGAAGTGAGTCAAGTCTTCAACTTTGAAAAACTCTTCTCGGAGGAATCTAGACATAGGATACGAGAAACCCTCAATAAAACATCTGTAATAACCAGCTAAACCCAAGAAATTTCTAATGTCTGATGGAGAGATAGGTCTAGGCCAATTTCTTACGGCTTTTGTCTTTTAGGGATCAACTCTAATACCCTCACTAGAAATAATATGACCAAGAAAAGCTGCTGATCTTAGCCAAAATTCACATTTACTGAATTTGGCGAACAAATGGTGATCTCTAAGAGTTTGAAACACAATCTAAGATGGTCTGCATGACCATCCTCGCTACGAGAGTAGACAAGGATATCATCTATAAAGACTATGACGAACATGTCCAAATACTATTTGAACATTTTGTTCATCAAGTCCATGAAGGCTACTGGGGTATTTGTTAGCCCGAAAGACTTGACTAGAAACTCAAAATGACCATAACGGGTTCTGAAAGATGTCTTCAGAATATCACATTCCTTTACTTTAAGCTGATGATAGCCGGATCTAAGGTCTATCTTTGAGAAATAACTTGCACCTTGGAGTTGATAAAATAAGTCATCAATTATAGGAAAAAGGATATTTGTTTTTGACTGTAACTTTATTTAGGTGACGATAGTCAATGTATATTCGCAAAGAACTATCTTTTTTTCGCACGACTAGGATGGGAGTGCCCCATGGAGAAACACTAGGCCTTATGAAACCTTTGTCTAAAAGATCTTTGAGTTGATATTTTAACTCTTTAAGCTCGGCGGGAGCCATAAGATATATAGGAATAGAAATAGGCTGAGTATCTGGGAGAAGGTCAATCCTAAATTCTATTTCCCAATCGGGAGGTACCCCTGACAAATCTTTGGGAAAAACATTAGGAAACTCATTGACTACACTTACTGACTAAACTGTTGGAGTCTCAGACTTAGTGTCTTTGACTCGAACTAGATGATAGATACACCCCTTGAAAATAAACTTTTTGGCTTTAAGATAAGATATAAAATGACTCTTGGGAGACACAGAATTACCTTTCCACTCAAAGACCGATTCATCTGAAAATTGAAACTTCACTACCCGGGTGCCACAATCTATAGAGACATAAAAAGAATGGAGTTAATCTATATCAAGAATAATATCAAAGTCAACCATATCTAACTCTATTAAGTCTGCTAACATGATTTTATGAAGGACAGTGATATAACACTTTCTATAGATCTGTTTGCCAACAACTGACTCACCTACTGGGTAGAAACCAAGAAAGGCTCAGGGATCTTTTCAGGACTTATTTCAAAATTTACTGCAACTAATGGGGTCACATAAGAAAAACTCGACCCAGGTTCTAATAACACATAAACATCAAGATGAAAGACACGAAGCATACCAGTAACAATATCTGGTGAATCCTCCTGCTCCTGATGGGATGGTAAAGCATAAAACCGATTCTGACGCTGACCGCCACCAGTACAAGATGATGCACCTTGAGGAGAGATTGGGTGACCTAAAGGAGCTGGTGCACTAGTAGCTTGAGTCTGGGAACGAACATCTCTGTTTTCCTGCTTAGCATGCGGACACTCTCTAATTTCATGACCCAACTTACCATAACCATAACAACCCTTCTATCCAGCTAAACACTCACCAGGGTTATTCTTACCACACTTAGCACATGGAGGATAACTAGGCCTTCCACTCACACTATTCTGAGATCTGGACATAGAAGACTTACCCCACTGCTCCTATCTAGCTCTGGGAGTGGGAACACTAGATAAAGATGGTGCTGTCATAGATGAGCGATTCTGAAACTGCTGTCTCGACATAATTTATTTGTAAATATAAATAACAAATATACAATTTAAAAAAATAGAATTAAATTAAATATTAAAAAACTATAAATTTTATAAAAATAATAATTATATAATTAAAAAGATTGAACTTTTTTTATTAGTCAGTGATAGAGTAGATTATTTGTGGTGTGGTAATGATTTATGTTAGTGGTTCATAATGAAATATACTGGTGATGATATTTGTTAAGGTTGAGTTGGTTGGTGTTGTAGTGACCGATGTGATAATGTTCATTGATAATTGTGGTGGTGGTTGTGATGTTGAAGTTGGTTAATATTAATATATAGTTGATGGTGAAGGTGACTGATGATGGTAGGGATTGATCGAAATAGTGATAGTAATTGTTAGCGGTTGTGACAATAAATATGATGTAGGTGGTACTAGGGGTGTACATGATCAGGTTGGTTCCGATTTTTTAAATACCAAATCAAATCATTTGTGTCGGATTTTAAATCTATAAACCAAACCAAATCAATAAAATTTGAATCTTTCAACTTCGATTTTTTTCGGGTTTATTTTTTTTTTCTCGAGTTTTTTGGGGGGTTTTCGAGTTTTTTCGGTGAATTCTTCTTACAAACATATAATTAACTTATCCCTCAAATATTTCATTGGTCCTAGCAAGATACAACTATCTTAGGTGTTTCTTAAAAAGGAAAGTCTAAATATTAAATAGAAAAATAAATTTAGGTTATGCATTTATGTAAAACTAAAGAATATATTTCAACATTATTGTCATTTCTAGTGTTTAATTAAATATTTTTGTTAGCATAAGTATTGATTTGAGTATTATTTGAGTTACTAATATCTATGGGCTATAGAACTTAATGAATCATTCAATATTCTAAGTTTAAGCTGGAAATAATATGTTGAAAGATAAAAATAATAATAATTTTTAAGAAATATTTATAAATTACATCATAGTAAATATTTGTATGTATTAAATATTTATAAAAAATATACAAAAATAACATCGGGTTAATTCAGTTTGGTTTGACCTTTTCTAGTTTAAACCAAATCAAATCAATTATAATCGAGTTTTTTTTTTCCAACTCTAAATCAAACATACCAAATCAATAGTTAATTTTTTTCCGATTTGAATCCATTTGTGGTTTGATTTTGTTCACCCCTAGGTGATAGTGACTGATAATAGTGATTTGTAGTGGTGGAAGATGGTGGTTTTCAGTAGTGATTTGTAGCGACCCAAAATCACCTCCCGGGATGTCACATAGTGCTTAGGGCTATAAGTAGTCCCAAGCTAACCCTTTGAGCCTATCACTTCTCATAATAACTCATTCAAGAAGGAATATACAAAAAACTGGCACTGTCATATCAAATGAAAGAAAATACGAAGGTAATACTCGTTCCAAACGACCACAATACTGGAAATCTCAACACAACCACAGACTGATAACTAGTCTGACAAAGCCTCTACTACTCCATGAACTCGAGAGCTGTTGGAATGGGTCCCTAGCTGACTCAAACTGAACTGAAAGTAATAACATAAACGCTCGAATACTGAAATGTCTGAAGATAGGTCCTCTAACCATGAGGACTCACCACTATAGAAATGTAGACGAAGGTACTCGAGAATCACTGACGAGGCTGAGACTGAGCACCTGAACCTACATTATAAGACAATGTAACACATAAACGTATATGTGGATCAACACTTGGGAATGTACTGAGTATATGAGGGTGTATGCATTTACATAAAACAATATCAATACTATTTAATCAAATTATGCATGTAAATAGGAATGACTCACATGGCTTGAATAAGTCTAAAATGTAAAGCTCATAAATCATGTAGAATGAAGCATGTAACACAAATCTCGTGAGTGATTATACTTTGGCTTTAAAATCTGTGCTCTACTCTTATTCTCATTACTCATAGGATTAAGGAAGCTTTAAACAATACTTTCAACTCATGCATATGTCTCATGGAGAGTAAAACTTCTTTATTGCTCAAGAACTTTTAACTCTTTTGAACTCAAACACTTGAAACTCGGAATCATATGACTTTGGTTTAAAAACTGATGATTAACTCTTATTGGTTTAAAAACTGATGATCAACTCTTATTAGTAGAGAAAACTACTTCTTTCTTTGGAAAATACTCAAAAGCAATTCGTTCACTTTAGAAAATATCTCATCTCAAAGCTTTAGGAAAAATATTCTATCTCAATGGAAAATGCTTTAGTTTAGGGAGGTTCTCTTAACCGACATAAACCATGCGATCTACATGGAGTCCAACGTCTTGTACTTCCAAGGAAGAAAACTCACGTTGGGGAGAGGCTTCATACTCTTGCCAAGGAGTATAACCTCGACTCAGTGATCACTTATCTCAGCCTCGGGCCCAATCATCTCAGCTTCAGGCCCAAAATCTCAAACCTATGGTGGCATGTAGTTTTGGGGTAAGAAACCGTGGTAAGTTACCCAACTTGGTGCTAAATACTACTCTCTTTAGTTTATCTTGCTCATCTCATGTAAATTCACTTTCAAAATAATCTCATGGTTCATAAGAACCCAACAATCAAATTTGTAATCTCATGTGGTAGAGTAGGTTTTAAAACTCCATGACCATTAGGTCAAAATATTTCTCAATAATCTGAAAATACTCAAATCATGGGTGCTTATAGCACAATAGTTCATAAAGTTGCAAGTCTCAAGTAGGGCTTAATGACCCATAATTCAATCTCAAGTTAAAGCTCATTATAATGCATAATAGATAGCATATAGATTCATAATTCATGTAGAAATCTGGAAGTTACAACAATTTGTCTCAAAATATCAACATACTCATATACTTTAATTTCTAGAACATTGAAACTCTTAAATTCTCAAGGAGTAACAACATAGGGTATAAACCCAGCTTCAATTTCTTAAGAAAACATGCAAAATCATGCAATTTGACTTTCAATTCATGGGAAACATCCAGCTATTGAAATCAATAACAATGGGTGAAAAACCCTAATTCAATATCATGTAAAATCTCATAGATTGCAGAAAATTATAGTTTAAATAAGCCTTTGGGCACAAGGGTAAAAGGATTACCCTTGTTTAAAACCCCACATACCTTAGATTATGAAATTGGATGAACAAACTTGTTTTAAACTCTTCTTCTTACTCTTTAGAGAGGGTTCTTGCAACCCTTGAACTTGGAGAACTTAAATCTCAACTCAATTTGTAGAATCTATGGTGAGTTCTTGAATTTCTTGAAGAAGGATTTTAGATTTGATCTTGAAGGAGAAACCCTAGCTCTCTTGTGTTTTGGATGATGAATGAAGTTATTTGCTTCATTTGGAATATATTTGGTTGATAAAAGAGTGGAAAAAACGAAGAGTCCCTTTTAAAAATGACTTAAAATACTGAATGGGGGCTGCGACGGTCGGA
Organism: Capsicum pubescens; assembly: GCA_030864215.1. NCBI lineage: Eukaryota > Viridiplantae > Streptophyta > Magnoliopsida > Solanales > Solanaceae > Capsicum > Capsicum pubescens. Next base: position 104,541,197 of record CM061543.1, read on the forward strand.
GCGATGGTCCGTCGCTAACTTGACGGTCTGTCGGATCGTTCGTCGCACGACGTTCAGAAAAAGAACACACTTCTTTGATGTGACGGTCTCAGCGATGGTCCATCATAAATTCGACAGTTCATCGGATCGTCCGTCGCACGTTGGTCAGGATGAGGCCACACTGCCTCAGCTGCGACGGTCTCAGCGACGGTCCGTCGTCCTGGCCATCGCACTTAGGCCAAAAAAGGGAGTTACTGCCTTGGTTGCGATGGTCTGAGAGACGGTCTATCACAGACTCGACGGTCCATCGGATCGTCCGTCGCACCTGGGCGGTTCCGACAACTCTCAGTAAAACGGCCATAACTTCTCACCCCGATGCCAGATTTGGATGAAATTGGCATCGTTGGAAAGCTAATTCCATTCTCTACATGACAAAAAGTCAAATTTAAGAAAATTCTATATGGTTGAAACACCAATCACTTGAAAAGTCACTTCTCAATCTTTTAGGGCCGGAATTACACTTCACTTGACACGATCTAAGGCTCGAACTCCGAGTAAACTTTGTGGGGTATTACATTAGTATGATGGCAGAGGTGGTTGACGATTAGTAATGACGGTTGATAATAAAGGTGATAGTTGTGATGATCAAGGTAGTTAGTGATGGTGGCTGATATTTGTGGATAAAGTGATACTGAAAATTATACATAGAACAAGAATTCTTAATGATACTCCACCCATTTATTTATTAATGCTTCTTTTGAATTATAATTTTGTTTCTAAATAAGTGTATGTTTAAGATTTCAAGGATACTTTAATCATAATCTTCCTAATATGCCCATGAGTTTAATTAATGTCAACTTTAAAAAAGATAAAATTTAATTTGAAATAAGTTGGTAGAGTTACCTTTGATTTTCTAGCGAATAGTTTATTAAAGAATGCATTCAGATCAATAAATGCTTAACCTAATGTAAACGTGCCTAAGTTTTGAGTTATTCATATTTAAACTTTCATCCAGTGCAAACAATAAAATCTAGTTATGACTGAGATCTAAATGATTAAAATTAAGAATTTTTCTAATTCCAGACTACTCTCATTAGTGGATCAAAGCCAACAAATTTAGCTTTGATAAAAAAGGCTGTTAAAAATTAAATCGTAATCGATAATTCAACTCAAAAATTGACCTGTTGGTTTATTGGTAATGAATTAATGGACTAAAAATTAGTGATCATATTAAAATTTATAGTTAACGATTTATTAATGCAGAAACGAATTACTCAATTTACTTGTCAGATATATCATTATCCCATTAAGAAATATCATATTTACAATTTCACCTAAGATGTAAAAACTTATCTATTATAATGTTGTAAACCCTAAAGCTATTGTATTCACTACTTAAGAAATAACAAATAACCATATCTCTTTTACAAATTAACCCAACTGCTTCAGAGAAGCCTCAAACTCGTCACTTCTTATTTCTTAGCCCCATAAAGTGAGCAACAATTTTTGTTGATCGGCTTAAATTCATTATGATTCTTATTAATCTTAGAATTAGTTTTCATAGTATATTTTTGAGTTGATCTAGTGTAAAGCTTGAATACTAATTTTATACTAATTGGTTAATCACTTTTATCTCCATTCTATTTTATGTGTTGTCATTTGATCGGGCACATAATTTTAAAAATAAGTGATGACTTTGTGAAATTTACAAAATTGCCTCTCGTAAAGTTATTTTAATGTTTTTATTTTTAATTGTCTTTTCCTAATAAGTGGGACTCACTAAGGATAAAATGAAAATGATGTCATTAAATAGTTACCAAATAAGGAAAGGTTCTTTTTGGGATGGAGCAAAAAAGAAATGACGACACATAAAATGAGACGAAGGGAGTACGTATATACCCCTGTCATACTTTGGTACACATATGCCTTTACTGTTAGTGACATGATACATATATACCCCTCATACTAATGGTATGTGCATATGAAAGTACGATGGGGGTATAGACTACGATGGGGGTATAGACGTACAAGTATGATGGAGGGTATAGACGTACAATTTATCATAGTTCAGGGGTATTTTTGTTCTTTTTTTATTTTAAATTATTAACCTAAACCCTCTACACCACTCAATAAACACACTTTCCGATCCGATCCCAATTAAAGTTCAAGAGACGCCTATCTAACAGTTGCGTTTTCTCACCCCTATAACAATATACACACAATACAGTAACACTTACTACTATCAATTTCAAAGAAAAACCATTAATCCATAACACCCAAAAGCAACACCAAATAAATTAGACCCCCTCGTGTTTCAATTTTTAATGAAATTTTATCGAAAAAATATTACCCACCATCGGTTAATACCACATGACCATCATCTTCGTTAAATGAAAAATACCTCACCGAAAAACGATCGTCGCACACCTAGAACCAGCCAACTCCGACCTAATCTTCACTCCCTCCAACCAATAAACACCAACTAGTAGCAGTGATCAATCACTTATGGGATTCACGTTAAAGAGGAAAACAGAGGTAATATCAGATTTGAAACAAAGACAAAGATTAGATCAAGTTGGTTTGAAATCAAATTCGATGGGTTTATTGGGTTGGGTTAATTATTTGCGATAAAAATATTAAAATTAAAAAGAAACAAATTGTTAAACCCCGCAAAATTCTCTCGTAGTCTGAGCCATAGAGCGTATCAAGTGAAGCGTAGTACGATCCCAAAAGATTGAGAAGTGACTTCCCAAGTGAGAAATATTTTAAACCATGCAAAATTTACCTAATATCGATCTTTTGTCACGTAGATAATTGAATAAGTTTTCCATTGATATCAATTTCGTTAAAATCCGACATCAGATGAGGAAGTTATGGCCGTTTTACTAAGATCTATCAGAACCGCCCAAGTGCGACGGGCAGGTTGACGAACCGTCGTCTAAACCGTCGCAACCAAGGCAGTGACTCTCTCTTTTGGCCCAAGTGCGACGGCCAAGACGACGGACCGTCAAGCTAGCGATGGACCGTCGCTAAGACCGTCGCAACTGAGGCAGTGTGGCCTTTTTCTGACCAAAATGTGATGAACGATCCGATGGGCCATCAGACTAGCGATGGACCATCACTCCGACCGTCGCAAATCCCATTTAGTATTTTTAAGTCATTTTAAAAAGGGCTTTTCGGTCTTTTTTCACGCTTTTTAACCCTTATATATATCTTGAACGAAGCTGAGGGCTTCATTCTTCATCTTCAACATCAAAGCTAGGGTTTCTTACAAGATCAAAACCCTTCTTTCTTCAAGAAGAAAAAAATCAAGAAATCAAGAATCTCACCAAGGGCCTTCAAGAAAGAGTTTCCTAAGGTATGCAGATGTTGATTCTTGGGTCCCTTTCATCCAAGAAGCTCAAGAATCCTTTTCTAAATTTCAAAGATCTTATGTTTATGAGTTTTCATGATTCATGTGAGTTGAAGTTGAAGTTCATGCTATTATTGAGTTTTAATTCATGTTTTGATTATAAGGTTTTCAAGCTTTGGCCTTAGTATGTGATGCTCATGATAAACCCTCTTCAAGTTGCTTGTTAAGTGATGTGTTCATGTCAATTAAGTGTAGAAATTATTGAATAAGCAAAGCATGCTCCCCATATGTTTGATAAAATGCTTATGTGAAGGAATTAGAGCCATTATAGCATATTGACTAAAAATCTCCAATTATGTGCAAGCTTATGCATGCCAAGTGTTTGTTGAAAAGCCTTAGTGAATGAATTGTGACATGATAGCATGAAATTCCCCAATTATGTGTTCTTTAATGCATGCTAAGTGTTTGATGCAAGACCTTGTTGAATGGAGTATCAGCCAATAACATGTTTCCCTATATTATCACATGTTTATGATTTCTAAATGCTTGAAGAGATGCTTTAGTGATTGTGATGGTGAATGAATGTCCATGGTCATGATTATTTAAGAATGGTTATGTTTTACTTTTATGTTATCGAGTCCTGGGGTATTTATACACAACAAATTAGCTGCAGTCTAGAGCCCGTGTCAGTTTTCACAATAATCTCAGTCAAGCCACGATTCTCATAAACTCAGTGAGTTGTAGAACTCAGTACTCTCAGACAGTTACAAAACTTAAGTAACCTCAGTATCGTTAGCACTCTAGCCTCAGTTCAGTACTCAGCTCAGATTTAGTAGTATTCAAGTGTTCGGTTCAGACCTTAGTAACATTCAAGTAATCTATTCAGATCTCAGTATCATTCAGTCAGATAACGAGATTCAGTAGTATTTCATCAGATAACGAAACCAAGTGAACTCAGCTTAACTCAGTCAGATCATTCGAGAAATATGATCAGTAACAGATTCAACTCAGTTTAAGTTCAGTTAAGAATCAGTCAGGAGTCTTTCAGCTAGGAGTAAGAGTCTTTCAACTGGGAGTAAGAGCTAGCACCGAACGAGTGCAGGGATGATGACTTTCCTGTTAGAGAGGCAGAGTCGTTAGCAGCAATCCCTGAACTCCTGAACTGCGTAGCCAGCGCAGGACCAGGAGTCACCCGTTAGATAAAGGCTTTACTATCATACTGCCTTAGGCTTGACTTCCTATTTAGGGTCACCCGTCAGAGAGGCTTGACCAGAGTAGAGGTCTTTACCCGTGGCACGGTATTGACACCCTTCCAGCTGGGGTTACAGGTTGGACCCCACCTGTTCAGATTTGGGGCATGTCGGTTAAGTGAGAACTCCCACAGTTGCAGTTTCAATATCAGTCTTCAGAGTAGAACTCAGAAATCAGGACTGTCAGATACAGTCACCTATCTTAGTACGAAAGTCAGATAGTTCCATATATTCATGGACCACCCGCAAAATAGACCAGGGCTCTCATAAAATTAATCAGTATCAGTACTAATAGATACAGAGATCACCCATTAGATAGGCCTGATCTCAGTCTCAGATTCAGTTGAGTATTCTCATTATCAGATCCCGAAATCACCCGTTAGATAGACCTGATCTCAGTCTCAGGTTCAGTTGATTATTCTCATTATCAGATTCAGAGATCTTCCGCTAGATAGTTCTGATCTCAAACATAATCATTTCTTATCATTGGTAGTAGATTCAGGAATCATCCGTTAGAGAGGTTTGATCTCAGATTTAGTCAGTTAATTGTAGCAAGCTCAGAACTCAGTTATTGATATGAGTAGATTCAGTTAATCAGCTTCAGTATCATCAGTTTTCGAGATCACTTGCTAGATAGGACTGATCTCAAATTCAGTACTCAGTTATTGATATGAGTAGATTCAGTTAATCAGCTTCAGTATCATCAGTTTTCGAGATCACTTGCTAGATAGGACTGATCTCAACTTCAGTACTCAGTTATCAATATTAGAAGTTTCAGTTGTTCAGTATCTCAGTATTAGTAGTGAGTTCAGATGCCAGTAAAGCAGTACCCGAGTTTCAGTATTCAGAGTCACGATGATTCAGTTATGGTTTTGCATTCATGCATATGTCCTCATTTAGTACTCTCATGATTATTCAGTTAAGTAATTGTTCATGCATAAGCCCTTGCATTTAGCCTTACCTCATCTTGCATACTCAGTACATTCCCACGTACTGATGCATTTGCGCTATGGTGTTTTACTTTACATCATAGGTTCAGAGGCATGAGATCCAGAGTACTCTTAGCATCTCAGTCCCAGTCAGCAGCAGTAGACGTAACAGTGAGTCCTCTTCATTCGAAGATGATCCTTATTTTATTATCGCATCAGATTTAATTTATTTTCAGTAGATTGAGTTAGTTGGGGACATGTCCCATCAACTCCACAGTTCAGACAGTCTAGAGGCTTTTCAGACAAATGTATCAATATTCAGTTTTCATTTTTGAGTATTTTAGATGTTTTGAACCTTATGGCAAGTTTTTCGCCAATTTTTCGCATTTATTAGATTATATTATGCAGAGCTCAGGTACATATATCAATAGAAGGTTAGCTTGTGGTCCTTCGGGATCATGAGCACCGTGTAACGGCTAGGGGGTAGTCTCGGGTCATTACACAAATATACCCTCAAACTATGATAAGTGATACGTATATACCCTCTGTCGTACTTTGGGGTGCACATATACCCCTACCGTTAATGTAAGGTGCATATACGTACCATTTTCATTAACAGTAGGGACCTATGTATACCAAAGTATGACAAGTGATATATGCGTACCATTTTCATAGTTCGAGAGTATATTTGTCCTTTTTCCATAAGATATATAACTAAACACAAAGAGCTAATGCGTAATTTTTAGCCGATAAACTGTCTGATAATCGTTCAATAATTGCTAATTTAATATCGAAACAATCAATATCTTATTGATTGACTAGCAAATTATATATTTAAAAATTGATAACTTATAAGTCAAATTAAACTGTTAAGTATAATTATCAGTTCGATCCATCCGATAAGTAGCGGTATATTAGATAAATTAAAAAGGTACTACTATTGGTTAATTTGAGTATGTTGTTTTAAAGGGAGCATACTTTTAAAATTGGGTAGAATCTTATTTGTTTAGCAATATGCAAGATCTAGACGCGTGGTTCCATTTGCTTCATACAAGTGGACCGTCCTTAAGCTATAATTATCAATTCAAAGTTTCATTTGATTAATTCATATTATAATATTTAGTTGCCAAGATATTTTCCTTAGTTACTTGGGGTTAGGCAGGATATTTTCAAGCAAATCATTTTCGAACAAACTTATAAATATTACTGCTACTATGCTACTACATTATGTTGAGATAAAATATTTGGTGATTTTTTTTATTTGTTCTCGTTTTGATGATCAGAATTATCTAGTAATTATTATTGGTAAGCGATGATCAATATCTCATAAATTTAATCATTATGCACAAAAACTAATCCAAACCTCATCATTATAAAACATACTCCCTTCGTCTTAAATTTTTACGCGGCTGTTGCTCCGCGGCGATACGGACTCGACCCGCTCCTACCCACTCCCCCGTACGCCCGGCCTGCCGGCCCGCTCTGAAGAATTCATGACATCCCACAGCTTCGGCAGATCGCTTAGCCTATCCAGAAGTCTGAAGTTCCATCTACAGAAGGTCTAATTCTGAGCCGAAGCTCTATTTATTGCCTCAATCATGAACTCGAGCAATCCTTTACCGCCCCTTTATTAAGAGATGGAGCAATCCTTACTCGACAGCTCAAAGCTGACCAGTACAAAACCATGTGATCCTCCATCGGCAGCGACTCTTACCACTGCAACCTAGGCACTCAGGCCTTGGAGCTGATCTGTCAGTCCACCGTTACCACAAACCTCTACTTTGAAGTGAAGCGACTTCGTTCAGGCCTCAAGCGTCTGTAGGCCTATCAGCCATGAAGTACGCATAAGCGGGAATGGGCAAAAAGGACCACGCCGCCCGTCCATGGAGGCATTATGGTTGGAAGGCCTTCCTTAGCAGCCTCTTCCTCAAAAGGGCACAAACCCATTTTGAACCTATTGGTCCTAGTATCATAGGCGACCGAACGGCCGCCCCCTAATTACTAGACCAACCTGCTATAATAATTCCATAAACACCTAGCGAAGATATGGCTCAACCTTGACCTTGACTCTCACTACGCTTTTTCTTTATTGTCTGGTAGTTAAGGAGTGAATGCAAATCAGATAAGAAAGAGACTAAACTCCGATGTCGGAATCTCGTCTGCGTAGTTCGAATCTCTTTCTTCCCGAAAAGGGAATACCTTCTTTCTCTATTTCAATCTGACAAGTTCAAACTTCTTAGGCAGTCTAGGAGTCTGAGTTCGCGGTTCATGGGAACCGTCTCAGTCTTTTGTGGACGTAGTTCAGAAGTCGCTCTACCGACATCCAGAGCTTCCACCAAGGCAGGAGAAAGACTCCCCCTCATCTAGAAAGGATAGACAATTGAGAGAGAATAGGGCGATAGCGACAGACACAGGAACTGAAATAGATTTCGACGATTACTTCCGTAGAGGAGAGGGGAAAGGGAAGCGTGCAAGTGGGTGAACGCATCACCAGCCAAGCCAGTCACTTGGAACATAGGGGAGTGTCTTAGGTACGTAACCCTAGCTTGACTCCTGCTCTCCGAGTTACGCTTTGCGTCTCACACTTTGATGAGTGGAACCTCTCGGTCGATCTTTTCCTTTGCTTAGGTCCACTGTTCCTGTTCTGGTTGTTCCGTCATTCTCCTTAGCTTTTTTCGTTGAGGTAAGGTATAAGGCTCTAGCTACAGAACTAGAAGCGAATGAGCTTAGCTCACCTAACGAGTCCAAACAAATTGGATCTTATTGTATGACAAAACCACAGATTGGCAAGTAGGTAGGCTCCATCTTATTCTATTTTTCCACTGTCCAGGGCCGTACCCGCTATCGATACGATGCGGGGCTGATTTGTCTTTTTCATTAATCAAGAAGAGATAAAATTTTATTTTTCATATTTTACTCTTTGCATTAATTATTTTTTCTTCAAATTAAAATATAAATATCATTTAATAGGGACATTACGATGAATTAGTCATGTTATTAATTATTTTTCTTAATTAATGTGTCATCTCAATTTAGGACGGATAATTTAAGATCGAGGAGTAAAGTTTTTCAGAGCGAACAAAGAACATGTGATGGGTAGGACAGTTGACAAATTTCTAGAACTCAATGTTTGTTTATCCTTTTATAGTGGATGTGATGATCCAACATACTGAAAAATGAACTCAACAAGTGATATACTGTCTACCTCACATATTTAACAAAATTGAAGATTTTTGATTCTGAACGATATATTTATCTTATAAAAAATGATTCAGCAAAATTCAACAATCTTAATTAAATTATGTATTTTAATTAAAAAAAAAAAAGGTTGAACGCCTAAAGCGAATATAGAACAAATGGAAAATAAATAATAATAAAAAAAAACTGGAATGAAGGCTCCAATTAATAACATGAGAATTACCACCAACCACTGTGGTGGAGTCGTAAATATTTTTCATTAGATGTTTTGGAATAAAACCCTTAATTATAATGAACCTTTTGATAGGAAGCTTTTTACTTCTCACAATGAACTTCTCGACGCGAACTCGAATCAGATGAAATTGTTTCACCCAAAATTAGAGGAGGAAAAGGGGGTTAAAACTTTAGTCTACCACAATAGTAAAAAAATGTACTTTCTCCGTTTAAAAAATATTGACCTAATTTCCTTTTTAATTTGTTTAAAAAAGAATGATTTTTTTTTTTTTTTGGCAATATTTTAATTTCAACTTTCCACGTGATATGTTTAGGACCATAAGATTAAAGGATATTTTGGTACATTTGACACAATTTTAATTTAATGCCGCAAGATTCAAAAATCTTTTTTATTTTCTTAAATTTTATGCCAAGTCAACATAAGTCATTCTTTTTGAAACAGAGAAATACTGTAATATTCATTGAACCCTAACTTTAACTCCTTTTTAATTCCCATTACTCCTCTTTGGTTAATATACTTCCAAGTTGCAACACACCATTATTTATTTCCACTTCTTCCCCCACTTCTCCATACTCCAAATTAATATTAACCCTATCTTCCTTATTCACCAACAGCTTTAATTACCTTCCTCAATCCTCTATTTTATTATAAAAAAAATAAATAGTATTTAACATTATTCAGTGACGACTCATATACCTGTAATATACGCCAATTGTACACTCAAGAATCAAAGCATGGATCATTTTGGTAATTCAATAAAGGAAGAGTTCGATGGATCATTTTCGACGCCTCGACCATTAGAAGGTCTTCATGAGAGTGGACCTCCACCATTTCTTACAAAAACATACGAACTTGTGGATGATCCAAGTAGCAACGACGTCGTTTCGTGGAGTAGAGGTAATAACAGTTTCATTGTATGGGATCCCCAGAGCTTGGCCATCAATCTTCTTCCAAGGTATTTCAAGCATAACAATTTCTCAAGCTTTGTCAGGCAGCTCAATACTTATGTAAGCATTGTTTTCGTTCTCTATATATACATATTGATCACATACGATCGAGCACACAGAATATTTATGAGTTGATTTATCATATTGTCACTCATTTATAGTTATCATCTCAGAAGTGATAAGAAAATTGGGAATCGAGAGTAAAAGTGACTTCCTGGGTTGATAACTATTAATTGAATGACCATATGAGAAATCCATCCGAATATTTATCTGATACGTACTCCCTCAATTGCATATATATGTTGGTGTTTGATAGACATTTGATTTTATAATATAACACACCATGACAATTATTAATGGTAGTAAAATGATAAGTTCAAAGTTCCAAATTAACAATTATCAAGATTGATAGGGAGTTATATTTGTTGAGTAGGTCAATTTAACCTGATAATATAATTATACATTATCAGCGTACAGAATATAAACTCTTTTATCTAATACTCCCATTTAATCTATGGGAACAAGAAAGACGGGAAGCTCTTGGGGATCATATGATGAATATATAGTTGCTGATAGCGCGTGCTTTAGAATTTCTATTTCCTTAAATTTGCGTCTATGTTCCTCAAGTTTCTGAAGTCTAGCCTGAGTTTGTTAATAAATTAATTGGTCTTCCTTTTCCAATGGGGAGGTGCAATAGATTTGTTTCTTCTAATGGCAACTTGCTGTGTTTTTGCTTCTTTTGCTTAAGATTCATTTTTTGTTCTAGTCTCTAGATTTTCTTAATGGTTTTAAGTGGAAAAAATTAGTCTAGAAAAGCTATTTCTAAAGCTCAATGACTATAAAAGGGAGGTAGATATCTTCTTTGGCTTTCAGTACATTAAAAGTATAATGTCCACTTTATCAATCTTGATAAATTAATTAGGAAAGTGTTTAATACCTAGAGATATTTTAATTAACCTTGAAAGATCGACTATTCACTGGTAAAAAAAGGAACCAACGACTGATAAATTCTGTAGCTAACAAAGTTTGTTGCTAATCCTATTTAGCGAAAATTATCAACAATTCTGTTAGCTATGATCTATTTTTCTTTTTTTTTTTGATTGTTTCAACAAAGAATAATACTCCATTATTATTGGTTTTTCATCAGCTTTTGTTCTTGTTTTCTTACTTGAGGAATAGGAATGTGTTAAAACTGCAGGGATTTAGGAAAGTAAATCCAGACCACTGGGAATTTGCTAATGAAGGTTTCTTGAGGGGGAAAAAGCATCTCTTGAGAACAATTAGAAGGCGAAGAACAACTAATAATTTTATCAAGTCTTCATCATCATCATCAAGCCAAGGTATGGACTCATCATCATCATCATCATGTGTTGAGTTGGGCAGCTTTGGAACATTCGACGAAGAAATTGATCGATTAAGGTGCGACAAGCAAGTTCTCATGATTGAACTTGTTAAACTTAAACAACACCAAAAGACTACTAATTCACACCTTCAAGCTATGGAACAGAAACTTGCAGGGACAGAAATGAAGCAACAGCAAATGATGAATTTCTTGGCTAAAGCATTACAAAATCCAAACTTTGTGGGGCAGATAATGCAACAAAAGGATAAAAGGAAGGAACTTGAAGAGGCAATTCAGAAGAAGAGAAGGAGGCCAATTGATCAAGGTCCTAGTAATATAAAGTTAGAACCTCAAGATTTTGGTGATGATGATTATATCAATAATGAATTTGATGATGATTTGGAAGTTGCTATGAACATGCAACTGGAAGAAGATCGTTATGTAGAAGATATGGGAAATATAGAATTAGGTGGAGATAATGAAGGACTTTGGGAGGACATGTTGAATGAGAATGTTGAAGATGAGATTATGGCTTTGCTTGGTACTGATCAACAAGAGGATGACCAAGTTCATGTAGATATTTTGTCTGAATGAATAACTTGAGACCCTCAATTTTTGCTGCCTCATGATTTCTGGATTAATGTGTTAGCTCTTAATTAATTGGAATCATGATTTGATTAGTTCAGTTTTACTTGTATACATCACTCATAACTCATGACTGTCCCATGCATAAACTTGGTTTAATTTGCACTTCTTTCTTTCATTCTTTTGGAGTATGTTTACTTAACGTTCAACGTTTTTTAGGAATCGTCAAAAGAAAAAAATAGAACGAACATCGGTTGTGGTGCAGTGGTAAGACTACTCCATCCTTAACCAGAGATCTCGAGTTCGAGCATTGGATATGGAGAAAGTCATGCTGGGAGCGCTACCCTTGTTGTGCATCATTAAATTTAATGCCCTTGCTGTTTAATTAGCTTTTCGTACTTAATTGGTATTACTTTCTCATTATTTTTTATAATGTACATACATATAAATGCTGAATTTAGTCGACATAGAAGACTATTTTAACGAAATTCTTACCTTTGCTGCCTAGTGCTATGCAACCAAAGAATCAGATATTAGAAAAGTAAAATGGTGACAGGGTAATGTATATATGATTACACGTGCGAATCTTAAGGAATGCTTTAACTAGTGCCCCACAAATTTCCTTTTTACAGAAATATATACTGGCAAAAGGTTTCCCAATTTTGACCTACACCAGTAGTTCCACTATGTTTATGGGAACTAATTGTCCCCACCAACGTTTCCTTTAATAGAAATATGGGCAAGCACGCATTGGCCCAATTAACTGATTCCTGCAGCCCATACTTCACCTCCCGTTGTGGCAAAAACAAAAAACAAAAAAGTGTATTCACTGAAGTCATAAAAAAAAGTATAAACAACATAAATATCAACTCTTTTGGAAGTAATTACACCTTTTTCTACTTTTTTAATTATTTTACTTTCTCTCTCTATTATTATACATAACATAACCGACATGTACATATCATTCTGTGTATATGGTGGGATTTTTGTAATATGTTTAGGGAGTTGAGATTTTTTGTAATATTGGAAACAAAAGTTGTGTATTTGTGTATTTTTTAGTAAAAATAATTGCACCTTAGCTGGTTGATAATGTCCAACACGGCAGGGATAAGGCAATAAAAGGTTTGCACATGTCTTGCATGACCACATTTACAAACACAATCTAATGACTGATTTCATTATTACTGAAAATATCTGTGGTAAAGGTATTTGAATCTCATTTGTCATATGTGTTAGGATCAATTTTTTAGTATGAGAGTGCATTTGATATGTACTAAGATCATAAAATAATACTCCTAGCACAAAGTTAAGTTGAATGTATCCTTGCTGATTTAGTTTCAGGCTATGTTTAAACTAGGATCAACTTCAAACTAGTACTCGTCCTAGAATATAAGGAGTTAACGGTCCTAATACCCTCCAAATTAAAGATCTCCGAGTCTTCTTCCAACACAACCGACCGTTCGTCAATCCGCTTTCTGAGTAAAAAGTTATGACCGTTTTACTGAAGACTGTCTGCGCTAAAAAAGCTATGGATGCTATAGTGGATTAGGTCTCTATACCGACGCTACAACAGTTTATAACCTATTTTTGACGGGTTTCAACCTCCATACCCCAAAATTTCATTCCTAAGCTTTAGAGGGGCGGTTTTCTCTTTGTATGGGTGAAAATTCTCCGTTGAGGTTAGTTTCTTCCATTATCTTCTTCATTTTTGTAATCCTTTAACATCCTAGAATCATTAGAACAACCCTTAATGATGAAATTCTCGGGAAATTGAACCCTAAGTTTAGGATATTTTGGAAAAAACCTATGGATTGGGTTAATATCAACTAGAATCACTTCTAAATTATTAATTAACAATCCCTAGCATGAATTAGTGATTCTAAAATATCAAAATTAATAGTTGGGGACCTTGAATTCAATAAAGGTGGAACCTTTTAGCCTAAAAGCTCTATTAATGGAGTTGGGTTGAACTTAAAAGAACTATTTTGATGACTAATTGGCCCTTGATTAATATTGTAGACCGTAAATAAGGATAAAATTAATGGATTTGAATTTTTAAAATTTTTGTTTGAAGAGTAGTTTATTAATTACTCTTATAATTGTTATTATTAGATGATTTAGCCTTCAAAAACGTGAAAAAGAAGGAAGATCATCCATGGCATAACTTACTTATTGCAGTAGTTTGACGCCCATGTAAGTTATCATTTATGAGTAGTAGAATGTAGTTAGTAATCATATACATAATGTAGATTTGATGGAGAAATCATGTTTAGGCTTGGGGCCATGTAGTTTGGATGGATAAAGTATGGTTTTAATGCAATAAGAGCCTAGTTGTATGTTATTATGTTAATGTATGAATCCCTGATAAATGTTTTGTATTTATATGACTCTATGGTAGATTGTAATGTGAAATATTGTAAATATAACAGATAAGGAGATTGTGTGAACTCATAATGTAGTGATTTAACCTATTCACCATAAAAGGGTGAACTTGGTATTATGTGTGGTTGGAATATGAGATAATCTTTCTTAAGGCTAGTGATGAGGATGGATTATGGTATAAAAAGGTAGTGACTTAACTTAGGATCCTAAGGTCAAGTTAGGCTAAGGGTTAGGAAGTAAAAGGTATAAAGGTGTATAGCTAAAGCTAGTTTGTAGATTAAATAAAGCTGAATGATTGGTTAATGGAGTAGGGTCTTGAACCTAGCAATGACTTGAATGTAAATATTGCTCGATAATAGCAAAATTCTCGATCTTGATATAAATAAAAGGAGATTGAATTAATGAATGAATTACTATATTTTACACTCCATTTGATTGAACGCGCGATCCTAAAATGACTATTGAATTTTATGAATATGAATTGATAATACTTACTTGAATAAATTCGGGATTGATCTTTGGAACATGATATAACTGATAAAACCAATGATTCATATCTATTTGTGATTTAGTACGTTAAATAATGATTGTTGTTTATATGAACTGAGTAACTTGAGTTGACCAGGTATTTAGGTGGTTGTCTATTGTTGTAATGAATACTTTAGAAATGAAATTGATAAATAGTATCCTAAGTGTTAATCGCATATAATGTGGTTAGATTAATGGCTTATTGATTGTACAAGTATGATTACTTATTTTCATTGTGGTTATGTTTGTTGTGACATCAATTATTATTGTGGAATGTATCAGAATTTGGACATTTTCACAGAATTGGTTGATATGATTCATTGGTATGTATCAAAATTTGAACATCTTCACAAATTTGATTGATATGATTCATTGGTTGGATCGGGTACCATACCGTTACAGTACATGGATAAGAGCTTATTCTCTGTAGGTCATGACTAGTAGACAACCATAAGACCTTTAGCATGTATGTACAAGGTATGTATGAGTGTGTCAGTTCCTTAAGTGGATTGGGTATTTGATTGTTATTATTGTTGTTGTTGTTGTTGTTGTTGTTGTTTATATTGATTCTATGAGTGGATCAAGCTATATGTGATTGTTGTTGTAGGTTCTTTGAGTGAACTGAATTATGATATCGCTTGATATATTTGGAGTTCTTGTTGTTAGAGTCATGGTTTGTTGACTTGGATATTGTTAAAGTCATAGTTTATTGACTTGGATATGATTAGAGTTATGATTTGTTGACTTGGATATTGTTAAAGTCTGGGTTGTTGATTTGATCATGGTTTGACTTGACTAGCTGTCTCTTGACTTGTACTTGACTGAAGTTATAGAGTTACTTGAAAAGGCTAAGTATAATAAAAATTAGGGTATTTATCATAATGTGTGTTCATTATTGTATGTGTTACAAGGTGATGATTATTAATCATTTACCATGATTAATAACTATTAGTATCAAACAAGTAAGAGTTAGGATAGATGACACTTAATGTGAAGGAGATGAATGATCAATGGGAATAAGAATAGAAATACTCTTAATTCAAACAAGGGATAAAGATAGCATAAGCGGATGAAGTTATTCTCAATTAAATTGTTATATAAGTTGTCATGTTTTCTTTTGATAATTTTATATTGTGCTTATATGATCTAATCTTGGTCGGCCGATTATACCTACCAGTATGTGTTGTTTGTATTGATACTACTCTTGCTATATCCTTTTGGGGGTATGTTCTTTTACAAAAATCAGTGTTGGTTTGAATATTGTTGCGGATAATGATCCTTCAACAACTACTACTCTCATTTATGGTGTAAGTTGTATCCAGTCTTGTTATTCCTAGTTTAGAATCTCTTGTACCTATTTAGACTAGTTCCTTAGGATAGTTTAGATTTTCTCACTTATTATTTGTAATAAAGCATTTATAATACAAATTGGTTATGTTTATTTAATAAAGACTTCTGCATGTTATGTTGAACGGGTGGTAAGGAGTTATCCTATCTAGTTGGATTAGTGTGGGTGTCCTTACGATCCAAATTTTTTGGATCATGACACATAATGTATTTCAAGTGTCAAGATTACATATGTTTGATCTTGTCCCAAGAAAACACACTACTAAAAATCATTATTTTTTCATTAACTTTTCCAATGAAAAAATGTTCAATGGCTATTTCCATAGATAATTTAATTGAATCACTAATAAAATAAAAAATAGTTGTTAGTTTTCTTCAATCTACACAATTTCATACACATACAACAAGTAGAAAAGGGGGAAAATCATCAAGAGATATTTCTCTCTACATGAATAACAATCTTCAATTGATCAGTTTTTCTAAACTACCTCAATACAAGAGAGATTTTCCCTTTTATAGAGTGTATCATGACTCTCATTTATACCTCTTATGACTAGCATATGTTTTCTAACTAACTCCTAATAGTACAATGTTTAACTACTAATTTGAAGATCTTAATCCAACTTCTCTGTTTTCCTCTCCCACAAGATTAATAAAATCTAAAACTCCCCCTAGGTAACAATCGAATTCGTTATTACTAAGAAACACCTTGATATTAGTGTAGAGTATGAATATTATTCAGATTATATTTGCAAACTTACATGAGGTCACGTGTGTTAGAATTTTAAAACTTTAAAAATTTGGGTTGGGTTGGCATTATCTGCTATAGCAGTACAACTATAGCGATATGATGCAAACCAGAACACCCACTTAAGCGGATTTTATTTTTTCTGCACTGGAATTGAAATAATAGACGTGGGAGGCTCCATAAACCCTTAGGGTTTCCATCCATATGTTGGAACTATGGAAAAGATGAGAAAAGGGTACGGATGGGCGGAAACCCATGGATTTTCAAGGATTAACGTGTCTACGATCTTGGCATGGTAGGATTTTTCATTTGTTTGTTCTTCCTACAGCTAGTTGACATCCAGGTAAGCTAAGGTTAATTGTAGCATGGACTCGGGTTAGAGAGCATGATTGTAACGTAGATGGACATGAGATTTCATGTCTAGGCCTACGGGCCCGAAGATGGATGACATCTATTTATTAGTAGTTTGGATAATGTATAATTATGGGTGTTTATATACATTGTCATGTTATTCTATATTTATTCCTTAAAAAGAATGGTTCTCTATCGAAGACTAGTAATTGAGATAGTGGAAAATGTGAATTACTAGTTATTAGTTAAACTGTGAAGCTAGTAATAATATGCTGTGGGTATGGACGAGCTTCTAAAATATCTAGCGTGGTAAATTGTAATGCCCCGATTTGCTGAACCGAAATGCTACACGGTGCTCATGACCCCGAGGGACCACAAGCTAACCCATGACTGATATCTGTACCTGTATACTGTAAATCATGATATAATAATGCAGAATACATAAAACTGTAAGGCCATAAGGTTCAACTGAATAAAACCATGTGGGTGAAAATACCCAAAACAACTCAATCTGAAAGCTAAGTCTGAACGTAAATCTGAACATAAATCTGAAAGCCTCTAAACTATCTGAATAAGGAGTTGAAGGAACATGTCTTTAACTAACTCCGTAAAACTGAACTGAAGAAATAAATAAATGTATCAAATCATATTGTCCTCGAATCAATGAGGACTCACTGTGTCTCTGCGACTGGAATGCTACCGCTTCTGCTGGGCTGGAGCTCGTGTCTCAAAACCTATGGTGTAACATGAAAAGAAAGCACCATAGCGCAAATGTGTCAGTACAACTGGAGTACTGAGTATACGAGGAAGGTAGGCTAAACATAAAGGGTTTCATACATGAACAACACTGACTGACTAATATGAACGTGGGAGTGCAAACACACATATATAGAAATTGGGACCGTGAATACGTGATAGCATGACCTATAAGCTAATACATGGTTTACTAATAACTGTCATGACTAATACTGCAAACTGATAACATGGACGACTGTATCTGACAGTCTTGTATATACTGAAATCTGAAGAACGCCCTGAGTTCTTTTACTGAGACTGATACTGAAATTGTGGGAGGTAGTGTTTAATCAGAATGCCCCATGTATGCCGTTATGGCTAAGCTGGGGTCCAATCTCTACCCCAACTGGAGGGGTGTCAATACCGTGCCACGGGTAAGGACAACTTGTGAGTGACCCTTATCTGGCAGGTACTCAATGAGAATGGTGGGAACCCTAAACTGACGGGTTAAACCACCTCATCAACCCTAATCTGACGGGTTAAGATGTCTCAACCTACTTTGGCTACGTAGTTCTGGAACACAAGGATGACTACTAAGAATCACACCCTGAACTGGCGGGTGAGTTCCCATCCTTGGGTTCACTCGGTGCTAACCTCTACTCCCATCTGGAGGGACTGGACATGAATAACTGACTATTCATGACTTAATCTTACTAAATTCCATTAACTGGCGGAATGTTACTGATATCTGACAACTGACTGAGATTATGAAGTTTTCCTGAGTCACATGACTGACTGAAGTCTATGGAATCATAGCTTGAATTAGGATATCGTGAAACATGACATGGATCTAGGAATAAAACTATAGTTTTCGGGTACAAGTACCCCCAGGACTCGATGGAAGGAAACTGACACACATGACTGACTTGATCATAAGAGTAGAGTCCACAATTCACAATATCATAAGTAAGGATTTCATAATAAGAATGATTCTCAACAAACTATCACATGATCGGGAATGCACACAACATGTATATACTTGCATGACTTCAATAACATGGTTTTTCCATATCACAACAATATCATGAGAATCTCATACAACATCTTTAATTCAAGACAATAGCATGGGGATCACGTTGAACATAAACTTAGAACATGGAATAGTCATTTAGGAATTATTATGTCATAAAAGCATGATTTCTATTCCCTTAGGTATTTTCACAAACACCTTACATGCACATCTTAGGCATAGGTGGATTCATCAAGATTACAAATATTCAACCACCAATTTCACACACAAAACGTACAAAGATCCCATCTTAGGCATCATCAAACTCCAACCACATGAACATAAACCACCAACAATATAAACATCATAATACATAATTTAGAAGATGGTTCTTGAGCTTCATGGACGAAAGGACTCCATGAATCAACTCACGCATACCTTAGAAGGAAGATTCTTGATGATTGACGGAGGAATTTTCCTTGAAATCGGATCTTCAAGCTTAATTATGCAACCCTAGTTGTTTTTCTCTTTTAGTTCTCTTGGATGATGAGCTTTGAGATGATAATAGGGTTGTAATATGTTTAGAAGCTATATATTTCGTAGGGTTAAGTTTAGGGACGTGTAAGGAGTGTTAAAATACTTAATTACCCTTAAAATAACTCAAAACGGAGTGTTTTTGGCACTTGGAACTGATTTAGACGGCGCCCAAGTAATTGCACAAGCTAGGTTGGGCGGCGCCTAACCAATTGCCTAAGTTTGGTTGGGTGGCACCCAACCAATCGCCTATCCTTACTGTCTCTCATGAAAATGGGCATAACTTTTCGCTCGGGTATTAGATTAAGGCAAAATTGGTATCGTTGAAAAGCTAATTCGATTCTCTACAACTTTTTGGGTCTTAATCAGCCAAAATACCACATTAACATCGAGTTATACTCATTCAAATATGACTCTTACAAAATCGAACACTAAAACTTGATGAATTCAAAAACTCTTAGCTTGTATTACCTTAAGTGACTCATATGAACATGCTTAGCACATAATAAGCTATCCTATCGCTAGGATATTTATTGTAAGTCATTCACTAAAATTCTACTCACAGGATAGGAGGTTTCACACGTAGGAAAACTTATTCACTTCCTAGCTTAGAAACATGCGGGGTATTACATATCTCCCCCTTGGGAACATTCGTCCTCGAATGAGAATTTACTGAGAGGGGATACAAGACAACAAAACCTGAACTAAACATGAAGAACTGAAACTTGAACTCATGACTGACATGCTAAACATTCTAAACTCGTGCATATCTGATGCACAGACAACTGATACATGAATGCATGACTGAGTATGCAATGGTTAATAGGTACCAAGTTTATACTGGAAATATGAACATGAAACTGAATAAGCTTAAGGAGAACTATTACCTTGAGCTTGATCTAAATTGGCGGGGAAGAGGTGAGGATACTTGGTACGCATATCTGCTTCTGTTTCCCAAGTAGCTCCCCCATGAGACTGATTTCGCCAAAGAACCTTGACTAGAGGGACTTCTTTGTTCCTCAATCTACGAGTCTGATAATCTAAGATTTCGACTAGAATCTCTTCATAAGAGAGGATGTTCTGAATGTCGATGCTCTGAATAGGGACAAAAACTGCTGGGTAACCTATGCACTTCTTGAGCAAAGAGACATGGAAGACTGGATGGACTGAGGCTATATCTGAAGGCAACTCAAGCTCATAAGCTACCTTGCCGAAGCAACAGAGAATTCTGAAGGGACCGACATACCGAGGACTGAGTTTCCCTTTATTGCCAAACCTCTTCACTCCCTTCATGGGAGAGATCTTAAGATAGACATAGTCATTGACCTCAAACTCGAGATCCTTTCTACGAATATTTGCATAGGACTTCTATCGGCTCTGAGCAGCCCAGAGTCTCTTTCTGATCAACTGAACTTTCTTTAAAACGTCGAATACTAAGTCAGGACCTATGACTGAGGCCTCACTAACATTGAACCAACAAATTGGAGATCTACATCTCCTACCATAGAGAGCTTAGAATAGATCCATATGAATACTAGAATGATAGATATTGTTGTATGCAAACTCAATCAAAGGCAAGTGGTCATCCCAACTTCTCTTAAAATCAATTGCACACGCCCTTAGCATATCTTCAAGAGTCTGAATGGTCCTCTCTTCTTGACCATATGTATGAGGATGAAACGCTGTGCTGAGATGGACTTGGGTACCGAGACACTTTTGGAACGCTTTCCAAAAGTGAGAGGTAAACTGGGTATCTCTTTCTGAGATGATAGATAGTGGAACACCGTGTAACCTGACTAACTCCCTGATATAGAGTTTGTCATAATCCTCGGTGGAATAAGAAGTACGAACAGGAAGGAAATGAGTTGACTTGGTCATTTTATCTATAATGACCCATACTGAATCATGCTGATGATGTGTTCCAGGCAAGCCCATCACGAAGTCCATGTTCACTTCTTCCCACTTCCAAGTATGAATGGTGACTTCTTGCATGGAACCACTAGTTTTTGATGCTCTATCTTAACCTGCTGCAATGTAGAGCACTTAGCCACAAACTCTGCAACATCTCTCTTCATCCCACTCCACCAATAGATCTCCCGCATGTCATGGTACATCTTAGTGTCCTATGGATGAATAGAGTATCGCGTATCATGCCCTTCTGCAAGAATTATCTGCCTCAATTCATCTACACCTGGAATACATAGACGACCCTAAAAATAAAGAACACCATCTCCCTCTTGGGAGAAAACCTCGACTTTCTGATTCTGAACTGACTCTTTGAGCTTGACAAGGATAGGATCCCTGTCTTGCTTCTCTTTCACCTCGGAAACTAGAGATGACTCTGAACTACTGTGAACACATACACCACCCTCTGAAGAATCGACTAAGCGAACGCCTAGTCTGGTAAGCTGATGGATCTCCTGAGCTATCCTTTTCTTGCTACCCTCAACGTGAGAAATACTACCCATGGAGAGTCTACTGAGAGTGTCGTCCATAACATTGGCCTTGCCCGGATGATAAAGAACACTCATGTCATAATCCTTCAAGAGATCTAACCACCTTCTCTGACGAAGAGTAAGATCTTTCTGGGAAAAGACATACTGGAGGCTTTTATGGTCTGTGAAGACATCTACATGAGATCCATAGAGATAATGCCTCCGAATCTTCAAGGAAAAAATTACCTCTACTAACTCAAGATCATGAGTAGGATAATTCTTCTCATGTGGCTTTAACTGTCTGGAGGCGTAAGATATGACCTTACCATGCTGCATGAGGACACAACCTAAACCCACTCTGGATGCATCATAATAGACTACAAAACTATCTGAACCATCTGGAATAGCTAGAACTGAAGCTAAGGTGAGTCATTCTTCAACTCTTGAAAGCTCTTCTCGCATGAATCTGACCACTGAAACTTAATCTTCTTCTGAGTCAATCTGGACATGGGAGATGCAATAGAATAAATTCCCTCAAAAAATCATCTGTAATAGCCAGCCAAACCCAAGAAACTCTTGATATCTGATGGAGATACGGGTCTGGGCCAGTTTCTTACTTCCTCGGTTTTTTGAGGATCTACTCTAATGCCATCGCTGGAAACAATATGTCCAAGGAATGCCACTGATCTTAGCCAAAATTTGCACTTACTGAACTTAGCGAATAACTGGTGATCCCTGAGAGTCTGAAGAACAATCCTGAGATGGTCTGTATGATCACTCTCTGTGCGAGAATAGACCAGAATATCATCTATAGAGACTATGACAAACATGTCCAAGTACTTCTTGAACATACGGTTCATCAAATCCATGAAAGCTGCAGGGGCATTGGTAAGACCAAATGACATGACTAAAAATTCGAAGTGACCATACCGAGTATGGAAAACTGTCTTCGAAATGTCACATTCTCTAACTCTGAGCTGATGATAGCCTGATCTGAGGTCTATCTTGGAGAAGTAACTGGCACCCTAAAGTTGGTCGAATAGATCATCAATCCTGGGAAGAGGATATCTGTTCTTGACCATGATCTTATTGAGTTGACGGTAATCAATACACATCCTGAGAGAACCGTCTTTCTTGCACATGAATAGTAATGGAGCACCCCATGGGGAAACGCTTGGTCTAATAAATCCCTTATCTAAGAGATCTTTCAACTGATCTTTCAGTTTCTTGAGTTCTGCTGGTGCCATTTTGTATGGTGGAATAGAAATAGGTTGAGTATCCGAAAGAAGGTGTATGCCGAAGTCTATTTCCCTTTCGGGAGAAATGCCTGGAAGATCTTCGGGAAATAATTCTGAGTATTCATTAACAAAAGGGACTGTTTCGAGACTGGGAGATTCAGAACTGGACTCTTTAACATGCACGAGATGATACACACACCCCTTAGAAATCATTTTCCTTGCCTGAAGGTAGGAAACAAGTTGACCCCTGAACGCTGAAATGCTACCCTTTCACTCTAGGACGGGCTCATTCGGGAACTGAAACTAAACTATCCTATTTCTACAGTCGACTATGGCATAGCAGGAATGAAGCCAACCCCTGCCGAGAATTACATCAAAATTAGTCATTTCTAACTCAACTAAATCTGCTGATATGGATTTCTGAGATATCATAACCGGGCAGTTCCTGTATACCCGCTGGGATATGATGGTTTTACCCACTGGGGTAGAGAGTGAAAAGGCCTCTGCTAGAATTTCGGGACTGATTCCAAAATCGCCTGCTATGTATGGAGTAACAAAAGACAAGGATGCACCTAGGTCTAGAAAAGCATAAACATGAACATGGAAGATCTGTAAAATACCAGTAACAACATCAGGAGAATTTCCCTGATCCTGCCGGGACTGAAGAGCATAAATTCTATTTGGGCGTTGCCTACTAGTGGCACTGAAAATGGCACCCTGCTAGTTCGGACGACCGAACTGAGCTGCAGAATGATTTTGCTGACCCTGAAGACTTGACTGTGGACACTCCCTAATCCTGTGGCCTGGCTTGCCACAACCAAAATAGACATCACTACCGGCTCTGCAAATGCCCTTGTGGTTCTTACCACAAGTCTGACAAAGGGGATTCATTCAGGCACTGCTAACACTAACCTGAGATTTAGAGCCTGGCGCTTTTCTCTATTTCCATCTCTAAACTTTGGCCCTGGAGCGCTGACAGAGGAAGGAGCTGGAACGGCTGACTTGGAGAGAAACTGTGAACGGTTTCCTCCATCTGATTTGGGGTGAGCAAAGTTGAAGTTACCTGACCTTGATCTCTTGTTTTGCCTCTCCCTAGTCTTAACCTTCTACTCTTCTACTTGCTGGGCATGGGTCATGAGTCTGGCTAAGGTCATATCATCGATCAACGTCGCATACCTACACTCATTTACCACGCTATCGTTGACCCCTGACACGAACTTGCTCATGTTAGCCCTATTGTCTTCAACCATATGAGGAGCATACCTTGCTAGCTGAGTAAATCTAAAAGAATACTCCCTAACCGTCATATTCCCCTTTCTAAGGTTGATGAATTCAAAAACTTTGGCTTTCCTCAGCTATTGGGGAAAGAATCTATCTAAGAAGGCCGTGACAAATTCCTCCCACTCGATAGGGTCTGTATCATCTAACCTCTCAGACTTCCACTGTTTGTACCAATCATGAGAAATATCCTGTAACTTGTAGGTGGCTAACTCAAAACTCTCAATAGAAGTAACACCCATGATGTCAATGACCTTCTGGACTTGGTCAATGAACTCCTGAGGGTCCTCATCAGACTTAGACCCATGGAAAGATGGAGGGTTTATTCGGGTGAAGTCCCAAACCCTAGATGCTTTGGGATTAGCCACTGGATTGGCCGGAATAACTGGATTGGCCGAAATAACTGGTGGCCATTCATTTTGTGCAGCCACGGACTGAGCAAGTGTGGTAAATGCGGCTCTAAACTCCGCATGGGAAACATGTTCGCCCAAAGGATCTTCAGGATGAGGAGCTGGCTGGTTTCTTCTCTTTGGGGCCATGGTCTGAGATAAGAGAAGAACAGATTAGACTGAGAGTTTAACTTGTGATTATGCTCACTAGCATGACCTGAATACTGAAGAAAGAGAACTATTCCTGAAACATCTTATAGCCTCCTGCACATAAATGTGGCGCGCAACACACCCATGTACAAGACTCTACTAGATGCGGCTTTCAGACTTCTTAGGACTCTATTGAACCTTAGGCTCTGATACCAAGTTTGTAACACCCCGATTTGCTAAATCGGAATGCTACACGATGCTCATGACCCTGAGGGACCACATGATAACCCATGACTGATATCTATACCTGTATAATGCAAATCATGATATAATAATGCAGAATACATAAAACTATAAGGACAAAAGGTTCAACTGAATAAAACCATATGGGTGAAAATACCCAAAATAACTCAATCTGAAAGCTAAGTCTGAGCGTAAATATGAACATAAATCTGAAAGCCTCTAAACTATCTGAATAAGGAGTTGAAGGAACATGTCTCCAACTAACTCCGTAAAACTGAACTAAAGAAATAAATAAATGTATCAAATTATATTGTCCTCGAATTAATGAGGACTCACTGTGTCTCTGCGATTGGAATGCTACCGCTACTGCAGGGATGGAGCTCATGTCTTGGAACCTATGGTGTAACATGAAAAGAAAGCACCATAGCGCAAATGCGTCAGTACAACTGGAGTACTGAGTATACGAGAAAGGTAGGATGAACATAAAGGGTTTCATGCATGAACAACACTGACTGACTAATATGAACGTGGGAGTGCAAACACACATATATAGAAACTGGGACCATGAATACGTGATAGCATGACCTATAAGCTAATACATGGTTTACTGATAACTGTCATGACTGATACTACAAACTGATAACATGGACGACTGTATTTGACAGTCCTGTATATACTGAAATCTGAAGAATGCCCTGAGTTCTTTTACTGAGACTGATACTGAAATTGTGGGAGGTAGTGTTTAATCAGAATGCCCCATGTATGCCGTTATGGCTAAGCTGGGGTCCAATCTCTACCCCAACTGGAGGGGTGTCAATACCGTGCCACGGGTAAGGACAACTTGTGAGTGACCCTTATCTGGCAGGTACTCAATGAGAATGGTGGGAACCCTAAACTGACAGGTTAAACCACCTCATCAACCCTAATCTGACGGGTTAAGATGTCTCAACCTACGCTGTCTACGTAGTTCTGGAACACAAGGATGACTACTAAGAATCACACCCTGAACTGGCGGGTGAGTTCCCATCCTTGGGTTCACTCGGTGCTAACCTCTACTCCTATCTGGAGGGACTGGACATGAATAACTGACTATTCATGACTTAATCTTACTGAATCCCGTTGACTGGCGGAATGTTACTGATATCTGACAACTGACTGAGATCATGAAGTTTTCCTGAGTCACATGACTGACTGAAGTCTATGGAATCATAGCTTGAATTAGGATATCGTGAAACATGACATGGCTCTAGGAACACAACTATAGTTTTCGAGTACAAGTACCCCTAGGACTAGATGGAAGGAAACTGACACACATGACTGACTTGATCATAAGAGTAGAGTCCACAATTCACAATATCATAAGTAAGGATTTCATAATAAGAATGATTCTCAACAAACTATCACATGATCGGGAATGCACACAACATGTATATACTTGCATGGCTTCAATAACATGGTCATTCTATATCACAACAATATCATGAGAATCTCATACAACATCTTCAATTCAAGACATTAGCATGGGGATCACATTGAACATAAACTTAGAACATGGAATAGTCATTTAGGAATTATTATGTCATAAAAGCATGATTTCTATTCCCTTAGGTATTTTCACAAACACCTTACATGCACATCTTAGGCATAGGTGGATTCATCAATATTACAAATATTCAACCACCAGTTTCACATATTTATACATTAAATACCACCATATCCTCACATAAAACATATAAAGATCCCATCTTAGGCATCATCAAACTCCAACCACATGAACATAAACCACCAATAACATAAACATCATAATACATAATTTAGAAGATGGTTCTTGAGCTTCATGGACGAAAGGACTCCATGAATCAACTTATGCATACCTTAGAAGGAAGATTCTTGATGATTGACGGAGAAATCAAATCTTCAAGCTTAATTATGCAACCCTAGTTGTTTTTCTCTTTTAGTGCTCTTAGATGATGAGCTTTGAGATGATAATAGGGTTGTAATATGTTTAGAAGCTATATATTTCGTAGGGTTAAGTTTAGGGATGTGTAAGGAGTGTTAAAAGACTTAATTACCCTTAAAATAACTCAAAACGGAGTATTTTTGACACTTGGAACTGACTTAGGCGGCATCCAAGTAATTGTACAATCTAGGTTGGGTGGCGCCTAACCAATCGCCTAAGTTTGCTTGGGCGGCGCCTAACCAATCGCCTATCCTTACTGTCTCTCAAGAAAATGGGCATAACTTTTCGCTCGGGTATTGGATTAAGGCAAAATTGGTATCGTTGGAAAGCTAATTCGATTATCTAAAATTTGGTGGATCTAAATCATCCAAAATTCCACATTAACATCGATTTACACTTATTCAAAAATGATCCTTACAAAATCGAACACTAAAACTTGATGAATTCAAAAACTCTTAGCTTGTATTACCTTAAGTGACTCATATGAACATGCTTAGTGCATCATAAGCTATCCTATCACTAGGATATTCATTGTAAGTCATGGACTAAAATGCTACTCATATGAGTTTGACGGTTCCATAAGTCAATCAAGGATTATATTTATATGCTTGATATATTTGAGATTCTTGTGTGGTCCTCTTGTAATTTATTTTGAGATATTATTATTAGAGTCATGATAGGTTGACTTGGATATTGTTAAATTCAGGGTTTTTGACTCGGTGTGTTGTCTTTTAACTTATTTTTACTTAGTTTGGCTGAACTTGATTTGGTGATAATATGGTAACTTGTTGATCGAATATCCTAAATTGCTTATCTGATACTTGTTGTGCTAAGTGTATGGTTTGAGCATGTATTAACTTGTAGTACTATATTTTAGTTAGGTCTTGTCTACTTATTATTTGGCTAGTAATTCTTATTATGACCTGACTTGTTGTATTTCTCGGGTGGGAAAATAATGTGGTGTGGAAATATGACACTTTCGATGCTTAAAACCGCGAATTTGCACGTGAACTTAAGATATTTTGTTGGATATGATGCACTTTGGTGTTAATTGCAGGTAAAACAGGTCCACAACAGTGTTTGAACAAAAAAATAAGAAAAAGATCTGAAAAAGATCAACTTTGAGCATTATACGAGTCAGCTATTAAATCGTACCAATCCAGTACGACTCGTATACTGAATGTACTCATAATAGAACCAAAGGTCAACCTATAGAGCCAAGTATGGGGAAGATACAACTCGAGTATCTGAGTCGTAAAATAGGATACGAGTCATATAGAGAAGTCATAAGCATAACAGAACCTAAGCTTCTGTTCAAAGATTGAAGTGTCAGAAGTATACAATTTGGAAGTTTGAGTACAACTCGTATAGAGAAGTCATATACAAACCAATTTTTAAGACTTGGAAGGATAAAATTACCAGAAGGATACGAATGAAGGACACCAGTCGTACACTCTCGTACGACTCGTATGATGAAGTCATATGCTGAACAAAAAGTTGATGCCTTGGGAGATTAAAACACTGGATTGGATACGAGAAGGAAGGGTATGACTCGTATGATATCGATATGAGTGAAGATTGAGTCGTATCGATTGCCTGCTTAACTTTACCTTTTTTATTTTTATTAGGATTTTAATGATATTTTGAGCTACTATAAATACCCTAGGATTTATATTTTATTAGGTTACACTCTTTAATATATTATTACAATACTTTACAATACCTTTACAATTGACCTTGAGATTTTAGGGTTTATTCAATGAAAGAATTTGGAATTTAATCATCTTATTCTTGTACAATTAATTTTATGTGTTCTTCATTGATAATTATTGTTTCTTGCATATACGTGAGTTGCTAATCTCTTTGACTAGGGTTGTGGGAATGTTGGTGGATTAGCTACGTAGAGAAAGTGTGAAACTCATCTGTTCTAGGGTTGCTGCATGTATCTTAATTTCTTCGCAACAATTAATCTCAAGTAGCTACAGTAACTCGAGATAGCTTGTATTCGCATCCATCCCCACAAGAGAGCTTGTGATTAGGAAAAGAAGATTAGGACAGTGATTTGGGATTCACCTCCACCTTTTAGGTCCCGCCATCTCATCTAATCACTTGATCCTACCCCGTGATAGTGAACTGACGTCATAGTAAGAAGATACAAGGCGATACCCTGAGATTTGCCCGGTAAAGGGTGAAATTTATCTTCCCGCTCACCAGGCGGCTGATAATACCTATCTCGTAGACTTTGCAAGTAGAACAATTGAAAAGTTGGGTTGATCACGATAACTTTACAGAGTTTAGAAGCCAGGGGAAACACAAACCTAGCGTTCGTCTCATATTGTCTACAACTCAAAAACACTCAAGAGTTTAGTTACTACTTGCGATTGATATTACAATTCCCCCCATTTACTTTCCTGTACTGCTCGCGGATTACATCAAGTCAAGTAACTATT
Source organism: Capsicum pubescens (assembly GCA_030864215.1). Classification (NCBI taxonomy): domain Eukaryota; kingdom Viridiplantae; phylum Streptophyta; class Magnoliopsida; order Solanales; family Solanaceae; genus Capsicum; species Capsicum pubescens. The sequence goes on from CM061543.1 coordinate 104,570,791, forward strand.
CACGTTTTCCCTGTGGGATCGACCCTAACCTAGTTGGGTTATTATATTTGCAAACGACTGCATTATATTTCTAATTGGAGTGTAGTTTTGGGTGACATCAAATTTTGGCACTGTTGCCGGGGAAGACAGTTTGAGTAGTGAATTAAAGCAGTGAGGTTCGCGGGTTTTTAATTTTCTATTTTTGATTTGATATCCACCAGTGTATGCCAAGTACTAAGAGTAGAGGAAATCCCGTACTCTTGTTTGATCCAGAACTAGAGAGAATCCTTCAAACACCAAGAAAGATGTTAGGACAAATTCGTGAAGGGGTTCAAGATTCCCTACCTGTGGATCCAAATGCGGAACTCTTGCGTGCTTTATTAGATCCATAGAATATTACAGATTTACAAACACAACAGCTGTTGGAGCGAAAGCGTAGAGAAGATGAAGAGGCTAGACTTGCTACAGAGGAGGAGTTAGCTCAGCAAGGTATACTAGTAAAGCCTAGAAAGGTTGTTGATCCTCGAGTTCAGAGCAGCAGAGCTCCATTTATTCTGGCATATAACCACTTAAACCCATATGAGGCAGATAATAGGACCTGGGTTATGTTGAGCCTAAAAAGTCTGGAGCCATTGTTCCTTCTTCTTTAGCCCCTAATGTGAAGTTTGATATCACTAGTTCTATGGTCCAATTATTGAATCTGAAGGGTATATTTTTGGGTGCAGCTAAGGGTGACACAAACATTCACCTTGTAAATTTTCTTGGGATCTGCACATCTTATACTATTCCAGGGGTTAGTTAGGAAGCATTAAGATTAAGGTTGTTCCTATTCTCTTTGACAGGTGAAGCATCACTATGGTTAGGGAAACTTTCAAGAGGATCTATCACTACTTGGCACGAGTTGAAGACACAGTTTCTGAGTAGATTTTCCCTCCTGCATGGATGTTACAGTTGAAGGATGAAATTTTTCAATTTTAGAAAGTTACCTGCGGAGTTTATGTATGAAGCGTGGTTTCGATTCAAGAAAAAGCTGAGCATGGCACCAAATCACAGAATTAGAGGAGCTAACTTGTTTGAGATATTCTGTATACCATTGAATAATAGTTTGATAGCTATGGTAGATACTATTTTAGGAGGGTCATTTATGTGTCTTTGTTGGGATGCTACATAGGAAATAGATGATATTGCTATGACCAATAAAAGATGGAACATTCGAGATTCAGAACATGGTGGTGGTACATATGCTATTAGAGTAACAAATACTTATGGAGCAGCTACTGATATGGTAGCATAAGAGGTTGCACAACTTCATACAAATATTTATTTACTCACGAAACAATTTGCATAAATAAGTGCTGAGAAAGTGAATGCACTGGCGGCATTAGGGTCTACTTCCAAACCATTCGACGTTGAATCTGAAGAAGAGACAAAGCATCTTAATCGTAGATTAGCAGATTTTTGAGCCCATGGGAAAGGGAATCAAGGTTAAAACTGTTATAATATTAGATACAGAGATAGAAGTAGAGAAACAAATAATGATTAGCGGTGTAAAGACGACTATAAGGAGAAAACTAACAAGTATATTCCACCAGGTAGTCGAGATACAGAGTCTAGAATTGAGGCCCTTTTGTCTAAGATGGTCAAATGATAAGAAAGTCAAGAGAACTCCCGGAAGGATATCAAAGATGATCTGTTAGGATTGAACCAGAAAGTTTAGTCACATGATACAGTAGTTAAGTAGTTGGAGCAACAATTTGGTCAGATGTCAGTCATAGTAAATCAGAGACAGCCTGGCACTCTTCCAAGCGATACAGTGGTAAACCCAAGAAATGATATCCAATGCCATGACATTACCACTCAGAGTGGTAAATTCACTACAGATCCACTTGTACCCACTGTTGTTAAGAAAAAGTGATGATGATTCAGTTGGTATAGAGAGAAGTAGCAAGCAAATTAAAGGAGAAGAGAAGGCTAAAAAGCCTGTACTGAAGCCCATTCTGAGACCTCCTCCTCTTTTTCCTCAAAGGCTGAAAAAAAATAAGACAAAGGTAAGTACCAGAAATTTTTCTCTACGTTAAAAGAGTTGACTGTCAACATACCGCTTGTGGAGGCATTATATCAGATGCCAAGATATGCAAAATTCATGAAGGATTTTATCACCAAGAAGAGGTCAGTCAGTTATGAGCCAATCAACAATATTCATCATTGCTGTGCTGTAGTTTCTAGATCTTTGGTAGAGAAGAAGAAGGATCCTGGCGCTTTCATAATACCTTGCACTATTGGGTCTTTTATCTTTACTCGAACATTATGTGATTTGGGGGCTAGCATCAACCTCATTCCCTTTTTCGTATTTAAGCAGTTGGGGTTGGGAGCTCCTAAACTAACTACCATGAGACTAGTGATGACTGATAGAATAATGAAGAAGCCTATTGGTATCCTTTATGATGTTTCGGTAAAAATGTCTTCTTTTATATTTCCTGCTGATTTTGTTATATTAGATTATAAAGTGGACTTTCAGGTCCTAATTATTTTGGGAACACCATTTTTGTCTACAGGTAGGATGTTGATTGATCTGGATAAAGGACATCTAATGCTGAGATTCAATGATGAACAGGTGACATTCAACGTATGTAACTCTATGAAGCAACCAGACGAATTAAGAGTGATATCTGTGATTGATGTATATAATAAGAAGGAAGATTCATTCCATGATGTTGATGTAGTTACTCTATGGGATGATGGTTCTGATGTAGTTGTTCCTGTTGAATTGAGACTAGGTGTCGAAGCACTAGCAACTGTAATCATGAATTTTTACTCTGATAGTATCGAGGAGTACGAGGAGTTAGTAAGTGCACTGTATGGGAGTGATTATACTTTTGTTCCAAAGAATCTTAATTTAGACTTGAAGAATAGATCTACTCTACCTTCTCGCCCATCCATTGAGGAAACGCCGATGTTTCAGTTGAAGGACCTCCCATCTCAATTGAGATATGCATTTTTGAGGGCTAACAACACTTTGGCAGTTATTATTGCAGTTGATCTACAATAGTTAGATGAAGAAGTATTATTGGAGGTGTTGTAAAATTTCAAGAGGGCTATTGGATAGTCCATTACAGATATTGTGGGTATTCTGACTAGTTTGTATACTTATAAATTACAACTGGAACCGAAATATGTTCCATCTATTTAACATCAACGTTGACTTAATCTCCCTATGTAGGAGGTAGTTAGGAAGGAAATAATCAAGTGGTTGGATGCTAGTGTGGTGTTTCCCATTGCTGATAGCAAGTGGGTTAGTCCAGTTCAATGTGTTTCGAAGAAAGGCAGAATAACCTTTATTCCTAACGAAAAGAATTAGATAGTGCCTATGAGGCCAGTCACTGGATGGAAAGTGTGCATGGATTATAAAAAATTGAATGCATGGGCTCAAAAGGACCATTTTACTATGCCTTTCATGGATCAGATGTTAGATAGATTAGCAGGCAGATGATGGTATTATTTTCTTGATGGGTACTCAGGCTATAATCAGATCACTATTTCTCCTGAGGACCAAGATAAGACTACTTTTACATGTTCTTATGGGACCTTTGTATTCAAGAGAATACCATTCGGGCTATGCAACGCCCCAGCTATATTCCATAGATGTATGATATCTATTTTCTCTGATATGGTCAAAGATACCATTGAAGTTTTTATGGATGATTTTTCAGTTGTTGGTGAATATTTTGAGGACTATCTTATTCACTTGGCAAAGGCTCTACAAAGGTATGGAGAATGCAACTTGGTACTTAATTGGGAAAACTGCCATTTTATGGTCAAATAAGGAATTATGGTTGGGAACAAAATTTCAAAGAGAGGCATAAAGGTTGATCTAGCAAAGATTGAAGTGATTGAAAAATTACCTTACCCAATTTTTGTGAAGGGAATTTAAAGTTTTCTAGGGCATGCAGGTTTTTATAGGCAATTTATCAAGGACTTCTCAAAGATTACTAATTCTCTTAGCAAGCTTCTTGAGAAACAGGTAAAATTTAATTTTGATAATACATGTAAGAAGACTTTTGGAAGCCCAAAAGAGAAGTTAGTGACTTCTCCAATCATTGTGTCTCCTGATTGGTCCTCACCTTTTGAGATTATGTGTGATACTAGTGGATTGGCCTTAGGGGTTGTACTAGGCCAACGGTATAAAAGATCCTTCATCCCATTTACTATGCTAGTATGGAATTGAATCCTGCTCAAAATAACTATACTGTGACAAAGCAAGAGTTATTTGTAGTGTTTTTTTCCTTTGAAAAGTTTAGATCTTACTTTATTGGGACAAAGGTGATTATACACACTAATCATAAAACATTGCGTCACTTAATGACCAAAAAGGATACAAAGCCTAGACTTATTCGGTGGGTGTTGTTGTTGCAAGAATTCAATTTTGAAGTGAAGAACAGAAAAAGTACCGAAAATCAAGTTGCAGATCACTTGTCTAGACTGGAGGAGGAAGCAATGCAAAAGGTTGCTACTGGGTTGGAGATTAATAACTATTTTCCAGATGAACACATATTTGCAGCTTCCCAAGATCTAATTCCATGGTTTGCAGACTATTCAAATTACTTAGCCAGTGATCTAGTCCCAGAAGATCTTTCATATCAGCAAAAGAAGAAGTTCATGCATGAGGTAAGGAAATTTTTCTGGGATGAGCCTTGTCTATTTAAAATTTATGTAGATGATATCATTCATAGGTGTATACCTGAAGTAGAGATAATAAGCATACTTGAGGCTTTTTATCTATCACTAGTTGGGGGGCATCATGGAGGAGCCCGAACAGCTCATAAAATCCTGCAATACGGCTACTATTGGCCAACCATATGCAAAGATGCTCATGATTTTTCTTCTACTTGTGATCAATGGCAGTGATAAGGTACTATTTCTAGAAGACATAAACTACCTATGACTCTTATTTTAGAATTGGAAGTGTTCGATGTATGGGGCATAGATTTCATGGGACCTTTTATGAGTTCGTTTGACATGAAATACATACTTGTGGCTGTAGACTATGTTTCAAAGTGGGTGAAAGCAATTGCATTTCCTAATAATAAAGCACGCAGTGTTACTACATTTTTGACAAAGAACATCTTTTCTTGATTTGGTATGCCACGTACTATTACTATTGATGGAGGGTTACATTTCTACAATTATCTATTCAAAAGTCTGCTTGAAAAATATGGAGTGAACCATAGGGTGGAAACACCCTATCAAAGGTGACCCGGTGCTACTATATAATTCCAAGCTTCATTTGTTTCCAGGTAAGCTAAGGTCAAGGTGGCATTGTCTATTCACAATTATAAGAGGTTATCCCTATGGTGATTTAGAACTAAAGAGGGATAGTGATCGCCCGTTCAAGGTAAATGGACAAAGAGTGAAGCACTATATGGGAAATATAGAAGACATGAATGAAGTAGCTGAGATTGACCTTGATGAGGGCTGAGTAATCAAGGCAATTGTGCCGTGCTGCACCGTTAAATTAAGAGACGCATGGGAGGCAACCCATGGGGCTAATTGATGAAATATGTGTATCGAACTTAGCCACGTCGTGCTGCGACGTTAAATAAAGCGATTCTTGGGATGCAACCCATGTTTTTGTACTTATTTGATTTATAGGGTAATATTTTTGTTCAATATGCATGACTAAAGAATACAGAAAAAATCAAAAGAAGGTGAAAGTAGTCATACAGACTCTTTACGAGTCGTATCTATATGATATGACTCGCGAGTAGGAGTCGTATCGAGTCGTATTGACCTGGGAACAAAATCAAAATTCAGAAAAAGTTTCTGAAATGGATACGGTTCTTAGAACGAGTCGTACCCTCAAGGTACAATTTGTCACCTTGACTCGTACCCACTGCAGAAACCCAGGTAAGTTACAGGGCTATACTAGTCAAAGAAATGACCCGTAAGCCTGGGTACGAGTCATATACATAACTCGTACCTATGCTTACTAGGTTAAATCTTGGGTTGACTCGACCCAACTCTTCAATTAAATGAAAAAATAGGGGAAACCAATTGTGCATCTGATTGAACTACTCGTACCCACTTCTCTTTTCACCAAAAATTCAAGTATTAATGCACAATATAAATTGGATTTAACTCAATTTAGCTACCAACAACTACAAATCTTTAATTTTTTGTTATTTAAACTCGAATTTGGGAATCAATAGGATTCAAAATAAAGAACTGGTATTCTTCAAGCATCAAGTAAGTTCCTAAACTCATTTTCTATACTTTGCATGTTGAAATGAAGTAGTATTCGATGTTATGAACTTGGTTGAGTAGGATTTATAAAATTACCAAATTGTTGGTACCCAAGCTTAGGTATTGATACAAACATACATAGCACAAAAGATTACAAGGCATTATCAATGGTTCAAGCTTTAGAATCGGCAAGTGTTTGGAGCCTTTTAAAGCCTTGTCAAGTTGAAGGAGGAGAAGGGAACCACTACACTTAAGAGGTGCCTCAAATGAAGGGTATTAAAGACATTTTACATCCCAAAGTGACATCCAAGAGGTGCCTACTTTCCCTTATTCATTAAGGAAATTTTTGACATTTGTTATGTAATAGTATAAATAGACACTTTCGTGGGTATTTTCATTAGTTTTGAAGAATATTGAAAGATTACTCTTTAGCTTGTAGTTTATAGTCTCCTTACCTTAGCGTAAAACCAAAACTTGAGTGTTTTGAATGCAATTGAAGGGTTCTTCATTTGTGTTGAACATTTGGCAAGAAAGGTGTGATTGAGTGAGTGTGAATTCCTGTAACGACCCGATTTATTGAACCGGAATGCTACACGGTGCTCATGACCCTGAAGGATCACAAGCTAACCCATGACTGATATCTGTACCTGTATACTGCATAAGATAACATAATAATGCAAAAATATGCACTGAAAGGCCATAAGGTTCGATCATGAACATAACTGAATAACGTAATATCTGTGTGGGGTAATATAATACCTAAAACAAAACTATGTCTAAAATATGATAGTCTATATCTAGTCTGCATCTATTCTGAAAGCCTCTACTATTTGAAGAATCTGAATAAGAAGTTATTAGGACATATCCCCAACTAACTCCAACTAATAAGCTAATCAATGAGATACTAGAAAATCATTATGTCCTCGAAGGATGAGGACTCAATTCTACTCTGACTGTTGAATCTGAAATCTACTGCTGATCTGGAAGTCGTGTCTCTGAACCTATAGTGTAACATAAAAAAAGCACCATAGCGCGAATGCGTCAGTACATATGTATCGAGTATACATGTGAGGTAGGCTATATGCAAGGGTTTGCATACATGATCAATAATAACTGACTATCTAACATGAATGTGAGAATACATGCATAAATACATAACTGTAACTGACAATGTGATTTTGTGATTTCTGAGTCTGTATACTGATAATGTGACATGCTAGTAACTGATATGACTGATAATATGAAGGACTATATCTGAATAATACTGAGAACATGGGTGACTATAGCTGACAGTCCTGAATCTGATAAAACTATATGAGTTCCATACTGTAACTGAGTTAACTGTATTTGATAGTCCTAAAATCTGAAGAACTATTTAAGTTCTATTACTGAGACTGATTGACTATATATGATAGTCCTGATTCTGTAACATGAAACTGTGGGAAGTAGTATCTAACCGAAATACCCTAAATGTGCTATAATAGCTGAGATGGGGTCCAATCTATGCCTTGATTGGAAGGGTGTCAATATTGCGCTACTAGTAAGGACAATATGTGAGTAACCCTCATATAACAGGTAACTCTAGCAAGAACGGTGGGAACCCTCACATAACAGGTTAAGCTACCTCATCTATCCTCATATAGTAGGCTACGATGTCTCAACCTATGCTGGCTATATAGTTCTGGAATGCAAGGATTGCTTCTAAGAATCGTACCCTCGTATAATAGGTGAGTCCCCATCCCTAGGTTCACTTGGTTCTAATTCCTACTCCCATTTGAATGGACACTGAACATGATTTACTGAACTGAACTGAGCATGGACTGAGTTGCTAAATTTTTGTGGCTGACGGAATACTACTGATATCTGACAACTGACTGAGTCATGAGATCATGGAGATTTTTCCTGAGTCATAAGACTATCTGAAGTCTAAGAGTTCATAGCTTGACTGAGAGTATCATGAAAACATGACTTGGATCTAGGAACGCAACTAATATTTTGGGTACAAGTACCCCCAGGACTCGATGGAAGGAAACTGACATGACTTGATATTCTTGAATACATGATAATCACCACAATACATTTATTGAAGCATTTCATCAAATGTCTAATAGGCATAAGCTTGTACATTTATGGGGATTTTCATGATATCTTGCTAGTTAGGCAAATTTCCTTCATCTAGGCATTTTATCAAGCATATGGTAGACATAGTACATGTAAACATCATGGTATAACAATTAAACATCATGGTATAGAAATTAAATATCATGGTTCACTTACAAGTTCATCATACAAGGTTTTAGTCATGAGATTTCATAAATCTTTATCTATACTAATCAACCCATGTGGAATTTATCATCAAATCATGGAATAGAAATTAATTCCTCATTTATCAACATAAAAGAGAACATACAAAGCATGAACACATGAATAAAATCCATAACTTGTAGTTGAAAAGGGATTCTTGGACGAAAGGAGCCCATGAATGAACACTATGCATACCTTAGTTCGTGATTTCGTGAAGATTGATGGTGAAACCTTCTTGAAATTGGACCTTCTATGAAAACCCTAGCTTGAGTTCTTGAGAGTATTTGAGAAAAAAATCAATGTTTTGGATTAATAAGGCTAAATCCCATGTTTGGAAGCTTATATAGGGGGGGAAAATTGACCCTTTTAACCCTGAACACGTAATTTAATTTTCAGTAAAATTTCCCAAATTGGGCCCTTGGCGCGACGTGCCACCATCGCGCCAAGTCACTGAAAATTGACAAATGAGAAATTTCATGGTGGCGTGACATGGAGATATCGCGTTGCCACCTTTTCTACGACCTGGAAGTTTGGCACGACGCGCCAGTATCGTGGAGCAATACTGGAATTTGACAATTTCCATTTGAGCTGTCTTTGCGACGCACTGAAGGCTCAGGTCAAACACTGTCTCACTAAAAAGAACCTAACTCTTCGCCCTGGTGTCAGATTTGGGTGAATTATATATTGATGGAAATACCATATGTATAAGAATCAATTCTTATTTCAATGCAAGTTCTAATATCCTTGAGAGGATTTTCAAGCTAAGAAAAAGCACGGGCTTTATAATTCCTTTGGTTCACCTAAGAGTGAGGTTTTATCTAACATTGGTGAGGTGTGATTGAGTGTTTGATACATATTCTTTTGCTAATCATTGGTGGAAGTGAGGGTCTCTCTATCTATCTTTACTTTATGCAAATTTTTTTCATCTATTTTGTTCTATCTGTTATTTTCCATAGTTTGTTCTTGTGGTTTGTGTCCATTTTTGGTTTCTAGATAACTTTTAGGTTATTAGGTATTCTTGTTGAAAATTGAAAATTAGGGTAGAACTAGGGTCTGGGAAATGAATTTGGTATGTTTGTGTGGACTAAGATGATGGACATAACTAAAATTTGTAGTGGGTATTTTAGAAAATTGCTATAGAGTCAAACTTTAAAGTTTGACTTCTATATTGTAGTGGATACGGGACCTACGAGAGTCGTAATGGCATTCGTACCTAATGACACCATAGAAGTTTAACAAATTTAAGGTTCTAGAATGGATATGACTCAACCTTACGAGTTGTACCCAAACCATACGACTCGTACACACTTAGTCGTACCCACCTGGGATGATTTAGGTTATAATAAATATATCTGATTAACTTACGACTGTTGTTCATGAGTCGTACCCTTTCGGTATGACTGGTTAGGAGAAGTCGTAAGTCGACTAGTGAACAAAGGTCATGCACTGAACAAAATCTGACTCATCTATACGAGTCGTACCCAGTTGGTACGACCTGTAACCACCACTCGTACCCGTATCAGAACAAGCACATTGAACTTTAGTTTTAAAATTTTCTTTTCTTTTCTTTACATAGTTACTAATAAAGGTATATTTGTAGGAACCATGCCTCCAAAGAACGCTTCCTCATCCAAGCAAGTCGTGAAAAAGTACCCTAAGAAAGCACCAGCTACTAGTGCGGAATCCAGTGATTCCGAGTATGTCACTTTATCTAAAAGTGTCGGGGAAATGTATGACAGAACCTCTACAAAGAAATCCTCACAAAAAGGAAAGGCAGCTGCGAAAGCTAAGGGGAAGAATGTAGTTCCCCAAAACTCAAAATCACCCCCAAAAGGTCCCAAAGAGGAAAAATCCTACTGTATCTCCTCCTCACACACCATAACCTACTGATGATGTTGAGGACAAGGCTGAATCTAGCTCAGCAGAGACCAGTCCTAAAGAGGCCCAAAGTTCTGAAGAGGTAGATACTACCCCATTGATAGATAGGACCCTCACTTATACTGACCATTGCACCAGTGCCCATCATTGAACGATGGGGGTACCTCGACATGCTGGAGATTTTCAACAGTGGGTTATTCAAACTTCCAAGTGGAAAAATAAAAAAGGTACTATATCCGGAGTGGAGATTTACTACTACATGGATGTTAGAGTTACCTGAGTTTGAAGAGTGCTTCCGAAAGTACGAGTTAAAATGGATGATGAGAGTTCCCAAAAAATATAGTGAAGTCCTTGTTCATGAGTTATATGAAACATACAAAGGTGATCTACAGAGGCAATATCTACAGGGCTAGTTGTGGAAGGAAGGTGGTCCTATTACCTCACTTATGATTCATGGAGTTCGGGTTGATATTTCTCGTTGAAATGTTGGGATATTTTTTTATGGGTTAGAATATCAGGCTCTGGACAACACAGTAGAGATGCAATATAAGATGGAAGAGATGAGGAGGATAACCAAAAGGACGTTGGGTTCTAAAGATAAAATGGTCATTTTTAGGTGTATTGTGGAGCGTATTGCTTTGAATGACATAAATACAGTTTTGGTTGTAGGAGGCCCTGGGGTGGTCTCATAGTAGATAAATAAGAGTAACCTTAACTTTAAGGGTAAGGCTCGATGGACACTATCCCGACACTGGATGTGTCCTATGACAGGTGATTATATTTTGAACCCGATCTGGGCTGCTATGATAGCCAGCTTTACAGTTGGTTATGGGTTTGATATTAGTGAGTTCTTATCCTGAGTGTTGATGGATAAGGTAGTTGGGGGTCAAAAGGAATTGCTGGACTACCCCTGCATGATTACACAGGTTTGTCTGGTAGCGAGAGTGTTAAAACTCATTGGGATAGACGAGATGATTGAGGCTAGGAGGACATTTGACATTGGCCTGATTAGAGATGCAGACAACCCTATGGCCGACCAATGAGGTAGGCTATAATATTATGGTAGGATTGTTCTCTCAGGATGATCAGACTGACACCTCTGCTATAGCTGCGGCTATTGAGGCAAAGTCACAGATAGAGAGAACATATATAAATGCAGCGGGTATTTATAATACTTTTTCACTAGTTCAGTATTTTCCACCTAGGCCACAGGGTCTACCTCCAGGTATTTTGATGATCTCCCAGGATGCATGGACTGAGGTTGTGACCAAGTTAGCTACACTTGATGGAAAGGTAGGTCACATGGAAGGAGGAGTTAACAATTGGCTTGACAGGAGATTAGAGGAACAGGTTAGGTGAGTCCAAGGGAACCTAGATGCTTTTAAGTTGAGGATCACTTGATAGTTAATAAGAGGGCAGACACCCAATGTTTTTGATATCATAACTGAGGTTGCAAAAATCAAGAAAATGGTTTTGGATATTTGATGAAAGACTGGTGGTTGCTGAGATTGTCGTAGAGAAAATGATTTCTACACTCCATTTTCTTAGTATTTAGGTAGACCTAGTATTAGTATAGGTTAAGGAGACATGAAGATGAGAGAGAAAGAGAAAGAAGAAAGAAGATCTTATAGCCAGGAAGAAGGCTAGATAGGAGAGTATTCAGGTTGAGTTTGATTGGGAGATGAGTGTCTGTGAGATAGTTGCTGGAGCTGGTGGTTTGAGACTACTGTTATTCATACTGATGGGGATAGTTCTATGCCCTCTACTAGTGCTGCTTCAGTCCTAGTAGCTGATGAGAGTGGGAATCAGTCTGTGGGCCCACGTGCTAATATTATTGAGCCGTCGCCTTTAGCGCCTAGGTATGGCCATTATCATTAGTCTATTTTAATATTTGTAGCACTGGAGATAGTGTAATGTTTTTAGTCGGGGTGCAGATTATTCCAGAAAAGATGGGTGTTGCTGGAACAAAAAATGTAGCTAAAACTGAAAGTTTATTATGATTTGCAGGTTTGATACAGACAGCTAAGATAGGGAGTAGATCAACGCACATATGGTAGCAGATTATTTTTTACTATGATTTTGGAGGATTTTGAAAAATTTCAGTTGTATTGAATGATTTTGTTTTGATTTTTAATTTGTGATTGTTGAAATACTGCTGATTTGAAATGCTATTGTGAAAAGTTATGCTTAAATCAAAGAAAAAAGTTGAGCCCCCATTGATTTTTTTTTAAATAATTGTGTGATTGGTATACTTGTGTGATGCTATTGTGAATCTAAAAATGACATTAGGATTAAGGATAGAACAGTTAGGGACAATAGAGTAGCATAGTTGGATAGCTAGTACTGTGTAATGTAGCCCTGTGCAAGTGTGTGTGAGATATACTGAGTTCCCGGTATGTTGGAAGCTAGAACTTGCCCGGTTGCTTTACCTAGGTCTAGGATAGTTATGTAGGAGATGATCATAGGCCCTTTGTATGTGATTTTAGTTGAGACTAAAATGCCCTAACCAAATGAATGAATCCCCTTTGATCCAAATAGTTGAGCCTTCATAGACCAATTTTTTTTTATACCTATCACTTTCCCGTTTAACTTATAATGAACCAGTTTTTGCCCTAGTCCTCCTGTGGACACTGTACACTTCAACTCAGGCAAATCACCTAAGTTGAGGGTGGCTATTATAAGGGTGCGTAAGAGAAAGATCAGTATGAAGAAAATAGGTTGAAGAAAAATAGTTGAGACCTAAGCTGGTGTGGTGAAAAGAAAAGAAAAGAAAATAAAGTTTCAATGAAAATCAAAAGAAAAAGAATAAAAAAGGTACTAGAAAACCACACCCGACCCAATTAGAATATGGTTAAAAGAAAAAGGGAGACATATGGGAGGAAATAAAAGAAATGAAAAGTGAGTGGACCCGAGAAAGACGTAGTGTCCAGGAGGCGTAGTCACTAAATAAATTCCAAAAGATAGCATACCAGCCCGTAGCCTATGTTACAAGCCAAAGTGATCTCTCCTTGGATTCCACAAAATTTTGGGTTTAAAATTTTTTAAATACCGTGTTTTTTGTCCATAGTTTGACGAGTTTCTAGGTATCTCAAGTATTTAGAGAACGAGTCCCTTGTTTCACACCATGCCTATATGAGTACGGAAGATCTTTTCTAGTTATAATAGTGATTGGGTTTCGATACTTAAAGTATAATGATTAGGGTCTAGGTGTTCATATTTTGTAAATATTGTGGGTATTTTAACTCAGGGTTACGATCTAGGTATCGTAATTAGTCACATATGATCTCGCTGGGAGGGTGTTAAATTTAAAAATCTAGACTTAGACTGTTTCTTCTTTGGATTATTCGGTGATAAACTATGTGTAAATTGGTTTTGTTATAACAATGAAATTTTTCGTTATTAGAAAACACCTTGATATTAGTGAGAGTACAAATATTATCATGATTTCATTAGAAAACTTTCATGGGCCACGTGTGTTAGAATTTTAAAATATAAAGAAGTTGGGTTGGGCTGAAATCATCCCGCTATAATGGAACACATATTTCTATAGCGATATGACATAGACCAGAACACCCATTTAAGTGAGTTTTATTTATTTTATCCACTGAGATTGAAATAAATGATGTAAGAGGCCCCAAAAACTCTTAGGTTTACCTCCTATATCTTGGAACCACGGAGAAGAGGAGAAAAGGGTGTGGATGGGTGCAAACCCATGGATTTTTAAGGATTAACATGTCCGCAATCTTGGCAAGATGAAATTTTGTATTCATTATTTGTTCTTCCTACAATTTATTGATATCCAAGTAAGCTAAGGTTAATTGTAGCATGGACCCATGTTAGAGAACATGATTTTAATGTAGATGGATAAGATATTTCATGTGTAAGTCTTCGGGCATAGAGTTAGGATACTAAAATTATTAGTGGTTCGGGTAACGTACAATTATGGGTTGCTTATATACATTGTCATGTTATGCTATTTTTATGTCTTGATATGGATGGTTCTCTATCAAAGACTTGTAATTGAGATTGTTGGAAGTGTGAATTACTAGTTATTAGTTAAACCATAAGGCTCGTAATAATACACTATGGTTGCGGATGGGCTTTCAAAATATCTTGAGTGGTAAATTCTTATTTTTGGTCGTAATAGAACATTGGGGTAGGTGACACGATTAAAGATCTCAACAATGTTATGGTGATGGTATTGTTGTTTAATCCATTTTATGCTATAAGTATATTTTAACTACTTTGTAGTGTGGCTTATTAGTGGATGTTGTTTATTGTGGTCATTGCAATTAAGTTTGACCTACATCATAGTTAATTGTGGTATGTTTCGATTTTTGAAACATTCTCACTAGTTATTGGTGTAACAAGGCAGGCAGACACTTGTGTCTGGAATCAGTATATGGGTGGATTTGTTCCTTCAGGTCATGTTTAGAGGGTAAATACATCACCTATAGCATGTATGTATGAGGGTCAGGTGAGTTTGGTGGTTCCATGAGTAAACCAGGGATTATATTTATATGCTTGATAAATTTAGGATTATTGTGTGGTCCAACTAAATTTCATATATTTTGGGATCTTATTGTTAGAGTCATAGTCGGTTGACTTGGATATTGTTAAAGACAGGTTTGTTGACTCGGATTATTATTTTTTGACTTATCCTGACTTAGTATAATACCCCACACTTTTTCCTAGCTCAATTTATCTCCTAAAATGTCAAGGGTTAGCTTAAAAAATAAATAATGATACATATAGAAATTTCCAGTTCTAGACCCTCTAGTGTGTAGAAATTTCGTATGTCAATACATTGTTTTACTTATGCATTCATCCCCATATACTCAGCATATTCTCAATGTACTGATCCACATATACGTCTATGTTCTACATTATCTCATAATGTAGGTTTAGGTGCTCAGTCTCAGCAAGGTCAGTGATTTCGAGCATCTCCATCTACATCCCAACAGTTGGTGAGTCCTCATAGTTCGGGGACTTAGTATTTTAATTTTTTATTTTATTAGTATAGATGATTCAGATAATTAGAGTCAGTTGGGGGTTTATCCCAGCGACTCTAGTTATTAGTAGTAGAGGCTTGTCAGACTGCTAGATATGATTTTAGATTATTCAATATTAATTGTTCAGACTATTGAGTCTAGTATTTTCTAGAGATTATATTCAGATATTCTCAGTTAGCTCAGACAAATTTCTGCATCCTAGTTTTGATATTATATCTCTATTTCCTCTATTATGAGATTCAGACTTAGTAAAAGGCAGACAGGGTTAGCTTAAGGCTACTCATAATCTTGAGCACCGTGTGATGTCTTGGGACTAGGTTTCAGGGCGTTACAAACTTGGTATCAAAGCCTAAGGTTTATAAGAGTCCTACAGAGTCAAACAAGTTGTGTTACATAGAGTATTGATCATGAGTGTGAAGCACGCCACATTTATGAGAAAGAGGCTATGGGACATTCTTAGGAAATTATCTTTTTTCTTTCATGATCTCTCGTGCTTACAATATCTCTATCTGCTTTTAACTTGTGCTCTTATGTTACAGTTGAATATGCCTCATTATCGAGATAATGCCCACAGAAATGATAACCAGCCACCCCATCCTGCTCACCCTCTGAATGAGAATGTATCCCATGCTAAATTTTGGGCTTTCTTTTAGGTGTTGGCCTAGGCAGTGACTGCCATTGTTCAGGGAAACCATCAGGCGACAGTCCCACTTCAGCAGAATGGAGATTTAGTAGCAGCCAGAATCCTAGACTTGATGAGAATGAATCTGCCAGAGTTCTTTGGGTCAAAAGTAGGTGAGGACCCACAACTTTATTTAGATCAGGTGATGAAGATCACCCAGCTTATGCATATTTCTAAAGAGGAGAGTTTAGAGTTGACATCCTATAGTTGAAGAATGTAGCGTATGATTGGGTGGTTATTTGGAATAATGGTAGAGGTGAGAACACAACTTCTATGAGTTGGCAAGTGTTTTAGAATGCATTTCTAGACAGGTTATTTCCGCGTTAAATGAGGAAAGCTAAGATAGAGAAGTTTGTGAACCTGAGGCAGGGCTTGATGTCAGTGAAGGAGTACTGCCTTAAGTTCAACTAGTTGTCTAAGTATGCCCCTAATATGATGGTTGATCCTAGGACAAGTATGAATAAGTTTGTTACTGAAGTATCTGGTTAGGTAGTCAAGAAGTGTAGGAATGCCATGCTTATTGGGGACATAGATCTTGCTAAGTTGATGATTAATTCCCAGCAGATTGCGGCAGAGAAGTTAAAGGAAAGAGTGAGGGGAAATAAAAAGGCTAGAACCAGGCAGTTTTAGTATGGATAGACTAGGTCTGGAGGGGGAAATCATTCACAGTTTTAGAATCTTTCATTCATGCCAGCACCATCTTCAGCTAGTGATCCTGTCTCCAGATCTAGACATGAGCAGTGGGGTAAGTCTTCTATGTTCAGATCTCAGAATAGTATGAGTGGAAGACCCAGTTATCCTCTATATACCAAGTGTGGTAAGGATCATCCTGGTAAGTGCTTGTTGGGACAGAAGGGTTGTTATAGTTGTGGTAAGTTGGGACATGGAATCAAAGAGTGTCCGCATGGTAATTAGGGAAAAATGGATGTTTGTCCCCATACCCAGGCTACTAGTGCACCAGCTCCTCTAGGTCGCCCAATTTCTCCTCAGGGCGCATCATCCAGTACCGGTGGAGATTAGTGCCAAAATTGGTTTTATTCTTTAACATCCCATCAAGAGTAGTAGGATTCACCTGATATTGTTACTGTTATGCTTCGTGTCTTTCATCTTGATGTTTATGTGTTGTTAGACCCCGGGTCAAGTTTCTCTTATGTGACCCCGTTAGTTGTAGTGAATTTTGAAATAGGTCCTAAAAAGATCCCTGAGCCCTTCTTAGTTTCTACCCCAGTGGGTGAGTCAGTTGTTGCCAAATAGATATATAGAAAATGTCCTATAACCATCCTTCATAAGATCATGCTAGCAGACTTAATAGAGTTAGATATGGTTGACTTTGACCTTATTCTTGGTATGGATTGGCTCTATTCTTGTTATGCATCCATAGATTGTCGCACCTAATTGGTGAAGTTTCAGTTTCTATATGAGCCAATCATTGAGTGGAAAGGTAATTCAGTGTCTCCGAAGAGTCATTTCATATCCTACCTTAAATCTAGAAAATTGGTCTCCAAAGGGTATATCTATCATTTAGTTCGAGTCAAAGACACTAAGTCTAATACCACAATAGTTTAGTCTGTCAGTGTAGTCAACGAGTTTCCTGATGTCTTTCCTGAATATTTGCCAGGGGTACCTCCCGATAGGGAAATAGAATTCGGTATTGACCTTTTCCCAGATACTCAGCCCATCTCTATTCCCCCATATCGTATGGCTCTTGCCTAGCTTAAAGAGTTGAAAGGGCAACTCAAAGATCTCTTAGACAAAGGTTTCATAAGGCCAAGTGTTTCTCCATGGGGCGCTCCCATCTTATTCGTGCGAAAGAAAGATGGTTCTTTGTGAATGTGCATCGACTATCATCAGCTGAATAAAGTTACAGTCAATAACAAATATCCTCTTTTTAGAATTGATGATTTATTCGATCAACTCCAAGGTGCAAGTTAGTTCTCAAAGATAGACCTTAGATCCGACTATCATCAGCTCAGATTAAGAGAATGTGATATTCCAAAAATAGCTTTAAGAACCCGTTATGGTCATTTTGAGTTTCTAGTCATGTCCTTCGGACTAACAAATGCCCCTTCAGCCTTCACGGACTTGATGAATAGAGTGTTCAAACAATACTTGGACATGTTTGTCAGAGTATTTATTGATGATATTTTTGTCTACTCTCGTAGTGAGGATGATCATGCAGACCATCTTAGAATTGTGTTGCACACTCTTAGGGATCACCAGTTGTTCATAAATTTCAATAAGTGTGAATTTTGGATAAGGCCGGTAGCTTTCCTTGGTCATATCGTTTCTAGTGATGTTGTTAGAGTTGATCCCCAAAAGACAGAAGTAGTAAGAAACTGGCCTAGACCTATTTCTCCGTCAGACATTAGAAGTTTCTTGGGTTAGCTGTCTATTATAGACGTTTCATTGAGAGTTTCTCATCTATTGCGTCTCTTATATATAGATTAACTCAGAAGAAAGTTAAGTTTCAGTAGTCAGATTCCTGTGAGAATAGTTTTCAGGAGTTGAAGATTCAAATCACTTCAACCCCAGTTTTTGCATTACCTGATGGTATGAGTGGATTCATTGTATACTGTGATGCCTCTAGAGTTGTTTTGGGTTGTGTGTTGTTGCAGAGAGGCATTAGCTATGAGATTATAGATTCTCAGATTTTAGATACAGAAGTGAGTCCTTTCTATACTAGACAATATGATTTAAAGACAAAATACCAATACATCTTTTAGTGATAAAATGTTATGACTCTCTAGATTTATGCAATATGTTTTGCTATTCTAGATTATGATTTATAGTTTTTTGATATTTCAGCTTATGTGAGTCATTTACATTTGGCATGCATTGTTTTACAAATTATGATGATGTTGAGACATTGTTTTACTTATGCATTCACCCCCATATACTCAATACATTTTCAAAGTACTGATCCACATATACGTCTATGCGCTACATTGTCTCATAATGTAGGTTCAGGTGCTCAGTTTCAACAGGGTAAGTGATTTTGAGCATCTCCATCTACATCCCAATAGTTGGTGAGTCCTCATAGTTCAGGGACTTAGTCTTTCAGTTTTTTATTTTATTAGAATAGAAGATTCAGACAGTTAGAGTCAGCTGGGGATTTGTCCCAGTAACTCTCTAGTTATTAGTAGTAGAGGCTTATCAGACTACTAGATATGCTTTCAGATTATTCTATATTGATTTTTTAGACTATTGAGTCTAGTATTTTCCAGAGATTATATTCAAATATTCTCAGTTAGCTCAGATAGATTTCCACATCCTAGTTTTGATATTATATCTATATTTCCTCTATTATGAGATTCAGACATAGTAGAAGGCAGATAGGGTTAGCTTAAGGCTACTCGTAGTCTTGAACATCGTGTGACGTATCGAGACTAGGTTTCAGGGTGTTACACTTAGTTTGGATGAACTTGATCTGGTGATAATATGTTAACCTACTGATCGAATATCCTAAACTGCTTATCTGATACTTGTTGTGTGGTAATGCAAAAAATACACCTCCAATTGAAAGATGAAGTAGTCACTATCAAAATATAGTAACCCAACTAGGTTGGGGTTGATTCCACAGGGAATAGGCCAGAAATCTATCTCAAACTTATTGAAATCAATAGACAGTGCAGGAAAATAAAAGGGGGATTTACTGAAATAGAAAAAGAAAAAGAATTGGTTGCTCTTGGTTGTAAACAATCTAAGATGAACACTAGGCTTGTGTTCCCCTGGCTTCTCAACTCAGTAGATTTATCATGCACTGTCAAACTATTCCAATACCTTAATCTAATAAGTTATGCACCACCAACAGTCTTTTGGATGAGCAAATTGATTTCACCCTTTACCTTTCAATTCTCAGGATGTTTCCTTACTAACCCTTACCTTGGATCCCGGTTAACTATTACCTTTTGTCTCTCTAGTTATTAGATGATAGTTAACGATCTTACTTAGATAATACCTAGTGGCATGAATCGACCGTTAATCTTCAAATTACTGTTGTGATTTTCTTTTCCTAGTCACTACTCCTATTTTGGAGTAAGTAGCAATAATATAGGCGGTATCTTAATGTTGTCCACCACTAAGAAATCAATAATAATGAAGAAAACCCAATATATGCAAGAATCTTTATCTAGAACAACTTGGAACTTCCTCTACTTTGTTAATCCACCAGTGTTCCCACAATCCTAGCTAAGGAAATTAGTCGCTTATTGTTATGAGATCAATCATGGAATCCACGGACAAAATTACCAAATAAATCTCATAATAAAAGAGAAGAAATTCCAAAGTCTTAAATTGAATAACAAACCAAAAACAAACCAAGAACAATGATAGGATAGCCCCTAAGGGCCTACCCATGAATATGTGAGTATATGAGTTGATGAATATAATAAACTAAATAAAGCCAAAAAGTCTATTTATAGATCACCAGAAAACCTAGAAGTCAAATACTAAAAAAAATAGGAAAACCTATATCATGACCCGAGACTATCCCCTAGTCGAGACAATGGTTCTTACGGCCTCAAGTGACCACAAGCTAAGCCATGAGTTAGTGCCTGCTGTGAGCACTGAGTAAAATAATAATACAACCCTTGTGCAAAATATAAGCTGATAAGATACTGTAAATTTAAATACTGAAATAGGTAGCAATGACATATCTGAGATATCTTATAAAAATATTAGATACTATACTGTCTGTTTGAAACAACTAATAAAAATTAAGGAACTAACTGACTATCTAACTGATCGTCTGAAAGCCTCTAAACATCATGAGGAGTTTATGGAACAAACCCTAACTAACTCCGACTGATTGAACATAAGGAAATACTGAACTAGCTGAGAAAATATATAATATCCATGACGGATGAGGACTCACCACTACTGCTACTGGGTAACACAGAGCTATCTAAGAACGGTCGGGAAACTATGCATCCGAACCTATTTTATAAGACAATATAGGGCAAAGAAAAGTATGCGGCCAGTACGTTAAATATACTGGTATGTGAGATAACGACTGACAGAAATGCATGAGATAATTGAGTATGAATGCATGAACATGTAATATCTGAGATTTTAGGAAAAAGCATAAACATGCTTTTGAGATAATTTGTAATCTGAAAGACGGAGTTCTGTATGACTAAATAACTAAAACTTTGAAAGCTTTGGTCAAGAAACCTGAGCTGAGACATACTGAATACTAACAGAGACTGTGGGAGCTATCATGTAACCAACATGCCCTAATCTAAGCTAATACGGGTCCAAATTTTAACCCAGTTAGATGGGCATACGTACCGTGCCATGGGTACTGACACATAACTGTGTAGATCCACTAAACTGGTGTCCCTAAGGACTAGGGAGTCACTCTTTATTGGTAGTTGCTGTCATGACTGATGATCAACCCTCAACTGGAAGGAATACATCTTAAACCTATGCTGGCTACATAGTTCTGAGACTTATGGACTGCTACTAAAGGTCACACCCTCTATTGGCAGGTGAGCCCCCATCCTCGAGTTCGCTAGGTGATAAATCCTACTCCCAACTGAACTAACACTGATACTGAACTAAACTAAGTTTAACTGAACATTATTTCCAATAGTGTTCATTATGATCATAATCTGAGTACAATGATAAGATTCATGGCTTAACTATTACTTGAAAATCTGAAATCATGTAAAACACATAGGTATCTTGTGTTCATAATCCACCAATACTGAATGATCATAAAAATATGATATCAAAACTTAAAATATAGTATGGAATCATGGTTAAAAGACCCTAAACATGAACATTTCACCAAACGAGTGAGAATCATGAACTTGAACATGGGAATGTGTTAAACATGAGGAAACAACATGATTACATGGCTAAATTCATAATTTGATATTGTAACGTAAAATTCACTTGAACATGACATGGGAAATTGTAGTTTGAAACATGAATTAACCTAAACTTTCATGGGATCATACGCGGACATGAAACTGAGTTCAATTACTAAGAAAAGACATGAATTTAATCCATCATAAACATATAAACTCTATAATAAAATAAGAAACCATATTTTAATCGAGGAGAAGGTTTTCGGGCTCAATGGGTGAAAAGATCCCATTAATGAATACCCACATACCTCAATTGTTAGGTTCATGAAGATTGCTTGGACTTGGGAGTTTGAACTCTTGGATTCTTGAAGAAAGAGTTTGGATTTTGTTCTTGGGAAGGAGAAGGGTTTCTTTGAGAGTAATTTTGAGAGAAAGAAGCAAATAATGCCCCTATGGATGCCCCAAATCGTGTTATGGATGAATTGGGTTGAGGAAAAAATACTTATTTGCCCCTTGATTTCATTAATAAAAGAGGATGGCCAAACTACCTATTGCATTGCAACCCCTGGTCCAGTGGATCAGCTCTTGTGGCGTGTCTCCTGCTTCAGTTAACCACCCTCACACCGGAACCCCTTCCACCTATGGAGCCACCCTCGCACCGCGGGACTATCGTGAGGGTTTGCTGCCTCTGTGATCCAAACACACCCCGAATCCCCTCCAAAAATCCCAAAACTCCCTCGGGACACACCTTTAACAAACTTAAACATGAAACAACTCAAAAACCAACATGTCGGGGCCGGGAAGGCCAAAATTAAAATCTGTGAAGTTTAGGGGTCTTGATAATGACAAAGTCCTTAATAATTAGTGAAGATTTCAAGCCTTGGACCCCTTAAGTATGCAAATACAACTGAAATGAGCTTAGGATATTATAGGGTATTACAATATCTCCCCCTTGGGAATATTTATCCTTGAATGAGACTTGTTAGACTGAGAATACTAAGGCAACTGAGATCGTATACTGAACATGCATGACTTGGAACTTGATTACATAACTAAGTCTGAAGCATGATAAATGAAATGAACTAATTTTGTGGATACATGAAATGACATGTGACTGGTTACATAGATGAAACAAAGAACGGAAAAGAGTCAATCTAAGGAAAATCGTTACCTCAAGTTGAACCTAAGTTTGCAGAGAAAATATAAGGGCACTTGTCCCGCATATCTTCTTCTGCCTCCCAAGTAGCTCCCTCTATAGATTGATTCAGCCAAAGAACTTTAACCAAGGAACTTGTTTATTCCTTAGCCTATGAATCTGAAGATAAAGGATCTCCGCTGGGACTTCTTCATTAGAAAGGCTATCCTTAACTTCCACGCTTTCTTAAGGATCAATAGAAACTGAATCGCCAATGCATTTCTTTAACAAGGAAACATGAAACACCAGATGCACTGATGCCAAATCTGTAGACAACTTAAGCTCATAAGCTACCTTCCAAAAAATGGTTCAAGATTCTATATGGTCCAGTGTAGCGAGGACTGAGTTTCCCCTTCTTGCCAAATCTCTTTACTCCCTTCATAGGTGAAATCTTCAAATAGACTAAATCACCTATCTCAAATTCAAAATCCCTTCTTCTCACGTCTGCATAAGATTTCTGATGGCTTTGGGCTGTGTTCAACCTTTCCCAAATAAACTAAAATTTCTCCATAGCCTCAAACAATGAATCTGGCCCTATTAAAGTAGTATCACCGACGTCAAACCAACCAATAGGAGGTCTACATCACCTTCCATAGAGAGCCTCAAACAGAGCCATTTGAATACTGGAATGATACCTATTATTGTAAGAAAACTCAATAAAAGGTAAACGGTTATTCTAATTACCTTTAAAGTCAATAACATAGGCCCTCAGTATGTCCTCTAAAGTCTGAATGGTCCATTCTGCCTGACCATCTATCTGAGGATGAAAAGCTGTACCGAGATTAACTTGGGTACCAAGACCTTTCTGAAAAGTCTTCCAAAAGTGTGAGGTAAATTGAGTACCTCTATCTAAAATGATAGACAATGGAATCCCGTGCAACTTAAGCAAATCTCTGAGATAGATTCTAGCATAATCATTGTCTGAATATGACATATGAACTGGTAAAAAATGTGCTGATTTGGTCATTCTATCTATAAAGACCCAAATCAAATCAAGCTGACGATGTGTACGAGAAAACCCTATCACAAAATCCATGTTTACCACTTCCCACTTCCAAGCGGGGATGCTAAACTCCTACAATATACCACTAGGCCTTTGGTGCTAAACGTTGACCTGTTGACAATTTGAACACTTAGCTATAAAATCTGTAATATCCTTCTTCATACTATTCCACCAATAGATTTCCCATAAATCATAATAGATCTTAGTGGTTCCTGGATGAATAGAGTACCGCGTACTATGCATTTCTACTAAATTTTGCTATATCAAAGCATCAACACACGGAACACATAACCTTCCTTGACAATGAAGCACACCATCTCTTCTTTGGGAGAAAACCTCCACCTTCTGGTCTCTAACTGGCTCCTTCAACTTAACCAAACTGGGATCACTATCTTTCTTTTCTTTAACTTCAGCAACCAATGAAGATTCCAAACCATTCTAAACCTCTATACTACCTTTAGCTGAATCAACCAGCCAAACACCTAATTTAGCAAGCTGATGAACTTCACAAACTAACTCCTTCTTATCGCTTTTGACATGTGAAAAACTACCCTTATACAATATACTAAGGG
This sequence comes from Capsicum pubescens, assembly GCA_030864215.1. NCBI lineage: Eukaryota > Viridiplantae > Streptophyta > Magnoliopsida > Solanales > Solanaceae > Capsicum > Capsicum pubescens. The sequence continues at coordinate 104,595,469 of CM061543.1, forward strand.
CATTCGCTACTATATTGGCCTTTCCCAGATGATATAATACACTCATATCATAATTTTTTAACAACTCAAGCCACCTTCTCTGACAAAGATTCAAATCTTTCTGTATGAGTATATACTATAAACTCTTGTGATCCATGAAAATATCCATATGAACCCCATAAACATAATACCTCTAAGTTTTTAAGGCAAAAACAATAGCTGTCAACTCAAGATCATGGGTAGGATAATTCTTTTTATGCGGTTTAAGCAGTATAGAGGCGTAGGCTATTACTTTGCCTCTCCACATCTAAAAACAACCAAGATCAACTCTGGAAGCATCACAATAAATTGCAAATCCATCTGAACCATCTGGCGAAGTCAAGATTGGGGCGAAAGTAAGTTGAGTCTTTAACTCCTAAAAACTCTTCTCGATGGAATCTGACCGCTGAAATTTGACTTTCTTCTGAGTCAATTAAGACATGGGGGAAGAAGTATAAGAAAACCCTTCAACAAACCATCTGTAATACCCATTTAAACCCAAGAAAATCCTAATGTCTAATGGAGAGATAGGTCTAGGCTAGTTTCTCACTACTTTGGTCTTTTGAGGGTCAACAAGTACTGCTTGAACACCCGGTTCATCAAGTCCATGAAATCTACTGGGGAATTTGTTAGTCCAAAATACATAACTATAAATTTGAAGTGACCATAACGAGTTCTGAAGACTGTCTTCAAAATGTCACATTCTCTTATTCTGAGATGATGATAGACAAATCTGAGGTTTATCTTAGAGAAATAACTTAGACACTGCAGTTTTTCAAACAAGTCATCAATTCTGGGGAGTGGATACTATTCTTGATGGTGACTTTGTTCAACTGACAGTAGTCGATGCACATTCTGAGAGAACCATCTTTCTTACACACGAATAAAACTGGAGCACCCCATGGATAAATGATAGGCCTTATAAAACCCTTGCTTAAGAGATCTTTCAACTGTTACATCAGTTCCATAAGCATAACTGAAGACATTTAGTAAGGGGGAGTAGGGATAGGATGGGTATCTAGAAGGAGATCTATTCTGCAGTCGATTTCCCTTTTGGAAGGAACTTTGGGAAATACATCTGGAAAATCCCTTACTATAAAAACTGAGTCAAGGCCCGGAGTCTCAGAATTTGAGTCCTTGACTCGGATGAGATGGTAAATGCACCCATTAGATATTATCTTTCTTGCCCTAAGATAGCAAAAAACTGACATTTAGGTACCGAAGTACTACCCCATCATTTAATAATTGGTTCATTAGGAAACTAAAATTGAATGGAACTATTTCTACAGTCAACTGAGGTATATCATAAGTGGATCCAATCCATGCTGAGAATTATATTGAAATCAGTCATCTCTAACACCACAAGATCAACTAAAGTGATTTTCTGAGATACTGTGACTGGGTAATTTCTGTATATCATCCTGGCTATAATAGATTTACTCTCCGAGGTACACATTGAGAAGGTTTTGCAAATGTTTTGGTATTGACACCAAAGTTGATGGCTATATAAGGAGTCACAAAAGTAAGTGAAGCTTCAGGATCTAATAAAACATAAACATGAAGATGAAAGACCTGTAGCATACCTATAAACACATCAGAAGAACTTTTCTTATTATGATGAGTCTGAAGAGCATACAATAAATTTTGGCGCTGCCCACTAGTTACACTGGAAGTGTCACCCTGCTAAGTCAAGCGATAGGCTGGAGCTAAAGAACGATTGGACTGACCCTGCTGACCAGCTCCAGGGAAATCCCTAACCTTATGGCCTGGCTTACCATACCCAAAACATACATCACTACCAACCTTACACTCACCCTGACGATTCCTACCACATTTTTAGGAAAGCGGATTAGTACGACCACTGTTTACACTACCCTGAGAATTAGAGCCTGGCACCCTATCCCAAATTTCATGCCTGAACATAGGCACTGGCGCACTAGCTTAAGATGGAGATGGGGCTAAAATTTTTTAATGGAACTGAGAATAATTATTGCCTTCTAACCTTGGTTGAGAAAAGTTGAAACTACCTTTTTGTCCCTCTTATTCTCTCTCTCTATAATACCTCATATTATTCTTAGCCCAGTTCAGCTCCTAGTTGCATTCATAAGAGGCTTGAATCCTGAAAATTTCACAAAGTGTTGGGAACTTAGTCATTTTTAAGGCCTCTTAACTTTGAAGATTTTTAAATTGGTCTTCCCGACCCCGAGATGTTGGTTTTTGAGTTAATTCATGTTCAGGGGTGTAAGGTACATGCCTCGAAGAAGTTTTTGGATTTTTCGGATGATGATTGGGTCATATTTAGATCATGATTGTAGCAACTCATCGCGATAGGGCCACATCGCGGTGGTAATAACGATGGAACTCTCATCGCATCATGGTGACCCTATAAACCGCATTCCATCTATGAATTTAATTACACGAGGGGAAATTGTGTTATTTCCCCTCAATTCATTTCTTCAATTTATGAATTATAACGTCAGTTAGAGAATTATTTTTCCATTTTCTTCAACTCTCCTCTCAAAGAAACCCTATTCACCTCCCAATAACATCAATTTCCATTACTTTCTATCTAAGAAAACCAAAAATTCAAGTTCCCAAATCCAAGAACCATTATGAAAGCATTAAGATTGGTGTTTCTCTTTCAAGCTTAAGAGTTTAAGGTATGTGTGATGTTTATCCATGGGCCCTTTTAAACCATGGAGTCCAAGAATCCCTATTTATTTTTAATTATGAGTTTTTACATGTTCAAGTTGAATTATCTCCATGAAGCTATTGTTGATTTTGATTTTCAGTTATGTTTACAAGTGTTTTCGATGGGATGAACCATTATATGTTTTGAATATTGAAATCCCCAATTCATGGTTTTAGTATTGTAATCATGTTATCCTTGCACGCTTTACCCATTACCATGCTTACATTCATGACTCTCATGTGTTTGATGAAATATCTAAATGTTGGATTTTAAGCAATGACCCCCTACAATGGATTTTAAAGCTTTGTATATCATCATTGCTATTTCCATTCAGTGCTGGTGGGTTATGAATACCCGATACCTAGTTTTTTACATAATTTCTATATCTTCAGAATGATTTAAGATAAACCATGAGCATTGTTATTTAGTTAGCTATTATGATCAGTTGTTTGCTCAGTTAAGCTTAGTTCAATCCAGTAAACATTGTCCTTCAGTTGAGAGTAGGATTCAGCATCGAGTAAACCCAGGGATGGGGGTGCTCCTGCTAATTTAGGGTTTAACCCTTAGTAGTAATCCTTAAGTAATAGAACTATGTAGCCAGCGTGGGTTTGAGATGCCTTTATGCCAGTTTAGGGTTGACACATATCACATGAGTTTCCTGATAGTATAGGGTGAATCCTTAGTCCTTCAAAACACCATTTTAGTGGATTCACACAACCAGTGTTAGTACTCATAGCACGGTACTGACACCCTGTCAACTGGGGTTACAGGTTGGACCCCGATTAGCTCAGATTGGGGAATGCCAATTAACTGATACCTCTCACAGTCTTAGTGCAATGTTCAGTCCAAAATTCAGTTCAGGTTTGCTTTCTTAAAGCATACAGATTACCAATCCTTCAGTCATCAGATTTCAGTATTTTAGAAATGTATATATGCTTAGTCTTGCATTCTCAGATATTTCAGATTTCATGCATTCATGTTCTGTTATCTCATGCTATTCAATATTCTATATTTTATGTGTACAGTAACCCATGTATATCAGCCTAACCTTATCTCATATACCAGTACATTCAAAGTACTAACCGCATACTCTTCTTTGCGCTATGATGTTGTAATACCCCGTATTTTTGAGCTAGTCTTTGAACCACCATTCCTATGTGTATAAGCTAAAATACAAATGATTCTCATGTAAAAATAAGTTTCATGATCTTTATCCTCATTTTTGATGTGCTTTTGAGGTGACAAATATTCATAAGAATCACTTAGAACAAAGTTGATCTTACATCCTTTGATTCATCCAAAATTTGGTATTTGATTCTACAAAGGTCTAATTTGAACCTGTACAACTTTTTATTTACGTAGAATTTTGCAGCTCAAGATGCACCAAATTGTAGATAATTGAATTAGCTTTGCAACGACACTAAGCCGGTGCGATTGAGATGCTATGCGATTGGTCATCCGATACCCGAGCAAAAAGTTATGGCATTTTCCATGTGAAGCAGTAAGCCGATGCGATTCAGATGCGATGCATTGGTCATCGATGTGAATAGCGATGTGACGCGATGGCAATCATGTTATGGAACTATTTCACACGCTATTTTAGTTCTTAAAGGGTCTAGGGGTACTTTGGTCAATTCCCTCGCCCAAATCCGTCCATAATACTTAATTTCAGCCACAAAGGCATTAGATACATCATAATTCATCTTTTTATCTCCAAGAAAACCCTATCCCCTTTAAGAACACCAATAACTCCACCAAATTTTCTCCAAGAAAGTTAATAATCCAAGCTTCCGGGTTCAAGAACTTCAAGAATAAACTTCAAGAACACCATTAGAGATTTAGTTCAAGCTTTCACATTCAATTTATCAAATAAGGTATGTGGGGGTTATGAACAAGGATATTCTTTCATTCTTGTTCCCCAAAACTAGTTTTAAAGTTGAATTTATGTATATTGCAATTAGGGTTCATACCCAACTTATCTTGTTTTGAGTTTATGGATTTGTAAAGTGATTTAAGTGTTAAAGTGCATGCCTGTTCTCATTTATTTATGCTTTGATTTAAAGATTTTCAATTGAGATTTAAGCATGATATTCTGTTGCAAGTTATATGAAAGATAGAATAAAATTTAAAGGCTTTAAGTGCATCAAGATTTCACATGCTCATATTTTGATCCATAAGATTCATATTGTGATTTTGATTTCATTATCTTGACTAAAATTATTGAAGTATTTCAAGAATATTATTGATCATAAAGTATTATTTTGATTTCATTATCAGTTTCAGTTCCAGTCTTAGAATAAAACTAAGTTCAATTCTAAAGATTCAAGACTGTCAGACACAGTCAATCAGTTTAGTACGGAACTCAGTATAGTTCCACAGGATCAAGACTGTCAGATACAGTCACTCAGTTATCAGCTACACAATATCAGTAAACTCAAATATTAGTAAATCATTAATTCAGAACTCAGTATCCAGTGTTATCGCGATCTCAGTTACAGTATATGTATTCATGCATGTACTCCTATTCAGTTATAGTCATGTCATTCAGTCAGTATTGTTCATGCATATGAACCCATGTATTTTCGCCTACCTAAGTTAGCATACCAGTACATTTAAAGTACTGACGAAGCATATTTTTCTCTTATGATATGATGTTTTATATCATAGGTTCAAGTGAGTTACCCTTTGAGCTTGTCTTTTAGTGAAGATCCTAATGCTTTCTTGGCTTATAGGGATAATCATGTGCTTGAAATATCTTTGATACTTGATAATGTTCTTTTAAAGAATGGACTTACATGCTCTACATCCTCTTTATGGATAGATCCTTCTCTCTTTAAGAACAATATCTTGTTTGAAGATGATGAGATCACCCCTAGTGGTGTGGATATCATTGTTGATATAGCTAATCTTGAGGGCTATATTCCATATGACAACCCATTATGGTGTGTCAATATTCCTTTTAAAGATGTAATCACTTCTTGGAAGATGAGAGTATTCTTAAGGGAAAGAAATATGAAGTCTTGGAAAGGAATAATCAATTGGGTGATGATAATTTTGATTTTCTTGAATCTTTAAGAAACCCAATAAGTAATTGTTTCTTAGAAAATGATTGTGGATCTGATCCTTTATTTGACACCCCATCCTTTTTTGATACTTATAAGGATGAATTGCTTACTTTCTGTGAAGGCCTAAGTAATAATCCCTTTGATACTAGTGGTGGTATGTGTCAACTTGAGGATTCCTACTTTGAAAGAGAAAGTATCAATTGTTCGGAAATTTCTTCCTCTTCTACTTTGTGTGACCTTTTTGTTGAGAATACTCATGGTGATGATTTTGAATCTAATAGTGAGTACGTGCATGAGGTGACCTGTAATGCCCTGGATTTTGAACCCCGGATGCTACACGATGCTCATAATCCCGAAGGACCATAAGCTAACCCTTTTCTGGTACCTGCTGCAATAACTGAATAATATACTATAAAAATGTAGAAAATTGGAGGAAAACTTGCCATAAGGTTCAAACTAAAATACAACTGTATAAAATATATCAATACCAAAACTAAAATTACTATCTAAACTTCTAGTCTGAAAGACTCTAAACTGTCTGAACTTGGAGTTGATGGGATAATCCCCAACTAACTCTGTCTACTGAAATACTGAATCTAATGCAATACTAAAATAAGGAACATCCTTGAATAATGAGGACTCACTGCTAAGTCTACTGCTACTAGATGAGTCTGAACTACTAAGGATGCAATTGAGGTCGTGCTTCTGAACCTATGGTATAAGACACCATAGCACAAAATAAAAGTAAGCGTCAGTATGTGAGAATGTACTGATACGCTAGATGAGGTAAGGCTAAATGCAAGGGTTCATATACATGAACAAATCTGACTGAATACATAAGTAGACTGAAAGAGGATACATGCATGAATGCATAAACTATAACTGAAATCGTAGTAACATTGATTACTAAGTTTACTAATACTGAGATACTGAATAATTGGGTCTACTGATAACTGATATCTGAGGTTACTGATACTGCTTGATTATATCTGAGATCAGGCCTATCTAGCGGGTGATCTCTGAATCTATTGGTATTGATACTAATTGAATTTATCTAAGATCAGGCCTATCTAGTGGGTGATCTACTAATAGCGAATATGATTGACTGATTATGAGATCAACCCTATCTAATGGGTTATCTATGAATCTTTGGAACTATCTAAGTTCTTTACTAACCTGAGTGACTGTATCTGACAGTCCTGATTTCTATAATACTGATCTGAGTTCTATTTCTGAGACTGAATCTAAAACTAAGACAGTGGGAGGTAGTCATCTAATCAACATGCCCTGAATCTGAACTAGAGGGGTCCAACCTGTAACCCTAGCTGGAAGGGTGTCAGTACCATGCCATGGGTAAAGACACTTCTATGGTCAATCCTGTCTAACAGGTGGCCCTAAACAGGAAGTCAAGCCTAATCTAACTGGTGACTCCTGGGAAGTAGCCAAGACGTAGTCTAATAGGTGACTCCTCATCCTGCATTGGCTATGCATTTCTGGAGTACAGGGACTGCTACTAACAACTCTACCTAACTAACAGGGAAACCATCATCCCTACCCTCGCTCGGTGCTGAATCCTACTCCCAACTGAATAGACTTTGAACTGATTCTTAGACTGTACTGGACTGAACTGAATTGGTTAATGATCATATTGATTGACTGAACTAGACTGAGTTTGATGAGTTCCGTTGACTGACGGAATACTGCTGAATTCTTTTAACTGACTGACTGCTATTGCGTTCTAAACTGAATATTTGAATATTACTGAGGTCTCAACTGAATAATGAATTGGTCTTGGAATGATACTGAGCTTACTGAATTTTCCTAAGTCATGTAATTTACTGAGTTCTAGTGATCGTGACATGACTGAGAGTACTATAACTGACACTGGCTCTAGGCACATAGCTAAATTATCGGGTAATAAATACCCCCAGGTTTCGATAGCATACATAATACAAGACATGGCAACTCTTGAATAATAAGACAATGGACTATCATTCACATTACAATCAACGAAGCATCTCTTCAAGCACTTGGAAGTCTTAATCTTGCACATGTATAGGGATGCATACAATATCTTATAATTCACTCACTAAGGCCTTTCAACAAAAACTTGGCATGCATTAACTTATACATAATTAGGGATTTCTTGTCAACATGCTATATTGTCTCTATTTCTTCCGCATAAGCATTTTATCAAACATATGGGGATCATGCTTCGGTTATACAACAATTTCTATACCTAATTATCATGGATACATCAATAAATCTTGCATCTTGAAGGGTTTATCATGAACGCCACATAAGTCATCACATATTAGGATCAAACCTTAACACTTGTAGCCTAGAACATGAATTAATAACTCAAAAACACATGAAATTCAATTTTCAATTCACATAAATCATGAAAACTCATAAATATCAAATCTTTGAATTTAGAAAAGGATTCTTGAACTTCTTGGGTAGAAGGGACCCAAGAATAAACATCTAACATTCCTTAACTGGAAGCTTCTTGAATATTAACGATAGAATTCCCTTGAATTTGGATCTTAAATTGAAAACCCTAAGCTGTTCTTGAGGGATTTTAAGAGAAAATAATGTATTTTGGTGAATTAAGGGTTGAATCTCGTGTTATAGGCTTATATAAAAGTGGTAAAAAAAACTGAAATAACCCTGAGGTCGTGAATGTTTTAATGGTTGAAACTGGGTGCCGATGTTGGTCGACATGGTGCATCGATGGAATCGACGCGATACCCGATGCATCGCACCATGATCGCGCCAAGCCTTAGTACTTTTGACTGACATTCCTGAAACAATATTGACCAATGCGATAGGCGATGCGGCGCGCCATGATCGCGTTGGTCCACTATTTTGGGATTCCAAACGTGGTCTAAACGAGGTTCAAAAAATCTGAAACTCGTTCGAAAACCCCTATTGACCTTTCTGATCATGGATTTACTTGAATATAAAAAGTTTATGGACGTAAAGGTCATGAAATAAGAACACAAACTTTTGAAGGATAAAATAGCACTAAGCTTGAATACTTAGATAGGAGATTCTAAGTTTGGGACCTCTTTTCAAGATTTAACGGACTGAGTTAAGCTTAGAATTTATCGGGGTCTTACAATATCTCCCCCTTGGGAAAAAATTTATTCTCGAATGGGATTGACTAAGCTGAGATTTCTAATAGAATGAACTTACTTGATATAAACATCTAAAATATGTCTATATGACTGGAACTATTGATATACTAAAATTTTGTACTTAACATGCATATATGATGCATGAATACTTGACTGTGTTATTATACTAAGCATGCATATCTAATGTATGAAATACATGACTGAACTAACTCATGAATGCATGACTGAATATGCAATGATAATTGATACTAACTTTGTAAGGAACATCTGAACATGCAATTGAATGGGTTTAAGGACATGAAAGCATCGGGGAAATATGGGGTATCTCCCCCTTGGGACACTATGTCCATCTACGAACACTTACTTTACTAAGATACTAGGGAAAACTGAGGTGATGCACAAGGCTCCTACGAAATGGATTATGACTGAACATCTTGGATCTAAAACTAATGCATGATTCACGAACTGAGCTAAACTCACAACTACTAGGATGCTCTATCTAAGAATAGTTAAATTCCTGAGATTCTTGATAATATGACTAGATGGAAAGATGGGGAAAACAAACCATTCAAATTTGGCCGCTTGACTGCTAAATTGAATTACTGGCCTTACTGACCGACTTATACTGAAAACTTAAGCTCAAATGGGAGCACAGGATCTAACAATGAATATCATGAAGATGAAAAGACTTATAACATACCCGAATCTATGCTAGGGGAACTTTCCTAATCATGATGAGTCTGAAGTGCATAGAATCTATTATGATGCTGACCACTAATCGTACTGGAAGTGGCACCCTACTGATGCAAATCTCTACCCCTCTGAGCCATTACTCTACACTCTTGTAACCTGTGTCCTGGCTTGCCACATCTAAAAAATACCTCACTGCCTGCTCTACACATACTTTGGTGATTCTTTGCAAAGTGGATAGGTATGATAATTTCTTATACTACCCTAGGTTTTGGAGAATAGTGCCCCATCATGACTGTCATTCCCGAACTTTGGTACTAGTACACTAGCTGAAGATGGGGCTAGGACTGAAAACTTCTGACTGTGCTGAGAACGGTTACCACCCTGTGACCCTAGCTGAGAATAACTAAAACTACCTATTCTGGCTTTCTTATTCGCTCTCTCTCTTTCCTTAGATTTCTCTGACTCAATCTACTAAGTGTGCATGATCAACCTAGAAAGGTCCATGTCCCTATTAAGCAAGCATTCCTACACTCCTTAACCACCAGCCCAGACACACTGGTCATAAACTTACTCATGCTTGACCTAGGGTCAGCCATCTACTTAGGGACATACTTAGAAAACTGATTGAACTTGAGGCAATACTCCTTCACTGACATAGAGCCCTGCCTCAGGTTTATGAACTCTTCTACCTTAGTTTCCCTCATATCAAGTAGGAAAAACTTATCTAAGAACGCATCCTGAAATGCCTGCCAAGTCACGAGAATAATATTCTCCCCTCTACTCCTCTTCCACATCACTAACCAATCATGAACAATATCCTTCAACCTATAGGATGCCAACTATACACTCTCCTCTTCAAAAACATACATTACTTGGGTGATCTTCTTCACCCCATTAAGATAAAGTTGGGGGTCCTTACCTGCTATTGACCCAAAGGATTCTGGTGGGTTTATTCTCATGAAATTTTTGACCCTGGCTGCGGCTAAATCACCATCTTGCTAAGGTGGGGCTACATCCTGATGGTTACCATGAACATTAGTTGTCATATCCTGGGCTAGCGCCTGAAAAGCTACCAAAAACTCTGCATGTGACACATTCTCATTTAAAGGATCTACAAGCTGAGGTGGCTGTTTATTATTTCTACGGGCATTATCTCTATGAGGAGGCATATTTTGTAAATGAAAGAAAAAAGTGGATTAGGCTGAGAGTTTAAATTGAGCTCATATCACTCGCATGACATGAATACTGAAAGAAGGGAAACTTTTCCTAAAACATCTCATACCCTCCTATCCATAAGTGTGGCACGCAACACACCCATAAACAAGACTCTACTAGATGCAGCTTCCAGACTTCCTAGGACACTGTTGACCCTTAGGCTCTGATACTAATTTTGTAACGCCCTAAATTCTGAACCCCAGATGCTACAAGGTGCTCATAATCCTGAAGGACCATAAGCTAACCCTTTTCTGGTACCTGCTGCAATAAATGAATAATATAAAGTAAAAATATGGAAAAATGGCAGAAAACTTTCCATAAGGTTCAAACTAAAATACAACTGTATAAATATATCAATACCAAAACTAAAAAAATTGTCTGAACTTTTAGTCTGAAAGCCTTTAAATTGTTTGAACTTGGAGTTGATTGGAAAATCCCCCAACTAACTCTGTCTACTAAAATATTGAATCTAATGCAATACTCAAATAAGGAACATCCTCAAATGATCAGGACTCATTGCTAAGTCTACTACTGCTGGATGAGTCTGAACTGCTAAGGATGCTCTTGATTTCGTGCTTCTGAACCTATGGTATAAGATACCATAGCGTAAGAGAAAAGTATGCATCAGTACATGAGAATGTACTAGTATGCTAGATAAGGTAAGGCTAAATTCAAGGGTTCTTATGCATGAACTAATCTAAATGAATACATGAGTATGCTGAATGAGGATACATGCATGAATGCATAAACTATAACTGAAATCGTAGTAACATTGATTACTGAGTTTACTAGTACTGAGATACTAAATAATTGGGTCTACTGAGAACTGATAGCTGAGGTTACTGATACTGGTTGATTATATCTGAGATCAAGCCTATCTAGCGGGTGATCTCTGAATCTATTGGTATTGATACTAATTGACTTTATCTAAGATCAGGCCTATCTAGCGGGTGATCTCTGAATCTACTAATAGTGAATATGATTGACTGAATATGAGAATAAGACTATCTAACAGGTGATCTTTGAATCTTTGGAACTATCGAAGTTCTTTACTGAGCTGAGTGACTGTATCTGACAGTTTTGATTTCTGTAATATTGATTTAAGTTCTATTACTGAGTCAGGATCTGAAACTGAGACTGCGGGAGGTAGTCATCTAACCGACATGCCCCAAATCTAAATTAGTTGGGTCCAATATGTAACCCTAGATGGAAGGGTATCAGTACCATGCCACGGGTTAAGACACTTCTATGGTCAAGCCTGTCTAACGGGTGACCCTAAATAGGAAGTCATGCCTAATCTAAAGGTTGACTCCTAGGAGGTAGCCAAGCCTTAGTCGAATGAGATACTCCTCATCTTGCACTGGTTACGTAGTTCTAGAGTATAGGGATTGCTACTAACAACCCTTACTAACTAACGGGGAAGCCATCATCCCTGCCCTCGTTCGATGTTGAATCCTACTCCTAACTGAATAGACTCTCAACTAATTCTTAGACTGTACTGGACTAAACTGAATCAGTTACTAATCATACTGATTAACTGAACTAGACTGAGTTTGCTGTGTTTCGTTGACTGACGAAATACTGCTGTATTTTTTTAACTGACTAAATACTATTTCATTTGAAACTGAAAATTAGAATATTACTGAGGTCTGAACTAAATATTGAACTAGACTTGGAATGATACTGAGTTTACTGAATTTTCCTAAGTCATATAACTGACTGAGTTCTACTGATCATGACATGACTTAGAGTACTATAACTGACATTGGCTCTAGGCACACAACTAAATTATCGGGTATTAAATACCCCCAGGACTCGATAGCATACATAATACAAGTCATGGAAACTCTTGAATAATAAGACAATGGACTATCAATCACAATACAATCAATGAAGCATCTCTTCAAGCAGTTGGAAGTCTTAGTCTTGTATATGTATAGGGATGCATACAATATCTCATAATTCATTCACTAAGGCCTTTCAACAAATACTTGGTATGCATTAACTTATACACAATTAGGGATTTCTTGTCAACATGCTATAATGTCTCTATTTCTTCCACATAAGTATTTTATCAAACATATGGGGAACATGCTTCGGTTATACAACAATTTCTATACCTAATTATCATGGATACATCAATAAATCTTGCATCTTGAAGGGTTTATCATGAACGTCACATAAGTCATCACATATTAGGATAAAACCTTAGCACTTGTAGCCTAGAACATGAATTAATAACTCAACAACACATGAACTTCAATTTTCAATTCACATAAATCATGAAAACTCATAAATATCAAATCTTTGAATTTAGAAAGGGATTCTTGAACTTGTTGGGTGGAAGGGACCCAAGAATCAACATCTAACATACCTTAACTGGAAGCTTCTTGAAGATTAACGATAGAATTCCCTTGAATTTGGATCCTAAATTGAAAACTCTAAGCTTGTTCTTGAGGGATTTTAAGAGAAAACAATGTATTTTGGTGAATTAAGGGCTGAATCTCATGTTATAGGCTTATATAAAGGTGGGAAAAAAGAATAAAATAACCCTGGGGTCACAATTATTTTAATGACTGAAACTGGGTGCCGCCGCACTGGTCGATGCGGCCCGTTGATGGCATCAATATGATGCCCGATATGTCGTGCCATGATCACGCCAAGCCTCAGTACTTTTGACTGAAAGTCCTGCAACAATTTTGACCAACGCGATAGGTGATGTAGCGCACCAAGATCGCATTGGTCCACTATTTTAGGATTCCAAAGATGGTCTAAATGAGGTTTGAAAATTCCAAAACTTGTCCGGGAACCCGTATTGACCTTTTTGATCATGGATTTACTTAAATATCAAAATTTTATGGACTTAAAGGTCATGAAATAAGAACACAAACTTTTGAAGGCTAAAATAACACTATGTTTTAATACTTAGCTAGGAGATTCAAAGTTTGGGACCACTTTTTAAGCTTTAACGGACTGAGTTAAGCTTAGAATTTTGTGGGGTATTACATCTGCTTAGTTTAAGTTGACTTTAGTGATACCTTTCTCTACTCTTCCTTTGCTTTTGATTATGTTTAGGATAATAAGGAGAGTATATATTTTAGTTTGGGTAAAGCTAGTAAGAAAAAGAGTGTTGTCTAGACCCATGTCTATGGCCACTCTTTCCATTTGATCCCGGTGCCAAATTTGGATATGGTGATTATGGAAAGCCCAACTTATTGCTTGGTCCACATGACAAGCAAAGTTTGAATAAGGGTGTTGGTATCCTTCCCTATGATGAGAATTCTTTCTCGGGGATTCACAATCCACTTGAGGGACCAATATTGTGTAAGGAAAAGAACTCAAACCAAGAGGAAGGATTTTTAAAGATGGGAAGCCATGAAAATCTCCAAGAGAGTTTACCATTATGTGTTTCCCTTCTTGACCAAGGTTTCACCACTTATAGATCAAGGAGAGAGTATTTACTTGAAATTACTTTGGATGAACTCCATTCGTGTGATACCCTTCCGCATTATGTGAGTAGAGATGATGACCTCCTTCTTAAAGGTGGTATCATTCTTGAGAATCGAAGGGCAAATGTGTCATTATCTCCTTTGGGTATTGCTTATAACTTTGCATCCTTGTTTGTCGCACTTGTGCTTAAGTTGCATGAATCACAACTTGTGGATGCCAAGTTGCTGATTTAATTGAAAAGAAGAATTCATATGTGCTTAAATGTCTTGACTTCATCATTGTGTGCCTTATATGCTATATCTTTTGATCCAAATAGAAATCTTATAGATGATAGCGCCTTGGATGATGCCTTTATATTTGATTCCTTCCTATACTACCTCTTTGCCTATTATGACATCCATGCTATTTTTGGATTTGTTTTATGTGGAGGTAGAAAATTTGTCGGTTGGTCCACTTGTTTGAGTAACATTACTATATGCATCTTGTGGAAATTAATACCAATTGAGGCACCACTCTTGATGTGGTCTCTTAAATAGGTGATGGAGAAATTGTGTCTTATGGCTCGTAAGGTGAAGGTAACATACCTTTTGGATTTAGTGATGCCATTATGACCCTTGTGGTTTCCTTACCTCTTGGTGATTTCCATAACCAACTCCTTTGTACATTTTTCAACAAGTTTTTGCTGATTAACTAAAAGATTCCTTGGTTATATCTTAAGTGTGTTCAACCTTGGAATGATGAAATAATTTCTTATGCTAACCCTAACCCTCATGTCATGAGGAATTTATGTTTGTTTGTCCTTCTTTTGAGTTTATAAGTTTTGAATTTGAGGTCGAATCTTTTTCAAGAAGGGGAGGACGATACAAGTCAAATGGGTGTCAACGCTTTTAATCACACAACTAGAGGCCAACATGAGGAGGTCCAAGACTTGATCACCCTAAGGATTCAAGAATGTGCTTGGAGGTCCTTCTTTGATCTCCTAATAAAGCAATGTCATATTTGGGAGATAGCTTGGAGCCGAGGAAAGCCATGGCATAGGAATAAAGAGAGCCCTTGTGGGTTATTTTTGAAATAGCCACTTTTGGGCTATTTTTGTAATAGGCTAGTTGTGAAAAGGAAACTACTGTAAATAAGTTCCTTAGACATTTCATTAGTTATTTTTTGTTGATTAATTTACATGATGTATTCATGAGAACTCCATGGGAGTGTTTGAGTGCTTGGAAAAGTATATGTCCAACCTTGATTAGAAACGTTGGTTGTAAGGAGGATTGAATCCACTTTGCGGTCATGTAAGAGTTAGGTGATCATTGATAATACATTAAGGGGGGTTTTAGGATTTGACATAACCTTAGATTACCCTTTTGTTATTAATTTTGTGTCTATCTTTCTATCATCGTTATCTTATCCTTCTATCTTTACTTTCCGCATCTTTGATATGAGTCCTTAGGGTTTGAATCGTATCATACGTTCTGTAACAAGTTCACCCGAAAGACCAACCATAGAGTCTAGAAGCTTCAGAAATATTCTAATCGAATTTGATATTCATTATTCTAACTGCAACAGATAAAGAACACTACAAACTTCCTTCATATAGTGGGTAACTAGCGTCTTCTGATTACTGATAGAAGTGTCTTGCTTCTTCACTGGGGCTTCTTCTAAATTCAGTTAGGTTCCATCCCACCTATAATTTCAAAATCTTCATTGACCATTTCACTAACTTTATCATTATATTGTATCCTATCAAGTCAAACCCTACGTTAAACTCTAACATGTTAAATCCTAGTGTGTCGATCATGTACTAGCACATTATGTTTATCCATAGGCAGTGAATTATAAAATAAAAATTAAGATGATTCATAACTGTACTTGGTTGAAAAAACTTCATGCACCTAGATGAACAACAAGGACACCTAACCACCCCATTGTATTAAAATAGGTCCAGCAAAATTACATAATTGATAAAACCTCTAACACCATCAAAATACTGAGATTTTATACCCCTACCAGTTTAAAAATTTATATCATATATCTACAAACAATGATCCATCTACAAAAATATAGATATTCAATTATAAATTAGCAAGACATAATTAAGACACTACTTAACTTTTTCAAGTCACTACTTAACATATTTAATGTACTACTTAATTATTTCAAGTAAGTACTTAACATTTTGAAGTAACTACTTAGCATTCTCAATTCATTAGTTAAATTTTTTAGGTCACTGGTTAATATTTTCAAGTCACTAGTTCACAACTTTAATTCTCTAAAGACTTCAAATTTTTTAAGACATTAGTTAACATTTTCAAGTCACTACTTAACATTTTTTCACAATCACTAGTCCACAACTTCAATTCACTATTTACTTTACTATTGCAAGTCACTACTTAACATTCTCAATTCATTACTTAAATATTTCAAGTCATTAGTTAACATTTTTAAGTCACTAGTTCATGATAACGCTCAAATTACTCTCTTAAATGGGTGTAAACGATTGTTGTCAATATAAAACTCAACTAGGTCGGGGTCGAATCCCACAGGAAATATGGTGTGAACTCAAGTTGTTTGTGATCTAATCCACTGATAGTTTAATATTTCTTGAAATGGGGGGTTTAGGATTAACAAATTGTTGTTTGTCACTTTACTTTTGGTGTTTGTAAATCAAGAGTTTAGGAAATAACCAGAATTATGATCACTAGGGCTTTCGGTACCTGACAGATGCTAAAAGTGATCCAAGATTCTCACGGTGGGTAGAATAACAAGCTAACTTAATCGATGTTATGCTTAAATATCTCTCGACCTACTTAAGCATTTAATTCCCTAATCCTCTCGGACTTAGGAAATTTTTATTTACTGCCCAAATTTTACCTCAGATTAATCAACCGTGTTACAATGCTTATTATTAAACGAAGTATTTTCGAGTCCCTTTTGATAATTCACTTCCTACTATATTTGATTTCTTTCTCAAGAAAATCAAAGCAGGTGTGTTTACTGTTTGCAACCAACAGACGTTAATTAAAACTTCAGAATTATCAAGAAATCCTACCACCTTTTGAATTTGAATACTTAGCACCTCATCAATACCTAACCCTAGGTCCCATAACTCAGGTTAATGGAGTTAATCCACTCATGATGTAACGAACGAAACACATAATTAAATTCATGATTTGAAATATAAACTTACAGTGATGAATAATAACTAGTGAATCACAGATTAGATCACAAAGGAAAAATCCAAAAATACTGATAATAATAACTCAAAAATAGTTGTGTTGTTAAAGTCAAGAAGTAAAGAGAGAAAAATATCAAAATATGTTGTCCAAAACTCAAGGTGTCGACCTTGTGCGGAATAATAATGATAATAACAACTATTAGAAGACCCTAAAACAAAGCTTTAAATAGTTTACCCTAAATAAGGAAACAAAATCAAGGTTACAACTTTTTCTTGGAATAGACAATGACTATTGGTGATGCCTTATCAGGATCCTGATGACTTATCAAGAATGTCGTCAGGTTTTCTTCAAATCTGCACTAGTCTTGTCTTAGGTTGACGGTGACTTCTGATGGCTTATCAGGACTGTGATGACTTATTAGAAATGTCGTCACACTTTTGCTCCAATTCTTATGTCCTGCCTAAGTCTGACGGCATTCCTGATGACATATCACCATTATGATGGCCTATCACAAAATGTCGTCGATTCTATTAGTTGGAACTTATTCCCTGTTTAAGGCTGACGACATTCTTGATAACTTATCAGACCCTTGACGGCTTATCACAAAATATCATCACAACTTCCACGTTAGGACAATTCTCTGTATACTGATGACAACCATCCTGATAGCTTATCACAGGGATGACGACTTATCACAAATGTCGTCAGCCACACTTATCTTCAGATTTCTTCAAATTTCAGCCTTTTTGCTTCTATTATTGTTGGTTCTCTATCATATCAGCTTAAACTGCAAAATCAAACATAAAATAATTAAAAATAACTAAAGTTTCTCAAGACCTTGCAATTATTAGAGTTAAAATCCTCAAATGTGTTAGCATATGCTCACACATCAACACCCTCAACTTAAAACAATTGCTTATCCTCAAGCAACCAAAACATAACTAAGAGAATACAAAGTTCAATTTGGCAGCTAACTACTCATATTAGTTCAGAATAATTTCACCATTTCCAAGGTCATTCAATTTAAGACACACTGTTGATGTTTTGAAGAACAACCATGCAACTAGCAAGCATCAAGATACGGTAAAAATTCAGCAATAAGAATCATGCCATACCAAGATCACACTATCTGAACAAGTCAGTGACATAACAATATACCCAATGTGCCCTCACAGCAAAGAAATCCCTTTTTCATTCATATCAGAATTCACATTCATAATCATAGGGATAATCACAAGTCACACTCTCAGAATGAAGTTCCAAACACTACATGTCAAATGCCATAGTATTGCCCTTATAGTTAGTACCCAAATCTACAGGTAGGTCAGTTAGGATTACTTTAGGGATTTTCTTAGGCCTCTAATGTAGGCTAGGGGCTGGTATGATATTCATGGATATTTTAGAGTGACTATGCCTCCTTGACACTACACTGAACTCTTAGGGTTTCACTTCTAAACCTTATTTTCTTCCTCTTCTTTTATTGATCACACATGCTCCAGATGGATGCGGTGATTTTAATCATCATATTATCTTTTTATCATCTTTAGCACAACTTTCTCTTTTCTTCTTCCTTTTTTACCGCACCTAATTTTTAATTCTTTTCTTTTGTTCTACCTCTCTTCATGCTTATTTTGCATCACGCACCCCTATAATAACAACCCTCAACTTAGGATGTTTGCCTAAGTCAAGGTGCACAGTGTCCAAGGAGGACCAAGGCCAAAACAAGTTCATTGTGAGGTAAACGGGAAGGTGAGAGGTTTCATAGAAAGAAACAGGCATATAGGCTCAAATCAGGGATCAAAGGATATATTTCACATTGGGAAGGTCATTTAGGTTGAAAGTGGATTATAATTAAAAATGGCCTATGATCCTTTCCTAACCCCTATCCTACAACCTAGGCAAGACTTAACAGGGTAAGTTCTAGATTTGGCACACATCAGGAGCTGAGTAAGACTTCATACACATATGGCACACAAGTACATCATATATTACTACTTACTCGATTTATGCAATTTGTTCAGCAAAAATCATCAAGTCGCTAGACTTATGCCACAAAAAGATGCACCATAGTCACAGATGAATGCAATTCACACAGTTATAAACTCAGATCAATAGAGAGGTGCTCAAAAGTCAAAAAACAAGCTAACTGCCTCAAGTACCTATATTACTCCTAATTATCTACCAAAAATTGTTACAACAACATCCTACCCTACAACCTCAACTTAGAATTCAAAATAAAGCTAAACTAAGGGTTAGAGTATACCTGGAATGGATCAATCCCGGGGTTCATGGATTTCCTCCCATACAGTGCCTGATTTAACGTTGAAGCACGACTCAGATATCTTGATTACTTTAGACTTCATCATGATAGAAAATGGTGATACTTTTCATTGATTCTTTTGGACCAATGTAAAGCTTGACATGTTGCCCATTTACCTTGAAGGTACTGCCGTCATCGTTTGAAAGTTACACTACTCCAGATGAGTAGACTTGACTAACTTTAAAAGGGCTTGAACTCTTAGAATTTATCTTACCTGGGAACAATTTGAGTCTAGAATTGAACAGAAGCACCATGTCACACTTTTGGAAGTCTCATTTCTCTATTCTCTAATTGTGGTATTTTTTCATCTTTTCTTTATACAGATCTGCTCGTTCATATGCCCTAAGATGGAGTTCATCCATTTCATTAAGTTGCCTAAGTCTTAGCTCTGTTGCCTCCTTCTAGTTTAAATTCAGCCTTTTGAGTGCCCATAAGGCTTTGTGCTCCAACTCTATTGGTAGGTGGCAAGCTTTTCCATTGACCAGCTAAAATGGTAACATGCCAATTGTGTCTTGAATGCTGTCCGATATACCCACAGGGCATCATCGAGCTTTGGAGACCAATCTTTCCGGTTAGCGTTTACCATTTTGGCAAGGATGGCTTTAATCTCTCAATTTCACAACTCCACTTGCCCACTGGTTTGTGGGTCGTATGGAGTAGCCACTCGGTGCTGCTTCACCCCATATTTTGCTAAAGCTACTCGAAATAGTTTGTTGTAAAAATGAGATCCTCCATCGCTTATAATAGTACGTGGTACTCCAAAGAGAGAGAAAATGTTCTTCTTGAGAAAAGCAACTACTATCTTCCCTTTATTATCAGATAATGCTGCAGCTTTAACCCATTTAGAGACGTAGTCAACAATAAATAAAATATATTTCATCCCATACAAGCTTAGAAAAGGACCCATGATGTCAATGACCCAGACTTCAAACAATTCCACTTTAAGCATCTTAGTCAAGGGCATCACGTGTCTTTTAGAGATTGATCCCTGCCTCTGACATTGGTCACATTTCAGCATAAACTCGTGGGCATCCTTGAATAATATTGGCCAGTAGTAGCCACTCTGCAACACCTTCCTAGCCGTTTGGTTTCCTGTATGGTGACCCCCAACTAGGGAAGCATGATATGCTTCCAAGATGCATAATACATCCACTTTCGGTATGCATCTCCTTATAATATTGTCCGTACAACACCCAAAAAGATACGGTTCATCCCAGAAGTAATGAGTCACATCATGCAAGAATTTCTTTCTTTGATGAAAAGAAAGGTTTTATGGGATGACTTCACTCACAACATAATTTGCATAATCCGCATACCAAGGCAATTTTTCCACAGCGGCAGCCAGGATCTCCTCATTAGGGAATGCATTATTTATCTTCGTTTCATTAGTAATTTCCTATTCACCTTCTATTCTAGACAGATGATCTGTAACTTGGTTTTCACAACCTTTCCTATCTTTGACCTCAAAGTCAAATTCTTACAGCAACAATACCCATCTTATCAGCCTTGGTTTTGCATCCTTCTTAGCCATCAGATACCTCAAGGCAGCATGGTCGATGTGGACCACCACTTTAGTCCCAAGCAGATAAGCTCTAAACTTCTTAAAAGCATACACTACGACCAGAAGTTCCTGTTCAGTGACAGTGTAATTCTTTTGCGCTCCATTCAATGCTTTGCTGGCGTAATATATCAGATGAAATAGTTTGTCCCTCTTTTTCCCCAATACAGCTCCAAGGGGAACACCACTGTCATCACATATAATCTCAAATGGTTTTGACCATGGAGGTGTAACATCAATTAGGGCCTCAACCAGCTTCTTTTTAAGGCATTCAAATGCCTTCAAGCACTCATCATCGAAGGAAAACTTCACTTCTTTTTCCAAAAGTTTGCAAAGTGGATTTGCAACCTTCGAGAAGTCTTTTATAAATCTCCGATAAAAGCCAGCATGTCCAAGAAAACTATGCACTCCCTTCACTGAAATGGGAGGTGGTAGTTTCTCAATAACTTTCACATTTTCTCAATCAACTTCTATCCTATTTTCAGAAATTTTGTGGCCGAGAACGATGCCCTCTTTTACCATGAAATGACATTTTTTCCAATTAAGCACCAAATTAAATTCAACACATCTCTGGAAGTCTAGATTCAGATTTGCCAAACATATCTCGAATGAGACACCTACCACAGAGAAATCATCCATGAATACCTCTATGGTGTCCTCTACTATGTCTGAAAAATAGACACATACATAATTGAAAAGTGGAGGGCACATTGCATAGTCCAAATTGCATTCTCTTAAATGTAAAGGTTCCATATGGGCATGTGAATGTAGTCTTCTCCTGATCTTCAACAGCAATACAGATCTGGTTGTATCTGGAATAACCATCCAAGAAGCAATACCATCCTCTTCCAGCCAATCAATCAAGAATTTGGTCCATAAAGGGCATCAGGAAGTGGCCTTTCAGAGTCCAAGAATTCAACTTGCGGTATTCCATGCAAACTCTCCACCCAGTTACAGGCCTGAGTGGAATCAACTCATTTCATTCATTAGCAACCACCGTCATGCCCCCTTTTTAGGTATGCAATGAACTGGGCTCAGCCACTTGCTGTCAAAAATAGGGTAAACCACTCCTGCATCCAACCACTTAATAATCTCCTTCTTAACCACCTCTTGAATTGGTGGGTTAAGACGACGCTGATGCTCTATGGTTGGAATACAATATTCATCAAGGTTAATTTTATGTATGCAGATGCCCGAGGGAATGCCAATAATATCTGCGATGGTCCAGCCTATAGCCCTCTTTTGCCTCTGAAGTAGTGAAATAAATGCATTTACCTGTTTCTCATCCAAATCAGCCGAAATAATAACAGGTAGCATGTTCCCATTTCCCATAAACATGTACTGTAAGTGTCCAAGAAGTTATTTTAATTCCAATATCAGGGGCTCCTCAATAGAGGGCTTGGCTGGTGGTGTTGGTCGATTAGCAAGGTTAAGTCTAGCTTTTTAGGAGCATAAGGATATGAACCCTTCCTGTCAAAGAACAAAATGTCTCTTCATACTCCCCGATGCCTTCACTATCACAATTCATTATAATTGTGGCCAAAGGTTCGATAACAAGTTGCTCAGCTATGGACACTTCCTGTTCGTCCTTATAATACACATCAACTATTGAGAACACACTCATTTCTTCATGTTGCTTTATTGACTAACCTAGATCAAACTGGACCACTTTATCATTCATCCTGAATAAAAGCTCATTCGCTCTCAAATTAATTAACACACTTCCGATTGCGAGAAAAGGTCGGCCTAAAATTATGGGCACCTCGAAGTCCACCTCGCAATCCAGAATGACGAAGTTTGTAGGGAATATAAAGTTGGACACCTTCACTAAAACATCATATAGAATGCCAATACGTCACTTTACTGACCTATCCACCATCACGAGTCGCATGTTTGTGGGTGTGGGATTTCCCAGACCCAACTTTCTATAAAAAGTCAGTGGCATCAAATTAATGCTTACTCCCAGATTATATAATGCCTTGGAAAATTCCATAGTCCCAATTATACAAGGAATAGTGAATGCGCCTAGGTCTGGCTTCTTCTGCACCAAGGTCCTTGTAGAAATAGGGCTACAATAGTGGAGATTTTCCTTTAATTCATAGCTCACAGCTCTTTTCTTAGTCACAAGGTCCTTTATGAATTTCGCATATCCTGGCATTTGCTCAAGTGCCCTCAACCAAAGGCATAATTACTGTCAATTGCCTAAGCATTGCCATGAATTTGCTGTATTTTGCATCATCAACCTTCTTCTTCAATCGTTGAGGAAAGGAAGGTGGTGGTCTTGGGATAGTTTTCAACACCACTTTCTCTTCCTTCTCTTGTTCCTTCTCTAAAGCATTAAAAGAACTCTCCAGGTTCTCAGACTCCACTGGATTGCTTTCTTTGGATTCATCAACAACTACCTCACCATCTACAAATTTGCCAGAGAAGGGCCAGGTAATTTCTTACTACTCCTAGTGGTAATCACCATACATGAGCCATCATTCTGCGAATTTAGAATCGTATCACTTGGAAATATTCCGCTCTTTCTTTGGTTGAATATAGCAGAAAGTTGGCTCATATGCTACTCCAACTGTTTGATGGCAGTGGAGTGTGAGAGTACCAATTGACTGATGGATATCAGATCGGTTTTCATGGTAGTTACACCAGATTTGGTGGCCTCAACTCCCTTCAATAATTTCTCCATCATACCCTTCATGGACATCTTTCCAGAGCTAGTTGTAGCAACTTCTTGATTTCCAGGAGGAACATATACCCCACTCCTATCATTATTGCTTCTCCAGTTTCCTTGCTCCCCTTTTTTGTAACCAGGCTTGTCATAAACGTTCCTACCTTGATTCCCTTGGTTGTTGCCTCAGAAACCCCCTGATTATTAACATAATTCGCCTCTTCTTCAGGCTCCACATCCACTCGGTCTTGAGACGTCACAACTTTCACTTTCTCAGTCTTCTCTGACAATAAGTGCTTGGTGAGCAAGTCCATCTGAGTTTTTAGATGGGCCATGTCTTAATCCCACTCCTCATCTCTCCTGTATTGTTTAACAGACATACCAACAGAAATAGTAGGGCTTGCAACCACAGACTTCCTGGTATGCCAAGCCCGACTCTTTTTAGTCATCCTATTTAACATATGTGAGGTATCTTGAAAAGACAGATCAACAAATGAACCACCAACAACATTATCTACAATCGGCTTTGTTACAGAGCTGAGGGACCTGTATAAAGTCTCCATCAAGTGTAGGTCCATCATATTATGGTTCGGACACTGTGTTATCTTCTTCTTAAATCTCTCCCAAGTCTCATGCAAAGATTCAGTAGGAAATGGTCGAAAATTGCTGATTTCGTTCCTCAACTGTACCCTTCTGGGGGTTGGAAAAAACCGTTCTAGGAACGCTTCTTTCAATTGCCTCTAGTGGGTGATGGAATCAGGCGTAAGCTTATTCAGCCACAATGTTGCCTCCCCAGATAGAGACAATGGGAACAACCTCAACTGGATAGCGTTCTGGCCAACTCCTGGGTTATTAAAAGATTTGCAAATGGTGACAAAATTCACTAGATGCAGGTTTGGATCATCCCCAGGAAGGCCACTAAACAACCCCTTAAGATTGAGGAGTTGGATCATAGTACTCATAATGTTGAACTTGGATCCAGGTGCCAAAGGTGGAGGAATAATTGCACCCGTTGCACCTGCCCAGTCCATTCCATCATCGTCATCATTCAGATTATACTAGACCGACTGGTACTCTTGTCTTCTTTGGAACGGACGGTCCTGGTTAACATTACGTGGCACTTGTGCAGCTATTTACTCTGCACGTCTTGGGTTACCAGGGTTCAATAACTCCTCGTCCCTCAAATCTTCGTCCTCAGGGTTTGGATGTCGTGCATGTTGCCCAACATTTTGCACATTCACCTAAGCTCTATCTAAGGCTGCCAGTCTATCAGTCTCTTATTGTTCTGCCATTCTTCCTATTTATCGCAATTTTAGATATAGTGGTAATAATGTTTCTCCGAAACTTCTGGTGCTTGGTATACTCTATAAAATCCTGTAAATAAGAAAAAAAATAAAATAAACGTAAATCTAGGATACTTAGCTAACAGTTAATTAGCGCATACAAACTTCATCTTACTACCGTATTCCCCGGCAACGACACCAGTTTTGATAATGCTCAAATTACACTCTTAAATGGGTGTAAGAGATCGTTGTTAATATAAAACCCAACTAGGTCGGGGTCGAATCCCACAGGGAATATGGTATGAACTCAAGTTGTTTGCGATTTAATCCACTGATAGTTTAATGTTTCCTGAAATGGGGGGTTTAGGTTTAACAAGTTGTTGTTTGTCACTTTTCTTTTGGTGTTTGTAAATCAAGAGTTTATGAAATAACCAGAATTATGTTCACTAGGGTTCCGGTACATGATAGATGCTAAAAATGATTCAAGATTCTCACGGTGGTTAGGATAACAGTCTATCCCTATCGATGTTATGCTTAAATGTCTCTCTCGGACTTAGCGAATTTTTATTTACTGCTCAGATTTTACCTCAGGTTAACCAACCTTGTTACAACGCTGATTATTAAGCGAAGTATTTCCGAGTTCCTGTTGATAATTCACTCCCTACTATATTTGATTTCTTTCTCAATCAAATCAAAGCAGGTGTGTCTACTGTTTGCAGCCAACAAATATTAATTAAAACTTCAGAATTATCAAGAAATCCGACCACCTTTTTAAATTTTGAATACTTAGCACCTCATCAAGAGCTAACCCTAGATCCCATAACTCAGGTTAATGGAGTTTATCCACTCATGATGTAACGAACGAAACACATAATTGAATTAATGATTTGAAATATAAACTTACAGAGATGAATAATAACTAGTGAATCACAGATTAGATCACAAAGGAAAAATCCCAAAATACTGATAATAATCTCTCAAAAATAGTTGTGTTGTTAAAGTCAAGAGGTAAAGAGAGAAAAATATCATAATATGCTGTCCAAAACTCAAGGTGTCGACCTTGTGCGGAATAATAATGATAATAACAACCATTAGAAAACCCTAAAATAAAGATTTAAATAGTTTACCCTAAATAAGGAAATAAAATCAAGGTTACAACTTTTTCTCGGAATAGACGATGACTATTGGTGATGCCTTATCAGGATCCTGACGACTTATCAAGAATGTCGTCAGGTCTTCTTCAAATCTGCACTAGTCCTGTCTTAGGTTGACGGCGACTTCTGACGGCTTATCAGGACTGTGATGACTTATCAGAAATGTCGTCACACTTTTTCTCCAATTCTCATGTCCTGCGTAAGTCTGATGGTATTCCTGATGACTTATCACCATTATGATGGCCTAGCACAAAATGTCGTCGATTCTACCAGCTGGAACTCATTCCCTGTTTATGGCTGAGGACATTCTTGATAACTTATCATGCCCTTGACGGCTTATCACAAAATATCGTCACCACTTCCAGTTTAGCCCAATTCTCTGTCTACTGATGACAACTCTCCTGATAGCTTATCACAGGGCTGACGACTTATCTTAAATGTCATAAGCCACACTTGTCTTCTGATTTCTTCAAATTTCAACCTTTATCTTCCATTATTGTTGGTTCTCTATCATATCATCTTAAACTGCAAAATCAAACATGAACTAATAAAAAATAACTAAAGTTGTTCAAGACCTTGCAATTATAAAATAAACGTAAATCTAGAAAACTTAACTAACAGTCAATTAACGCATACAAACTTTAGCTTACAACCGTATTTCCCGGCAATGGCGCCATTTTTTATAACGCTCAAATTACACTCTTAAATGGGTGTAAGCGATCGTTGTCACTATTAAACCCAACTAGGTCGTGGACGAATCCCACAGGGAATATGGTGTGAACTCAAGTTGTTTGCAATTTAATCCACTGATAGTTTAATGTTTCCTGAAATGGGGGGTTTAGGTTTAACAAGTTGTTGTTTGTCGCTTTACTTTCGGTGTTTGTAAATCAAGATTTTATGAAATAACTAAAATTATGTTCACTAGGGCTTTTGGTACATGACAGATGCTAAAAGTGATTCAAGATTCTCACGGTGGGTAGGATAACAAGCTATCTTTATCGATGTTATAATTAAATGTATCTCGACCTATTTAAGCATTTAATTCCCTAATCCTCTCGGACTTAGGGAATTTTTATTTACTGCCCAAATTTTACCTCAGGTTAACCAACCTTGTTACAACGCTTATTATTAAACGAAGTATTTTCGAGTCCCTTTTGATAATTCACTTCCTACTATATTTAATTTCTTTCTCAAAAAAATCAAAGAAGGTGTGTCTACTGTTTGCAACCAACAGACGTTAATTAAAACTTCAGAATTATCAAGAAATCCTACCACCTTTTGAATCTTGAATACTTAGCACTTCATCAATACCTAACCCTAGATCCCATAACTCAGGTTAATGGAGTTTATCCACTCATGATGTAACAAACGAAACACATAATTAAATTCATGATTTGAAATATAAACTTACAGAGATGAATAATAACTAGTGAATCGCAGATTAGATCACGAAGGAAAAATCCCAAAATACTGATAATAATCTCTAAAAAATAGTTGTGCTGTTAAAGTCAAGAAGTAAAGAGAGAAAAATATCAAAATATGTTGTTCAAAACTCAAGGTGTCGACCTTGTGCGGAATAATAATGATAATAACAACCATTAAAAGACCCTAAAATAAAGCTTTAAATAGTTTACCCTAAATAAGGAAACAAAATCAAGGTTACAACTTTTTCTCGGAATAGACAATGACTATTGGTGATGCCTTATCATGATCCTGATGACTTATCAAGAATGTCACTGGGTTTTCTTCAAATCTGCACTAGTCCTGTCTTAGGTTGACGACAACTTCTGACGGCTTATCAGCACTGTGACGACTTATAAGAAATGTCGTCACACTTTTGCTCCAATTCTCATGTCCTGCCTAAGTCTGACGACATTCCTAAAAACTTATCACCATTATGATGGCCTATCATAAAATGTCGTCGATTCTACCAGCTGGAACTCATTCCCTGTTTAAGGCTGACGACATTCTTGATAACTTATCATACCCTTAATGGCTTATCACAAAAACTTCCACTTTAGGCCAATTCTCTGTATACTGATGACGACCATCCTGATATCTTATCACAGGGCTGACAACTTTTCACAAATGTCGTCATCCACACTTGTCTTCAGATTTCTTCAAATTTTAACCTTTTTTCTTCCATTGTTGTTGGTTCTCTATTATATCAGCTTAAACTGCAAATTCAAACATAAACTAATAAAAAAAAACTAAAGTTGCTCAAGACTTTGCAATTATTTATAGTTAAAATCCTCAAATGTTTTAGCGTATGCTCACACATCAACACCCTCAAGTTAAAACAATTGCTTGTCCTCAAGCAACTAAAACATAACTAAGAGAATACAAAGTACAATTTGGTAGCTAACTACTCATATTAGTTCATAATAATTACACAATCTCCAAAGTTAGTCAATTTAAAACTCACTGTTGATGTTTTGAAGAGCAACCATGCAACTCACACGCATCAAGATACGACAAAAATTCAGAAATAAGAATCATGCCATACCAAGAACTTGCTATCTGAACAAGTCAGTGAGTTAGCAACATACCCAATGTGCACTCACAATAAAAAAATCCCTTTTTCACTCATATCAGAATTCACATTCATAAACATAGGGATAATCATAAGTCTCACTCTCAGAATGAAGTTCCAAACACTGTATGTGAAATGCCATAGGCTTGCATTTATAGTCAGTACCCAAATCTTCAGGTAGGTCAGTTAGGATCACTTTAGGGATTTTCTTAGGCTTGTAATGTAGTCTAGGGGCTGGTATGATATTCATAGATATTTTAGAGTGACTATGCCTCCTTGACACTACACTAAACTCTTAGGGTTTCCCTTCTTAACCTAATTTTCTTCCTTTTTTTTATTGATCACACATGCTCCTGATGGATGCGGTCTTTTCAATCATCATATTATATTTTTACCATATTTAACACAACTTGCTCTTTTCTTATTCCTTTTTCACCGCACCCAACTTTTTATTCTTTTCTCTTATTCTACCTCTCTTCATGCTTATTTTGCATCACACACCCCTATAATAGCCACCTTCAACTTAGGATGTTTGCCTAAGTCAAGGTGAACAGTGTCCAAGGAGGACCAGGGCCAAAATAGGTTAATTGTGAGGTAAATGGGAAGGTAAGAGATTTCACAGAAAGAAATAGGCATATAGGCTCAAATCAGGGATCAATGGATATTATTCACATTGGGAAGGTAATTTTGGCTGAAAGTGGGTTACTATAAAAAATAGCCTATGATCCTTTCCTAACCTCTATCCTACAACCTAGGCAGGATTAACAGGGTAAGTTCTAGATTCGGCTCACAGCAGGAGCTGAGTAAGACCTCACACACATGGCATACAAGTACATCACATATCACTACTTATCTGATTCATGCAATTTGTTTAGCAAAAATCATCAAGTCGTTAGACTAATGCCACAAAAAGATGCACAACAGTCACAGATGAATGCAATTCACACAGTCATAAACTCAAATCGATAGAGAGGTGATCAAAAGTCACAAAATAAGCTAACTGCCTCAAGTACCTGTATTACTCCTAATTATCTACCAAAAATTGTTACAACAACATCCTACCCTACACCCTTAACTTAGAATTGAAAATAAATCTAAACTAAGGGTTAGAGTATACCTAGAATGGATCAACCCCGGGGTTCATGGGTTGCCTCCCATGCAGAGCCTGATTTAATGTTGCGGCATGACTCAGGTATCTCGATTACTTCAGACTTTATCGAGACAGATAATGGTGATACTTTTCATTGATTCTTTCAGACCAATGTAAATCTTGACATATTGCCCATTTACCTTAAAGGTACTTCCTTCATCGTTTTCAAGTCTCACTACTTCAGATGAGTAGACTTGGCTAACTTTAAAAGGTCCTTACCACTTAGATTTCAGCTTACCTGGGAACAATTTGAGTCTGGAATTGAACAGAAGCACCATGTCACCCTTTTGGAAGTCTCATTTCTCTATCCTCCAATCGTGGTATTTTTTCATCTTTTATTTATACAGATCTACTCGTTCATATGCCCTGAGATGGAATTCATCCATCTCATTCAGTTGCCCCAATCTTAGCTCTACTGCCTCCTTCCAATTCAAATTCAGCCTTTTGAGTGCCTATAAGGCTTTGTGCTCCAGCTCAATTGGTAGCTTGCAAGCTTTTCCATAGACCATATGAAATGGTAACATGCCAATGGGTGTCTTGAATGCAGTCCGATATGACCAAAGGGAATCATCGAGCTTTCGAGACCAATCTTTTTGGCTACCGTTCACCGTTTTGGCTAGATGGCTTTAATCTCTTGATTTGACACCTTCACTTGCCCACTGGTTTATGGGTGGTAAGGAGTAGCCACTCGGTGCTTCTTCACCCCATATTTTGCTAAAGCTGCTCAAAACTGTTTGTTACAAAATGAGATCCCCCATCGCTTATAATAGTACGTGGTACTCCAAAGCGAGAGAAGATGTTCTTCTTGACAAAAGCAACAACCCTCTTCCCTTCATTATCAGACAATGCTACAGCTTCGACCCATTTTGAGATGTAGTAAGCAACAACTAAAATATACTTCATCCCATACGAGCATACAAAAGGACCCATGAAATCAATGCACCAGACATCAAACAATTCCACTTCAAGCATCTTAGTCAAGGGCATCTCATGTCTTTTGGAGATTGACCCCTGCCTATGACATTGGTCACATTTCAGCACAAAATCGTGGGTATCCTTGAACAAGTTGGCCAGTAGTAGCCACTCTGCAACACCTTCCTAGCCGTTCGGTTGCCTGCATGGTAACCCCCAATTGGGGAAACATGACATGCTTCCAATATGCATAATACATCCAATTTCGGTATGCATCTCCTTATAATATTTTCCGCACATCACCGAAAAAGATACTTTTCATCCTAGAAGTAATGAGTCACATTATGCAAGAATTTTTTCCTTTGATGGAAAGAAAGGTTTTCTGGGATAACTTCACTCACAACATAATTTGCATAATCCGCATACCAAGGCAATTTTTCCATAGAGGCAACCAGGATCTCCTCATCAGGGAATGCATTATTTATCTTTGTTTCATCAGTAATTCCCTATTGACCTTCCATTCTAGATAGATGACCTGCAACTTGGTTTTCACTACCTTTTCTTTCTTTGAAGTCAAAGTCAAATTGTTGCAGCAACAATGCTAATCTAATCAACCTTGGTTTTGCATCCTTCTTAGCCATCAGATATCTCAAGGCAGCATGGTCGGTGTGGACCACCACTTTGGTCCCAAGTAGATAAGCTCTGAACTTCTTAAAAGCATACACTACGGCCAGAAATTCTTGTTCAGTGATGGTGTAATTCTTCTGCGCTCCATTCAGTTCTTTGCTGGCGTAATATATCGGATGAAATATTTTTTCCCTCTTTTTCCCCAATACAGCTCCAAGGGCAGCACCACTGGCATCACATATGATCTCAAATGGTTTTGACCAGTCAGGTGCAACAATAATAGGGGCCTCAACCAGCTTCTTTTTAAGGCATTCAAATGCCTTCAAGCACTCATCATCAAAGGAAAACTTCACTTCTTTCTCTAAAAGTTTGTAAAGTGGATTTTCAACCTTCGAGAAGTCTTTTATAAATCTCCGATAAAAGATAGCATATCCAAGAAAACTATGCACTCCCTTCACTGAAATAGGAGGTGGTAGTTTCTCCATGACTTCAACTTTTTCTTGATCAACTTCTATCACTTTTTCGGAAATTTTGGGGCCGAGAACGATGCCCTCCTTTACCATGAAATGACATTTTTCCCAATTAAGCACCAAATTAAATTCAACATATCTCTACAAGGCTAGATTCAGATTTTCCAAACACATCTCGAATGAGTCACCCACCACATAGAAATCATCTATGAATACCTATATGGTGTCCTCCACCATGTCTGAAAAGATAGACATCATACACCATTGAATAGTGGTGGGCGCATTGCATAGCCCAAATGGCATCCTTTTAAATGCAAAGGTGCCAAATGGGCATCTAAATGTCATTTTCTCCAGATCTTCAGGATCAATATAGGTATGGTTGTATCTAGAATAACCATCCAAGAAGCAATACCACCCCCTTCCAGCCAATCGATCAAGAATTTGGTCCATAAAGGACATCAAGAAGTGGTCTTTCAGAGTCCAAGAATTTAGCTTGCGGTAGTCCATGCAAACTCTCCACCTAGTTACAGGCCTGAGTGGAATCAACTCATTCCTTTCATTAGCAACTACCGTCATGCCCCCTTTTTTGGGCATACATTGAACTGGGCTCACCCACTTGCTGTTAGAAATAGGGTAAACCACTCCTGCATCCAACCACTTAATAATCTCCTTCTTAACCATCTCTTGCATTGGTGGGTTAAGATGGAGCTGATTCTCTATGGTTGGAATACAATCTTCCTTAAGTTTAATTTTATGCATGCAGATGCCTAGGGGAATGCCAATAATATCTGCAATGGTCCATTCTATAGCCCTCTTGTGCCTCTGAAGTACTAAAATAAGTGCGTTTACCTGTTTCTCATCCAAATTAGCTGCAATAATAATAGTTAGCGTGTTCCCATTGCCTAAAAACATGTACCGTAAGTGTCCAGGCAGTTCTTTCAATTCCAACACCGGAGGCTCCTCAATAGAGGGCTTGGCTGGTGGTGTTGGTCGATTAGAAAGGTCAAGGTCTAGCTTTTTAGGAGCTTAAGGATATGAACCCATTCCTTTCAAAGAACAAATGGTCTCTTCATACTCCCCGATGCCTTCACTATTATAATTCATTATAATTACATCCAAAGGTTCGATAACAAGTTGCTCAGCTATGGACACTTCCTATTCGTCCTCATAATTCACATCAACTACTGAGAACACACTTATTTATTCATGTTGCTTCATTGACTTATCCATATCAAACTGGACCACTTCATCATTCATCCTGAATAAGAGCTTATTCTCTCTCAAATTAATCAACACATTTTCTATTATGAGGAAAGGTTGACCCAAAATTATGGGCACCTCGCAGTCCACCTCATAATCCAGAATGATGAAGTCTGCAGGGAATATAAAGTTGGACACCATCACCAACACATCATACAGAATGCCAACAGGTCACTTTACTGACCTATCCGCCATCACGAGTTGCATATTAGTGGGTGTGGGATTTCCCAGACCCAACTTTCTATAAACAGTCAGTGGCATCAAATTAACGCTTGCTCCCAGATCACATAATGCCTTGGAGAATTCCGTAGTCCCAATTGTAAAGAGAATAGTGAATATGCTCGGGTCTGGCTTCTTCTACACCAAGGTCCTTGTAGAAATATCACTACAATAGAGGAGATTTTTCTTCAATTCGTAGGTCACAACTCTTTTCTTAGTCACAAGGTCCTTCACGAATTTTGCGTATCCTGGCATTTGCTCAAGTTCCTCAACCAAAGACACATTTATTGTCAATTTCTTGAGCATTGCCATGAATTTACTATATTTTGTATTATCATCCTTCTTCTTCAATCATTGAGGAAAGGGAGATGGTGGTCTTGGGATAGTTTTCAACACCACTTTCTCTTCCTTCTATTATTTCTTCACCGAAATATTAACAGAACTATCCAGCTTCCCAGACAATACTAGATTGCTTTCTTCGGATTCATCAACCACTACCTCACCATCTATAGATATTCCCACAGAAAGGCTAGGTAATATCTTAACACTCCTAGTGGTAATCTCCATACATAAGCCATCATTCCGCCGATTCTAAGCCGTATTGCTTGGTAACGTTCCACTCTTTCTCTGGTTGAATGCAAGAGAAAATTGGATTATCTGCTGCTCCAACTATTTGATACAAGCGGAGTATGAGTGCACCAACTGACTGATGATGTCAGATCGGTATTCATGGTGGTTACACCAGAGATGGTGGCCTCAACTCCCTTCAATAATTTATCCATCATATCCTCCATGGATATCTTTCTAGAGCTAGTTGTAGCAGCTTCCCAATTTCCAGGAAAAAAACATAAACCACTCCTGTCATTATTGCTTCTCCAGTTTCCTTGCTCCCTGTCTTTGTAACCAGGCTTATCATAAACGTTTCGACCTTGATTCCCTTGGCTATTGCCTCGGAAACCCCTTGATTATTAACATAATTTGCCTCTTTTTTAGGCTCCACATCCACTAGGTCTTGAGATGTTACAACTTTTACTTTCTTAGTCTTCCCTGGTAATAAGTTCTTGATGAGCAAGTCTATCTGAGTCTTTAGATGGCCCATGTCTTGATCCATCTCCTTATCTCTCCTGCATTGTTCAGCAGACACACCAATAGAAACAGTGGGGCTTGCTACCACAGACTCCCTGGTATGCCAAGCTAGACTCTGTTTGGTCATCCTATTTAGCATATTTAAGGCATCTTGAAAAGATAGATAAACAAATGAACCACCAGCAACATTATTTACAATTGGCTTTATTACAGAGCTGAGGGCCCTATATAAAGTCTCCATCAAGTGTAGGTCTGTCATATTGTGGTTTGAACACTGTGTTAGCTTCTTCTTGAATATCTCCCAAGTCTCATGCAAAGCTTCAGTAGGAAGCTATATAAAATTATTGATTTCGTCCCTCAATTGTACCCTTCTGGGGGTTGGAAAAAACCGTTCTAGGAACGCTTCTTTCAATTGCCTCTAGTGGGTGATGGAATCAGGCGTAAGCTTATTCAGCCACAATGTTGCCTCCCCAGATAGAGACAATGGGAAAAACCTTAACTAGATAGGGTTCTGGCCAACTCCTGGGTTATTAAAAGATTTGCAAATGGTGACAAAATTCACTAGATGCAGGTTTGGATCATCCCCAGGAAGGCCACCAAACAACCCTTTAAGATTGAGGAGTTGGATCATAGTACTCATAATGTTGAACTTGGATCCAGGTGCCAAAGGTGGAGGAATAATTGCACCCGTTGCACCTGCCCAGTCCATTCCATCATCGTCATCATTCAGATTATACTAGACCGGATGGTACTCTTGTCTTCTTTGGAACAAACGGTCCTGGTTAACATTACGTGGCACTTGTGCAGCTATTTACTCTGCACGTCTTGGGTTACCAGGGTTCAATAACTCCTCGTCCCCCAAATCTTCGTCTTCAGGGTTTGGATGTCGTGCATGTTGCCCAATATTTTGCACATTCACCTAAGCTCTAGCTAAGGCTTCCAGTCTATCAGTCTCTTGTTGTTCTGCCATTCTTCCTATTCATCGCAATTTTAGATATAGTGGTAATAATGTTTCTCTGAAACTTCTGGTGCTTGGCATACTCTATAAAATCCTGTAAATAAGAAAAAACAACAAATAAACGTAAATCTAGGATACTTAGCTAACAGTTAATTAGCGCATACAAACTTCATCTTACAACTGTATTCCCCGGCAACGACACCATTTTTGATAATGCTCAAATTACACTCTTAAATGGGTGTAAGAGATCGTTGTTAATATAAAACCCAACTAGGTCGGGGTCGAATCCCACAGGGAATATGGTGTGAACTCAAGTTGTTTGCGATTTAATCCACTGATAGTTTAATGTTTCCTGAAATGGGGGGTTTAGGTTTAACAAGTTGTTGTCTGTCACTTTTCTTTCGGTGTTGGTAAATCAAGAGTTTATGAAATAACCAGAATTATGTTCACTAGGGGTTCCGGTACATGATAGATGCTAAAAGTGATTCAAGATTCTCACGGTGGGTAGGATAACAGGCTATCCCTATCGATGTTATGTTTAAATGTCTCTTTCGGACTTAGAGAATTTCTATTTACTGCACAGATTTTACCTCAGGTTAACCAACCTTGTTACAACGCTGATTATTAAGCAAAGTATTTTCGAGTTCCTGTTGATAATTCACTCCCTACTATATTTGATTTCTTTCTCAATCAAATCAAAGCAGGTGTGTCTACTGTTTGCAGCCAACAGATATTAATTAAAACTTCAGAATTATCAAGAAATCCGAACACCTTTTTAAATTTTGAATACTTAG
Source organism: Capsicum pubescens (assembly GCA_030864215.1). Classification (NCBI taxonomy): domain Eukaryota; kingdom Viridiplantae; phylum Streptophyta; class Magnoliopsida; order Solanales; family Solanaceae; genus Capsicum; species Capsicum pubescens. Next base: position 104,631,907 of record CM061543.1, read on the forward strand.
CACCTCATCAAAAGCTAACCCTAGATCCCATAACTCAGGTTAATGGAGTTTAGCCACTCATGATGTAACGAACGAAACACATAATTGAATTAATGATTTGAAATATAAACTTACAGAGATGAATAATAACTAGTGAATCGCAGATTAGATCACAAAGGAAAAATCCCAAAATACTGATAATAATCTCTCAAAAATAGTTGTGTTGTTAAAGTCAAGAGGTAAAGAGAGAAAAATATCATAATATGTTGTCCAAAACTCAAGGTGTCAACCTTGTGCGGAATAATAATGATAATAACAACCATTAGAAAACCCTAAAATAAAGATTTAAATAGTTTACCCTAAATAAGGAAATAAAATCAAGGTTACAACCTTTTCTCGGAATAGACGATGACTATTGGTGATGCCTTATCAGGATCCTGACGACTTATCAAGAATGTCGTCAGGTCTTCTTCAAATCTGCACTAGTCCTGTCTTAGGTTGAAGGCGACTTCTGACGGCTTATCAGGACTGTGATGACTTATCAGAAATGTCGTCACACTTTTTCTCCAATTCTCATGTCCTATGTAAGTCTGATGGTATTCCTGATGACTTATCACCATTATGATGGCCTAGCACAAAATGTCGTCGATTCTACCAGCTGGAACTCATTCCCTGTTTAAGGCTGACGACATTCTTGATAACTTATCATGCCCTTGACGACTTATCACAAAATATCGTCACCACTTCCAGTTTATCCCAATTCTCTGTCTACTGATGACGACTCTCCTGATAGCTTATCACAGGGCTGACGACTTATCACAAATGTCATAAGCCACACTTGTCTTTTGATTTCTTCAAATTTCAACCTTTTTGCTTCCATTATTGTTGGTTCTCTATCATATCATCTTAAACTGCAAAATCAAACATAAACTAATAAAAAATAACTAAAGTTGCTCAAGACCTTGCAATTATTTAAGTTAAAAGTCTCAAATGTGTTAGCATATGCTCACACATCAATTCACAACTTTAATTCACTAGACACTACACATTTTTTAAGTCACTAATTCACGATTTTAAGTCACTAGTTAACATTTTCATGTCAATAGCACACAACTTCAATCCTCTAAACACTTCACATTTTTTATGTCACTAGTTCACAATTTCAAATCACTAGTTAACATTTTCAAGTCACTAATTCACTAAACATTTCATATATTTTAAGTCACTAGAACATTTTGAAGTTACTACTTAACATTTCAAGTCATTAATTCACAACTTCAATTCACTAAACGCTTCATATATTTTAAGTCACTAGAATAATTTCAAGTCACTACTTAACATTTTCCATGATCGCTAATGTACAACTTCAATTATCTATACGCTTTATTATTTCAAGTTACTACTTAACATTGTTAATTCATTATTTAAACATTTCAAGTTACTAGTTCACAACTTTAATTCACTAAACATTCACATTTTTATGTCAGTAATTAACATTTTCAAGTCACTATTAAATATTAGCAATTGAGTTCACTACTAAACATTCACATTTTTTAGATCACTAGTTAACATTTTCAAGTCAATAGTTCACAACTTCAATTCACTAAACACTTCACATTTTGTAAGTCACTAGTTTACAATTTTAAATCACTGGCTAATATTTTCAAGTCAATAATTCACAGTTTCAAATCATTAAACACTTCTCAATTTTAAATTATTTTTCACTAATTCCACGTCAATACAAAGTCATTTCTTCACTATTCCAAGTCACTACTTCACTAATTTAATTCTTGTACAATTCAAATGATCAAATAAGTAGAGGTATCGTCTGTCCCTCTTACACCAAATAATCACAACAAAAATTTCAAAGTTTTAATTATTCACTAATTCACAAGTCAAACAAGTATTTTAATTATTCATTTCTAGTGAGTCAAATAATTCAATCAAATAAGTAGAGACTTTGCATGTCTCTCTCACACCATATAATACAAACAAGATCACACCCAAGTGAGATTCACACAAATTCAATATTACAATATAAATTTATAATCCATGGTAAAATATAACAAACTAGAGGACAATCAATTTACCTTATTTGGTTAGAGTTGAAGAGAAGGAGAAAGAGAAGTTGGAGATGCAATTCTACACCATATTCATGCTTTAAAATATCTAAAAATATTATTAGAAGGATAACATTAGAATTACATAAAATTTATTGGTTTGAAATGTTCACGATTTGCATATTATCATTTAATAGCAAAATAAGTAGTTGTGTTTCTTCTAATGAACAATAAACTGTTAGAAAATTTTAAAGAATTCACCACAAGATCACAAGTAAATCTTTAAACAGTGACATGAATATAGAAGAATGATAGGAATACTAACTTTTTTTCATTACAATAAGTGAATCAAAGAAATTGAATCTACTAAGTCTTGATACCGCTCTTTAATTGTTTCTTCTCAGAGATGGACAGAAAAAAAGATGCGGTGTCTGACTCAGGGACCAATTATATATATAATACGCTTAAGTGCCTTTTCATTTGAAAAGTTACCTTTTCCGGAAAGGTTTCTTTTTCAGAAAGGTTTCTTTTCTATAAGTTTTCATCAAACTTAGGAAAAGTCCATGATTTTTCTATAATTTAAATTAAACCCATAATAATAGATATTTACTTTTACACCCAAAATTTTTAATACATTATTAGATCATAAATTGAGCTTCTTTATAGATAGGATATCTATGTGTAGTATATTAATATATGATTTCACAAAATAAAAATTACTAGCAATCTCCCACTTGGACCACATAAATTTCTGAATAATCATACATAGATAAAACTTTAGTGCGTACAAACTATTGCTATCTTGATTTAAATATCTCAAAATAATCAGGACCATTGATACTACTAATATAGGATCAAAGCATCCTTCATAACAAATTTTTGAAATTAAACCTATCAATGGTCTCTAAAATCAGCAATACAAATGATAGATCAGATACGAAAATTACATATAAAAATGATCTAAGCCATGCCTATTTCCAAATGGTCCTACCTTATGACTTTAATAGTTCAAAATCACTTTCTTATGCTTTATGCAAACTATAATAGAAAATCAATATCTTTAGTTTTTTTCCAGAATTATCAATAAATACATGAAATTTGTAGATTTTATAAAACTTGAATCTATACAGAAAATAGACTTTAACATCTCAATAACATAAATAAAATAATAAACTTCTAATAAAATGGCTCATCATCAAATTTGACAAAACCTATATGAGTCACATGCCCATGAAATACTTTAGGTGGAAAACCCTTCGTGAGCGGATCCGCAATCAGCAAGTTTGTACTAATATGCTCAATTAACACAAGGAGACACTGAACCCTTTCTTTCACAACCAAATACTTAATGTCTATATGCTTTGACTTTGACAAACTTTATTTTTTCTTGGAATATAACTCAGCAGACTTGTTACCATAATAAATTTTCAATGGTCTTTCTATGCCACCAACCATTTGCATTCTAGTGATAAAATTTCTTAGACATATTTCCTAATTTGATACTTTATAGCAGGCCCCAAATTCGGATTCCATTGTACATGAAGCTATTAATGTTTGTTTCACAGTTTTCCAAGAAATAATTCCTGCAGCCCTCATGAAAACATTACTTGATGGAGATCTCCTACTATCAAGATATCCAACAAAATCTAAAGTGAAATATCCTATGATCTCTAAATGATCCAACATCCGATAAGTGAGCACGTAATCTTTAGTTCCTTGAAGATACCCCATAACCTGTTTTGTAGCTTTCCAATGATCTATTCTTGGATTAATTAAATATCTCCCCAACATTCCCACTATGTATGCAATATCAGGACGCGTACAAACTTGTTCATATATGTGAATTCCCACTGCTGATGTATATGAAATTTTATCAATCTTTTTCTTCCTATGTCCAAATTTTGACATTACCACAAACTAAACCTATCACCTTAGCACCTTATCAATACAAATCTTTTACAATAATCCAAGAATGTTTCCAGTGCAATTCCTATGGATCTCTATACCTAGAATAAAGGATGCTTTACCAAGATCTTTCATTTCAAATTTACTTTAACAGAAATTTCTTGGTTTCATGTAATAAACCTATATCATTGCTTGCTAGTAGAATGTCATCTACATATGGCACAAGGATAACAAATTTTCTTCCATTGAACTTAAAGATATATGCACTGATCAGTGGTGTTTTCCTTAAAATCAAAAGAGGTTATCACCTGATCAAACTTCCAGTTGCATTGATGGGATGCCTATTTTAAATCATATATGGATTTATTAAGTTTACATACAGGGTGCTTTGAATCTTGAGACTCAAAGGTTTCTAGTTGCACCATGTATATTATTTCTTTAAAGTCTACCTTTAGAAATGCAGTCTTTATGTCTATTTGATGTAGTTCTAAATCATAATAAGCTACAAGTATTATAATGATTCTAAAGGAGTATTTCGATGAAACTGGTGAAAGCGTCTCTTTAAAATCTATGCCTTACTTTTGAGTGAATCCCTTAGCAACTAGGCATGCTTTATATCTTTCGACGTTACCTTTCGAATCACGCTTGTTTTTAAAAATCTAGTTACAACCAATTGGTTTTGATCATTGTGGTAACTCGACAAGATCCCAAACGCCATTGTCTTTTATAAACTTCAACTTTACTTTCATGGCTTTAACCCATTTAGCTTAATTTTGACATGATTTTGGTTGACTATCGATTATAGGATCATCTTCCAATCCCAGGCCAATCATCCGAAATTCTATTTCTCCTTTCTCTACTAGATCTTTTTTAGGTAATTCAACTTGGGGTTGTTGAACGTTAGGCAATATCATTGTGTTTTCTCCATAATTCAGATTTAAAGGTTGAAACACATTTGGTAAAGTAATCAAATCATTTTCACTAGAGTCGATATTATCAAATTTCCTTGATTACTCCCACTATAATCAATATCCTTAATAAATTTGGCATTCCCTGTGTCAAAAAAAGATCTATTTGAGGAGTTACAAAACTTAAAACCTCTATATCTTTCTAAGTAAACTACAAAGTAGCAACTAACAGTTCTTGAATCCATATTCTTTTCATTAGACTTATAAGGCCTTGCTTCGGTTGGACATCTCCATACATACAAGTGCCTAATAATAGGCTTCTTACCAATCTGTAACTCGTATGGGGTCTTTAGTTTTGCTTTGCTAGGAACTCTATTTAGTGTATAAACTGTAGCCTTTAATGCTTCTCCCCAAAGTGACTCAGTAAAGAAGAATGACTAATCATACTTCATACCATATCCTTAAGAGTTCGGCTTCGTCTCTCAACTACACCATTTTGACTTGGAGTCCCTAACATAATATATTGAGGTAAAATTCCACACTCTATCAAATACTTTCAAAAGGTCCTAGATGTTGTTCATATGATCCATCATATCTACCGTAGTATTCTCTTTCATGATCAGATTTGACATCCTTAATTTTGTTGCCTAATTGAGTTTCAACTTCATCCTTGAAAATTTTAAAAATATCCAAAGATTGTGACTTCTCATGAATTAAATAGAGATATCCGTAATGGGAGTAGTCATATATAAAATTAATGAAATTGACCATTCCATGAAGCTATAGGGAACGGACCACAAATGTCGGTATGTATCAACTTTAAAGGTTCTTTACTCCTATAAGCACCTCTTTTACTTATATTCGTTTGTTTTTCCTTAATGCATTCTATACAAATTTTAAAATCTGATAAATCATGGGGAATTAAGAATTTCTTTTGATACAAGCTTTTGAATTCTTTTTTAATAAATATGACCCAATCGCTTATGCCATAACATTGATGAATTCTCATTTGTTAATTTGCTCTTAGTACCAAAATTACTTGCATGCAGGTTTTCATAACTGCATGAGGCTTGTCTGTTTAATTTGTACAACTTATCAATTAGAGTACCAGTTCCAACAATATTAGAATTTAGAGAAATACTACAAATTTCATTTCCAATAGAATAATTGTATCCAGATATGTCCAAACAAGAAATAGAAATTAAATTTAGTCTAAAAGTCGGTATAATAAATGTTTCCTCTAATTTCAAATAAAATTCAGTATCTAATGAATTCTAAAGACACCAATAGCCTCCACAACTACTCTATTGTCGTTGCCTACATAAATGTATATTTCATAATCAATTGGTACTCGGCTCCTTAGGCAATCCTGCATAGTAGCACTTACGTGAGTAGTTGCACCAGTATCTATCCACCAAGTGTCACTAGGTACCACAAACAAATTAACTTTCGAACAAACGAAGTTGAGAAGTTTACCTTTCTTTTCACGCCAGCTAGCGTACTTGGAGTATTCTTTATTTATGCGGCCAATTTTCTTATAAAATAAATAAGACTATGGATTCTAGGACTGTGATGTTCCTTCTTCTGTAGTTTCCTTAGTCTTACTCCTTTTTTGCTTATTTGAAGAGGTTTTAGTTCCAGAGGTAGATGTCAAATGAGCACTTTCAATCTTCTCTTGTTCCAGTCTATCCTCTTCTTGCACACATTGAGCTATAAGCTCATTCAAAGTCTATTTCTCCTTTTGAGTATTATATGAAACTTTGAATTGACTAAATTGTGTTGGAACGGAGATCAAAATTAGATGCACAATTATGTCATCTGACAATTCAAGCTTAAAGTCCCTGAGTTTTATCACAAGATTATACATTTCCATAATGTACTCCCTTATGTTTCCTCTTCTCTTGTATCACATTGAAACTATCTCATTAATAATAGTACACGTTTCAACCTTTTCATTAGTTGTGAATCGATCAACGATTTTCTTTAAGAAACCTTTGGCATCTTTATTCTCTATTATACCGCCTCTTAAGGATTCCGAAATTGAGTGTTACTTCACCATCAAGCTCATGCAATTTGATCGGTCCCAGTTCTCGTATGAAGACTTTTGTTCATTTGAACTAGTTTCATTCAAGTCCGCAGGGAGATCAAATCTCAATGCGTAATCAAGATCCATGCAACCAAGAACAATCATAATGTGCTCTGTCCATTTCTTGAAGTTTGTGCGTTAAGCACATGAATATTATTCATATTGGCAGATATAGAAGTCATTGTAAGTTAAATAAATAATGCTCACAATTAACCATCAAATAAAACATGTATATGTGAAGATAATAAAATTAAATAAAAAATAAAAGAAACTATAACAAATAAACTCAAAGCTGCATATTTATCAAAAATATATACACAAAAGTGGGTCCATCTCAAGATACCTAATACAACATTATCATTTAGTCTATGGATAGAAATAATAACTTGTAAGTGGTACTCCTATAAATAATTCATGAACATTGATTACTAAAACAACCTAACAATATTCCTTTCTTTGGACCGACACATTATCAGCATGTATTACAAATGTATACATGTTCATAACTATCCGTAATATGGAAAAAATAACTACTTTGGGATAATTATTTCGCATAGATAAAACATACTTACGTGTTCAAAGTAAATAAAATCTTCACAATAGAGGTCACTTTGACAACATATTGTTCAATCTACTCACTTGAACAAGAAGCAAAAACAATAAAAATTTAAAAAAATAAACTTAACAAGATCCAACAAAAACTGCTTAAAAAGTTCTTGCCAAATCCCTCGTTCAATACTTATTCCATAATAAATAAAAGGAAAGATAACAAAAATAAACTGCCCCCATCATTGCAAAAAATTAAAACAAAAATTGATCATTATATTTAATAATAAATATACTCAAGAATATGTGACAAACAATTCTTGTTCCAATAGTACTAAATTAGCGCCAAAAGAAAAATAATTATTCTTAAGTTGCAAGAAACAATAATTATAATAATGGCTACAAATAATAATTAAATCTTCAATCATATAATTGGAAAAAAGCAAGATTTAGACTTAAATTCCAAAGTGAACACCAATGATCAAGTACAAACTGGAAAATGAAAGAAAAATGATGTAACACAAAAATATGACTAAAAAATTCTTGAACATGAGGCAATAAGTTCTTATTTTCTAAGAAATACTCTAAGCAAATAACCTCGCAACCACGCCACATACAACCAAAAATTATGACAAGAGACTTAAGAATCAGTGTTTTCTAGATCCTCAAAATAGCGTCAAACCAAATGCCGCTTCACAAAAAATAAAACAAAATATAGATATCACAATCCAAAATCAAGCCTTGGTTGTGACGGGTATCTCAAGTCCCACATGGACCAGTGATCATCCCCTTCACCTAACCTAGCAAGCACAACAACTTCAAGTGTCGGATGAATTTCGAACATATAAAAAGATAGTGAAAAATAAGACTAATATTAGTTCGAGGTATGTATATATGAACCATCGATAACCGAACAATCGTCTGTCACCAAAACACTTAACCAAATCACCTAAGTCCACATTAATCCAACAAAGCCTTTACAAAGCTGAATGCCAATAAAATGTTGGGACATTCCCTCGACAGTAGCCAAAAATAAATTCTAAACAAGGTCTAAGACATAGGTAATAAAGACCATAAAATGAAGCCTTCAGAGGTGGAAAGCTCGCCACTTTAATGTCAACTCACGAACTCACTCGAATACCTGATCACCACACAAAAAGTAGAAGAAGTTCTGGTTACTGCATCACGTGGGGATATAACATCTAGAGATAGTTTGAGGTTGAAATGCCAGCATATAACTCAGGGATAGAGGAATAAAATAATGCCATGATTCAAAACCAAATCAAATAACCATATGCAATCACATATATACATAAATCTCGTGTTGGGATAGGGAACAAGGTTTAGTATGCATTTAAAAACATTAACCTGGGATGTGTAGTCTAATGGCATATAACAAGGCACCCACGGGCTAATGGGCCCAGCTCTTCCCTAGCTGGAAGGACCCTAGTGCGTGTAGCCGCATGAACCAGAGAATATCCATATTCGTATATGCCTTTATGGGGGACTAGAACCTCCCATTCATATATTCATTCAGGAGACTCGAACCCTTTCCGATCATATTGACACCCGCACCATCTAGTGCAGTTTCTAGGGTTAGTCCTTTGGACTCTATTTTCACGGCCCGACTACACATCACACTTTAAAGCACAAATAAAACATTATTTACACATACACAACTATTAATCCAATTAATTAGCAAAGGCATCCTATTGGTATTGTCATACCAACACTACTAGCAAACATATAACATACCATAACCATTATTAATCAACTTGGGACTTTAACCCATTCTCTAAACAAAGACATCAATTCAATTCAATATTTTAGGGACTCGAACCCTTTGGTATTTCAAATCAATTTATGGCCAACAAGGCTTTCATAAAACCATTTACCAATCATTATCATTCTAAGACAAATGCCTTAGTTCAAAAGACAACTCAATTCAATTTATGATCTTCAAGACCTTTACAAAGCCATTCATCTTTCGTTAACATTCTCATGCCAAGAATTAGTTCAAAATATAATTTAAACTTATGACAAGATCATTCTCATTGATAATTTCACAAACAGGTTGAGGGCATACCATTATCAAAACCAAAAACTATCATATTTAGGTTTAAAACATGACCCTTTAGTTAAACCACAATTCCCATGCACCCATAAGTGCAAAAAAATTTATTAAAACATGCATAAGCATAAATTAAATCATAAGAAAACAATACCCAACAATATTCATTCAAACCCTCAACCTTGGTTTTTTAAACCACCATTAATGACTCATGAAAAACATTTTAAATAGATGAATTTAGTTAACTAACAATGAAGGAAGAGTCACATGCCTGAGTTACGAAGATTCACGAAGAGAATTTGATCTTTAAGCCCGTAGATGACCACCTTAAAGAAACTCTAACCTGATATTTCTTGAGAAGTTTTAGAGAGAGTTTAGAGAGTGTTTGATCTTGTCAAGTGTGTAATGGATGACGAAAAGGTTTTATAAGACATGGGCTCTTAAGGGCTTGGGGTGGAAAATATCCAGAATACCCTCATCTTAAAAAACCTGTAAAAAGTCCACAGGTGGCTATGAGTTAGGCCATTGATTCATCAACACAACATACGACTTTTACTATTGAGTAATCATCCAGAGAGAAAATTGGACACCCACACTGTCCACAAGACCATATGACTAGTACGGTCTAGTCGTGACCACAAAAGAACACTAAGGGCTTAGAAACCTCACAATATACAACTGGACCCTTAACCACTCGGTACATGATCATACGACTCATAAGAAGTATCTCGTAACTAGGACATAACTTGGCCAATAACACACTGGTTTGGTTACGAATTGGGTCCCTAAACTCGTAACCACACTATACAACTCATGGTGTGAGTCGTAAGAAGGGCAGAGGTTCTAAAGCTTAGGAAATTTGCAGAGGCCAATGTCCAGGGACTTTCAGTCTCCCCCACTTAGGATCATTCATTCTTGAATAATGGGACAGGGCATTGACTAGCTAAATTAAACCCCAAACATCTCTACTCTTACCTTTAACTAAGTTAAAAAACAAAGAAGCCAAGGAAATCAATCTTTCCTTTAACAAGGTCAGAAAATAAATATGTTAAGAATACACACATACCTCAAGCACGAAATTCCAGAATAGGGAATTGGAGTGAATACTTTGAATTCATGTGCTCTTCGACTTTCCAAGTAGCTTTCTCAGACTTTTGGTTTCCCAATAGAACCTTTATTGAAGCCACATCTTTCGTTCGAAAATAACAAACTTACCGATATATGATCCTCATCGGGATCTCCTCATAGGACAAAGAATACAAAACACCAATGTTCTCCAAGGGAACAACCAACGAAGGATCATCCATGTATTTCTGCAACATGGACACATGGAATAATAGATGAATGAAATGCAATATTAACAACCCCTCTCAAAACAAGTATGGGCCAACAAATTGGGGACTGAGTTTCCCATTTTTCCCAAAGTGCATCACTCTCTTCATAGGAGACACTTTCAAGAACACCCAATCTCTAACCTCAAATTCCAAGTCCCTTCATCTCACGTTCGCATTGGACTTCAGGCAACTTTGGCGGTCTTAAGCCTATCGTGAATCACCTTAACCTTCTCCATAGCTTGGTGAACCAAATTCGAGCCAGACTCCTTTGCTTCACCAACCTCGAACCACCCAATAGAGGATCGACACCTCCTACCATATAATACCTCAAATAGAGTCATACCAATGCTAGAATAGTAACAATTGTTATAGGCAAATTCAATGATAGAAAAGTGGTCAAACCAACTACCACCAAAGTCAATTACACAGGCTCGCAACATATCTTCTAGAGTCTAAATAGTTCTTTCTGCTTGCCGATCTGACTGCAGGTGAAAGGCAGTACTAAGGCTCACTTTAGTCCCCAAACCACGCTGAAATGAGCACCAAAATTGCAACGAGAACTGAGTACCACGATCCAAAATAATTGAGACAGGCTCACCATGCAACTTTACAACCTCCTGAAGGAACAACTTCACATAGTCCTCGCAGAATACTTAGTTCTCACTGGCAACAAGTGAGCCGACTTAGTCATCCTATCCACAATGGCCCAAATGGAGTTACACTGATACTAGGACTACGGAAGACCGATAATAAAATCCATATTAATTATCTCCCATTTCAATTCCAATATTTCAGTTTCTTAGAGTAGTCCACTGGGCCTCATGTACTCCATCTACACTTGCTGACACACCATACACGAAGTCACAAAGTTGGCTACATCCCGCATTATATTATTCAACCAATACATATCCTTGAGACCATGATACATCTTTGTTGAATCAGGTTAACCGTATTCCGCGACTCATGGGCCTCGACTAAAATTCTGCCTCGCAATCTATCTACGTCATAAGTACACAACCTCTATTAGTACCTCAAGATACCATCACCACTGATCTCAAAAGCCATCACCTTCTTCTTACCTACGCCATCCATGATTTTTATCAAGAAAGGGTCTAATACCTATTTCTTCTTTATTTCTGAACCAAGAGACGATTGCACCACCTGTAGCACAAATACACCACCATCCTCAGAATCCAAGAGACGACCTCAAAGGTTAACCAAGTGGTGAATATCCTTCACTAAGTCTCGCTTATTGTTATCCACATGAGCTAGACTTGTCATAGATAACCTGCTAAGAGAATTAGCGACTACATTAGCTTTACCTAGATGGTAGTGAAGACTTATGTCATAATCCTTCAGCAGCTCAAGACACCTCATATGCTTGAGATTAAGCTCTTTCTATGTGAACACATACTGCAAGCTTTTATAATCAGAAAATATAACAACATGGACTTTATACACAAAGTGACCCCAGCTCTTTAACACAAACACCATAGCCAATAGCTCCAGGTCTTGATTCGAATAAATCTTATCATGAACCTTCAACTGTCTAGATGAATAAGCAACCACCTTGCCTTGCTAAATCAACACACACCCCAAACCAACCCAGGACATATCATAATAGACGACAAAACCCTCCTTCCTTCTAGCCGAGTCAAGACCGGAGCTGAAGTCAACCTATCTTTAAGATTCTCAAATCTACCCTTGCAAGTATCAGACCATAAGAACTTCACCTTTATCTGAGTCAACATTGTCAATGGGGAAGCAATAAAAGAAAAATTTTCCACGAACCTCCTGTAATAATCGACTAAACCCAAGTAGCTTCAAATATCGATTGGAGTCGTGATTCTAGGACACTTCTTAACCACAACAACTTTCTAGTAGGATCAACTATGATCCCTTAACTAGACACAACATAATACAAAAATGTGACAGCGTTCAACTAAAATTCACATTTAGAGAACTTAGCATATAGCTGCTGATCTTTCAAGATCTGCAATTCAATGCAAAGATGATCGGCATAGTCCTTCTTACTGTTTGAGTATACCAGAATATCATCAATGAAGAGAATTACGAACAAATCCAAAAACTGATGAAAGACCCTATTCATCAAATCCATAAATATCGCTGGGGCATTAGTCAAATCAAAGGACATGACCAAGAACTCAAAATGCCCATACCGGGTATGAAAAACAATCTCAGGGATATCAACCTCCCTAATATTTAACCAATGTTGCCTGGATCAAAGCTCGATCTTGGAGAAAAATTTGTTATCCTAAAGCTGATCAAACAAATCATCTATCCTCCAAAGAGGGTAATTATTCTTCATCATCACCTTATTCAGATACCGGTAATCAATACATATCGAGAGGAAACCATCCTTCTTACACACAAATAACACCAGTGCCCCCCACGAAGACACACTAGGATGGATAAAACCTTTATCTACAAGATTCTTTAATTTCTACGTAAGATTATTTAACTCAGCCAGAGCCATTATATACGGGAGAATAGAAATAGGATGAGTGTATGTTACAAGATCTATCCCAAAATCAATCTTTCTATTGGGAGAAATACTAGGAAGGTCGTCAGGAAGACCTTAGGAAATTCATTCACCACTGGGACAGAATGTAAAAAAGGACCCTCCGAGTTAGAATCTTTAACTCAAACCAGATGATACTGACTCCCATTGGAGGTTAATCTTTGAGCTCTAAGATATGATATGAAACTCTTCTTAGGAGATAAAGAACCACCCTCCCACTCAATAACAAAATGATTAGGGAATTTAAAAATAACCTTATGGGTCCGATAGTCTAAAGAAGAATAACACGAGTACAGCTAATCCATCCCCAATATGACATCAAAATCAACTATGTCTAATTAAAACAGATCCACTTAAGTCACCCGACCATCAAAAGATACCACATAACCCTTATAGACTCTTCTAGCAACCACAGAGTCACCCACCAAGGTAGACACAAAAAAAGGGTCTGAAATGCACTCAGGACAAAAACCAAAATACATAGTCACAAATGGGGTCATATAACAAAGGATAGATCCTGTATCAAGTAAACAATACACATCACGGGAAAAGAGTTTCAACATACCAGTAATGATATCGAGATATGCCTCGGGGTACTGATGAGAAGCAAAGAAATATAAGTGATTCCGGCCAGTGCCAGCACCAGAAGCAGAAGCAACACCTTTTTGTGCGGAAGCTGATAAAGAGGAAACAAAAACCTTATTGTCCCTAAAAACAACCCTAAAAGGACAATCACACTGCATATGACCAATCTAACCCTAATAAAATATCATTTTCTACCCTTCTCACATTAGCCATGGTGCGGCTGTCCATAAAATCTACAAGAAGGATATGATGGACCAGTTTGAGCCCTACCATCCTAAGATTGGGCACCCTGTGCCCTGTGCCCTGTAACCTCCACAATGTTGAGAAAGACGATCACCCATCGATTTTTGGTAAGGAGTACTAGCCATAGATAAAGAACCATAACTCTCTCACTTCTTCTTAGGACTTTTCCCCTATCTCTACCACCCAGTTGTTGGCCTCCAGCCTGATAAAAAAATCTAAATTTCTTGATCTGCCTCTCATCAATCTCAGCTTGCTTCTTTTTTTCTTCCATAACCTGCTGTATATACACCACAAGTCGAGAAATTTCCATATCCTTGTTAAACAAGGTATCCTTACTCTCCAGAATCAACTCACGGGATAACCCAAAAGCAAACTTACACATTCTAGCTCTTATGCTAGATACCAACTCAGGACCATACCTGGACAACTAATGGAATTTCAAGGCTTACGTCTTGACCGACATCCTACCTTAAATCAGATTCATAAATTGCTCTACTTTTACCTCCATAAATTCCTGAGAAAAGAAGCGATCCAAAAAGGTACTAGAAAAGCCATCCCACAAATAGAGTCAATATCATCTCCCCTGGACTGTTCCCACCCCTCATACCATTGGTTTTCCATATTCTTCAATTGATAGGCAGCAACCTCTACACCTTCAACATCTAAAGCATGTATAATTCAGAGGATCTTCTCCATCTCATCAATAAAATCTTGAGGATACTCCTCAACCATAACATAGGTAAAAGTTAGCGGAATCAACTTCATGAATTGGCCCACACTTATGGCCTTAAAAAATACAGTGCTACACTCGAACTAGAAGCTACCAGCTGAGCCAGTATATAAATAGATTTAAAAAATTCAGCGTTCATCACATCATCCTTAGGAGCTCGAGTAGAGCTAGAGGGAACCAGTTGAACTCCAGTAGGAAAATCAGGAATTGGACCCCCAGACCGGGTCTGAAGCCCTTAAGTAGGGCATGTCCCATCAATAGTGTCCCTAAGTGGAATAAAGGATTTTCCATGAGCTTCAGATCGTCTAGGAGACATGATCTAAAAAAGCAAGCAAATAGGAATTAGAGAAATCCAAGACCTTAGACTCTATAGATCGAAGTAAGACAACAAGAAAGGGAAATATTCCTAAATGTCACATACCCTCTCTCTATAGGTGTGGCACTCTACACACCCATAAAAGAGATTCTACTTAACACGGCTTTGTGAACACCCAATTGACCATAAACCTAGGCTTTGATACTAACTTTTTCCTGAGTCAAACCAGGGCCTGGCCGTGACGGGTATCTCAAGGCCCTCATAGACCGAAGATCATCCCCTTCACCTAACTTAGCAAGCACTACAACTTCAAGTGTCGGATGAATTTCAAACATATATCAAGATAGTGAAAGATACGAATAATATTAATTTAAGGTATGTATATATGAACCACCAGTAATCGAATAATCATCCGTCACCAAAACACTCAACCAAACCACCCAAGTCCACAGTAATCCAACAAAGCCTCTACAAAGCTAAATATTAATAAAATATTGGGACATGTTCTTGACAGTAGCAAAAAATGATGTCTAAACAAGGTCTAAGAATAGGAAATAAATACCTTGAAATAAAGCCTTCCAAAGTAGGGAGGCTCACCAGTTCAATGTCAACTCACAAACTCACTCAAGTACCTGATCAATATGCAGGAAAAGTAAAAAAAGTTTTGGTGCCTGCATCACGTGGGGATATAGCGTCCGGAAATGGTTAGAGGTTGGAGAACTAGCATGTAACTCAGGTATAGAGGAATAAAATAATTCCATCATTCAAAACCAAGTCAAATTACCATATTCAATTACATATATGCATATATCTCATGCCGGGATAGGGAAAAAGGATTAGTATGCATTTAAGAACCTTAACCTAGGCTATGTAGCATAGTCTTTATAAAAAAAACACCCATAAGCTATATGGGCCCAGATCTCTCCTAGAGGGAAGGGCCCCATGTGTATAGCCACATGAACCAGAGAATATCTATATCCGTATATGCCTTTATGGGGGGACTCGAATCTCCCGGCATAGTCAAGGTGACTTAAACTCCAATATGTTCAATACGGGGGACTCAAACCTCCCATTCATATATTCATTTGGGGTACTCAAACCTCCCAGTCATATAGACACCTGCACCGGCTAGCACAATTTCCAGTATTAGTCCTTTGGACTCCATTTTAACTGCCTGGTTAAGGATCCCTCTTTAAAGCCCAATTAAAATATTCTTTACAAATACACAACCATTAATCCAATTACTACCAAAGGCACCCCGTTGGTATCGTCCTACCAACCCCACTTGCAAGCGTGCGACATGCCATAACCATTATTAATCAATTTGGGACTCAAAACTATTGTATAAATCTAGACATCAATTCAATTCAAAATTGTAGGGACTCTAACCCATTTGGTATTTCCAATCAATTTATGGCCAACAAGGCTTTCATAAAACCATTTACCAATCCTTATCATTCTTAGGCGAATGCCATAGTTCAAAACACAATTTAATTATATTTATGGTCATCAAAACCTTTACAAAACATTCATCCATCATTAATATTCTCATGCCAAGCATAATTAGTTCAAAACACAATTTAAACTTGTGACAAGATCATTCTCACTGACAATTTCTCAAACAGGTTGAGAGCATACCATTATCAAAACCAAAAACCATCATATTTAGGGTTAAACATGACCCTTTAGTTAAACCGCAATTCTCATGCACCCATATGTGAAAAACCTTTATTAAAACAAGCATAATCATAAATTAAATAATGCGAAAGAAATACCCAATAATATTGATTCAAACCCTCAACCTTGGTTTTTCAAACCACTATTAATGACTCATGAAAAATGTTTTAAACATATGATTTTAGTGAACTAACAATGAGAGAAGAATCACATGCCAAAGTTTTAAAGATTCACGGAGAGAATTTAATTTTTATGCCCTTAGATGACCACCATAAAGAAACTCTAGCCTAATATTTCTTGAGAAGTTTTAAAGATTCACGGAGAGAATTTAATTTTTATGCCCTTAGATGACCACCATAAAGAAACTCTAGCCTAATCTTTCTTGAGAAGTTTTAAAGATTCACGGAGAGAATTTAATTTTTATGCCCTTAGATGACCACCATAAAGAAACTCTAGCCTAATCTTTCTTGAGAAGTTTTAAAGAGAGTTTAGAGAGTGTTTGATCTTGTAAAGTATGTAATGGATGAACATAAGGTGTTATAATACGTAGGGTCTTAAGGGCTTGGGAGACCCGACCCAGGGGCCTTGTTGTAATCGGTATCCCAAGTCCAACTAGAACCGGGGACCACCCCAGTACCCAACCCAACCATCCAATACATACATTGAGTCAGATAAAGTCCAAACATATAATAAGATGGTGTGTAATATCACTAATCCAGACTGTGGGATAAGTCCACAACTGTGACTGACCCAAATGATTCTAACCATCCCCAAACCAAACGATAGCCTTAACCAAATCGTAAACCAAAACCACAAAAACAAAAAAATAACCAAACTAAGTTCCATTCCATAGCATAAAAGAATAGAACAACCAACAATACAGTCAACTGGTATCATCCCCATTACCAATGCCAATTTTAAGGCTGACACCATTACCGATTATTCCTATTCCAACCCATAGTAGTTCCACAAAAGCCTCTAACAAAAATAAAACCAATATTCGGTTGGGACATGCCTCCAACCATATCAAAAACCAATATGCATAAGTAAACCATAGTGTGTAAGAACATCCATGAATATAAAATGGAGCCTTTCGAAAATATGGAAGCTCACTACTTCAATCCCAAGAGTTGATCCTGAAATTCAATCACTATGCAGAAGGAGTAGAATGGATGGTTCTTGCATCGCGTAGGGATACAACTGCCAGAAGCTGGGTTAGTAAAGGAAAGCTAGCATGAACTGAGGATATGGATAAAATAATGCCAACAAGTAAAACCAAGTAAACCAACCATATGCATACAAACCATACAAATATATATATATATATATATATAACCATATCGGGAAAGGGAACTGGGTTTAGCATGCATTAAAACCATTAACCTAGGTATGTGTAGCTTAATTGTCTAAAACCACCCATGAGCTATATGGGTCCAGTGTAATCCCCTGAATGCGCCTCGATGTAGCCGCACGAACCGGAGATACCATAAGAGTAGGAGATTTTCAAGTACTCTCACCCTCCATGATACATATATACAGTTTACTTAGAGGATTCCTTTGTACCTCATAATATCATATATGGTTTCCATGACCAGCCCCTCATATCGGCTAACATGAGTTTCCAATGTTCGTTCATTGAACTCCCACCATCACGGTTAGCTATCACACCCCGCGTTTATTTTCTAATTAAAACCATTTCTAACCAACCAATCCCTTATTCCATTTATTATTAACCTAGTCTATTAATAGTGGTATCGTTATACCGACTATAACTTGCAAGTATTGTCCATAGCCAAACCTTAAAAGGTTAAGGGAATCTCATATACGAATTTACCAAGTTAACTTGAGGGAGTCCTATGTACCCCACAAGTGTTCCATTAGTATGTTTACTTGGGCGAGTCACATATACCCCACAAGTTGTTCATTAATATGTTTACTTAAGGGATTCCGTCATACTCCACAGGGAGTTTAATTAACCATAACCATAACTACCAAACCATTCCATTTAACCATTCTAAACAATTTAAACCATTTAGGGTTCCATTACCAAACCATACCATGCAATAGTTCCATTAAAAAGTCCAACAACATAGTAAAAGCATTCTCATAGGCAATTTATCAAACATATTGAGAGCATAGTATTTCCAAAACCAAAATCAAATACCAATGAACCATTCCTATGAAACAAAGTATGTAAACCACAACTAAAACATGTAAATATATAATTAAAACATGGGAAAATGATAACCAAGCCATTATAACCAAAACCCCCAATATTTATTTGATAACCCAAAACCATATAACAATTAAGCCATGAAAACAATTTACAAAATATGCCTTTAGTTGAAACTAACAATGAGGGAAGGAGTACACGCATAAAATTGAGTTGATGATAAAGAGAAATCACCAACACAAGCCCTAAATGTAAAATAAAACCCTAGATTTCTTTGCCCAAGAACTTTAGAGAGGATTAGAGAGTGTTTTCTAAGTGTTAATGAATAGAATAATAGGGCATATAACCTCCCATATATGTTAAACTCGTGAGGCCTTATTAGTTAAGTTGGGAATTATCTATATTGCCCTCACTTAAACTGCATAAAATTCTCGTCAGGGGGTACGACTAACCATACCAGTCATACCCTCAAATACGAGTGGTACCCACCACTCGTACCTTAGGCCTCTCCCTTGGACCCAACACTGTCCCAGGTATGACTTATCTAAACCAAGTCGTACCCAAAGCATACGACCCATATCTTTGACCCGTACCTCTGGCAGAATAAAATCACAAGAGATTTGAATACTATCCACCTTATGAGTCCATGGTACGACCCATACCCTAGCTTATGGCTTATAGTGAGCCACTCGTACTCAGATCTAATCTAGTCTACCACGTCTAAGATTAATTGTAGGAAAGACTCAAACCAATCGAGTTGTATCCAACTATACGACTCGTACCAACCCAAGTCGTACCCATTCCAGAATCTAATCCAATCCCACCAACCAATACCGTCAGCATATGACCAAGGCATACCATTCATACCATAGTATACAAATGGTACTCACTGGTCGTAGGTTGCCCAGAACACAGAAATCCAAGAAATTTTCTAGGAGTCACAAACCCAGTATATTTCAGTCCCCCTACTAGGAACATTCATCCCCGAATGATAGACGAGGTAGGTAAAAATATTATTTACTCCCCTTAGATGCACCTGGTCCGTAACCGATGCACTTGTCTATCCAAAATCTTAATTGGGACCTCCTCATAAGACAGTGAATCCGAGATACCTAAGACCTCCAAAAGAATCACGAAGAAGGATCACCTAGATACTTTCTCAGCATAGATACATGAAATATTGAATGAATATATCTCGAACTAGAAGGCAACTCTAATTCATAAGACAAATTACCGACCCTCTGTAAAATCACTTAAGGACCAATTAACCGGAGACTGAGCTTTCTTTTTTTACAAAACTGCATTACTCTCTTCATGGGAGATACCTTTAGGAACACCTTTTCCCCAACCTCAAACTCCAAGTCTCTACGCCTTACATCCTTATAGGGCTTTTAGCAACTTTGGGCAGACTTATGCCTATCCCGATTAACCTTCACCATTTCCATAGCCTGATAAACCAAATCCGAACCGAACATATCTGCCTCACCAAGATCGAACCACCCAATAGGAGATCTACACAACCTACTATACAATGCCTCAAAAGAGGCCATCCCAATACTAGAATGGTAGCTATTATTATAAGCAAACTCTACAAGAGGTAGCTGCTTAACCCAATTACCACCATAGTCAATCATACATGCCCGAAGCATATCCTCCTATGGATGAATAGTCCTTTCTATTTGCCCATCTGTCTATGGATGAAAATAAGATCTCAAACTCACCTTAGTACCCAATCCCTTTTGAAAAGACCGCAAGAAGTGAGATAAAAACTGCTTACCACGATCAGAGATTATTGAAATAGGTACCCCATACAACTTTACTATCTCATGAAGATACAACTTTGCATAGTCCTCCGCCAAAATATTAGTCCGCATTGGTAAAAAGTGAGATGATTTTGTCATCCTATCCATAATAACCCAAATCAAATCAAATTGTTCCCGAGATCGAGAAAGACCAGTAACCAAATCCATGTTGATCGCCTCCCATTTCCAATCAAATAACTTAATTTCTTGATACAACCCACCAGGCCTCATGTGCTCAACTTTAACTTGTTCGCTTACCATTTACTTGACTAAAAAATTAACCACATACCTCTTCATACCATTCCACTAATACAACTCCTTGAGATCATGATATATTTTAGTCGAATAGGGATGAACAACATAGAATAATTTTTACACCTCAGCCAATACCCTTTCACGCAACCCATCCATATCAGGAACACATAACACCTCTTGGTACCATCACCACTGATCTTAAAGACCATCACCTTTTGCCGACCTACGTATCTCTTGATTTTCATCAAGATAGGATCTAGAATTTTCTTCTCCTTGATTTCTGCACCAAAATACGATCAAACCACTTCTTGTACCAACACACCACCATCCTCGAAGTGTAGAAGACAGACTCCAAGATTAGACAATCGGTGAATATCCTTAACCAATTCTCATTTTTCCTTTTCCATATGAGCCAAAATCTTTATGGATAAACTGCTAAGAGCATCAATAACTACATTATCTTTACCTGGGTGGTAGTGAAGACTCATATCATAGTCCTTGAGAAACTCCAACCATCTTCTTTGCTTGAGATTTAGCTCCTTCTGAGTGAGCACATACTGTAGACTCTTATGATCTAAAAGATATCCACGTGCACTCCATACAATTAATGCCGCCAAATTTTTAAAGAAAAAACCATAACTAAAAGCTCCAAATCACGAGTAGGATAATTTCTCTTATGCACCTTCAACTTCCTTGAAGCATAGGCAATCACCTTCCCATGCCGCATCAAAACACAACCAAGTCCTAACAGGGATGCATCACAATAAACCACAAACACCTTATTACCTTCAGGCAATGTCAAAATCGGAGTTGAAGTTTGCTTATCCTTAAGATTCTCAAAACTCTATTCACACGCTTCTGACCAAGAAAACTTTACCTTCTTCTGAGTTAACATAGTCAATGGGGAAGCTATAGAATAAAACCCTTCCACAAACCTCCTTTAATACCCAGCCAAACCCAAGAAGCTCCAAATATCGATTGGAGTTATGGATCTAGGCCACCTTTTAACCACACTCACCTTTTGAGGATCCACCATGATCCCCCCACTAGAAATAATGACCAAGAAAAGTTACAACGTTTAACCAAAACTCATACTTGGAGAACTTGGCATACAACTGATGTTCCTTAAAGCTCTGCAACACCACACAGAGGTGATGAGCATGATATGCCTAACTCTTAGAATACACCAGGATGTCATTAATGAAATCACTAACAAAAAGATCTACAAACTGCCTGAAAGCCCTATTCATCAAGTCCATAAATGCCATCGGGGTATTAGTTAAACCAACTAACATCACCAAGAACCAGAGTTCCCATACCGAGTTTGAAAAGCCATCTTAGGGATATCCTCTTCCCTAATCTTAAGCTGATGATACCCAGACCGAAGATCTATCTTAGAAAAAAACTTGGCATTTTGCAATAGATCAAACAAGTCATCTATCCTTGCAAGAGGATACTTGTTCTTAATCATTACCTTATACAACTGCCAATAGTCGATGCACATCCAAAGGGAACCATCCTACTTGTGAACTAAATTTATCGATGTACCTCATGGGGATACACTAGGATGAATAAACCATTTATCCAAAAGATTCTTAAGTTGCTTCTTGAGTTCCCTAAACTCAATCAGAGCCATTCTATAAGGAGGAATAAAAATTGGATAAGTGTCTGGAACCAAATCAATACGAAGCTCAATCTCCCTATCCAGAGGAACACCAGGAAGATCATCTGGAAAGACCTCAGGAAACACATTTACTACTGGAACTGAGTGTAAAGAAGGACCTTCTGCGTTAAAATATTTAACCCAAACCAAATGATAAAGACACCCTTTAGAGATTAATCTCCGAGATCTAAGATAAGAAATAAACCTTCTCCTAGGAGCTAGGGATCCACCCTCCCACTCAATAACCAGTTCACCAGGGAATCTAAAGACAACCTTATGGGTTCGATAATCTACGGACGCCTAACAAGAGTGTAAACAATCTATCCTCAGAATAACATCAAAATCCACCATATCCAGCTCAAACAAATCCACCAAAGTCTACCTACTACCAGCAGATACCACTTACCCCTACAGATCTTTTTAATAACCATACAACTATATATGGGGTCACATAAGAGAGTGTAGACCTCGAATCAAGCAAGTAATACACCTCATGAGAAAAAAGACATAACATACCAATCACGACATTAGGAGATGACTCAGACTTCTATCAACATGCAAGAGAATAAAACCTATTACGACCAACACCAATACCAAAAGTAGGAGAAGACACTAAAGCAACACCACTA
This sequence comes from Capsicum pubescens, assembly GCA_030864215.1. NCBI lineage: Eukaryota > Viridiplantae > Streptophyta > Magnoliopsida > Solanales > Solanaceae > Capsicum > Capsicum pubescens. The sequence continues at coordinate 104,655,411 of CM061543.1, forward strand.
GGCGCAGAAGCAAAAGATAAAGCAATCAGAGATTTGACCGCTCCCGAAGCACCTTACCAACTGATATTTTTGAGCATATGGATTTCCTGACCATATTTAAAACATTTTTCCCTCCCTTAATCACAAAATCCCCGATGAAGATGACCACAAAACCGACAAGGAGGGTATGAAGAAGCTGACTATGCCTCACTCACTTGAGATTGGTCACTCTATGCCTAAAATTATCACCACCCTGCTGACGCCTATCACCCATAGGCTTTAGGTAAGGGGCACTAGCAGAAAAGAAGGAACCAGAACTCCTCCACTTCTTTATTGGAAACTTACCGACATCCTGAATTACTTGTTGTTGCCCACCACCTTGTTCAAAGGACCTAAACTTCTTACTCTGCCTTTCTCCAAACTCTGCTTGTTTCCTCTTTTCTTCCTCCACCTGTTGCATATGAACCACCAACCTAGACATATTTATATATTTGATTAGCAACACAGTCTTACTTTCAAGGATCAATTGTCGAGATAGTCCAGAAGTGAACTTTCTTATCCTTTCTCTCAAATCAGACACCAATTTTAAAGCATACCTTGATAGATAATGAAAGTTCAAGGCATATTCCTTGATTGACATTTTTCCTTATATCATATTGATGAATTCCTCTACCTTCATTTCCTCAGATCCTGAGGAAAGAAGTGTTCTAGAAAAGCATTTAAGAAAGTAACCTATAAGGACAACTTCTCAACATCACCTCTATCCCTATCACACTCCTTGTACCACTTGTATGCAACATTCTTGAGCTGGTAAGCTACAAAATTCACCCCTTCTATAATTGTAGCCTATATCACCCTGAATATCTTATCTATTTCATTCAAGAAACCCTCTAGATCCACCTCTACCTTTACACTAATAAAAGTAGGAGGATTAATCTTTATAAACTGGTCAACCCTTGTGGACTCAACAGATGAAACACCAGATGCATCCCGCTCAGCCTGAGCAGCAACCAACTGAGCAATAGTATGAATTAATTGACGAAATTCCACATTCATTACCTCACCCCAAATAGGAATAGTAGAAACTGGTGAAATTTTAGAAATATCTGGGACTAGACACTTAGATAGAGTATAGATCCTCTATATCCCTCTATGTTGTCCCCAGATGGGACAAAAGAGTATTCTTGCATTCTAGATTATTTAGGCATAATCTGAAAAGTGAACAAACTAGGATTAGAAAGGACCTTAGATCTTGCAGCTTGAAATAGAATACCAAGAAACTGAGACATTCTTAAAATCCATGCAACCTCTCCTTATGAGTTTGGCGCGCTACACACCTTTAAAAAAGACTCTACTAGACACGACTTTATGGAATCCCAATTGACCATGAACCTAAATCTCTGATACCAACTTGACACAATCCGACTAGGGGCCTTGTCCTAATCGGAATCCCAAGTCCAACCAAGACCAGGGACCACCCCCACTACCCTACCCAATCATCCAATGCATACCTAGAGTCAGATGAATTCTGAACATATAATAAGATAGTGTATAATAGCACTAATCTAGACTTTAGGATAGGTCTATAACTATAATTGACCTAAGCAATTCCAACCGTCCCCAAACTAACCAATAGACATAACTAAACCGTAAAACAAAACAAACCAAGTTCTATTACATAACATAAAAGGATGGAACAACCAATAATACAGTTAACCGGTATCATCCCCAATACCAATGCCAATACTAAGACTGACACCACTACCGATCTCGCCAATTCCAACCTATAGTAGTTTCACAAAAGCCTTTAACCAAAAGAAAAACAATATCCAAATGGGGCATGCCCCTAACCATAGCCAAAACCAATATCCATAAATAATAAAATAGAGTCTTTCGAAAAGATGGAAGATCATGACTTTAACCGCAAAAGATGATCCTGAAATTTGATCACTATGTAGGAGAAGTAGAATGGACGGTTCCTACATCACATAGAGATACATCTACCTAAAGATGGGTTAGAGGGTGAACTCTAGCATAAACTCAATATATGGATAAAATAATGTCAACCATCTGGATTAAACCATACATATATGTATAACTATGTCGGGAAAGGGGACCGGGTTTAGCATGCATTAAAAACCATTAACCTAGGTATGTGTAGCTTAACCATCTAAAACCACCCACAGGCTATATGGGTCCAGTGTAACCCCGTAAATGGGCACCAATGTGTGTAGCCACATGAACCGGAGATACCATAAGAGTAGGAAATTCCCAAGTACCCTCACCCTCCAAGATACATATGTACAATGTACTTAGAGGATTATCGTGTACCTCATAGTATCATATATGATCACCATGACCAACCCCTTATGTCTACAAATATGAGTTTTCAGTGTTTGTTCATTGAACTCCCACCTTCACAGTTAGCTATCACACCTCGCAATTATTGCCCAACTAAAACCATTAAAAACAACCAATCCATTATTCCATTTATTATTAACAAAGGGTATTAATAATGGTATTGTCATACCGACTATAACTTGCAAGTATTGTCTATATCCAAACCTTAAGAGGATAAGGGATTTTGGTGTACCCATTTTCCAAGTTAACTTGGGGAAGTCCCATGTACCCCACAAGTGTTCAATTATTATGTTTGGTTAGGGGAGTCCTATGTACCCCACAAGTTGTTCATTAACATGTTTACTTGGGGGATTCCATTGTGCCCCATAAGGAGTTCAATTGACCAAAACCATGACCACCAAACCATTTAAACCATTTAGGATTTCATTACCAAACCATACCATTCAATAGTTCCACTAAAAAGTCCAACAACATAGTAAAAGCATTCTCATAGGAATTTTATCAAACATATAAGGGGCATAGTATTTCCAAAACCAAAATCAAAAACCAATTAACCATTCCTGTGCAGCCAAGTATCCAAAACACTATTAAAATATGTAAATACAAAATTAAAATATAGGAAAACCATAACCAAGCCATTATAACCAAAACCCCCAATATTTATTAGAAAACCCAAAACCATATAACAATTAGGCCATGAAAAGAATTCACAAAATATTTTTTTAGTTGGAACTAACAATGACGGATATACATGCCTTAAATTGTGAAGATAATGGAGACAAATCACCAACACAAGCCCCAAATTAATTCTTAAGATAAAACCCTAGCTTTCTTTGCACAAGAACTTTAGAGAGGATTAAAGAGTGTTTTCTAAGTGTTAATGAATAGAATAATAGGGTAAATAACCTCCCAAGTGTGATAAAAGTTGTGGGGCATTATTAGGTTAAGTAGAAAAATATCCAGATTGCCCTTGCTTAAACTGCATAAAATTTCTCTCAGGGGGTCTGACTAACCTTACTAGTCTTACCTTCTAATACGAGAGGTACCCAGTACTCGTACCCTAGGCCTCTTCTTTGGACCCAACACTGTCCATGGTACAACTTAACCAAATTAAGTCATACCCAAAACATATGACCCATACCCCTGGCAAAATAGAATCAAAATAGGTTTGAACATTATCCTCCATACGTGTCCATGGTACGACTCGTACCCTACCTTATGACTTATGGTGAACCACTCATACTCAAATCCAAGTTAGTCTACCAAGTCTAAGATTAAGTAAAGGAAAGACCCAAACCAAATGACCTGTATACAACCATATGAATCGTACCAACCTAAGTCATATCTATTATAGAATCCAATTTAATCACACCAACCAACACTGGTTAGCAGACAACCAAGGCATACCACCCGTACCCTAGTATATGACTGGTACCTACAGGTCGTATGTTGTCCAGAAACCAGAAATCTAGGAAATTTTCTAAGGGTCCCAAACCTAAGGTGTTTTATTGGGGTAGGAAATATCCAGAATACCCTAAGCTTAAAAGCTATAAAAAGTCCGCAGGTGACTACGAGTCAGGCCATTGAGTTGTCAACACAATATTTGACTCTTACCATTGAGTCATCTCCAAGATAGAAAATTGGACACAACACACTGACAAACTTATGAATCCCCTGCCCCAGTTGTCACCAGACCATACGACTAGTATGGTCTAGTCGTGACCACCACAGAACACAAAGGCTTTGACACTGGACAACATATGATAGGATCCTTAACCACTAATCATATGATCATATGACTCATAAGTAGTCTTTCATAACTAGGACATAACTTGTCCAATAATACATTGGTTTGGTTACGACTTGGGTTCCTAGACCCGTAACCATACCATACAACCCGTAACCATACCGTAAGAAGGGCAGAAAGCCTAAAGCTCAGGAAATTTGCAAAGGCCAAAGTTCAGGGTGTTTCAACAGAGAGATTATCACTTTCACATTATAAAGGCATAAATATCACATCTAATAATCCAACAAGATCCCGTTCTTGATATCACTTGTTAGAACATTTTAAAGAATCCACTACAAGATCATAAGTAAATTATTAAACAGTAAAATGAATATAGAAGAATGATAGGAACACTAACCTTGTTCCATTACAATAAGTGAATCAAAGAAATTGAATCTTCTAAGTCTTGATACCCCTTTTTAATTATTTCTTCTCAATGATGGACAAAAAATAAAAAGATGCGATGTCTGACTCAGGGACCAATTATATATATAATACGCTTAAGTGCCTTTTTAGTTGAAAAGGTACCTTTTCAAGATAGGTGCCTTTTTTTGAAAAGGTGCCTTTTCCGAAACGGTGCCTTTTCAGGAAAGGTGACTTTTCTGGAAAGGCGCATTTTCTATAAGTTTCCATCAAACTTTAGGAAAAGTTCATGGTTTTCTATAATTTCAGTTAAACCCATACTAATAGATATTTACTTTTAGACCCAAAAACTTTAATAAGTTATTATATCATAAATTGGGCTTCTTTATAAATAACATATCTATTTATAGTATATTAATATGTGAGTCCACAAAATACAAATTACTAACATAAAAACCTTAACACTTTATATATTTAAGGATCGGTTGATTAAAAGAATTTTTTTCTATATTGGAGTAATACTCCTTTGGAACTTCAATCATTAATAATAAATTTAATTGGTACATAGAATTTCAAGCAAATGTATATTAGGAAGAGATTTTTAAAGTTAGAAATATATCCTATAGAGATTTATATATTTGTATGAATAGTTTATCTTTTGAAACATATAAAAATCGATCTATATGCTTTACAATTTTTTCTTTATAGCAAGAAGTTGATAGATGTAGGACTACAATTTCTATTATATTCTTACTTACGAAATATTTATTATTTCCTGATCATTCTAAAATTTGGGTACTATGCATATCCTTCACACTCCTTTCAATTTTTTTTTATTAATGGAAACCATCAAAATAACTTTCTCCATAATCAGACTTCTTGACCAAATAGAAGTTACAATTCGAAAGAGATTTAAACTTTACATTTTCTTTTTTAAGATAATATTAATTTAATTTAAGATAATGTTTACTTAAAAGTTAAAGGAGGAGCTTACCAGTAGCACTACTAGCAAAGCTAGCGATAGCAGCAGGAGCAGCGACCAACAAAGGAGAGGAGAAAAATGGTAGAGGAGAGAAGAAAGAGAAAGAAAAAAGAGAAAGAAAGGAAAAGAGAGGAGAGGAGGAAAAATATGATGGTTGGCCTAATATGTTGACTAAAAATTTGACCACAAAAGAGATCCTATCCACTGCTTTATTAAAAAATTATGTATATAGTTTAAATTTTTAAAATATAAAAATTATGTATTCATTAATAAATTAAAAATGTCAAAAACTGACGCACATTGTCGTTTCAATGAAATTATTTATTTATTTATTTATTTTATAAAAGTAAAACTATCCATCGTATTTATAAAAAGTAATTAAAATTATTTATTAATTATTTTGACACAAAAGTTCATGAAAAAAGTAGCAAACATTGAGACACACTTCGTCGCTACTGCGTAGCTTTTCTTAAAAGTTAAATATAGATTAAAAAATAATATTAAAGTGATAGATATGATTGTTTTCCAAAAATTATTTTTTCTTTAAATAATAGCATTGTTGTCCGTCACTTTTATAAAAAATATTATAAATTATTTATTAATGCTTTTGCATAATTAAGGTTGGGCATTCAGTTGGTTTGGTATGATTTGATTTTTAAATTTTAATTTAATTTTTTAATTTTTGAATTGGCAAAAATGACAATCATAATTGAGCTAAAAAAAATTCGATTCATTTCAGTTCTATTTTTTCAAATTAGATTTCTTTTTTAAATCAATATATTTGGCCTTTTTTGTCATAACTGGGCTTTTGTTATTAGATTTTTTTTAGCAAAATAGTTTTTTTCATCTCAATTTTCATTTTCCTTCAACATGATTTACTCTATCATTCCAAATTCACTAACGTTATTTACATTTTCAAACATGATCTATATTTCAATAACTAACTTGAGAAGTGCAACAATGGCAAAAAGAACTTTGGCAACAACTGTTGGCTACCATTTTTAAGAATTTGAACACAAGTAACTCTTTATAGTAAAATAAAAGTACTGCTTTGCTAAATTATTGGAGAAGTTCAACTATGTCTAACTTTAGAGCAAGCTCAAAAGAAAACAACATTCTAGTAAGGAGTCAAAAAAAGAGTTCAAATTAATATGAAACAAGTCATAATAATCAGGAAGCTACCAATAAATCATAATAGCATGACAATAATTTTGATTGATAATGAATCCATCACACCACAAAATAAGATAGAAAAACAGTAAGCTAAGCAAATAATATAACTTGGTGCAACAAACTAGTAAATTAAGAAAGCATAAGTGCATAACTGCATAATATCCCAATCAAACCATAAAATAAGATAGAAAAATTGAAAACAGTCTCTAAGATCCCAATCAAACCACAAAACAAGATAGATAAGCAATGCCCAAGAAACTGAAAAGAGAATAGAATCAAATCAACAAAAATTTAGAAACTGAAAATATAACAAACGATCCAAATTAGTAGAACACCAGACGATCGAACAAAGTCACCAGCACAAAACCATGATCCAACTTCTTCCAGCTCCTTTAAACTTACTTCTTCACCATAAAGCACAAATTAAAGTAACAGGCAGATGCAAACGAGATAGAAAAATTAATAGAAAATAGGTAGCTCATAATTCACACATAAACTCAAATGAGTAACCAATATATAATACATACAAAAAACTAAAAAAACCTTATCAGAATCCAAAAACTAACTTCTCAACAAAGTAGAATCAGTGCCTAAATAGACGTTAACAATGACAACATCAACTATATCATACAACTTGTTTGGATGGTCATTACCTATTATATTATGTTGTTAGTTCAAATATAATGTTTCCAAAACTGAATTAATAACAAACATTTCAATAACAAACTTTCTTAGTAGAATAAAAATAGCAAGAATAAAGAAAATAAAGATAAAACTAGCAGAAGAAAAGACATTTTAGTTGAATCCAATTTTCATTCAAGAAAATTGAATTCAAACCAATAAAAGAAAAGAAGAAGAAAAACCCCAACACACACTTTAAAAGCACTTAACCACCGGTCACCATAAAAAACAATTCACATTTGCTCTATAACAATTATAAATCAACAACTCTAGACGTTGTTCGACTTCAAGCCATTTCTGAAAAAGCACGAGACACTTGTTAGTATTATGAAATATAAGTAAGAAATTATTTTTAATATTATAAATACAGAATCATAAGATTCTTACAAATTCTAAGTTCTCAAGATACTCTAAATATTCCTCGATATTAATTGGAATTAATTCACTTCTAATCCAATCTCGAAGAAAAATAAGAGATTGCAGTAATTTAGAAGTCAACGATCTCTTAAAGTGATCAAGAACATGACCTCCCATGCTAAATGCACATTCAGATGCGACACTAGAATTGGAAATAGCTAATGCATCATGATCCACCTCCACGAGATCGAGAAATTCTGAATTGTTAGCTTTTCACCAATCTTATATATATATATATATATTAAAATATACCAAATCTGGTCAATATCTTCAGTAGTATATTTTTTCAACTCTAATTTACTGCTTGAGTCTTTACTAACTTTTTGTGTTTCTCAAATTACTATTTTTGTTCTCATTGTCCTTCTTCTTTGAATGTGCTCATTACCACTTACACTAGACATACACAGTGAGTTTCCAGAAGAAGAATAAGAAGAAGAAGAAGAAGAAGAAGAAGAAAAAGAAGAAGCAGTAGGTGAACATGAAGAGATTTTTGATAATTTCTTAATATAATGATCAAACAATGTTTCATATATGTCTCCACTTTATTGGATAGCTTATCCCCAACTTCCTTTCCAAACATATATGCAATTGTAAAGAGATCATAGTCAAGTTTGTTATGGGGATCCAACACAGGTAAAATAAAGATCGTGATGTTCATTTTGTCTGGATCACCCGATTAATTTCTAAAATTATCTCTCATAATTTTTCATGGCCCAAATGGTCATGATTGACACCTATCCTAACATGTGGTGGAAGAACCATACTAAGCATACCCTTACTTACCGAAAGTGTTACTCTCACATTTATATTATATAAATACTTATTTGTTAAATAAGTTATGAAAAGAGTTTCATTTAAATAAAATCATAGTCAAACAACACATCATCCATAAGGTAAATAGAGTGCGAAAACCTGTGTTTATTACAATTACCAGGACCTGAAGTCACCGTACAAGGATATCTAAGAATAACTAAGTTTGGAACAACTGAAATATCCAAAGAAATAAATAATAGAAAACTGTCTCAGTCCTAAAACAAGGGACATCTACATCAAAAAAAGATCTGAAGGTTACCCAAATATGGTCACCCTTAAAACCAAGTCAGAACTACCACCTAGAGTCGAGGTCACGTGTCAGCCGCTAGAAGATGTTCTTTACTAAACAAAAGAAGAGCATTGTAATGCCCCAGGTTTTGATCCTGCAAATTTCTAGATTTAGTCATCACTGTCTAGGGTATGACTTAAGTAACAAGTTATAAAGACTTCTTAAAAGCTGTATAGTGCCAATCGTGGTCTAACCGGTGAGATGTTCTATTATATCTATTGTGGTTACGACTGGGACCCTACGAGTAGTAAGGACTTGTCCCGAGTCGAGTCGTAGGTTGTGACTCGTGACCTTACCAGTCGAGTCAGGGAGTTACATTTCCTGCATGATTTTATTAAGGACATTGTGATCTTTTTCTTTTATCTCATTACTTTACACGACTTAAAACCATTCCCTTATCCCTATTTCAACCAATTAAGATAACATAAATACTTTCTTCTCTCTTAACTTTCCCAAGTAAGAACAATTAGGATTTCAAGGGAATTGGTTATCTAGGCTTTAAATTGGGGCTCTTTCTTCGAATTTCTTGGGGTCTTCAGGCATGTATCTCTTCCCTAACTTTTTTTTATATAAATCATGTGTTTAATCATGGTTTATGTGGATTTAATTGTTGGTCTTTGAATGACGGGTCAAGGGTTTTGTATGATTACTACTTGGTTGGTTTTTTCGATGGTTTTGGAATTGTTTTTCATGTTTTATCTCATGGTCTTTGAATTAAAATTGTGCATGTGTATGGTGATTAGGAATAGGGTTGTGGATTCCCCCAGGTTTTATGGAATTTATTTTGGAATTGGTATTAATGTCAACCCATTTGCATAACTAGTTTTAAAATGGACAATTACATTATTTTGCTTATAGTTTTAAGCTATCTCATTGAATTAATGGCTAAATGGATAAAAATGGTTTTGAAAAAGGCCTCGATGGACACGGTAATGGCTTTATATATGAACTTGGGGATCATAAATTCCCCCAGGTTGATGGATAATTGGAATGACATAATTCTATAAGTTTGGAAGCATAATTAATTGGTATGACGACACCAACGGTAAATGCCTAAATGGATAACCACTTTGTTAAATGGATAAGTTATGTGAAAATATTTTAATTAGGCTTAAAGGGGGTTGTGTAGCTTTTCATGAAAGGTGGAGATCCCGAGGTGACCAATACTAGAAACTATATTTGCTGGCGTGGGGTTCTTTGTGATCGTGTGCATAGTTCATACTTTATACATATTTTGGAATGGCCGAGGTAGTGGATTTCCTATCCTTTCCTTGGATTATTTCCTTGTTCGTGAAACTAACACGCACTAGGACTTTTGTAGTAGGGGGAGATGAACCCATATAGACCGTGGGTGCCTTTAGGATGGTTAGAGTTATATAGTCTAGTTAATGATTTTTCTCCTGATGTGGTCACTGGTACATTATAAGTTTTCCATTTGCATGTTTATGCTTTGCTAGATCCAGAAGCTTCTTTGTTATCTGTTACTCCATATATAGTAGTTGATTTCAGAGTCAGTCCCAAAATTCTAGCAGAGCCCTTGTCAATTTCTACCCCAGTAGGTAAATCTATCATAGCCTGACAGGTATATAGGAACTATCCAGTTATGATATCTCAGAAAGTCACTTCAGCAAATTTAGTCGAATTAGAGATGACTGATTTTGACGTCATTCTCAGCATGGATTGGCATCATTCCTTCTATGCCTCAGTCAACTACATAAATAGAGTTTTCCAGTTTCATTTTCTGAATGACCCCATCCTAGACTGGAAGGGTAGTACTTCAGCACTTAGGGGTCAACTTATTTCTTACCTTCAGGCTAAAAAGATGATATCTAAGGGATGTGTCTACCATCTCATTCGAGTCTAGGACTCTAGTTTAGAAACCCCTACTCTTGAATCAGTATCAGTAGTATATGAATTCCCAGATGTGTTACCTGAAGATCTTCCCAGAGTTCCTCCCGAAAGGGAAATTGATTTCGGAATTGATCTTCTCCCAGATACTCAGTCCATCTCTATCCCTCCATGCAGAATGGCTCCAGCAGAACTCAAAGAATTAAAGGAACAATTAAACGATCTCTTAGATAAGGGATTCATCAAACCCAGTGTGTCCCCGTAGGGCACACCAGTGTTTTTTGTGCATAAGAAAGACGATTCTCTCAGAATGTGCATAGATTACCGTTATTTAAACAAGGTTATAGTCAAGAAAATGTATCCACTCCCCAAAATTGATGACTTGTTTGACCAACTTCAGGGTGTCAATTATTTCTCTAAGATAGACCTTCGATCAGTCTATCATCAGCTCAGAGTCAGAGAAAGTGACATCCCAAGAACAACTTTTTAAACTCGGTACAGTCACTTTAAATTTTTAGTTATGTCCTTTGGTCTTACCAATTCCCCAGCAGCCTTTATGGACTTGATGAACCGTTTGTTCAAGCTCTACTTGTACATGTTCATCATAGTCTTCATAGATGATATTTTTGTTTACTCCCGTAGTGAACACGATCATGCAGACCATCTCAGAATAGTATTGCAGACTCTCATAAACCATCAATTATTCATCAAATTCAGTAAGTGTGAATTTTGTCTAAAGTCAGTAGCATTCCTTGGCCATATAATTTCCGATGATGGAATTATAGTTGATCCCTAAAAGACCGAAGTAGTGAGAAACTGGCTCAAACCCATCTCTCCGTCAGATATCAGGAGTTTCTTAGGTTTGGATGGCTATTACCAATAGTTTGTTAAGGAATTTTCATCTATTGTATCCCCTATATCAAGATTGACTCAAAAGAAAGTCAAGTTCCAGTGGTCAGATCCTTGTGAGAAGAGTTTTTCGGAGTTGAAGACTCGGCTCACTACAACTCTAGTTTTGACCCTACCAGATGGTTCAGATGGTTCTGATGTGTACTATGATGCTTCTAGAGTTAGATTGGGTTGTGTTCTGATGCAGAAAGGTTAGGTCATAGCCTATTCCTCTAGACAACTTAATCCCCATAAGAAGAACTATCCTACTCATAATCTTGAGTTAGCAATAGTAGTTTTTGCCTTAATGATTTGGAGGCATTACTTATATGGTCTGCACGTTGATGTTTTCACTGATCATAAGAGACTTCAGTATGTGTTCTCTCAGAAAGACTTTAACCTCTATCAGAGAAGGTGGTTGGAATTATTGAAAGACTATGACATGAGTGTTCTGTATCATTCAGGCAAAGCCAATGTCTTGGATGATACTCTCAGCAGAATGTCTATAGACAGTGTTGCCCATGTTGAGAACAATAATAAGAAGTTAGCCCAGGAAGTTCATCAGCTAGCCCAACTAGGTGTTCGCTTAGTCGATTCAGCAGAAGGTGATGTGTGGGTACAGAGTAGCTCAGAATTATCCCTAGTTTCTAAAGTAAAGAAAAAGCAGGATAGGGATCCCAGTCTAGTCTAATTGAAGGAATCAGTCATAAATCAGAAGGTAGAGGTTTTCTCCCAAGGGGGAGATGGTGTTTTTCCTTGTTAGAGTTATCTGTATATGCTAGGTGTAGATGAATTGAGGTAGTGAATTCTTGCAGAAGTGCATGGTGCGTGCTACTTTATTCATCCAGGGGCCACTAAGATGTACCATGATTTGCGACAGATCTACTGGTGGAGTGGGATGAAAAGAGATATTGCAGAGTTTGTGGATAAGTGCTCAATATGTCAGCAGGTTAAGATTGAGCATCAGAAGCCTAGTGGGTCCATGCAGGAGTTCAGTATTCCCACCTGGAAATATAAAAAAGTGAATATGGACTTCGTGATGGGCTTGCCTCTTACTCGTCGTCAGCATGATTCAGTTTGGGTCATTGTAGAGAGAATGACCAAATTATCTCATTTCCTTCCAGTTCATACCTCTTATTCAGATGAGGATTATGCCAAACTCTATATCAGGGCGTTAGTTAGATTGCACGGTGTTTTATTATCCATTATCTCAGATAGAGGTACCCAGTTCACCTTTTATTTCTAAAAAGTATTCCTAAAGAGTCTTGGTACCCGAGTTCATCTCAGTACAGCCTTTCATTCTGATACAAATTGTCAAGCAGAAAAGACCATTCAGACCTTTAAAGATATGCTGCGACTATGTGTGATAGACTTTAAAGGTAGTTGGGATGACCATATGCCTTTTATTGAGTTTGCATTCAACATCAACTATCACTCTAGTATTCAGATGGCTCCATTTAAGGTTCTATATAAGAGGAGGTGTAGATCTCCCATTGGTTGGTTTGAAGTGGGTGAGGCCACAGTAGTAGGGTCTGACTTGGTTCTTGATACCTTAGAGAAGGTTCAGTTGATCAGGGAAAGGCTTAAAACAGCTTAGAGCCGACAGAAATTGTACACAAATGTGCACAGAAAGGATCTTGAGTTCGAGATTGGTGACTATGTGTACTTAAAGATCTCTCCTATGAAAAGAGTGAAGTTTTTTGGAAAAAAAGGAAAACTCAGTCCCTGATATGTCGATCTTTACCGAATTCTTAGCCATTTTAGAAAGTTAGCTTATGAGCTTGAGTTACCTTCAGATTTATCTTCAGTTCATGCAGTGTTCCATGTCTCCTTCCAAAATAAATGCATAGGTGACCCAGCAGTCATAGTCCCTATTGAGGGCACATATATTCAGAACAACCTATCTTATGAAGAGAGACTAAAGGATTCGCAGACTAAGGAACAAAAAAGTTCCTCTAGACAAAGTTCTTTGGCAAAATCAGTCCATTGAGGGAGCTACTTGGAAAGTAGAAGAAGACATGCGATCCAAGTATCCTCATCTATTCTCCGCTAATCCAGACTCAAATCAAGGTAATAGTTTCCTTAAGATTAATCAATTTCATGTTCAGATTTCAGTTACAAACTTGGTATCAGTTTCCATTGCATGTTTAGTTATACGTTCATGAGCCAGTTCAGTCATGTATCCATGCATCAGATATGCATGTTTAGTATATAGATTCAGTTTATCAGTAATCCCAGTCATACATTCATGAATCATGTCCAGCTATACACATGCAATAGATATACATGTTCAGTATGATAATTCAGAATACCAGTAATATCAATCATCAAGTCATGTTCAAGATGTTCATACCCTGTAAGTAAGTTAGTCTCTCAGTATTCTCAGTCTCAATAGTCTCATTCGAGGATGAATGTTCCCAAGGGGGAGATAATGTAAGACCTCACAAAATCCTAAGCTTACTTCAGTCCTTTAGGCTTGTAATACCTAAGTACTCAGACTTAGTGTCATTTTAGCATACGAAGGTTGGTAACCTTATTTAGAAACCTTTATGTCCATTAAATTTTGATGTGTAGGTTGATTCATGATCAGGAATGTCCTTAGGTGTTTCTAGACAAGTTTTGGATTTTTCGGACTTCGTTTGAAGCTCTGTTGGAATCCTAAAATAGTGGATCAATGCGATCTTGGCGAACTGCATCGACTATTGCATTGATTTATATTTTCCCCAGCTACAAGTGTCCAATTCCAGTGAATCAACGCGGTCATGGCATGACGTATTGGTTATCGCGTCAATACCATCGATGCAACGCGTCGACCTGCGCATCGATAACCCAGTTTTCAGTCATTAAAAGACTACATTCTTGGGGGTATTTAGGTTTTTTTCACTCGACTCTAAGCCTCTAAAAAATTAAATTAAACTCCCTATAGAGTAAATATACTCATTCATTCTCCAATTAGCTCAAGAACAAAACCCTAGTTGCTTAAATTTAAAATCAAGAACTCAATATTCAACCATAAAATTTCAATAATTCTTCAACACGTGTATATGAAGTTTTCATCCAATGGTTTCTTCCACCCTTGGAGTCCAAGAATCTCTTTTAAACTTCAAGTAATTGATTTTATGATTTCCATGGTTGGAGTTAAAGTGTATCCATGATTGCTATTTAGATTAAGTTCCTAATTTATGATTATATATATATCTCATGTGAAATTGATCATTATATATATAGATTCATGTGAATCCATGATAAACCCTTGACTTGTTAAATTAGAGATGAATTATGATGCTCACTTGTTGTTCAATACTATTTGCATATTCTATGCTCACCAAGTGCTTGATAAATTGTCCATGTGAACTATTAAGAGAATGAAATCTTGTCAAGTTAGATTATGTGCAAGTTATATCATGCAAGTGTTTATCAAAATTCTCCAATGTATGAATGATGATAAAGTTCATAGTTTACATGTTTCATGTTATGCCATGTCTCTTAATTTATGCAATCGAGTCCTGGGGGTACATGTACCTGACAATTTAGCTGATTACCTAGAGCCATGGTCAGTCATAGAACAGTATCTGTCACAACACATTAGTAGTACTCTAAGTCAGTTACAGAACTCAGGAAAACACAGTAGAATCCATACTAGTCCAGTCTAATTCAGTATCCAGTTCAAACCTCGGTAAACTCAGTCAGCCTTCAGAATTCAGTAGTATTCCATCAGTCAATGGAACTCAATGAACTCAGTTTAGTTAAGCTAAATAGTAATCTCAGTAACCGTTCAGTCCAGCCTAGTACAAACTAGAAATCAGTTCAATATCTATTTAGTTGGGAGTACGATTCAGCATCGAGTTAACCCAGTTTTGGGGGCATTCCTATCAGCAGAGGGTTTGACCCTTAGTAGCAATCCCTGCGTTACAGAACTACATAGCCAGCATAGGTTGAGGTATATTCCTTCCAGACATTATGAGTGTTGATACTTCTCATTCGAGTTATCCTTCTAGTGAGGGTTGACAGAAGAGCTTCCTGTCAGTGGGGGTTATGTCATAGCTTGTCCTTACCCGTGGCACGGTATTGAAACCCTTCCAACTGAGGTTACAAGTTATACCCCAAATCAGTTAGAGAAGGGGCATTTCGGTTAGATGATTACCTCCCACAGTCTCAGTTCCAGTCTCGGTCTCAGAATATAACTTAGTTCAGTTCTATAGATTCAGGACTATCAGACATGGTCACTCAGCTCAATATAGAAATCAGTATAGTTCCACAGTACTTAGAATTGTCAGATACAGTCAGTTAGATAATCAGTAATATAGTATTTGCAAACCCAGATATCGATTATTAGTATTCCGATTCAGTACTGAGTATTAGCACGATCTCAGTTATAGTCTATGTGTTCATGCATGTACTCTTACTCAGTCATACTCATGTTATTCAGTTATTATTGTTCATTCATAAGAGCCCATGCATATCCGCCTACCTCACTGAGCATACCAGTACACTCAAAGTACTGACGCATGTTTTTTTATGCGCTATGATGTCTTATATCATAGGTTTAGACGCACGGGCTCCTGAGCATCCTTAGTAGTCCATATTCTTAGCTTTCAAAGTAGAGGTGAGTCCTCATAGTTTGAGGACATGCTTATTATTTATAGTACTTCAGTTTTATTCAGTGGATGAAGTTTGTTGGGGGCTTGTCCCATCAACTCCACAATTCAGATAGTTAAAGGCTTATTCAGACTAGAGTATTTTCAGTATTGATATTCAGTTTTGGTATTTTGATACCATATTTAGTAATATTTGCAGTATTGAACCTTATGGCAAGTTTTCTCTTATTTTCGCATATTTATAGTATTTATTACACAGTTATTGCAGCAGGTACCACACATGGGTTAGCTTGTGGTCCTTCGGGATTATGAGCATTGTGTAGCTCCAGGGTATAGACTCGGGGCATTACAGAGTCATAAAGTCACTCGTAATGACTTGGCGATAATTTTTCAATCTTTTTATTGAGGGCACTTTGGACATTTCCTCTTTTCCCCAATAATAACCTACAACTTATAAAGCCCCTTACGGTATCATTATCACTCAAAAATAAATTGAAATAAATTTTTAAACTCTCTCAAATTCTCTCAAGGAAAAACACTAGGGTTTTCAAGCAATTGGCATCTAAGGGCGCAAGGGTTGATTTCTCTCCCTAATTCCCTATAGTTTTAGGCTTGTTACTCTCCCCATATATTATTTTCTTAAAGCATGCATTTTAAAGTGTTATTCATTTGGTTTTGATTTTGGTTTTGGAACATGGGTTGAGAGTTTTGAATTTTTGTTTTCTGAAAATGCTTCATATGGTTTACATATGATTATTCATGTTTTATTTACTGTTTTGAACTTGTGGGGTGCATTGGCATAGTTATAAACTAGGGGATTATGATTCCCCTAATTTTATGAATATTGACAATTGAATTGGTAATAAACCCCACCCAATCTTGTGAAATTGGATTTGAGAATGAGTATAATTGCATTAAACTACTTTTGGAACAATTCCATGATATAAAGAGTTTATTGAAACATGATGGTTTGATTTATAAACAAAGGGGCCGGTGTCCCCCATTGTATTAATGAACATAGAGAGTTGTTCTCCCCAAGTGAATGGAATTGTATTGGCATGTTGATGTTACCTTGTAAGTGTAGTTGGTATAACGATACCAATAGTGTATGTCTTAAGGAATATTGTGGTTCATTTTTAACGAGAATGTGTGAAAAATATTTTAACTGGGCTTAAAGAAGGTTTTATAGCTAGGCCATGAAGGTGGAGGTTGTGAAGGACCGATATTGGAAACCGCATTTACAGGCGTGGGTGCTCTAAATGATCGGATCGTTTGAGTCCCCCTTATTAAATGATTGGGTGATTTTAGTTCCTCATGTTAAAAATGACTAGGTGCTTAAGTCACCCTTGATATATGACTGGGAGGTTCGAGTCCTCCATGGTACATATGTACATATGATTATTCTCAGGTTTGTGCGACTACACATACTGGGGCCCTTTCAACTTTGAGAGAGCTGGACTCATATAACCCGTGGGTGCCTTCTTATGATAGCTGAACAATACAGTCCAGACTAATGTTTAAGGTTTATTCTAAGCCATTTCCTCCATCCTGGCCTTTTATATAAGTATAAAAATGCATGAATGTGAACATGTACACTGAGTTGAACTGGATTTTGAATTGTCATTACTTTATCCTTATCCCTGAGTTATGTGTTAGTGTTCAACTTACTAACCGTCTCTAGATGTTGTATCCCCATGCGATAAAACAACTAAAACTTCTTTTTTTCCTGTGCAGTGATAGGATTTTTGGATTGCCAGCAGTTAGCTTGAAGTGGTGAGCCTCCTTTTCTAGAAGGCCATTACTTCTTGGTTTATCTTTTGTCATAGGCTTTTCTTTAGACTTGTTTTGGCTATCGTCGGGGGAATGTCTTGACATTGGATTGATTTAATATTTTTATAGAGGCTTTGTCGATTATTATGGACTGGGTAATGGTTGTGGTTATATCGTATTCTTCTTGATTTCTAATTATTCTATCTTGTTAATTATTCAAAATTTATGCACAGTTAGTGTATTGTGTTCTGTGTGACTAGGCTACGAGGGTGGTCATATGTCCATGGAGGACTTGGGCTAGCCATCCCGGCCAATTTCTATTTTGAGTCGTGATAGAGACCAAGGCCGAAAAATATGTTAACCCGAGGCAAGGGAGGATGCGTGTAAAGGAGTATGCCCTGAAGTTCAATTAGTTGTCCCGTTATGCTCTAGAGATGGTGTCTAGTATGAGGGCTAGGATGAGAAAGCTTGCTTCAAGATAGTCCTATGACTTGGTATTTGAGTGTAAGGCTACAATGTTGAATAATGACATGGATATCTCTAGGCTTGTAATTTATATGCCGCAGGTAGAGGATGAGAAAAAGAGGAAGGAAGAGATAAAATAAAGGTAGAATAAGAAGTTCAGATATTCAGAGTAGGGTGGAGGTCAGAATTCAAGTGGGAGAGATGATAGACGGTGGAGTAAGAAAAAGATTAGGTAAATTCTAGTTCATATTCTTTATTAAGTGCTCCTTATCCTAAGCCTTTGGGTGATCACCTATAATACCCTAAACTTTCTTTAAGTCTAGTCTCATCCTTAAGAAGAGTAATGGTTGACTTCCCAAGTGAGAAATATTTTAAACCGTGTAGAATTTCCCTAATATCAACTTTTTGTCATGTGGAGAATTGAATAAGTTTTCCGTCGATACCAATTCGTCAAAATTCAATGTCAGGGTAAAAAGTTATGGACATTTTATAGAAAAGTATCTAAACTTCCCAGGTGCGACGAGCAGGCCGACGGACCGTTGAGATAGCGACGGACCGTCGCCCATAGGCATCGGCATGAGGCAGTAGTCCCATTAACTGGCTAAGTGCAACGGTCAAGACCGATGGACCGTCTCCCTATGCCATCGCAATGAGGTAGTAAGTCCATGTTCTGGTCTAGGTGCGATGGTCAGTCCGACGGACCATCGACCCAGCGATGGACCATCGACCTAGCGATGGACCATCGACCTAGTGACGGACCGTCGAACCCCACCATCGCATGTCCCATTCAGTGATTTTAATTATTTTAGAAAGGGCTTTTTGGTATTTTCCACCCTTTTTAGCACTTATTTATATCAGATCAAGGCTCCTAACTTCATTATTCATCCATAACATCAAAATCTAGGGTTTCTTTCAAGATCAAAAACCCAAGAATAAGATAAAAACCCTTCTTCAAGAAAACTCAAGAAACCAAGAATCTCTCCAAGAACCTTCAATAAAGAGTCTCCTAAGGTATGTTGATGTTGATTCTTAGGTCCCTTCCACCCAAGAAGTTCAAGAATCATTTTCTAAATTCAAAGATTATAATTTTGTGAGATTTTCATGATTTATGTGAATCAAAGTTCCTGTTCATGTTATTGTTGAGTTGTAATTCATGTTTTTGAATACAAGTTGCAAGTTTTGATCTTGATATGGGTTGAATTACATCATGTCCATGTTAAATCCCTAAATTTTGCAAGTTGGTTGGTGTAATCATGATACTTGGGTGGAGTATTTGTTGTATAACTAAAGCATGCTCCCCACATGTTTGACAAAATGCTTATGTAAAGTAAATAGTGTCAATATTGTATGGTTAGCAGGAAATCCCCAATTATGTATAAGTTTATGTAAGCCAAGTGTTTGTTGAAAAGCCTTATTGAATGATTTATGATATGTTGTATGCATTCCAATTCACGTGTATTCCTTATTGAGTGAACTTTGAGATATTGGTATGCACTTGCTATACCATTACATATTAATGATATTCAAGTGATTGGCGAGATGTCGCTTTGATTATGTTGTGAATGATACCCTATTGTCATGTCATGTATGAGTTGTCCTATTTGATGATATTTATGATATTGAGTCCTGGGGGTATTTAATACCCAAAATTTAGTTGCTTGTCTAGAGCTGAGTCAGTCTTAAGATAATATCAGTCGTGATATGCTCAGTAGAATTCAGACAGTTACAAAACTTAAGGAAATTCAGTAATCTCAGTATAAGTCCAATCCAGTCTTAGTATTAGTTTAATCCGACTTAGTATTCAGTTGTGACTCAACAGTAATCAGAAGTAATCAGTATTCAGTAGTACTCAGTAGTATTTAGTATTTAGCTCAGACTTTAGTGAGACTCAATAATCTAACAAGAATTCAGTAGCATTTATCCAGATAGTAGAATCCAAGTGGAATTTCATCATATAACGGAACCAAGTGAACTCAGTACGATCAGCCAAGAAATATGAATAGTAACAAATTCAGCTCAGTCTAAGTTTGGTTATGAATTAGTTTAGAGTCCTTCAGTTGGGAGTAGGAACTAGCACCGAGAGAGTTCAGGGATGATGAATTCCCCATTAGAGAGGTAGAGTCATTAGTAATAGTCCCTAAACTCCAGAAGTGGGTAGCCAGCATAGGACTTGGAGTCACCCGTTAGATTAAGGATTGACTATTATACTGTCTTAGGCTTGACTTCCTGTTCAGGGTCACCCATTAGAGAGTCTTGACCATATTAGAGGTCTCTACCTACGGCACGGTATTGATACCCTTCCAGCTGGGGTTATAGGTTGGACCCCACTATTTCAGATTTGGGGCATGTCGGTTAAGTGAGAACTCCCACAGTTGCAGTTTCAGTATCAATATTCAGAGTAGAACTCAGAAATTAGGACTGTCAGATACAGTCACCCATCTTAGTAAGGAACTTAGATAGTTACTTAAATTCATAGACCACCCGTTAGATAGGCATGGTATCTCATAAAGTTAATCAGTATTAGTATTAATAGATCTAGAGATCACTCGTTAGTTAGGCATGATATCAAACTCAGTCCATCATTTCTATTATTAAAAGGTTCAGAGCTCTTCTGCTAGATACGTCTGATCTAAAAAACAATCATTCCTTATTATTAGTAGTAGATTCAGAGATCATCCATTAGAGAGGATTGATCTCATATTTAGTTAGTGGATAGTAGCAAGCTCAGAACTTAATTATTTATATGAGTAGATTCAGTTATTTAGTATTCCAGAGTTAGTAAACTCAGATATCAGTAATAGTAGACCTAGTCATCAGTAAGTAAGTATTCAGAAACTACTATTCAGAGTTTATATTCAGTGTTAATGCAATTCTAATTTTGGTTTGTACGTTCATGTATATATCTCCATTCAGTATTCTTATGTTATTAAGTTAACTAATATTCATGAATTAGCCCTTGCATTCAGCCTTACCTCATCCAGCATACCAGTACTTTCAAAGTACTGATGCATACTTTCCTATGCTATGGTGTCTTATACCATAGGTTCAGTTGTACGGGATCCAGAACACCCATAGCAGTCCAAACTCAGTCAGCAGCAGTAGACATAGTAGTGAGTCCTCTTCATTTGAGGATGATTCATATTTTATTATTGCATTATCTTCAGTTTATTTTCAGCAGATAGAGTTAGTAGGGGACATGTCCCATCAACTCCACAATTGAGACAGTTTAGAGGCTTTTCAGACAAATGTATCAGTATTTAATTTCCAGTTTTGAGTATTTTAGACGTTTTGAACCTTATGGAAAGTTTCTATAATTTTTTTCATTTATTACGTATATTATGCAGCTCTCAGGTACAGATATCAGAAGAGGGTTAAATTGTAGTCCTTCTGGGTCATGAGCATCGTGTGGCATTCCAGTTATCTAAAATTGGGGTGTTACAAACTTGGTATCAGAGCCTAAGGTTCAATAGTGTCCTAGGAAGTCTGAAAAGTCGCATCTAGTAGAGTCTTGTGCATGGGTGTGTTGCGTGCCACACTTATGTAAAGGAGGCTATAAGATATTTTAGGAACAGTTTCCTTTCTTCCAGTAATCACATCGTACGAGTGAGCATGAGATCGAGTTGAACTCTCAGTCTAATCGATTTCCTTCTTTTGTTTATAAAATATGCCTCCTCGCAGAGATAATGCACGTAGGGTTAATAACTAGCCACCTCAGCACGTAGATCCTCCGAATGTGAATGTGTCACATGTCAAGTTCTAGGCAGCTTTTCAGGCGCTAGCCCAAGCTATGATGACTAATATTTAGTGAAATCATCAGGATGCAGCCTCACCTCAATAGGATAGGGATTCAGCTGCAGCCAGGATCAGAAATTTCATGAGAATGAACCCGCCAACATTCTTTGGGTCAGTAGCAGGTGAGGACCCACAACTTTATCTTGAGAAGGGAAAGAAGATCACCCAGATTCTGTATGTTTCTGAGGAGAAGAGTGTAGAGTTAGCATCTCATAGGTTGAAGGATATTGCTCATGATTAGATAGTGATGTAGAAGAAGAGTAGAGGGGAGGATTCAACTCCCATGACTTGGTAAGAGTTTCAGGATGCCTTTCTAGATAAGTTTTTCCCGCTAAAGATGATAGAACCTAAGGTAGAAGAGTTTATAAACCTAAGACAAGGCTCCATGTCAGTGAAGGAGTATTGTCTTAAGTTCAACCAGTTAGCTAAGTATGCTCCTGACTTGATAGCTGACCCTAGAGCTAGCATGAGTAAGTTTGTGACTGCTGTATCCAGGTTGGTGTTGAAGGAGTGTAGAATTTCTATGATCAATATAAACATAGATCTTTCTAGGTTATTTATCCATGCTCAGTAGATAGAGGTAGATAAATCTAAGGGGAGAGAGAGATCTAATAAGAGATCCAGAGCAGGTAGTTACAGCTTTTCTCAAGTCGGATCACAGGGTGGTAGTCATTTTCAGTATAGCCAGAAATTTTTAGTCCAAGCTCCATCCTCAGCTAGTGTACCCATACCAAAGTTTGGGGAATTCATTTAGGATGGGGCGCCAGGCTCCAAAACACAGGGCAGTATAAGCAGTGTTCGTACCTATACGTTGTATGGAGAGTGTGGAAAGAATTACCTAGGTGTGTGCAGAGCTAATAGTTAGGTATGTTTTGGATATGGTAAGCCAAGCCACAGAATGCGAGAATGTAGAGTGCTATCTCAAAAGGGTAGAGAATTGCGTCAGCTGGGTGCCACTTTCGGTGACAATAGTGGTCAACGTCAGAACAGACTCTATGCGTTTTAGACTCACCATGATCAAGAGAGGTTCCCTAATATAGATTCGGGTATGTTACGAGTCCTTTATCTTTATGATATGCATCCTTAAATCCTTTGCTCCTATTTTGAGCTTAAGTTTTTAGCATGAGTTAGTTAGTAGAGCCAGCAAGTCAGTTTAGCAGTCAAATTTGTAGAGTTTGGTATCTCACCTCTTCAACTGATTATGCTATTAGAAATCTCCGGAATGTGACTATTCTAAAATAGAGTATCCTCGTAGTTGTGAGTATAGCTCAGTTCACGTATTACGCATCAGTTTTAGATCTCAGACGATCAATCATGACCCAGTTCATAGGCACCCCATGCACCGCCCCAGTATTCCAGTGAAATGTTCTTAGAGGGACATAGAGTTCCAAGGGGGAGATACCCCATAATATTCCAATGTTTTCATGTCCTTAGACTCATTTAGTTACATGTTCAGACTCTCCTTACGAAGTTAATACCAGTTATCATTGCATACTCAGTCATGCATTCAAGAATCAGTTATATTCATGCATTAGATATGCATGTTTAGTAGAAAAAGTTCAACTTTTTAGTGTATACAGTTATGAATTCACGAGAGAAACTCAGTCACGCATCCATGCATCAGATATGCATGTCCATTATGATAATTCAGCTTATGAGTAGCTTCAGTCGTGTATTCCATACATCAAATATGCATGTCAAGTATAAGAACTTAGTATATCAGTAGCGTCATGTCACATAGTCATGTTTAAGGTGTTCACATTTCTTAACTAAGTTCAGTCGATCAGTATTCTTATCCTAACAAGCGACATTCAAGGATGAATATTCCCAAGGGGGAGATATTGTAATACCCCAAACTTTCTTTAAGTCGAGTTTCATCCTTAAGAAGAGTAAGGGTTGACTTCCCAAGTGAGAAATATTTTAAAACATGTAGAATTTCTATAATATCAAAAAAAAATTATATGAAGAATTGGTTAAGCTTTCCGTCGATACCAATTTGTCAAAATCCGATGTCAGGGTAAAAAGTTATGGACATTTTATAGATAGTTGTCTGAACTGCCTAGGTGCGTCACGAAGGCTGACGGACCATCGAGATTGCGATGGACTGTCGCCCATAGTCGTTTCCATGGGGCAGTAGTCCCATTCACTGGCCAACTGCGATGGTCAAGACCAACGAACCATCGAGCTAGCGATGGACCATCGCCCCAGGCCATCGTGAAGAGGCAGTAAGTCCCAGTTTTGGTCCAGGTGCGATGGTCAGTCAGACGGACCGTCGACCCAGCGACAAACCGTCGAACCCCACCGTCGCATGTCCTATTTAGTGATTTTTAGTCATTTTAGAAAGGGATTTTTGGTCTTTTTCCATACTTTTTAGCACCTATTTATATCATATCAAGGGTCCTAACTACATTATTCATCTATAACATCAAAAGTTAGGGTTTCTTTCAAGATTAAAAACCCAAGAACAAGATCAAAACCCTTCTTCAAGAAAATTCAAGAAACCAAGAATCTCTCCAAGAACCTTCAATAAAGAGTCTCCTAAGGTATGTTGATGTTCATTCTTAGGTCCCTTCCACCCAAGAAGTTCAAGAATACTTTTCTAAATTCAAAGATTATAATTTTGTGAGATTTTCATGATTTATGTGAATCGAAGTTCCTGTTCTTGTTATTGTTGAGTTGTAATTCATGCTTTTGAATACAAGTTGTAAGTCTTGATCTTGATATGGGTTGAATTGCATTCTGTCCATGTAAAATCCCTAAATTTTGCAAGTTGGTTGGTATAATCATGATACTTGGGTGTAGTATTTTTTGTATAACTAAAGCATGCTCCCCAAATGTTTGACAAAATGCTTATGTGAAGGAAATAGAGTCAATATAGAATGGTTAGCAAGAAATCACCAATTATCTATAAGTTCATGTAAGCCAAGTGTTTGTTGAAAAGCCTTATTGAATGATTTATGATATGTTGTATGCATTCCCATTCACGTGTATTCCTTGTTGAGTGAACTTTGAGATATTGTTATTCACTTCCTATACCATTACATATTCATGATATTCAAGTAATTGGAAAGATATTGCATTGATTATGTTGTAGATGATAGCCTATTTTTATGTCATGTACGAGTTGTCCTATTTTATGATATTTATGTATCGAGTCCTGGGAGTATTTAATACCCAAAATTAAGCTGCTTGTCTAGAGCTGAGTTAGTCTCAAGATAATCTCATTTGTGCTATACTCAATAGAATTCAAACAATTATAGAACTTAAGGAAATTAAGTGATCTCAGTATAAGTGTAATCCAGTCTCAGTATTAGTCTAATCCGACTTAGTATTCAGTTCTGACTAATAGTATTCAGAAGTAATCAGTATTCAGTAGTACTTAGTAGTATTCAGTATTCAGCTCAGACTTTAGTGAGACTCAGTAGTTTAACAAAAATTTAGTAGCAATTAGCCAGATAGTAGAATCCAAGTGGCACTCTATCAGATTACGGAACCAAGTGAACTCAGTCAGATTTGCCAAGAAATATAAATAGTAACAGATTTATCTCAGTCTAAGTTTAGTTAAGAATCAGTTCAGAGTCCTTCAGTTGGGAGAAGGAACTACCACCGAGAAAGTGCAGTGATGACGGCTTCCCCGTTAGAGAGGTAGAGTCATTAGTAACACTTCCTGAACTATAGATTTGCGTTGCCGGCGCAGGAATAGGACTTACCCATTAGATTAAGGCTTGACTATCATACTGCCTTAGGCTTGACTTCCTATTCAGGGTCACCCATTAGAGAGGCTTGAGCATAGTAGAGGTCTTTACCCGTGGCACGGTATTGACATCATTCTTGCTAAGGTTATAGGTTGGACCCCACTAGTTTAGATTTGGGGCATGTCAGTTAAGTGAGAACTTCCACAGTTATAGTTTCAGTATCAGTCTTCAGAGTAGAACTCAAAAATAAGAACAGTCAGATACCGTCACACATCTTAGTAAGGAACTTAGATAGTTCTATATATTCATAAACAACCCACTAGATAGGCCTGGTCTTACATAAAGTTAATCAGTATCAGCACTAATAGATCCAGAGATCACCCGTTAGATAGGCCTGATCTCAAACTCAGTCCATTATTTCTATTATTAAAAGGTTTAGAGATCTGCCACTAGATAGGTCTGATCTCAGATACAATCATTCCTTAACATTATTAGTAGATTCAGAGATCATTCGTTAGAAAGGTTTGATATCAGATTTAGTCAGTCGGTAGTAGCAAGCTCAGAACCCAGTTATTGATATAAGTAGATTCAGCTATTCAGTATTCCAGAGTTAGTAAACTCAGATATCAATATTACTAGACCCAGTCATCAGTAACTCAGTATTCAGAAACTAGAATTAAGAGTTTGTATTCAGTGTTACTGTGATTTCAGTTTTGGTTTATGCGTTCATGCATATATCCCCATTCAGTATTATCACGTTATTCAGTTAAGTAATGTTCATGCATAAGCCCTTGCATTTAGCCTTACCTCATCTAGCATACCAGTTCATTCAAACTACTAATGCATACTTTCCTATGCTATGGTATCTTATACCATAGGATCAGACGTACGGGATCCAGAGCACCCATGCAGTCCAAACACAATCAGCAGCAGTAGACGTAGCAGTGAGTCCTTTTTATTCGAGGATGATTCGTATTTTATTATTGTATTAGATTTAGTTTATTTTCAGCAAATGGAGATAGTTGGGGACATATCCCATTAACTCCACAGTTCAGACAGTTTAGAAGCTTTTTGGACAGATGTATTAGTATTCAGTTTCCAATTTTGAGTATTTTAGATGTTTTGAACCTTATGGAAAGTTTCTGCTAGTTTTTTGAATTTATTACCTATATTATGCAGTGCTTAGGTACAGATATCAGAAGAGAGTTAGCTTGTGGTCCTTTGGGGTTATGACTACCGTATGGCATTCTAGTTATAGAAAATTGGGGCATTACATCACCATTTTTAGGCTAGTAGTGGTCCTAAGGCACAGGGTGCCCAGACTCAGGTTAGTGGAGATCAGTCAGCCCCACTATATCATCCTTGTAGATTTTACTGTCAGCTTAATCGGGGTTATTTTGATGTGGGGAAAAACTGGTACTTTAATTGTGGTCAGTTTGGTCACATGCATTGAGACTGTCCCACAGCTAAGGTGGCCACTTGAGCTAATAAGTTTCCAATAACTACTTCTTTGGTTTCTACACCAAAGGTTGCTACTTTTAATACTGGCACTGGAAATAATTATCTCTATGATCTTGTTACTCGTTATGAATCTGACGTATCTTCTGATGTTGTGACTGGTATATTATATATGTTATTTTGTGATGTGTATTATTTTCTTGATCTGGGTTTTACCCTTTCCTATGTGACTCCTTATGTGGCTCTACATTTTGGTTTTGGTCCTGAAAATATATTTGACCCTTTCTTTGTTTCTACTCTGGTGGGTGATTCTATTATGGCTAGAAAATCTATAGGTGTTGTATGGGGTCCATATTTTATAAGAAAACCTTGGTGGATATGGTAGAACTAGATATGGTAGATTTTGATATGATCTTAGGGATGGATTGGCTCCATTCGTGCTATGCTTCTTTGGATTGTAGGACCTGAAAAGTCAGTTCCAAATTTCCTAATGAATCAGTAATTGAATGGGAGGAGAGTTCCTTAGTTTCTAAAGAGTGTTTTATCTCTTATCTTAGATCTCAAAAGTTGATTTCTAAAAGGTTTCTTTTTTATTTAGTTTGGGTTAAAGAGTCTAATTCTGGGGGTCCCTCTTTTTAATCTATCCCTATAGTGAACGAATTCCTGAAGTGTTTCTCGAGGGTCTTTTTGGCATTCCTCTGGATAGGGAAATAGACTTTGGGATTGATATTTTATCAGATACCCATCCTATCTCTATTCCTCTTTGTAGAATGGCTCTACTCGAGTTGAAGGATCTTAAAGAGAAATTAAATGATTTCTTGATAAGGGTTTCATTTGCCCTAGTATTTATCCAATGAGTGTTCCTATTCTTTTTGTGTGTAAGAATTATGGGTATTTTCAAATGTGTATAGACTATCGTTAGTTGAATAAGGTTACCATGAAGAATAAGTACCCTCCTTCTAGAATTAATATCTTTTCGACCATCTTCAGGGTGCTAGATGTTTTTCTAAGATTGAACTTTATTTGGGTTATCATCAGCTGAAGATTAGAGAGACTGATATCCCTAAGACTAATTTTCAAACCCGATATGGTCATAATAAATTCCTGGTTATATTATTTGGGTTGACTAATGCTCCGACTGACTTTATGGATCTTATGAATTGGGTGTTTAGACAATTTTTGGATTTGTTTGTAATAGTGGTTATTGATGACATTTTGGCATATTCGATGAGTGAGAAGGATCATGCCAGTCACCTATGAATTGTGTTGTAGACTCTTAAGGATCAAAGGTTATGTGCTAAATGTTCTAAGTGTGAGTTTTTTTATAATGTTGTGACTTTTCTTGGGCATGTTATTTCTAGTGAGGGGATCATAGTGGATCCACAGAAGGTTGAGAAAGTAAAGAGATGTCTTAGACCTACGAATCCAATCGATATTGGAAGCTTCTTGGGCTTGGTTGGGTATTATAGGAAGTTTGTAAGAGTTTCTCTTCTATTGCTGCTTCGTTGACTAAGTTGACCCAGAAAAAGGTAAAGTTCTTATGGTCGTATACTTGGGAGGGTAGTTTTGAAAAGCTGAAAGATAAGTTTACCTCTTCTCTAATTTTGATCCTGCTTGAGGGTATTGATGGATTTGTTGTATATTGTGACATATCCCGTATTGGAGTAGGTTGTGTCTTGATGTAATATGGTAATGTGGTGACCTATTCTTCTAGACAACTTAAGTTTTATGAAAGAAACTATCTGACTCATGATTTAGAGTTGGTGGTTGTAGTTTTTGCATTGAAGATTTGGCGCCATTATTTTTAAGGGGTGCATGTGGGCATTTATTCAGAGCATAAGAGCTTGCAGTATGTGTTAACTCAGAAGGAGTTAAAACTTAGGTAGAGGCAGTGGCTTGAATTAGTTTAGGATTATGACATGAGTCTTCATTACCATCCAGGTAAACCTAATATGGTTGTTGATTATCTTAGTAGATTGTCTATGGGGAGCTTATCACATATGGAGGAGGAGAAAAAGGGATTGGTAAAGGATATTAACTAGTTGGCTAACTTGGGAGTTCGTTTGTTGGAATTTGAGGATGGGAGAGTGATTTTACAAGAGGTAGTTAAATTATCTCTTGGTGTTGAGGTGAAGGAGTAACAAATTTTAGATCCCATTCTTATGTAGATTAAGGATTATGTGGACAATAGATGGTAATGTCTTTTGAGATTGGTGATGATGGTATTTTGAGGTATCAATGAAGGTTGTGTGTTCCTGATATTGATGAAATATGGGATAGGAATTTGACTGAGGCTCATGAGTCAAGGAATATTGTTCATCCATGCTCAACGAAGATGTATCATGAATTTAAGGAAATCTATTAGTGGAGCAATATAAAGAAAGATGTGGATAATTTTGTGGCCAAGTGTATGGTTTGTTGGAAAGTGAAGGTTGAACACTTGAGGCTTGGTGGGATGTCTAAAGATATAGAGTTACCTTTGTAAAAGTGGTAGATGATCAACACGAATTTCATTACAGGTCATTCAAGGTCTCGTGATCAGTATGATTCAATTTGGGTCGTTGTGGATAGGATGACTATGTTTACTCATTTCTTGCCTGTGAGGACTACCTACTCTAGAGAGTATTATGATAAATTGTTCATTAAAGAGATAATTAGATTGCATGGAACATCATTGTCAAACATTTCAGACCGAGGAAAGCAATTTACTTCTCACTTTTGTCGTTCTTTTCATAAAGTTTTGGGGACTAAAGTGAACCTGAGCACCGTTTTCCACCCGAAAATAGATGGACAAGTGGAATGTACTATTCAAACCTTAGAGGATATGTTAAGGGACTGTGTTATTGACTTTAAGAGATGTTGGGTTAATCACTTACCTCTTATTGAGTTTGCGTATAATAAAAGTTATCACTTAAGTATTCAGATGGATCATTTCCAAGATCATTATGGTAGGAGTTTAGGTCTCTTATTGGGTGGTGTGAGGTTGGTGAGGCTAGGTTATTTGGTCCAAACTTGGTGCACCAAGCCATAGAGAAGGTGATAGTGATTAGGGATAGGCTTAATACTGCCCAAAGTCGCCAAAAGTCTTATATAGATATGGGCAAAAGGAGTTAGAGTTCGATGTAAGTGATTGTGTGTTCTTAAAAGTCTCTCGTATGAAAAGAGTTATAAGGTTTGGGAAGAAGGAGAAGCTCTATCCCCGTTATGTTGTTCCATACCAGATTTTGATGAGGGTTGGGAATGTTTCTTATGAGTTGGATTTGCCTGCGAGTTTAGGTTCTATTCATCCTTTCTTCCATTTATCGATGTTGAAGAAGTGTGTAGGTGGTCCTTCTTTGATAGTTTCTGTGGAAGAAGTTGGTATATTAGATTCCTTGTCTTATGAGAAAGTCCCAGTTTAGATTTTGGATAGACAAGTCTGTAGACTGAGGACCAATGATGTAGCTTCGGTGAAAGTCCTTTGGAGGAATCAAAAGGTGGAAGGATATACTTAGGAAGATGAAGAGGACATGAAGTCCAAGTATCTGTTCTTGTTCTCTACGTTGGATGAATATGCTTAAGGTATGATTTTTGTTCTCTTTCTTGTGGCTTTATAAATTTCTCATTTGGGCATGTTTGTATTCTTTCTTATTATCGTGCTAATGGGTTCCTTGGCTACTCATTCGGGGATGGATGATCCTGGGGGGTGGGGGTTAATGTAATACCCTAGGTTTTTAACCCTGTAAATTTTTGGGTTTAGTCATCACCGTCTAAGGTATGACTCTGGTGACGAGTCATAAGACTCTTCACAACTCGTATAATGCAAATCGTGGTCTAACTAGCGCGATGATCCATTATTTCTGTTGTGGTTATGATTGGGAACCTACAAGTCTTAAGGACTGGTCATGAGTCATAGGGTCTAACTCGTGATCTTACCAGTCAAGGTGCCCAAACTTTCTGCCGAGACTACGGGTCATGGTGACGACTCGTGACAGTGACCACGAGTCGCTATGAGACCCTAGAGATTGGTAGTTATATTTCCTACATGATTTCATCAAGGGAATTGTGGTCCTTTCTTTCCTCCCCATAACTTTCCATGACTTAAAACCTTTCCCTTATCTCTATTTCCACCAATTAACATAACATAATCACTCACTTTTCTCTTAAATTTCCCAACCAAGAACAATTAGGGTTTTCAAGGGAATTTGTCATCTAGGCTTCAAATTGGGTGTTTCTCTCTGAATATCTTGGTGTATTTAGGCATATATCTCTTCCATAACTTAGTTTTATATAAACACATGTGTATAATCATGATTTATGTGGAATTAATTGTTGGGTTTTGAATGATGAGTTGAGGGTTTTGTATGATTACTACACATTGGTTTTTCCCATGGTTTTGGAATTATTTTTCATGCTTTATCTCATGTTCTTTGAACTAAAATTGTGCATGGGTATGGTGAATGGAAAGAGGGTTGTGGATTCCTCCAAATTTTATGGAATTCAGTTTGGAATTGATATTAAACTTAACCCACTTGCGTAATTGGTTTTGAAATATGATCAACTATATGGTTTTGCTTATTGTTCTAAGTTATCGCATTGCATTTGAAATATGAATAACTACATGGTTTTCCTTATTGTTCTAAGGTATCATATTGCATTAATGGCTAGATGGATAAATAAATTATTTTGAAAAGAGCCTCGGTGGCTATGGTATAGTTTTTAAATTGGAACTTGGGGTTCGTGGATTCCCCTAGGTTGATGGATAACTAGAATGGAACAATTCTATAAGCTTGCAAGCATAATGAATTGGTATGACGATACCAATGGTAAATACCTAAATGGATAACCCCTTGGTTAAAAGGATGAGTTATGTGCAAATGTTTCAATTTGGCTTAAAGGGGGTTGCGTAGCTCGCCGTGAAAGGTATATGTCCCGGGAGGACCAATACTGGAAACCACATTTGTCGGCGTAGGGGTCTTTATGACTGTGTGCATAGTTCCCACTTTATACATATTTTGGAATGGCTGAGATCATGGATTCCCTGGCC
This sequence comes from Capsicum pubescens, assembly GCA_030864215.1. Lineage (NCBI taxonomy): Eukaryota > Viridiplantae > Streptophyta > Magnoliopsida > Solanales > Solanaceae > Capsicum > Capsicum pubescens. The sequence goes on from CM061543.1 coordinate 104,687,795, forward strand.
CTTTCTCGAATATTTTCCTGGTTCGTGTGACTAGCACACTCTATGGATAGTTAGAGCTACACAGTCCAGGTTAATGGTTTTTAAATCTCATGCTTAAATATTGTACCTACCCCGGCATCTTATCTATATCTATATGCATGTATGTGAACATGTACATTGAGATGTTTTGGAAATGACATTATTTTGTCCCTTTCTTGAGTTACATGCTAGTGCACACACCGATATCCATCCCCAGATGCTTTATCGTGTCATGATGTAGGGTCCTAAGGGTTTCTTCAATTTCCATGTGCAAAGTTAGGTGGTTTTGGTTCTTCAGTTGATTTGAGTTAAAGTGGTGAGCCTCCCCTTCCAAATGTCCGAACATTTCACTACTTTTTTTATGAGTATCAAAATTCCATCAGCTTCCTTTATATTCTTGATTCCCGTTTCGTCCATGGTCAAGGGAATATTCCGACCTAACTAGGTATTTCAGTTCAGAGGCTTTTGTGGACAAAGTGTGGATGATTATTGTTTATTGGCTCTTAGATCCATTGAGTTACATTAACTATTTTATCTTTATATTTTGGATGTCTTCCGCTGTTCATTTGGATTTTGTGTTCTGGTTGGCAAGCCTAAGGGGGTGGTCAAAAACCCTCGACAGACTTGAAATACCCATCACAACTAGGCCCAGGGTTGGGTCATGACATATACAGGTAGCATCAGTACATCTATAAGTATTGGTAAGCACCATGGGCTGACTAACTTAGCAATGTACAAGTAAGAAAGTCATAATAGAACTGTTAATCAATGATATACATCAAGTGAACATATCATGTATTAACTCCTAAATACAACTCACAAGTTTACTTTCATAGTCTTTCAAACTTTGTAATTTTCATTAACTACTAATCATCATGTATAATCATCATAAAGGCATTCAAATACATATGAATGAATACATCATCCCTTACTGTTCTCAACCTCATCATTAACATTATATCATACCAGCATGGTACCCGATCCATTATCAAAAAATATTATATTTGTATCGGCAAGGTACGCAACCCATCATCTCAACATATCATTACCATGCAAATGAAATACAATGAAATTGTTAAATCACAAGTCATTTTAGAAGGAAATCATAGATACCTAAATTACAAGCAAGTACAAAGCCAAGAAAGTCTAAGTGCTTCAACAAAACCATAGCCTACCTCAATTTCTTTGCTCAAAGTCAACTTTAAGACACACTTTTGCCCTTTCAATATCATTCTTGATCTATAACAACAAGAATATATATTTTTTCAATAATTCATCCCTTTTTAGAAATTAAGGAATAAAACCCACTAATTTTAGCCATACATTCACCCTATTTCATTATCTTAGGATTTTTCATCTCTTAAACCTCATTGATGTTACTTGTATTAGCACAAACAATGGTGATTCTAGTCCCATTAGAGTTTTCTAACGCTGTAGGATAATACATGCTAAATTGACAAACAATCCCATCATTTCTCTTCAATTTATACAAACTAGAATTAAACCCTAGAATCCATCATTAATCCATTTTCTAGAGATTGACTAAGGTTAAATAATGTAAATTAATGTCTAAAATGTAATTACTTACTTTGAAAAATGAAAAACTCCATGAACTATCGAGAATTGCCGTCCCTAGAGCCTTATTGAGTTTTATGAACAATTGGGAATGAAAGTGATTTATAATTTTTTAAACTATAATTTTATTGTACATTACTATTGCAGTAGAAAATTACCACTGAAATAGTTAAATTTCTACTGCAGCAATTCACGTTTTTTCCTAGAGGTTGCCGCAATAGTTTCTGTGATTTCTGTAGTGGTGACATTTTTTGTTGTAGCGGTCTGAGATGGAAGCTCGGGACCTCCTCTTAGTTTTCCTTATTTTACAACACACACCATGAATTTTTTTCATCGTAAACCAATTCCTCCATGATAAATGTTATAACCGGAATTTTATAACTCCATTTCAGGTGTGAAAAGTTGTTATGACTTTCTATACTTGTTGGCTATCTAATTGTCATATCAAACCACACTATTAGCAACCATATTAACACTTGATTTTATTTAACCATTACACCCTAAAAAATAATCAATAAAAGACTAGCCCTAAATTTCTCAAAATTTCACTAAGGGCAATCTAGGTGCAATTTCTACCTTCTAATTTAGCGTGACAATATTTTGGGTCGTTACATATTTTTTTCCTTTTTTAAATTAGAATATTCACTTTCTATCATCTATTTCCAAGTGAGATCAAGATCAACAATTTTCACAAAGTTTATATTGTTAGTAATTTACTGTTAACCAAAAACTTTCTAAGTAATATTATAAAAAGTTTTAAGAAACTTTATCATTGCCCTCACTTTTTCCCAGACCTCACTTGTAAGGAAACCTGCCCAGTTCTATCTTCACAAGGATAAGTACATAAATAAACCATAAACTCATTATCATAAAAACTATACCTTTTAGATACAAGCTCAAAATGTTGTGCTATTTCAAGCATCAAGTATGTAGAATTTTATTGAGTACGAACATCTAAACACAGTGATTTCTCACAACTTATCAATTGAAATTCACAACATTCTTTGAACTTTTTACCTATCAAGGCAGATAGTTTAATGTATTTCACAGCTTGTCTTATTTTCTTGATAGACTTATCAATTTTCTCCAACCTATCTTGCACACTAAGATTAAGGATATGCATCATACACCTCACATGAAGATGTTGACCCTCCATTATGTTAGTTTTTCAATTACTTAATTGGCTAGAAATTTCTATTACTATAACATTGTTGGAACTCTTATTATAAATGGTAATATTAAAAATAATATTCAAACATCATTCAAGCAAACAGTTAGCAATGAAAGTAGACATATCAACACCCTTATAACAAGAAATAGGATATAAATTTATTACTCTTTTATGCATAATACAATTTCTATATATAAAGCGAGTTGTTAAACACACGTAGTTAATTCTTTGTATGGACGTCCAACTATCTATTGTAAGACAAATTTTTGGATGTATTTTTTCAGAAACCTTCTTCAAAAGTTTTATTTCTTTATTATAGAATTGCTAACAATCTCTTGTCAAGGTTCTACGTGAAGGAATATGAAAGTGTGGGGCTATGACTCTCATGAAATTTCTAAAACCTTCTTTCTCAACAAAATTAAGTGGAAACTCATCAACAACTATTATTTAGGCTAAAAATTTCCTACTTCATGCTTGTTCAAATTTTCAAGTACTAACATCCCTTTCTTTTTTCACCCGCAGAAGAAGGTAGAAAAGCTAACTATGTTTGACTATCATCAACAACAACATTAGGATGGTTAGGACATAACCTAAGCATATGGTTATTCATCGATGCCATTATATCTTGTAGCAGCTGCATGAAGTTTCCCACAATACTTAAAGTTTACTTTATTAACTCTAGTTTTCTCGTCAATGATCTTGTCAAACCACATCTAACATTTTTCCCTAGGTTCCATGGCCTTTCTTTTCTTTGAAGCTTTAAGACATCTTTAACTTCATTTGGATATGACCTTAGCATACCTGGTGTAGTTAAGGTCACAGTCTTGGTTAAATAGTCCAAAATAGCATGATAAAGAGCTAACCAATCCATACCTAAAATATCATCAAAATCAACCATATTTAGGCTAATCAAGTATACCCAAGTCTTACGGCCTATGAAGGTACCACACAAGATTATTACACCCGATCCACCACTCAAGAATATCCTACGTGGATAGAAACATGAAGAGGCAAAGTAAATGGATCACATGCAACATCAAATCTAAAAGCAAATAGGTAGACACATAGGAGAATGTAGATCTAGGGTTAAAGAACAAAGAAGCAGATCTATAGCAAACTGGGATGATACCTATAATAATTGCATCAGATGCCTTTACCTTAGGTCTCCCAGGTATGGCATAAAATTGACCATGTGTTCTCTCGGACTGAGAAACCCTACAACCACCTTAATGGTTATTTCTACATCTACCTAGCACCTCTAACACAACTGGCACCACCCACACCACTTTGTGAACTACCTCTCGCGGTAGAAATTAAAGTAGGGCAAAGCTACACCTGAGAACTCTATTGAGTGGATCCATACGCACTTCGAGGGCAATTCTTAGACACATGGAAAAACTAATGACATACAAAACATCCTCTTTGGCCTGACTTGATCTGAAAAGGTGTAATAACCACCCTGGCTTGAAAAAATAATCTAGGATCCCCCATATATATGACCTGATACCTGGATAATAGAAGCCATAGAACCTGAAGGTCTACCACTTCCTCCCTACAATACTGCCTAAATAGGCCTATCAAGATAACTAGGGGAACCACTACTAGAGGAATCTCTACCTAGAGAAGTGTTTCCATTAAACTCACCCGAATGATGCACCTTCATAGTGCCTTTCTAAATAGCCTGGATAATAGACTCGATCATCTTGACATGCTCAATAATACTCTAGAAAGAAGTCCTTGAAACTACCATCCAGATTATAGCCAACTAATATGTACCATATAACCCTTTTACAAACTTTTTAATCCTCCCAGACTCATTGGAGATACTAGTAGCTTAATATTTGGATAAAGTGTGAAAACAAGCCTCATACTCAACAATAGTCATGTAGCCCTACTCCAAGGGATCAAACTCATCATTCATCATATATCTCAAGCTATACGACACAAATATCTCCAAGAAGGCTTTAGAAAAATATGTCCAACTTATAGAAGACAAACCCAAAGGTCTATAACTAGAAAACAACCACCACCAATCCTTAGCTACATCTGTCAATTAATAGGTAGTATAAATAACTCCATCAGACTTAAGGGATCCAAGATCATGTTAATTCTCTTAAAATTCAATCAAAAAATCATAGGCATCCTCGCCAATAGCTCCACTAAACTTAGGTGAACCCATGTAAATAAACCTCTCAAATCTCTTCGATCATCAAACGACATAACTATACCAGAAGAAACTGAAGAAAAAGTGTGTCTGACCGATAATGAACCCATATGTGTGGGTACCATTGATGATGCATGTACCCCAAATATAGGAATACCGGAAGAAGACATTGGTAAAATGGTGTAATATCTCTCTAAGTCTAAGGAATTCCAAGTACACTTAAGAAAATACCCTCTAAACGACTCAAGAGATCCTGAATCACTGAGGTGTTGATTGAACCTTGTCAAGCCTGAGATGTCTTTAAACCACCTATATAATAATTATCTCTAGCATACTCAAACTCAGGCTCGGGAGAACTCCCTAGAATATTTCCTAACTTAGGCAACTCTCCATGCCCGATCCCTACCTTTAAGTCATCCACTACCTCTGCCTTACCCTCTAGACTGGGTAATATCCTTGAGTGTTGTCTTAACTTCCCTAACCTCTCAATATCTATTCCTCACCATCTGCATATAAAAGAGTGGAACATAACTTAGAATATAGGGTAAGAACAACTCGCACAACTATGAATCAAATAGATATGTTTTTCCTAAGGATATCTTATAGCTTTTCTAAGATAAATATGAATATCTACATACTGATCTGTGAGACTCTACTAAATATCTTGATCTTACACTTATGAGATTGGTGAACTTGGCTGCTCTAATACTAATTTTTTGTGACTCAAAAATAGGTCATAATGGCATTTATCATAACTCAGCCTTGATAAGTAAGCCAATCACCCAAATTGATAAAGGAAAAAGAAAAACAACAATAATATAACCCAATGTGAGACTTCTAAAATAAAGTTAGACCCATAGAAATATTATTCTAAAAGAAATATCATAAATAATCCAAAACCTTATGTCATAATGTAAGAGCATCTAAATACAAATTCAAAAATTAAAAAGTTCAAGATATGTCTCTAAGAAAAATAAAGATATAAGTAAAATAGAATGAGATTTGGAATTTTCCCTAAGTACTAGCACATCCAGTGTCGTGAATAACACTAATCAATAACACAATCTCAACCTCTATGTGTCTTACTCATGCTAGGATCTGCACTAAAAGGTCATAGTGGGCGTGAATACGGTCCACTTGCACTAGTAGGTATCATAGACCGATTGAGCAAAGTAGAAAAAAAGATAAGTAAAACAATATTGAGTACATCACCTGCAAGCAAAAAAGTCCGAAGTGGTATATCACACCATTTTCACTAACAATTTTAATACATAAACAACTAAATGAAAAAGGCCATGGATATATCTAATGAAAACATAAAGCTAAATAAAATTCAAGGAAACTAAGGAAATCATGAAAGATGTGTGTGCAAATAGAATGCATTGCAATGTGGATGAGATGAATGGTGAAATTCACAGCATGAATTTCTGTATACACCCACCAAACTCGCGGCTCCTATGTAGGACCTAGGGATGGTTCGCAACACATATACTCTAACTTATATCTCAAAACTTTATCCAACTCTCCAACTCATGTTCACGGAGATGGTTTTGATAAAAGTGTCTCTTTTTCTTTCATAAATAGTGTACCACGATGGTACCAGTATAACATGAATATTTGTGTATGGAATAAAGATGTAATGCTTACAATCAATCAGTATGAAAACATCCAATCCATTCAACATGAATATATATGCGAGCTCAGAAATCAACTTGATATGTCCACAAGTCATGATTATTAACTCTATTTAGGCACCAATAAAATAAATATGCATGTAAGAAATCATTTCTATGATATCAACCTCTACTCGGGTATTTCTATCATGATAAAGGAAATCAAGTGTAACGCCCTGATTCCCATGAACCAGAACGCCACACGGTGCTCGTGACCCCGAGGGACCACAAGCTAACCCTTCACTGATATCCGTATCTGTTCACTGCATAATATAATACGATAAATGCGGAAACTGGCTAAATCTGGCCATAAGGTTCAAATATCTAAATATACGGTACTGAAAACTAAATATCAATACATCTGTCTGAAAAGCCTCTACACTTTCTGAACTGTGGAGTTGAAGAGACAATTCCCCAACTAACTCTGTCTACTAAAATCATCAAAACACTAAAATAGAATATCCTCGGATGATGAGGACTCACTGTTGCACCCACTTCTACAAGATCTGATAGCTAAATATACTCTGAATCTCGCTCTTCTGAACCTATGGTATGGAAAACACCATAGCGCGAATGCGTCAGTACAAAGAATGTACCGAATATGCAAGGATAGGGTAAAGTGAAATATAAGGCTTATGCATAAACATAACAATCTGAATAATATGTATTCGATGGAATAAACATATATAGAAACTCTGCAGTTACCAATTTTGAAACATGTCTGATCAACAATACACACATGGATGCATAAAGTACAACTGAAATCATCATGACACCGAATGTTACATTTTGAACGCTGACACCCGAAAATAATAATACTGACAACAAGATACTGAGTATCTGGAGCTACTAGAGCTGACATCTGTACTTATCCATAATGAGAAATCAGATAACTGATATTACTGATACTTGATATTCAAATTCACCAACTCTAGAACACTGAACAACTGAATCTGAGATCAACCCTCATCTCGCAGGAAGTATCTATACTCAATGATAATGCTAATGGGTAAATAAGTTCGAGAGCAACCCTCATCTCGCAGGAAGTCTCTCTACTCAATGATAATGATAATGGGTAAATAAGTTCGAGAGCAACTCTCTCATCTCGCAGAAAGTCTCTCTACTCAATGATAATGATAATGGGTAAATAAGTTTGAGAGAAACCCTCATCTCGCAGGAAGTCTCTCTACTCAATGATAATGATAATGGGTAAATAAGTTTGAGAGCAACCCTCATCTCGCAAGAAGTCTCTCTACTCAATGATAATGATAATGGGTAAATAAGTTCGAGAGCAACCCTCATCTCGCAGGAAGTCTCTCTACTCAATGATAATGATAATGGGTAAATAAGTTCGAGAGCAACCCTCATCTCACAGGAAGTCTCTCTACTCAATTATAATGATAATGGGTAAATAAGTTCGAGAGCAACCCTCATCTCGCAGGAAGTCTCTCTACTCAATGATAATGATAGAAATACTGGAAGGCCTGTATCTGACAGCCTCAACTTCTGTACATTAACTGAGTTCTTTTCTGGGACTGTTACTGAAACTGTAGGAGTGATCATTTAACCGACATGCCCCACTTACCACAAGTGGGATCAAACCTGTACCCCAGCTGGAAGGGTGTCAATACCGCGCCACCAATAAAGACAACTGCATAGGACCCTCTACTATCAGGACCTCAAACGAGAATGGTGGGACCCTCTACTCGCAGGACAAGCACCTCATCTAACACTCTACTCGTAGGATAGATGTCTCAACCTACGATGGCGACATAGTTCTGGAGTATAAGGATTGTTACCAGGAATCAAACCCTCTACTCGAAGGAATGTTCCCATCCTTAGCTCACTCGGTGCTGAATCCTACTCCCAACAAAAAGACACTTAACCGGTTCTTAACTGTACTCAACTGAACTGAATTTGTTCTCACATTATGATTCTTTATCAATATGATAGAGTTCGCTTGATTCTGTTATCTGACGGAGTATTTCTAAATGCCACTTACTTTTAAGATAAGCTTACTATCTCACAAAATGTACAGAGGTCTGTAACGGAGTGAATTGATATGTAAGATTTCAAAGCTTCATGGCCCGAGTATTCGATAAAGAATGATTTCTGAGATTACTGAGTTTTCCCCAAGTTTTGAAACTAACCGAGAGTTCATTGTTCATCGCTCGATTGAGATTACCGTGAAACTGACTCGTCTCTAGACCAGCAGACTATTTCGGGCATACGTACCCCCAACACATAATAGCATAAAGTAACATAAGATAGATAACTCATACACAACATGCCCATAGGCCATCATACGCAACACATAATTAAGGACTTCACACTTAGCAAATCAAATGGCCTCATTTCTTCATATAAGCATCCAATTGAACACGTGGGGAGCATGCTTTGGGTCCATAACAAATACTATGCACAAACATCATAGTTACCTCAATAATTCATCATGGCATTCCATCATACACCCACAACGCACTACAAATTCAAGGAAATCAACTCTCCATAGGAACAAAGCATGAATTTATCTTTTAAGACCTAATGAACCACAATGCATAGTTTCCTATTCTCTTAAATATTTTGTCAAACATATGGTAGACATAAGTTAAGCATATGGATATGGCATGAAATCATAATTTGGATAACAAACATGTCAAATACTTAATTCTTCTTCACATAGGCATTTTAGCAATCACCTTATATGCACCATTTAGGGCATAGGTTTGATGCTCAATTTCATGCACCACAACACCATCATTCATCTTAATTCCACATTTCTCAATTCACAATCCAACTCACATTTAGAAAATATTTGACATATCAATCAATAGTAGGGATATATAATTCCCAATAACAATTATCAAGTCATAACAAGGAAATAATGGAATAATAGTATAAATCAAGGCTTAACAATTTAAATCATCATATATTCATAATCACTTAATTTTGGACCTATTATGTTATAAAAACAAAATCTCTAGTCTCTTATGTATTTTCACAAACACCTTACATGGACTTCTTAGGCATAGGTGGATTCATTAATATTACAAGTATTCAATCACCCATTTCATATATTTATACATCACACACCACCATAGTTTCCACAAACATACAAAGATCACTTCTTGGATATCATCAACTTCAACAACATAATCACCAACAATCACACAAATACTACACACATATACTTCAACCAACACACACAATCATCCCACACATATATCCCAACCATCATGTGAATACTACACACATACACAATGAAAATTTAGAAAGTATAATCATATATATATATATACACACATGTATCTTGAGCCTTTGAAAAAGGATTTGTGGGCTCTATGGATGAAAGGAGCCCATAGATAAACACTTGCATACCTTAGATTTCGTAGCCGAAGAGATTGACGGAAGCAATTCGCGAAGCAAAGCCTTGAATCAATTTTCCCCCAATTGGAACCCTAACCCTAACTCCTCTTCTTCTATATATATATATATATATATATATATATATATATATATATATATATGCATATATTTTGAGAGAGAGATATAAGAGAAATAAGAGAAAATGAATGACAATTCTCATCTCAAAGGGAGTATATATAGAGGGTTACCATAATGGAAAATGACCAAAATCAATTAATGTCAAATCTTCCCTTCAGTGATCTATCCGATAGGCTGAAGTAAATTGGCCATAACTTTTTACTCCAATGTCCAAATTGGATTAAACCAATTTCATTAACAAGAAGACTCTCAGGGATTTCCGTTGATATATATCAGCTCACACAGTTCCTTATGTACAAGGAGTTATGATCGTTTGAAGTTGACCAAAAAAATTACCTGGCTGCAGTATTTTTTTCCTGCACATTTTACTGTTCACAGTTCGATCGGAATGGTCGTGTTTGATCGAAATGGTCGTAACTCATCGCTCGAGTGTCCGTTTTGGGTGGTCCACATATCGTTGAAAGATTATTCGATGCTCTACGAAATGGGGGGTCGAAATCCAAGAAATGACACACAGAAAAATTATAAATCATTCTCGAAGATAGGATCCCGATACGTTTATGCACAAAATGTCAACGAAAAAATTTTCCGGGGTATTACATCAATGCTCAAGTAAGGACTTTATTAACCATTTAAGCCTCCGCATAGGCAATATATCTAGAATGAAGGCTTTTAAATGCATAGATAAGGCCAGTGATGCCATATAAATCCCCCATACAGGTAACTCACAATATCACACAAGTGAAATATAAAATATAATCCCCCACACAGACACAAAAATCTAATAATAATTTTGGAATATATGCCCCATAGTTATTTTTCTGGACTCATAGCATGCTTTACTTATTTATAGCCATAACCTGCCTCAAAATAATAAAATCTCAGCCTAAAGTGATTCAAAACAGAGCTTTCCCCATACAAATGGCCTAAAAATAACTACAACATTCAAATATAGCATCTACACATTAAGAGAAAGCTAATAATATCCATATTTCCCATGTTTAGGTCGGGTTAAAAATAGGTTCGAAAAACGAGTTTGAAAATTAAAGGACTAAAACTAGAATTTTGTTTTAGAAATACAATTTCCAAGGTTATAGCAATCTATAGATGAAAATCCATACAAATTCGGAATAAAAATAAGGTCCAACTCGAAGAAAAATACTTTTCAAGATTTACTAATAAACCCCCCCATATTTTACAATTTGAAATCATAATTAAAAGGTGATTTTAATGATATAATCAATGTAAAGTAATGTTATAAGGTTTTGGAGCTTAACCAAGCTCAAATGATAAAGAAATCCTCAGAAATTGCCCAAACGTAAATCTCAAAGGTTAAAAATAAAACAATTGCATGCTTTAGTGGTCCCCTTCCGCTAACACAATCAAGTTCTTGCTTCAGAGATAGGCGACTGGTAAAATATGACCGCTAAAGTGGTATTTTGTTCTCTAAAGTGGTTGAACCAGATTTTAGCTGGACGAGCAACTATGCTAAGTTGCAACATTGCCAGTTGACCCCTCAAGATTTGTTCAGAATCTCGTGAACTCAAAAAAAACTATGCTACTAGAATAATTTTTGTTGTTCTATACTCAAGAGTAATGTTGAATTTTCGAAAAAATATTATTTTCATAAAATTAACCCCTAGAACCCCCCACCTTTCACTATTTTTCAAATGAAGATTAGAAATGAAATATAAAGGTTTTAAACTTGAACTAACTATGCCACTAATCAAAATTTGACATTCTGAATATGTTGGCACAGTCTAAATTTATATCTAACACTTGGATCATCAAATACTGACCGAAATCAACTATATGGTTGTAATGATCCTCTAGGTTATTTTCTCAATTTTCATCAATTTCACTATTTCAAGCCTTCCAATAGTAGCTACATATCATTTATATCAGAACTATCAGTTTTATTATCAATATTTTATTTGAGTTTTAGGTTCATCTTTCTATTTTGGAGTTTTCGTTGTTAAGGAATTAGTGTCGAATAAAAAATCCTAGTAAATAACCTCTGATAAGAAATATGACAATGTCAACAGCTTTGAAATGTTAATTTTGGACCAACATTTCATTTAAATGACATTGAATGGAAATTTTAATGGTTTATTGAGTCCAGAATATCAAATTTGGTATGGTAGCATAGTTTATTTGCACCTATAGGATTCTACATGAATCCCGAGTCCCTGATCAAAGTCCATTTTGACTTAGGAAATGGCTGATATACAGCAGTCGGTGTAAGGGTTATTTACCCATCGCATTAACGAGGCATAGTATGTATTCACGAATGGTCAAGATCCTTACCATCGTATTCGCGAGCCTTCTCTCGAGTTTGCAATGAAGTGTTGCCCAACCTAGCCCTTCTCTTTCTTTGTGTTTGCAATCGTCAGTGTCGTACTCGTGATAGCCAAGCTCATTTGCCTTCACATACGCAACACCGTGCCCACATTTGCGAAGGGAAATTCTTTTAACCTTCACGTTCTTGGCCCTTCAGCCCCGCATTCGCTAGAGGCATTGCCCTGGCATTATATCTAGTTTTCTTCCAAGATTTTCATCTTTATTTCTCCCCCATCTCCACTGATTTAGTCCTAGGATCTCAAGAAAATTATGGAAAATCATTGACTGGATCTAGTCATTGACTAGATATGTAGGGGATGATGCAGTGACCATTTTTCATTAATTTCTTTGTAAGTTCTCGGCTAAATTCCTTCGTTTAATTCTTATTTTCCCTATTTTTTCCATTATCGTTTAGGGATGATTTGGGTTTTGATTTATACTCCATTTGTGTTCAACTTTTGAGAACACATTCTAGTCTTTCGAGGGACCTCATGACAGATTTAAGTTTGAACTTATTTGCGATCCTCGTGGACCCATTCTTGACCCAAATTTTGACCCAAGCTTTTATATAGAATTATGGGTATCATTTTAATCCTATAAATTTGTAGATTACTATTTTGATAATGTAATGATATTTTGGGATCATGGATCAAAGATGAATGATTCAAGATTTGCGATTCGGCATCAAGGTAGGCTTCGGTCTACTATTCTCTATGAGATTATTTATAGTATAGGTTGTGTGCTAGGTAGGGATTATAGGATATGTTTAGGACTAGTATAGAATGACTTAACCTAATTAGGAAATTTGGGATAGAAATATGACCCAAACCTTAGCCTAGAATCCTTGTTATGGACTTAGAACCATATTATCCTTGATTATAAATTTGTTTAGACATACATTAATAATATGTATCCTTTAGTATAAGACTTACCACTTGACTTAGTAATTTGGATGGTACTTCCTTGATTAGATCCTTTTAGTGATTTTACGCCCTCACTTATCGTATTTCTTGAGTTATGAGGCTTTATTATATTAATTATACACTATTAGGGATAAGGACATAGTTAAGACACCAGTAGGACTCTAGGTGGGTATTTTACCTTATAAATACGTGATTTTAATTTATAGATGTCTAAGCACTTATGGGTGTATTATTTAGATACTAGTTATGGCATACATACTTATAGAACGCATTAATTTATAGATATATACACATATAGTATCACTATATATCCTTCTCTTTCCTTATCTATTCATATTGTATATGTATCTTTAGGCCTTTTATTACTATTGTATATCCTTCTTTCACTTTTCACTTTTATATTGTCTAGTGATATACGGTATTGCACTTTAGTCCCTGAATAATATTAGAATATGATGAATTTATCCTTACCGATCCCTTAGTATTATTGTGTTTAGTTTCTTGGATTATTGTCTATAGTTTATAATCATGCTTTGTTTGTTATTTATTCTTACATAAACTATGAGGATCAGTCGGTCGATTTAGTACTCATACTACACTTCTACAACTTGTAGATAATAGTAAGAGTTTTCATTGTTGATGTGTGTATCATGCAGAGTACCCATTGATCACAGATTTGGGGTGAGATTCTAGCATTTGGAGTAGTCCTACTCTCCCTTGTATTGATTAGACTAATCTCTATTTAGAATTCAGAGACATCTTTGTATATGTATTTATCCTGTATTTTCCTCTCTACTCTAATTGTACTAGAAGCTCTTAAGCTAATTTCACCAGATTTTGGGGTTACTTTGCATATATTAGTCTTTTATCATATTTCATTATGTTCTTTCATTTTTCTTGATAGTTTGTTACTAGTTGCTCCAAATTATTGGTTGGCTTACATACTGGTGGGTTATTGTAGGTGTCATCATGAACTAAGAAATTGGGTCATGATAATGGCTTTTTAAGCCTCTAAAAATTGAAAACTCATCAATATCACTCTTGATCGCACCGAAAATCATGTCAACCATTACCACACTCCAAAATCAACATATAGCAACTATGAAAAAGGGTAAAATAATCAAAATACATAAGTGGCAAGTTTCACAAATCAGGTCATTATATATATATATATATATATATATAGTGGGGTATTCCCAGTGTATTCCCACATAGTGGGGTTTGGGGAAGGTAAAATATACTCAATCCATACCACTACCTTCGGAGAAGTAGAAAGGTTGTTTTCTATAGAACTCCGGCTCAAGAGAAAAAATAGTAAATAAATTCACAATAAAGCATGAAACAAGATGGAATAACAAAAATAAGACTACCACAAAGTAATACACCTACACTAACGAACCAAAGGCAACCCCCACCCACATCCCTTCCTACTAGCAGCTCCAACCAATAGACCTAGCCCTAATACTACTGGCTCGGCTACCCCAAAGCTTTCCTAACTACTAACTATGACCCACCCAAATGCAATAGCCATCTAACCTAATTTGTGTCCTCCATACCTTCCTATCTACGGCCATGTCCCCAGTAAGTTGTAACTGCTCTATGTCAAGTCTAATCACCCCTCTCCAGTATTTCTTCAGCCTACCCCTACCCCACCTAAAACCATCTAAAACAAGTCTCTCACACCTATAAATTGGGGCATCCGTTCCCCTCCTCATCATATGACCGAACCATCTCACCTAACTTTCCGTATTTTGTCCTCCACCGAAGCCACCCCCGCCTTCTCCCGGATAATCTCATTCCTAACTCTATCACCCCTAGTAACCCCACACATCCAACATAATATCCATATTTCCGCCACCTTCAATTTTTGAATGTGGGAGTTCTTGACTGGTCAACACTCTGCTCCATACAGCATGGCCAGAAGGACTGTCACTCTATAGAATTTGCCTTCAATCGTAGGCAGCACCTTCCTACCACAAAACACTCCTGAGAAAAGCCTCTATTTTATCCATCCTGCCCCAATACGGTGGGAGACATCCTCATTAATCTCTTCATTTTCTTGAATCATGGACCTGAGATACTTAAAACAATCCCTCTTATAAACAACCTGGGAATCCAACCTTACTACCATCTCATTCTCCTACCTCAAGTCATTAAACTTACACTTCATATACTCCATCTTAATCCTACTCAACCTGAACCCTTTAGAATCAAGGGTTTGTCTCCAAAACTCTAATTTATCATTCACGCCCCCACGCGTCCCATCAATTAAAACTACATCATCTGCAAAAAGTATACACCAAGGTACCTCTCCTTGAATACGCTGTGTCAACACATTCATCATCAATGCAAACAAAAATAGGCTAAGAGTCAATCCCTGATACAACCCTATCAAGACAGAGAAATGCTCTGAATCTCCTCTCCCTGTCCTCACCTAAGTCTTTGCTCTATCATACGTGAATTTAATCAATCTGATATACGCCAACGGGACCCTACTCACCTCCAAGCATCTCCAAAAAACCTCCCTAGGGACTTTGTCGTATGTTTTCCCCAAGTCAATAAACACCATATGTAAGTTCGTCTTCCTTTCCCTATACTGCTCCACCAGTCTCCACACCAGGTGAATTGCCACCGTCGCTGAGAGACCGGGCATAAATCCAAACTAATTTTTAGAAATAGACACTATCCTGCTCAACCTCCGCTCGACATCTCTCCCAGATCTTCATATTGTGACTCAACAACTTAATACCCCTATAGTTGTTGTAACTCTGGATGTCATCCTTATTCTTATATAAAGGAATCATAGTACGCCATCTCCAAGCCTCAAGCATTTTTGCAGTCTTGAAAATGTCGTTAAACAATTCAGTCAACCACCTTAACCCAGCCCCGCCAGAAAACTTCCAAAAATCCACTGGAATCTCATTAGGCCCCGTCGCCCTACTCTTTTGCATCTTGCGAATAGCCTCTCTGAACTCCTCCACCTTAAAACATCTATAATAACTTAAATCACGACACTCCTCTGAGAGCTCTAGCTCTCCTAACACAATGTAATTGTCCCCCTCATTATTCAAGGCACTATGAAAATACGACTGTCATCTTCTCTTAATGTGAACATCCTCCACTAGCACTCTACCATACTCTCTCTTAATGTACTTCACTTGATCAAGGTCATGACCTTTTCTCTCCCTAGCCTTAGCAAGCCTATACAACCTCTTTTCCCTGTCTCTCTTATCTAACCCCGTATATAAATTCTCAAACGCTGCCATCTTAGCAGCCGTAACTGCTAACTTAGCCTCCTTCCAACCTAACTTGTACTCCTCCCTATTTAACTATTTCTTATCTATATCCTTAATCTCAACCATCTTAGCAAATGCCCTCTTCTTAGTCTCCGCTTTCTTCTTAACTTCTTCATTCCACCACCAGTTCCCCCCGATGCTGTCCAGCCCGGCCCCTCGAGACACCCAACACCTCTTTAGCAGTCTTTTTGATGCACTTAATAGCCCTATCCCACATACAATGCATGTCCCCCCTACACTCTCATACCCCTATTCCCGCCACCTTGTCCTCTATCTCTAGTACAGTCACCGGTGTCAAGTCACCCTACTTTATTCTTGGTCGACCCTCCCCGCCCCTTCTCTTCTTATCCTTATTTATACCTAGGTCCATCACCAGAAGACTGTGCTGAGTCAAAAAATTCTCACTCGAAATGACCTTACAATCATTACACATCGCCCTATCCCCCTTCCTAAGCAGCAAAAAGTCAATCTGAGTCTTGGCTATCACTCTTCGGAAGGTAACCAGGTGATCCTCCTTCTTTGAAAAGTTCGAGTTCACTACCACCATCCCAAAGGCCCTCACAAAATCCAATAGAGCAGCTTTTTCTTCATTCTTCTCCCCAAAATCAAAACCTCCATGCATATCGTCGTAGCCTCCCGGCAACACCCCGATGTGCCCATTGATATCTATATCTATATATATATATATATGGGTATTGGGATGATTGGGTTGGGCTTTTGTGCAGGTTGTTGGGATTAATTTGGTTGGGTGATTACTAATTAGGTATAATACATGTATACTTACATACTAGGTATATAAATTTCGATTTAACCAAAAGAATTTTCAAATTATTGAAAAACAAACCGATAAATCAAAATATTAAATTTTGAAATCAAAATTATATTTAAATTTTAGTTTGATTTTTTTTTTGGTTTAAACAAAAATCTATCCAGGCCTAGGTACAATAATCCACAAAAGAAAAGTGATGGAGATTGAGACACTGTCCATTGCTTAGCAAAAAATAAATAAAAATTAAAGATAAATTAAAAATGCCAAGGACATTGTCGCTTTTCTGGGCGACACTGTCCATCGCGTTTTTGTACAACATTTTTTTTTTGTATTTTTTAGTTGTGTAAGTAAATGTCATTATTGGGTGATTTCTTTATGTATGCCACAATCCTGAGTGGAGCTTCCCAATGAGAAACCTTAGGACTCAAAAACTATACGCTAAAGCATATGTTTGGCCTTGTAAAGGTTAAGTAGAATAGTTTATTTTAAAGTCCTTGGTAAGATGTTTTGTCATCTAGTTCAGGATCCGTGGAAATTCTAATGTGTTGATCATGCTCTATGATGGCAAACTTCTGTTGATGAATTACAGTCTTGGCTCCACTCAAACTAATTTTTGACAATAATTGTAAGGCATACTTTCTCTGATTAAGGAGAATTTCATCTTTACCCAAAAAATATCTCAAATCTCCTAGATCCTTCTTGTTGAAATTTTGACAAAGAATAGCCTTGGCCTCAATGATTAACTGGGAATGATTTCCAACGATTAATATCATGTAAAATTAGGTCTTGTGTTTAATTAACACTCTAAAATTTAGCTCAAAGGGAGGAGGATTACTCAAGCATTATAAAGAGATTATCCATCTCATTAACCACTAATATGAGACATTTGTGATTTTTTAACACCTCACCTCACGTCCAATACTGGACTCTGGTGCATGGATATTTTTAATTTAGGGGCCCAATATTGAGTGAGATGTGTCCGACTCTGATTACATGCTAGTTTTCTACACTCTACACAATTTCATATGCATGCAACAAGTAGAAGGGGGTGGGGGGATCGTCAGACGAAATTTTGCTCCACATTAGTAACAATCTTCAATTAATGAATTTAATTGTCTCAATTGAAGAGAGATTCACCCGTATATAGAGTTTAGCACTTACTCTCATTCATACCTCGCGTGATTAGAACATGTTTTCTAACTCTTAACAATACACTAAATAGTGTTTAACTACTAACTTGAAGAGCTTAATTCAGTTTCTATGTTTTCCTCTTTTACTAGATCAATAAACTCTAAAAATAGTTGTTTTGCCACAAAAAATATTAAGAAGATGTTTCTCATCATGAGTTTTTCAATGAATTGATTCGATGAGAAAACTATTTTTATAAGACAACTTTCTCATTAATTTGGGTTTAAATGACCTATAAATATATTCTCATGGTTTTGATCTGTCTTTGATTTTGTTACAGCGTTGCCATTTGAGGAGAATTTATCAACAATGTAACGACTAGCGACTAAGGTTTGTTATGGTGATTGGCCTAATTTTCGTATTTTTTTATTTTTGTAATAGCATATTTAGGATAATGTCACACCATTATTTAACTTTTATTTTTTGTTTAAAGAATTTATGAAAAAATAATTTTGCATTGCTCATCCAAAAAAATGAAAAATATGTGTTCAAGTGCTGATGATGACTTTATTTACAACTTTTATTCTATCAGCTTTAAATTATTCATAAGTACTACCTAATGGACAATATCAGTCTGTATAGTTCAACTATTTACAGGTTATGCCAAATTGATAAGATTTGATATTTTCTTCATTCTACCTATCTTGCCAAATGTTCACTAGTTTTGCTGAATCGACATAAGTTTGATATTGTTTTCATTTACCCATCTTGTCAAGTGTTCTCAAGTCCTATCTATTGGCATGAATTTCATGTGTGTTATTTAGTTGATTTTTAGATGATCAAAACAATTAAAGTCCTTTATTTAAATCAAAATACACAGATACTACTGTTGTACCACAGTTTGCTTTCATTTTGGACTGCTTGACTAAAAATGAGTAAATTCAAGAAAATGTTAGTGCATCCTTGTGTTATATATTTTTATTAAAAAAATTATAATATAAATATTGATGATCAAATAAAAATTGAAAAGAAATATAAAGATATATGTTCAGTCGAAAATTTACTATATATATATACTGATTTATATTATTTTTAAAGAAAAAATAAGGAAAATAAAGAAAGAAAGTCTATATATGGAAAATATACCTGATTTGTAGGGTTGTACAAGATCGGGTTGGTTCAATTTTTTTCAATACCGAATCAAATCATTCGTAATGGATTTTTAAATCTATAAACTAAACAAATAAAATTCAGGCTTTTCAACTTTGTTTTCTTTTTCTTTTTTTGAATTTTTTCCGATCAAGTCTACATACAAATATATAATTAAATTAACTCATAATATTGAATCTTTTGTTCATGTTCAATAGCTACCAAGCAATAAGGAAAGAAGATCATAAGCATAGATAAGCAGCAGATTTCATTAATAAGGGTGAAAACAAGAAAGATAAGCAGCACACATAACAAAGCATGAGGAGGAGATTAAGAAAGAACACAGTGTCTCATAGTTATTACGTTTACAATATAGTTTTTGGTTTCCACAAAGGCAAAATAACTGTGAGATTTCTAACTAGCCTAAGCTGCATCAGCCAACTAAAAGGGTCACCAGTAAAAATCGAGAATAGAAAAACAGATTCAGCAATACGTTACTTGTTCATAGCTAGGAGATATGAATGACGGAGGTTGGGAGCAACTTATTTTTCTCCTCTTCTGCTTCAGCTATAAATGAATCATCAATAAGTAAAGGGGATGAAACAAGTACAAGTGGAAAGTACCAAGTTACTTACACAGATCTACAAAGTCGAGATACATTGTTCTAGCTTTCTTGTGAGTTACTTCGAAACTCAAGGATATCCACTGAAACACATACCTGCAAGGGAGGAAGTCAGTAAAAAAATTGAAAAGTGAAAGAAATGATGAAGAAGGGAATGTTCATACTTCTGCAAGCTGAGCAAAAAGAAAGATCACAAAAGAGAGTGAAGATAATTCATCACCAACAACAAAAGGAGCTGAAATTAAAGATTGAAGAAAGAGGAGCTAAATATTATCAGCAGCGGAGAAGGCGGAGGGTCTCCAAATGTGCTACTAATTTAGGAAACCCTAAAATGAACATATTTATAAAGACCCAACTTCGCATTTGGGTTGAATTGGTCATCAATTTTTATTTTAGATTATGTACTTGAGCTACTTGGACCCATTTGAAAATTCTCAATAATAAGGACCTTGAGTTCAATATTATTAAAAAAATAGATAATTAACTTGTACTTTAATATTTTTTTAGTCCTAACAAGATAGAACTATCTTAAGTGTTTCTTAAGAAAATAATATTAAATATTAAATGAAAAATAAATTTAGGTTATGAATTTTATACAAAATTAAGAAATAGATATCCAACATTATTGTCGTTCCTAGTGCTTAGTTGAATAATAGGGTAAACAACCAAAATATAGAATATTTGACCCATAATTATAAAATATACCGAAAGTTTTTCACATATTTATTAAACATACCAAAATAAGGACCCTAGAGAAACAAGAAAATACGAGTGTATCTAAAGACAGACAAAATTATAAAATAGGAAGGAAGATATTTTGTGTGACTAACATTCAATTTCAATAGATTAAACCAAGAAAGTGACTAAAACGTGTATCTCACTCCCTAAAATAGCAAAGCGGAGAATTCAAATTTCACAGAACCCATTTATCACTGGAGTTCATAATTTCTCTTTCTACAACATTATTATTTCTTCATATATGTGTGGTTCATTGTGAATCAAAAACTTGTCATACAATATGAGTAATATCACAGTGTTATTGAAACAATTCAAAATTAGATTGATGAAAAAATAAAATAAGTTCCAAATTAATGAAATAGTATTGAAGGAATCTGTTTTATATAAGGATCTAGTCATGGATATATCAAGAACTTTGAAGATTAATCAATCAAGCAAAAAATTTCATATAAGATACTCAATTTATGGGAATACAACATTAATGGAAATTCAAAATAATATTGGCATGAAATTGTATCCCAAACTGAAGAAAAAGTGTTCTAATTTTGAATCTTATCCATTATGCATAACCATGTTTGATGAGTAGTATAGTTTCAGCAATCAAATAGACATAACTCCGATTGATTTGGTTGAAAATTGTGATGTAGATCAGAAGATTTTGTCCATTGAAGATTATGTGGATCCACTATCTATGATTAAGATGAAAGATCACCACATAATTTCTGAGCACAAAATTTTTGAAGTGAATCAATTGTATCTGAATAAATCAATTCTTATAAATGTAATGAAAAAGTATGCAATTAATCATGAATTTGGATTTATAGCTAAAAGATCCTATAAACAAAGGTTAGTGTATTTGAGTTTTTTTTTGCTATTATCTGACATTGTTATGTCTGTGTATCTAAGAATCCTTGATATTTGCTTTTGTATACTTGATTATTGCTTGTGTATATTTGATTATTGAGTATGGATATGATCCAGTGTATTCACGGTTATTCATGTATTTGAGTAATTTACTGCTTGCGTGTATCCTATCTATTTAGCTTGTCTATGTAGCTAGCCTTTTCTTCAAGTTGTGTGTCTAAGCAATTTAGAAGCTTGTATAGCTTTGGAGCTATTTTTACGTGTGTATTTAAGGCATTTTGTATCCTATCTATTTATCTTGTTGCTTTATTCATGCTTTTTAAAGCTATTTATCTTAGCAGTTTTATTTCTTGTGTCGTGTATCTGAATATTCTTGATTATTACTTGGGTATCTTTGATTATTGCTTGTGTATTTGAGGAGTGTATTCATGATTTTTAAATTGTTTATCTGATCCATTGTATCTTAAATTTTTTCAACTTTTATCTAATGTGTGTAACGAAGGATTGTGATTCGTCATTCAAATCTTCATGCATGTATATAATCTATGATATTTAAAATTAGATCTTTCAATGACAGATATAGTTATCCATTGAAGGATATGATCTTCTCACAATGCCAAGATTCAGTTCTTATAATATAACATATATTGGCATTAAAATATTTGAATCACAAAATAAATCACATACCAGATGACATTATAAAAGACATCAAAGAAGAACTTGGTGTTGATATAAAAAACATAAAAACATGGTGTTCCAAGAATAGAGAAGTTCATATTGTGAGGGATAATCCATTTAGGTTACTATAAAATATTGAGATACATATTGTGTATCGAAATTCACATGTGGAGATGCATAAATATGCAAGTACATTGAATGGAGAAGGTTACGTATCTAACTCGTGTATCCGTAACTTTCAAACTAATAAAGTTTCTATCTCCTGTAATAATAAAAGTTTGATGTGATATAATTAAGGTTTTATTAAATAATTTTTGACAGGTTCTATTTTACCACTTGCTTATGGAGTTGACTCAAAAAATGATATTTCTTGAATAAATTTTTTTGATCAATTGAAAAATGCTATTGAAGAGCATGCAAAAATATGTGTAGTTTTAAATTGAAATGAGGGAATCATTCAAGGTTGTTCGTAGGTTGTATCCCAGTATACCCCACTATGCATGTATCTGAAATCTCTGGGATAATGTTACAAAGAAGTCCAACAAGACCCAAGATTCATTAGACAAATTTTTTACATTATGGCAAAGGCAGGCAAGATGATTTTGATGCATTGATGAAGAAGGTTGATAAGGTGGATTATAGAATCAAGACATATTTGCAAGAAGCTGGATATGATAATTGGACAAGAGTATATGAACCAGTGAATAAGGGTAGGATGATGACATCTAATATAGCGGAGTGTATTAATTCTCATAGTTTGGATGCAAGAAAATTGCCAATATTAAATTTCTTATAAAAAGGTCAGAATATTGTTTGGGCATTGGAACTATAATAATTAAAAGAAAGCAAATTGCACATTTACAACACTTAGAAGCAAGTTTGAAGAAATGTTAGTTGATAATGAGCTGAAAACAGTTCAGATGACAGTATATGTCTTATCTTATAGGTATTATTTGTATTGTAACGTAGTTTTTGATTGATTGTAGAAGATATGAATGATTGTATGATAGTTAGATAGTGTTATTGATATATATATATATATATATATATATATAGATATATATATGATGAGTTGTGTATGTGGATGTAAATAATGCATTTATGTATAGATTGCAGATCAAGGCATCATCATAATACATGTACTAAGTATTAGAAAAGCGGATCTTGTTCATTTTGTTTCACACTAAAAATTTGTATAATTGCATAAAGTTATAAATTAAGGAGATACCTAGTCCTCGGGCCATTGTTGTGTTAAAGAGAAATCATATCAAGAAGCTTTTACCATATTATTCTGACTATTATAAACAAATAACTTTGATAAAATTATGAGTTTCTTGTTAGTCCCATGCCAAATGAAAAGGGTTGGAAGGTTCCTGCAAACATATTCAAGGAAATCATTTTTCACCTATTTATAGAAGATCGTCGGGAAGGCCGAAAAATACCGAACATAAGAAAAAGAGTGAAATATTTAAACCAAGTACAAAATGCTACAAATAATGTAGGTAGGTTGGACACAACGGGTGTTCATGTGATTATTTTCTTAAGAACAATAATCATATGGGTGTGTAGAACTACTTTGAATATAAATATTTTCTTATTACTATGGGATCTTCTTTGGATACTATTTTCTTATTAAACTCGAGGACAACAGTCATGTGGATGTGTAGAACAACTTTGGATTTAAATGTTTTCTTATTGCTAAATAACAATTTCTTTGATACACGTTTTTATATGTTCATATGTGTCATGTAAGGCGTTCATAAATACTACACAAGGCACATGTGTGCATCTATATCATTAGAAAATTGTATCTTCTAAACTTCTAAATTACTATTCAGTAAGTACTCTCTAATTTGCTTATATACGCAGCTCTAAAAATTATGTTAGATACATAAGAAAGATATTGCACATTAAGATATGCAATATACAAAAGACACATACGTATGTATATATCTCACTACATTCATGAAAATAGTAATGTCTAAACTTCTAAGCAATAACCAAGAACACACAAGATCTCTAGTTTACTTAGATACACAATCTTAACAAATATGCTAGATACAAACGACACATATGTGTGTATCTATGTCACTACATACATAAAAATAGTAACATCTAAACTTCTAAGCAATAGCCAAGGATATACAAGGTCTCTAATTTTCTCAGATACACACCTTTAAAAATATACTAGATATACAAGACAGATATTGCACATAAAAATATGATAGATATGCAAGGCACATATGTGTGTATCTATCTGTCATAATTTAATTTTTCAGGTTATGATGATACCTATCTAATTCACTAGTAGGCATGTCAAATCATAGCCTAAACGTTAGTAATGGAATAATTTGTGAAATTTTTAAGAAATATCAGAAACAAAGCATATAAATGATATGTAAATATATAAATATAGATGTAAGATACAAAATAAAGGTGAGAAAGAGAAAAGTTTGCAAAAAAGTATCTCATGACCTAGTAAGGTCGGTACAAGAGTCACTAAATATAAAATATGAGTACTAAATACTGTAAATATATAGGTAGTCTCAAAAGCAAACACTATCCAAATTGTAGAAGAAGAGAAGATCAGTTTTAGCTCTGAAAGCTCACCCTATCTTTGAGTTCTAAAAGAAAGTTGGATACAACGTCAATGCCGGTGATCAGTACTCGGGTCTACATAAAAAAATATACAAGTGTAGTATAAGTATCAAAATAATAGATACTCAGTAGGCATCATCGACCGACTAAACTAAATCATAATAGAAGCACAGTAAGATGGAATAATATAATCTAAAGCCAGAGATAAAGGGACAAATTAAAAATGATACTTTGACTAATAGATAATAAATGACAAAGTAAATAAAGTAAAAGAAATATAAGTTAACTACAGCCTAACTGGGCGTCCATAAGCCCAAAAGGTGCAAATAATAAAAAGTAACTCAACCGAGCCCTTATAAGCCCGATGAATACAATCAAGAGAGAACCGTTGACCATAGTAATAATTATAAAGTAACTGACAACCAAAACCAAATTAAAGAATCTTTTTTACACCATAACCATCGAACTGACAGTCGAAACCAAATTAAAGAATCATTTTTACACCATAACCATCGAACCTGAATTAGATCCTTGACACAATAAGTAATCAATATATACCAAACTCAAATTGGACTCTAATATCTTATATTTCAGACTCAAATCAATAATTTACAATCATGAGTGAAATAGTAAGTGTCAAACTCAAATCGATCTTCAATGTGAGTATAAGGTAACAAGTCTAGTCAATAGTTAGAAAGATGTCTAAATCATAATAAGGCTCAAGAATAAATGTAAGATGATTAAAGAAGTCCTCTGCAATACCCCACTAGATCCTAGAAAAGCTTTTAGTTATTCGTCACACTAAGTACAAGTAACATATCCATTTTAACACCCCAAGATTTTGAACATTTTATATTTGGTCTTCTCAAGTTTGAAACATTAATTTATGAGTTGAAATAATTTATGAATGCTAAAAGGGTCATCCAGGAGAGTTTTGGAAATTTTGGAAGAGGTTCGAAGAGATTTTGGACCATGGAGGTAGTAAGCCTCCACGATTTTAGAATGTCACGGTGGATATTCTCTGTAATACGCAAAGTGTCATGGAGGTTAGACTCTGCGATAGGAAATATGTCACGGAGGCTGGCCTCCACAATAGAAACCATGCCATGCTGCAGTGTAAAAATTGTAAAACCTCCATTAAGGGGCGAGGGACATTTTGGTCTTTTTCCACTTCCTAAACACCCAATCTATGACTTAAAACCCAAGAGGAGTATTATTTTCCCAATTCATCATTAGTTAATGACATTATATCTCCTCTCATTCTTAAGGAAAGAAAGAAATCAAAAGCTTCCTCTAAGAATTCACCCATCCAAGTCTCAATTTCAAGTTTTCTTCAAGAATTCAAGCAATCTCAAGTATGTGGGATGTTCATTCATTGAGTCCCAAGAATCCCTTATTTTTCAATTATAAACCCTCTTCCCTTTCCTAATGAAATTCCAATATCAATTATGAATTTACTAAATTTTCTATTAATAGTTTTGAATATAAACCATGACAATGCATTTTCCCATGTGAATTATGTTCTTACATGCTTAATAATCGCAGTCCCTGATATCATGTTCAATTGACACCATATTAATTATCAATATATGAATTAAACCATATGAGATTGTTGTCCTCATAAATTTAACATCCCATACTTATAGTCATGGATTTCATCAGTTTTGTGATTTATACTATATTTTGAGTCTACAAATCATGAATTTTCTTATAGTATTATGATGATTTTATTGCATTTAATGTATTATTCAGTGCTGGTGGATTATGAAAATCCAATACCTATATATTTATGCATATTTTTTATTTTAAGAAACAAGTCATTCAGATCATTCTTTTATCATCGTATTCATATTATCCTATTTATGTTAAGTAATTATCAGATGTAAGTCATGTTAACTTTAATCAGTAACAGTGTCAGTTTAGTTGGGAGTAGAATTTAGCACCAAGAAAACCTAGGAATTAAAGCTCACCCACCAGTAGAGGACTGAGACCTTTAGTAGCTGTCTCTAAGTTCTAGAACTATGTATCCAACGTAGGTTATGAGATATCACCCAATAGTAGAGGACTGACACTCTCTTAAAGGTCACCCGCCAGTAAAGGATTGACACCCTATTCCTTCGGGATACAAATTTAGTGGTTCCACATAGCCAATATTAATACCTGTGGCAAGGTACTGAAATATTTCAAAAAATGGTTATAGGTTGGACCCCGATTAGCTCAGATTGGGGTATGCCGGTTGCATAATACCTCCCATAGTATCAGTTCAGTATTTGGATTTTATTACTTTAGGTTTGCATGACCAAGTGTCAGTTTACCAGCTATATAGTCTGTCAGTTTTGTGGATTATTTCAGTTCATAGTTTGCTTGGTCTTGCATTCGTATTACATGTTCATACATTCATGCTAAGTATCTATATATACTTTAGTAAGTCCTTATCTCATGTACCAGTACATTCAAAGTACTGATTGAATACTCTCTTTTGTGCTATGTTGTCTCATAACATAGGTTCAAATTCTTAGTTCCTCGATCGCCCTTAGTCAGCTCAGTTTTACTCAGTAGTAGTAGTGGTGAGTCCTCATCCACTGAGGATAACTTATTTGAATTTATTTAAAGTAATTTATTTATTTCAGTCAGTCAAAGTTATTTGCGGTTTGTCCCATCAACTCCTCATGTTTTAGAAGCTTTCATACAGTCAAACTTATTTTCAGTTTTATCAGCAGTTCAGATATGTTGGGTATTATTTTAGTATTACATCTTAAAATAATTTTTCATGACTTTAGCTTCGGCATATAATGTTTTATTATTACTTTATTTAGTGCTCACAACACATACTAGATTATAGGTTAGCTTGGGGTCACTTGTGGCCTTAAGCACCGTGTTATGACTAGGTGGTAGTCCTGGGTCATGAAGAACTTAGTAATAGAGCCTAAGGTTTACAGTGTCCTAGGGTGTCTGAAAGTAGTGTTGAGTAAAGTCTTATGCATGAGTGTGAAGTGTGCCACACCTACCAAGAAATAATGTGAACTTTATTGAATTCTGTTTTCTAACTCGTCCTTCATCTATTTATAGAAAATGCCTCCTAGAAGAAATAACGAAAGAAGGAACGGGGATCAGGACGCACTACTATGGCTACTCAAAATAACTAACAAGTATTAGCCCCAGCTAATCTAGTAGTGGTCACGACAACAGCTAGGTTTTGAGACTTCACTAGGATGAATCCTCTATTATTTTACCAAGTCTAAAAAGGATCCTTAAGATTCTTTGGATGGTGTGCAGAAAGTGAAAGAAACCATGGGTGTTACTGCTAGTGACAATGCTAACTTATCCACTTGCCAATTGCAAGGAATGGCACATACTTTGTTTAAGAAGTAGAAGGAGGATAGAGGTGTTGAGGTAGGACCTATAGAGTGGGATGATTTTTTTATGGATTTCTTAGATAGATTATTCCCACTCGAGTTGAGAGAGGCCAAGGTGCAAAAGTTTATAAAATCTGAAGAAGGGTAACATGAGTGTGAAGGAGTACTCACTCAAGTTTACCCAGTTAGAGAGGTATGTTTTGACTATGGTGGCTGATTCTAGGTCCAGAATAAGTAAGTTTGTACCTGGTGTGTCAGGCAGTGTAGTCAAGGAGTGTAGAACAACTGTGTTGATTAAGGAGATGGATCTTTCTAGGTTGATGGATCTTTCTAGGTTGATGGTCCATGCTTAGCAGATTGAGGAGGAGAAGCTCAAAGAGAAATATAGGGAGAGTAAGAAAGCCAAAACCGATAGATTCAACTTCTCATGGCAATGGTCTGATGGAGGGAATCTTTCTCAGTTCTGCCAGAAATTTTCAGCTCTATCCCCATCTTTAGCCAGTGTGACAGTGCCTAAGTTCAGGTAGGACAATTGGGATAAAGCTCCAGGTTCTAAGTCCTATAGTAGCGTGAATAGTAGTTCCACTAATCTACTTTGCAGGAGATACGATAAGAACCATCAATGCAAGTTCAGGGTAGCTATTAATACGTGTTTTGGATGTGGCAAGCTAGGCAACAAGATCAGGGATTATCCAGTGGTTTCCCAGAAGGGAAACGATTTTTATCATCATGGTTAGTCTAATTATTCATTAACTCCAGCAGGTCGCCCGAGTCAGCAGGGCGCCACCTCTAGTGCTACCAGTGGGCAACATCAGAACTGAATTTATGATCTCCAGACTTAACAGGAGCAGGAAAGATCTCCTACTATGATTACGGGTATGTTTCAAGTCTTCCACCTTCGTGTTTATGCATTATTAAACCCTGGAGCTTCACTTTCTTTTGTGACTCTTTATATAGTTGTAGACTTCAATGTCAGTCCCAGCATATTAGCAGATCTCTTCTCAGTAGCTACCCCAGTGAGTAGTTCCAGTGTATCTAGATGGGTATACAAAAATTTCCTGGTCATAATGTCTCAAAAAGTCACTTCAGTTGACCTTTTAGAGTTAGAGATAACTGATTTTGATGTCATTCTTGGCATGGATTGGATCCACTCGTGCTATGCCTCAATTAACTATAGAAATAAAATAGTAAATTCCAGTTTCCTAATAAGCCTGCTATTGAATAGAGGAGTAATACTTCAGTGCCTATAGGTCAGTTTGTCTCCTATCTTAAAGAAGGAAAGATGATATCCAAGGGATGTATTTACCATCTCGTTTGAGTCAAGGACTCAAATTCTAAAACCCCGAGTCTTGAGTAAGTTCCAGTAGTGAATGAGTTTCCAAAAATGTTCCCTAAATAACTTCCTGGAGTTCCTCCCTAGAGGGAAATTGACTTCAGAATAGATCTCCTTCCAGATACCCAGCCTATCTCAATTCCACCTTATAGAATGGCTCCCGCTGAGCTTAAGGAATTGAAAAAACACTTGAGAGAACTCTTAGATAAGGGTTTCATCAGGCCTATTATTTCCCCGTGGAGTGCTCTAGTTATCTTAATGCTCACGAAAGACAGTTTTCTCTGAATACGCATTGACTACCATTAGTTGAACAAAGTCACAATCAAGAATAAGTATCCTCTCCCTAGAATTAATGACTTGTTTGACCAACTTTAGGGTGCAAGTTATTTATTTAAGATAGACCTCAGATCCAGCTATCATCAGCTTAGAGTAAGAGAATGTGGCATCCCGAAGAAAACCTTTAGAACTCGGTATGATCACTTTAAATTTCTAGTTATTCCTTTTTGGACCAACGAAAGCACCTATAGTTTTTATAGATCTGAAGAACAGAGTGATCAAGCAGTACTTGGACATGTTTGTCATAGTCTTCATAGATTGTCATGGCCTAATTTATAAGTCATGATGGAACCTACTAAAACCCACCCGTAAGTAAGTCGACACCATAACTAGAGCTAAGTCAATGTGTTACTCTGGTAGAAGCGTCCAACATGGACCAGATATACGAACATAATTACAAACACACTATTATAATAAAGTAAAGAATCCACAACATGAATACCAATCCCATGACCTGGTAATATCAGTATAAAAGAATCTAAGTTCGATGATAAGAAATACAACTCAAAGTATAAATAGTCTTATACATTTGTCTCAAATACAAAAGACTAAATAAAGATAGGAGGGAAATGGGCGACTCAAAACTCCAAGATCTCACCCTATCTCTAGAAGATCAAAACTATAAGGACTCAACTCAACAGCGGTAACTAGTACTCAGGTCTGCACCAAAAAGGTACAGAGGTGTAGTATAAGTACCAAAACAATGGTTACTCAGTAGGCATCATCGCTCAACTGAGCTAAATCATGATATAAAGTAAGATAATATCTCTAATTCAAGGTACAAGATCTAACTTGAATCATCTTTTTCATCATTGTATGTATAATCAATAATCAAACAAGAACAATACTACAACATATTCATTCATCATACACCAATACCATTTTACATAAGAAGTAAATGCTCCAAAATATAAAGTGTCACTAATTCAATCATATTGCATACAGACCAAGATGATATACAAACATTCGTTAAGAATAAGTACAAGAACCTACCTCGGCATTATATACCACTGAGGAGTACACCCAAAAGAACATAAAGTAAAGAAACTCATCACGGCGTCCCATACCAATGGAGAATACACTAAAGAATCAAATCACCAAGCATATAAACATTTAACCAACTCATGAATGTCCATGGTTAATCACTTCTGCATAAATGGTCATTGCCAAGTTTATGATCATCATCAATTACCACCATTGAATTAACATATATCAAGTACTCACGATCATAATCATAAGGCCATTTAGATATCTAACTCATCAATATGCTATATCTACTCATTTATAATAACCCAAATACTTTATCCCAAGTTACTAATCCACTAGTCATTAGGACTTTCATTTATTAGCCTATCCAATTTTATAGAGCTTTCCCCATTCAAGAAATAGTAACTAATTATCATTCACTAGGTAGCCAATATCTGCATCTATCCATGTTGCACTGCTAAACCATAGTCCATTTAACCAAAATTCATCCCTAGTTATCATAGGTGCACTAGTCACTATATAATAAAAGGTTACATATTATTAAACACACTTATCTATCTATTAAACAACGCCTCTTACTAGTTAACACCATAAATCTCTAAGTCAATAATTAAGCAACCAACGACGTTACATATTCGGCATCAATATCAATAATCATCAATAATGCTAAGTCTATTATCTTCATCAGCCATTTACAAACATAATTACTAGTTACCACATTTTAACTAAACAAAGTTCACCAACTAGTATTCTAGGCTTCTAGCCATTAAGTAACATAAGGCATCAATATCACTAATCATCAACAATGATAAGTCTATTATCTTCATAAACCATTTACAAACATAATTACTAGTTACACATTTTAACTAAACAAAGTTCACCAACTAGTATTCTAGGCTTCTAGCCATCAAGTAGCGTAACCACTTTATATACACAACTAGTTATCACATAATCCAATTTCAAGTCAAAATTCCACAATTATTCTATTTATTCAAGCCTAATATATCCACTAGGTGAATTCTTACTTCTACACATGATTACGCTTACCAATTAGTCTTAACTCATTATACGGCATATTCTACTTTTATTCACTAATTAGCATCAACAAGAGCCACGTCGCTTAACAAGTGATTAATAGTAGATAATTATAGACAACTTCCCAAGGAAAACATCATATCCCCAATGTACATATGGGAGTAATTATATTAGGGCATAACCACATATATACATATATATTTACATAGTCTTACCATAAATAGCATCAACATAACATCAATATATCCTCCGGGTTTACCGGGCATCATCATAGCATCAATACCTCTTCCAAATTTACCAGGCATCATCATAACATCAATATATCCTCCATCCTTGTCGGACATCAATATATCATTAATATATCCTTCAGCGTTGATAGGCATCATCATAGCATCAATATATCCCCCGGTCTTGCCTGGCATCAACATATCATAAATATATCTTTTGACCTTTTCGGGCATCATAATACCATCAATATCTCTTCTGGATTTATCGGGAATCATCATAACATTAAAATATCCTCCGTCCTTGCCGAGAATCATCATAACTTCAATATCCATTATAATATCAATATACATATATATATATATAGGTAAATCAATAACAAATGCAAGCCCAATGAAGAATGGAGTGGAAAAGAAGTAAGTGAAGATATATAATTGCTTCTTACCCTTTATTATTAATGCAATATATTAGTAGAGGCATGATCATGTGTATAAAAATGTATGAAGATTCCACATATTTCCAGGATTAACATGATTATTAGCATAGTCAATAAAAAGCCATGGTTATACATTCTAGAATCTCTTTTATTAGGCATGCTTCACAATACTAGCACAAAGGGGTTCTTCCGCACAAGCATAAGTTTAGTCACTAGGCTTGAAAATAATATGAATCATAACATAATCCAAGACTCAATAGTAAACTTAGCCAATTGGTTAAGTGATAGCATAATCGTGGATTCAACTTATAAGGCTATCCATTGCTATTCAAGTGGCGACTAAAAGGTCACAATCAAACATACAAATTATTTCCAAAGTCAATCATCATGAATAACCCATTTATCAGGTTTAACCATCACAATCCAAAAACATATTCTAGGTGCTTAACAAATATCTAGGTCACTAACAATTTGCATAATCCAAGCTTAATGCGGTCACATTCTGCTTCTAACATCCCAAAATATGCATTCAAGTCTAACTTCTACCTAGGACTAGACTAATTCATCTACATCATGTCATATAGGTTTAACAATCCATACTAGTACTATGATATAATTTTTCGTTAAGTAATACTCTTTGCTCATTTAAAGCATCTAAGGCAAATTTCACAACTAAACATATCTAAGGTCAAATTACTTTTAGTGTGAGTGAACAATGTCACTCCCATATAATTACAACAACTAGGGTATTCTCATACTATTCATGAAATAACAAGTTCAACTAGCCAACATTCTAAGCAATAAGTCAATTACCACACAATACAAGTTCAATGGACTAAGTAGTTCAACTAATTCCAAATATACCATTTATCATACCAATGACTAAAACCCATCCCAATCTCAACAAGATATAAAAATCATACTATAATAAAGATTAATCTAACAAAAGTAAGCCTAACGTACCTTTAATTCAAATATAGCTCACTTACCAACAATCTTTGCTTTCCCTTTCCTAGGAGCTTCTCTAAGGATCCATGTTATAAAAAACATAATATATATGAATTATTACAAGAATAAAGACACTCATATTGCACCATTGTGCTTCTAGTCCAAAATGATACCAAAACCCCCAAATAGGTCCCACATACAAAAATCGAGTTTTCGAGACCAACCCAAAATTCAAATACCATTAGAAAGTTAAAGCCCTTAAGAAATTTGTGCAAAACAACCATATTTGAGGATAAAATCAAGTGTCAATCCATTTGAGTTTTTGGTGAAAATTCAAGAAATTAGAGTATGAAATGGAAGGATTATTACCTCAAATCTGTTGTTAATTGTAAATATTAATGTTAAACAAGCTTCTAATTTAAATCAAGAGTCAATTTAAAGCTAAAAAGTTTTTATAGACCTTCTAGGGTTCAAAAAGAGGTGAAAATGCCCAAATCTCGACCAAGGGTCCTTTTTATATGTGTCTAAAAGTAGTCCACAAAGTCAAAACATGTTTTTGACCTTTTGGACCCATTCAGACTCCGTTTTTCACAAATGAACTATGTAAACCAACTAATTTTGAAGTTTCAGATGCATTGGTGAAGTCATATTTTTCATACAAGGTCATTTAGGCCACTTATGGGTCCCACACCTATATCTTTTAATTTTTGACTTTTTGACCAAAGGATCAAAATGACCTCGGGTGCAGTGGAATCTGAATAAAGGGTATATATAGCCTAAAATTGATTTTACAAAGCTATTGGTAGAGTAGTAATTTATATCTAAGATTGTTTTACTGAGGTTTTCACTTGGTGGCTATTTAGAATCGGAGAAGACTTTTAAATGGGAAATTGGTTCAAAAACCAAAAGAACTTCCTGGTAACCAAACTATCAGCTCCATCAAGTCACTAATGACTTGAGGCAGCCATGTAAAACTCTAACTGAAAAAATAAGGATCTTGTATACCATTTTAGGAATGTATTGTAAACCCTTAAGGATCACCAGTTATTTTCTAAGTTCAGCAAGTATGAATTTTGTTTGAGATCAACAACTTTCCTTAGTCACGTTATTTCCAGTGATGGCATTTGAGTTGAGCCTCAAAAGATCAAAGCAGTGAGAAACTGGCCTCGGCCCATCTCTCTATCAGATATCAGGAGTTTCTTGGGTTGAACTGGCTACTGCAGATGGTTTGTTAAAGGATTTTATTCTATTGCTTCCCCTAGGATTTTCTTCTATTGCTTCCCCTATGTCTCTACTAACTTAAAAGAAATTCAAATTTTATGAATCAGATTCCTATGAGATAAGTTTTAAGGAGTTGAAGACTCGACTCACTTCCACTCCAGTATTAACTCTACCAAAGGGTTCACATGGGTTTATAGTTTATTGTGATTCTTCTAGAGTTGGTCTTAGTTGTGTGTTAATGCTTACAAGGTAAGGTCATAGACTATGCCTCTGGGTAGATTAAATCCCATGAAATAAATTACCTGATTCATGATCTTGAGATGGCAACAGTTGTCTTTGACTTAAATCTTTGGAGGTATTATCTTTATGGGATTCATGTTGATGTGTCTATGGATAATAATAGCTTATAGTGTGTGTTAACTCATAAGGGTCTAAATCTTCACCAGAGGAGGTAGCTTGATTATTAAAAGGCTATGACATGAGTGTGTTATATCACCTAGGTAAGAAAAATATAGTGGTTGATGCCCTTATAAGATTGACTATGGAAAGTGTTGTACATATTGAGGAGGATAAAATGGAGTTAGTCCATGAGGTTCATCAGCTTGATAGGTTAGGTGTTTGGTTAGTTGATTTAGCTGAAGGTAGTGTTTGGGTTCAGAATGGTTCAGAATCTTCATTGGTAGATGAAGTGAAAGAAAAGAAAGATAGAGATCCCCAATAATGGTTAAGTTAAAAGAGTCAGTTCGAGATTAGAAAATTGAGGTTTTCTCCCAAAGAGGAGATGGTGTGCTTTATTATTGGGGTAGGTTATGTTCTTTGAGTATGAATGGTTTGAGGAAGACAATATTAGAAGAGGCATATGTTATGGGATATTTTATTTACCTAGGAGCCACTATGATGTACCATGATTTGCGACAAGTCTATTAGTGGAATGGTATAAAGAAAGATATTGCAGAATTCGTGGCTAAGTGTTCAAATTGTCAGCAGGTTAAGGTTAATCACCAAAGGCCTAGTGGTACACTTCATAAGTTCAGCATCCCCACTTAGAAGTTAGAGGTGGTGAACATGGATTTTGTAACAGGGTTACCTCATACGCATCATCAATATGATTTGATTTTTGTCATTATAGATAGAATAACCAAGTCAACCCACTTCTTTCCAATTTATACTTTGTATTCAGCTGAGGATTATGCTAGACTCTATCTCAGAGAGTTGGTAAAGTTGCATGGGTTTCCATTGACCATCTTTTCAGACAGAGGTACCCAGTTTACCTCTCAATTTTGGAAGACCTTTCAGAAGGGTTTGGTACCCGAGTCCATCTCTATACAACTTTTCATACTTAGACAGAAGGTTAGGCAGAGTGGACCTTTTGAGGCTCTCTATGAAAGGAGGTGTAGATCTCCTATTATTTTGTTTGAAGTAGGTGAGGCAGCTTTGATAGGGTTTGATTCAATTTATGAGGAGATGGAGAAAGTTTAGTTTATTCAAGAAAACTTGAAGATAGCCAAGAGCCGACCGAAATCCTATGCTGATGAAAGGATAATAAATCTTGAGTTTGATATTGGTTACTTGGTTTATTTGAAAATTTTACCCATGAAAGGGTGAGAAGGTTTGGTAAGAAAGGGAAGCTCAGTCCCCGCTATGTTGGTTCATATAGGATTTTGAGTCATTTTAGGAAGGTAGCTTATGAGTTAGAGTTGCCTTCAGAATTAACATCAGTACAACCGATGCTTCATGCCTCTTTATTAAAGAAATGCATTAGTGACCCAGCTTCTGTTGTCCCGTTAGAGAGTGTGGGCATGAAAGATATCCTTTCCTATGAATAAGTCTTAGTTGAAATCCTTGATTATAAGATTTGTAGGCTGAGAAACAAAGAAATTGTCATGGTAAAGGTTTTGTGGAGGGAACAATCCATTGAGGGAGCTACTTGGGAAACAGAAGTCGATATATGGTATCGACTGCGTACATTCTACCCTCCCCAGACCCCACTATGTGGGAATATACTAGATTTTTGTAGTTGTTTAGGTAATGGTTTCTCTAAAATTAATCCTCTCATTTTCTATCTCAACTATCCAACCATCCTCATGTCATACCATGCATTCATAAATTTAGTTAGTTCAGTTATTTAATCATGATTCAACTTATATGCATTCAGTACATGATCTCAGTCTTCCTAGTATCTCATCTTAGACAGTTTCATTCGGGGATGAATGATCTTAAGGGGGTGATATTGTAATACCCTGCAAAATCCTAGACAAATTTCCATCTATTCATCGAATGTTTGAAGGCCCCAAAGCTATTATTTCTTACTAAGTACATGTGACATGGAAATTTTAATACCCCAAGATTTCAAAAATTCTATTTTTGGTCTTCTTGAGGTCAAAACGTTTATTCATGAGTTGAAATATGCTTAGGAATATTAAAAGGGTCATCCGGGAGAGTTTCAAAATTTTTAGAAGAGGTTCAGAGTAATGTTGGACCATGGAGGCAATAAACCTCTATGATTTTAGCATGTCACGGAGGATAGCCTCCGTAACACGCAGTGTGTCATAAAGGTTAGCCTCTGTGATAGGCAGCGTGTCACGGAGGCTGGCCTCCACGATAATCATCATACCATGCTGCAGTGAAAAAATTATGCAACCTTTATTAAGGGGTGAGAGGCATTTTAGTATTTTCCCTCTCCCTAAACACCTAATCCATGACATAAAACCCAAGAGGGGCAATATTTTCCCCATTCATCATCAGTTAACGACATTCCTTCTCCTCTCATTCTCGAGAACACAAAGAAATCAAAAGCTTCCTTCAAGAATTCACCCATCCAAGTCTCAATTCCAATTTTTCTTTAAGAATTCAAGCAAAATATGGTATGTGGGATATTCATAAATTGGATCCATCCACCCATTGAGTCCCAAGAATCCCTTATTTTTCAAGTATAAACCCTTTTCCCTCTCCTTATAAAATTCCAATGTCAGGTATGAATTTACTAAATATTTTCTTAATAGTTTAAAATACAAATATGACAATGCATTTTCCCTTGTGAATTATGTTCTTACATGATTTAGAACTCCAGTCCCCCATATCATGTTCAGTTGCCACCATGTTAATTATCAATATATGAATTAAACCACGTCAACATGTTGTCCTCATGAGTTTAACATCTTTCCATACTCATAATCATGGATTTCATCTTTTTAGTGATTTATACTATGTTTTGAGTCTACAAATCATGAATTTCCTTATTGATGATGTTAGTTCATTTAATGTATTATTCAATACTAGTGGGTTATGAACACCTGATGACTATATGTTTATGCATGTTTTTGAGTCAAGCAATAAGTTATTCAAATCATGTTTTTATCACCATATTCAGATTATCCTATTTATGTTGAGCAATTATCAAATGTGAGTCCTGTTAACTTTAATCAATACCAATGTCAGTTCAATTTGGAGTCAGATTTAGCACCGAGCAAATCTAGGGATGAAGGCGTACCTACCAGTAGAGGACTGAGACCTTTAGTAGTTGTCCCTATGTTCCATAACTATGTAGATATAGCAGGTTATGAGATGTCACCCACCATTAGAGGACTGGAACTCTTTTAGGGGTCACCCACCAATAGAGAACTGACACCCTAGTCCTTCGGGGCACCAGTTTAGTAGATCCACTCAGCCAATATTAGTACTAGTGGCAAGGTACTGACACCCCTCCAACTGGGGTTACAAGTTGGACCCCGATCTCCCATATTGGCTCATGTCGATTACATGATAGCTCCCACAATATAATTTCAGCATTCAGATTTTATTGGTTAATTTTTGCATGACCAAGTGTTCAGTTTACCAGTTATACAGTCAATCGGTTTTGCAGATAATTTAAGTGCATGTTTTACTAAGTATTACATTCATATTACATACATTCATGCTCAGTATATATATGTACTTTAGTTAGTCCTTATCTCACGTACCAATAAATTCAAAGTACTAATTGCATACTCTCTTTTGTGCTATGTTGTCTTATAACATAGGTTCGGACGCTCATTTCCCCGATCTCCCTTAGTCAGCTCAATTTCACTCTACAACTCAACTTATTTGAAGTTATTTACAGTACTTCCTTTATTTCAGTCAGTCAAAATTAGTTGGGGATTTATCCCATCAACTCCCCATGTTTTAGAGGCTTTCAGACAGTTAGACTTGTTTTCAGTTTTATCAGCAGTTCAGACATGTTGGGTATTGTTTCACTCTTACATCATAACTGAATTTTTCATTAGTTTAGCTTCCACATATGATATTTTATTATTACTTTATTCAGTGCTCACAACAAATACCAGATCATGGGTTAGCTTGGGGTCACTTGTGTCCTTAAGCACTGTGTTACGACTAGCGGTAGTCTTGGGTCGTGACAGCCTCCTAGGTCTACAAGGAGCTAATTGACATATTTGACTTAAAAGTGGACTAGCGGGGCTAGCTCCTAAACACTAAAATTCATACTAAATAATTTCAATCCAAACTAGACTAAGGATTTCAAGTTCTACTACTAGGTCATAAATAGGTCTAAATAAGTCCTTAGGCAATAATATAACTCAAGGGAAGAAGGAATGGATCAATTCTACCAAAAAAGACTCTCTAACTGGCTAAATATTCTAAATTTCACTAAACAAGAAACTAAACCATAACCTCCAACCCAAATCTAGCATAATAATATACTAATAACATAGTGCTGCTAAATCTATGAGGAAAGTAAGACTAGACTCCTGGACGTCGATGAAGCCTGAGAAAGTCCACTAAATTCGAGCTTTTCACTTCAGAGAAGACTCCTCACTATGTCATGCTATTAAAATAATGACCTACATACTAATACAAAAATAACAATACTCACATTGTATATAAATGCTCCGAGTCCCAAATTGAGCTAAAAATCCCATATAGGTCTTCTTGTAGAATCAATATTTTGAAACTGCCAAAATATCCCCCTAAGTTCAAGGATCATTTACTCTATAAAAATGGAAATCGAGCACAAATAGTCCCTTAGTTAAGCCCTCAAAGAATCTAGGGATGAGACTTTAAATCATAGAATTAACTAAGAAATTAGAGGCTACTTACGAAAATCTAGACAAGCAAATGATCCCAACGAACTCTCCAACTCATCTCGAACACCCAATGATTAAGATTTACAAGTCTCTAGGTCTCTTTGGAATTTTAATGGGATTTTGGGACATGAAAATGATGAAAAAACAAGAAGGCCATCTCTTAAATGCACCAGCGATGGTCGTTTTAGCATCCAATTGATTGCTTAAGCAGTCGTCCCTAAAGCGACAAACCACCACTTAAATGGCCAAGCCGAGAAAATGGCCTCTGCTAAAGAGGATAGGTGGGGACAAAGGTTGGTCTCTAAAGTAGTACCTTGGTTTCTAAAGCAACCTCTGTTTAAGGGACCAGTGGTCTGCTCAAGCGGTTACACCATCTGAGGCTTGCACCTGCACTAGTAGAAATTGCTAAGTTTGCATTGGACCCTTGTGAGTCATTTCAGAATCTCGTGAACACAAATAAATTATGCTACCCTACCAAATTTGATATTTTGGACACAACGACACCATTGAAATTTTTGTCTAGGATCATTTCAATGAAATATGGGTCCCACACCCAAATGGCTATTTGATACAAAATTCACCCAATAGCCCAAAATGAGTCGGGAAGCCTCGACATCCAAACCAAGGGTCCCCCTAGGCTAAAATCAATGTTCCAAATCTAATAGAACTATCAAAATTGGAATACAAGGCCGTTAACCTAAAGTTTAAGCCCAATACCCAATTCTCAACACCGAACACTAAAAAATAAGGAATTAGCTCTAGAAAGCAAACAAACTGTCCGGTAACCAAATTGTCAGCTCCAGCAAGTCATAAATTAGTTGAGGCATCTACGAGAAAGCTCTAGATACCAAGTCCAACTAAAAAATAGTGTAGACAACCACACGAGTCTCAACTAGGCCTAACTTATAGAGCATACCCTCACAAGTGATCAAAAACTCAAATTTGCATCCTCACCCGAAGCTCCGACAAATCTAGGTGGAGTCAATCTCAAAAATCTGCCCAAAATTTTTTGTTCCTCAACAAATATAGCTGGCTAGGTTTCTACTGACTAAGCAACTACTGACGCTGGATGGACCTCAACTCTGGGAGTCGCAACTATAGGATGCATCGCCTATATCTGTACCATACTAATCTACAGATTGAATTTCATCAAATAGTGCAACATCAACCAAACCTGACAACTAAACTAAGACATCTCTGTGCAATGTAGAAGAAATAAACCTCTGTGGAGCCTAGGCTACCCCTTAGCCCACTAATAGATGGGGTAGCAAAATCTTGGCTCGAGAACAATAGTATGATATGGTGAAGGCTCCCTATCAAAACCCCAAGCTGGGGATACAGTTCTCGCCTGACCTCGGCCTCTAATAAGAACCCTAGACATAGACTCAAGGTCCTCATCTCTAATAGTCGTAGATCGCGTCTTGACCATCTATAAAAGAATTGAATAATATGAATTTTAGAAACCAACCTACACTTAATGCACAAAATAAATAAATAAAATGAAGTTCGTCTAAGAATGACCTATAATCTCTCAAAGATAAGAAACGAACCTCATCATTCTAATCCACTGGACTCTAGTAGAAACTTGCCCCTATACCAACAATACTCATTTACATAGGCTCTGAAAACACTTTATAATGACCAAATTTCTCAAAATTGATGGCACCTACTATAACTCACCAGTAGGTAAGTCAAACCATTACCCAAAATATTTGTAATGGTCTAATTGGTGGATGATATATAAAATACTTGAAAGAAAGCATAGAAATGATTAGTAAATAGAAAAATATAGATGTAAGATAGCAAATAAAGACAGAATGATAAAGTGTATAAAAAATTATAGCATGACCTTGTAAGGTCAGTACAAGAGGTAATAAATACAAAATATGAGTACTAAATAATGTCAATATACAGGTAAAGACTATCAAAAATAGTAGAAGGAGAAAAGAGAAGATTTGGCTCTAAAAGCTCACACTATCTTTGAGTCCCAATAGAATGTTCGATGTAACACTTGAGTCTGCAACAGAAAAAAGATGCAAAAGTATAGTATGAGTACTAAAACAATGGGTACTTAGTAGGAATTATAGGTCGATCGAGGTAAATT
The DNA here is from genome assembly GCA_030864215.1 of Capsicum pubescens. NCBI lineage: Eukaryota > Viridiplantae > Streptophyta > Magnoliopsida > Solanales > Solanaceae > Capsicum > Capsicum pubescens. The sequence continues at coordinate 104,730,067 of CM061543.1, forward strand.
ATTATAAAATCATAACAAGATGCAAGAATATAAAATAAAGCCAGGAAAAAAGAGGCAAACCTGAAATGATACTCCAGCTAACAGATAATAAATGATAAAGTAAATAAAGTCGAAGAAATATAAGATAACTATACCAAACTAGGCCCCCATAGCCCAGAAGGCACAAATAATAGAAAATAACGCAAACGATCCCCCATAAGCCCAATGGATACAATCAAGATATAACCACTAGCAATATAATAATAATTGTAAAGTAACCAACAATCGAAACCAAATCTAAGAACCCCTTTCACACCATAACCACAAGACTCTAACCAGATCCTTCACATAATAAGTAAATAATATCTATCGGACTCAAATTGGACCTAACATCATATATTACAGACTCAAGCTGGGAATTTAGAAACATAAGTTAATAGTAAGTGTCAAACTCGAACCAGTCTTTAAAGTAAGTAGAAGGTAACAAGTCTAGTCAAGATTTATAATGATGTCCAATCATACTAAGTCTCAAGATTAAATATAAGGAAATATAAGAAGGCCTCCTATGGCTACAAGGAGTTAATTAGGATATTTAACCTAAAAGAGGGTCGATGTGGCCAGCTACTAAAACACAAAAGTCCATACTATGGTAATTTCTAACAAAACTAGACTAAGGCTTCAAAGTTCTACTACTAGGTGTTAAATACATCTAAATATGTCCTAAGGTAGAAATTTAAGTCAAGGGAAGGAGGAATGGGTCAATTCTACATAAATGGTTCTCTAACCAACTAAATATTCTTAATTTCACAAAACATGCAACCAAGCCATAAGTTCCAACCGAAATTGGGCATAATACTATATAATACCAAAACGAATCTCAATTTATGAGAAAAGTAAGTCTAGCCTACCTGGACATCGCTGAAGCCTGAGAAAGTCCACTATATTGGAGCGATCTCCTTCTGAGAAGCCTCTTCACGATATCACGCTAACAAAATAATAATCTAAACCTTAATAGGTGAATGAAAATACCCATATTGCACATAAATAATCTGGGTCCAAAATTGCGCTAAAAATCTAATGTGGGGCCCACTTGAGGAATAAACACTTTAAAACTACCAAAATGCCCCTCTAAGTTCAAGAATCACTTACCAAAAATTAAGTAGAGTCTGAGAATAAATACTTCCTCAAATCATCCCACAAAGAATCTAGGGTTAGAATTTAAATTAGTAAATTAACTAAGAAATTAGAGGAAACTTACAGAAATTTAGCCAAACAAACTCTCCAACTCACCCAAAACACCCAACGATTATGCTCCAAAAATTTCTAGATCTCTTAGGGTATATAATGGAGGGGGGTTTAAGAGTTGAAAATGACCAAAAACCAAGAAGGCAAAGTCTTAAATACACCAGTGATGACCACTTTAGTGGCCAATAGACCGCTTAAACATTCGTCGCTAAAGAGGCAAGCCATCAGATAAGCAACCAAGCCTAGAAGATGGCCTATGCTAAAGCAGATGAGTGTCGCTAAAGTGACCCTCTTCTAAAGCAGTCAGGCCTTCGCTAAAGTGTCTAGGTGAGACTAAGCCTAGTCACTAAAAAGGTGCCTTAGTCTCTTTAGTAACCTCGGCTTTAGCGACCAAAGGTCCGCTTCAGCAGTTGCACTATCTGAGGTCTACATCAACACTTAGGAAATTTTACCAAGATTGCACCAAACCCGCAGGATTTTTTTCAAAATCCCATGAACGCAAAAAAACTATGATACCTTATGAAATTCAACATTTTAGACTCAATTGCATCATCAAAATTTTAATCTGGGGTCATTTCAATTAAATATAAGCACTCGCGTCCAAATGGTCACTTTATTCAAAATACACCTAATAGACCAAAATGAGTTTGGAAGCCTCAGAACTTGAACAAAGGATCCTCTAAGCCTAAAATTGATGTTGCGGATCTAACAAAACTATCAAAATTGGAATACAAGGTCGTTAACCTATAGTTTAAGATCAATACCCAATTCTCAACAGCAAAAACTATAAAACAGTTAATTGGCTTTAAAAAAACAAATGAACTGCCTGCTAACTGAATTGTCATCTTAAGCAAGTCATCAATGACTTGGAGCAGCTATAGGAAAGCTCTAAATGGTAAATTAATATGGAAATTCAAAAAATGACCTAAAGGATCATTACACTATCTCATTAGATACATGAAAATAGTAACTTCTAAACTTTTAAACAATAACTAAGGATATACGATGTATCTAATAAGCATGGATACACATTTTTTAAAAATATGCTAAATACACAAGATAAATTTGCACATTAAAATATATTAGAAATAGAGTTAAATATTTGTATCTATTTCACTAGATGCATGAAAATAGTATTATAATGACCCAAGACTACCCCCTAGACGTCACACGGTACTTAGAACCACAAGTGATCCTTAGCTTACCCATGATACTGGCATAACTCATGAGCAACTGAATAAAATACATAAAACTAAAAATAATAAGTTGAAGAGATGTCATTAGCTGGACTTGTTCATGAAGTACATCAACTCTGACTGACTGTCAATGAAGCCTCTACTAATACCTACTATAGGTATCCGGGACATGACCCCTAACTATCCCTAATTAACACAACAAAATAAGACATATAATATTGGAACTGTAGTTGACTCGAGTCCTCAATTCAAGAGAACTTATAACCTGCTGGTTGGAAATTGCGAAATGTCTGATTATCATGTGTGAGCTACAACTGGTACCTATATTATGAAACATGATAGCCACAAAGACGTATATATGGTTAGTATTTCTGGAATGTACTGAGTAAGTGGGGGTGAATGCAATAAGTAAAACTAAATCAATGCATAATCTTAAAACACGCATGCTAAGGGAAAATAAACTCACCAAGAGACTGATATAAACTGAAAGTTGAGATATTAATAAAGCATGAATAACAAGCATAATTTGATAAGTTAGGTGAGTTTCTATACTTCGTTTCTGAAAATTGTCTTTTTTATGGGAGATTCTCATAATCGATATAAACCATGTGTGCTAGCATACAGTCCAACGTCTGACCCATATTGAGGAGGGATGATCTACCCTTGCCATCGGAATAGAACCTGAACTAAGCTGGAGTGATCACTAAATTGAGCATATATTGGGCAAGGGAGACACTATTCTAGTAAGACTCCTAAACCTACAGTGGCACGTAGTTTTTGAGAAATAGGATGCGCTAAATCCAAATTTCCCTCTTGGTGCTAAATACTTCTCCCTAAATCTATATATAATATATGCTCATCCTGATGAAATTCACATAAAATAAGCATATGAATTTGTGAATTTAAAAGTCAATCATGCTTCTGTTAATAACTGATAATCATGATTACCGTGTGAATTTCACATCATGTCTAAGATCATAAGATCAAAACTAAAATCTGAATCATATTGTGGTAATCTTAAATAGTAAATTTGAACTTCTTGTAAACTGAGAGAATCATGATAAATTCATATGCTCTTATTTGTAAACTGACTAAATTAGGCTAAAAATAATATATATTCACCATCTCATGGAAATTCATGTCAAAATAATAAAATTCATCACATAATAATAATATATAAGTGAAAATACGAGTAAAGGTAAATTCTTGTGCAAACTGAACTTTAAATCATATGATAATGTCATAATCTCAAGAATATGGAAATTGAGTTTGAACCCTAATTGAAATCTCATAAATTCAATTCAAAAACCAAAGCTTTTAGGCACAATGATGAAAGTGTATCCTTGTTAAAACTCCACATACCTAAATTTCTTGATCACTTGAAGGAGAACATGAATTTGGATCCTTGAAAGTTGACCTTTAGAAAGAAACCCTAACTTCTTTCTCTTGAGAGTGGACAAGAGAATGAGCATTGAAAATTGATAACTAATGAATACATAATGTTTATACGGTTATTTATGTCATGGGGGTAGGGGTTTTGGTGAGGAAAAACACCTCCAAGGAAATGAAAAAAGTCCTAGGGATTCTTTAACTTACTACTAGGTTGTCAAGCCATCGGTTTGGTGACATCTCGTCACCCTAGTAGTCAACTCTAGCAGGATTTTTCCATTTCCAAGTTAAGGATGATGACTTGGTTTGACGGATTATCACCTAGCTGATAGCTTGTCACCTCGTTGCTGGCTCTTTCACTTAGTCATCACTTTCTAATAGACAGACACTCCAAAGTAAATTGAGCATAACTTTCTACACTGATATCAGATTAAGGTGAAATTGGATGTGTTGGAAAGAAAACTCAAATATCTTTCGTTTGATCACCTAACTAGTTATAATATAGGAGTAATGGTTGTTGTAAATTGACCCAAGTTAAAACATCTACTAATTTTCAATCGATAGAAAAGTTCTCAACTCATATTTGAGTTAGGAGATCTTTATGATCTAGATTCATATCCAAAGATGTTCCCACACTATATAATTGATCAACACACTTATTTTTTGCATGGAAATCATTAGGTTCGGGTCTATACATGTAGTAACGACGGTTTAAATTCTAGCCCAAAAATGTGGAGGGGATACATTATCTCCCCCTTGGGATCATTCATCATCGAATGAAGACAGGGACTCACACGAAAAGATGTAGTTACTATAATGAAAATAAATTTCTAACATTTATCATGCCTCATGACTGGTATCACCTCTTAACAGGGCACTGACTTAGCTGATAATATGGAATATGAGCACATACTTAGGAATCGTATGGAATAATGTAGACATGACATGTCTGCTAATGAAGAATATAGCTAAGCTGAAATGATAAAACTTCTATCATAAAACTAATTTCTTAGATGACTTGGTTGACAGTAAGAAGATGATTCAAGTTGAGAGTTTAGATCACAATTAAAAAATTCATGACACGATCGTACATTAGAACTGCGAAGTAATAGCTAATGCATAAAATCTCCAAGAGTTACTAAGAATAGAATATGAGACTTCTCAATCTCTCCTTATCATAACTTCTAACAGGTACCAAGGGAAAGAATTTTGGGCATGATCTGAGCATAGGATTCGAATAAGGAATAGCAACATTGCTATAACTATATAATATAGGATATAGGCATCTAAAACAGAAGCTAGAATAAGATTAATATGACTTAGGCGATGCAACTGCTAACTTTTAAGCTTGGTCAAACTTATCCAATTCTCTCTCAACTATGCTTTTCCTCTTAAATACTACACTTCATTTGATACAACTTATGATCTTCACATGGGTACATATGACTACCCCAACCAAAGTCTGAGTCAAACTACATACACATATCATGTTCAAGACTAACTCAAAATCAGAAGGTACTACACATAACACCACAATACTAGTCTAAACCACATGATTCAATATCCTATGTATTCTCGAAGCTCTTATCTTAAGATTAACACCACTTACCACTTCAATAACCAACTCCAAGCTCTAATTGGGAATTCACTAGCACATAATGCATTCATCCACTTATCCACCAACATGTCATTCGTGCCTATCGTTATAACGATATATGAACTTCTAGGCAACCAACCCACCTAGGAATTTTCCCATATTCTCTAATACCTCCATCAACAACAACTTTTATGTATTATCCCAAGAAGACACACCTAGAATTCTCAACTAACTATGACATATACATAGGCTTTGCCTCAATATTCCTTCACACTTATAGCCTTAAATAAAACACGTATATAACAATCTTGTCTAATGAGGTTCATCTACACTCTCTCTCATCTAAACCATTACCCATCCATTTTCATCACCACTATCTTAACATAAGAAGAGGCCACTGAAGGGGTAGAACATAAGGACCTAAAGCAGGAAAAAAATACTATACATAACTTTGACACTTAACTGAGGCTTGAGGAATAGAGTATAAAAGGAATGGTTTCATTAACAAGCTCTAAACTGAGAACATACATAACATAATGCAAATTTTATTGGTCATTAAGGGTGTACCATGAGTTCTATAACTGAGCAAACAATAAAATATGGGTTCATAGTTATCATAAGTTACTTAACATAAGACTGAGACTCAGGGACTTATGAGAGATTACACAAATCATAGGAGCTAAGAATGAACTTGAATATGCATGAAGCGTGTAGGAATTGGTCAAAGGCATGGCTATATCATGCAAGACATGGATAGGATATCGTAATAACTGAAATCCAAGGAAATAAATATGCTAGAGTAAGAATGGATCACAATATCATTACAAATCTTATTGACAAGCATCATAATCTAATCTGAAAACTTGACGTGTTTCTTCACCCTATCATCTCCCTCTTAGATCAAAGCCAACATTCTAAGCCTATTGGCCTATTCCATTTCCTTAAGACTGAGCCAAAAGTTCTTTACTCTAATGGTCAACACATGAATGCTCAACTCACCTAAATAAACTAGATTCGTACAATACCAACTTTATTCTAGGACACTAACCTAATATATACCATCCTTAATTTTCTCTAGCTTCAACAATGATCATCATATACTTACACTCTTCTCGACAAACACACTTGCCTCACTAAACACATAATCTGTCTCTTTTCTTCATAGCCTACTAATATCACACCTCTAAGATTATATTCTCCCCAAACTATATGAAATACAATTACATCTAAATAACTAACATGACAACCTATAACTATAACTTAGCTATTAAGAACATCATATACTATATAACTAGTTTTATTCACACTTAACAACTCGCGGGCACTATCTAAGAGTACATGACACTTTGAAAGCTTAAAAATAATGAAACATCATATCACCTTGGGTACACCTTTACATCATACCTACACTATCATACTTAATTGCGAATCAATAAACTTAAATTATTGCATACATTATTTCAAGCCTACTAGTTCATCATTCATACATCTAGCCCTACTATCCCAAGCAATCACTATTTCCACCTTGATGATCATCCACTGTTCAATCTTAGTGTCTAGTATTAGGAATGATTAACAATAAAACCTTACACACCATTCTTGCTTGGAAAAACATCAAGAAACACTAGTCCATTAGAACCTTATAATAATAATAATTAACCATAATCTTATGATCAATCTTAATATAATCCATTATTATATCTTTCTTTCACACATAACTGATACTTCTCCGACCATATATCTAAATTATACTCCTAGATCTACAAACATCAACCAATTTCTTTTTCACAACCATAAGGGAAAACTGAGATTGACAATACTTAACCACCAAAACATTCACTAATAACCTATACTTTTCTAACACCATGAAGTACCATCAAGAACTCCTTTACTACTTCAACCATACTCTAAGTTACCTTAACAAATAACTCTTTCCCTACCTTCCACCATGAAATCCACACCACACATACTACTCCTTAGTTAACACCCAAAGATGTATCACCTCAATACTTGCATAATAGCATACATAGATCCATCAATATACTCTATCCATACCTTTCTTATCACTGCACTCATAAATCTACTATCACAACCCGAGGCTAACCCTTAGTCGCGATAATGGCGCTTACAATCACAAATGACCACAAGCTAAACCATGAGCAGACACCTATTATGAGCAATAAATAAAGTAACAAAACATACATGTGTGGAAATCAACTATTATGCCATAAGGTTTCTAACTATTGAAAATAATACAACTGAATCCATAAATCTAAAATATATAGGATAATACAAAAAATTTGATTGATGAGACTGACAAACTAACTGACTGTCTGAAAGCCTCTAACTGACTGACTGTGAAGATGATGGGACAAACCCCCAACTAACTCCAAATAACTATGAAAAAGGAAATATTAAAATGACTGAAAGAAATATATCAGGTCCTCTAAATATGAGGACTCACCATTGTTGCTACTGCTGACTAACTGGATTGTATAAGTGTAGTTGGGAAACTAAGCATCCGAACCAATGATATTAATATGCGATTAGTACTTTGAATGTACTGGTATATGAGATGAGGTAAGGTTGAGATGCATGAGTTTGTGTGCATGAAGTAAAGACTGACTGATTAGTAAGAGATTACTGAATATAAATATGTGATAGCTGCAAAACCTGAGAATGCATGACAAGTATGTAATAGATTCTGAAATAGTCTGTATACTAAAATACTGAAATCTGATAATTGAATAACTGATCGTATGCAATGGTCAAGAAAATCTGAACTGAATTTCGTATTGAATACTAAACTGAGACCTTGGGAGCAATCTATAACCGATAGGCTGATCCAATATATAACCCTAGTTGGAAGGGTACTAGCACCTTTCCAAGTGTACAAGCAACTGACTGCAGATGTGGACTCCAAAAGGCTGAACTGATATTCTAAAGGACGAGGGTATCACTTTGAGACATCTCAAAATCCATGGAATCACCGCGGCTCTGGAACTTAGAGACTGCTACTATTTCCTCATACCTAACTGATGGGGGAAGACACAATCCCTGGGTTAGCTTAACACCCAAATACTGACTGGAGTATGCATTGAATTTGGTAAGCTCGGGTCATGGTATTTTGAAAACAACAGTGCACACATATTCTAAAAAATACTAAAATTATGTAAACAACTAGGTATCAGGTGTTCATAGCCCACCAGCTCTAAATGGAAATAACAAAAATGATATATAAAAGATTTAAAAACCATAATAGAGGATCATTGCTCAAAACCTAACAATTTGACATTTCATCAAACATATGGGCGTCATGAATTTAAGCATTGGAATGGGTAAAGCATGTGATAATAACATAATACAATACTAACACCATGAATTAGGGATTTTAACATGAAAATATCCGTCTTTCAAACATGTAAAGACTCACTCATTAAAAAAACACGTGTAAACCTGGTTTATAATCAAAATACCTAAGAGTTTCATGGAGATAATTCATCATAAACATGGAAAATTCATAATTTAAAACATAAAAATAGATTCTTGGACTCCATGGGTAAAAAGGTCCCATGGATAAACATCGCGCATACCTTAAACCCTTAAGCTTGATAGGGAAACAGAATTTTGAAAGCGTTCTTGAAGTTTTTGGATTGGGAGATGAAATTTTTTAGTTTTCTTGGAAGGAAGAGGATTGAATTTGATGAACTTAGGGAAGGAAAGGGTTTGTATTTAAGAGAAATTTGGAAAATTAGGGCAACTAATGCCCTAAATGAAGTTTAATCTCGTGTTTTTATGAATTGAGTCAGTGAGGAAAAGACATGATTGTCCCTCAGGGATTAAATTCATAACTGGAACACCGATTGAAGGATCACCACAATGCGGTATAGGCCTTATCTTTATAACACCGTGACACACCACAATCGCGTTGAGCTGATGGAATCTAAATCTAAACACAACCCAATCGTCGTTCGAAAAATTTGAAACTTACCGAGACATGCTCCTTACACCTCTGAACATGAATTAACTCAAAAAATTGTGCCTCAGGGTTGGGAAGGCCACTTTAAAAATCCTCAAAGTTAAGAGGCCAAAATAAGACTAAGGCCACAACACTTAGTTAAATTTTCAAATTCAGGTTCTAAGCCTCTTATGCATGCACTATGAGTTGAACTAAACTAGGAAAAAGTACAAGGTATTACAATATCTCCCGTTTGGGATCATTCATCCTCGAATAAGACTGATTAAGTCGAGAAGACTAAGGAATAGAGATTTTGTACTGAACATGCATATTGAAAACATAATTACATGACTGAGTCTGAAACATGATGCATGGCTGAACTAATTCGTGAATGCATACAATGGTATGGAGATGATTATATGGTTGGATCTGAGAATGGAAAAGAGTTAATTTAAGGAAAACTATTACCTTAAGCTGAGTCTGAGTTTGGGGAGAAAATATGAGGGTACTTGGTATGCATATCTTCTTCTACTTCCCAAGTGGCACCCTCAATGGGATGATTCTGCCAAAGAACTTTGACCAAGGGAACTTCTTTGTTCCTTATTCTACAAATCTGAAAATAAAGAATCTCAACTGGAATTTCTTCATAAGAAAGGCTATCCTGAACATCTTTAGCCTCAAACAAAACTACTACTGCTGAATCACCAATACACTTCTTTAACAAAGACACATGGAACATTGGATGCACTAATGTCAAATCTACAGGCAACTCAAGGTCATACGCTACCTTCCCATAACGGCTCAAGATTCTTTAAGGGCCAATATATTGGGGACTAAGCGTCCCCTTCTTACCAAATCTCTTTACTCCCTTTATGGGAGAGATATTCAAATATACCAAATCCCCAACTTCAAACTCAAGATCTCTTCTCCTTACATCTACATAAGATTTTTGATAGTTTTAGGTTGTCTTAAGACTCTCCATAATTAACTAAACTTTATCCATCGCATCGAATACTGAATCTGGACCTACCAAAGCAGACTTACCTGCCTCAAACCAACCAATAGAAGATCTATATCTCCTCCCATGAAGATCCTCAAATAGAGCTATCTGGATATTGGAGTGATAACTATTGTTGTAGGAAAACTCAATCAAGGGTAAATGGTCATCCTAAATACCTTTAAAGTTAATGGCAAAAGCCCTCAATATGTCCTCTAGGGTCTGAATAGTCCTCTCTACCTGACCATCTATCTAGGGATGAAAAGTTATATTGAGGTGAACTTGGGTACCAAGATCCTTCTGAAAAGCCTTCCAAAAGAGAGAGGTAAACTGAGTACCTCTATCTGAAATAATGGAGAATGAGACTACATACAATCTAACCAACTCCTTAAGTTAAAGCTTGGCATAATCCTTTATTGAGTAAGAAGTATAAACTGGCAAGAAATAAGCTGATTTGGTTATTCTATCTACAATGACGTATATCAAATTATGCTAATGATGTGTACGAGGCAAACCAGTCACAAAATCTATGTTCACCACTTCCTACTTCCAAGTAGGAATACTGAACTCCTGCATTATACCACTAGGCTTGTGATGTTCAACTTTAACCCGTTGATAGTTAGAGCACTTAGCTATAAACTCTATGATTTTTTTCTTTATACCACTCTATCAATAGATTTCCTAAAAATCACGATACATATTAATGGCTCCTGGGTGAATAAAATAACACGTACCATGCGCTTCTACAAGAATTTGCTGCCTTAAATCAACAACACACAACACACACATCCTACCTTGACATCGCAACACACCATCTCCGCTTTGAGAGAAAACCTTAACTTTCTAATCTCTTACTGATTCTTACAGGTGAACCAAACTGGGATCCCAATCTTGCTTATCCTTTACTTCGGCAACCAAGGAAGATTTTGAACTATTCTGAACCCAAACACTACCTTCAGCTGAATCAACCAATTGAACTCCTAATCTAGAAAGCTGATGAACCTTCTGAACAAACCACTTGTTATCATTCTCAACATAAGTAAGACTACCCATAGAAAATCTACTAAGGGTATCTGTCACCACATTGACCTTGCTCAAATGATACGACACACTTATAGCATAATCTTTTAACAATTATAACCACCTTCTCTGATGAAGATTTAAATCTCTCTGCAAAATCAGATACTATACACTTTGGTGATCCGTGAACACATCAACAAAACCCCCATATAAATAGTTCCTCCAAATTTTCAAGGTAAAAACAACAGCTGCCAACTCAAGATCATGGGGTAGGATAAATTTTTTTATGGGGTTTAACCTGTCTGGAGGCATAGGCTATGACCTTACCTCTCTACATCAACACACAACCAATACTAACTCTGGAAACATCACATTAAACAACAAACCCATCTGAACCGTCTGGCAATGTCAAGACTGGGGATTAAGTGAGTTGATTCTTCAACTCTTGAAAACTCTTTTCATAAGAATCTGACCACTAAAACTTGACTTTCTTCTGAGTCAATAAGGACATAGGGGATGAAATAAATAAAAACCCTTCAACAAACCATTTGTAATAGCCAGCCAAACCCAAGTAACTCCTAATATCTGACGAAGAGATAGGTTAGGGCCAATTTTTCATGGCTTCAGTCTTCTAAGGGTCAACTTTAATGCCATCACCAAAAATAATATGGCCAAGGAAAGATACTGATCTTAGCCAAAACTTGCACTTACTAAATTTGGTGAATAACTAATGCGCTATAAGAGTCTGCAATACTACTCAGAGATGGTCTGCATGATCATTTTCACTACGAGAGTAGACAAGAATATCATCAATGAAGACTATGAAAATCATGTCCAAATACTACTTGAACATTCTATTCATCAAGTTCATAAAAGTTGCAGGGGAATTTATTAGTCCAAAAGACATCACCAAGAATTCAAAGTGACCATACCGAGTTCTGAAAGCTATTTTTAGAATGTCACATTCTCTGACTCTGAGTTGATGATAGCCGGATCTGAGTTCTATCTTAGAGAAATAACTGGCACCCTAAACTTGGTCGAACAAGTCATCAATTATGGAGAGTGGATACTTATTATTGATTGTGACTTTGTTCAGTTGATGGTAATCGATACACATTCTGAGGGAACCATCTTTCTTACACACGAACAAGACTGGAGCGCTCTATGGGGAAACACTGAGCCTGATGAAACCCTTATTGAAGAAATATTTTCACTATTCTTTCAACTTCTTAATCTCGACTGGAGACATTTTGTAAGGTGGAATAGAGATAGGTTGGGTATCTGGAAAGTGATCTATTCCAAAGTCAATTTCCCTCTTAGGAGATACTCCGAAAAGATCTTCAGGAAACATATCTAAAACTTTTCTCACTATTGGAACTAACACAAGACTCGGTGTCTCAGAACTAGAGTCTTTGACTCGAACAAGATGGTAAACACACCCCTTAGATATCATCCTTCTCACTCTAAGATATGAAACAATTTGACCCCTAAGCACTGAAGTACTACCCCTCCATTTAATAACTGGCTCATTAAGAAACTAAAATTGAACGAACCTATTTCTACAGACAACTGAAGCATAGCATGAGTGGATCCAATCCATGCCGAGAATGACATCAAACTCAGACATCTCTAACTCTACAAGATCTACTAAAGTGATTTTCTGGAATACCGTAATCGGGAAATTTTTGTACCCCGTCTGGCTATGATATACTTACCAACTGGGGTAGATACTGAGAAAGGTTCTACTAATAACTCTGGGTTAGCGCCAAAATCAATAGCTATATAGGGGGTTACAGAAGAAAGTGAGGCTTCAGGGTCTAGTAAAACATACGAATAAAGGTGAAAGACCTATAACGTCCCATAATAACATCATGAGAACTTTCCTGATCTTGTTGGGACTGAAGTGCATATATCCTATTCTGGCATTGTCCACCAGTGGAACTAGATGTGGCACCCTGCTGAGTTGGATGACCTTCTGGTGCTACTAGAGAATTATTCTGACCCTGATGGCGATTATTGTTACCTTTCCACATACCCGTTGGGCCCTCCTTGATTTTGTGGCCTGGCCTGCTATACCCAAAACACACATCACTACCAACCCTACATTCACCTGGATGATTCTTACCACATCTTCGACAAAGTGGGTTAGTACGACTATTGTTCACACTACCCAGTGACTTAGAGCCTGGCGACCTATTCCAACTGTCATTCCTGAACTTTGGCACTGGCGCACTAGCTGAAAATGGAGTTGGGGATAAGAAGTTCTGATAGAACTGAGAACGATTACCATCCTCTAACTCGGCTGAGAAAAGTTAACGCTACCTATTTTGGCCTCTCTTATTCTCTTTCTTTTTCTCCATAAGCTTTTGTTTCTTAATATGTTGAGCAAGGACCAAAAGCCAAGATATGTCCATATCTTTCATCAACATTGCAGTCCTACACTCCTTGACCACACTATCATTTATACTAGAAATAAAATTACTCATTCTAGACCTATTATCAACCACCATCGAAGGAGCATACCTCGCCAACTGAGTAAACTTAAGTGAGTACTCCTTCACACTCATATTACCCTACTTTAAATTGATAAACTCCAGTACCTTAGCTTCCCTAAACTCTAATGGAAAGAACCTATCTGAAAAGGCTATAGCAAACTTCTCCCACTCTACAGGCCCTGCATAACTGCCCCTATCCTCCTTCTAATGCTTATACCAGGTATGAGATACATCCTGCAACTAGTAAGCAGCCAACTCTGCACTCTCACTTGATGTGAAACCCATGATATCTGTCATCTTGTAAACCATATCAAGAAACTCTTATGGAACCTCGTCGTACTTGGATCCCAAAAATTTAGAGGGGTTCATTCAGGTAAAGTCCGAAATCCTAGTTACAGCTATGTTTGCCACTAGATTAGCTGGGGAATTAATCTGCTAGTTGTTCTGGCTGCTACTAAGTGAGCTAAGGTAGTGAATACAGCTATGAACTCGGCATGAGAGATGTGCTTGTTCAGGGGATTTTCCTAAAAAGGCGAAGGTGCGGGCTGGTTTCTATTTCTTTTTCTGTTGTTCTTTCTGGAGGCATTTTTTGTAAATGGAAGAAAGGACGAATTAGAAAGATAGTTTACATAGAGCTCATGCTCATTTGCATGACCTAAATACTGAAAGAAGGGAAACTCTTCTTAAAATATCTTGTAGCCTCCTGTCCCTAAATATGGCGCACTTCACACCCATTCACAAGACTCTACTCAACATGGCTTTAAGACTCCCTAGGACATTGTAAGATCTTAGGATCTGATACTAAGTTTTATCACGACCCAAGGCGATATCCTAGTCGCGATAATGGTGCTTACGATCACAAGTGACCACAAGCTAACCCATGAGTTGGTACCTGTTGTAAACATTGAATAAAGTAACAAAATACACATGTGCAAAAATTAACTATTTTTAAGTACTAAAAAGAATACAACTGAATTCATAAGTCTAAAACATATGTGAAAATACTGAAATCCAACTAATAAGACTGACAAACTAACTGATTCTCTAAAATATATGAAAGCGTCTAACTAACTGACTGTGAAGCTGATGGGACAAAGCCCCAACTAACTCCAAATGACTAAGAAAAAGGAAATACTAAAATGACAGAAAGAAACATAATAGGTCCTCAAAATATGAGGACTCACCATTGCGGCTGCTTTTGACTAGCTGGACTATCTAAGCGCAGTCTGGAACTGAGCGTCCGAACCTATGATATTAAACATCATAGTTCAAAAAAAGAATGTAATCAGTACTTTGAATGTACTGGTACATGAGATGAGGTTAGGCTGAGATGCATGATTTTATGTGTATGAAGTAAAGACTGGATGATTAGTATGAGATTAATGAATATAAATACGTGATAGTTGTAAAATTTGAGAATGCATGACCAAGCATGTAACATGATTCTAAGATAGTTTGTAAACTGAAATACTAAAATCTAATAACTGAATAATTGATAGACAGTATACTATGGTCAAGCAAACATGAACTGAATTTTGTATTGAATACTAAAATGAGACTGTGGGAGCTAGCTATAACCGATAGGCTGATCCAACATAGAACCCCAATTAGAAGGGTGTTGGTACCTTGCCAAAGGTACAAGCAACTGACTGACGATGTGGACTCCGCAAGGCTGAGCTGATATCCCGAAGGACGAGGGTGTCACGTTGAGACCCCTTAAAATCTACGGTGGCACCGTAGGTCTAGAACTTAGAGACTGCTACTATTGACTTGTACTTAACTAAAGGTGGAAGACACCATCCCTAGGTTCACTCAGTGCTAAGGGTTATTCCCAACCGAATGACACTAAAATACTGACTGATATATGCATTGAATCTAGTAAGCTCAGGTCATGGTATTTTAAAAACAACAGTGCACACAGATTCTCAAAAATACTAAAATTATGTAAACAACTAGGTATCGGGTGTGCATAACCCACCAGCTCAAAATACAAATAACAATGATGACATATGAAATCCTTAAAAAACATAATAGAGGATCATTGCTCAAAACCCAATAATTTGACATTTCATCAAACATATGAGCGTCATGAATTTAAGTATTGGAATGGATAAAGCATGTGATAATAACATAATTACAATACTAACACCATGAATGAGGGATTTTAACATGAAAATTTCTGTCTTTCAAACGTGTAAAGACCCACTCATCGAAAAAAACAAGTGTACACCCAGTTTATAATCAAATTTCATAAGAGTTTCATGGAGATAATTCATCATAAACATGTAAAATTCATAATTTAAAACTTAAAAATGCATTATTGGACTCCATGGGTGAAAAGGGCCAATGGATGAACATCAAACATACCTGAAACCCTTAAACTTGATAGGGAAACACAATCTTGAATGCTTTTCTAAAGTTCTTAGATTGGGAGACAAAATTTCTTGGTTTTCTTGGAAGGAAGAGGGTTGAATTTGATAAACTTGGGGAAGGAGAGGGTTTGTATTTAAGAGTAATTTGGAGAATTAGGGCAAATAATGCCCTGACTGAAGTTTAATCACCTATTTTTATGAATTAGGTTGGTGGGGAAAAGACATAATTTCCCCTTAGGGATTAAATTCATAACTGGAACGCCAATTGAAGGATCTCCATGATGCGGTATAGGCCTCATCGCTATACCAGCGCGACGCACCACAATCGCATTGAGCTGCTAGAATCGAAATCAAAACACGACCCAATCATCGTCCAAAAAAATTAAAACTTACTCGAGCTATTCTCCTTATACCTATGAACATAAATTAACTCAAAAACTTACATCTCGGAGTTGTGAAGGCCACTTTAAATAACCTAGAAGTTAGAAGGCCAAAAATAAGACTAAGTCCCCAACACTTCGTTAAATTTTTAGGTTCTAAGCCTCTTATGCATGCACTATTAGCTGAACATAACTAGAAAAAAGTATGGGGTATTACATCTACACTCCCAACTCTGAGGTTGTTCCACTACTTATGAATTATATCATTCTAAGTTACTATATCCTACATTAAATCTCTATTCAATAATCTTGGTACATACTATTTTCTCTCATGAGCGTTATTTGTAATGAAGGGTTAACAAAGAATCTAAATACATATCATATTTTTTCTTAACTGCATAACTCATATGGATGAGG
Source organism: Capsicum pubescens (assembly GCA_030864215.1). Lineage (NCBI taxonomy): Eukaryota > Viridiplantae > Streptophyta > Magnoliopsida > Solanales > Solanaceae > Capsicum > Capsicum pubescens. The sequence continues at coordinate 104,747,112 of CM061543.1, forward strand.
ACATAAGCTTTTGAATTAAAAGAATTTGAACACACTAGCGGGCTCTTCTCAAGCCCTTAGTATGATTTCTGAAGTTACTTATAGTAAATTTGAGAGCATCATCATGGTGGGAATTGGAATTTTCTACTAATGCTATCTCAAGAATAAGTCATAGATGGGGAATTATATAGTAACACACAAATCAACAGAAGTTTTTGAGAGAACAACCTTTGTGCATGATATAGAGTATAAACAAGGGAAATATTTCTTAAATGCCCAATAACCTCTAGAAAAAAAAGTACAAATGTCTCCATATTGTTCCGTAAGACTACTAGACACGGCTTCATAGACACCCTAGGAAACTTAAACTCTATACTATGATACCAAGTTTGTAACGACCCGAGACTACCCCTTGGACGTTACATGGGACTTAGAATCATAAGTGATCCTAAGCTAACCCATGATAATGGTATAACTTATGAGCAACTGAATAAAATACATAAAACTAAAAATATTAAGTGGAAGAGATGTCATTAGCTGGACTTGTTCATTACAAAACTGTTTTAAAACATTACATCAATGGATTATACAATAAAGCCTAAATATAATACATCAATTCTGAATGACTGTCTATGAAGCTTCTACTAATATTGACTATAGGTAGCCGGGATATAACCCCAGCTATCCTATCAAAACAACTGAATAATACATTTAATACTGGAACTATAGTATATTTGAGTCCTCAAATCAAGAGAACTTATCACCTGCTGACTGAAAACTGCGAACTGTCTAATTATGATGTGTGGGCTATAACAGGTAACTATATTATGAAATAATATAGACACACAAATGTATATGTGGTCAGAACTTTCAAAGCGTGATGAGTAAGTGGGGATGAATGTAATAATTAAAACCAAATCAATGCATAATCTTAAAATATGTATGCTCTGTGCAAATAGACTGACCAAGAGACTGAAATAGATTGAAAGGTGAGATATCATAAAACAAGAATAACAAGCACAATCTGATAAGCTAGGTGAGTTACTACACTTAGTTTCTGAAATCTATCTTTTCTATAAAAAATTATCATAACTGACATAAACCATGTGAGCTAGCATAGAGTCCAACGTCTTACCCACGTTGAGGAGGCTTATTATACTCTTGCCATCAGAATAGAACCCTAAATGAACTGGAGTGATCACAAAACTGATTTCATATTGGGCAAAGGGTATGCCTGTTTAGCAAGGCCACTAAACCTATGGTGGCACGTAGTTTCTTGGAAATATGATGTGTTGAATAAGCATTTGTGTTTGTGAATCTGAAAGTCAATCATGCTTCTGTTAATAACTCATAATCATGAATACTGTGTGAATTTTATGTCTTGTCTAAGATCATAAGATCAAAACTGAAATACGAATCATATTGTGGTAATCTGAAATAGTAAATTTGAACTTCTTGTAAATTGGTAGAATTATGAATAATTTATATGCTCTTATTTGTGAACTGATTAAATAAGACTGAAAATTATATATATTCACCATGTCATGGAAATTCATGTCAAAATACTGAAATTCATCTCATACTAATAATTATATAAGTGAAAACATGAGTAAAGACAAATTCTTGTACAAACTGAACTTTAAATCACATGATAATGTCATAATCTCAAAAATATAGAAATGTGAACCCTAATTGAAATCTCATAAATTCAATTCAAAAACCAAAGATTTTGGGCAAAGGGATGAAAGAGAATCCTTGTTCAAGCCACACATACTTGAATTCCTTGATTTCTTATTTTCTTGAAGAAGAACATGAATTTGGATCCTTGAAAGTTGAACTTTAGGAAGAAACCCTAACTTTTTACTCTTAAGAGTGGAGAAGAGAATGGGCATTGAAAATTGATAATTGATGAATACATAATGTTTATTGGGTTATTTAAGTTGTAGGGGTAGGTTTTAGGTGATTAAAATACCAAAATACCCCTAAAGAAACAAAAAAGTCATAGGGATTTTTCAACTAACAAGTAGGTTGACAAGTCGTTAGTTTGGTGACGTGTCGTCACCCTAGTCTTCAACTATAGCTGGATTTTTCCATTTTTTGGTTAAGGCTGATGACTTGGATTGATGTCTCATCACCTATATGATGGCTTGTCACCTTAGTCACCACATATTTGATGGCTCCTCAACTTAGTGGTCACCTTCTAACTGATACACTCCAAAGTGAAATTAGCATAACTTTCTACTATGATATCAGATTATGGTAAAAATGGATGCGTTGGAAAGAAGACTCAAATATCTTTAATTTGATATATAGTATTCCACCTAACTAATTATATTATAATGGTTGTTGGAAGTTGATCCAAGTTGAAACATCTACTAAAATTCAATCGATAAAAAAGCTCTCAACTCATCTTTGGGTTAGGAGATCTTTATAATCTCGATTCATATCCAAGGATGTTCTCACACTATAGAACTGATCAACACACTTATTTTGACATGGAATTCATTGGGTTTAGGTTTGTACATCTAGGAACGACGGTTCAAATTCTAGCCCAAAAATGTGGAGCATTACAAGTAACTTCTAAGCAATAACCAAGGATACACGAGGTCTCTAATTTGCTCATATACATATGTTTTTCAAATTATTCTAGATACACAAGACACATATTGCATGTTAAAATATGCAAGATACATAGTCATATGTGTGTGTCTATCTCACCAGATACATAAAAATAGTAACTTTTAAACTTCTATGCAATAACCAAGGATACACAAGGTCTCTAATTTGCTCAGATACATAGATTTTAAAAATTGTTGTATACACAAAACACATATTGCATATTAAAATGTGCTAGATACAGAGTCATATATGTGTATTTATATAACTAGATACATGAAAACAGTAACTTCTAAACTTCTAAGCAATAACCAAGGATATACAAGGTCTCTAATTTATTCAAATACACAACTTGAAAAATATTCTACATAAACAGTCATATGTGTGTATCTATATCATTACATATAAAAGACACGTTTGGGACATTAAAATATGCAAGATACAAAGTCAGACGTGTGTATCTATTTCGTCAGATACATGAACATAATAACTTCTAAACTTCAAGGATACACAAGCTCTCTAATAAGCTTAGATACACATCTTTTACAAATCCTTAATACACAAGAAACATATGACCTATACGTATATTTAGATTATTTGATACATGAAAATAGGTCCTTTTTGTTAGTATATGGAGTAAATAAATACAAACATGTAAAAACAAAAGAAAAAAGTGATATTAGCATTAATACTATCAAAAGAGAATCTTGTTTAAAAATACATATATTGATATCATTGTTTCCAACAGAAAATAGTAATAAACTATAAGAGATACAATATACAATCATTCAATTAAAACTTTGTCAATGGAGTCTAAACTGGTGAAAGGACACCTTTGCTTGAGCTAAACTTTTTTGTCCCTCACATCGTCTTTGTTGATTTTATAGGCGCTATATCTCCACAACAGAGACCTAAATCTAGAATAGTAGAGATTGGCCTCTATATCGTCTGATGGTATTTGAAGTCCACAAGTCAAGTACCCAACATACACAGCCATAAAACTCCACAATCCCTTCTCAAACAATTAAGTTAAGTGTATGCAAATTCATAATCATATACAAAAATATAAATTTATAAAATTTTATATACTATATACATGGTTTTATCGGACTATTTTGCTAAATCATTTATATCTTCAATATCAAATGCATATGCATCTATTTTTCCCTCATTTACTTCCACTCATTGTCAAGAAAGCAGGCAAGAATGATGCAATCATGGATATTTTCTCATTGTTAACACCATTATATCCTGCTGACTTAAAAGAGTCAAAAATTTGAATGTGTCGAAACTTGAATGATATGATTGTCGATACCTAACACAGCTTATTCTTACAATGTATTAGAATATAAACCTCATCAACTGCAAATCATGAAAGTCCTTTTGATACGTTATATCCCTTAATCATAGTACAAATGACATATTGTTTAGTAGCAGCGCCAATATCAAAGCCTTTGTTGTATACTTTATTATGAATGTCTTCAATCGTTGGCATAAAAAAGTACATCGCAGTTGTGTATTTGTAAGTTTTAATTGATGAAATCTTTGACTTCTTTCATAAGTAGTAGAATACAACATCAACATGTTGTAATATGCTAAATACATAAGTATATATAAAGGAATTTACAAATAAATACACAGAACGAATTTGAACAATCATAGTAATTAAATAAATTGCTCATATAGTGTACTTCATAGTTCAAACAAATGTCGTCAAATGACATATGATAAAATCAACTTTTTTCTTTACATATGCTACAATAAAATTAATTTCTTTTGAGAGATTTTATTTTTCCCTTAGATAGTGCTCAGCATCTTGCTCTTTGGAATTGCCAAATGCATTAAAAAGTTATGTTCATTGATATTGTCAAATACATTTAAAAAAGTCATGCTTTCTACTGAATAAATTACCTAGTAGCATTACTTTTCAGAAATCCTTCTTCTAAATATACTGTATGTATTGAATAATTTCTGGTTAAGTGGTCCAGTGATGTGTCTAGACTCGAAAAGATATTTTGTATCAACATTGTACCTCAAAGTCTTCATACCGGTGCTAAAATTAGAACTAAAATCCAGTGACATATGGAGATTATTCCATATACTTAGCTGTTGAATTCTCTATGTTGGCATTTCCTTCGTACAATAAACAATTTTTGCTATTGGTAATTTGTGATGGGAGGGAAGAATCATTGATCTCAAACTCAACATTATGATCCACTATTTAATGTTATTTATGATGATATAGAACAATTATTCATCTCAAGCTTATTACAATTAATGAGTTTTGCTATTGATACTTATAATGGGAGGGGAGAATCACTAATCTCAAACTAAGTATGACCCATAATTTTTTCTATTGAATTTGTGATGGGAGGGAAAAGTTGTTGATCTCAAACTGCTTACTGATATCAATTTGACTAAGTACTGAAGCCAGTGATTGTATCATTAAAGATTCTGTTTTATCATACGTATGAGTAGTATCTTGACCAATTGACTCAGATTCAATATCTGGTCTTTCAGTATGTTTGGGCATTACTTCTTCAACATGGATTTTTAAAAATGAATAAAAAACAGTTCTAAAATGTATCGAGTAAACTTTTAAGAGTAGACAATACATAAATGAGTAGATTGTAAGCTAGATAGATGAGCAATCAAGCCTGAATATATGTACATATACCTTTAGCATATGCAACTTATGTGGGTACCTTAGGTAATTCTTCAGTATGGGATGATATTTTCACTTCACTAGGTAAAATATTTGAATTGTCATTCGATTTGTCATTATTGCCAAGTTTAGTTTAACTTGAACAATATGGAGTATCTTAGGTATCATAATCCTAAAATAACAATGATTGATATAAAATATATGGATATATGATGACAATGATTGGTTTTTTAATCATTTACCTTTCTATCTAATAGGAGTGTTACTTTGAGTGCTTTAAGGATGGCCGAGAATTGTATTCCCAGCTAAGTTTAAAGGTTAGGAAACCTTTTTTCAACCTGAATACATAAGAAACATGGGTTATGATAAATGTTTTAGACACAAAAACAGACATGTAAAAATCAACTACACTGAACTTACCATATTTTTAAAGATGTCCATCTCAGAATCCTGATTGTTTACCACATGTTGTATTGGTGCATTTCTATCACTGACATTCATATTGATACATGATGGCTACTTTGGAAAAGATTTTAAAGGTTGCTTTTTCACATAATCTACGGCATTACTTTCTTTCACCAAAACTTATTATCAAGATAATTTAATAGCATTTGATTGATTTTCCAGCCTGTTTTTCAATGACACTATGCTTTACAAGAATTTTTTCAGAAAGAATAGATTTTTCAACTTGTTTTGCAGTGATAATATGCTTTGCAATAGGTTATTTTCCAGCCTATTTTTTAGTAACAATGCACTTTGGAGGCTTTTTAGACTAAACAGATTGTTTTTCCATATTTTTTAGAGTGACTAATTTTGTGGATGTTCTATCATCTGTTTCAAATATTGATGCTTTCGTATTTATTAGTCTCAACAAGATAAAAATCTCTTTTAAAATTTATGTATTTTTTTGTTGAGAATACAAATACGTATTAATGAAGTATAAAACTGAAGGTTCACAACAACATCTTTATTGTTTGTCCCCCACTTTTTTTCATCCACACATTAGATCAGGTCCTTTTTTTACAATATCGAGCTTTGGAAAATATTTTTGCATTAGTGTGGTTGTCTTGATATTTGTGAAATTCGAGTCCATTAAATTTTTAGTGCATTTCAACCCAGTAATTAAAGTAAACTCTTTAATTGTGAACTTAACAACAGTTCCATTGACACCAATCCAAAGCTCATTCTGTTAGGCTGCACTATTTTATGTGACATAAAATACCGAGCCATTTGTGCTTGAAAATAGCATGTCAGCATATGTAGATAAATTTCAAAACATGCTTGGCCAAACATTGAAAATTGTTTTGCAGACATGGCCTCCTTAAGCGTGCTGACAAAGTAAGTTATTGATCCACAACACATGTGAAGATTGTGAGTTGGTGGGACAGTCAAAACATATTTAAGTTCCTATGTGTGAGCAAATTCATTAAAACATGTTCTAGTAGAAACACATAATCATACAATTTCAAGATATAAAAATATCGATAATTACATGTACCACTGTCTAACACATGTAACATATATATATATAGACTCCTCAATAAACTACATGTGCAATAGTCTAACATATATAAATGTAAATAAGAAACACATACACACAACATTTGTAAGACACACACATATAAACCTCTAGATACACATCTAAATGTGATTAAGATATACTCATACTGAAATCTCTAGATACATACACCTCAGCAACTGCATTGCGTAAAGATACATGGGCAAAAGATACATAATCAAATAAGTATAAGATTAACATAAACTCAGTCATAAGAATGCACACATTTGTTTTGAAGAATCATCAGCTTCCTCAACAACCCTTTTGGATAGTTCAACAACTTCTTTGAATAGCTTATGATGTTTACATTATTAATGTTTTTATGGATATTTTTGCAAAACTTTGATCTATTCTCGAGTACTATCTCAGAAATAACCACTGTTTTAGTAACAACGGTTGCAGCTGCAGCTGCGATCAAAGTACCTGAATTTTAGGTATCTTATGAAAAAACTAAACTAAATGAAGGTGCTTTAAAAACAAAATCACTATTAATATCTGTACCTGGTTGTAACATTGTATGAGTTCAATGAAAATTGCCAAAAGAACTTTCTGATAGTACATAACTTAGAGAGGAAAAATGATTAATAGATGAAATTGACTTACAAACTGAAAGCAATGAGATAAATAAGGCAAAGAACAGTGCAAACCTCTATAATGGTGGAAGCTGTGGATGAAACGAGGGGAGAGAAACATGCAGGTGAAGGGGCATTGGAAGAAACTGTGGAGGAAATGGGTCTAAATATACACTAAAGTATATTTAGCAAAAAAAGAAAAAAGAGGAAGGTATATTTTTGCCCTAAAGAAGTATGTTGCAGTCGATGTGAAATATAGTAACCCAAACTAGTATGTTGCAGTAGCTCAAACTTGACAAAATCCACGAGCAATGCAGAAAGGGGGAATTTAAAGTCAAAAGTAACAAGTAACAGAACTTGAATGCTTGAGTTTGTAAATAATAGAAGATGAATACTAGGAATGTATTCCCCCTGGCTTCACAACAATGTAACATTCTGGTAATCAATCCACCTAATCCTCTTGCTCTACATGAAAAGTTGACAAGCTATGTATTATCAATCTTCTTGTGAATGCATTGATAGATTTTACCCTTTACCCTGTGAGTTTCAGGGTGTTGCCTTGTTTTCCCTTGTCTAAAACCTTAGTAAAACTCCTACCATTTGAGTCTCGAGTTGATCAAACGAGGGTTGGTAGCCTCAAATCTCTGTTGTAATCTCCATTTCCCAATCTTGAACTCCTCTGTGAGGACATGCTTGAATACAGGCTCTCCCCAAAATTCTGCAGCAACTTAGGTTTAATAAATACAAAGAAAATTGTAATACACTCAACGACAGTCGAATAGATAAATCTCCTACTTCCCTTATGTAGCTAATCTGCCAAGGTTCCCACAACCCTAGTTAATAAAATTAGCCGCTTATGTTCATACAACAATCCATGATAATCAATAAAGAAGACATGTTATTAATTGAACAAGAATGAAAGAGAGAAAATCCAAAGTTTCAAATTAAACGCGAACCCAAAAGCTCAAGAACAAAATATCAATGATCAAAGTATGCTAAAAGTATCCAAAGTACTATAAAAGTGTGTAACCTAATAAGATATTAACCCTAAGGTATTTATAGTATCTCAAAATAATAAAGAAATCCTAATAAAAATGGAATAGGAAAATAAATCAGCAATCATTACAACTCGTAATATCTCCTTATGAGTCGTGAGCTGTAAGTCATAGGCACTCCAGTGAATTCTCATAGGCACTATAGTGAATTCTCAAATTCCAGGCTCCAAGCTTATATTGTCATTACGATTCATCACCACGAGTCGTAGTTAGTCCTTACGACTCGTGGTCATCACTTGTTATCACTTGTACCTTAAACTACAGGGCTTTGACTATTGGTTTCTTTACGGTTGCCCACTATGAGTCATAGTTAGATCTTATGACTTGTAGTATTCTATTACTTCACCTTTTGATCTTTTTCTTTGCTTCTGCTCACTATACGATTGTTCTTAACAACTCGTAGTTACTTCTTATGAGTCGTAGTCACTAGTCGTGGTCACTCATCACTTGGTTTCTCAGCTTCACTCTTGTTTTTTGTATCGAGACGAGTAAGGATACGAGTCGTATAGTGTCTTCACAACTCATAGCCTAACCATTTCATCACCTTTTTTAGACTTTTCTTCCACATCTCAGTCCAGTACCAAAGTTAACTTGTTTCATCTGCAACACACACAAAACCACATCATATCCAATAATATAACCTAAGTCCAATCATAAATTCCTTGATTTAAGCATCGAATGTATCATGTTTCCATGAAAAATCAACACCCTTAACTTAGAATATTTGTGTGTCCTCAAGCAAAATAGAGATCAACCCCACAAAAACAAGATGCTTAACTACGTAGAGTCTATGACATATTTGGAAATCGATTTATTTGTCAATTCAAGAACACTTTATACTTCTCTCCTATTTCATTTTTTCAAATGCTATTGTGTATAATGATCCTGTACTATAGGGTAACCCAGATGAATCTAATAATGTCATTATATTAGCGACGAACAACTATGCCTAAGCATCATACATACTTGGACAAATATGTAACCCAACATTGAAACCCATGCACCCTCGTAGTCAAAGAAGTCCCTATCACTAATTTTAATTTAGACTATTATGTCAAGGACAGTCTAGAGATGCTCACACTCAAAAAGAAGTTCTAGTAAGTGTACATGGAGTGCCATAGGCTTTTCCTTATTCTTTTCACTTAAATTTTCAGACAGTCAGGTTAAGATCACTATAGGACTTTATTTGGCTTATAACATAGGGTTGAGGTTGGTTATGGTATATTTGGAGACTTTTAAGTGACTCAGCCTCCTTATCACTACGCTTTCTTAGGGGTCCACTTTTTTTACCGTCTTTTTATTTAATCCATTCTTACCTCTCCCATTTATTCTTTTACATGCCTATTTTTGGGTCAAGTGCGGTTTTCTTTCTTTTCATGTATTTTTATTTTTATTTTTCTTGTATTTCTACCTCACCTACCTTCAATTATCTTTCTATCTAAACTTCTTTCTTCGTACTTACTTTTCACTATGCACCCTTATAATAGCCACCCTCAACTTAGGCGATTTGCCTGAGTTGAGGTGCACAGTGTCCAAGGAGGACCGAGGCCAAAATAGGTTCATTGTAGATAAGTAGGAAGGTGAATTCACTGTACGCAATAAAAGTCGATCAATTAGGCTCAAAATTGGAATCAAGGGATTCCTACCTCACTTGGTTTGGCATTTTAGGCTTGAATGGACTAATCAGAAAAATGAATTACAATTATCTCCTACCCTAACTATCCTACGTTCTAGGAAAAATCAACTAGGAAAGTTCTGGACTGCATACATGCTGTGAGCTAAGTAACGCCTCACACTCACTTTGTATAGGGTCACATGTCAGTCACGACCTATCCAATTCATGCACCTACATGCCATGATTATTTTATCCTTAATTTTAATATCAGTAAGGGATTCTCAGTAGTCGCGCATGCATACAGATCACATAGTTTGTCACAACTAAATGTTTTTCAGGAGGGGTATAACTTTTTCAAAAAAAAAAAAATCGGCCAGAATCATATAGCACAAAATTAACGACTGCCTATGCCCCTCAATCTTCTCACTTAAGCATAATAAAATCAAACACACATACACATTCCTGTTCATAATTCATACTGTGGCCTACAGGTTTTGAAACACAGCAACTATAACCCGTAGTGACTGTGGTACACCCCCACCCCCAACTAAATACATTATCCCCAATGCATCTAGCAATGGAAAATTAGGATCGAGGATATACATAGGAACCCTAGGCTCCAGCTCAAACTGGGTCATCATGGTGACCCTCTAATTGGGCCCCACTCACCTCAACACTAGTCCCATCATCAATCGGGACATTCTCTGTAATAGTGGCACCGGTTGTGGCCGGTGCACTTAATGGTATATCAGGTATTGAGGCTATGTAAATACATCACTCAAAATTTGTGGTTGGTCTCTAACTACCAAAAGTAGTAGCCAACTCCTAGATCCTCAGTTGCCAGTCGTTCTCACTTTATACAATTGCTTTTTTTGTTGCTTCTACATTTTCGTCTTTGGTGCTTTGTCTTTTTATTTTTTTGTCCTTTTTATCTTTCTACCTTCTTTTTAGATTTCAATACCCCAAATATTTTCAACCTCTTCTTCTGACTAGATCTCCTCCATAACCGGCACGAGAAAAACTGGCCCCTTACGCAACTCATTCACCAACTTTCACAATTCAGACATTTCATCCTTAATTCCTGCTAAATCAGGAGCTTGAACACCTCTAAGCTAGTGAGTGAGCCTCAGCTTGAAAGCATCCAACCTCCTATGTACCCTTGTGTTTTTCTCATCCAATTAGTTATCCACCCAGGGTTTTACTCCTGATTCCATCAACTGCACCTTGCTCTCCAGGGTGCTTCATCTTTTTATAACCTCATTCCACATAGCTTGTGTAATGACCACGTATCCTGCCAAAATTTATCTAGACATAGAAGGACGTGGTGTCTCACTCTGTGGATGGGTCGGAGTACTAGATGTACTCGCTACATCAAAATGTTGAGGCTCAGATGGACTATCCTTTATTAGAATATCATCTATCGCAGTAGATCCGACAATAGTGGTACCCTAGGTATCTCTGGTCTGCAGTGTCTCAGCTAGCATGGTTGCTCCTTGATTTGCTTGCCTAGTCAAGGTATTTGTAGGGTCCCGAATTAGCCCCAAGTCTATGGTTTTCTTTGGTTCAATAAATTGATCCACGCCCGGAAGTACCTACTCCCCTACTTCTAAGCATATCTGAGTTAACAAGTATGGGAATGCCAAAATCAAATAAATACCCATAGCTCGATTTGGTATCTCTTGCGATGAAATATGCAACGTCAAACTCATAGCCTTCCATGAATCCAGTTATCAATACAGTGTGGACTAGACTCTGAAGATTGTCCTCGGTTGTGGGACATAATCTATGTTGGGACAGAGTCGACCATGCCTTAGCCTCAAAGTTTAGCATGTTCTTGGCAATCTGCTGAGATTTCACTCCCAAACCACCAACTACCCAACTCACTTCCTCTCCGTTTATAGCAATCATATTAACTATCCACTGGAAATGCATCATTTTATTTGTCGTACCCAGTTGTTTTCTTGTAATTTTGCTCATTTCCTCCATTGGTACTAGATTTTAGTTGTATTCGTCGATGGTTTGAAATCAGGTTCGTGCAAGAATCTTGAGATTGTCTTCGGGGAGATATTCACCTGAACTCTATGAATAGTCAAGGAAGTGATCGAATCATCACCTTTCCACAATCTTCCCTATGGGTATTGTCGCTTCAGCTCTCCCTTATAGGCTGCATAAAACTCCCGCACTAGTGCAGGACTGAATTTTTCCATAGATGTGGTCATCCATTAAAATCAATATAATTGGAACCGAGTATCTAACTCAGGAATTCCAGACATGCCTGCAGCAATTAATCTTCTCTCCAGATATATCCCCTATCTTATTTTTCCCGTGGACAATTTTTCTTTTATCCCCTCATTATAGGTATTTTGTATTCTGACGCACCCCAACCGTTCAACGATGGGCACCAGAGCAGGTTCAATAGATAATTGTTCTTGGGGTGGTGGTGGGGATGTACATCAATGGGGGTAATATGCTCTTCCCCCTCACTCTCAGTCTCTCCCTTAAAAGAGCCTGATTATTCCTCACTAGATCTGTCTTCATTTTCTTCTTCATCATCATCATCCTCATTGTTGTCATCAGAAGATGATGGTGAGTATGGTGGGGAAATATTGGGATTTTTATTTCTTGGTGCTTTCTTGGGGACTGAGGCCTCCGCCACAGTTGTTTTCTTACCCCGAGGTAGACTTTCTCTGGGCTTAACCTGCTTCCTTACTGGATATTCTTTGAGGTCACCGCTTAACTCATCAATTTCCTCATTTATTAATTGGTAATCTGAATTAGGAGAAGGTTTCTTCTTGGTGTTCTTCTTTGGGGTTTGCTTGGATAATGAATCACCTTTTGGAGACATTTGAACCTATTTACATAAGACCAATTAGTGAATTTTATGAAGATAGAAGAAAAACAAGAAAAATTGGTGTTATTGTGCCTTTATTGGACTCATTATGAATGAGGGGTACGAGTCGTAGTAACTAGGTACGACTCGTTTAGATGAGTCGTAAGGTGTACAGTGTACACTTCAATATTCGCTGGTCAGGTTACGAGTCCTCCTAACGAGTTGTGATGTTAGTTTGTGACTTATCACCAACACTCGTAAGATGACCAGAAACATATCATACTATCCATAAATTTACCCAGTTATCACGACTCCTAACTACGAGTTATAAGGATTGACAACGACTCGTTTGGGTGATTCATAAAGTTACCAGAACCTATCCTCCTCTAATCCTTCATGTTATCAGTGGTTATGAGTGTTGTAATGACTCGTTAAGTGTTATACGAATCATTAGGAGGATCGTACCCACTGTAACATGAGGGAATAAACATGAGTGGTTCTAAAACTTTATCCCGCACACAACACTATGAATTTACACACTACTTAATACTTCATACATTTATCCCTAAACACAATCAACACATCAACTCTATTTTTAATCCCATTACCATACTTTATTGAACAATTCTCAGATATAGGGCTCGATTATTGACTTATACCCATGGTTAAGTCAAGAAATCCAACGATATTGCATCAATGTTAGAAACTAACTTAGTTAAAAGAGTGTTTAAGCATGAAACACTTACTTTTTGCTTGAAGTTTGGACTTCTTCACTTAAATAAATTTGATCCCTAATCTTTGTGAATTTCACATTTTGGGAAGATTTAAATTGTTTTATTTTTTTGTTTAGAGTGAATGTGGAGTGTTTTTGCAATTTTTCAAGCCAATAACAATGGAGGGATTGTATGAATTGAAAAGATGGGTGCCTTTTTTTATTTTAAATCGCAATTTAGGGTCGGGTCGAACCGCGATGCCCTAACTGGGAGGCTTGGTTACGAGTCCTCATTACGACTCATAACCATTGATTATTAGTTTTAAACTCCCTCCGTAAACAGCTAGAACCTTACCTAGGTCTCTTTGTCATTACGACTCAAGGTGATGAATTGTAACCAGAGGATAAGACTCGTTCTGAGAGTCATAAAGACTTCAGAGACCAAATACCTGAGTAGTTCAAGTTCCAGGTTTATACGACTCTTTCTTACGAGTCATGGTGTTTTATTACGACCCATAAAGAGGTTGTATGACCTGATTTCTTCAAATTTCAGGCTAACTCCTATAATCTTCAGTCTTAAACACCGAACACACACATTACCCTATAATTTATTAAGTACAAAATATAGGTTTCCTCCCATGCAGCGCATGATTTAACGTCGCAGTATGACATGGAAAAGTTTGATACTCATACTTTACCAACTAGCACCAAGGGTTGCCTCATATGTAGCGGTTTATTTAACATCGCGGCATGACATAATTTCCTTGGTAACTCAGACTTCGCCAAGGTCCATTTCCAGAACCACTTTAACCTCCTCAGTGTTACCAATATAGTGCTTTACCCTTTGCCTATTCACTATGAACGGGGCTTCACCATGATGTTTCAGTTCTAAAGCACCATATGGAAACACTCTCACCATATTCAATGGCCATACCACCTAGACTTCAACTTATCTAGAAATAAGCAAAGTCTTGAGTTATAAAGAAATACCTAGTAACCTTGCCCAAATATTCTTTTCTCAATTTTGCGATCATGATGCAGCTTCATCTTCTCTTTGTAAAGTGCAGAACACTCATAAGCTCTGTTTCGAAACTCATCTAACTCATTTATCTTACTCATTCTTTCTTTTACTACATCATGCCACTCAAAGTTCAACCCCTTCAATGCCCACAATGCTTTATGATTAAGTTGAATAAGCAAGTGACATTCCTTGCCATACACCAACTGATATGGAGATACACCTATGGGAGTATTGAATGTTGTTCTGTAAGCACATAATACATCATCTAACTTGCTCGACCGATCAGTCCTATTGGAGTTCACAGTCTTTGCCAAAATAGACTTTATTTCTCTATTAGAGAGCTTAACCTGTCCACTAGTCTACAGATGGTAAGGTGTTTCTACCTTTTGCTTCACTCCATACTTCTCAAGTAGACTCTTAAACAGGTAAATACAAAAATAGGATCGACCATCACTAATGAATACACGTGGTGTGCCAAATCGAGAAAAGATCTACTTCTTCAAGAAGACAGTGATACTTATTTCTTTATTATTGGGGAGGAAAACCGCTTCAGCCTATTGTGACACATAATCCACTACCACAAGAATATATTTCATACCAAAGGAGCTAAAAAATGGTCCCACGAAGTCCACAAACCATACATCAAACAATTTTAATTCTAAAATATAATTTATAGAAAGTTTATGGAACTTTGAGATATTGTCTTGAAACTGGCATTGGTTACCAGTTGAAGCAAAGTCATGAGCATCCTTCGATATAGTAGGCCAGTAGTATTCAACATTGTAAGATCTTGTGGCCTATGCGGATTCCTCCATGGTAACCCCCAACTGGTGAAAAATAACAAGCCTCAAGGATGCTTATTATCTCCAGTTCAGGGATGAATCTACGAATAACCCCATCCGCACAAATTTAGAATAAGTAAGGTACATCTCCGAAAAACTTCCTCACCTCATGCATAAATCTCTTTCTCTGCTAGAAGGACAGATCTTCTGGGATTAGCGAATGTTCTAGATCATTTACAATATCAGCAAACCATGGAATTAGATCTTGAGAAAAAGGCAACACCTGCTTGTCTGGAAAACTATTATCAATTTTGAGCCCATCTTCAACTTTCTACATCGCTTCCTCCTCAATTCTAGACAAGTGATCTGCGACTCAATTCTAAGTGTTTTTTTTCCTTGACCTTAAAATCAAACAATTACAACAAAAGAACCCACTTTATAAATCTAGGCTTTGCATCTTTTTTTGATATCAAGTACATGAATGTTTTATGATCATTGTGCACTATTACCTTCTTCCCAATCAGTTAAGACCAAAATTTCTCAAAGGAAAAAACCGCTACTAACAACTCTTGTTGAGTGACTGTATAGTTCTTTTGAGTAGGGTTTAATGACTTATTGGCATAGTAGATGGGATAAAGGATATTTTATCTTCTTTGGCATAGGACAGCACCTATTGCGAATCCATTTGCATCAAACATGATCTCAAATAGCAAGGACCACTCAAGGGACACGGTGATAGGAGTCATCATTTATTTATCTTTTAGGCCTTCCAAAGCCTTCAAGAATGCTTTGTCAAAATCAATCTTCACCTCTTTCTCAAGAAGATTGCAAAGAGGTTTGGAAATATTTGAGAAATCCTTGATGAATCACCTGTTAAAAACCCACATGTCCTAAGAAACTCCAAATACCCTTCATAAAAATTGGTGGAGGTAATTTCTCGATCACTACAATTTTAGCTCTGTCTACCTCTATACCCTTTTTTGAAATCTTGTGCCCAAGCACAATGCCTTCTTTAATAATGAAATAACACTTCTCCCAATTAAGTACCATGTTGCATTTCTTACATCTACGAAGAGTGTTTTCCAAGTGAACAAAGCAATTATCAAAAAATCGCCAACTATTAAAATTTGTCCATGAATACTTCGATGGTGTCTTGTACAATGTTAAAGAAGATTGACATCATATATCTTTGAAATGTGGCCGGAGCACTTAACAACCCAAATGGCATACGCCTAAATGCAAAGGTCCCATAAGGACAAGTGAAGGTTTTCTTCTCTTGGTCTTTGGGTGCAATACTGATTTGGTTGTAACCTAAATAACCATCCAGAAAACAATGCCACCCTCTGCCCGCAAGCCTATCAAGCATCTGTTCCATAAATAGATAGGGAGATGGTCTTTCTGAGTCCATGTATTTAGTTTTCTGCAATTTATGCACACTCTCCATCCCGTGACTGGTCTCATTAGATTATTCTTCTCATTAGGCACAACTATAATACCTCCCTTCTTTAGAACACATTGAACCAAGCTGACCCACTTGCTGGCAGCAATGGGATATACTACCTAACCACTTGATTATTTTTTTTACCACCCCCTGCATAGGCAAATTTAGCCAATGTAGATATTCTATACTAGGAACACAATCCAATTTAAGTTAGATCTCATGAGTACAAAGACCTGGCAGAATCCCTATAACATTTGCAATGGACCATCCAATGGACCTCTTGAATCTATGTAGAACTGACAATAAAGCTTCAACTTCTGTCTGCATAAATTCAGCTGCAATAATTACCAACAAAGTGTTGTTGTCCCCCAAAATTGCATATCGTAATTTAGTAGGGAGGGCCTTCAACTCTAAAACTGATGGCTCCTCAATAGACGGGTGAGAAGGTGGAGTGGTTTTATTTCTCAGGTCCAAGTCAAGCTTCTTTGGTGCAAAACTATAAGAAACATTCCCATAAAGTACCCATACCATCTCATCATAGCCAGCAATACCATCACTATCAAAGTTCATAATAATTTTTGCTAAGGTTTTAATACCCAACCTTTCTTCGATAGGAACAGTCACTGCCTCAATTGTATCATCAATGGTGTCTGTCACAGACACAACTTTCATATCATCCAGTTGTTGCATTGACTGTCATACATTGAACATTACCTATTGATCATTAAGTCTGAACCTCATCTGTCCCAAGTCCATATCAAACAATGTCCTACCTATAGCTAGGAAGGGTCTACACAAGATAATAGGGGACTTGGAAGTCTACCTCACAATCATGTATCACAAAATTATCTAGGAAGATAAAAGATGCCACCTTTACCAACACATTACATAGAATACCAATCGATTTTTTCATCATTCTATTAGCCATCAACAATCTATACGATGTTGGTTTAGGTTCTCCTAACCCTAACTACTTAAACACAACCAGTGGCATGAGGTTAATTCTCGCTCCTAGATCTTATAAATCCCAAGCAAAGCTGAAAGACCCAATAGTTCATGGAAGTTGAATGGTTTAGGGTCTTTCTTCTTTTCTACTAACGATCTAGAGGCCACAACGCTACAATGATGAACATTATACGCAGGCTCATAGCTCACAGTCCATTTACTAGTGACCAAATCTTCCATGAATTTTGCATAGCCAGGCATTTTCTCCAATGCCTCACCTAATGGCATGTTTATTAACATCTCCTTTAACATAGATAGAAACTTCTAATATTTCCTCTACTCCTACTTCTTTTTCAATCTCTGAGAATAAGGTGGTCGATGTCTTAGAATGGTTTTAAGAACATCCTTCTCACCCTTAACCCTAACTTTGTCATCCATACTATTATCCTCAACATCGAGCTATTTTTCTATTTATTCTCAATAGCAACAGGATCAGCATCATTCTTTGGCTCATTCGCAGTGGACATGGGAAGATCCATGGTCATTTTACTACTCCAAGTAGTAATTGCATGGAAATGACTCGTATTATTTGGGTTTTGCACTGTATTACTAGAAAGAGTGCTAGGCTACCTTTGATTTAACGTGGCCGACATCTGTCTGAACTGCTGCTCCAATTGTTTGATCGCAGTAGCATATGACTTAACCTTCTGATTCAGCCCTGATGGATCTACCTTAATCTCCTTAAGACAACTTTGTTGACTTTCTTGGCCTTTTACTAATTTCTACAACATTGCTTCCATTCTAGACTCGGTATCTCAGGTACCTGATGGGACATATCTATCACTCTTCTCCTTGTAGTCTTCCTTGCTCTTCCAATCACTATCTCGTTCTCTGTTCTTACCTCGATACCTATCACCGTAATAGTTCCGACCTTGATTTTCATGCCCTTTGGCTCGAAAACCCCCCATATTGCAATCTAGATACTATGCTTCCATGTCTGCATTAGACTCATACATTCTATAAGTATATCCCTACGCCACCACGGTGTTCATATTTTTAACCGTCATTGCTGTAAATTATTTTTAAAGCATCCCAATAGAAGTTTTGAGTTGTGCAACTTCTTAAGCTACCGTATCATCACTAGATCTATAGTCACTTGAAGCTCTAATAGCATATGTACCAGCTTCTCTATCAACCATTCTCGATTAGTAATAGAAATCCTATCTAACTTCTCTTGGGCCATCTCCCAACATAGACGCATAAGTATACCTCTAAATATTATGTCTGTTATTTCCCTAGATCTAACATTCAATGATTTATAGAATATCTCCAACTAATTTAATCCTAGAATTTTGGGATGAGGTACCATACTAAACTTCTTTTTAGATTGAAACCATGCTTCATACATAGACTTTACAGGTAACTTCCTGAAATTATGGATCTCGTCTTTCAACTGCAGCATCTTGGCGTGAGGGAAAAATTGATTAAAAACTGTCTACACAGCTTATGCCAAGTCGTGATTGAGCCTCTAAAAAGTTCTCCCAGCCATAATGATGCTTCACCAGTCAGTGAAAGAGGGAACAATCGTAATCTCAATGCTTTCTGATCCACCCCAATAATGGTATATGAAGTGCATATCACCATAAAATTAGTTAGGTGTATGTTCTAATCATTGGTTGTTTCCCCAAAAGATACACCCTTCAGATTTAATAGTTAAATCATTGCGTTGGTAATATCAAACTTTACATTCGGGGGTAAGGTAGACGGAACAATGGCTCCAGTCTCAGTTGGCTCTACATAACCCATGTCTTCATCTTTACTATGCAGTGGTAGATACTATTATAATAGGACAACTCTAGGTTTGCCACCCTGCCCTCTATCATGATTTACATCTAGTGGACCCTCACGATCTTCTACTGGCTTTGATCGAGCCAGATATGCCTATTAAGCTAAATGGTCCTCATCAACTGTTCTTCTCTCTTCAAATACATCTAATAACAAATGCTCTATCTGTCTATTAGCAACATTCTATGGATTAGTAGGTGGAGGAGGAGGTATTATTTGAGGGTCTCTAACCCCAATAGGAACACGATGACAAACTTGCTCTAACATCCTTCATGGTGTTTATAGAATTCTTTTAGGCTCTGGATTTACTAGGTGTAAGGGATTTCCTATACTCTTAGTGTTTGAAATACACCGACATTTACCAAATAAAGAACGGAAAATAAAACTCGTTAACTTCACCAACTTCAATCAATAATTCACAGTCTTCCTCGGCAACGGCGCTAAAATTTAATGTCGCCCAAAACTGACCTCCAAAGAAATATGTTGTGGTCTATGTAAACTATCATAACCCAAACAAATTTGGGGTCAAACCCACAGGGAAAACATTGAACAGTATCTCAAAATTGACAAAATCCACAAGAAATACAAAAATGTAAATGGAGGGAATTTGAAGTAAAAAGTAACATAAAATAGAACTTAAATGCTTGAGTTTGTAAGCAATAGAATACAAACAACATGATTGTGTTCCCCATGGCTTCACAACTACATAATATTCCCATACTCAATCCACCTAACCCTCCTACTTTGCATTCACGGTTGACAAGCTATGTACTACCAATTGTCTTATGAATGCATTGATAATTTCACCCTTAACTCGTGAGTTTTAGGGTGATGCCTTGTTCCTCCTTGTCTATAACCTTAGTACGACTCTCACATTTTGAGTCTCGAGTTCATTAGACAAGGACTGGCAGCCTCGAATCACTATTATAATCTCCTTTACCTAATCAAGAACTAACTTATGAGGACGGTCCCGAATACAGGCAATCCCCAAGCTTCTGCAGTAGCTTAGGTTCAATAAATTTGAAGAATATTGCAATACATGCAATATTTATTGAATAAATTAATCACCTACTTCCCTTGTGTAGCTAATTTGCTTGGGTTCCCACAACCCTAGTCAAGGAAATTAGCTACTTATGTTCATGGAATAATCCATGATAATCAATAAAGAAGATATGTAATTAATTACACAATAATGAAAGAGAGAAAATCCAAAGTCTCCAATTGATTGCGAACCCAAAATCTCAAGAACAAAATATCAATGATCAAACTATTCTAAAAGTAAAAAAGTACTGTAAAAGTACAAAACCTAATAAAATAATAACCCTAAGGTATTTATAGTATCTCAAAATAATAAAGAAATCCTAATAAAAATGGAATAGGAAAAATAAGTCGGTAAACATTACGACTCGTAAGATCTCCTTATGAGTCTTGATTTCTCAGCCGTAGGTACTCTAGTAAATTCTCATCTTCCAGGATCCAATATTTTGTTGTCATTATGATTCATTACCATGAGTTGTACTGAGTCTATATGACTCATGTCCTTCACTCGTTATCACTTGTGCCTTAAACTCTAGGGCTTTGAATACTGATTTCTTTATGATTTCCCATTGCGAGTCAGCATAAGATCTTACAACTCGTAGTTTTTTATAACTTCACCTTTGGATCTGTGTCTTTGCTTTTTCTTACTTTACAATTGTTTTCAATGACTCTTCGCTACTTTTTATGAATTGTAGTCACTAATCGTGGTCACTCTTCACTTGGTTTCTTATCTTCACTCTTATTTCTGGTATCCTGATGAGTATGGCTATGAGTCATATAGTGTCTTGATGACTTGTAACCTAACCAGTTCATCAACTTTTGAAGACTTTTCTTTCGTTCTTTCTGTTCAGCACCAAAGTAAACCTATTTCACCTGTAACACATACAAAACCATATCATATCCAATAAGATAACCTAAGTCCAAGCATAACTTCCTTGTTTTAAGCATTGAAAGTTTCATGTTTTCATGAAACATTAGTGAGTACAATGTATATTTTAGCGGCTCCTATGAGACATCACTTGTTATTCCAGTGGTTGGTTTCAAATTCAGAGTAAGCGAAATATTCGAGCTACCATGAGATCTTTTCTTTATGACATAGTTCTTATTTTTTAACAAATGCCTTCCTTTTAGTTTTAGGGTTGCATCCCCCTATTGAAAATCTTTATTCGTTTTGGTACGAATGACTTTTGATTCCTACGGATGGTTATGGTTAAGTACACTATTCTGATTTTAGTTGTAATTATTTTTTGGTTTGGTTTTGAATTTATTTATCGATGGATTAGTTCCCTGACTCTTTTATGTATTAATTATGAGTTGGTATGTTAGGATAGATGGTTCTTCCACTATGTTAATAGGGTGCGTTCCATTAACAATGGGTTTAGGTCATAACAAAGTTTGTATTAGAGCCTAGGTTCGTCAATCTCTTCATAAAAAAATGGGTCCAGTAGAGTCTCACAAAATGGTATGGAGATGTTTGTACTTTTCTTTAGGAGGCTATAGGGCTTTTGAAAATCTAACATTCTTGTTTCAATCATTTTATAACTTGATTCCAATTGGTACCTGACAATCCAAATTGGTAACTAATCTTCTTTATTCATTTGTTCATGAATGGTGACTACTAGGTCAAATGGAACCCGAACAGCATCCCCTGAATCAACTATTCTATCTATAGATCCATACATAAGGAAAAGGGGGTAAGTGAAAAGGAAAGGTAGAGGAAGGAGGAAATGATCTATACCTACCAAGGTTGGAGCTCAAGCAGAAGATGGCTAGACTTTTGAAAGGTTAGTATTACCTTCCCCACTTTTAGATTATTTGGAAGAGATAAAAGCAATAGAGGATCAAGGTATGGGTCCCTAGGTGGTGGAACCAACTAGGGTTACAACACTGCCCCCTATGTTTGCTGAGGTTTTTTAGCAGGTGTTAGCATTTCTGAGCGGGTTGATGGGGACTAGAGCTACACCCATTGTACTGACTTTTCATGCCCCAATTGTTGATTCTACTATTTTCATGGCTCCAATAATGTATGAATCTTAAGATACTGATGATTTTCCTCATTTGATTCTAGATACGGTGATGGTTGGTATAGAACATGTATTGTTTATAATATTTTTAAAGATGAAACCTCCAACATTTTAGGGTACTGAGTTTAAGGATGCTTTTGAATTTATCATTAATTGATATGGGAGACTATATAAGATGAGTAGTTCAAAGTAACATGAAGTTGAGTTTGTGACCTTTCTATTGGAAAAGGATGCTAAAAATAGTGGAAGAAGTACGTAGAATATTGATCACCGATTTTGCCTCCACTGACTTAGGAATAGTTTCATACTTTGTTCTTAGGGAAGTATGTTCCTCGTGCTTCTTTGGATTGCAAGAAAGATGATTTTTGGGCATTGGATAAAGGTGACATGTTAGTTGCAACCTATGAGGATAAGTGTCATGCCTTGTATCTCTATGTCACTCATCTACTGACTACTGAAGAGGGGAGTATTCACCTCTACATTATGGGTTTGAATTATGATATTCAGGTTTTGTCTATGCATATGAAATCTGCAGAAAAGGGTTCCATAAAGTGACAAATTATGTGAAAAAGCTAGAGGGGGTTACACAAGCGAGTCAGGCTATGATATTATCCAAGAAGTCTTACAATACTGGAATTTTAGTGGGTTTTTCTCTAATGGCCCCAGTCAACAAGCCTTTTGAGCCCACCAAATTCAGTTAGCCTTACCAGCTTCTACTAGGATCCCAACTAAGGTTTCTTCTCAGGCACAGGTTTTTAGGAGCCAAGGGTCTTCTTACTCTTCTACTAAATAGCCTTCACCAGAGCAAGGATGTTATTATTATGGTGTAGTTATTCATGTTAAGAGAGAGTGTCCTGTGGGATAGGTGAATGCCAGATATATCAGCTGCCTTAAGATATAGTTCCAGTGGGTAAGGAAAAATGAGGTAATTATAGGGGTCACCCATAGGGTGGATGGGGAAATCTGAAAGGTGGTCAGGGTGGTCAAAAAAATAGTAGCGTAGAGGGAAGAGTGCAGTCGAGGAATGAGTTAACTCAAATTGATGATCGAGCTCACTATTATATATTTGTGGGAAGGATCGATGTCAAGGATAATGATGTTGATCCCATGTACTATTTCAATTTAATACCAAATTATTTCTATTTTAATTGATTCGGGTTCTATTAATTGTTATGTAACTATTCAGTTTGTAGCGGATCTGAATCTGGTTTATAAGGAAGTTAATTACCCTATTTACATGTCTACACTGATAGGTGAGTTTTTGGTAGTAAACCATTAATGTCGCCCAAAACTATGCCTCCAAGAAGTATAAAGTGGTCAATGTCAAATATATTAATCTAACAGAGGTCAGGGTCAAACCCACAAGGAATAGGCCAAATATCTCTCTCGAACTTACTAAAGTAGTTGAAACAATGTAGAGCAATAAATTGGGGGATTGTTGTGAAAAAATAAAGTAGAAAGAAGTCTTGATTGCATTTGTTTGAAGTCAATATGAGATGAATACTAGGATTGTGTTCCCCCTGGCTTCCAACCTTCTTGTGAATGCCTTTGCTGAACTTCACTCTTCACCTTGTGAGTCTCAAAGTTTCATCTTAATAATCCTTGTCTTTGATCCTAGATTAACTATCTTGTTTTGGTGTCATGTCAATTAGATGAGGGTTAGTAACCTCAAATTTCTGTTGTAATCTTCTTTTCCTAATCTCAACCTCTCACGTGAAGATGATCTCGAATACAGGCACGTTCGTAACCTCTATAGTAGATAAGAAAGCAAACAAACTGAAGAAGATCATAATACATGCATAAACAATGACTTAGAAGGACCTCATGTTTTTCCTACTTGGTTATTACACCAGGGTTCCCACAACCCTAGTTAGGTGGTTTAGCCGCTCATGTATGCAAGAATATCCATAGAATTCATAAGCGTAAGCATAAGATTGATTTCACAATAATTTAAGAAGAAAACTCAAAATCTCAAATTAATAATCAAGAACAAAGGATATCAAGATCAAAAGTCCAATCTTAGAATCAATATATGTTTGTGAATGTAAAGAGTGCGTGAACTTATAGAAAAACATCAAAAGGGTCTTTATAGAATGCATCAAAACTAATAATACTAACCAAAACAAATAAGGAAAACTAGGTCGATGACCACTTATGGACCCGCTTACGGGCTATAAGTGGTACTTATGGGCCCCTTTGTGGGTCGTAAGTGTCAAAAATTATTCAGAGCTTCAAGATACTATACATGATGATATGTACGACAGACTTACACCCTGTAAGTGACCTCCTTTTAACTATCAGAAAAATCTTCACTTTCATAACCTCAAAATCATCAAACTTTGATACTTACATGGCCATTTACGATGATCTTAGGTGGCACTTACGTGTCGTAAGTGTCCCTTCGTCAATGTTAGAACACACTCCATCTTTCAGGTTCTCAAAACTATCTTTTTTTATACTTATGAGGCGTTAGTAGAACTTACGGCCCATAAGTGGTCTGGTAAGAAGGGTATCCTGCAAACTGCAACTCTCTTTCTTCTTTTACGCTCCAGAACCTTAGTTCCTACAATATAAACACAAAAACACATAATATCTAATAAAATGGACCTAAGTACTTGCATATTATCAAGTTTTAAGCACCGAAAGTGTCATGAAATCATGGCACATCAATACCCTCAACTCAGAACATTTGTATATCCTCAGGAAACAAACACATAACATAAAAATACAATGATGCTTAACCAAGAGAAACCTAAGGTACCTATGGCAGCTAACTCAATTTCAGCTCAAAAACCATTAGCCCCTCCTAAATCCAACTTTTCAAAATAACTATATGGATTTATATAGTAAAATAATGCGACATAATATAATCAAGCTATGCCATTACATTGGCAACAAAGAATCAAGTGGATATGCATATTACACTACCTGAAAGTTAAGCAACTAGCAACATAACCCATGTACTCTCACAACAAAGAAGTCCCACTCTCATAGTATAATCATACATGGCAATGCAGGGACTATATAGAGACACTCAAACTCACAAAAAAGTTCCAATCAATGTTCATAGAATACCATAGGCTTGTCCTTATATTCTTTACCGTAGTTTTTCATACAATCGGACTAGGATCACTCTAGGAATTTATTTGGCTTGTAATGTAAGCTTTGGGGATGGTATGGTAAATTTGGGAATTTAGGGACTAACCCTCATTGGCACTACAATTACATTTGGAGTTCACTTCTCAACAAAAATTTTCTCTTTTATTTCTCCCTTATTCCTAATTTATTGCATATTCAGGTTGGGTGTGGTTTCTTTTATTCTTGATTTTGTTTTTCTTTTTACCGCATCGAACCCTACATTATTTTCTCTTCTTCAAGCCCATCTTCATACCCCATTATAACTATGCACCCCTATGATAACAACCCTCAAATTAGGTGATTTGCCTGAGTTGAGGTGCACGATGTCCAAGGAGCGACCCGGGCCAACACAAGTTCATTCTAACTAAAATGGAAAAGTGAAAATTGAAAATCAGAAAATAGGTCTACGTAGGCTCAAATCAGGGATTCAGGGATACTTTTCACATTTTGATGGTTATTAAGGCTAAGAGTAAACTAAATCAAGAACGACCTATGATCATGTCCTAACCAACTATCCTACAACCTAGGCAAGAGTAATCAGGCAAGTTCTAGATTAAATGCACAAAGGGAATTAGGTAAGTATCTCACACACACATGGCACAAGTTTGTATTACTAACTACTACCTATCCAATACATGTGAATTCTAAGCCATGATTATTTTACCCCTAATCCTATTTCCATAGTAAGATTCACAAGAGTCACATAGATATTCACATCACATAGTTCATAAAAATTTTTTGGAAGGGCATCATTTTTTCTCAAAACATTTAAAAACAAACAAATACATCAAACTACCCTTAGGTTCCTTATTTTTCTCTTAAGTAAACACAAACAAAACATAACACATATATAACAGAAACACAAATGAAATAAACATGATGGCTCTATTAAGAATAGACTTTGGGGAAAAGAGACACGACAACAAAAACCCCAAGAGGACATCTAGACCCACAAGTAGACTCACCCTCATCGAATAGACATGCATTATCTCCAATACATTAGATAGATACAAATAAAGGGAGTTAGGAATATACATGTGGCACCTTAGGTGCACAAATCTGACATCAATCATACTAACAAGAATTATTACAAATGCAAAAATATCAAGATACCTTGGGTTTTATCCCAAGCAGCACCTTATTTAATGTCGCAACATAATGTGGTACCTTGATTACTCAGGCTTTATTAAGGTATCCAAAGGGTTGGCCTCCAGGGTCATATAAAAGTTTATTACTGAAACCACCCTTATATCAATCGCTTGCTTCATGGTTCTACGAACATTAAATGTGACTTCCTCCTAATTCAGCCTAAACTTAAGTTCATCTCTTTCCAAATCCATCAATGTTCTACTCATGGTAAAAAATGGTCTCCCTAAAATTATGGACATCTCAAAATCAACTTCACAATCCAAGACAACAAAGTCGGCCAAAAATATGAAGTTGTTCACCTTCAACAAAACATCAAATGATATGCCCACGGGCTTTTACACCGTATGATCTGCCATTAATAATGGCATCATCATTTCTTTGGGAGGTCTCAAGCCCAATTATTTGAACACTTCCAGTGATATCAAGTTAATGCTGACACCAAAGTTACACAAGCCCCCGGCAAACCTAGATGTCCCAATGGTATAAGGAATAGTGAAAGATATGAGATCATATTTCTTCTACACAGGAGATCAGGATGTAATGTAACTACAATGATGTAAATCACCCAAATCTTCATGACTGACAGTTCACTTTTTTGACACCAAAAACTTCATAAACTTTGCATAGCCATGCATCTGCTCAAAAGCTTCAATAAGATGGATGGTCACATTCAACTCCTTCAGCATAGTTATAAACTTATTATGCTTCCATTCTTTATTTTTCTATTTCAACCTTTGATGAAAAGGTGGGGAAGGTCATGTAATGGCTTTCACTGTAGGCTAGACTATCTTCTCTTTTCCTTTATCCTTCTCAACTCAATTTTTCATGCTCATCGATTTTTGTAATGACTCACTATTAGTCACAACCTTCTCAAATTCTGTTGTGGATGCATCATCACTATCAATAACATCATTCCTTACCTCATCAACCACTGACATAGAAGGATCCATAGTGGCCTTACCACTCCGATTAGTAATAGCTAAATAGTAACCATCGTTCTTTAGATTTTTCACATTGTTTCTCGAAAGAGTGCCTAGATGACGTTAATTTAATATAGCTAACATTTGACCAAACTACTGCTTGATCGTAGTAGAATGCGACTCCACTTTCTGGCTTAAACTCAAAATATCTACCTTAATCTCCATAAGGAAACTACTTTGATTTTCTAAACCCTTAACTAGTTTTGTAATTAATTCCTCCATACTTGAATGAGTATCACTATTCCCTAACGGAACATGTGCACCACCATTTTTCTTATAATCATCTTTCTTTTTTCAATCACCATTTTTCTCTCAGCTCTGATCCCTATACATATCCCTATAGTATCTCCAACCTTGGTTTCCTTGCCTCGAGTTCCAAGAGTCCTAATTGGAACCTTGGACCTTAGATCAAAAACCTTTTATCTCTCTATCCAAGTATTTGTCTCCTTCTCACTATTAGACTCATAATTCCTAGAATATTTACCTTATGCACCCACTGTATTTTCTTTTTTTTAGAATTCATAGTTGTAAACTGCTTTCTAATTACCCCAATCTTCGTCCTCAGTTTTGTAACTTCTGGCGTAACTGTATCACCTAAAACTCTCTGCTCGCTGGAAGCACCAATAACATATATTTTGGCTCCTTTTTCTGCCTCTCGAGTATTCCATCCTATATTGGTATTAGAGACCCAATCTAAGATTTTCAAAGTTAACTCCCAATAAAGGCTTATGAAAGCCCCATCATTAATAGTGTTGGCAACAGCTTGGATATTTGCATTTAGGGCTTTGTAGAATATTTCAAGGAAATTCCTTCCTGAAATTCTATGATTGGGCATCATCATCAACTTCTTATTGAACCTAATTCATGACTCGAACAATGTCTCTGAATGCAACTTCCTTAAATAATAAGTCTCATCCTTTAACTATAGCATTCTAGAAGGCGGGAAGAATTATTCCAAAAACTATTTCCGCAACCTATTCTAACCAGTGATGGACCCACAAGGTAGTTCCCCAACCATAATGTCACTTCACTTGTAAGAGAGCATGGGAACTACCTGAGTCTCAAAGATTCCTAAATTACCCCAGGTAAATTATATGAAGTGTAGATCCTAACAAGATTAATGAAATGCATGTTGGCGTCCTCAATTGGTAGACCAACAAGCACACCCTTCAAATTCATCCACTGTATTATAACACTTATAATATCAAACTTAGCCCATTGGGGTAACTTAGGAAAAATGATGGCTCCTATATTGATAGGCTCAACATATCCCAAATCTACCTCCAGATCATCATTTGTTGGAAAATACTAAATAGGTAGTAGTGTTGAGCTCTATCTCTTCTATCTCTATCGAGTATTACTCGACGCTCAACTTACTTTCTAGTTTTGGCCTCTTAGGCTACTCGACATGTAGTAGCATCCCTCCTTGAATTCTCTTTAGTTAATAATCGAGTAGTGGTTTTCTTAACTGTCTCTTGAACACCATGTGGATGAGAGGGACTCAAGGCAAGTGGATCATCTTGATGCTCCTCATGGTGAGCTTCATGATTGTGTTTCGACATTCTATAATTTTGTCATAAGGTTCATTCAAGATTTATATCAAGTGGTATTAAGGAATTTACTTAACACAAAGTGATAGGAATACACCGGCATACACCTAAAAATAGCAAAAATATAAAAACCAACAACCTTAACAACTTTAATAAATTAATCTGTAATTATATTCCACGCTAACGGCACCAAAATTTAAGGTCACCCAAAATTACACCTCAAAGAAGTATAATGTTGTTGATATCAAATATAGTCATCCAATTAAGCTTGGGGTTGAACACATAGGAAATAGGTTGATTATCTCTCTCAAACTAGCAGAAGTAGCTGGAATAATACAAAAACGTAAATGGGGGGATTACTGTGAAGCAGTAAAGTAGGAACAAGTATTGATTATTTTGGGTTAAAATCAATATGAAATGAACACTAGGACTGAGTTCCCCAGGCTTCCAAACTTCATAAGCTTATCGTGCTCCTTTCGACTATCTCACTACATAGCATGCAAAATCTGAAAAGATATGTATAACCAACCATTTTGTAAATGCCATTGGTGAATTTCAATCTTCACCTTGTGAGTCTTAGAGTGTTGCCTTACTATTCCTTATCATTAATACCAGATTAACTATCTCATTTTGGATATCAAGTTAATTAGACGAGGGTTGGTAGCCTCAAAATTTCTATTGCAATCCTCTTTTCCTAATCTCAACCTCTCTTCCATAGATAATCTCTAATATATTCAAGTTATTATCCTCTACAGTAGTTAAGAAAGAAAACAAACTGAAGAAGATCATAATACATGCATAAATAATAATTTTGAAGGACCTCACACTTCCCCTACTTAGTTATTCTACTAGAGTTCCCACAACCTTAGTTAGGTGGTTTATCTGCTCATGTTTGTAAGAATATCCATGAAATTCATAAATGAAAGCTTAAGATTAATCTCACAATAATTTAAGAAGAAAACCCAAAATCTCAAATTAATAATTAAGAAGAATGGATTCCAAGATCAAAAGTCGAATCATAGAATCAATATATGTTTGTGAATGTAACAAGGGCATAAACTAATATAAAAACATCAAAAGAGTATTTATAGAATACATCAAAACCCTAAAAACTCTAAGCAAAATAGTTAAAAAAATTGAGTCGATGACCACTTATGGTCCATAAGTGGTATTTACGGGCCCCTTAGTGGGTCATAAGTGTCAAAATTTTTAGAGCTTCAAGATGCTACCCACGATGGTAATTTTGATGGTGTAAGTGGTACTTATGCCCCGTAAGTGACCTCTTCATAACTATCAGACAAAATCGTCACTTTTAGAACTTCAAAATCATCAACCTCTAATACTTTTATGGCCACTTACGGTGGCCGTAAGTGGCACTTACGTGCCATAAGGGGCCCTTCATTAATTTCAGAACATAATTCATCTTTCAGGTTCTTTGGACTATCTTCTCTTATACTTACGAGGCCATTTAGGAACCGTAAGTGGTGTCGTTAGCAGGGTCTTCTACAAACTTCAACTCTCTTACTTCTTTTACGTTCCAAAACCTAGCTTCCTACAATATAAATTCAAAAAACAAATCATATCTAACAATATGGACCTAAGTACTTACATATTTTTAGGTTTAAGCTTCAAAAGTGCCATGAAACCATGGCACATTACCCATATTTACCCTTTTTTCCATTTGTTATTTATAGGTTTTCAGACTTTGGTATACTTAATTATTCTAGATATGTTGTAATTTGATGTAATTTTTGTTATGACCTATTTATCTCCATATCACACTATTTTAAACAATAATGCTAAGACAATGGTACTGTTTATGAAAAAAAAGGATGGTAGTTTGAGTATGTGCATTAATTATAGACAACTGAATAAGGTTACCATCAGAAATCAATATCCCTTACCTCACATAGATGATTTTTTTGACCAGTTACAGGGTGCATCAGTGTTTTCAAAGATTGATTTGTTGTCGGGTAATCATCAGTTGAAAATAAGACTGGAGGACAAACCAAAGATAACTTTTAGAGCTCAGTATGGCCATTATGAGTCTCTAGTGATGTCCTTCAGGTTAACTAAGTCACCTACAACCCTTATGAGCTTCATAAATAGATTCTTTAAATCATTCTTGGATTATTTTGTTATCATGTTTATTGATTATTTTCTAGTCTACTCTAAGAGTAAGGAGAAGCAAGTAGGTCGCCTTCTTAAAGTTTTGAGGATTCTAAATGAGAAACGGTTATTTTAAGAGTTTTCAAAGAGTTCTAGTTGTCTTAAGTGGCCTTCTTGGGATATGTAATTTCTAAAAAAAGGGTGATGGTGGATCCCCAAAATATTGAGGCAGAAAAGAATTGGTCTTGGCCTAGTTCAGTGACCATGTTAAGTAGCTTTATGGGTCTTAATAATTATTACCGCGGGTTTTTCAAGAACTTTGTATCCATTACAATGCATTTGACAAGGTTGACTCAGAAGGAAGTGTCATTTGTATGGTCAAATCAATGTGAAGAGAGCTTTCAAAAGCTTAAGACATTCTTGAATACAACGTTTATCCTTTCATTACCAATTGAAGGTAAGGAATTTATAGTGTTTTGCAATGCTTCACTTTTAGGTTTGTGTGTAGTGTTGATGCAGGGTAGAAATGTCATTACTTATGCTTAAACAAAGTTGAAACCTCATGAAAGTAACTATCTAACTCATGACTTAGCATTGGCAGCGATGGTATTTGCATTAAAGATTTGGAGACACCATCCTTATTGTGTCAAATATGAGGTCTTCACTGACCACCGTAGCCTGTAGTATATGTTTACTCAAAAGGAATTTGAATCTAAGGTAGCAGAGATAGATGGAATCATTAAAGGATTATGATATAACTACGCAGTATTATTTGGGTAAGGCCAATATGGTGGTAGACGTATTGAGACAAAATATTTATGTATGGGTAGTTTGTCATTCTTTAGGGTGACCAGGCGACCTTTATCTAGAGAGTTTCAAACTTTAGGATCTCTTAACATGCAGTTTGGAGCCTCCAACGGGGGTGGTGTACTGGCTAGTGTGGAGGTAAATTAAATATTTTAGAGAAGACTAAGGCCAAACTATTTAAGTATAAGAAACTTAATGAACTTCGGAATAATGTGGTGCACTAAGAGGTGATGGTACCACTCTCGATGTGGGTGGGGTGTTTTGGTTTAAAAAAAGATTGTGTTCCTCAGATTGGTGATTTGATACATGATGTACTTTCAGAGGTCCATGGTTCACATTATTCTATTCATCTAGGTATGACACAAATGTCTCATGATTTGACAAAGCTTTATTAGGGCCTGGGATAAAGAGGGACGTAGTGGGTTCTGTGTCCAAGTATCAAAATTGTCAGCATGTGAAATATGAAAGCTAAAGGCCTGTGGGGTTGCTTCAGAGGATGCATATACCTATGTGTAAATAATATCACATTGCTATCGATTTTTTAGTGAGTCTTCATAAGAATTTGGGAAAATATGACTCCATTTGGGTAAAAGCAGATCGGTTGACAAAATTGACTCACTCCTTATATGTTGGGTGGATTACAACTCTCAGCAATTAGCTACAATTTATATCAAGAAGATTGTGAGATTTCATGGGGTGCCACTTACTATCATTTATGATAGCAATGGAAAATACACTTCCAAATTTTGAGACAGGTTGCATAAGGAGTTGGGAACCAAGCTTATATTCAGTATGACTTTTCATCCTCAAACTAATGGGTAGCCAGAAAGGATGATTCAACAGCTAGAGTACTTGATAAGGGCTTGTGTGATTGATTTTGGTGGTTATTAGAACCAGTTTCTTTATAATACCCCAAAATTATAGCCAATATTAGAATCATACTTTAACTACATGCAAAATAAATCATAATGTTTTGTTAGTTTGATAAGTGATTTAGGCATATATTAAGGCCATAAATAACTCCTAGTTTATAGACAGCTCAAAATATCCCTTATCAGTTGAATTCTTGAGAAGAATATTGCGATGTCAACATTAAATGAGCCTAACTTCTAGATTAATAAGAACTTTTTATCTCAAGACCCACCAAAATAAAGAAAATTGAACTATCTTTTCAATGCATCTAGCTTTGCCTTAATCGAATATCGGAGTAAAATGTTATGGCTAATTTACTAAAGAACTGTCAAAGCTTCTAGTGACAATGACTGATTATGATTCGTTGTTAGACACTATGGATCATTGGTTCACACTACAAGTAGTAGGGTGACTCATAGTGAGGGTAGTAGGGACCAAAATTTGAGTCCGTTGGTAACAACTCAGGCTACGACTCATAGACAGACCCTATGAGTCGTCACCTAAGCTTTTGGGACTGCTTCCAGGAGTTTTCCAGACTATTTTTAAGTGGTTGTTTGGTATTCTCCCATTATTTTAACCCCAAAAATATATTTTTTAAGCTTCCCAAGGGCTAAATTATTATTCTAAAACATCCCCAAGTCCCCCATTCCTCAAAATTCACTTAACACTTAGCAAATTTAGAGAGAACTAAGGGTTTTCAACTTCCGACTTTAAATCCAAATTCATCAATGTATTGAACCTCAGATATATGGGATTTCATCAATGGGTTTTCTTTTACCCATTGAATCCCAAAGTTAACCCAATTCCCCAAGTTTAATACATCCTTCAAGCTTAGGGTTTCCATGTAAAGTGCAAATTTCTTTGGTTTTAAGTTTCTTGCTTTGACTAAACCATGAATATATGTTTTCCCATAAATTTGAACATTTTCCTATACTCATGACTATGAAATATCATTATATCGATAAATTCTTGATTTTGGGCTTTAATTATGAAATTCCTTGTTATGTTAAGATAGAGTATTTCCATGATTAGTTGCATTCTTCAGAGATAGTGGGTTATGAACACCCGATGACCTAGGATTTCATGCATACACTTATAAGTGTTAGATCCCCCATCTTACATATCATTAAATTCTTTTATAGTATGCATTTATTTTTAGTTTTTAGAATACTACTATTATTAAGCATTGTCAGTTATCAGTGTCATTCAGTTGAGAGTAGTTCATAGAACCAAGTAGACACGGGGATGAAGGCTCACCCACCAGTTAGGTTTATCCCTTTAGTAAAATTCCCTAATTCCTATAACTATGGTGTTACCGTAGGTTTTAAAGGGTCACCCGTCTATTGAGGCTTGACACCTTAGTCCTTTTGGATATCAGCTTAGTGGATTCACATCAATTAGTGTTCATACCTTTAGAAAGGTACAAAACACCCATCACATGGAGGTTACAGGTTGGACCCTAGTTAGCTCAAATTAGGATATGTCGATTAATGGTAGTTCCCACAATCTACACTTCATAGTTAGATTCAGATACTTTCATGACCTTATATTCAGTTGTTTAGATTATTACACAGTACATGTTTATTACTTGTTCTTGCATCAGTTTACCATGTCATGTGCATCATATTTAGCCTAATCTTAGTTATTTCCCATCTCACATACTCATTACACTCAAAGTACAAATCATATTTTTTCTTTTTTCTACATTATCTTATAATATAGGTTCCAATGTTCAATACCTAAATCGGGCTTAGACGCTTAGTTTGGTGAGTCCTCATCATTCGAAGGCTAGTTATCAATATTTATCTTTAGTAATATTCTAGCTTCAGAAAGTTGGAGCTAGTAGGGGTTTTATCCCAATAACTCATATGATTTTGAGGGTTTCAGAAAGATAGTTATATTTTCATTATGTTGATTATGTCAACTAGTTTCAATTTAGACATCCAATATTTATTTTGATTTAAAAGTACTCATTTCGTTTAAGCTTAGTTTCTGCTCAGTCTCTCTTTATTTGCTTCAGTATTATTAGTATTTTGCTAGGCAGATGTGGCTCTAGAAATATAGCACTTAAGGTGCTTAAAACTATGAGAATATGATATGTACTTGAGGTTATTTTGTTAGATTTGATGTGTTTTTGGAGTGTTTTGCAGGAAATTAGGTCTTGGATCCTAAATTCAAGAAAAGGATGAAAAGTGATGTTTTTGTCTACTTATTTGACCAATCTTGGGTATCGTGACACTTTCTGAATTATACATGACCAAAGCTTATGAAAAAAGTTAAAGATTTAAAGCTTAGTTGTAAGTGTTGAAAGGCCTGGCACTTACCTATATCTACATGTGGACCACATGTAGCACATATGGTGTATATAAGACTAAGGTAAGTGCTAGAATTGATAATCCTAAGAGTTGACAGTACTTCAATAATTTGTCCATAACGTTTCACTCTAATATTGGATTAAGGCAAAATTGGTATCATTGGAAAGATAATTCAATTGTCAATCTGATGGTGGGGGCTTTTGCACTTACTTAGTCTACATGTGGACCACATGTGGTTAAAGCATGTGTTAGAAGTCAAAAATCTTGAGAGCTAACCTGCAGGATATTTTGGTCTGGGCATATGCGATCACTACATGTGACCAGCCTCAGTCCGCATGTACCACATGTGCAAGGCCAAGCCATATGTTGTGACCACATGTAGCCACCAACCTCAACATTTCTGGATCATTTCGAAATCATTTTCTAGGGTTTCTATGTCTCCCAATTACACTCCTATGATGTTTTTAAGAATTATTATGTACGTTTAGTTATGTTTTCATACTTTACTTAGGATTTGAATTCTAGGATTTCTTGTAATATATAAATACCTTTTAGGCTTTATTTAGTTTATTCATTCACACATTCATTGACACGTTTATATATTTAGGAATAAGCCCTTAGGGACTATCCTATACTCTCATTGTTCTTGGTTTGTTTTTGGTTTGTCATTCAATTTAAGACTTTGAGATTTCTTATTTCATTATTATGAGATTGATTTTGTAATTTTTTCTATGATTCCATGATTGATCTCATAACTATGAGTGGCTAATTCCCTTAGCTAGGGTTGGGGAACCCTGGCAGATTAATAAAGTAGAGGAAGTTCCAAGTCTTTTCAGATAAAGACTCTAGCATGTATTAGCTTTTTTCGTTCTTATTGATTTCTTAGCGGTGGCCAATGTTAATATCTAGCCTAGATTATTGCTACTTACTCTAAAAGAGGGGTAGTGAGTAGGAAAAGAGAATCACAATAGCAATTTGAAGTTTAACTATCGATCCACGCTACTAGGTATTATAGAAGTAAGATGGTTAGATGTCGTCTAATAACTAGAGACTCAAAAGGTAATAGTTAATTGGGATCGAGATAAGAGTTAGTAAGGCAACATCTTGAGACTGTCAGCTCGTCTAAAACACTATTGATGGTATATAACTTATCTATTCTTTATGTAAGATATTAGAATAGTTTGATAGTGCACGATAAGTATACTTAAGATATTAGAATAGTTTGACAGTGCACGATAAATCTACAGAGTTGAGAAGCCAGGGGGAACACAAGCCTAGTTTTCATCTTATATGGTTTACAATCAAAAGCAACCAAGCCATGTTACTTTTAGCTAGTCATTACAAATCCCTCCTTTTTTAGTTTTCTGCACTGCCTAGTGATTTCAATAAGTTCAAGATTGATTTTTAGCCTATTCCCTACGGGATCAACCCTAACCTAGTTGGGGTACTATATTTTGACTGTGACCACTTTATCCTTCTAAGGAGGGGCAGATTGAGAATTATCAAATTTATTCACTGTTGTTAGGGAATACGGTTTTGGAGTCCTTTATTAAATTTATTGGAGTTATCGGATTTTATTTTCTATTATTTTGTTTGTTTTATTTCCTTCTCTTCTTGAGATGACAACCTGGCCAGAGGAAGTTTGGAGTGATGACGACTCCTTATTTATTGATCCATTTTCTTTAGATATGATGCATTATTGTAGGAGTGTGACAAATATATTATTAGAACATAATAAGAACATCTTTGACACGTTGGCACTCCTGGCAAAAGGAAATCAATATCGTATTCAAAGGTTTGATAGGTTTTTCTTGGATATATACCACTTACCATTAGAGCTAGATGAAAAGGTTATTGTGTGTAACGTACAACAAATTAGTTATGGGTAGTGTGGGACTAAAGTAATTCTGAAAAGCCAACATGATGAGATAAAATTGGAGAATTCAAAAATGGGTCATGCATTTGTGGATAGTGTCAGGCCTACAGAGAGCATACTAGAGTTATGTGGGGATGTAAAGAAAACTGCAAAACTGGAATTAGGGCGTATTGGACCTCATTTGAAGTATTTTTTCATATTATTTTTGGATAATCAAATCTTGATCGAGCCATCCGAGCCTAAAGAAAAGTGCAAGGAGGAGGAAACATATGTCTATATTCTTGAATTATTTGATCCATAATCAAAGAACTATATTCCTCATGTAAGGTCCATGAATTATATCATTCCACATCTATTTCTTGAGTCCTTTTTTTATATCTCTGCCCCATGAGCATAATGGGAAATCAAAAAATAATTAGGGTATAGTTCATAAGTTCAAAATAGAAAGAGAAAATTTGAGGCAAACACTTAGGCTACCTCGATGAAGTTTAAGTAATCAAGGTAGCAATGGGCCTGTAAGGGAAGTATGAGTGCCTAACCAAGCTTTGTCATGTTGTAATGTGAAATTGGGCGATGCTTGGGAGGCAACCTAAGGTATTTTATTGTTTGTATTTGTGTTACATTATTGATGTCGGATGTCTGCACCTAAGGTGCCACAAGTATTATACTAACTCTCTTGTTTTGTAGAGGTTTGATTCATTAGGGACAATACATAATTTAAAGTTGGGGGTGGGGCTTCTTGTGGGTATTGATGTCGTCTTGGGGTTTTTGTTGTCGTGCCTCTTTTCCTCAGAGACCTGTTCCTAGTAAAGTCGGCATGTTTAGGCGTATTATGTTTTGTTTTGTGATGTTTTATGGTTAACTGGCAGAAAAATAAGTATCTAGGGTAGTTGATAAATTTTTGTTAATTTTTGCGTATAAATGATAATACCTCTCCAATTGTTTGATTTTGAACTGTGTGCATGTATATATATATGTGACTATTGTGGATATTATTATGGCATTAGGATTAGGGACACGATAATCAGTGCTAATAATTATATGAATCAGATAGATAGTAGCTTGTAATATTGACTTTGTGCCATGTGTGTGAGATGCTACTTAGTTTTCTTTGTTTGTTAAATCCAGAACTTACCCGATTAGTATTTCCTAGGTTGGAGGATAGTTGGTTAGAAAAGGATCATAGACCATTTTTATGTCAGTCCACTTTTAACCTAAATGACCTTTCCAATATGAAGTTGTATCCCTTTTATCCCTGTATTAAGCCTTATAGCCTATTTCTGTTACTTCACCTTTCACCTTCTCATTTGTGTTACAATGAACCAATTTTGGCCCAAGTCCTCCTTGGACATTGTACACCTTAACTCAGGCAAATCACCTATATTGAGGGTGGCTATCATAAGGATGTGTGATAACAAGTGGGTATGTAGAAGGGTAAAATAAGATAAAAAGTTAGTAAGGTTAGATGTGGTAGCAAAAGAACAGAAAAATTATGAAAAAGGTGAAAAAAAAAATAAAACACCACAACCAACCTGAATGTGCTTTAAAATAGAAAGTGAGAAATAAGGGTGGAAATAAAGTAAACAATTAGCTAATCAGTGGGACCCCAAATTTAGTGTAGTGCCAAGAAGGCTTAGTCATTGTACCATACCAACCTCCAAGCCTGCATTACAAGCCGAGAAAATTCCAATAGTGATCCTAACTAGATTGTCTTAAAGCAAAGGTAAATAAAATAAGGGCAAGCTTATGGTATTTGATGCACATTGATTGGAACTTGTCTTCTGAGTGTGAGTGTCTCTTGATTGTCCCCACATTGACATGCATTATTCATATAAAGTAAGTGGGACTTCCTTGTTGTGAGGGCACAGGGGTTGTATTGTTAGATGCTTACTTGTTTGGCTAGTGTAACTTGTATATAGGCATGGTTGTTTGTTGTTAATACAATACCATAGCTTGATTTATTTGTGTCATATTATTGTGATTCATTAATACACACAGCTGGGTTTTAAAATATTAAACTTGGAGAGGGTAATGATCTTGAGCTTAAATTTGATAATTGACTGCCATAGGTATCATAGGTTTATTTTGGTTAAGCATCGTCGTATTATTTTCTTATGTTTTGTTGCTTGAGGACATGCAACGTTCTATGTTGAGGCTCTTGACGTGCTAGAGAAACATATCACTTACGATGATTAAAACTATGATAATATGCATGTACTTAAGTCTATTTTGCTAGATTTGATGTGTTTTTGGAGTGTTTTGTAGGAAATTAGGTCTTGGGGGCTAAATGTAAGAAAAAAAGAAAAAGTAATGTTTTTGGGTACTTATTTTACCAATCTTGGGTATTTGTGACACTTTCCAAATTGTACATGAACAAAGCTTGTGACTAAAGTTGAAGATTTGAAACTTGGTAGCAAGTTTTGAAAGGCCTGGCACTTACTGTAACGACCTGGGACTACCCCCTAGTCATCACACGGTGCTTACGACCCCGAAGAACCATAAGCTAACCCATGAATGATATCTTTTATAAGAACTGAATAATAATACTGACATAAATGAGGAATAATGGGATAAAATTTCATAAGGTTCAAAACATCTAAAATACTGATAATGAATAATAACATCTGAATCTGAAATACTGTCTAAATCTAGACTAAAAAGCCTCTAACTGAATCTGTCTGGAAGTAGAGTTGATGGGACAATCCCCCAACTAACTCCATCTACTAAAATACTGCTAAGCTAAAGTACTAAAATAAAAGCATATCCTCGATAGATGAGGACTCACTACTAAATTTGCTACTGCTAGCTGAATCTGGCCAAGCACGATCTGGAACTTGAGCGTCCGAACCTATGATATAAAACATCATAGCGCAAAAAATGGGTATGCAATCAGTACGTGGGAATGTACTATTTTGATAAATGAGGTAAGGTTAAATGCATGGGTTCATATGCATGAGCAATAACTAACTGAATAATATGCAAGAGCTGGATTAGCATACATGAAGGATCTATAACTACTGAACATACTGTGCCTACTATGGCTGAGTATACTGGAACTAAATTTGATAACTAATAACTAAATATACTGATAATCTGGGATCACTGATAATCTGTATTAGTACTAACTGAGTAATTGTATCTGACAGTCCTGATTCTCTAGAACTGAATTGAGTTCTATTCTGAAGACTGAGACTAAAACTAAAACTATGAGAGGTAATCATTTAACCGACATGCCCCAAATAAGATAAGTTTACTAAGCTGGGGTCTAATATGTAACCCCAATTGAAAGGGTGTCAGTACCATGCCACGGGTAATCACAAGCTGAAAAGTAACCCTCTGCTGGTAGGTTCCCTAAATGAGAATGGTGGTACCCTCTACTGGCAGGTAGAGCACCTCATCAACCCTCAACTGTAAGGTTTGATGTCTCTCCCTACGCTGGCTACGTAGTTCTAGAATACAAGGATTGTTTCTAAGAATCATACCCTCTGCTGGAAGGTGAGCCCCCATCCTTGGGTTCACTCAGTACTGAATCCTACTCCCAACTGAAAGACACTAAACTGATTAACTAGACTGAACTGGACTGATACTGAGATTGATGAGTTTTCCTAAGTTCTGTAACTGACTGAATTCTACTAAGTTTTGTAATGGACTGAGGGTACTACTAATCATGACATGATTGATACTATTCTGTAACTGACACTAGCTCTAAGTAATATCTAGATGTAGGGTATTAAATAACCCCAGGACTCGATAGCATGAATCGTAAAGAAAAGCCTTATATTGAATAACATAACAATGTTCATTTTGTCATAATTCATTCATAGAGACATTCCATCAAACACTTGTAATGCATTAACTTGTACATGAATGGGAAATACATGTTCGCATGCTATAATGGTATTATTTCATTCTCATAGACAATTGATCAAACACATAAGAAGCATACTTGGTTCATTAAATCATAAACACTTAGAGTTATCATGGTTACAACAATCAACTTGCAAATTGAAGGGTTTATCATGAATATCATGTAATTCAACACATACTCTAATCAATTCTTAGAACTTGTGATCTAAATCATGGATTAAAACTCAAACATCATCATGAACATGAATTCAATCTAATTCAAACATGAAAATCATAAATCTTGTATTTTGAAAAAAGATTCTTGGGCTCCATGTAAGGTAAGGATCCATGGATGAACATCTAACATACCTTAATTTGATGAGTTCTTAGAGAGATTCTTGGGATTGACCTTTATTTTTTAGAGCTAGGGTTTATTTTCTTGAGAGAGAATTATCTTTTGATTTGGGAAAAAAGTGAATAATGAAGGGTTTACACATTATTAGGGCTTAAATCCCACATCTGGACGGAATAAAATCATGGGAAAAGATTGTTTTAACCCTGGGAAAAACTTTAATTTTTCGAGAAATTTTGCCAATCTGTATCCTGGCGTGACGCGCCGCTATCGTGTTAGGCCACTGAAAAATGATGATCGGAAAATTGCATGGTGGTGCGAAGCGGTAGTATCGCATTGCCACTTTGTTTGTGAACTGAACATGCACCACGACGCGGTGGAATCGCATTGGTACACTAGAAATTGACAATTGTGAACTGGGTTTATGGAGTGACGTGCCAATATTACGGAGCAACACTGAAAATTGATAATTTCTATTTTAACACACTCCGCGACATGCTACTGGCCTGAATGACGATGTTTAACGACTGAAACTTAAAATCGCCATAACTTCTTACCCGGTCGTCGGATTTAGGCGAATTTTATATCGTTGTAAAGGTAATTGAATTTACTACGTAATGAGAGGCTCAAATCTAAAAATTACTGAGTATTCCAAAAAAATTATTTAGGATAACCCATGTCCTGAGGGTTAATCTAGGATAGGGAAATACGGGGGTATTACAATATCACCCCCTTGGGAACATTAGTCCTCGAATGTGGCTAGTTAAGCTGAGAGAGTACGGACAGACTGAGTTTACGTACTAAACTAGACATGCAAAACTGAAGCATAATTACGTGACTAGTCTGATAGGATGAACTTACATTCTAAACATGCATGTCTGATGCATGAGTACATGTATGAATGGATTAATGAATACGTGAATGAAAATGCATAAATAAGAAAATAGAGACATGACTAAGTCTGAATCATGATACATGAACTGAACTGATTCCTTGGATACGTTCCATGATAGGGGGATGGTCATACGGATGAGATTAGGACTTGAGGGTCAACTATAAGGACCCATTACTTCAATAGGATTTGCTACGTGAAAAGAAAATAGAAGTTTTAGATCATGATAGCTCAGGGATCATGGTGCATCTAATCATTTGGAAACTATGTCCCTCGAGAAAGCTGACTTGGTTGAATTACTAAGGAAAAGCATGAGACGATGCACGGGGAACCTACGAACTAAATTATGACTGAATATCTGGGATCTGAAACTGAGGCATAAATATGTAAATAGGAGATCTGTAACATACCAGTGACCACATCAAGAGAACTTTCCTGATCTTGTCGGTACCTTATTGATTCGGGCGACCTGAC
The DNA here is from genome assembly GCA_030864215.1 of Capsicum pubescens. Lineage (NCBI taxonomy): Eukaryota > Viridiplantae > Streptophyta > Magnoliopsida > Solanales > Solanaceae > Capsicum > Capsicum pubescens. Next base: position 104,790,210 of record CM061543.1, read on the forward strand.
TGAGCTGAAGTAAAACTATACTGACCCTAAGAACCTGACTGAGGACAATCTCTAACTCTGTGGCCTGGCTTGCCACACCCGAAACAAACATCACTGCCAGCTCTATAGAAACCCTTATAATTCTTACCACTCTCTACAAAGTGGATTAGTACGACCATTGTTTATGCTATACTGGGTCATCAGTACACTGGCTGAGGATGAAGCTGTGACTGAAGACTTTGGATGAAACTGCGAATGGTTACCACCTTCTGACTTAGGCTGACTGAAATTAAAGCTACCTATTTTAGCCCTCTTATTCTCTCTCTCTTTCTTCTTAAGCTTCTTCTCCTCAATTTGTTGTTCATGGACCATAAACCACACTATCTGACACCCCAAATACGAATTTTCTCAGTTTGGACCTATTGTCTACTTCTAAATAGGGAGCATACCTAGCTAACTGAGTAAACTTAAAGGAATACTCTTTTGCGCTCATACTACCTTGTCTGAGATTGATGAACTCTAACACTTTGTCTTCTCTCAGCTCTAAGGTAAAGAATCTATCTAGGAAGGCAGTAACAAACTCTTACCACTCTATTGGTTCTGCATCTATACCCCGGTCTACCTTCCCCTACTTAAACCACGTATGGGCTACATCTTGTAGCTGATTAGCGGCTAACATGGAACTCTCACTGGAAGTCACTCCCATAATATTTGTGACTTTCTGAATCTGATCGAGGACCTCCTGAGGATCCTCTTCTGACTTAGATACCATAAAAGAAGGAGGATTTGTCCAGGTGAAGTCCCAAATTTTGGTTGCAGCAGTATTGCCCACTAGTTTGGTCAAAACAGTAGCTGGCCATTCATTCTGAGTTATGACTAATCTGGCTAGAGTAGTAATACAGCTCTGAATTCTGCGTGAGAGACATGTTCATCCAGGGGATCTGCCTGAATGGGCAAAGGGGTTGACTGGTTTTTGATTCTTCTTTTGTTTATCTTTTTGGGAGGCATGTTCTGTAAACAAAAGAAAGAAGCAGATTAGACTGAGAGATTAACATGAGCTCATGCTCACTCGCAGGACATGAATACTGAAAGAAGGGAAATGTTTCCTAAAACATCTCATAGCCTCCTGTCCAAAAGTATGGCGCGCTACACACCCATACACAAGACTCTATGCAATGCGGCTTTTTAGACTCCCTAGGACTCAATTGAACCTTAGGCTCTGATACCAAGTTTATAATGATCCGGGACTACCCCCTAGTCATCACTCGGTGCTTACGACCCTGAAGGATCAACCCATGAATGATATTTTCTGTGAGCACTGAACAATAATACTGACATAAATGTAGAATAATAGGATCAAATTCCATAAGGTTCAAAAAATCTAAAATACTGATAATGAATAATAACATATGGATCTGAAATACTATCTGAATCTAGTCTGAAAATCCTCTAACTGAATGTGTCTGGAAGTGGAGTTAATAGGATAATTTCCTAACTAACTCCATCTACTAAAATAATGCTAAGCTGAAGTACAGAAATAAAAGCATATCCTCGATAGATAAGGACTCACTGCTAAATCTGCTACTGTTGGTTGAATCTGGATAAGCGCGGTCAGGAACCTGAGCGTCTGAACCTATGATATGAAACATCATAGTGCAAAAAATGGGTATGTGATCAGTATGTAGGAATGTACTAGTATGCTAAATGAGGTAAAGCTGAATGCATGGGTTCATATGCATGAATAATAACTAACTAAATGATATGCAAGAGCTGGATTAGCATACATGGAGAATCTGTAACTACTGAACATACTGTGCCTACTGTGTTGAGTATACTAGAACTGAATCTGATAACTGATAACTAAACTGATAATTTGGGATCACTGATAATCTGTATTACTGATAATTGAGTGACTATATATGACAGTCCTAATTCTGTAGAACTGAACTGAGTAACTGAATTGAGTTCTATTCTGAAGACTGAGACTAAAACTGAAACTATGGGAGGTAATCATTAATCGACATGCCCCAAATAAGATAAGACAACTGAGCTGGGATCCGATTTGTAACCCCAATTGGAAGGGTGTCAGTACCGTGCCACGGGTAAAGACAAGCTACAAGAAATTTTTAGTCCATGCACATGAGGTCACTACAAGCACCCAAGGCCAAGCCGCATGTGGTGACCTCATATAGCCACCAACCTCAATATTTCTAGATCATTTCAAAATCATTTCCTAGGGTTTCTAACTATCCCAATTACACTCCTATGATGTTTTTAAGTATTATTAAGTACATTTGGTTAAGTTTTCATACTTTACTTATGATTTGAATTCTAGGGTTTCTTGTAATGTATAAATACTATTTAAGGATTGCTTAGTTTATTCATTCACATATTCATTGAATCATTCACATATTCAAGGGTAGGTCCTTATGGTCTATCATATACTCTCATTATTATTAGTTTGTTTTGATTTTTTTATTCAATTTAATACTTTGGGATTTCTTATTTTATTATTGTGAGTTTGATTTTTTAATTTTCTCTATGATTCCACGATTGATCATATAACTATGAGTGGCTAATTCCCTTAGCTAGGGTTATGAGAACCCTTGCATATTAATGAAGTAGAGAAAGTGGCAAGTAATTCTAGATAAAGATTCTTACATATATTGGGTTTTTTTCATTCTTAATAATTTCTTAGTGGTGGCCAACGCAAAGATCCCACGTAGATTATTGCTACTTCTTCCAAAAGAGGAGTAGAGACTAGAAAAAAAGAATCACAATAGTAGAATTTAGTCAGTTACATAACTCAAGAAAACTCAGTAATATCAAGAACTCAGTCAGTTAACAGACTTCAGTAATATTTCGTCAGTCCACAAAACTCAATGAACTCAGTCCAGTTCATCTTACTATAATCAGTTCAGTGTTTATTTTGTTGGGAGTAGGATTCAGCACCGAGCGAACCCAAGCATGAGGGAACACACTGACAGTAGAGGCTGTGACCCTTAGAAGCAATCCTTGCATTCCAGAACTATGTATCCAAAATAGGTTAAGACATCAACACTGACAGTTAAGGGATGATGAGGTGGATTTACCCTACCAGTTGAGGGTTCTACCATTCTCCTTTGGGGACACTGTAAGATGAGGGTCACTCACTACTTTTCCTTACCAGTGACGCGGTATTGACACCCTTCCAATTGGGGTTACAAATTGGATCCCAACTCAGTTATAATATCTTATTAGGGGCATGTCGGTTAGACGACTACCTCCCACAATCACATTCTAAGTCTCAGTAATAAAACTCAGATAGTTTTACATATTTCAGGACTGTCAGATACAGTCACTCAGTTCAGTACGGAACTCAGCTAGTTCCATAAAAATCAGGACTGTCAATTACAGTCACCCAGTATTAGTTATATCAGTTATTAGTAATCCATGTTATCAGTAAACTCAGTATTTAAAATTCTAACGGTTTCAATTTCAGTCTATATAGTCATGCATGTATTCTCATTCAGTTATTCTCATGATATTCAGTCGGATATAGTTCATGCATATGAGCCCTTGCATTCAACCTTACCTCACTTTGCATATCAGTACATTCACACGTACTGATGCATACTTTTCTTTTGCGCTATGGTGTTTTATACCATAGGTTCAGACGTACGATCTCCAGAGCATCCTTAGCAATTTAGATTCAGCCTGCATAAGTAGATTGCAGTGAGTCCTCACCATTCGAGGATAGCATGATTATTTCATTATTTTAGTTCAATTTTTAATGGACAGAGTTAGTTGGGATATGTCCCATCAACTCCTTATTCAGACAATTTAGAGGCTTTGAAACTCAATGTTCAGACAGTTATTTTAGTTTTGGTATTGTTATACCGCATTACCAATTATGTTTCAGTTTTAAACCTTATGGTAGATTTTTGCATTTATTTCAGTTATATTGTTATTACAATATTACTATTACTCAATGCTCAATTACAGATATCAATCATGGATTAGCTAGTGGTCCTTCGGGATCGTTAGCATCGTATAGTGTCTGGGGTACTAGACTCGGGGAATTACAAACTTGGTACCAGAGCCTAAGGTTCAATAGAATCCTAGGAAGTCTGAAAGCCGCATCTAGTAGAGTCTTGTGCATGGGTGTGTAGCGCATCATATTTATGTATAGGAGGCTATGAGATATTTTAGGAACAGTTTCCCTTCTTTTAGTAGTCATGTCATACAAGTGAGCATGAGCTTATATTTAACCCTTATTCTAATCTATTCCTTCCTTTCGTTTACAGAATATGCCTCCCAAAAGGACTAATAAGAGGAGGAATGGAAATCAGTCAGCCCTTCAGCCCGATTAAGTAGATCCCCTGGACGAATATGTTTCTCATGTAGAATTTAGAGCTGCATTCACTACTTTTGCCAATTCAGTTACCACCTAGAATGAATGTCTAGCTGTCGTTCCAGCCAACCCAATGGTCAACATTATTGCAGCTATGATTTGGGACTTCACTCGAATAAATCCTTCATCCTTTTTTGGGTCTAAGTCAAATGATGACCCTCAAGAATTCCTTGATCAGGTTCAGAAGATTACATATATCATGGGGGTTACTACTAGTGAGAGTTCTGAGCTACCTATATATCAGTAGTAGGATATATCTCACACATGTTTCAAATAGTGGAAAGCAGAGAGGGCTGAAGATGCATGGTCCGTTGAGTGGGAGGAATTTGCCACTGCCCTCTTAGATAGATTATTTCCCATAGAGCTGAGAGAAGCTAAGGTGTTAGGGTTCACCAACCTTAGGCAGGGCATCTTGACAGTGAAAGAGTATTCTCTTAAGTTTACTCAATTAGCTAGGTATGCTCCTCATATGGTGGCAGATAGCAGGGCTAAGATAAGTATGTTTGTTTCTAGGGTGAATGATAGTGTGGTCAAGGAGTGCAGGACCGCCATGTTTATTAGTGAGATAGACCTAGCCAGGCTTATAATCCAGTCTCAACAGATAGAGGAGCAGAAGGTTAAGGAGAGGTAAAAGCAGAATAAGAGGGCTAGAATAAATAGCTTCAATTTCAGTCAGCCTAAGACGAAGGGTGGAAATCATTCTCAGTTTCTCCCAAAGTCATCAGATCCATCTCCTTCCTCCGACAGTGCTCCTGTTCCTAAGTTCAAGATTGGTAACAAATATAGGGCGACAGGCTCTAAGTCTCAGGAGAGTGTTATCAGTGCCTGCACTCATCCTCTTTGTCTAACTTATGGCAAGAACTATCATGGTATTTGCAGAGCTGGGAGCGATGTTTGTTTTGGATGTGGAAAGCTAGGACATAGAGTCAGAGATTGTCCCCAATTAGGTTTTCAGGGTCAGCATAGCCGTTCCTCAGCTCAGTCCGATCGCCCGAACCAGCAGGGTGCCACTTCCAGCACCACCAGTGGGCAACGCCTAAACAGAAAATATGCTCTTCAGTCCCGACAAAATTAGGAAAATTCTCCTGATGTGGTCATTGGTACATTACAGATCTTTCATATACATGTTTACGCTTTGCTAGAACCAGGAGCTTCCTTGTCTTTTGTTACTCCTTATATAGCAGTTGATTTTGGAATCAATCCCGAAACTCTAGTAGAGCCCTTCTTAGTCTCTACCTCAGTGGGTAAAACTATCATAGACCAGTGGGTATACAGGAACTTTCAGGTTATGATATCTTAGAAATCCACTTCAATAGACTTAGTTGAATTAGAGATGACTGATTTGGATGTCATTCTTGACATGGATTGGCTTCATTCCTACTATGCCAAAGTCGACTGTAGAAAAAGAATTGTCTAGTTTCAGTTTCCAAATGAACCCATCTTATAGCGGAAGGGTAGTACTTCAGCCTTCAGGGGTCAGATTATTTCCTACCTACGGGTAAGGAAAATGATATCTATGGGATGTGTCTATCATCTTGTTTGAGTTAAGGACTCTAGTTCTAAAACTCCCGGTCTTGAATCAGTCCCAGTAGTAAATGAATATTCAGATGTCTTTTTCGAAGATCTTCTAGGAATTCCTCCCGAAAGGGAAATAGACTTTGGCATCGACCTTTATCCAGATACTCAGCCTATATCTATTTCGCCATACAGAATGGCACTAGCAGAACTCAGAGAATTAAAAGAGTAGTTGAAGGATCTCCTAGACAAGGGGTTCATTAGACCCAGTGTGTCTCCGTGGGGTGCACCAGTTCTATTCATGCTAAATAAAGATGGTTCTCTCAGATTATTCATAAACTACCGATAGCTCAATAAGGTTACAGTCAAGAACAAGTATCCACTTCCCAGAATCAATGACTTGTTTGACCAACTCTAGGTTACCAGTTATTTCTCTAAGATAGACCTCAGGTCAGGCTATCATCAGCTCAGAGTTATAGAATGTGACATTCTAAAAATAGCCTTCCAAACGCGGTATGGTCACTTCGAATTCTTAGTTAAGTACTTTGGTCTTACTAATGCCCCAACCTATTTCATAGACTTGATGAACTGTGTGTTCAAGCAGTACTTGAACATGTTCATCATAGTCTTCTTAGATGATATTCTTGTTTATTCCCGCAGTAAGCGTGATCATACAGACCATCTCAGAATAGTATTGAAGACTCTCAGGAATCATCAATTAATCGCCAAATTTAGTAATTACAAATTTTGGCAAAGTTCATTAGCATTTCTTGGTCATATCATTTTCGGTGATGGAATTAGAGTTGATCATCAAAAGACCGAAGCAGTAAGAAACTGGCCTCGCCCTATATTTTTATCATATATCAGGAGTTTCTTGGGTTTGGTTGGCTATTACAGATGGTTTATTGAGGGATTTTCTTAATTTTCATCCCCTATGTCCAGATTAACTTAGAAAAAAGTCAAGTTTCAGTGGTCAGATCCTTGCGAGAAGAATTTTCAGGAGTTCAAGACACGACTTACCTCAGCTCCAATTTTGGCTTTTCCAGATGGTTTAGATGGGTTCGTAGTATACTGTGATGCATCCAGAGTAGGTTTGGGTTGTGTCCTCATGCAGCATGGTAAGGTCATAGCCTATGCCTCTAGGCAGCTTAAACCACATGAGAAGAATTATCTGACTCATGATCTTGAGTTAGCAGCCGTAGTTTTTGCCTTAAATATTTGGAGGCATTACTTGTATGGGGTGCATGTAGATGTGTTCATAAATTGCAAAAGCCTTCAATACGTATTCTCTCAGAAAGATATTAACCTCCATCAGAGAAGGTGGTTAGAGCTCTTATAAGATTATGACATGAGTGTTCTTTATCATTCGGGGAAGGCCAATGTAGTTGTTGATGCTCTCAGTAGATTGTCTATGGGTAGTGTTGCTCATATTAAGGACAGTAAGAAGAAATTAGCTCAGAAAGTTCATCAGCTTTCCAGACTAGATGTTCTCTTAGTAGACTAAGCAAAAGGTAGTATATGGGTTCAGAAAATTTCTGGATCATCCCTAGTTTCTGAAATTAAGGATAAACAAGATTGGGGTCCCAGTCTAGTCAAGTGGAAAGAATCAGTTAGAGATCAGGAAGTAGAGGTTTTCTCCCAAGGGGGAGATAGTTCTTTACGTTATTTGGGTCATCTCTGTGTGCAGAGTGTACATGACTTAAGGCCACGAATTCTTACAGAAGCTCATGGGGTGCATTACTCGATTCATCTAGGGTCCACTAAGATGTACCGTGATTTGCAAGTGATATATTGGTTGAGTGGGATGAAAAGAGATATTGCAAAATTTGTGGCTAAGTGCTCTACATGTCAGGAGGTAAAATTGAGCATTAGAATCCTAGTGGGTCTATGCAGGAGTTCAGTATTCCTACTTGGAAGTGGGAAAAGGTAAAAATGGACTTCGTGAAGGGTTTGCCTCGTACTCATCGTCTGCACAATTCAGTTTGGGTCATTATAGATAGAATGACCAAGTCAGCTCATTTTCTTTTGTTCCACACCTCTTATTCAGCCGAGGATTATGCCAAACTCTATATCAAGGAGTTGGTCAGATTACACGGTGTTCTATTGTCTATTATTTCAGATAGCGGTACCCAGTTCACCACTCATTTTTGGAAATCAATCCAAAAGGGTTTTGAAACCCGAGTTCATCTCAGTACATCCTTTTATCCTCAGACAGATGGTCAAGAAGAAAGGATCATTCAGACCATGGAAAATATATGAATGGCGTGTGCAATTGATTTCAAGGGTAGTTGGTATGACCACTTGCAACAACAACAGCTATCATTTCAGTATCCAAATAGTTCCATTCAAATCACTCTATGGTAGGAGATTCAGATCTCTAATTGGTTGGTTTGAAGTGGGTGAGGCCACAGTAGTAGGGCCTGACTTGGTCTTCGATACCTTAGAGAAAGTTCAGTTAATCAGAGAGAGGCTCAATACAGCTCAAAGCTGATAGAAATCATACACAAACGTGCGTAAAAAGGATCTCTAGTTTGAGATTGGTGAATATGTGTACTTGAAAATATCTCCCATGAAGAGAGTGAAGAGGTTCGGGAAGAAAGGAAAGATCAGTCACCGGTATGTCGGTCCTTTCAAAATTCTCAGTTATTTTGGCAAGTTAGCTTATGAGCTCAATTCATCCAGTCTTTCATTTATCCTTGCTTAAGAAGTGCATAGGTGACCCAGCAGTCGTAGGGACTATTGAGGGCATAGATATTCAGAATAGTCTTTAATATGAGGAAATTCGGGTTGAAATTCTTGACTATCAGACTCGTAGACTGAGGAACAAAGAAGTCCCTCTAGTTAAAGTTCTTTGGCAGAATCAGTCTATTGAGGGAGCTAATTGGGAAGCAGAAGCAGACATGCGGACCAAGTACTCTCTCCTCTTCTCCGCAAACTCAGACTCAGCCCAAGGTAATAGCTTTTCTTAAGCTTATTCAGTTTCATGTTCAAATTTCAATTACAAACTTGGTATTCAGCTTCATGCTTATTACAAACTTGGTATTTTACCATCACATGTTCAGCTATATATTCATGAGTCAGTTCAGTCATGTATTCATACATCAGATATGCATGATCAGTTTATCAGTACTCTTAGACATGTATTCATATATTAGCTCAGTCATGAAATCATGCATCATATATGCATGCTCAGTATGAAACTCAGTAATGTAAGTCTTGTAGTCATGTTTCAGATATTCATGTTCAGTATGTACTTCATCTTATCATTTTTCCCATCCCAATCAGTCTCATTTGAGGACGAATCTTCCCAAGTGGGAGATCTTGTAAGAATCCACAAAATTCATAAACTTAATCCAGTCCTTTAAGATTTTCAAGGGGTCCCATACTTAGAAATTCCTATCTAAGTTTCCAGACTTAGTTTATTTTTGGCCTTTAAAGGTTAGAAATCTCATTCTGCGACCTTAATGTCCTTTAATAGTTTATAATTTTTTGATTTATGATCAGGAAGGCCATTAGGTGTTCCTAGACAAGTTTTGGATTTTTTGAAACGCATTTAGACCACGTTTAGTGTCTCAAAATAGTGGACCAATGCAATCTTGGCGTGCCAGATTGCCTATCATAATGGTTAATATCATTGCAGGTTAACAGAGTCAAAACTACTGAGGCTTAGCGCAATTAGGGTATGATGTGTCGGGTATCGCATTGATGCCATCGGCATGCCGCGTCGCCAATCGCGTCGATGCCCTATTTTCATTCATTAAATAACCACATCTTTATGGGTAAATAGGTCATTTTACCATGAACCAAGTCATCTCCTAACACAAAATTAGTCCCTAAGTGACCTAAATATTTCATTATTCATACAAGTTTCCCCGAAAATTCATCATTCTCTCTCAAAAAAAAGAAACCCTAGTTTCAAAATTCAAGAACAAGGCTCAAGAATTTCTTCAAGAACCCTTAAGGATTTACGTTCTAAGGTATGTAAAGTGTTCATCCAGGGATCTCTTTCATCCTTGAAGTCCAAGAATCTAATTTTAAATTATAAATTTTGATATTCATGTTGTGGATTGATTATGATCACGTTGATGCGTTGTATGATTCCCAAGTTTGAATATTTAGTGTGTTTTCATGATATTTTGTTAGCATGTTGATTGAATTTCATGAAATTGGGTTGATTAATGTAGCCATGATGTAGAAGTTTTAATGTTCATGCCTAATCCTAAGTATATGTATCCCATGTGCATGATAAAATGCCTAAGTGAGTAGAATTGTGTAATATGAACCCTTATTGATCTACATGATGAACTTAGGCTATAACTACATGTTCAAAATGACTCCCATGATAATTTCATGTCTTGTGATGAATTGATGGAAAATTCATGAGACTAGATTGTGAACTTATGATATGTTGGGATGTATTCCTATTCATGTGCAAAACTATGAGTAACAAGTGCATCATGAAATCCCTCAATGGTTGTATTATGAATTGTTAACAATTGTTATGGGCTCAAGAAGTGTCATGTCCTATTTATTTTCATGCAATCGAGTCCTGGGGTATTTAATACACAAAAATTTAGTTGTGTGCCTAGAGCCAGTGTCAGTTTTTAAGATAATCTCAATCACGCCATGATCAGTAGTATTCTCAGTCAGTTTCAAAACTCAATAGAATTCAGTCAGTTACATGACTCAAGAAAACTCAGTAATCTCATGAACTCGATTAGTTAACAGACTTCAGTAATATTCCATCAGTCCACGAAAATCAGTGAACTCAATTCAATTCATCTCAGTATAATCAGTTCAGTATCTATTTAGTAGAGGGTAGGATTCAGCACCGAGCGAACCCAAAGATGAGGGCACACACTGACAGTAGATGGTATGACCCTTAGAAGCAATCCTTGTATCCAAAACTATGTAGCCAACATAGGTTGAGACATCAACACTGATAGTTAAGGGTTGATAAGGTGGATTAATACAGCCAGTTAAGGTTCCCACCGTTCTCTTTTGGGGACACTATCAGATGAGGATCACTCACAGCTTGTCCTTACCAGTGGCGTGGTATTGAAACTCTTCCAATTGGGGTTACAGATTGGACACCAACTTTATTATAATATCTTATTAGAAGAATATCATTTACATGACTACCTCTCATAGTCACAGTCTTAATCTCAGTAATAGAACTCAAACAGTTCTATAAATTTTAGGACTGTCAGATATAGTCACTCAGTTCAGTACAGGACTCAGCTAGTTCTATCAAAATTAAGTCTGTCAGATACAGTCACCCAGTACTAGTTATATCAGTTATCAGTAATCCATGTTATCAGTAAAACTCAGTATTCAGAATTCTCATGATTTTAGTTATAGTCTATATAGTCATGCATGTGTTTTTATTCAGTTATTCTCATGATATTCAGTCAAATATCATTTATGCATATGAACCCTTGCATTCAGCCTTACCTCACTTTGCGTACTACTGCATTCACACATACTGACACATACTTTTCTTTTGTGCTATGGTGTTTCATACCATAGGTTCAGAAGTATGAGCTCTAAAGTATCCTTAGCAGTTCAAATTCAGTCAGCATCAGTAGATTTCAGTGAGTCCTCATCATTCAAAGATAGCATGATTATTTCATTATTTTAGTTCAGTTTTTAGTGGATGGATTTAGTTGGGTATATGTCCCATCAACTCCTTATTCAGACAGTTTAGAGGTTTTCAGACTAGATGTTCAGACAGTTATTTTAGTTTTGGTATTGTTATACCGCATTATCAGTTATGTTTCAGTTTTGAACCTTATGGATGATTTCTGCATTTATTTTTGTTATATTTTTATTACAATATTACTATTACTCAGTGCTCAGTTACAGATATCAGTCATGGATTAGCTAGTGGTCCCTCGGGATTGTTAGCACCATGTAGCGTCTGGGGTAGCAGACTCGGAGCATTACAACTAGGTATTATCTAAGAAAGATGATTATTTGTCATATAATAACTAGAAACTCAAAAGGTAATAGTTAACTGAGATCAAGATAAGGGTTTGTAAGGCGACATCCTTAGACTCAAAAGGTAAAGGGTAAAATCTGCCAGCTCGTCCAAAATACTATTGATTGTACATAACTTATCGATTGATATTGGAAAAGTTTGACAGTGCACGATAAGTTTACTGAGTTGAAAAGCTAGGGGGAACACAAGACTAGTGTTTGTCTTAGATTGTTTACAACCAAAACCAACCAAGTCTTGTTACTTTTACCTAATTACTACAAATCACCCTTTTTTTACTTTTCCACACTGCCTAGTGATTTCAATAAGTTTGAGATAGATTTCTGGCCTATTCCCTATGTGATCGACCCCAAACTAGTTGGGTCACTATATTTTGATAGCGACTGCTTTATCCTTCTAAGGAGGGGTACTTTAGGTGTTATCACTAGCTATAGTTTAGTCTGGGGTCATATGTGACTCTGATCACTATGTTATGATATAGGGTAGTCTCAGGTCATGACATTCTTTCATTGTGTGATTTTTCATACAACAACAATTATCACTCCAATATTAGTATGTCACCATTCATGGCAATTTATGGAAGGAAGTATAGATCACTTATTGGGTGGTTTAAGACTATTGATATCAAATCTTTGGGTACTAACTTGGTAAAAGAGGATCAAGAGAAGGTAAGGTTTATTAACTAAGTTTTTAGCTGTTCAAAGTAATCAGAATGAGTATGCAAACCTTAAGGTAAGAGACATGACTTCAAGGTTGGTGAAAAAGCTTTGCTTAAGTTTTCTCTCATTAAGGAAGTCATGAGGTTTAGCAAGAGGGTCTAGCTCAGTCCTCGGTATATTGGTCCCTTTGAGTCTCTTAAAGATGTGGGTCTAGTTGTGTACCAGCTATCTCTAATGTCGGGGTTGTTGGGAGTCCATTCGGTATTTCACATCTCTATGCTCAAAATGTACTATAGGGATGGATACTATGTATTTAAGTGGGATTTAGTGCTTCTAGATAAGGATTTGGCTTACGAGAAACCAGTAGTAATTTTAGATCGAGATGTTTAAAAATTTAGGATGAAGGAAATTCATTCGGTAAAGGTTCAAAGGGAACATCATCCAATTGAGAAAGTTGCTTAGGAAATCGAGAATGATATTCAGGACAAGTACCCTCATTTGTTTGAGGATACACATATTTTTTTCTCCCTTGATTTAGCCTATTCTTTATGTTTGATCATTTGGGTACGAATAACAGATACATCGGTATCTATTGTAATGACCATTTTTGGTCGTTTTATATGAACCTTTAGTTAAATGTCCCATGTTAAAATTCTTCTCAAATTTGAAGTTATAAATTTTGGGCTAGGCTAGTTTAGATTAAAATTAGAGCTAGGTGTGTTCTAGGAAAATCTAAGAATGATTTGAGATAGTTTAGTAGTGTTTGATCTGATTTTTGGATTGCTAAGACGGTAAGGAACTCATAGAAATTTATGGAATCCAATTTGGATAAGTAAAACTCCAAATATTGATCTTAGTGTAAAGGGCATTATTTGGAATGTCTCGGGTTTAACGTGTGTTGCAAAAATTGAGATTTATTAAAAAAAATAGAAATTCTTTCCCATCAATGTTGCTATAGCGGCATGCAGTCAGACCTGATCAACACTCGATAAAGCGGTGGAAGTTGTAGATTTATTTATTTATTTACTTCTCTAAAATAGTTAATTAGTCTAAAACTCATTTTAGAGCAAAGGAAGGGCAATTTTCATCTGATTTTCTTTATTTGGCTTTTTAAAGTTAAGAAATTCATCCTCATTAATTTATATTGATAATTAATCCTTAAAATTGTTAATTTATGAAATTTAGAGAGGATTATAGGGCTAATTTTAAATATTTTTAGGTGCAAGAGAAAGAAAATTAAGCAATAAGTTAATGAATTTTGATTATTAATAGTAAATTTACCCTTGCATTCCATTAAATCACTAGTTAATTCACGGAATTGGTAGTGTTAGGTGAATTACAGTAGAAAAGCCCTAGAATAAGAAGGAACAATCATGAACTTGACCTTAGAGGTTGGATGTGAGTTATAACACCCAATATGGTAGGTTATTTTATTAAATATGTGTTTATATGCATGCTTTATATGAAGAGAAAGTGAAAATTGCATAGAATGGCAAACCTCCGACTTAGAAAAGTTTTGTACGTTTGGTTCGCGGAAGGTGATGGTATTGTAGTTTAAGTGCAATTTGTGCTATATGTGCATATTAAATATTTTTTAATGTGGCTTGTTAATGCATGTTTTTTGGTGTGGTCAATGAAAATGACTTTATATTATTGTATAATTTTTCCCAACCTTATTGCTAAATGGGGAATGTTTCGGTATTTTAGACTCTTCACGGGTTGTTGGTGAATCAAGTTTGAAAAACACTTGTGTCTAGGCTTTAGTAAATGAAAGGAAATTGTCCCCTATAGTTCATGTCTAGAGGGTGCATGTTTTACCCATAGCATGTATGTACAAGAGTCGGGTAAGTTTGATGGTTCCATAAGTGAACCATGGAATATATTTTACGTTTGATAATTATTTACATGACTTAACTTACAGTACATGACTTGGTAATATTTTGGTTGACTTGTTGGTTTTAATCCTAGACTACTTATTTGTTGCTTGTTACCCTAAGTATGTGTTGGTTTAAGCATGGATTAACTTGTTGTATTATAATTTGGTAATGTGTTCATATTCTCATCTTGGGTTGGCCAAATTACCCTACCAATATACTATAGTTTTTTTATGTGTTGATACTACACCTGCTCTTATTTTTATCAGTGTAGCGCATATTCCAGTGACTCATATATGACCCTACTTGTCATTCCAGTGGCTATTTCAGATTTTAGGGTGAGCCCTATATTTGGGCTACCATGAGATCTTTCCTTTATGGCATAGGTCCTATTTTTGAACTTATCTCTTCCTTTTTGTTTGGGGTTTCATCACCTTCATGACCATCATTATTAGTTTTGTATGGATGACTTTCGGTCCCTAAGGATGGGTATGGTTAAGTACACAGTTCTGCTTTTAGTTGTACTTATGTTTTGGTTTGGTTTTGAATTTATTTATTGATGGATTAGTTCTCTAACTCTTCTAAGTATTGATTATGAGTTGGTATTTTAGGGTAGATGGTTCTTCCATTGGGTGAGTATTGTGGGTGCCACTCATAATGGATTTGGGTTGTAACAATACTTAAGCACAAGAATTTTTCTTTCTCCTACCAATATGGAAGAACACTCTTTTAATAAAGTGAACACATATTTCACTTTCCCTCCATTTTCCACGTAAATGGGGAATGACTATTTCATCAAAAAATATGCAAACAAGTGTGTGATCTTAAAACAAAGATTAATTGCATATGGATAAGTAGGTTTCCCTTTGAACATACTATTGTGAACTTATTACAGATGCATTTAGACAATCCGTAGAGGCGATATCTTTGAATCATCAAATTATGTGAACATCTAGATAGCACAAGTCACACAACCCTTCTTTACCATTTATATTTCTCATTGTTTTGATCATATCAAATATGGCCACTACCTAGTTTCATCAGAGCTTAGATCATAGGTCTTTACTATCATTCTCCTTGAAACGGCTTCCACTTCACCCTCACACGGGTGATTTCTAAACATTTAATCCTATAGATAAACAATTTAATCATACCTTCCAAACTTAGAAACCATTAAAAATCTTATATCCGTGAGCCTTTTCCTTATTTCCTAAACATTATCTTCATCATGAAAATTGGTTGAGTTAATTGACAATATTGAACTGTCAATCATAACTTTATTTGATCTTCTTAAACCTAGATCTTGGGATCTCATGTTTTCTAGGTTGAGTTACCATTGTCATTACTTGTCCTAGGCCATAAATGCATTCTCTTTGATGATCTCTCAACCTCATCTCTAGTTAGGTTTTTTGTAAGTAGATTTGACATATTATCTTTTAACCTCACATATCAATCATGGTAATTACACTAGAGAGTAGTTCTCAAATGTTATGTCTCCATCCTATATGAAGAGATTTACATTTATACATTATTCTCCCTTTCCTATCTATTTTACCTTAAATATCACAGTGTAAGCATACTGGTGTCAAAGGTTTGGGTCAATAAGGAATATCTTCTACGAAATTCCAAAGCTATTTAGCTTCTTTACCAGCTTTATATAGAGCTATAAATTTATATTCCATTGTAGACCGAGCAATACATGCTAGTTTGGATGATTTCCAAGAAATTTCTCCTATATAAATGAAACACCCTGGGTTTTGGACCTTGCAAATTTCTCGAGTCTTGAGCTTTTTAGTCATCATACGACTTATCATACTTTCTGTATGGTGTGGGTATGGGTCAGGTGACCCAATTCGTAGGGTGTCCAGTGTTTGGTGGTTGAGTTTCTATCGGGGTTATGGGTTGGAGGTGACGAGTCGTATATTCATGATATGAGGGGTAGAGTGTCCATCTGTATGTTGTCCAGTGTCTACACTTAATGTTTTGCTTAGGGTACAACTTAAGGGGTACTTCCAATATGGTTATGGTGTGAGTTAGGCTAAGGAGTCATATGTTGGATAGAATATGGTGTCCAACTTTTTTATCAAGATACGAGTAGTGGGTATCGTTCGTATGATGTGGATATAAGTTGAGAGGTCCAACCGTACCCTCCTGCATCCTTTTTACAATTTAAGTTGGGGGTATTTTAGATATTTCCCACAATAAATCCTTTTGACCCTATGACATAAAACACCTTTGGAGGCTTTCTTAATCTATTATTCATAATCAAATACTCTCTAAACACTCTAAGTCTCTCTCAAACTCTTGGTTCAAGAAAGGCTAGGGTTTTCTTCAAGGCAATCAATTAAGGCTCTTAAGGGGTGGTTTCTCTCTGTTTTCCCTATTATCTAAGGGATGTTACTCCTCTCTCATTGTTATTTCAACTAAAAGCATGTTTTAATAAATGATTTTCATAGTACTATTGTGATAATATTTTTGTTTTAAAATATAGGTTAGGGGTTTTGGTTGTTCTTGGTTGGATAATGTTTTCCCATGCTTTTCTTATGGTTTTCATGTTATAATTGTGGTTTGAAATATGTGGTTGCGTGGGAATGTTCAATTGATACTTGATTTTGGTTTTGGAAATCTTATGCCTTCAACAAGTTTGTTAAAATGCCTAAGAAAATGATTGTGTCACAGTCTGACTGTTATTGAAAACTTTGCATTGCATAATATGTTAATGGAACCTAATTTGGATTAAATGGTTGTTAATGGTTTGGAAAGGCCTTGGTGTCCATGGCTTTGGATTAATTGAAAGTCTTGTAGGGTACATGGGAATCCTCTTAGTGTTGGCTAGTGACATTGCTTGTAAGCTATAGTCAGTATGACAATACCACTTCAAAATGCCTTGACACCTAACTTCTAGAATTGATGTATTGATTATGTGTTAAATGTTTTAATTGGGAAAAAATGGTGGGTTATGATAGTTAACCATGAAGATGTGAGTCTGATGGACTAACACTGAAAACTCATGTTTGCCGATATGAGGGTTGGTCATAGTCACCATATGCTTGTAGGGTACATAGGAATCCCTAAAGTTTACACGTGTATATATGTATCATGAAGGGTGAAGGGTACAAGGGAATCCCCGGCCCCTTTGATATCTCCGGTTCGTGAGGCTACACGCACTGGGGCCCTTTCAGGGGGTAACACTAAACCTATTTAGCCCATGGGTAGATTACGATGGTAAATCTACATAACCCAGTTTATAGATTTTAAATGCATGCTAAACCCCATTCCTTTTCTCAGCATGGTATATATATGTATGTATGTGATTGCATATGACTATTTACTTCAGTTTATAATAATGGCATTATTTTATCCTTACTCCTGAGTACATGCTAGCATTCACCCGCTAACCCATCTTCAGGTGCAGTAGTCCCACACGATACAGGAATCTGCCATACTACTCCTTCTCAGTGATCTTGGATTCAGGAACAACTTGTGTTTGATTAAAGTGGTGAGCTTCTATACTCCGTAAGACTCCATTTCATGCCATGGACTTTTTTTTGTACTTTTGTTTCTTTCTTGGACTTTGGTTTTGTCTATGGTCGGGGGAATGTCCTAACCAAATGATCTTGGATTTCAGTTAGAGGCTTTGTGTGACTACTATGGGCATGGGTGGTGACGGTATTGGTGTCAACCTTGGCATTGGTATTGGTATTGTGGCTGACACCATTTGGATGCTTGGTTGGATGTTTAGATGGTTATGGTTATGAACTTTATAAAATTGCTTTCAATTATAATTGTTCAATCTTGGTATATGTTTGAAATTTATCCGACATAAGGTACAGAGTGGTTATGGTTGGGTATTGGGGCGGTCTCTGGTTTGGGTCAGACTTGAGATGCCCGATATAACTAGGCCCTAATTTGGGTCGTATCAGATTGGTATCAGAGACCTAGATTCAGGGTCAATTGGGATTCCAAAAAGTCATGACGAGTAGAGTCTATTTTAAGGGTGTGTAGCGCGCCACACTCATAAGGGAGAGGCTACAAAACATGTAGGAATATTTCTATTTTTTGTGTTCTGTTTTCAAGTTGTAGAATCTAAGGTCCTAAATTCTCCTCAAATACCTGTTTGTTCACTTTTCAAATCATGCCTCCTCAATTATCTAATGCTCAAGAAAACTCTTTGGTCCCACCCGTGGACAATACTGATGGGACCCATTCTACTTTTAGGGTCCAGACCCGGTCTAGGGGTATAATTCATGATTTCCCTTCTGGAGTTCCAATTGTTACCTCTAGTCCTCCTCGAGCACCTCAGGATGATGTGTCAAATTATGAGTTTCATCAGTCTAGCCATATGTTGGCACGGTTGGTAGCTTCTCAGGCTGAACGTGGTACTTCTATTACTCCATCTTATGAGTCCACAAGGGTTGGCCAGTTCATGAGGTTAAACCTTCCGACCTTTATTGGTTTTAAGGTGGAGGAGGATCCTCAGGGTTTTCTAGTTAAAATAGAAAAGATTTTTTGAGTTATGCTTGATACGAATGTGGAGGGCGTGGAGTTTGCCACCTACTAGCTGAAACATGTGGCGTACCAATGGTATGAGAAATGGGATCATTCAAGGGGTGACCATCCTGAGTCATCTCTTTTGGAGGACTTTTCTAATGCTTTCCTGGACTGTCTCTTTTCTCAGAAGTTGAGGGAAGAAAAAGTGGAAGAGTTTGTTAATATGAGGCAAGGCAAGATGTCAGTCAAGGAGTATGCCTTAAAACTTCACTAGTTATCTCGGTAAGCTCTGAAAATGGTTTCTAGTATAAAGTCTAGAATAAGGAAGTTCATTTTTGTGTTGTCCCGAGATTTGATATTGAAGATTTAGGCTACCTTGTTGATCAAGGACATGGATATCTCTAGGTTGGCTGTGTACATGCAGTAGGTAGAGGGAGAGAAGAAAAAGCAGGTTAAGATAGGGGAGAGGAAGGGAAAAAAGTTTAGGTTCTCTGAGTAGGGTGGTGGCCAATAGCAGAGTAGTAAGGATGGTGGGAAGTAGACCAAGAAAAAGTTGGGAAACTCGGGATCTTACTCAGTGGTCAGTGCTCCCTACCCAAAGTAGTCAGGTTACAGGCATTTCCAAGGTGGCAACAACTTTAAGGCATAGGGTGCCCAATCCAGGCTAGTGAGGCCCAATCAGCTCTATCATATCGGGGTTTTTGTAATGAGGGGAGGGACAGGTGATTCAACTGTGTTCATCCTGGGAATATACTTAGAAACGGTCATATTGGTAAGGTTGTCTCTGGGGAAAACAACATTCCAGTTTTCTTATCATCAGCTTCGGCACCACGAGTTTCGGCACTAGTCAAAACCGTCTTTATGGTCTCACTACCCGATGAAGGTTCGAGGCATCGCCTGATGTCATGACTGGTACGTTGAAACTCTTTTCCCTTGATGTGTATTGTTTACTTGATCCAGTGTCCACTCTCTTTTATGTGACCCCATTTGGGGCTGTGCATTTTGGTTTTTGTCCCGAGTGTGTTTCAAACCCTTTTTTTATCTATACACTGATAGATGACTCTGTGATTACTACAAGAGTTTATAGGGGATGTATGGTATCTGTTGGTAGTAAAGACACTGTGATGGATCTTTTTGAATTAGATATGGTACATTTTAATGTCATACTGTAAATGGATTGGTTGCACTCGTGCTATGTGTCTCTAGACTGTCGGACCCCAAAGGTCTTCTATAAATTCCCTAATGAGTCAGTTATTGAATGGAAGGGTGGTTCCGTAACTCCTAAAGGGAAGTTCAAATCATATCATAGATATTGAAAATTAATCTCCACAAGGTGTCTCTATCATCGAGTTTGGGATAAAGATTCTAACTCGGATGGTCCTTCTTTGCATTCTGTCCTGGTGGTGAATGGATTTCCTGAGGTCTTCCCTGATGACCTTCCTAGTGTTCCTCCTGATAGTTAGATTGAGTTTAGGATTGATCTTGTTTTGGACACTCGTCCAATTTTTATTCCCCCATTAGAATGGCTCCAGTTGAGTTGAAGGAGCTTAAGGAGAAACTCAAGTATCTTTTAAATAAGGGTTTCATCTATCCTAATGTGCCCCCGTGGGGTGTACCTGTGTTATTCGAGCGTAAGAAGGATGGTTCCCTTCAGATGTGCATTGATTACCAAGAATAAATACATATTTACTCATTAATTTTACTTCATTTGACCCGATGATTCAATTTGTATCACTATATCATTCAATTACCATAGGATATTTGTTATAATGGAAAGAATAGCCTTGAGAATGTTTTAGATACCCCAAAAATCTTTTCATTGTCATCCAATGAGTTTGGTTGGGATTACTCATGTACCGACTCAATGTCCTAATAGAACATATTATATCTTGTGAGGTACAATTCATGATATACATCAAACTTCCCAACTCTGTTGCATACACCAATTGTGAATCACTTTCACCTTCATTTTTTTGAATTGCAAAGCTCACATCCAATGGTGTCTTGGCAATATTTAAATTCAAATACCTGAACTTGTCAAGCACCTTTTCAGTGTGATGAGACTGTGACAATGCTACGCCTTGTAGAGTTATATGAATTCTTATTCCTAAGATCACATCATCAACTCCAATGACTTTCATATCAAATTTTCTTTCTAGCATTCGCTTAGTATCATTTATGGCAGAAATATCTTTACTAATGATCAACATGCCATCCACATACAAACAAACAATGACTTTGTTATTTGGAGTGTCTTTAATGTAAACACATTGATCACGTGCATTTATATTGAACTCTTTTCCCATTTGGTCAAAATTTGCATGCCAACATTTGGGTGCTTGTTTTAGTCCATAAAGTGACTTAATAAGTTTGCACACTTTACCTCTCATTATTCTATGTAAATTGGTTCCTACAATTCTCTATTAAAAAAAGTTTTTTTCACATCCATTTGATAGATTTCAAAACCATATATCACAGCTAATGCAACCAATATCCAAATGAACATTATCTTTGTTACTGTAGGTGTGTGTTGAAATAATCAAGGCCTTCTTTTTTATCTAAAGTCTTTCACAACAAGTCTTGCCTTGTATTTGTCAATAGTACAATTAGTTTTTATTTTCGTTTTGAAGATCCATTTAGAACCTCAAGGCTTATTTCGCAGAAGAAGGTAAGCCAACTCCCAAGAATGGTTTCTCAAGATTGAATCAATCTCACTATTGACAACTTTTTTCCAAAAGGATGAGTTCACAAAAGACATCACTTCTTTGAATGTTTAAGGCTCATTTTTAAGAAGAAATGTTACAAAATATGATCTGAAGAAAATCGATGTCCTTTGACATTTACTACGCCATGGATCTTCTTCATTAAGTATATTCTCCTTTGATTTATCATAAGGTAATATAGACCCTTCACTAGACAGCTCATGTCTATCCCTATACATTGTGTTCAAAGAACTCAACATTATCAGATTCAATTACCGTATTTTCACGGATGATTGGATTTATGAACTAAAAATTGACATGTTTTACAATTTGTAGCATATCCGATGTAAACACGGTCCATGGTATTCGGTCCTATTTTAATCATCTTGGGTGTACAAGCATGGACTTTAGCAAGACACCCCACACTTTAAAATATTTCAAGTTGGGTTTTCTTCCTTTCCATTTCTCATATGGAGTAGATTTTGTCTTGTTATGGGGCACTCTATTGAGTAATTGGTTTGTTGCAATGATAAGGAGCCCCTACAAGTTTTATGGTAAACCTGAACTTATAAGTAAGGCATTCAGTATTTCCTTTAATATTTCATTCTTTCTTTCCTTAATTCCATTGGATTGAGGTGAGTACGGGGCAGTAGTTTGATGGACAATTCTATTTTCAAATATATCTCTACAAAAGAAGATTCATACTCTCCACTCCTATAACTTCTTATCATTTTAATCATTTTATCCAACTATTTTTCCACTTCAGTTTTATACTGCCTAAATGCTATAATTGTTTCATTCTTACTATTTAGCAAATAAACATAACAACGTCTAGTGCTACCGTTAATAAAAATCATGAAATGCTTTTTCCCACCACGATATAGTGTTGACTTCATATCACAACTTTCTGTATGAACTAAGTCTAAGGGATTGAAATTCCTTTGAACAGAGATATACGGATCCTTGGCATACTTGGATACAGAACATGTTTTTACACTTTGACTTATTACACTTACAGTTATGCAAAACTTTCAAACCAATCAAATTTTGCAAATTTTTTTATTTAACATGTTCTAAATAACTAAGCCATAAATTATTAGACTCAAGAAAATGAGAAGAAGTCTCAGCTTTATTCATTTCAACAACCATTACATCACGTTACTAAAGGCCCTCATTGAGGTAGATATTTCCTACATACATTTAATTCTTGCTTATTGCAACTTTCTATGAAATAAACATGCAATTAAACTCATTTTTAATAAAAAAAGTATTATCGACACTAAGTTCTTCCTAATAGTTGAAACATGGAGAACATTGTTGAAAGTCAACACCTTACCAGAAGTTATATTTAGGAATATCATTCCACTTTTTTCAACCTTGGTTGTTGCAGTATTTCCCATGAAGATCACTTCTTTGGGACCATTGGTATTATAAGTAGAGAAAGCTTCTTTGTTTGCACAAATATGTTGAGTGGCTCCTGAATTGGGCCGCCATTCATTTGGATTTTCAACTAGATTGTAGTCAGTTATTATAACACAGAGATTGTTAATGTTTTTAGTTGTTTCCACCATGTTTATCTGATTTCTTTTCTTGTTCTTCTTTAGAACTTGACAATTTAGAACTTTGTTGCCAACTTTACAACAATTGTGGCACTTGCCTTTGAACCTTTTTGTGTTCTTCTCTTTCTCTTTTTTAGAAGACTTCTTTAGCTTCTTGTTATGTGTAGCATTATCTTTAACAATATTTTCCCCCATCATTATTGATTTCTCATGCATCTTATTGTTATCTTTTATCTTGAGACGAATTATAAGGTCTTTCAAATCAAACAATTAATTTTTAAATACTTTTTTCAAGAACATGAGGATCTCTACTTGTGAACCTGTAATTTTATGTTTAGTCATCCAAAAGAGCATCATTTACTGTTATTTTTTGAAATTCACACCAGAAAATTTTTTGATTTCTCTGCAGTTGTCATTGCTAGAGCAACACCTGAACCGCTTGATGAAATAATATTAGTTTCCATTTGGACAACACCATTCACAGTCGAATCAATTTCTCATTCAGTTTCATTCGGCATTAATCAATCAATCTTTGACAACACCTTAGTATTTCAGAATACTAACACTAAAGACTTAATCTTTAAACAATTCATTTCTAGTCAACGATGAAGTATTTAAGTCTTCAAATAGTCAACTGAATGAATATTAAAACCTAATGAAGCTTTTATGTTCTTTAAATCAATATCAATTTAATTAGAGTGAAAACCCATAGGCTTTAAGCTCAAGAAACCAATACAGGGAGTTCAATGAATCGCTAAAGTTTTTCATATTTTTCAAAAAAATTCCAATCTAATTTCTCAGAAAAATATTATATTCTATAAATCAAGGAAGTGAAAATCAAAAGATTTAGTCTTCACAAAATTAAACCCAATACAGATTCACCAGGTACTTAATAATTTCCTTAAGACTATTGTTTTGGGGTTTGTAAAATTTGTTTTTCCAACAAAAACTTCAAATACATATTCAAACTAAAGTATGAATAATCAAACGAAGCTCTAACACTATATTCACAACTTTGACCTTCAATAATAAGTTCAACCCAACTTCCGAGCAACAAAAATGAAGTTCAAACTATTTTTGAAAAAATTACAAAACCAAACATTCAGAAAGATATGAAGATTAAAAGATTAAAGTTCACTAAATTCAAGGTGTGTACTTAAGGAAATTTTTTACTTGAGGTTATGGAATATATACTTCCAAGATTAAACCAATCACTTCAAAGACTAGTGGTACCAGAAATTTTGTCGAACTACAAACACACTCAATGGTAGAAAATCACACTCAAATTTTTTCAACAAGAAGAGTATTATTACTTTGCAAAAGTCCTTTGTATCCAAAAGATTGGGCTTAAAAAAAAAAAAGCAATAGATCTAAAAAATTATGTTGTTTCTGTGATGACCCTCCAGGTTATTTTTTACATTATCACCCATTATTAAAGTTTAGAGCTTTCTTATATCTTCCCCGAGTAATTTGTTACTGGTTGGAGATGAAATTTCAGCTACCAAGCAATTCATTTGGTTTTTAGAGCCAGGTCCTTGTTTTGAACTATTCGTTGGTGAGAATTGGCTATTATGAACAAACTTTAGTCAAACAACCTCGTATGCCAATTCGGATAGTTCCAATAGTACCAAAATGTCAATTTTAGGCTAAGAAGACCTTTGGTTCAGGTTCTAAGGCTTTTGAACTCATTTTGGACTATTGGTCAAAAATTAATAAAGATAGCCCTTAGGTGTGGGGCCCATTTTTCATTGAAATAACCTCGGATGGAAATTTTAGTTGTGTCATTAAGTTTGAAATATCAAATTTGGTAAGATACCATAGTTATTTTACATATATAAAATCCCAAATGAATCCCAAGGTGTCGGTGGTGACTTGGAAAAATTCAAAATCTCAGTTGGTATATCCGCTAAAGTGGGCCTTTGGGCGCCTTAGCGGTCAGTCGGGTGCTTATGCAGCCTTGGCTTGCCTAGAAAGTTGATTTAGTAGCAAGCTGATCACTTAAGAAGATGCCTCTTTAGCGTCGATATATCTGCTTTAGCGGTACTTAGCCGCTTTAGCGGTACTTGGCCGCTTTAGCGGTACTTGGCCGTTTTAGCGGTACTTGGCTGCTTTACCAGTGACCACTTAAGCAGCCAAGTGTTAGCTTGAGCGGCACCTAGAGACCATTAAATTCCCTATTAGCCCAATGTTTCTCCTATTTTCTCACCATTCTCAAGATCGAAAACCCTAGAGAGTATGGAAAATTGTGAGAAACATTATTAGGTGATTTTGGGGTGATTATCAGCCCATATTTCTCATTTTTTCATCAAAATATCAGTAAGTTTTCATTAAATTCATGGTTACTTTTGCAATTTTTCAAAAAATCCCTAGATTTTCATTGGGTTGATTTTAGCATCATGTAAGCTTGGAATTTATCCATTTTTGAGGATAAATATTCCTTGAGCATAGAGAGACGCGTTGATCATTTTGAAGGTGCGATTCCATAAACGGGCCCCACATGGGATTTTTGGCTTGACTTTGGTATCAAAGAGTAAATGCAATATGGGTTCCATTGCTCTCATATTGATGAGTAGATTATTATTTTGAAAGAGTGGCAATGTTCAGATGTTTCTCGAAAGGGAAAATCATTGATTTAGTAGGTTTCACAGAGATTTCTTCGGCATCTAGGTAGGCTAGGTTTACTTTTCTCAAGACTAGGATAAATTATAGTATATTTATGATAATGTTCTATATATGGATCAAAAATTGGGACTTGGAGTTACTTTTAGAGTGAAATGGATTACTTAGCCAATTAAGAAACCGTAAATTAGGCATAAGGGACTTAGTTACTCATTCTTTAGGTAGAATTGACACCATAGGACTAAAATGTGGATTATTTAATATCTAGAAGCTAAATTAGATACCTTAGCCTAGCTTGGGATAGAAGTTTTCTTTGAATATATTTCGGGGATTAGTAATGGGCCCCTCTGGCCAATCTTAGTCCTAGATTATTAATAGCTCATTGTGGACTTAATAAATGTGTATATCATTTAAATGTATATTTTAGAGCTTGAGGATGTTAGATACATGAATCTTTATTCTAGATTGATACTTGGAAGATAGTATTAGTTTTGGTTCATGTCCGTGGATTTCTAATCTTAAAATTAGTTTGATTCTGACATTATTCATGACATGAATTTCGATTCAAGTGTGAAAAATGATAATATGAGTTTCAGTTCAAGTTCGGGAATAAGGGGTTATTTATGGAGATTATGGAATCGGTTTGAGTACAGTGTTTATGGTATGGAAGGATCCACAGTTATGATTTCAAGATACGGTTAATTAGTATTATTTTGGTTATTACTTCTATTTGATTGCAGCCTTTGGGATTATGGGGGCCCATGTTGAGTTATTTACTTTATTACATTTTCTAGTTTATGAGGGCTAATTTTTAGTGATAACTATATTTTCTTTAATATTATTGTCCTGGTTATTTATTTATACTGGAGAGCTTTTCAGGAGGATTTAGGTACTCAGGTGGATCTTAGTATAGCCTTCCACTTTTAAACTGATAGGCAGTTGGGGTGTACTATTTAGGTTCTTAAGGATATGCTCCGAGCCTGTGTTATGGATTTTGGAGGTTAGTGAGAGCAGTGCTTAGCTTTGGTAGATTCACATATAATAATATCTACCATTCGAATTTTGAAATGTCATCATTTGAGGCATATATGTTAGACGTTGTTGATCTCTAGTTAGATGGTTCAAGACCTTCGAGGTAGGGTAGCATAGTTTGTCTGCATATATGGGATTTCGAATGGATCGTGAGGAGTCGATGGAAACTTGGAATAATTCCAAGTCTCAACAGGTGCATCCGCTAAAGTGGCCCTTTAGGTTCTTTAGCATCCAGTCAGGCACTTAAGCGGACCTGGTGTAACACCCGAGAAATTTGAGCCCTTGAAATTTTTTGAGTTGAGCTTACTGCCCAACCTATGACATACCTCACGAATCGTAAGGTGTCACTACAGGTCATAGGACCCCAATCTTAAAATGACTAGTGAGGTTGCCCATGATGAATGTTTTAAGTATGACTAGACCTAATAAGTCGTCAAGACTCTATACGAGTTGTAGGGTCACTAGTGAGGAGTCCCTGAGTTAATTTCTAGACTACAATCGAATATAATGAGTCTTGATATGATTCGTAGGATAAGACTCACAGTCATACCAGTGTAGGTGACCTAAGATTCTTGTTAAGCTACGAGTCATGGCGATGACTCGTAAGAAGTCATCATAAGTCAAAAGGTGACCTGTGACGACTAGCATCAATTTTTATTTTTTATTTAAAGGGAACTTTTGACATTTACCACTTTTCTCAAACGGGACCCATGACTTAAAATACCCTAAG
Source organism: Capsicum pubescens (assembly GCA_030864215.1). Lineage (NCBI taxonomy): Eukaryota > Viridiplantae > Streptophyta > Magnoliopsida > Solanales > Solanaceae > Capsicum > Capsicum pubescens. The sequence continues at coordinate 104,817,761 of CM061543.1, forward strand.
GGACCCCATAACCTCTTATTACTCAAATAATTATTCTTCTCTCTTCTCTCAAATTCCCCATTCAAAGACAAATCTAGGGTTTTAAGAGTTTTGTCTTTAAAGGCTCAAGGGTGGTTTCTTCTTCAAAGTTTTGTAGTGATTAAGGCATGTATGTCTCTCCCTAAGCTTGTGTTTTAAATAATAGCATTAGTTCTTTTATATTCACATGATTTTGGATGTGGGTTTTGAATTATGGGTAGAGGATTTTGGATAATGATTGTTTAAATGTTTTTCCCATGTATTATATGAAATAGTTAAGCTTTTAATTGATAATTTGTAAACCTATTGGGGTGCTTTAGAGTGGTGATGGAATAGGGATTGTGGATACACCCAAATAATTGAATTTTTGGTATTAGAATTGATGAGAACCTTAATCCACTTGCATGATCAGTTTTAGAATGTGAATTATCATTTGGCCTTGCCTACTATTTTGAACTAATGCATTACTGAAAGTGGTTAAGTTGGCTTTTGAAAGGTCTTGGTGATCATGAAATGGATATGAATTGAAACTTTGGAGTCCTATTGGCCAATGGGTTAAAAACCCACAAGGCTTAATGATTTCGTTCCTACTTGGGACTTTGGATTCCTGTTGGCTGAGAAAAGTTAGAGTCCAACTTGGCTAAAGGGTTTAGTTCCTACTTGGAACTTTAGAATCCTATTAGTTAATGGGTTAGAGTCCCATTGGCAAATGGTTGGATTTGGCAAATTGACATGCACTTCCAAGCTATAGTCGGCATGACGATACCACTTGATATTGCCTTAATGAATGACTCTTGATTATATAAATGAGTAATGTTCTAAATGTTTTAATTTGGGATTAAAGGGTGTTGTGTAGTTAGTCGTGAAAGTGAAGTTCCTGAGAGTATTAAGACTGAAAACCACGTTTGCCAGCATAGGTGTCTAAATGGTCAATGTTCGAGGCACCCTTGCTTTATGATCGGGTCTTCATGTCACCCTTGATATTTGAACGAGAGGTTCGAGTCCCCTGTGTATGTATGTTTATAATTACTCTCTAGTTCATGCAGCTATGATGTGTGAGCAGACGCTAACATATTTAAGGGTTTTAACTGAGAATAATTCCGAAGACTTAAGCAACTTTTGTCATTTTTGATTATTTTACTTTTATATTGCAGTAAAAATCATGATGCAAAAGAACTGGAAATGTGGCTGACGACATTCCTGATAAGTCGTCAGCCCTGTGATAAGTTATCAAAAATCACATTAGGTGTTGCAGTGTTAGAAGGATTAAAGGGAAACAATGACGACATTTCTGACATATCGTCACAACTGTGATAAGGCGTCAGAGTTGCCGTCAAGTGTAGGCAGAGAATCAAATTTTGAATGAAGAAGTGACGACATTTCTGATATGTCGTCACGTATCTGATAAGTCATCAAGCTTTGTCATCAGTTAAAGTAGAAGACGCCAAGAATGTTGAAGGGCCGGACAACATTCCTGATAAGTCGTCAGGACCCTGACACGCCGTCACAAATGTCGTCACCTATTCCGAAGGATGTTCTGAACATTGTGATTTTATTTCCTTATTTAGGACTAACTATAAAAAGCATTGTTTAGGGTTTTTTTACAGGGGTTTTTTGGCACTTGAGTTTCAAGAGACGTATTTTGATATTTTCTCTCTCGAGTTTCTTGACTTGAAAAAGTAAATACTTCGAAGAGATTATTATCAGTATTTTGGGATTTTTCCTTTATGATCTAATCTGCTATTCACTAGTTATTATTCATCTCTGTAACTTTATCTTTCAAATCATGAATTCAATTATGTGTTTTGTTCATTACATCATGATTGGCTAAACTCCATTAACCTGAGTTATGGGATCTAGGGTTAGGTCTTGATAAGGTGCTAAGTATTCAAGATTCAAAAGGTGGTACGATTTCTTGATAATTCTAAAGTTTTAGTTAACGTCTATTGGTTGCAAACAGTAGACACACCTGCTTTGATTTTCTTGAGAAAGAAATCAAATATAGTAGGAAGTGAATTATCAACATGGACTCGGAAATACTTAGTTTAATAATCAGTGTTGTAACAAGGTTGGTTAACCTGAGGTAAAATCTGGGCAGTAAATAGAAATTCCCAAAGTCCGAGAGAATTAGGGAATTAAAAGCTTAAGTAGGTCAAGAGATATTTAAGCATAACATCGATAAAGATAGCTTGTTATCCTACCCACCGTGAGAATCTTGAACCACTTTTAGCATCTGTCATGTACCAGAAGCCCTAGTGAACATAATTCTGGTTATTTCATAAACTCTTGATTTACAAACATCGAAAGTAAAGTGACAAACAACAACTTGTTAAACCTAAACCCCCCCCCATTTTATCTTTATGTATCATTTGTTTGAATTTAACTTGTAGCTTTAGTTTCAAACTAGTTTAATCGCCACTCACATTGTTCCCCATGTATTCGACCCCGACTCCAAAGTTGGATAAATATATTGACGACGACCGCCTTGCACTAAATTAAAGTGTAAGTTGAGCGTTATCAAAAAATAGCGCCGTTGCCGGGGAACAATTTGGTGTATTGAGTTGGTTTGGACTTTTAGCCTACTTGCTAGAATTTAAACTTGTAAATATTTGTTTTTAATTTTCTTTTATTTCTGGTGTTAGGTAGATTTTATTTTAGTTTATGAATTACTATAGCGTCTTGGAATGAACATGAGCTTGTGGTTGGAAATCGTATCTTGATGATCCATGTACATATTGTGATGGACCTCACTGTTGGCAAGATTGTAGATATGCTCCCCGGAGAGAGATGTGTGCACCATCTCCATCCTACTGGGGGTATGACTATTTTTTATGTGGTGGTCAAGATGGTCATTGGAGTGATTGCCCAAATTCCCCCTCCCCCGGTATGCTAACCCAAATTCTAGTTCTTCTTATGATTTTGATAGGTCTTATGGTCAAGAACAGGAAGAATGAAGCACCGAAAAGAGTGGCATTGAAGCTATACCTCAACTAATGTTGGATTGTGTAGACACAACGAATGATATCATACATGATATACATCAAGACATAAGGGAAAATAACGAGGAAAGAAGAATGATAGAGGATATGGATAGAGAGGTCAAGCATTCAAAGAACTTTTCCACATTATGTTTAGATGATATCTTGTCTATGGAATCATTTAACATAATGAACCAGTGTGAAGATGAGGAACAAGAATCCTATATTGATGTTGTGCTTGATGTTGAGCAACCCTCGATGATTTTCCAACCAACCAAACCAAACATGACGGATGATGCCAAGATTGAGGAAATGGTGCTAGAGGCAAAAGAAGAAACCAAGAAAATCGCTTCTGAAGACTCTATCCCAATTTGGGGTGAGGATGCCCAGAAGGATGCAACTCCAAAATTAAGGAGAAGACCTCATTCGAACCATTTTTCAACATTATTCTTGGTGGATGAGATGGAAGTCCACCTACCCAAGCAACTGAGGTGTTTTGAGGATGAGGAATATAATCCTTATATTATGGTGTTTGGAATTCAAAAACCACAAAATGAAACCCCCCACTTGAAGGTCAGTAAAGTCAAAATTCAATGTGCATCAAGTGGATTATTGATAATCTCATCAATACCCAATGAGCCTATCCAGAAATTTGATATGAAGTTGGGTAAGAGATTCAAGTCATCAAAGTGGAGAGATAAAGGAAGTGTCATTGTATTTGTTTGTTTTCTCAATGTGCCTCAAAGATGTATTGATCAAAAGTTGGGTCGGCGTTTCAAATTCTCCAAGTAGAGACATAAATAATTATCAACAAGGTATCTTGATGAAGTCTGAGTAGTCAAGATAACTGAGTCGTGTCGCGACACTAAATTAGGCGCTTCTTGGGAGGCAAACTAAGGTATTTTGTTGTTTGTATTTGTATTATGTGAATGACATCAGATCTTCGCACTCGTGGTGCCACAGGTATGTTTCAAACTCTCTTGTTTTGGTTTGATGCATTGGGGACATTTCATGATTTTAAGTTGAGGGTGGGGATACTTGTGGGTGTTGATGTCCTCTTGTAGTTTTTGTTATCGTGCCTCTTTTCCCCAGAGTCTTGTTCCTACTAGAATCGGAATGTTTAAGCATATTGTGTTTGTTTTGTAATGTGTTGTGGATAACTGTAGGAAAAATAAGTATCTAGGGTAGTTGACATATTTTTGTTGATTTTTTTGGGAATGATAAATACCTCTCCAATTATCTATCTGGTAACTGTGTGAATTACATATATTTGTGACCACTTTACATCTTGATTTTGGCATTAGTTATAGCGACATGATAATCATTGCTAAACAATTGCATGAACCGGATAAGTAGCGATGTATGATATACTCATGTGCCATGTGTGTTTGAGGTGCACTAAGTTCCCTTTGTATGATTGAATTTAGAACTTAGTCGGTTAGTCTTGCCTAGGTTGTAGGATGGGAATTAGGAAAGGATCATAGGCCATTTTTATATTAGTCCACATTTAGCCTAAATGACCTTCCATGTGTGAATGATATCCCTTGATCCCGATTTTGAACCTGAATGCCTATTCTTTTTATTATACCTATCACCTCCCTATTTGTATCACAATAAACCTATTTTGGCCCTGGTCCTCCTTGGACATTGTGCATTTTGACTTAGGCAAATAGCCTAAGTTAAGGGTGACTATCATAGGGGAGCGTGATGAAAAATGAGTATGAAGAAAGGTAGAATAAAAGCAGAGAAAAGAAAAGTAGTGAAAAACAAAATGATTGTCGAAAAGACCGCACCCATCTTGAATGTGCTTTAATCAAAAAAAAATTAAAAAAAGGGTTAAGAAGTGAGGCCCCAAGAGGTTAGTGTAGTGTCAAGGAGGCTTAGTCAATTTAAATATCCTTGCATATCATACCAGCCCCAAGCCTACGTTACAAAGCCAAAGAAAAGACCTATAGTGATCCAAACTTAACTGTCTGAAAACTTAGGCAATGAAAATAAGGGAAAGCATATGGTATTTAACATGCATTGATTGGAATTTCTTTCTGAGAGTGAGTGTCTCTTGACCGTCCATGCATTTACATGCTTGATTTCATATATGAGTGAGGAGGGACTTCGTTGTTGTTGTACATATGCATAGTTATTGTTGCTAAGTTGATGCCATATCTTGATTCCTTTCTGTCATATTGTTGATCTTCATGGATATACACAGCTGGGTTTAAAGAGATTGAAAATGAAGAGAGTAATGTGTTTTGAACTAAAATTGATGATCAACTGTCATAGGTATCTTATGTGTCTCTTGGTTAAGCATCGTGGTGTTGTGTTTTAGTTGCTTGAGGAAAAGCAATTGTTTTAAGTTGAGGGTGTTGATGTGTGAGCAAACGCTAACACATTTAAGGCTTTTAACTGAAAATAATTGCAAAGTCTTAAGCAATTTTTGTTGTTTTTGATTATTTTAGTTTGATATTGCAGTAAAAGTCATGATGCAAGGGAAATTTAAGGAAATGGAAGCAAAAGAGCTGAAAATTGATGCAAAAGAACTGGAAGTGTGGCTGACGACATTCCTGATAAGTCGCCAACCCTGTGATAAGTTATCAGAAATCACGTCAGGTGTTGCAGTATTAGAAGGATTAAAGGGAAACAATGACGACATTTCTGACTTATTGTCACAACTGTGATAAGGCATCATAGTTGCCATCAAGTGTAGGTAGAGAATCAAATTTTGAATGAAGAAGTGACGATATTTTTGTATGTCATCACGTATCTGATAGGTCATCAAGCTTTGTCATCAGTTAAAGCAGAAGATGCTAAGAATGCTGGAGGGCCGGACGACATTCCTGATAAGTCTTCAGGACCCTGACACGCCATCACAAATGTCATCACCTATTCCGAAGAATGTTCTGAACATTGTGATTTTATTTCCTTATTTAGGATTAACTATAAAAAGCATTATTTAAGGTTTTTCTACAGGGCGGTTTCTGGCACTTGAGTTTTAAGAGACGTATTTTGGTATTTTCTCTCTCGAATTTCTTGGCTTGAAAAAGCAAATACTTTGAAGAGATTATTATCAGAATTTTGGGATTTTTCCTTTATGATCTAATATGCAATTCACTAGTTATTATTCATCTCTGTAACTTTATCTTTCAAATCATGAATTCAATTATGTGTTTCATTTGTTACATCATGAGTGGCTAAACTCTATTAACCTGAGTTATGGGATCTAGGGTTAGGTCTTGATAAGGTGCTAAGTATTCAAGATTCAAAAGGTGGTAGGATTTCATGATAATTCTGAAGTTTTAATTAACGTCTGTTGGTTACAAACAGTAGACACACCTTCTTTGATTTGCTTAAGTAAGAAATCAAATATAGTAGGAAGTGAATTATAAACAGGGACTCGAAAAAACTTCATTTAATAATCAGCTCTTTAACAAGGTTGGTTAACCTGAGGTAAAATTTGGGCAGTAAATAGAAATTCCCTAAGTCCGAGAGGATTAGGGAATTAAACGCTTAAGTAGGTCGAGAGTCATTTAAGCATAACATCGATAAAGATAGCTTGTTATCCTACCCACCATGAGAATCTTGAACCACTTTTAGCATCTGTCATGTACCGAAAGCCCTAGTGAACATAATTCTAGTTATTTCATAAACTCTTGATTTACAAACACCGAAAGTAAAGTGACAAACAACATCTTGTTAAACCTAAACCCCCCATTTTATCTTTTCGTATCATTTGTTTGAATTTAACTTGTAGCTTTAGTTTTAAACTAGTTTAATCGTCACTCACATTGTTCCCCGTGGATTCGACCCCGACCCCAAAGTTGGGTAAATATATTGACAACAACCGCCTTACACTAAATTTAAGTATAAGTTGAGCGTTATCAAAAAATGACGCCGTTGTCGGGGAACAATTTGGCGTATTGAGTTGGTTTGGAATTTTAGCCTACTTTCTTGAATTTAAACTTGTAAATATTTGTTTTTAGTTTTAAGGTTTTTAACTGAGAATAATTGCGAAGTTTTAAGCAACTTTTGTCATTTATGATTATTTTACTTTGATATTGTAGTAAAAGTCATGATGCAATGGAAATTTAAGAAAATGGAAGCAAAAGAGCGGAAAACTGATGCAAAAGAACTGGAAGTGTGGCTGACGACATTCCTGATAAGTCGCCATCCCTGTGATAAGTTATCAGAAATCACATCAGGTGTTGCAGTGTTACTAGTATTAAAGGGAAACTGTGACGACATTTCTTACATGTCGTCACAACTGTGATAAGGTGTCAGAGTTGCCGTCAAGTGTAGGCAGAAAATCAAATTTTGAATGAAGAAGTGACGATATTTCTGATATGTCGTCACGTATATGATAAGTCGTTAAGCTTTGTCATCAGTTAAAGCAGAAGATGCCAAGAATGTTGGAGGGCCGGACGACATTCCACATAAGTCGTCAGGACATTGACACGCCATCACCTATTCCGAAGGATGTTCTGAACATTGTGATTTTATTTCCTTATTTAGGATTAACAATAAAAAGCATTGTTTAGGGTTTTTCTACAGGGGTTTTTTTTGCATTTGAGTTTTAAGAGACGTATTTTGATATTTTCTCTCGCAAGTTTATTGGATTTAAAAAAAAATACTTTGAAGAGATTATTATCTATATTTTGGGATTTTTTCTTTGTGATCTAATCTGCGATTCCCTAGTTATTATTCATCTCTGTAAGTTTATATTTTAAATCATGAATTCAATTATATGTTTCATTCGTTATATCATTAGTGGCTAAACTCTAGTAACCTGAGTTATGGGATCTAGGGTTAGGTCTTGATGAGTTTCTAACTATTCAAGATTCCAAAGGTGGTAGGATTTCTTGATAATTCTAAAGTTTTAATTAGCGTCTGTTTGTTGCAAACAGTAGACACACCGCTTTGATTTGCTTGAGAAAGAAATCAAATATACTAGGAAGTGAATTATCAACAGGGACTCGAAAATACTTCGTTTAATAATCAGCATTGTAACAACGTTGGTTAACCTGAGGTAAAATCTTGGTAGTAAATAAAAATTCTCTAAGTTCGAGAGGATTAGGGAATTAAATATTTAAGTAGGTCGAGAGACATTTATGCATAACATCGATAAAGATAGCTTGTTATCCTACCCACCGTGGGAATCTTGAACCACTTTTAGCATTTGTCATGTACCGAAAGCCCTAGTGAACATAATTGTGGTTATTTCATAAACTCTTGATTTACAAACACCGAAAGTAAAGTGGCAAACAACAACTTGTTAAACCTAAATCCCCCATTTTTTCTTTTCGTATCATTTATTTGAATTTAACTTGTTGCTTTAGTTTCAAACTAGTTTAATCGCCACTCACATTGTTCCTTGAGGATTCGACCCCGTCTCCAAAGTTGGGTAAATATATTGACGACGATCGTCTTGCACTAAATTGAAGTGTAAGTTGAGCGTTATCAGGCTACAAGCACTGAGGCTGGCCAAGGGGTGAGAGTTGGGGCCCATATAGCCTGTGGGTATTATTATCATGATTAAACTACACAATTCACGCTAATGTTTTAAAGTATATCTTAAGCCATGTTCCCTATCCTGCCATGTCATATATATGTCTATGCATATGACTATGTGCATTGTTATTGAATGAATTTGAATTGTCAATCATGGCATTATTTTATCCTGTTATCTATGAGTTACATGCTAGTGTTCAACCCGCTAACCGTCTCTGGATGTTGTATCCCCATACGGTGCAGGGAATGGAAACACTTTTACTTTTTTTGTATAGTGAAGGGATTTCTGGGTTGTCAGCAGTTAGCTTTGAAGTGGTGAACTTTCATTCTTCAGAAGGGCTATTATTTTAAAGTCTTATTTCATTTATGTCTTAGACTGCTTTTGTAGGATTCTTTCGGCTATCGTCGAGAACATGGCCCGACTTAGATTAATTTTGGTATGTTTAAAGGCTTTGTGGATTACTGTGTATTGGGAGTTGGTATTATGGATTTTTAGCACATTCTCATTGTTGCTTATTTTATCTGGCTATATGTTCAGAATTCATCGGTTGCTAGCTGTTTTATGTTGTATTTAATTAGGCAAAGAGGGTGGTCTCCTATCCTCGGTAGAATTGAGATACCCCTCATGGTCAGGCCCTAGTTCGGGTCGTGAAACCTGGCTTTCTTAGTGAACCGCTTTAGCAATAAGTTGATCGCTAAAATGAATGTTGCTTTAGTGTTGGCTTGTCTTCTTTAGGGGTATGCCAGGCACTCGGTAGTTACTACTTTAGCAGTACTTAGCCGGTTTAGCAGAGACCTCTTAAGCAGCCTTGTGTCTGCTTAAGCGGCACCTGAAGGCCATTAAATTCCCCATTAAAGTGATTTTTCTCCCCCTTTCTCACAAATCTCAAGAGTGAAAACCCTAAAGAGTGGAAAATTGGGAGAAACGTTATTTGGTGATTTTTGGGTGATTGTGAGCTCGAATTTCTCATTTCTTCATTAAAATCTTGGTATGTTTCCATTAATTGCATGGTTAATTTCTCAATCTATTCTTGAAATTCCTAGATTTTTGTTCGATTGATTTTAGCATCATTTGAGCTTGAAATTTACCCATTGTTGGGAATGAATATTTCTTGAGCATAGAGGAACACATTGACGGTTTCAAAAGTGTGATCCCCAAGTGGGCCCCATATGGAATTTTGGGCTTGATTTTTGACTCGAAGCATAAAAATGCAATACGAGTATCATTGTTATTGTATTGATGAGTAGATTATAATTTTGATGGCCTGGCATTGTGCAGAAGCTTCTTGAAAGGAGAAATTATTTATTTAAAAAATTTCACTAGGCTTTCTTTAGTGTTCAGGTAGGGTTGGTTTACCTTTCTCATAGATTGGGTTAAACTGTAGTATATTTATGATAACATGCTACTTGTGGGTTGGGAATTTGGACTTGGAGTTACTTTTAGCGTGAAATGGATTACTTATCTGATTAAGGAATCGTAAATTAGGCATAATGGACTTAGTTACTCATTCTTTAGGTAGAATTGTTACCGTAGGACTAAAATGTGGATTATTTAATATCTAATAGTGAAATTAGATATCGTAGCCTAGTTCGGGGTATATTTACCTTAGAATAAAGTTTGGGGATAAGAAATGGACCTCTTCGCCCCACCTTAGGCCTAGACTATTACTAGATCCTTGTGGACATAATAGATGTGTGTATTATCTAAATGCAAATTTTAGAACTTTAGGAAGTTAGATACATGATGCTTTAAGCTAGATTGATACTTGGGAGATGATATTAGTTCCGATTCAATCTCGATTATTTATGATCTTTAGATCGTTTTTATTCTGACATTATTCATGACATGAGTTTTGGTTTAAGCTCAATAAATAATGATATTAGTTCCAGTTCAAGTTTGACAAATAATGATATGAGTTCCACTTCAATTCCGGTAATGAGGGGTTATATATGATGTTTGGGAACTGGTTCGAGTCCAGTGTTTATGGTATGGAAGGATCCACAATTATGATTTTGAGATATGGTTAATTAGTATAATTTTGCTTGTTACTTCTCTTTGAATGTAGACCTCCGAGCTTATGGGGGATTGTGTTGGATTATTTACTTTATTGCATTTTCTATCTTATGAGGGCTAGTTTGTAGTGATATCTATGTTTTCTTTAGTATTATTGTTTCGGTTATTTATTTACAGTACTTGAAGCATTATTCTGGATTTGCCCTTTTACCTTAACTTAGCTTATTAATCTCGAATTTTTATTATATTTATTATATGATTTTGCTCAGTCAACTAATAATGCCTACTGAGTACCCGTGGCTTTGGTACTCATACTACACTTTTGTTACTTTTTGATACATATCCGAGTACTCTCTGAATCTTCGATCGTGCAAGCCAGATTTCGGAGATAGATTAAGCTCACGGAGTTGGAGTTTTCCTTTTCCTCCATCTTCTATATTTTGTTTAGTCTTTCAATTTTTGAGACTATTGTATATTTGACTATGATAGTAGTCTTACTCTTTTTTTATTAATGGCTCTTATACCGACACTACTAGGCCGTGGGATATTGTTATTTCTCGTATTTACCTTTTGTATTATTATTATTATTCCTTGTTTTATTGCTTGTAAAGCCTTTTACTTGCCTATTTCTGGCATTTATGCCAATTTCCATCATTTAGCCCATTGTTTATATCCCCTAGCTATGGTTTTGCTTACCTATTTGTAGGATAAAGTAGGTGTCATCATGACTCAAAATTGGATCATTACAATTTTGAATTGTCGAGCCCACATGCGATCGATGCACGTTCGCACATCACTTTTATCAAAAAACATAAAGTTAAGGTCGACATGTGTTAGCATCTGTGGATCCAGATGATTCCATATATGGCCATATATGCATGCATGTCATCATTATCATCTTCAAATAGTGAATTGAAGGAATGCGTCCCTTTGATGTGCATTGTGACTGCACATGCTCGTGCGCGTCCGCAAAATGGAGAATTTCAAATTGGATTTTTTGAATCATTAACTTTCAAGTATTAAATGATTTTGTCCAAGAAAGATATACTCTTTCTCGATTATATTCCAAATCCAAATCCAAAGTCGAGTTGAGCGACAACAATGATGATGCAAGGCTTGACTTCTTCTTGCCTCACTATCCATAAGAAGGAGTGCTTCTATCCTTAATCACAAGAATTTTCCTTTGTCCTGCTAATGTGGGAGAACTCTCATTTTAAAAAGTAAACACACATTGCACTTTTCCTCTATTTTCTATTCACATTTCACTTAGAACCCAGCACTTTCAACTTTGTAAATAAACAAAATTTATAAAAATTGCAAAAAATATTTCACAACTCTTCCAACCAAATTAAAACAAAATGTGTAGCAAATTGGGTCCACATAAAAATTACACCACTACCAAAATTTTATGTTATCAAAAAAGAATTCCCTTTAGGTTTACATGAGAAAAGAAAATGCCAAAGTAACTGTCCCAAATAGAATTACTTTGGTGCAAACTCATTCCTTGAACTAGATGATAGCATGAAATAGGAGGCTTATTTATTCCATATACCGTGATTGAAGAAAGCCCAAATAAAGCTCAAATCAAAATGCAAGAAATGATTATTTTACTTGGAATTGAATATGCTTTATCACAAAGAAATCTTTACAAATAGATCCACCTCTTCACATGCCTTGCTAAATTATTGTTTGTCCCAATAATAAGAGATAGTAAGATATACTAGTAGCAAGGTACCACCATTTCTATGCATGCCTCCACCATTTCTTTCACTTTCACCAATGCAGTAAATCAACAATGTCATTCATAAATCTCATTGATTTATCAATGCATGTCTATATATATTTATACTTGTCTATCCATATTTAACAAGTCCAACCACGAAACATTAAGTTCTCTACTTGAGTTGCAAACCCATTTTCGACATTGCATTCATGCATCACTAGTACATTAGGACTAAGGTGTAATTTTTTTCTTAAAATCCATCCTCAGGCTTTCACATTCCATAGTGATGAGGGTTTGACATTAACTCCTACCTTATTTATGTTTTTTTCTAATAACAACAACAGAAAGAATAGATCAACTAAAGTAATACCAAAAATTTATTAGCGTCTAGAACAACATTATTAGATTAGAAAAGGGACGGTAAGTCAAGTGAAGTGAAGAATTGGTTGCACTCCTTTTTTGGGACCTGGTCCTAAACAGACATATACAGCAACAAACTTAACAATACAATGCGTAAAGCAAATATTCAATAATATAGCAATATTTACATAAAAACTCCTTGCTCAAGGGAGAAAACCATGAACTACCTCTAGGATTTTCAAAGCTCCACTAATATTCAAGCAACCTTTAATACATACTCCTTGACACTAAGTATTAAAACTCCTAATCCTTCTTCTCCTAGTAATAACTCTATTACAAGAGAAATATACAATATCTCTACTGCACGAACACCCAAACTCTAACTGAGATAACAAGCTAACTCAAACTTCAATATTTCCTAACTCTATATGACAATAATGAGTTTGAGAGTTGATATAAAACACCTACTAATAATAGACATCAACAGTAAGCAATGTTTGTAAGAAAAAGACAATGACTAAAATACAACCAGAACATGAAATACAACTTGTGAGCGATCAGTTTCCTATTGCAAGTGAGGCTTTGATTTAAGAGCTTTATTGGAATATTTTTGTTGTGAGAATATGGAAGCTTAGATTTCTTGTTATGTAAGATGAGCAATATATATGAGACAAGAAAACCTAAGATGCATCTCATTAGTCGAGACATACAGTGCAGCAGCTTTTCTCACAAACTTTTTTACTATCATCCAGTTGTACACAACAATAATATGAATGTGGTCAATCGGGTTGTCACGACATGACCCTGGTCCTGGCCGTGATGGATATCTCAAGTCAACCATGGGCCGGAGACCACCCTTAGACCTCACCTCAATAGCACATGAACATAAAACAGTGGGAGTCAACCAAATAATAATAAAAATGATAGATAAACCAAATGAAAATTTTAAAAGTGAAAACAAACAAACAACCCAACACTTAACCACAAAAGCCTCTAAAATTAAAAATACCAACTAATTCAAGGCATGCCCCGACTATTACCAAAAGTATCCAAAGTACTAAAACAATAAAGAAAATAATAAAATAACTGAGCCTTCATAAAGATGGAGGGTCGCCGCTTCATAGCAGGTCAACAGAAATACTCAACCACATAACATTGCATAGGAGCAATAGAAAAATCCTCAAAACCTATATCATGAAATGACACAGCGTCAGGGGATGGTCAGTAGAGCGAGCACTGGTATGTAACTCAGGGGAAAGGGTAAAATAATATCATTTCTAAAAAACCAGTCCAAACCACATGCACAACATTTATATATACATATATAGGATGTCGGGATAGGGACAAGGGTCATGAACATGAGGTTTTAAAATATAAACCTGGACTATATAGCTCACTTTATCCTAAAGGCATCCATGGGCTATATGGTTCCAGCTCCCACTATTGGAAAGGCCTCCATGCGTGTTAGCTGTATGAACTATGGAAAAACTGAGGGAAGGATAAATCCCTCCCAAAATATAATGTGTGCACCAAGAACATGGTCACATAGACCCCCAACGCCGACAAATGCGGTTTCCAATGTTGATCCCCTCGGGACCTACACCTTCACAGTGAGCTACACAATTCCCTTTAAGTCCAATTAAAAATAATTTGAGCATAACCAACCATTAACCCAGGAGTCATCTATTAAGGCATTTACCAACTTGGTATCATCATACCAATATGCTTTCAAGCTATTTCGATTATGCCAAACCAGTCCATATAACTAAAGTGACTCTCAAGTTCCATTTGAAATCCAATCCATGGCCACCAAGGCTATCCAAATCTATTGTTATCCATTTATTCCCTTAATACAATGCAATGGGTTCAAAAGAAAAGTTAAACCATACAATTATCCATATTCAAAACCAAGTTTACAAGTGGGTTGAGGTTAATGAAATTATCAAGCAAAAATTCTATAAATTTGGGCAAACCCATGTCCACCATTCCAACCATTAGAACAATGCACCAATTCAGTCCCAAAACTATCAATTTAAAACATGGATAAGACATTTAAAACATGGGGAAAGCAATTCAAGTAAACTCAATCAAAATCCCCTAACCTAATTTCAAATCCACAATTTAAATCACATAAATATCCAATGAATTAATGCCACAATGAAAAATTAAAGTTAAAGAAAGACAAACATGTCTAAAATGCCAATAAACTTGAAAAGAAATCAAAACTTGAAGCTTGGATAGGAAATTCCTTGTAAAACCCTTAAACTTTCTTGGTCTTAGAGTTAGAGACAAAAAAGGGTGTTTGATATTTAATAACTAAAGAAAAAAGGCTAATTGGTTGTTTAAAAGTCGTACAAGGGGTAAAAACACCAAAAGCCCCTCACCCCAAGTGAAAATAACAAAAACTATTTAAATTAAACATAGCAGAGTAGCATACTACAATCGTAGAGGGTAGCCTCTGTGCCACACCCTTATTGCGGAGGTTAACCTCTGTGGCACACCACTATCGTGGAGGCATACTATCTTGGGGTCCCAAAGTGGCCCCAAACCCTTTCCAAAAAGTCTAAAACTTTTCTAAAACACCCTTTTAACATCTCTTAGTAAGATTTAAGTCAAAAATTATCATTATGCATGTGGGGGTATCAAAAATAAAATAGATGAAATAGTTGTATATTGTTTTGATGATGAGCAACTAACTTCAAGGGACTAGGTCCCTGAATGTGCAAGGTACAGTATAGCTGGCATGTGTTGTCTGCATAGTTTTGTCCTCTTGTGTAACAAACTTGTAGGTGTTTTTTATACTGATTAGGAAAGTTTGTCAAATGATCTTACAGACTTAATCATCACTCAGTTATAAAAGGAAAGAGACTCTTCTTTATCAAATAGTATTTTCACAATTCTATAGATTTAAGAGAGGCAGCAAATACTCTATTTTAAGATTTCTCAAGCATTGATTATGTTCTTATCTTTGTAGTATGCTTAATGAGTGAGAGAGTGTTATTGAGTGAGTATTGTTTTATAATTGAACTACTCATGTTATAAAAGTAGTATTTTCATTTATTGATAGAGGTGCTTAGGTAAAGTTTTCAAAGCTTGTGACTAATTAGAGTTAATTAGTAAAGAGGGTCCTTGGTAGAGTTACCTAGATAAGCTTGTAGTAAAGTTATTACATGTGAAAGGAGCCTAGAGTTAGGCTGAAATCTAAACTATAATCAGAGGTTGATTATAGTGGATTTCTTTGGTACTTGTGAGGTCAAGTCGTAGTTTTTCCCTTCTTGGGTTTCCATATAAAAGTCTTGTGTTTTTACTCTTCCTGCACTGTCTTTAGTTTTCCTGCACTCTATTGTTTGATTGCCTATGATTGATTCTGAGGGACCTGGTCCCTTACTGTGCGGTGCAACCCTCAAGGTTCCAATAATTAATATCAGAGAGAAATCACTTTAAAAGGTTCACACATACAGTGTTTTGTCTTGCATGGCTGCTCCACCTAATCTTGAAGAAGGGTAATCACCCACTATACCACCTAGATTCAATGGACAGTACTATGGGTAGTGGAAAATAAGGATGTTTGACTTTATTATGGCTAAGGACAGTGAGCTTATGGACATTATTCTTAATGGTCCTCATTTACCTGTAAGAGATGTCAAAAAAGGAGATCTTACAAGAATGGTTATCAAAAGCAGGAGGGAGTTCAATGATGAAGATAGAAAAAGAATTAAGAAAAACTACAAAGCAAAACAATTGCTTGTCTGTGGCATAGGATCGGATGAATACAACAGAATTTCATCTTGTGAAATAGTTAAGGAAATCTGGGATTGCTTAAAGGTAGCTCATGAAGGAACCACTGATGTGAAGGATTCAAAAGTTGATATGTTTACAACTCAATATGTAACCTTCACAATGAAAGAAGGAAAAACTATTCAAGAGTTGCATACCAGGTTTACTTCTATCACTAATGAGTTACACTACTTACGTGAAGTAATTCCCTTGTACAAATAGGTGAGAAAAATTCTTGGGGTCATTCTTAAATCCTGGGAAAGCAAAGTGGATGCTATCACTAAGGCTAGGAACTTAAAAACTCTCACCGTGGATGAACTTATTGGGAACCTAAAAACTAAAAGAAACTTAAAAGCAGCAAGGGCATGAGAAGATAGAGGTAAAAAGGGAGAAATCTCTGTCATTAAAAACATTAAGATCAGAGCCAAATGAAGATGAACTGATGTTGCCTACTTGGAAAAAAGAATTGTTAAAGCTAAGAGGAAAAATAGTCAGTTCCACAGAAGTGGAAGCAGCAACAGAAAAGGAGCCACTATGGAAGTTTGTCATAGGTGTGGAAGTCCTAAACACTTTATTATGGATTGTCCAATGCACAAAATGGACCACCAGGATTATCACAATACTGAAGGTGACAAAGGAAAATACAAGGACCAGGTTCCTATAAAATGAAGAAGATAGTTTGTAACAGATCTTGCTGTCAAACAAGCGTTAGCTGGTTGGCGTAACTCCTTCAGTAAATTTGATAAAGCTGAGAAGTCTGTAGATATCTCCATGCTTGCAGTGGAAAATGAGAAAGTGACCTTTGATTCTTTGTTTACCTTCATAGCAGACACTAAAAATGAAGAAGAGAATGAGGTAACTATCTCTAACATTAAGAAAAAGCTTGATAATTATTCTGATAGAAAGATAAAGAAGCTAGCAAATATATTGATTGATACTATATGCAAGCTGAGTGCTGAGAAAAATAGTCTATAAGAAAAGATTGAGAATCAGGAGATTGAATTAATTGCCTTAACTCACCAGATTTCCAAAATAGAAGAACAGTGTGCTAAGTTAAAATTTAACAATCTGAGTTTGGTGAGCCAACTGAAGAAAGTAGATGTTTTGATACAAAAGGGAAAAAAGAGGCCTCAAAGCATCAAATTGATCTTGAAGAGAAGCTGAAGAATTCTCAAAACCATCTCGTGACTATGCTCCAGAAGAATAAGGACTTAGAAAAGGACCAGGTCCATTTGAGGGAAGAATTTAAAAAATCTCTTCAGTGGACTACATCCTCACAAATACTCTCTAATTTCACTGGTCAGACAGTTTATAATGGTAAGGGGCTTGGGTATCATTACAAAGCTCAATCTTTTGGGTCACAAGACAACATTGTTCTATATGTCAAAAACAAAGTTCATAAACCATTGTGCACTTACTACGGAAGATATGGACACCTTAAGGAACACTATCAAAGCAGTAATAGATAAAGAATATTCAATGAAAGATATATCCAGCAAGAGATTTCCTATCTAAGGAATTTCATATACATGAAAATTATGAAGAAAAGGTCTCTACCTAGATGGAGCAAGAAGAAATTGATCACACCATTATCATCCTACTAGGAACTTCAACTTTAGTGGATTCCCAAAACCAACTTGTGATCATGATTCTAGGGATGGGAAAGGGGAGTGCAGTCAGGAACAGCTCCTTGATTAAAAGGATTCAATCTTAATAATGAAAGGATTGATTGTGTTCTCTCTTTCAAGATGGAGGTGCCTCATTTTAAATTGATGATTTCAAGGGATCTGGTTCATAGGAATTCATCTTAGAGAAAGAAGCTCCACCAAAATAAATGACATGTGATTCAGTGTCACTCCTATAATTGGCTATGATAAGGAAGCGAGTCTCCTTAGTAAAATAAGTGCATGTGAGTCTAACTCAGATTCATACCTTTGCAGGTATACACCCATGGGAACGTCCTGGAAAGAAAACAAATAAAGCTAACACAAGCAGGTAATTCAATTAAAAGGAGAGGGACTGGGTCCTATCTCTCAGGGTAGTACCTACAAGATGCTTAAGTAATCACAAAAATGTTGTCTAAAAAGCTATATATTTTTATCTAAGTTGTCAATTCTTTTGGAAAACAAAGATTCGCACTTATTAGGTTCAGACATATCAGTTCAAAAGGAAAAAATTTAATAACATTGGACACCCTTAAAATTGCTAAATCAGACCATCTTGTTAGTATTCTTCAACTAATCCAATTCATCTTCCTAAAACTAAAATCATCCCTAAACTAAACTAGTTCTTCTTTTTTTCTCATACTCAAATGGATGATAGTACTACTTCATCAAACTCTATAAAAAATCCAGAACCCACAATCGAGTCAGTCTCCATTGAACCCTTCTTAACCTTGGAAATTTATGCTCAACAAATTATGATAGACAACTCAAACCAAGCATTTAGGTCTCCAATAGAACAGGAAATTTCTCAACCTGAAAACTCCTAATTTCCTATGTCATTTGAAAAATCCGATAAAGCAGAATTCTCTAAAACACAACAAGCATTGGATTCTCCTACACTCTCAGACTCAAACATTATTTTTGCTCAGTTGTTTGATGGAGAAATTTTGGTGAAAAGAGTTGATCTTTCCTCCAGTGAGAACTAGGATAAAGAGAACTTACTCTTGCTTATGACACCAAAGAAAGATAAGATGATGGAGTTGAACTGTAAGTATGTGATAATAATGAAGTAAATAAGGGAAAAGATTTAATTTTACGTCTAAATAAGGAGAATGAGGAATATGAGGAGGATCTGCCTCTGAGATGGACTATGAAGAAACTCAAGAGAAATAGAAAAAAGAAAAAGAAAAATACTAAAGTTGTGGAGGTTGATAGAGAAGAGAACTTAAAATTAGGGGATGTTGTTTCTATCAGAGAAGGAAGAAAGGATGTTCCTACAGATGAAAGGACTAGGCCCTCTATTTCAAAGTCTAGTTGCCTTGTTGTTAGCAGGAAAAAGCTCATAGCATTGAAAATAAAGAAACTCTCTGAGGTGACCTGGTCCCAAAAAGATAAAAACATTGATGTATGAGAAAGAAGAGCTGAGTAGTGAGCCCAAAATAAAGAAGAATAATGAAGAAAAGAATGACATGACCAGAGAAAGAAGGATTGGAAACTTATGAACACAAAAAGTTATGTCAAGAAGAATTTTTTATCCTAGAATTAATAAGAATCCTGGAATAGTGGAGTTGGTAGACTATGTCAGGCATCAAGGATGGTTACATCTATTTGAGGAAATTGCACCAATGATTTTTGAAAATGAGGTAAGGGAATTCTACTACTCTGTGGAGTTCTTAGAGGATGGTTTGAGTTTGACTACACAGGTGCAGGGAAAAGTTCTTAAGATGAATAAAGAAACACTAAGAAGAATCTTGGATGTACCTGTAGAAAGGGTGAGAACTGTGATAAATCAACAACCTACCAATGAATTTATGATTAAGGCATCAAAGGTAGGAGGGACACCAATAACTGCAGTGAAAAATAAGTTTCTGAAAAGTGATCAGCTGGTATTTGAATTCATTAACAAGGTCCTATTTCCAAGATCTGAAGGAAGAATAATTGTGTGTGGTGTTGTTCTATTTTTTATTAAAAGCTTGATCAAACTTAAATTGATAAGTCTTCCTGTTCTAATGATAGAGCATATACATAAAGTGGTCAATGAAAAGAAAGAAAAACATGGAATGTCATATGGATATCTACTGAACAAGGTGTTTAAACATTATGGTGTGGATGGAACTAAGGGAACACCTGGAACAGCCAAGCAAATGATCAACCTAACAACTTTTATGGAGAATAAATGCATAGAGGGCAAAGTTAGATCTATGTCTCAAGTATTTGAGTTATTAGCTGTTCAGGAATAGTTGGAAAAAGAAATGGAGAAGTTAAGGATCAAGTTGGCTACCAAAGATGCTGAAATAGAGCATCAAAGTCAAAAGTGGTCCTCTGATGGAGCAGGTGCCACTAATGAACTTGCAGCTGAAAATGCAAAACTCGAGGCAAGAGTGGTTGAATTGACTGGTAAAGTTCAAGAACTGAATGCTGAAGTGAATAATCATACCAAATCATTGTTGGATGCTCACAATGCTGTAAATTCAAGAATGTAGATGTTGCTTAAGTCTCTCTCCCTTAGACCTACCTCTACCTAAGTCTTATTATTTGTGTCCCCTAAATTAATCAAGTGTCAGTTTCATATCTTACTCCTTGTACTGGATTTTGAAGATAGTTATTTATGTATTATTTTGGTATAATTGTACTGATACTAATCTCTATTTATAAATGAATGAATTATGGTTGTGAACTTCATTTGTTTCCTTTACCTTAATTTTTTCTTCATATTAGTGTTGCCCCAGTAACCATGAGTTAATTAGCTTGTAATTATTTTTACTCTTGGTTTACTGTTAATCCTTTTTAATGATGCCAAAAGAGGGAATACAGACTTCATGTGTAAGGACCAGGTGTGTCTATGTATGTGTGTTGTGTGCTCATGTGGTGCATAATGACAAGGGGAAGAAGTATGCAAAGGCACTAAATGAAGGTACATGATGATAGGGAAGAAATCAGAGGTTTTTGTTGTAGATGAAAATAAGGGACCAGGTCCCTGTGTTGCATGATGGAAGAAGCATAATGATAGGGGGAATATTCATCTTCAGGGGTTAATCACACTACTTAAATGTGATGAGAGGAATATTCATCTTCAGGTGGTAATCATACTGCTTAAATGTGATGAATGTGCATTGATGCTCAAAACTGTATGGTTGGTTTATCGTCATCAAAACGGGGAGAAATTGCTATATGTAGTTTTGATGATGAGCAGCTAACTTCAAGGACCAGGTCCCCAGATGTGCAAGGTACAGAATGTCTAGCACGCGTTGTCTGCCTAGTTTTGTCCTCTTGTGTAACAAACTTCCAGGTGCAATTTTGTACGAACTAGGAAAGCTGGTCCAATGATCTTTCAGTCCTAATCATCACTCGGCTATAAAAGAAAAGAGATGCCTCTTCATCAAATAGGTTTTGTACAATTCTAGAGAGTGAAGAGAGGCAGCAAAAACTCTATTTCAAGATTGCTCAAGCATTGCTTATGTTCTTATCTTTATAGTGAACTTAATGAATGAATGAGTGAGTGTTCTTGAGAGAGTATTGATTTGTAATTGAACTACTCATTCTATAAGAGTACTATTTTCTTTTATTGAGAGAGGTGATTAGGTAGACTTGCCTAAACTTATAACTGATTAGAGTTAATTAGTAGAGAGGGTCCTTGATAGAGTTACCAAGATGAACTTGTAGTAGAGTTATTACAAGTGAAAGGAGAATAGAGTTAGGCTGAAATCTAGACTGTAATTAGAAGATTGATTATTGTGGAGTTCTTTGGTGCTTGTGAGGGCAAGCCATAGTTTTCCCCTTCCTGGGTTTCCACGTAAAAATCTTCTGTTTTTACTCTTCCTACACTATCTTAAGATTTTCTGCAATCTATTATTTTATTGTCTGTGATTGACTCTGAGGGATCTGATCCCTCCCTATGTGGTGCAGCCCGCAGAGTTCCAACAGAAATTTTATGGGGTCTCACATTATCCCCCCCAGGATCGTTCATCCCCGAATGAGAAGTTAGGATGTTCTTAGTATGATTATAGCAAGAATACATCAAAATTAAATGGGAAATTCAAAATGTGATAAATGGGACACGAAACTCATACCTTAATCATTTTTATCCAGATCGGAGAACAAAAATGGGGATTTGGCTCTTATATCTTCTTTAGCCTCTCAAGTAGCTTTCTCTACCTTTTGGTTTCTCCAAAGAACCTTCACCGAGGATACATCCTTAGTCCTTAATCTATGAATTTTCCTGTCCAATATCTCAATTGGGACTTCCTCATAAGACAAGGAATCTGAAACAGCAACATCCTCAACAGGCACTATCAAAGAAGGATCACCCACACTTTTTCAGCATAGACACTTGGAAAACATGATGAATCAAAGCCAAACTCACTAGCAAATCTAACTCATAAGCAATATTTCCAATTCTCCTTACAATCTGGTATAGACAAATGTAATAGAGACTTAGCTTGCCCTTCTTCCCAAATCTCATAACTCGTTTCATAAGAGAAACCTTCAAGAATACCCAGTCGCTTACTTCAAACTCTAACTCCCTTCACCTCACATCCGCATAAGACTTTTGGCGGCTTTGACAAATCTTAAGGCCTTCTCTAATGACCTCTACCTTCTACATGGCTTGGTGAACTAAGTCAGGGCCAAACAACCTAGTCTCACCTACCTCAGACCACCCAATAGGAGACCTACACCTCTTGCTATAAAGAGATTCGAAAGGAGCCATTTGAATACTAGAATGGTAACTGTAGCAAACTCAATAAGATGCAAATGATCAAACCAACTTCCTTTAAAATCAATCACACTGTCCCTTAGCATATCCTCCAAGGTCTGAATAGTCTGTTTTGCTTGTCCATCCTTCTGAGTGTCTAAAGCAGTGATGAGGTTCACCTGAGTACCTAAACCTTTCTTAAATGAATGCCAAAAGTAACAAGAAAACTACGTACCTCAATCTAAAATGATGGACACCAGAGCTCATGCAATTTTACTACCTTCAGAATGAATAACCTAGCATAATTCACTCCTGGGTAGTTAGTCCTCATAGGAAAGAAGTGAGCAGACTTAGTCCATCTATCGACAATGATCCAAATAGAATCATACCGATTTTCAGACTGCAAAAGAAAAGTAATGAAATTTATATTGATAATCTCCCACTTCTACATGTGCAACTCTATCTCTTGAGACATGCCGTCAGGCCACAAATATTCCACCTTAACTTTCTGAAAAACCATACACTTAGCCGCAAAATTTTCCATATCTTACTACCTATTATTCTACCAATAGATTTCCTCCAAGTTATGGTACATCTTAGTCGAGTCCAGATGAAATATATATTGGGACTCATGAACTATAGTCAAAATCCTTTCGCACAGCCCATCAATATCAGGAAGACACAACCTTTCTTGATACCTCAAGATGCCATCTCCCCCAATCTCGAAAGCCATAACCTTTTGTGGTCCCATATTATCCTTAATCTGTATAAGTATGGGATTCAAAGCCTGCTTCTCCTTTACCTCAGCACTAAGAGATGATTTGACGACTTCTTGAACCATCACTCCCCCATCCTCAGATACCAAGAAATAGACTCCGAAGTTAGCCAGCCTATGAATATCTATCACCAACCCTCTTTTCTCCTTATCAACGTAAGATAAGCTCCCAACGGACAACCTGATTAAAGCATTAGAAATAACATTAGATTTACCTGGATAGTAGTGAAGGCTTATGTCATAGTCCTTAAGTGGCTTGAGACATCAACTCTAACTGAGGTTCAATTCCTTCTGAGTAAACATATATTGCAAACTCTTATGGTCTAAATAAATATCCACAAGCACCCCATACAACTAATGGCACCAAATATTCAAAGCAAAGACCACAACTGCAAACTCTAGATCATAAGTCGGGTAACTCCTCTCATTAACCTTAAGCTGCCTAAAAGCATAGGTCACAACCTTACCATGCTACATCAAAACATAATCCATCCCATATGAGATGCATCACAATACACAATAAACCTATCAGTACCTTCGGGCAGGTTCAAAACTGGCATAAAAGTCACCTTATCCTTCATCTTTTCAAAGCTACCTTCACAAGCATCAAATGACAAAAACTTAAACTTTTTCTGAGTAAACTTCATCGGTAGAGCAATAATAGACCAGAAGCTCTCCATAAACCTCCTATAATGCCCAGCTAAACCCAAAAAGTTCCTAATGTCGGTTGGAGTCATAGTTCTAGGCCACCTTTTAAGTACCTCAACTTTCTATAGATCTACCTTAATCCCTTCACTAAAAACAGCATGCCTAAGAAAGGTCACAACATTTGACTAAAATTCATACTTAGAAAATTTTGCATACAATTTTTGGTCCTTAAGAGTTGGCAACACAATTCAGAGGTAATTTGTATATTTCTCCTCATTCTTAGAGTACACCAAGATGTCATAAATGAAGACTATAACAAAAAAGTCCAAATGACTACCTAAACATATGATTCATATAATCCATGAAAGCAGCCGGAGCATTAGTCAACCCAAATAACATAACCAAAAACTCATAATGACCGTACTGGATTCGATAAGCAGTCTTGGGAACATCAACCTCCCTGAGTTTCAACTAGTGTTAACCTGAATGAAGATCAATCTTAGAGAAATACACAACATCCTAAAGATGATCGAAAAGGTCATCAATCCTAGGAAATGGGTACTTATTCTTCACTGTAACCTTATTCAACTGACAATAGTCTATACACATCTGAAGAGACCTATCCTTCATTCGCAAAAAACTATAGGAGTACCCCACAGAGAGACACTAGGATAAATAATCCCCTTATCAAGAAGATCCTTTAACTACTCCTTAAGTTCCTTCAATTAAGTAGGAGTCATACTATAAGGAGGAATAGAAATAGGATGGGTATCTGGTAGAATATCAATCTTAAAATCTATTTCCATATTGGGAAGAATTACAGGAAGATTATTGGGAAAAACTTTAGGAAATTCAGTGACCACAAGGACAGATTGCAAAGGACTTTTGGATTTAGAATCTTAAACCCGAACTAGATGGTACAAGCACCCTTTGGAAATCATTTTTTGACCTCTAAGATAGGAAATAAACCACCCCTTACGTACTAAGGAACTTTCCTCTTATTCGATCACAGGTTCATTAGGAAAATGGAAACTGACCTTTTGGGTCCAACAATCCAGAGAAGCATATCACGAATAGAGCCAACCCATCCCCAAGATCACATTAAAATCCACCATATCAAGCTTTATCAAATCCACCAATGTCTTCCTATGATGAATAGATACCACACAACCCCTATAGATTTTTCTTGCAACAATAGACTCACCCATTGAGTAGATACAAAAAAGGGATCAAAAAAATTTTTAGAACCAAAATCAAAGTGTACAGACACATAAGGGGTCATATAAAATAGAGTAGATCCCCGATCAAGCAAATAATAAACATCATGAGAGAAGAGATGTAACAAAATAGTAATACCATCAGGGGAAGCCTTAGATTCTTGATAAGTAACAAAAGCATAGAGATGATTTCAGCCAGTGTTCGGTACCTTAAGTGGTGACCTAAGGTGGAGGAGCCGAGAAAGTGTTAAACGGGACCTTTGTGACCCTAACCCAAGGGCAATATCACTACATATGACCAAGCTGACCATAATTATATCCCCAATTTCTCCCCTCCTCATAGTATCCATGATAAAGATGCCCACAAAAATGGAAAGAAGGGTAAGATGGGTCTTACTGAGCTCCACTAGCCTAAGAATGGGCACTCTGTGCCTTAGGACCACTACTAGACTAAAAAGGACGATCACCTAAAGGCTTTGGATAAGAAGCACTAGCCGACAAATAAGAGTTTCCTTAATTCTTATTCTTATTCCACTACCTACCAACTCTCCCACTATTTTACTGATTTGCACCTTGCTTTGCATATTTGAATTTCTTGTTCTACTTCTCTTCTATCCAAGACAATTGGGGTTTTCCCCCACAATTCTCAATTCAAACATAGAGCAAAAGCAAAATCCATCATAATTAACTAACTAGTTAGACTAACAATCAACACTCACACATTATTCACCGCCTAATCGAACATAACCCCAGGAGAATAGTTTAGCTACTTATGAAATTATAGGGTAGAAATATACCTAATTTGGCATTCAACTAATTAATTAAAACCAAAGTAAATATATTCTCCATGCTTTAAATTTAATCAACAAAATCAAAATCTCTCTTTAAAACACACCACAAATTATTTCTCACTTACAAAATTGCTCTCAAACTCTAAAAATTAGAAAAATGGATATGAAAATGTGAAGGGTTGGTCCAATTATATTTTGGGACTGAGTGATAATTCAACCCCTAGAATCTATGCAACCTATCACAATTTAACTCCCTTAGCTGCAGTCATGACTCCACAATCATGTGGCATCATGTTGTGATCACCACTCTCTGACTTTATTGACTTATTGCAATCGCGACTTTCAGATTGCGTTAGCAATATCTAAGGTTCATCTCATGGAGCTTGTCTTCAATCTTTGTCGATCTTTTGGTCATTTCCCCTTCTTTCCAGCTTTGTCTCAATGCTTCTTCATCAGATTTACCTGTATGATCAAAAACACTAGAAATTAGTGCATTTTATATAGAACTAGTTTCATATAATCCATCATTTCACTAGAATGAGCAAGAATTTTGATGTAAATGAGTTGAAAATTTGCCACTCATCATGGACACCCAAAGACCCTAAATTGTGCTCTAATACCAAGCTTATCACAACCCGACCCTGAGCTTAGCTATGACGGGTATCTCAAGACCACCATGGGTTGTAGACTACCCCCTTAACCTCACCTCAGGAGCACATGAACATAAATAGAGAAAGTTAACCAAACAGTAATACGAAGGATAGATAAACCAAATAAAAGTTTTAAGAGTCAAAACAAACAAACAGCCCAACACTTGTCCACAAAATCCTCTAAAACCAGAAATACCAATTAAAATAGGACGTGTCCCCAACTAAGACTAAAATGATCCAAGTACTAAGACAATAAAGAAAATAGTGAAATAACTGAGCCTTCAGAAAGATGGAGGTTCGCCACTTCATAGCAACTCAACAGAAGAACTCAACAGCCTAACATTGCACAGGAGCAATAGAAAAATCCTTCGAACCTATATAATGAAATGATGCAGTGTACGGGGATGATCAGTGAGGCGTCCACTGGAATGTAACTCAAAGGTAAGGGATAAAATAATGTCATTTATAAAAAACCATTCCAAATCACTTGCACAACATTTATATATACATACATAGGATGCCAGCATAGGTACAGGTTTCATGAACATGAGATTTTAAAGTAATAACCTAAATTATTAAAGAATTAACCTGAACTATGTAGCTCGCTTCATCCTAAAGGTGCCCAAGGGCTATATGGGTCCATCTCCCCATGCTAGAAGGGCCCCAGTGCATGTTAGACACACGAACCAAGGAAAAGTCAAGGAAAGTCTAAATTCACCAAGGCTATATCTCTCCAAAAATATAATATGTGCACCAACCACACGGTTACATGGACCCCTAATACCGACAAACATGGTTTCCAGTGATGATCCCACCAGGACCTACACTTTTTATGTTGAGTTGTATAATTCTCTTTAAGCCAAATTTAAAATAATTTGCACATAACCAACCATTAACCCAGGAGTCATTTATATAAAGCATTTACCAACTTTGAATCATCATACCAATATATTTGCAAGCTAATTCAATTATGCCAACCCAGTCAATATAAAAAAACTGACTCCTAATTCTATTTAAAATCCAAGCCATGGCCACCAAGGCCATCCAAGCCATGGCCACCAAGGCCATCCAAACCCATTGTATATATTTACTCCTTTAATGCAATGCAATGCAATGGGTTCAAAAGACAAGTTAAACCATACAATTATCCATGTTCAAAAAACAAGTTTACAACTAGGTTGAGGTTAATGCAATAACTAAGCCAAAATTCAATCAATTTGGAAAAACTCATGTCCCTTATTCCAACCATTAGAATAATGTGTCAATTCAGTACCAAAATCATCAATTTAAAACATGAATAATACATTTAAAACATAGGAAAAGAAATTCAAGTAAACTAAATCAAAATCCCTCAACCCAATTACAAACCCACAATTGAAATCACATGAATATCTAATAAATTAATGACACAATGAAAAATTAAAGTTAATTAAAGAGAAACATGCTAGAAATACAAACGAATTAGAAAAGAAACCAAAGTTTAGAGCTTGGATGGTGAATTCCTTGTAAGACCCTTGAACTTTCTTAGGTTTAGAGTTTAAAAACAAAAGAATGGTGCCTGATCTTTGAAAACTAAAAGAAAAGGGCCAATTAGGTGCTTAAGAGTTGTACAAGGGGTAAAAAGAACAAAATCCTATCACCCCAAGATAAAAAAAAACACAGGACAAATTTAATATAGCAGTGTGACACGCCGCTATCGTGGAAGGTAGCCTCTGCGCCACACCTTTATCTCAGAGGATAACCTTTGTGGCACACCACTATCCGGAGGCTTACTATCTCAGGGTCCCAAAATGGCCCCAAACCCTTTTCAAAAATTCTAAAACCTTCCAAAAATACCCTTTTAACACCCCTAAATGTAATTCAAGTAAAAAATTATCATTACAAATATGGAAGGGTCAAAAATAAAGTAGTTGATTTGCAGGTCTCACACCGGTCACTAAGTAGTTTCAGCTTTGTCATCATATATTCTTCAGGAACTAGGTCCCAATTGATAATTTA
Organism: Capsicum pubescens; assembly: GCA_030864215.1. NCBI lineage: Eukaryota > Viridiplantae > Streptophyta > Magnoliopsida > Solanales > Solanaceae > Capsicum > Capsicum pubescens. The sequence goes on from CM061543.1 coordinate 104,846,569, forward strand.
TCAATCATCAAAACTAAGGCCTTAACAATTTCCCCTTTTGTAAAAATGACAAACCCATGCATGCCTTCAAGCATTCATACGTTGTTCCCCCTATCACTGATAACTTCTCCATAATTTCCCCCTGTCTTTCAGCACCCTAAGATTCCTCCTTTGTGTGAGGACCTATTTCAGAACGTATTACATAACTACACCTCCACACTACTACACCTCTACACTATTGCACCTTATCTTCCCACTTTTGGCATCATCAAAGTGATAAAATAGTAAAACAAATATAGATAAGCACATATGTTAACGTATGGCCATTGAGGCTACACTGACATGAGCAAAAAAGATTAGAAAAATAAAAGAAGAATGATAGCACAAAGTAACTTCATTCATCATTCAATGGGATAGTACCATAAACTATGCAAAATCCAGTGGCCATAAAATAGTAATACCAGTCAACACAGGAATTAACAAAAAATAGGAATCAAATTAGATTAAACGGGGCTTGAGGGGGAAATAGATTAAGGACCAATTTGGGGTAAGGTCTAAGAAGAAGGACCAGAAAGAGTGTGTGATAATTTTATAAGCAACATGGTCATCCTCTCACTTTCTGTGGCATGAGCGTTCAAGAGCTTCTAAGTCAAGTCATTATTTTTTCCTATCAAGACCTTAATATTTTCTTTCAATTTCTTCATTTTCTCATGCAGGTCAGCATTTTCAACACTTAGCTTCCCAATTGAACTTGTTCCCTCCTTACCTTTTTTCACTGGTGCTACCTTTTGTACATTAATCTATGTATCCTTATGATACACCACAGTTGCCATAGAATCCAGCTTCTCTCTCAACCCAGTCTAAACATTAATCAAATTAGAGATAATAGACTTTGACTTCCTACGTCCTCTTCTACTAATTTATTCATTGTCTTCCAAGATGGTAATGTTGAACATATACTTTATTGATCTAGTCTTTTATTGCCCACACTCAGTACTGAAATATACAAAGACCCTATTCAGCCAAAAACCATAGGCCAAACCATGGTTGTCGTCCTTTGCCATCATTATGGGGTGCATATGCTCAATCACAATAAGGAACAGGTTGGGTCCTTATCATAGTAGTCCTCTTTTTAGATCTAGGGAGAAAGTGCCTTGTTCACCATCTTAAAGAGCAGTTGATATTCACCTTTCAAGTCCTTTTTGTTCACGTTTTTTATGTTCATATCATTAAACAACTCGCAGATCTTCAGAATTTTATCAGAGCCCTTTTTTTTAAGAATCTAGTCCCTTCAGCAGGAACCCCAAGAATCTCAGACATTACTTCTTCATCAATTGTAACGTTCATCTTATTGACCTAAGTGGTCAATACATACCATCATTAGAGAACGTCAGATTGTGGTAGAACATTTGAATTTCCTCTTCATGCAAAGGGGGAACTAGTGACTCAAATAAGTTTTCCCAACTTTGGAACCTCACCAAATCTATCAACTCAAGCATTCCAGGCATCTCAGCGACAGCAGGATCAAACACTCTTCCTCTCAAAATCCCATGGGTTTAAGGATCTCTTGTACAGCTTATCTATACAACACCTTCTCCTTGCCTTTGGAAGTAGGAGAATTTCTTGAGGGACTTGTTCCTTTGATAGAAACCCTAGGTTCTCCTAAGGTCTTACCACACTTGGAACTGGGATCTGATCCCTTGGTTCTAGGCCTTTTAGACCTTTCTCTCTTACCAGTGCTTTTAGGAACTGGATTCTTCAGCATTACTCCCTTTGGCTTCCTTTTTTAGGAAGAAACAGCAGGTTTTCCTTTTTCTTTGGCCCTAGTTGTAGCCGCACTTCTTCAAACATCAAAATCACCATCACCACCCTCAGACTCATCTTCATTCTCATCAGATAATCTCTTAAAGATACTATCATAATCATTATCACTACTATAATTAAAATCACTTTGAACTTCCTCGTCTATTTCCTTAACTATCACAACCTTTTTAACTAGAGGTTTCTCCACTGTCACCCCCTTATTTTTTAGTATTTTACTTTTATGTATATTGTCCTTGTTCTTCTTCAAGGTCTCTTTCATTAAGATCCTTGGACACAACCTGATCCTGGAGGTTTGACCATCCCAAATAAAGCCTTAGTAGAATAAGAGGATCCCTTCTAAGACAGCTTTCATGACAAGGGTCTACCATTTTCAGTATCAGACCTTTTTTATCCACTTAAGCACCAGACAGTTCAACCACAGGGAGTAACACAAAATTTTTATCATCAGCATAATCAGGAAGATCATTTTGCCTCCTAGTAAAGAGAGTAACTGGGTTGTGTCCCACTTAGGAGGTTCTCTACTAAGGGCAGTGAGACCTTGCACCCCAAATTCTTCACTCATAGCCTGAATATTTGAAAAATCTTCCTTAGGTATTGGTAAATACCCATAAAATATATTCTCAACCATAGAACCACTCCCAGACTTGCTGAGTGACCCATCCTTATCAAGAGATGAAACCTTAAAAGATGAGTCCATGACTGACTATGAGGTAACTATTAGTCTTGGATAGAAAGGATTTCATCAGTGATTGGGTCTTTAGAAAGTTTATTTTAAGGATCATTTTTAGGGTCTTGGTCTTTGAAGAATCAACTTTAGGGTATTCTTCTTTGTCTAAAGATAGGTTGATTTTAGGGTCAGGAATAGAGATGACATTGTAATCCTTTTAGAGGGGGTTCATTAGATGACTCTTTCTTCTTTTAAGCACTAAATTCCCTAAGAATTTGGAAAACAGAGAGGGAAGAGGACTTTGTAATGGCAAATGGATTCTTAGATTAAGAATCAGAGGGGGTAGAGGTTGTATCAAACACTCTCAAGGGAATAGGCTCATTTTTTTAAAGAATGTTGGTGGAGGATTTGACATTGTATAGATTTGAAAGGTTAAGAAATTTGAGGCAAGATAAAGAATTTGGAAATGGTTTAGCAACTGATAGACTATGAAAGAGGATATTTTCAAAAAATTGTAGATGAGAGATCAGATTTTGATTTAAATAGGAAGTGAGGGAACGATTCAGATTTGATAAGAAGATGTGACAGATGAGACATGTCCAATCAGATGGGCACATCTATTGGGCCTAAAGTATGGTTGGCAGCTTTGGTAAAGGCAGAAGAGTGATGTGGCACACTGTCATTAAAATTTTAAGAATCCACCGTTAAAGAATAGTGTAGGATACTAACCTTACTAGGGACCTGGTCCCAACATAATTTTTTGAACACAATGCACTTTGAGTTGTATCACCCTCCTCTTTATATTCTCCTCCTTGCCATGGGTGTATATCTACAGATGATATGAGATTGAATTATACATGTGTGACATTATCTAGCTTGGCTACCTGCTCACCAAATCATAGCCAAATTTAGATGATTAAGAGGAGCAGCATGTATTTAATTTGGTTTTATCAGTCCTAATTTTGTCTTATTTCTTTCAAAATATTCCCTACCAAGTGCCTTGGTAAATATGTCAGCAATTTGATCTTCAGTACTTCAAATCACCATCTTAATTAACCTATTTTCCACATTATCTTTGAGGAAATGATGCCCGATATTAATGTGTTTTGTCCTTTTATATTGAACTATATTTTTGGCCATATTGATCGCACTTGTAATGTCAAAATAGAGGCACACAATCTGAGAGAATGCCAAAATCTTCAAGTTGTTGCTTGATCCACAGTAATTAAGCATAGCATGAGGAGGCTACAATATATTCGCCTTTAGTATTTGAAATTGGCACTAAGTTCTTCTTATTAATACCCCCAAGAGATTAAGGATGATCAAAGAAAATGATCCATTCCTAAGGTACTCTTCCTATCAACAAGGTACCCAGTATAAACAACATCAGCATATCCGAGCAGGTCAAAACTATCTCCAACAGGATAGAATAGGACTAGGTCGAGGGTTCCATTAAGATATCTCAAAATCCTTTTGGAAGCTTTCAAATGATATTCTTTTGTACTTGCTTGAAATGTATCACACATCCCAACACTAAACACAATTACAGGATTGCAAGCTGTTAGATAGATCAATGAACCAATGGTTCTTCTATACATAGTTTTATTAATAGAGGGACCATGTTTATCCAAATCCAGTTTTGAGGTGGTTCCAATGGGAATATGTATAGGCTTTGCATTCTCCATGTGGAACCTTTTGAGAAACTCATGAATATACTTTTACTGACATACAGTAGTCCCAATTGCATTGCTCAATTAAAGTTCTCCCATCATACTCATCTTAAATTCATTACTTATTAACTTAGAAAACACATCATATAGGGAATTCTTTGTAGCTCCAAATATGATGTCATCAATAAAAACTTGAATAATGAGTAGGTTTCTTCCTCTAGCCTTCAGGAATAGAGTATTATCAATCTTTCCCCTTTTGAAGCCATTCTCTAGCAAGAACTTTGAAAGCCTCTCATACCAAATTTTGGGAGCTTGCTTTAAACCATACAAGGCTTTGTCTAGTTTGAAAACATGATTGGAAAAATCAACATCAGCAAAGCCTGGGGTCTGTTTCACATAAATATTTTCCTTGAGAAAACCATTCAACGGGTCACTCTTACATCCATCTGAAATAGTTTGAACTCTATATATGGGACAAATGCAATGAGAATTAGAATTTCCTATATTTTATCCTCTAGAGCAAATATTTCATCATAATTTATGACTTCTTCCTAGTTATATCCTTGCACCCTCAGCCTAGCCTTCTTCTTGATAGTATTTTCATGCTTATCAGCCTTGTTTTTGTACACGCACCTAATTCCTATAATAGTTCTATCTGAAGGACAAGGGACCAGGTGACATATTTTTCTTCTCACAAATTGATATAGCTCTTCTTGTACTTCATTGATCTAAACTATATACTCTAATGATTTTTTTACATTATTGGGTTTAATTTAAGACAAAAATGCAGAGAAAGCACAGAGATTCCTTGCTCTATTTCTAGTTTGCATGCCTAAATCCAGAGAAGATAGTAGATTATAAAGAGGAAATGAGGACTGATACTTCTAACTACACCTATAGTGAATGAGTTGACTTGTACTAGGACTAGTTCCCATTGAGGTGGTACCCTCAGAATATTAATCATTTTCTTTACTGGATTGAGGATCAGGTTCTACAAGTGGATCTTGTGAGGGGCCTGGATTTTGATGATTTGTTGAATCTTCATCTTCAGGTCCTGAACCAGATCCCTAAGAATCTACATCATCATCAGTTTTATCTAAATTTCTAGAATATTGAGAGGATTTCCTGAAGCATCATCATCATCATATAGGGTGTTGTCTTTACTGATACCAACAGCATCATCAAACACAACATGAACACTTTCTTTCATATATTGTGTTCTTTTGTTGTAGATCCTATAAGCCTTGCTGGTAGAAGAGTATCCTACCAATACTCATTCATAACTTCTTGGATCGAATTTTCCAAGGTCATCTTTTCCATTATTCAGTACAAATATTTACAACCAAATGGCTTAAGGTGGCTCGGCTTAGGCTTTTTTTGGTCATGAGTTCATAGGGGGTCTTGTTCATAATGGACCTGATAAGACACCTATTGATCACATGACATATTGTAATGACTGCTTTAACCCAAAGGTTGTGATCTATCCCTGCATCTATCAGCATGGTTCGCCCAATGTCCATGAGTGTCCTATTTTTTATATCTACAACACAACTTTGTTGTGGTGTTCTAGGAGATGAAAAGTTATGACTGATACCCATCTCCTTGCAGAATTAAGTGAACCTTGTATTTTCAAACTCTGTTTCATGATCTGATCTTATTTTTGTTATTTTCTCATTATACTTCACTTGAACTGGTCTGTCAAATGCTTCAAACACGGGAAATATTTCTTCTTTGGATCTAAGAAACCTGGAATAGTTATTTACAATAACCAATATATAGTTTTTTTCTCCCCTGTTAGCAATATTTACAGGTCCACATAAATCCATGTGAAGAAGTTCCAGAGGCCTGGATGTGCTCACTTAATTATTTGGCTTGAATGAGGACTTGGTTTTCTTTTCGTTCATACATTCATCACACACCTTAGAGCTAGCAAACTTAATTTTGGGCAGCCATCAAACTAGGTCACTACTGACCAACTTGTTCAGGGATCAAGTGACATGACCTAATCTCTTATGCCACAATTCAACAGCATCTTTTTTAACACTCAAATAAGTCATGTTCGTAGGAATGCAGGACCCAGATCAGCAACATACATATTTTTGTTTCTCTATGCAGTTCATATTATTTCACCATCCTTGAGGCTTGTGACAATGCACTTATCTGACCTAAACTTTACTTCATTACCTTTATCATAGATTTGAGCAACACTTAGCAAGCTGAATTTGAGTCCATCCACAAAGAGAACATCGTCAATGTATTAACTAAAATTGTTCCCAACTTTTTGAATTCCAATAATGTACCCTTTGTTACCATCACCAAAAGAGACATTGCCTCTTTCATGGGCCTTAAGTGAGAGAAAGTCTTTAATTATTCAAGTCATGTGCTTTGAACAGACACTATACATGATCCAGTGGTGATTTCTTCCTCTTTATTTACCCTGATTTTATAATTAGTGGTTAGTTTTGGGAACCCATTTCAGCTTGAATTCCCAGAATGGTATCAAAGGAAAGGTTAGTTATTCTTAGTCCAGTCAGGTAAATTTTCACTTCTTCCTTTTGATGTAGAAAATGTCTTCATCCTCCTTACAACTGCAATTCTAGAGGGACATGAATCTCTAGTATAAACATTTTTGCCACAATGAGTACACAAGATATTATCCTTGACAGAGACATATTTACTATAAGAATTGTAGGTTGGATAGACACAGTGGAATCCCAAGCCTCTTCTGTTGGTTGATCCTTGAATGGTAAGGATTGTTAGTGCTTGAGATAAGGTATTCCATTTGAGAGACTTTTAAAGATCAGCCTTGACCCAAACCAGGTCCCTCTTCAACTCAGCACTCCTCTCAAGTGAGGCAGTCAAATCAGCATTTGACTTAGCCAATTTCTCTTCCAATTCAAATTGAATTTTGCTTCCTTCACTCTTTTCTTTTGAGTTAAACTTAGACAATTCACTAAGTTTTTCATTTAAAAGATCATTTTCAAGGGAGAGTGACTTCCCAATTTCTTGAAGTCCAGTCACTTGCATAGTTAATTCAACCATTTTTGTTCACATTTGTCAAGATCTTTGCTTAGACACTCTTTATCTTTAGTGAGTTTATTAACAGTATCAATAAGCATAGTAGAAAGAGATTTTAATTCTTTAAGAAAATAATTTTTTAGGTTCTCTTTGATATCCAAGAGAGTTACCTTGTCATCTTTCTCATCATCTGACTAGCCATCAAAGCAAAAAAGGAGTCATAGAATTGGACATCATCATCTACCACCATTATGGATGCATCTTCCTATTGTTTAGACTCATCTGAATCACTGGAAGAGTCACCCCATACTACTAGAACCTGTTTCACCACTCTGTTAGTTTCAACCCTCCTACTATACTTATCTGGGACCAGTCCTTCTTCTTTTTCTTTTCAGCAGCTTACTTAACATAATCCTTGTATTTAAGCTTATGTAGAGGATAGTCTTTGATATAGTGACCCAGCTTTCCACACTTATGATAGGTGTCATTTGCCTTTTTTTCTATATTATGCCTGTTGGATTCTCTTTTTCTAGGAAGAGCTCCTATTTTCTTCAAGGCTATAAGGAACCGTTTGGTGATATAAGCAGATTCTTCATCCTCAATAGTGGTGTTCTCCTTTGTGGCCTTCAGCACTAGATTTTTCTTCTTTTATGCTCACTTTTTGACTTGTTCTCTTACTTTTTAGTCTAATGTGTATTGAGATTTCCTATAAGCTCATCCATAGTCACGGTTTTCAGATCCCTGGCTTCAGTAATGGCATCAGCTTTACTATCCCATGACGTGGGTAGAATGATCAGGACCTTACAAACTTATTTGTAAGGTTGAATAACCTCACCCAAACGGTGGAGTCCATTGGTTATAGTTGTGAATCTTGTATGCATTTATTGGATAGACTCTCCTTCCCTCATGGTAAAATTCTCATATTAAGTTGCTAGAATATCAAATTTTGACTTTTTCACTTGTCTAGTTACCTCATGAGTCATTTGGAGACAATCTCAAATCTCATTAGCAATCTCACATGCAGAGATTCTATTGTACTCATCAGGGCCTATACCACATACAAGAAGCTTTTTTTCCATGAAATTCTTCTCAATCTTTCTCAAGTCAGCATCATCAAACTCCTTCCTAGTTTTGGGATCATTATGAATTTTATCCCCATCTTTAATAGGCTTAGTAGGAACAAAAGGAGCATCTTCAATCACGTCCCACAACTCGCAATCTTTAGCCATGATAAATTCATGCATTCTCATCTTACACCACTTATAGTATTGATTTTTGAACCTGGGTGGTCGAGTAGTGGATTACCCTTCTTCAAGGTTTGGAGGAGCAGCCATTTTCAAAGATCCTTCCTAAGTGTTAACCTTTTAGGAAGACCTTGCTCTAATACCAATTGAAGAAATTGACTGGTTCCTCTTTGACTTTGGGACCTGGTTCCAAATAGATGTATATAACTGAAAACTTAATATTACATTGTGTAACGTAAATAATCAATAACACAGTAATATTTACGTGAAAACTCCTTTCCCATGGGAGAAAAACCACAACCTGCCTCCAGGATTTTCAAAGCTCCACTAATATTCAAGAAACCTTGAACACAGACTCCATGACAAAAAGGATTAAAACTCCTAATCCTTCTTCTCCTAGTAATAACTCTATTACAAGATAAATGTGCAATACGTCTACTACACCAACATCCAACAACCTCTAACTGAGATAACAAGCTAACTCTAGTTTCAATATCACCTAACTCTAGGTAACAACAATAAGTTTGAAAGCTAAAGTAAAATGGATACTAATAATAGACATCAATAGTAGGCAACATTTGTAATCAAAAGATAACAACTTAAATACAACAAGAATATGAAATATAACTTGTGAGCGATCAATTTCCTGTTGCAAGTGAGGCTTTGATTCAAGAGCTTCAATAGAATATATTTATTGTGAGAATATAGAATCTTGGTTATCTTATTGTGGAATATGAGCAATATATATGAGACGATAATACCTAAGATGCATCTCATTGGTTGAGATAGACAGTGCAGCAGCTTTTCTCACCAACTTTTGTACTATTGTCCAGTTGTGCACGACAGCAAAATGAATGTGGTAAACTAGGTCCCTAAGTAACTGCAACTTTGTTATCACATATTCTTCAGCAACCAGGTCCCAGTTTATAATTTGTCAATCATTTTGTATCTCCTAAGGAAAGACATAATTACTTAATAATTTTTTTCTTTCTTTAGAAGAATTGGTAGCTAATATTAAAGAACTAATGATCCTCATAGAACAAAATAGAGTGTATATCATATTATCCCACAATGATACTTGTCTGGGGAAACTTAGGAATATTAAAGAGAGAATAAAAGAAATGCTTATTGCTGAAGCAATATTATTGAATTTGGCCGCACTAATTGAGTGTTACAAATCCTACATGCTTTTTAAGATTTCCTCTAATGCTTCTAGGAATTATCATGTGAATATCACTACCATCATCATGATGCATAGTTCTTTGCATCATTTTGGACAATACAACTCTTGCTATGTCTGGTGAAAATATTGATGGACATGAGATGCATTATTTTACTGCAGGAGATGAATAGTTATGTATGGAAAATGAGATGGGGAACACAAATCCATCAAGAAATCAAGGTGAGTTTCAAAATTTTATGAGCAAGTTTAGGATTTCTATTCCATCTTTGAATTCAAGAACCTATCACTCTCCCTGGTCCCTAATATTTATTTTAGCAAACTAAAATTTTATGATTAAGGCTATTCAAAATCTTTCATAAGAGGTGTGCAAAAATCTTAAACATAGATAATATGTCAACAAAAACCTAAAGGTAATAGCTTGATATTTTGATGTTTGTATTTCATACTAACAATATTCAACATAGAAAAAAAGTTCTTGTTAGTGAATAAAGCGTCCATGGAAAAAGAAACATAATTCAGGAATTTTATTAGAAAGCGCTCATAGATAATTATCGTAAAAATTAGACTATTCTAGAGACTTTACTAGAAAACTATGCTATTAATTCACAAGACTATTCTAGAAATTTTAACTAGAAAACTATGATATTCGTTCTTCCAAAAACTCACTTTAGATATTTTTCACACTACCCCTTAAAGTAATTTTTTGAAAGTTATCCCAAACTTATTGCAGAAGAACTCAAACGAAGATTTGAACCATGCCTTGGGGGGACTTTTAGAAGTTTTTTTCCAACTTCTCTTTCTTCTTCCCAATAATGAAGATTTTTCATCATTGATTTGTCCTTGTTGAGTTTTATGATGTTGACTTTTTGAGCTCCCACTTTCTCTGAACTACTGCATAACTTCATTATCAGAGACACATATATGATGGAAAAGTTTATCGCTCTAGAATGCAAGATTTTAGAACATACTTTTTTTGAAGTAACTCCATTACACAAGGATATTTTATCAGACTCCTCATTTGATTCGATGATGATCTGATCATCAATTTTTCGTGAAGCCTCAGTTCCATAATTAAGATCCACCACTAGCTTTTATTTTTATCTCTTTAATTATATTGTATGTCTCTCCATATGAAATTGGGACTGGTCTTTCAAATTAATCATTCATTTGATCTTTAGCTTCTATATCAACTTTCAAAATTTTCTCTGAGCTTGTGATTGACCTTGATACGCTAGATGATTGATCAGAGACTTCAACTTCCATTACATCTCCCTTAATTCTTTTTATAATAAAGTCATCACTAGCATATAGATCTATATACATTGTCTGCTCAAAATCTACTTCAATATCCTCCACGTCTAGACTTTTATTGTCATTTTTAGGATTTGCTTCTTTAATTTCCTTGATAGCAGATATTTTGTCACCTATCTAAATGGCTTCAAAATTTTCTCGCTTCTTATCAGTTCCTTTCTTCTCCACATGATGGATTGTATTATATCCGATCCAATCTCATTCTAAATTTATCAAAGCCAAGGAATTTATCGCTCGACTCGCAGCTGCTAAACATCTTTCCCATCCTTCTTCTTCTTCAATAACTTTTTCAGTTAGATCCATAATACTCTCTGTGACTCGATAATATCTTCTTATGTGTCCTACTTTTCCACACCGATAACATCTGAGAGGCTTCTTACTATAATTATTAAAAGACTCTTCCTTTATTTCAGGCAAGCTTCAGAATTGAGAGTAAGGCATATCTCTTGTTTTTCCTTTAATGTTACAAAAGCATTTCCTTCCCTTTATTTGACAAATTCACCAGCCAATTATTTCGCTAGTAGCTCCTGTGAAAATAATAAATTCTCAAATTCCTCCAAGGATGGTTATTGAGTTTATGTATGTCACGCCCCAAAATCCCATCAGGCCGGACTGGCACCCGAAGCCGAGAAGGCCCGGGAGAACCCGTTCAAATACCTGTACTTTCCCTTACATGTCACCAAAAATTTGGACAGCACTTCGTTGCATATAGAAAGATCTAATTACCTGTATCAGCACAACACGCACAAATATATATATATAATACTTGGCCGTCGGGGCCACCACATATACAGATATAACATCACTATATAAACTTCCATGACTTTACCCTTCCTTATGTCTACAAAGCCTCTAGGATATACATGACATAACTAGGGTCAGGACAAACCCCCGCCCACACATGACTCTTGTACAATAACAAAACATAAGGAACCGACTCAGAAATCTCCAAAGCAAACTGGAGCTCACCAACAATAGTTGTATGACCTGCCTCCTACTTGTGTGGTGTATGAGCTGAGGTACCTGTGCCTGCAGCATGAAATGCAGGTCCCCGTGGGGGACGTCAGTACGAAATATGTACTGAGTATGTAAAGCTGTAGATAATCACATATGATATAGGAGCTCAATAGAAATCCGAAACAAGTGAATAAATCGTAATAGGAGTGGACCACACTTACTAGAACTTGTGACAACCTGTACATTGAATTTATTCAATCACTTTACCTTCGTTCTTAACATCTTTGTAATCATTATTGTACTGTACTGTGACCATTAGGCTACCCCCAGTACATATCAACTGGGGTCGACCCATGCTAGGCTTATGCCCCTAGGATACCACTCATAAACACATAAATAGAGATCGACCCATGCTAGGCTTATGCCCCTGGAATACCACCCGATAAGAGAGAACTTCCATCACTTAGTTCAATTAATCTTTGAGATTGTTATTTTGGTCGCCACCACATTTTTGATACTTTGAAACAATGATACATCAATAGGAACCAAGTAATAGACCTTCTATACAATAACGATGTAATAAAGACTCATTGGTACATCAACAATATGTTTCAGAATCAGCAATATATCCGATGTAATAAAGACTCATTATATCCGAAACTTATCCGTTTTTGGAAATCTTTATATCGTTGGAAAGCTTATTCAATAACCTTCGTATGGAACCATCGACGGGCAAATTCCCCTATAAATAAAATAAAAAAATTAATTCCATATAAATAAGACCAATACACGTACTTGAATACGCCAATACATGTACTTGAATAAGGAGTGTTACAATGTAATACCCCATATTTTCCTAGCTTAATTTATATCTCAATACATGAGTTATCCTATATAAAATTTTAGAAATACTCAGTATTTTTAAGTTTAGAGATTACCAATGTGTAGAAAATTCAGTCGATATAAGATTCGCTCAAATCTAATACTCGAGTGAAGAGTTATAGCCATTTTTGAAAAATATTGTACCACCTGGTACATCACCGCATCGCAGACCCAGGCCAAATGGCAATTGTCAAATCCAGTGAAGCTTAGTGGTTCCACCACGTTGCGCCAAAGTTTGATTTTACAATTGTCCTTTTTACACAGTTTCCAGCCAAGATCCAGTGGCTTACCGCGATGCCACCGCATCGCTGTGGAAGTCAAAGTTGGTACTTTTTAGTGATGAATTTTAATTGTTCCCAGAGGTAATTGGGTATTTTTTTCATGACCCAAATTAGTCTTTAACACAAAATTTACTCCTAATTAACCTAGTCACATCATTATTCACTTATTCTTCCCCAAATTAAAAGCATTCTCTCTCAACGGGCAAAACCCTAGCTTCAAGAAATCAAGAACAAAGTCAAGAATTTCTCCAAGAATGAACATTCCAAGGTATTTTACGTGTTCATTCATGGGTTCCTTTCACCCATGAAGTCCAAGAACCTCTTTTAAACTTATAAGATCTCAGATTTATGAATTTCATGCTTGAAATTGATTTTACTCATGTTCATGATAGTAATTGGGTTTTAATTCATGATTAATTATAAGTTCCCATGAAATTAAAATAGTTTATGTGATGAATTATAAGAATTCTATGCTAAACCCTTGAATTTGCAATTGAGTATTATATTCATGATGTTCATGTGTTGTCCATTATCATGTGAAATAATCCATGCTCCCCACTAATCCACTATGCGGAGAATGTGGTAAGAATCATAAGAGTATGTGTAGGGTCGGCAGTGATGTGTGTTATGGATATGGCAAGCCAGGCCATAGGATCAGAGGTTGTCCTTAGTCAGGTTCATAGGGTTAGTACAATCGTGCCCCAGCTCAGTCTGGTCGCCCGAATCAGTAGAGTGCCACCTCCAGTGCCACCAGTGGGCAACGCCCAGATAGGCTTTATGCACTTTAGTCCAGACAAGAGCAGGAAATTTCTCTTGATGTGGTCACTGGTACGTTATAGATATTCAATTTACATGCTTATGCCTTATTAGATCCAAGAGCTTCTTTGTCTCTTGTAACTCCTTACATAGCAGTCAACTTTGAGGTCAGACCAAAAATCTTAACAGAGCCTTTCTCAGTGCCTACCCTAGTAGGTAAACCTATTCCAGCTAGATGAGTATACAAAAATTGCTCGGTTATGGTATTCCATAGAATCCCTTCAGTCAATTTCAGTAATAGAGTCATTAAGTTTTAATTTCTTGATCGATCAAGCATTGAATGAAAGGGTAGTACCTTGGTGCTTAAGAGTCAGACGTGTTTCCAAGATATTTTCGGAGTCCTACGATAGCATGTAACCCAGAATTATAAGTATGAACTCAAGAGTTTAGCAGCAGTAGAAGGGTTGGGATAGTGTTATCTAAATTCGAGCAGGCTATATTTATTTCATTGGGGCTAGTTGTATGAAAGGGGACTCAATAAGTTTGAAGCAGTGTATGCAAGAATTTAAGTTTGTGGATTCGAAGCATATATTATGGATATAGTATGTGTAAGCTATGATGAAAGTTAGTCAATATTGGGGTTGCTATATGATGATTGTTGGGGCAATAGAATGCTAAGAATTGTGTATCAGAAGAAAGTACTAGTAGTGTGCCTTACATTATCAGGTGTAGTCCTTCATAATGGTTTTAGTGTTTATAAGTATTGTTATATCTTAGACTCTAGAGTAAAGTGGTTTCAATTTGATTTATAGGTTATTAAGTGGTTCACAGACTTAGAATCACGACTTTAAGCTAAGGGGGAGATGGTAGAACAAGTAACCAAGTAAGGTTTTCAGATTGTAGTAGTAGTGTCAATATGTGTAGAAAAGCAGTGGGAGAGGATGATGCCCAACCCGTCTTTAACTCAGTGCAAAATTTTGTACTTCATCTATCACAATATTTACTCATGCCTTACATATCATTTCTATGAGCATAACTCATACTCATGCACATTAACAAAAATCATGTATGCTTATAGTTTCTAGTATAAGGAGTTCTAGTTCACTCAGTGTTACAAATTATGTTCCATGAATACAGAAACTCCAAACTCAGTTCATGAAACTCATGACTCATGTACTCATGTCATGCTTTATAGTATGCTCAATTCCCATGACTCATGCTGCCCTCCTAATAATCAGCAAAATTCAGATTTATGTAATGTATACCCTCAGTTTTGATCTCTTGAAAAATCCATGATGTTTATATTCTATTCCTCAGGCCTCAATAAGTGTCAAGTTTCGTATAATGTTCATTCATGCTCCAGGTCCTCATGTTTTAACCTTCCAGTGACCTCTTCTTATGAAATGATGTAGTGATGATCAATTGCTTAAATGGGAGAGAGTAATAGCTTCATGTTAAGGAAAGATTGTTCCATGCTTGCTTTACTCGGGGCGTTATGATGATAGGCTTTAATGCCATGTTGGTGGGTAAGTGGATAAATGCATTACGAATTAGTGGATGGCTAGTAATAAGTTGTATTTAGTTATTGGAGGGGGGATCAGAAATTTCCATGAGATGAGAAGTTGAAAAACTGCAGAGTGTGATTGTATATTCAGATCCTCAATCTATGTCAGTCTCCATCACGTAGTTATCAGAACTCAGTATTCAGTTCCAGTACAGGCTCAGTTACCATCTTAGTTACAGTCTCAGTCACAGTCTCAGTCCAGTAATCAGATCAGTAACTCAGTTCAGTTTCAAGTTTACTTAACCATAGCGCACAATTATCAGTTATTCAGTTATCAGTATCTTAGTACCTCATTTTACTAACTATTTTAGAATCATGTTATACATTTGGTCTTGCATTCTCAAATAATACAGTTTTTCACAAATTCATGCTCAGCTACCTCATGTTACTCAGTCAGTCCTTACCTCATATGGATAATACTCAACAGTTTTGGTCCAGTTATTCAGACTAAGTACAGTTCAATCTTACCTGACCAGTATTAATCTATTAGTCATTCAGTTAATTAGATAAGTTAGTATGTTTATGCATTCGTGCTCAGTGCCCATGTGAAGGTTTTCAGTAGCCTCAAGTGAAATGCGGTGTTGAAGTAGAAATTATAGTTGAGGGAATAGTTGAGAAACGTGGATAAGATTGCAAGTTAGTAGTTGTAGTGCATAAGGCTTAGTAACTCTACCTTAAATGATGTTTTGTAGGCCTTGCTCCATATTGCAAAATTTTAGCCATGCTGTGATTTCTTATTCAAATGTCTTATTTGGACCATACCAAGATTCCTTGCTCCCTAAAGTCGTTAGAACTTTATAGAAAGAGTGTTAAAGAAATGCTCTAGTCGAATATAAGTTTTCAGCCTGAGTTAATCCGTAAAGCTAACAATTCAGTTTAGCAATCAGGAGGACAAGTTTGTATGGTTTCGCATCTTCCATTTAGTCGTACTATCCGAAGTCTCATGAATATGACTATTCCAAGATGGAGCATCCTGGTAGTTGCGAATTCAGCTCAGTACATATATCACGCCTCAGTTTCATATCCCAAATATTCTATTCAGTCACGATTCAGTTTGTAGGTGCCCCGTGCATCATCTCAGCCTTTCCTTAGTACCTCAGTCAAGTCAGTATCCTTCGAGGAAAATAATATCCCAAGGGGGAGATGCACTATAATCCCACAAGCTTTCATATCCTAAACCTTCCAATTCTTCTTCACGTAACAAGATCCAGTTTGGAGTAATGAGTACTCATAAGTTGACTCTCTCATTCCAATCCCAGTCGTATAACCACCCCCACGACATGGCATGTATCCAAGAAATCAGTTCAGTTTATGATTTTCAGTTCATGTATCATGTTTCAGGCTCAGTTAAGTTCTCATATTCCCTTCATGCATGTTCAGTAAATAATCTCAGGTTCATCAGTATACTCAGCTTAAGGTAACAGTCTTTCTTAGATTTACTCGATCCCCTATTCAGTTATAGTTACAAAATAGGTATTCATTACCGTATATATTATCTTTGTGACAGTCATGCATTCATGAATCAGTTTAACCATGTACCCCTACATCAGATATGCATGTTCAGTATGAAAACTCGACTTACCAGTAGTTTCAATCATGTATTCCATGTATCAGACATGCATGTTCAGAGTGTAAACTCAGTTTATTAGTGTTTCTCAACTTAATCAGTCTCATTCGAGAACGAATGTTCCCAAGGGAGAGATATTGTAATACCTCATATTTCCCTAGCTTAATTTAACTCTCAGTACATGAATTATCCTCTACAAAATTTTCAAAATACTCAGTATTTTTAGGTTTAGACCTTACCAATGCGTAGAAAATTCAGTCAGCTTTCCAACGATATAAGATTCGCCCAAATTCGATACCCGGGTGAAGAGCCAGGCCAAATGGCAATTGTCAAATCCAGTGAAGCTCCGTGATTCCACCATGTCGTGCCAAAGGTTGATTTAACAATTGTCCTTTCTACACAATTTTCGGCCAAGAACCAGTGGTTCACCGCGATGCCATCGCGTCGTTGTGGAAGCCAAAATTAGGACATTTTAGTGATGAATTTTAATTGTTCCCAGGGTTAATTGGGTCTTTTTCCAGACCCAAATCAGCTTTTAACACAAAATTTACTCCTAATTAACCTAGTTACATTATTATTCACTCATTTTTCCCCAAATTAAAAGCATTGTCTCTCAACAGGCAAAACCCAAGATTTAAGAAATCAAGAACAAAGTCAAGAAATTCTCCAAGAACCTTCAAGAATTAATATTCCAAGGTATGTTAGGTGTTCATTCATGGGTTCTTTTCACCCATGAAGTCCAAAACCTCTTTTAAACTTACAAGATCTCAGATTTATGAATTTCATACTTGAAATTGATTGTACTCATGTTCATGATAGTAATTGGGTTTCAATTCATGATTAATTATAAGTTTCCATGAAATTAAAATAGTTTATGTGATGAATTCTATGAATTCCATGCTAAACCCTTGAATTTGCAATTAAGTATTGTATTTATGATGTTTATGTGTTGGCCATTATCATGTGAAATAATACATGCTCCCCAAGTGTTTGCTAGAATGTCCATGAGAATTAAATGGTAAAATCATGACATGCTAGCATATATACATGTTTATGTCCTACAACTATTTGATAAAATATCTCTATGAATGAATTATGAACAACTGAACATTGTTATGCTTTTCAAGATTATGCTATGCTCTACTTTCACGCTATCGAGTCCTGGGGGTATCTAATACCCAAAAAATCTAGTTGTTTACCTAGAGCTATAGTAGTTACAGAATAGTCTCAGTAGTGTCACGATCAATAGCACTCTCAGTCAGTTATAAAACTCAGTAAACTCAGTTATACTTAGTTCTACAGATTTAGGACTGTCAGACATAGTCACCCAGTTATCAGTAATTCAGTTATCAGTAGTCTCAGATATCAGTTACTCAGTATCAAAAATCAGTACTCATCTTCAATAAAAGCTTAGATATAGTATATACATACATAAATGCATAGTATTGTATTCTCAGTACTTACAGCAGTTTCAGTTATCCATGTGTCCATGCTCAATTTTTCCATATCATTCAGTCAGTTATTGTTCATGCATATGAACCTTTGCATTCAAACTTACCTCATCTAGCATACCAGTATATTCCACGTACTAACTCATACTTTCTCCTTGTGCTATGATGTCTCATATCATAGGTTTGGACGCTCAGGTTCCTGACGGTGCTTAGACAAATTCAGTCAGTAATATCAGATTCAGTAGTGATTCCTCATCTATCGAGGATATGCTTTTATTTTAGTGTTACGGTAGCTTCAGTATTTCATTAGTTGGAGTTAGTTGGGGGCTTGTCCCATTAACTCCGCTTTCAGACAATTCAGTTAGAGGCTTTTCAGACTAGACTATCAGACAGTATTTAGTTTTTCAGACTATTATTACAGTTGATATTCTTTATCAGTATTCAGATTTTGAACCTTATGGCAATTCAGACCACTTTTCATATTATTTTTAGTATTATTATTCAGTGCTCACAGCAGATATCAGTCATTGGTTAGCTTATGGTCCTTCGGGGTTGTAAGCACCGTGTAGCATCTGGGGTACAGACTCTGGGCGTTATAGTTTATCCCAAAATTAATGTCATAAAGGAAATATATTCTGGTTTCAAACCATGAATAATATTCTTCTTATCATGCTTCAGAGATAGCCTCATCCGAATTTATTTAAGAGATCTCAAAATATAAATTCTTAATTCTTAAGAAATACTCGTCAATAGAAAGATTACCTTGGTTGGCGTTAGCCAATTCATTCTCTAATATCTATAGCTGAGTTTTATTTTTCTTGTTGAATAACTGATTGTGCGTCCTCCATATTTCATCAGCTATTTGATCCTTATAATATGATCGAATAAAATAGAGGATATGGATCTCTTCAAGATAAACTTCATTTTTGCATTAGTCTACTTTCACTTTTTATATGCACCATCATTTTCTGGTCTGTCGTCAGGACTTGTGTTACTTCTGTTGACAATATCCTAAAAGTCCTCACCCATAAGTTATGATTCCATACATGTCCTCCATATCTTGTAATTAGACTGATTCAACAACTTCATTCTCAGTCCATTACCACGATCACTAAAATCTATAGAAAGGAACCAGTTGAATCTACCACTAACTTGATCTTGAATGAAGTTCAAAATCCAACATGTGGCTATGACTCTGATTCCATGTAGAGAATAGCAAAAAAAAGGTGTAATTGGGGAGACATTTTACTAGCCCAAGATCGTTAACTAAGATCGAAAGATTCAACTAAATAAGAGGAAGCTATGAAAGAGAAGCTTAATTATGGAAGAAGCTAACTTCTTGAATTGGATTGTTTTTTGGTTGGATACAAATGTACAGGACCCTTCCCTATTTATACTAGTCTGTGGATGGTTCTAGATATTCTTCTAGATACATCTACAAGAATATTCTAGAAAACTTTATCTTCTAGCTATCTAAGAATAATCTAGCTATTTTTCTAAGATAATTATCTTAATATTATGATAGAGTATTCTAGAAACTTTACTAGAAAACTATGATACTAATTCACAAGACTATTCTAGAAATTTTAACTAGAAAACTATGAGATTCATTCTTTCAAAAATTCACTTTAGATATTTTTCAGTGATTATGCAATGAAGGTAGCGAATATAGCTAAGGCAACTAAAAATGCAAGTATTCAAACTAGAGTCTCCCTTGCTAAGCACCAACATCCTGTGGAAGAACCAATATATGTTGAAGAATTTTTTCAAATAGTGGCTAAAAAGGAAAAAGTGGTAGTTAATACTCATGAACAAATAAAAACTAGTGTCAATGCATGAGAAGGCGAAAGAGTTGAAAACTCATGTAGCACAGAACAAACAGATAAGTGCATATTGCAGCTAGGCACATTTAAATCAAGAAATGAAGTGTGTATAGAATCGTCTCCACGATATCCAGATGGAATGATGCAGGGATCTTATGTCGCTAAATAGTGGAACGCAGGGTGTGTTTGGTATGAAGAAAAATGTATTCCATGGAAAATATTTTCCTAGAAAATGTATTCCATGGAAAATATTTTCCTAGAAAATGTTTTCTTGGAAAATAAGTTGATTTATTACTTGTTTTCTTATGTTTGGTTGGTGGATGAAAAATATTTTCTAGTGTTTGGTTGGTGAATGAAAAATATTTTTCAGAAAATACATTTTAGTGTTTAGCTAAATAGTAAAAATACGTTTTAGAAAATTATTTTTGACCCTGAAAAAATACTTTTTTTAGGGTCTGTTCGATATGAAGGAGGAAAAATATTTTCTAGAAAAATGAGTTATTTCTTACATATATTCTTGTGTTCGTTATGCAGATTGGGTAAGTATATAATTTCTAAAAGTATTTGTATATGTTTAACAAAAATAATGAGAACGAATAGGATAAGAAGGGTGGGATAAGAAAAAAAAATGAATATTTTTTTAAAAAATAAATTAAAAAAATTAATTTTGGGGGGGAAGGGAGTTGGTAGGTGAGAGTTGAGATTGTCAAAATAGATAGTAAGGGCGAGGAAAAAAAATTGATCTTTTATAAAAATAAATTAATTTTTTTGGAAGGAGGGAATAGTAGGGGGTAGGTGTTGGGATAGAGAGTAAGAATGGGGTAAAAAAACATTTTTTTAAAAGGGGGGAGGGGAGGTTGTTAGGGGTGGGGCCGGGTAGCGGATGGAAAGAAAAAAGTTTGAATTTTTAAAAAAAAAAAAATATTTTTTAAGAGAGTAGAGGTTTGAGTTTCGAGTTAGAGGATAAGGTAAGAAAAAATTTGAAATAATTTTTATGAATGGGGGTTGGTAGGGAGTGGGAGTCGGGGTAGGGAAGTGTGGATGGGGTAAGGAAAAATTTTAAAAAATTTAAAAAATAAATTTAAAAAATTTAATTTTTTTTAAGGGGGGGGAGGGGGTTGTAGGGTGGAGGGTCAGGTCGGGGGAGTTAAGAAAAAGTTTTAAATTTTTTTATAAAAATTAAATATTTTTTTGTGGAAGGGGTGGGGTGGGGGAGTATGGGTTTGGGTAGGGGGATGAGGTAAGAAAAAAAAATTTAATTTTTTTTTGGATGGGGGTGGTAGGGGTGGGGGTAGGGGATTGGGAGTCGGAGTAAGGATGGGTGATTTTGAGTGTTGTATGAATATTTCAACATAAAAGTGAGGTTGAAAGAGAGTTTTGGAAAATGTTTTTCTTACTTTTTGAAGGGGAGTCATTTTCCTTAGATTTGAGGAAAATAAGTTGATTTGAAAAATATTTTTCAAAACCTTTAAGCCAACCAAACATGAGAAAATTGAAAAATATTTTTCAGAAAATGTTTTCCTTCGTACCAAACACACTCACAGTGTTTTACACGTTAAAAGAGCATATTGGATGTGAACTCCTTGCCATTGAGGACTCTGATGTTTGGGCGCAAACTCCTGGCTTACAAGAAAGTAAGAACTTGGAGAATCCAAAATTAGAGGCAGAAGATGAACACAAAGTGTAGAAAATATCAAAGTACTAGCTTTTATCAATAGAGAAATGTTACCACTCTTTCAACATATAGCCCCTTCTAAAGCACCAGAAATTAGGAGAAAAAGGTTTAGTGTTGAATCAAATTCAGCGAAATCAGGTAATGAAATTAAGCTTGGAAAGTCTTCAAGCTTTGATTTTTGTGTCTCTAATGATGCTATGAAGAATCAAATTAAACTCCATTTTTTTCTCCTAAGAAGACACTAACAAGAAGTTTATCATTAGGCTCAACCACAAAGTTCTCAAACTCAATAATAAGATCAGAATATTGCAAAAACTTATTAGAATATGAGGTTATGGTAGTTGACGAAAAGACAAATAGGATAGAAAAAAGTAAAAGAACCCCAAGTTTGGGATTGTTGAAGACTAAAGGAAATAGTGAATCTAAATCAGAGACTGACTCAAAGACTTCATCACCAAAGGAACTTTATCTAACTTCACTAAAAGGAAGCGGAAAGTGCCAACATAGATCATCCTTCTTCAGTAGTTGTTGTTGGGTTCTGTTGGTGTGAATGAAAAATGGAGGGACACAACTCTTTGAAGAAAAGACACATTATTTTGGAAAATGAGTGACTGTTCGGATAGTTGTGTCTATTCATAAAAAGACATAATGTTACAAATGAACAGACATAACTCTTCCAAAGGATACACCTTTCGGATGAACCATTGCCACCTTTTGGAAGGGGCACTTTATGGGCTATATAAACCTGTATTTTTTCCACAGGTTTAGTATGAAAAATTTCTGCATAAGAAAAATATTATCTTGCTTCTAAAAACGCTGTGAGATCATTTCCTGTTGAGTGAGTTCGAAGAAAAACAGAAAGTTTGAGGTACCGCTACATTCTAGTTGTGAAGCCATTTTATTCTGGGAGAAAAATTCCGCAACCTCGGGTACTTGAGGGGAATTATTTCCTTAAGGACACTCCGTGAATTCGGATGACTTGGCTATATTTCTGCTTTATCTATTTTTCTTAAAAATTACAGAATAACACACTTCTTTGAAAGGTTATTTTGATCTTGTGTTGAAGGTGTTGGAAAACTTCTAAAGTGTTCTTGAAAAATCGTGAACTAGTGTTGAAGTTTAGTGAACTAACATACAGATTTTCTTGTCCCCGAAAACAACAATCTTAAGGAAATAATTTTACTATTATGTGTATTTTTTCATGTACTATTTTTCCAGTAAATAGTTGAACTTCATATTGATAGTTCTTCAACTTTTTGAACTTGTGATTGAAGTTCTTGAAACTTCATTTTGATAGTTCATAAGTTGGTTGAACTTTTGTTGAAGTTCTTAACATTTGGTTTTGCTATTTTCCAGAAAATAGTTTGAACTTCATTTTGTTGATGTTCATAAGTTGGGTTGAACTTATTGTTAAAAGTTCAAAGTTGTAAATACAAAGTTAAAACTTCATTTGATTGTTCATATGTTAATTTGAACATGTGTTTGAAGTTATTATTGAAAAATACAAATTTTATCAAAATTGAGAAAATAAACATTAAGGAAAGTATAAAAATATTTATTTTTGTGCTTGCTTGGTAAAGGAAAAAAAATCTATCGCCATTTATAAATCAAGTATTTGATTAATTTGTATTGGTTCTGATTTTGTGGAGACTAAAATCTTATGATTTCAACGTCCTCGATTAGAAGAATATAAAAACTTCATCTAGAAATCAGTATGAGAATTCGGTTCGAAGAATATATAAAAATTTCACCGATTCATTAAGATCTCTGTATTGATTTCTAGAGTTTAAAATCTGTGGGATTTCACTCTGTTTGAATTTGATTATGATTTGAAGTCATAAAAACTTCGTCATGTTTCATAGTTCATTCAGTTGATGATTTGAAGATATAAAAACTTCATCATTGACTAGAAACAAGTTGACGAAAGATTAAATTTTTTATTGTTAGGTGTTGACTCTCAATAATGTTCTCCATGTTCCAACTATTAGGAAAAACTTAGTGTCGACAACACTTCTCACTAAAAATGGGTTTAAGTGTGTATTTATTTTGGAGAAAATTATAATAAGCAAGAATGAAACATATGTAGCAAAGGGCTACCTCAATGAGGGCCTTTTCAAACTTTATGTAATGGTTGTTGAAATGAAGAAAAATTAGGCTTCTTCTTACTTGCTAGAGTCAAACGATTTGTGGCATAGTCGTTTAGGACATGTCAAGTACAAAACCTTGCAAAAACTGATTAACTTAAAGGTTTTGCCAAACTTTGAGTGCAATAAATTAAAATGTCAAACGTGTGTGGAATCAAAGTATGCTAAATCCATATAAGTCCGTTGAAAGGAATTCCAATCCCTTAGACAATCCACAATGATATTTGTGATATGAAGTCAACACCATCTTGTGGTGGAAAAAAGTATTTTATAACTTTTATTGACGATTGCACACGATATTGTTATGTTTATTTGCTAGATAGTAAGGATGAAGCAATAGATGCGTTTAGGCAATATAAAACAGAAGTTGAAAATTAGTTAGAGAAAAAGATCAAAATGATAAGAAGTGATAGAGACGGAGAATATGAATCTCCCATTGCACAAATATGTGTAGAGAATGAAATTGTCCATCAAACTACAAACTTGTATTCACCTCAATCTAATGAAATTATGGAAAGAAAAAATCGAACCTTGAAGGAAATGATGAATGTCTTACTTATAAGTTCAGGTTTATCGCAAAACTTGTGGGGGGAAGCTATCCTTACAGCTAACCGAATACTCAATAGAGTGCCCCGTAGTAAGACTCAATCAATTCCATATGAAAAATAGAAAGGAAGGAAACCCAACTTGAAATATTTCAAAGTGTGGGGGTGTCTAGCGAAGGTCCAAGTTCCTATACCTAAAATAGTAAAAATAGGACCTAAAACGGTGGACCGCGTGTTCATAGGATATGCTAAAAATAGTAAAGCATGTCGATTTTTGGTTCATAAATTCAAACATTCGAATATCAATAAAAATACGATAATTGAATCAGATAATGCTGAATTCATTGAACACATTTATTCGTATAAAACTAGACATAAACAGTCTAGTGGTGGGTCTAAACTATCTCGAGATAAATCAAGTAAGAATGTACATAATGATGATAATCCAAGATGTAGTACACGTCAAAGAACGTCAACTTCGTTTGGATTGGATTTTGTAACATTTCTCTTAGAAAATGAACCTCAAACGTATAAGGAATCTATGTCGTCGTCAGACTCATCCTTTTAGAAAGAGGCAGTCAATAGTGAGATTAATTCAATCTTAAGAAACCATACGTGGGAACTGGTTGATCTTACTCTAGGAAATAAACCTTTAGATTTTAAATGGATCTTCAAAAGAAAAATAAAAGTGAATGGTACTATTAATAAATACAAGGCAAGACTTGTAGTAAAAGGCTTCAAACAAAAAGAAGGCCTTGATTACTTTGATACATCTCGCCAGTAACAAGGATAACGTTAATTTGGATGTTAATTACCTTGGAGGCGGTATATGATCTTGAAATCTATCAAATGGATGTGAAAATAGCATTCCTAAATGGAGAATTGGAAGAAGAAATTTACATGGAACAGCCTGAGGGTTTTATGGTTCCAGGAAAAAAAAATAAGGTATGTAAACTTGTTAAGTCACTTTATGGACTAAAACAAGCACCAAAACAGTGGCATAAGAAGTTTGACCAAACCATGTTGACAAACGGGTTCAAGATAAATGTGTTTACATTAAAGACACTCTAAATCACCAAGTCATTATTTGTTTGTATGTGGATGATATGTTGATCATCAGTAGAGACATTTCTGACATAAATACTACGAAACGAATGTTTGAGAGAAAGTTTGATATGAAAGACCTTGGGGTTGCGGATGTGATTATAGGAATAAGAATCCATAGAACTCCACAAGGGTTGGCATTGTCACAGTCTCATTACATTAAAAAGGTACTTGACAAATTCAAGTATTTCGAATTTGGTATTGCCAAGACTCCATTGGACATGAGCTTTGCACTTCAAAAGAATGAAGGTGAAAGTGACTCACGGTTGGAGTACAGAAGAGTTTTGGATTGTTTAATGTATCTCATGAATTGTACACAACCAAACATAGCATGTGCTATTAGTAAGTTGAATCGATACACGAGTAATCCCAATAAAACTCATTGGATGGTAATGAAAAGAGTTTTGAGGTATCTTAAATACACTCAAGACTATGTTTCGCATTATAATAAATATCCTGCGGTACTTGAAGGATATAGTGATGTAAATTGGATCACCGGATAAAACGAAGTAAAATCCACGAGTGGATATGTATTTACTATAGGTAGAGGAGCAGTCTCTTGGAAATCATCTAAACAGATATATATAGCTCGCTCTACAATGAAATCTGAGTTTATCGAATTGGATAAAACCGGTGAAGAAGCAGAATGGCTCCGAAATTTCTTGTAAGATATTTCTTATTGGCTCAAACCAGTGGCACCAGTATGTATACACTGCGATAGCCAAGCAAAAATAGGTAGGGTAGGGAGCATGATATATAGCGGTAAATCTCATCACATAAGATGGAGACATAGTACCGTTAGAGAACTTCTCTCTAGTGGAATTATCACTGTTGACTATGTAAAGTTAAAGGATAATATGTCGGATCCACTTACAAAAGGCCTGTCTAGAGAAGGAGTTGAGAGGATATCTAAGGGAATGGGTTTACGGCCTAGGACAAGTCAGCATAGCAGTAACTCTACCTAGCAGACTGGAGATCCCAAGAGTTAGGTTCAAGGAGATCAAACAAAGTTGTGTCTGGCAGGTTCAACATTGTCAATATATCCAACTCATTCTCATAATGTAGACAATGTTTAGTAAACAAGGATAAGACTTAAGGAGTGAAGTCTTTTAATGATTATCTAAATTTGGCAGATTTGGCCGAATAGTTTAATCTACAGGATTGAACGTTTAGAAATCACCTATGTGAGGGCGAAATCGAAGCTGCTTTAAGAAGAATATTAGTAAAGGCCTATTCTCTAAGCTCTCATGAGACCGGGACGTGTTCATAGCTGAAACGAATAAAATTGTAAGAACCATAAACGGTAAAAGGCTGATTGTGTAACATGTGTTATCTAGGTGTACATTAAAGCTCAACGGTTCAAAGATATCAAATATACTAATTGACCGAGTGTATCCGATGCATGTTCACTACGAAAAGCTCAAAGGGAAACCCACTTATCCAGATGCAATCAGTCTTTGCTTGATGATCACATACTTGTCTGTAAAGTTTTATAAAGAATAGTCATTCCCCATTCATGTGGGGGATTGTTGGGTTATATTAGTGTGAATGGAAAATGGAGGGACACAACTTTTTGAGGAAAAGACAAATTATTTTGAAAAAAGAGTGACTGTTCGGATAGTTGTGTCTATTCAGAAAAAGACACAATATTTCAAATGAACAGACATAACTCTTCCAAAGGATACACCTTTCGGATGAACCATTGCCATCTTTTAGAAGGGGCACTTTATGGCTATATAAACTTGCATTTTTTCCACAGGTTTAGTATGAAAAATTTCTGCATAAGAAAAATATTATCTTGCTTCTAAAAACGCTGTGAGATCATTTCATGTTGAGTGAGTTCGAAGAAAAACAGAAAGTTTGAGGTACCGCTACATTCTAGTTGTGAAGCCATTTTATTCTGGGAGAAAAAATCCGCAACCTCGGGTACTTGAGGGGAATTATTTCCTTAAGGACACTCCGTGAATTCGGATGACTTGGCTATATTTCTGCTTTATCTATTTTTCTTAAAAATTACAGAATAACACACTTCTTTGAAAGGTTATTTTGATCTTGTGTTGAAGGTGTTGGAAAACTTCTAAAGTGTTCTTGAAAAATCGTGAACTAGTGTTGAAGTTTAGTGAACTAACATATAGGTGGAGGAGCAGTCTCTTGGAAATCATCCAAACAGACATGTATTGCTCGCTCTACAATGAAATCTGAGTTTATCGCATTGGATAAAGCCGGTGAAGAAGTAGAATGGCTCCGAAAGTTCTTGTAAGATATTTCTTATTGGCTCAAACCAGTAGCACCAGTATGTATACACTACGATAACCAAGCGGCAATAGGTAGGGCAGGGAGCATGATATATAACGGTAAATCTCATCACATAAGATGGATACATAATACCGTTAGAGAACTTCTCTCTAGTGGAATTATCACTGTTGACTATGTAAAGTTAAAGGATAATATGTCGGATCCACTTACAAAAGGCCTTTCTAGAGAAGGAGTTGAGAGGATATCTAAGGGAATGGGTTTACGGTCTAGGACAAGTCAGCATGGCAGTAACTTTACCTAGCAGACTGGAGATCCCAAGAGTTAGGTTCAAGGAGATCAAACAAAGTTGTGTCTGGCAGGTTCAACATTGTCAATATATTCAACTCATTCTCATAATGTAGACAATGTTTAGTAAACAAGGATAAGACTTAAGGAGTGAAGTCTTTCAATGATTATCTAAATTTGGCAGATTTGACCGAATAGTTTAATCTACAGGATTGAATGTTTAGAAATCACCTATGTGAGGGCGAAGTCAAATCCGCTTGAAGGAGAATGTTAGTAAAGGCCTATTCTCTAAGCTCTCATGAGACCGGGACGTGTTCATGGCTGAAACGAACAAAATCATAAGAACCATAAACGGTAAAAGGCTGATTGTGTGACATGTGTTGTCTAGGTGTACATTAAAGCTCAACGGTTCAAAGATATCAAATCTACTGATTGACCAAGTGTATCCGATGCATGTTCACTACGAAAAGCTCAAAGGAAAATCCACTTATCCAGATGTAATCAGTCTTTGCTTGATGATCACATACTTGTCCGTAAAGTTTTACAAAGAATAGTCATTCCCCATTCATGTGGGGGATTGTTGGGTTTTATTGGTGTGAATGGAAAATGGAGGGACACAACTTTTTTGAGGAAAAGACATATTGTTTTGGAAAAAGAGTGACTGTTCGGATAGTTGTGTCTGTTCAGAAAAAGACACAATGTTTCAAATGAACAGACATAACTCTTTCAAAGGAAACACCTTTCGGATGAACCATTGCCACCTTTCGGAAGGGGCACTTTATGGCTATATAAACCTGTATTTTTTCCACAGGTTTAGTATGAAAAATTTCTGCATAAGAAAAATATTATCTTGCTTCTAAAAACTCTGTGTGATCATCTCCCATTGAGTGAGTTTGAATAAAATCAGAAAGTTTGAGGTACCGCTACATTCTAGTTGTGAAGCCATTTTATCCTGAGGGGAAAATTTTGCAACCTCGGGTACTTGAGGGGAATTATTTCCTTAAGTACACGGAGGACTTGGCTATATTTATGCTTCATCTATTTTTCTTAAAAAATACAGAATAACACACTTCTTTGAAAGGACATTTTGATCTTGTGTTGAAGGTGTTGGAAAACTTCAAAAGTGTTCTTGAAAAATCGTGAACTAGTGTTGAAGTTTAGTGAACTAACATATAGATTTTCTTGTACCCGAAAACAACAGTTGCATCTGTTGCACGACAATAATTCATCGAGTTAAATAAGATAATTATTTATTTTCTATTATTTCATATGGTTTGTTTTGGTTTTTCATTCGACACTTTTCATCGCAATGGAGTGTCAAGAAGAAGTATAAGCCTACAAGATACTAAAATTTTGGAAAGAATGGAGGAGTAAGAGTGAGACGACATGATGAATGTATGAGTGGCGACTGCTTTATAAATTATACTCATACTTTTATCCCTCTTTCTAGTACTCCTTGATTTAAACCATTTTTATATTGAAATTTCATCACATTTTACTTACAGGAAATAGTTATGAGGTTTCAAGAGGACATTGTAACATGATAGGTGGTGTAGTTGTCCTTTGTATTACAATGTTCAGTTTCTTGTATCATGTATTGAAGCCTTATACGTACATTGCACGTAAATGGTACCTGACTTTTTTCCCTGTTGATCCTGCCAAGAATTAATGAGTCCTCAGTATACGCAAATTAAATGCACAAGAGATCAACCAATGCACGGATTACCCAATTTATGCTGCTACCTAGACGTTTTAGCATAATGAGGTTGGTCCTTGGCTCGAGTTCTCGAATGATGAAAGCTCATACTTCCTCCGTCTCAAATTATCTGTCTCAAATTGAGATGGCACATTGATTAAGAAGAATAATTAATAACATGGCTAGTTTACCATAGTACCCCTACTAAATGATGTTTACAATTTAATTTGAAGAAAAAGTAATTAATGCAAAGGGTAAAACATGGAAAAGAAACTGTTTCTTCTTGATTAATAAAAAAAGACAAATAAAATGAGAAATCAAATTAGGAAATTTGGGACGGAGAAAGTATTATATTTCAATATAGCCAATAACCTTGTAGCCCCTGCTTCTATTGCACTAAGGGGTCGTTTGGTGTGAAGTACTAGAGTAAATAATTTCAGGATAAAATAATAGTCTCGGGATAAAAATTTGAATACATTGTTTAGATGCTAATATTTGGATTAACTTATTTCGAGACTAATAAGTAGTACCGGGATAAGTTATCCTCACATTTGGTGGGATAACAATCCCATTATAATTTATACTTGGAATAAAACTATAAAATGACAAGATTAACCCCAAACTCATTACAAACACATTTATCCAATCTTCTTCATCTCCTCTTAGTTCTTCAATCTCTAATTATTGCTTTTGAAATTGAAAAAATATTATTGATATCTACTTGATTATCTAAAATGCGCTACTTATGACAAATTAAAAAGACTAAAATATCTTACTTTGGAACAATGAAAATATATGACTAAGAAAAATTAACCTCTTATTAATTGAACTTTGCATTTTTTTTCATCCCATTGCTTGTGAATTTTATAAACGTATACGTTATTTTCTTATATAAAGGATCAAAATGCACAATTAACAAATTAAAAATCAAAATATGTTAGATTCATTCATAATAAGGATCAAAACTAGATACTATAATTTTTCATATATCCGACAAAATGTAGGTACTATAATTTTTTAAGCATAGAAAAACGGAATTCAACATCAATTTTTTTCTTCCAAGTGTTATTTTTGTGAAATGATAACACAAAAAGTTCTTATTACACAATAAAAAGATTAATTAAAGTAAGTAGAATTTATAATAATAATTACCATTCACTGGTAATTTGTAAAATATTTTAGCAACTACAAAGGTGTTGCCTTGTTTTAATACACTTTATTGTTTCACAATCGACTTCATTTTTCAATTACATATTTTAAATTAAATAGTTTTTTAATCACTTGAAAATTGATATTGTATATATCAATTAAAATGAACTTTAATATTCTATATTATATGAGTGATATGTGTTTAAATGAAGTGACATAAACAACAAATCTTCTTTTACTTTAACAAACTTAAGTTGAAAGTTTTTATTTCAAACTAAATAAGATCGTATAACACACGGCATAATCATGGGAAGGCACATGCAAAAAAATTAAAGTTAAATAAGATGAAAGTTTTATTTTTAAAATACACACGATATAATCATGAAAATGCACACACACACACACAAAAAAAAGAAAAAAAAAAAGCTAAATAAGATGAAATTTTTATTTTTAAAAATAAATAGTTAAAGCTTAAAAAGAAATATATAAAAAAAAACGTTAAATAAGATGGGGGTATTTTGGTAATCAATTAATTTATTCTTAGAAATTATACCATGCATATTACTTTGAATACAACAAACCAAACACTCAATAAGAAATAATTTCATCATAACTAATCTCACTATAACTTGTTCCATCATAATTTATCCCAACATAACTAATCTCAGCATAACTACATTCCCAACCAAACGAGCCCTAAGTGTAACCTCTCTTTCTTTGTCCTTGTACTACTCTTCCACCCAATGTTTTGAATTCGTTATGATCTTAACTATATCCACAATATTTATATAACTGCAGTTTCTTAGATTTGTGTTCCTAGCTCGCATTTGTTCCACACAGCATGGTTTGTAGTTCTTTCTAATAACGTTAGAGTCCATTAGAGACTCGCATTGGTTGAGAAATGGTCCACTTGTAAGGACTTGGCAATTCTTCCAGACTCATGAATTAATTTTTGAGGTTGAATTCGCCCCCCCCCCCCACACACACACACAGTACCACAGTATCATATCTTTACATATAAATCCTTCCAGAAAATAAAGCTATCATCCAAGAGAATACAAAAGCCCCTTGTTATGCTCAAATAGTTTGGTTACATTGGGAGAATTCAAATAGTTTTCACTTTATTTGAAATTTATAGAATTAAAATTGAAGATGGAATTCGGTCTGGTTAGATTTTCTGCTTAGAAGGAAAAGAACACATTTGTGTATTTAGAACACTTCACTTTTTGAAGCACTTACTCCAAGTTGGATTAAATTCTATAACCGTACATTAATTTTGAAATGAAGTTAAAAAAGAAACTATTCAAGAAAAAAGTGCACAATTCTCGTGACCAAACGGCAACTTATACTCAAAATTATTATTTTCAATAAATTGACTCAACTTCTACGAAAATTGAATTTTTGTTCTTAACAATTTAAAGAAAGAGAGTACAATTTCAGAAATTAATAATAATAATAATCAGACATCCTACGATTTCTTGGTTGTTACAGCGACTAGTTTACAAAAATTAAACACATACTAGTAATGTAGAAGAACAACAGGGAGACTGATGATAAAAGAATAAATTAAAGAAGGAAATTATGAATATAATTAATTATTTAGAGCTTCTAATTAATTTCTATCCAACGTTCATCATCATTTTAACAAATTCATCAAAGTTGACTTGGCCATCACCATCCAAATCTGCTTCTCTAATCATCTGCTCAACTTCTTCATCGGTTAATTTCTCTCCAAGATTAATCATCACATGCCTTAGCTGCACATGACCAAAAAATAATTTCAATTAGTATAATGTTTTTATAAGTTCCTGTATTTCAACAAGGAAAAAAAAATGATAGAGATTAGTGTGTTTGGTACTCCACTTTTTTCAATTTAATTGATCAAAATATTTATTTAAAAAAAAATTATAGAAAAATAATTCTTTTAACCGGAGAAGGAAAAACAAGTTAAATTACATATATCAAATTCATGTTTCCTTGCCGCTAACACCCATCACTTAACCGCCCCATCCCTTGCCACCCCCACCCATCCACTCTTGTTTAATATTTTTCTAAATTATGCATAAATATTTTTGATATTATTTAATAGTAATAATTTAAAGAATGTCAAAAAAAGAGAAAGTACGATATTGGTCAGTGTGAACTTTCATTGGACGAAAAGTTGGTCTAGTGAGATACCCTTTTTTACTACAAACTTGGATTTGAAACAGCTGTGAATGACAGATCAAAATTCAAATTCACATGTGAACGCCTCAGCAGCCAAGGGTTAACAATCCCTTCACAAAACCCTAGCAGGTTGTGACAATGACAAGAATTAATTTATTTTTAATATCCATTAAGCATATGTACTCCCTCAATCCCATTTTTACCCGTTTCAAATTGGGATGACACAGCTATTAAGAAAATAATGATTGATAATATAATTTTATCATTTTACCCCTCTTAATTGTGTGTTGTTGTTAGTTTCAATATTAATGGATGACTAATACCAAAGCACCATTTATATTTTTAATGGTACTCCTCTCTGCAACATTTTTCAAGAATGTTAATAACAAGGAGTAATAAATTACACTAAGGGTATAATGGGAAAACAAATTGTCTTGTCTTGATAAGCAAAATAGGACAAGTAAAATGGGACATCAAATTAGAAAATTTGAAACAGATAAAATGGGACGGAAGAAGTATTTCTTTTTTATTTAATTAATCATTATGAAACTTTATGTTTTTGGTTGGGTCCTCGTCAACAATATACGAGTACTGGCCGTACATGATTGACTTACGAACTGTACTAATTATTCAACATGGATATTTGACGCCAAACTTTTTTTTTTGGAATGTAATCTCTTTTGTAAATAGACAAGACTAGTTACCCTATATATGTTGTGATTCTAATATATATCCAGATTTATTGCAAATTTGTGGTTTTTCATCAATAGTGGTGATTTTGAAATTTTCGAGTTGTTAAGTATACGAAGAAGTAAACACTTGAGGAAAAAAAAAAAAGATTCAACATAAAGTTTACATAGATAAAAAAAAAGATTGACCCATACGTTTATGTGGTGTACTTATGAATCTATGATCTAGAATTAGTCGATTCAAAATAATCACCGTTTAATTATATGAGTATTTTTATTTTATTTTAACTTTTCTACATTTGTATGCACGGACTGAGCTGAAATTAATCAACCTGATCAAACTACAACTAGTGTGAATAATAAGACTACTTAAATGTTGATTTATAGTATACATGGACAAAATTGAAGACTAACCTCGTTAGCAGATATGTAACCATTTTGATCTTTGTCAAACACCTTGAAAGCCTCTCTAAGTTCTTCCTCGGCATCAGTGTCCTGTTCCATAAAGAACAAAACATATACAGCTCTTAATAAAAACTTATGTTGCTTGAACTCTTCAAAATATTATTGTATTCATGTTGAATCTTTCAAAAGGACACTATTTTGGAGGTTTCCGACATGCATCCGGCGACATTTTAAAGACTCAGAGCACATAATTCTTCTCTTCTCATGCATATATAAATTTGCCCAATGATAAATTCAATTTACCTTCATTTTCTTGGCCATAAGGTTCAAGAATTCAGTAAATTCAATGGTACCGTTGCCATCAGAATCAACTTCAGTGATCATATCCTGCAGCTCTTCCTCTGTTGGATTTTGATCCAATGACCTTATCACTGTTGCTAATTCTTCTACCGTTATGCAACCTGCATTTACATATATCCAATGCATTAATTCAAACACCACATATATAATATATTCAATTCAAAAATAGAACTAGTAATTACCATCTCCATCTCTGTCAAATAGACTGAAGGCTTCTTGCAATTCAACAATTTGTTCATTGTTCAGTTTATCTCCCATTATTTTTTATTTTATTTTTTTGTCTTTTGTACCTCGAAAGGACAGAGAGAAAACAGCTTGACACAGAGAGGAAGAGAGTATAGAATGAGAAAAAAAGAAAGTTGAGTATTGCTCAATCCTCGCTGTGCTATATGTAGAGAGAAAATTTGATGTGTCATGAGGGGCTTACTAATAAATGTGTATATCTCATTGACAAAAAAAGAAAAAAAAAATTGAGTCAAAAACGTGAGAAAAGGTATATTATTAGTACAAATATATAATTAAGAACGAATCTAACAAAAATTAAGACACGCCTTGTAGTAGTACTAGCTACTACTTATTTTGAACTGATAATGATGATTAAGTCTGTTTTAACGAGTGTGTATGCAGCTTACCAAAAAAAAACAAGATGTATATCGGCGGAGTCAAAATCTATAGTTAGTGTTGGGATTAGGTGATGTATTGTAGTCATGACTTTGTAACCTTACCCAATTTCATACCATGACCTGACCATACAACACTTCAACATTTTCCATGGTACTTTCTTGAATTATTTCCCTGCATTCCCCACCAACCCTCCAACCCTCCATCGGGGGCTCAGTACAACAATTATTTAGTGGCGGAGCTATTTTAGCTAAGAGGGAGTCAATTGGTATTCCGTCCTAAAACATTACTTCCTTCGTTTCAAAAAGAATGATTTACTTTCTTTTTTAATTTATTTAAAAAAGAATGATTCATTTTCTTTTTTTGTAATACTTTAATTTCAACTTTCCACATGACATATTTAGTACCACAAGATTAAAGGGTATTTTGGTACATTTGACATAACTTTAATTTAAGGCCACAAGATTCAAAAGTTTCTTTATTTTCTTATACTTTGTGTCAAGTCAAAGTAGGTCATTCTTTTTTAAACGGAGGGAGTACAAAAAAATAAAGAGAAAATACTCAATTATCCCCCTGAACTATACCCTAAAAGGCTATGACACACCCCAACTTAAAGGGGGTCCTATTACCTCCTGAACTAATTAAAAGTGTAATTT
Organism: Capsicum pubescens; assembly: GCA_030864215.1. Taxonomy (NCBI): domain Eukaryota; kingdom Viridiplantae; phylum Streptophyta; class Magnoliopsida; order Solanales; family Solanaceae; genus Capsicum; species Capsicum pubescens. The sequence goes on from CM061543.1 coordinate 104,882,497, forward strand.
TGACACCCTTAGTGCCTACGTGATGCCTACGTGGCTCATACATGACACATACATGTGCCTACGTGGACACTTTAGTGTGTTGTGCCACGTAGGCACTAAGGATGTCAAAATTACACTTTTAATTAGTTTAGAGAGGTAATAGAACCCCCTTTAAGTTGAAGTGTGTCATAACCTTTTTGAATATAATTTAGAAGGTAATTGGGTACTATCTCAAAAATAAAAATAAATTATGTATACAAATCTAATATATATTAATTCTTTGGCTTCTTCGAGCATTTAGGACTCTCCTCAATGAAAATATTAGTTTCAACAATGATAAATATAAGTTAGACTCGGCTAATATGAATTTTCGCTAACAATGCTGCTCCATGAAATCCATATTAATAATAAATACTAATTCGATCCTTCGCCTGACCCTACATATAATGAGTGTTTTAATGTATGAAACTATTTTTCTCCTATAATAAATAATTCTACTGTCTATATTTTCTACTGTTTGATAAATATTTATCTTTAAAGAAAAAAAAATCAGAAAGAAAGAGAGAGAAAAATAATACTACAACCAAGTAAATAAACAGCTGGATTGTTAGATGAGTAGGGGACACACAGCATTGAAAGAGAAGACTGGAGAGGGCATGGGGAGGTGTGTACAGTGAACTCAAATAAATTTATTTGTTCTATTTTCAGGAAATATGGCTCCTCTCCATGTCAAAGAGGTTAGCTTGCACCAAGGTATCCGTTTTTGGTCACTTGCTCATTTCTGCCGGCTTGTGGTTTCCTAAAACAATGGAAACATATGTTGGCTGGCTTGAAAAATATTTAAAAAATAATCCCTCCTCCTGTTCGATTTACTTTTTGTTCCTATTACTCCATTCTTTTGCTTTTATATATTACATTTTCATTTAACATATTCACTAAAAAAAAAATACAATAACATGATTATTTACTATACTACTCATATTAATTAATAGTTATTATTGTGTCTTTAAATTAGCTTGGGGAATACACAATAAATGCTAAAGATAAAGTAAAAAAATAAAGTTATTTTTTTATATGTCAAAAATAATAAGTAAAAATAAAAATTTAATTAAAAAATAATTGATAAGTAACTCTAAACGGAGAGAATAAAAATGAATAATTCAAATAGTTTGTTGTTTTAAAAAAATCAAGATACTTTTATAAATTTTCACCTTTTCATTGGTCAACAAATGTAGAGAGATTAGTGTGATAAAAAAGAAATAGTACTAAATTGAAGGCTAATTTTATTATTTGTTAATTACTCCTAATACTTTGTCCATTTCATTTTACTTTACTCGTGTTGATTTGACACACTCTCAAGAAAATATTTATTAAGTGTTTATTTTACTAAATTAACTTATTAATTACGTTTTGAGATTCTAAATTTGATTACTATTTTTTCGTCCGATTTTATTTGTCTATTATTAACTTGGTTCACATCTTAAGACACATTGAAACAATAAATAATAAGGATAATTTTACTATATCACCCTTAATACAATATATTTAATACTTAGGAAAATACATTGAGTTGTGAATAGTACTTCCTCCGTTTCATATTAGTTGGCCCCTGTAGACTTGGCACACTCATTAAGAAAAATATTTATTAAGGGTCTATTTTACCAAATTAGTCTTATTAATTATGTTTTGAATATATACAACTTGTTTAGTCATTTAATGATAAGGGTATTATTGGAAGAACATATTAAAATTCTCTTGATTTCATTAATGGGACAACTAAATTGAAACAGATATTTTTAGAAAGAGGGTCAACTAAAATAAAACGGAGAAAGTATTTAATAACAAGGGGAAATGGGCACAAGATGCTAAACTATACATTGATTTTCTAAATTGAAAAAGTATTGTTTGATACTATTTCTAAATGAACAAGTAAATTGAAACTATTTTTAATTAAAAAAAAAAAAAGACAAGTAATGTCACGACCTGATTGGTTATGAGTGGCACTCATCCTATCTCTACGATAGGATAATCAGTAAACCCAATCCTTAACTAAACTAAATTAGACCACTATAAGTCACTTTCCTCCATTACTTACCATTAACTCACTCAAACACGATATAAATCAATCGAATTAAATACTAACTTCTTTAATATCCATAAATAAAACAGAGTGCAAAAATATCTTTAATTATTACAATCCTCATATCCTGAAAATCACTGTATAAAAATATTTAAAATAGTGTCCTAAATCAAGTTTAAACGATGTTCAGTACTAAGTCAAGGGAATGTATTTTTCTTGAAATAAAAGACAACCAAATTAAGAGTGACTCATTGATTGTACTCCAGGCATGATGCTAACCCTTGAATAGATGTTTGAATCATGGACTAGAGTCGAAATCTTGTCCCAAACACTGAAACTTGCTCTGCACTCAACAAAAAGAAGAGTACAAGTAGCATTAATACATTAACTAAGTACTGATAGGCATAATCGATCGATTCAACTCAACACCATGTAAATGAACAAGTTAAATGCAAGTAACAACGATCAGAACACAACTTATAATTTATTGACAATCAAATACAATCATACCACTTCATCCCATCGAAAATACAAGTATACTAGTACATCCATTACGGTTAGGCATATTCTTCAACAATTGTGTCGCAACATATAAATATATTCAAATGAAATGATAATTGCATGCATGCAAGATGTACAAACATACTAAAGTCAACGGGGACTCTCAGATATAACCTGTAGGGGACAAGCTCAGTTCATGTATCAGTATCGGTGTGGAGTTCAATTTAATAATAATACTACGTAACACCAGATTCATATAACAGTGTTGGTGTGATCGACACCATATTCGTATATCAACAAAATACCATTTCAAAATCATATGTTCAATGCATAGTATAATCAATAACCACAAGTAATGATCGAAAGCAAATTGTAGACACCCAACTCATATATAAGTACAGACTCAAGCAAGTCTTACTATAATTAAATCACAACCTACCTCGATTACTTACTTGCAACCACTATATAGCCACAGACTTGTCCTTTCTTTCAATTTCATTCCCTTCTTGATCTATAAACAACAATTACACAATTTCTAACACAATATTTCACCTTTCATAAACATTAGGAATTCACATTTATCAAAATACCCAAGAATTTGCCCTTGTTCATCATCTTAGAATTTTCTACCATTTAAATTTTGAAAGTCTACATATGTTTAATGTTACAATCAAGAATTCTACGATAGAAAGTGTATTTTTAACACCATAGGATCAACAACAATCGATAATAAACTAAAATCCCACCAATTTTCATCAATTCATATTTTAAGACTAATCTCCAAATTTCACCGTGATTAGGATTCTCACACTTTTTACAAATCTAAAGGAGTAATTCAAGTTTGGAGTATAATGAAACCTTACCTCAAAGATGAAAAACTTCAAAAGTTGAAGAAAAACTCCTTTGCTAAGCCTTTGAACATTTTTTTAGAATTGTGGGAATGAAAAATGAATTTCTGATTTTTAAAAATTGATATATTCTATATTGGCAGTTGCAGTGAAACCTTGTCGCTGCATCGATTCCTAGGTCAATTAGGGCTACCACCGCGACGATGCTTCTACTGTTGCAACGACACTTCTATCGCTGCAATGAGCCCAAATCAGTAACTCGAGATTTGATTTCAGTTCTGGCCATTTCACAACACATTTCTCGAAGTACGATAACACGAACTAATTTTTTTCACGATAATCGTTATAATATGAGTTTTACTAACCCATTTACATACTGAAAGTTACTACGGCTTTCTAAACTCGTCCCTAACACAAAATTAAATCAAAATCACCAACCAACGCTTTAACAACTATCAAATTTTTCTAAACTACCACACACTCAAAATATGCCTAAGATTAGGCCGACCCTAATTTTTCAAATTCGATCTAAGAAAAAGTTAGATGAAGATTTTACTCTCTGTTTTAGCATAACGATGACTTAGGTCGTTACAAGTAAAATGAAACGGAGAAAGTATCTTTTTAGAAGGTACGTGGGAAAAAAAACTATTTTCCTCCGTCCATCTTTACTTATCCATTATTGACTTGACACACACCCTATAAAATAATGAATAATAGGAGTAATTACACTATATTATTCTTTGAATATAATAAATTTTATATTTTGAGAAATGCATTGTGTAATTATTTAATAGCAAAGGTAAAATTGATTAATTATCCATTAATTTTTCAATCTGTATAAGTATTACTTCCCCCGTTTCAAATTACTTGATATATTTGCTAAAAAATTATCTCAAAATAGTTGACACGCTTAAGAATTCAAGAGATAATTCGTCATTTTTTTTCAACTATACCCATATTAATCGAAAAACATTCATCTAATTAAAGATTAAATAAGGTCATATTAGTGAATTTACACCCCTTATTAATTTCTCCTTAAGAATTGTGTAAAAAGCAAATATGCGAAGTAATTTGAAATCAAAAAAAATATTAATATTTATTTTTAATATAATAGATAAGTAAAGATGAACGGATCAAGTAACACATAAAATGAATTAAAGGAAGTAATACTTAATTAGTAGCACGTAACTTCTTTCCTCTGGCTTAATTAAGACAAACTTTACTCCCAAAAAACAAACCTAAACAAACATTTTTGCAAGTTCAATTGCTTTGTCAAAATCTTTTTCTTCAAAAGGCTTGACTTACATGACATTGTTTAATTAAGTACAAAATTAAAAAAACAATACAAATGAGTCATTTTAATGTTAAACGCTTTTAAATATTTTGTCACATTTTTCTTAAGCATTACTACTATATAGAAGTGTGAGGAAGCAGGCAACACTTCGTCAACATGTCTGCTTCTTCACCTTCATCTGCTTCAGCTGCTTCAATCCGCAATTTTACTTTATCATCTCTAATTAATTATTATAATTATTTATATATTGAAAAATTAATAATATTTAATTATAAAATGATGCAGACAACACTTCGTCAACATGCCTGCTTCTTCACTTCATATGCTTCAGCTGCTTCAATCCGTAATTTTACTTAATCATCCCTAATTAATTATTATAACTCATTTATATATTAAAAAATTAATAATATTTAATTAAAAAATAAATAAACATTTATGACTTTTTTATTTCAGCTATTTCAACACGTAATTTTACTATATCACCCCTAATTAATTGTTATAAGTCATTTACATATTAAAAAATCAATAATATTTAATAAAAAAAGTAAATAAATATTTAAGACATGTTTATTTCAACTGCTTCAATCATGATTTTACTATATCACTCCTAATTAATTATTATAAGTCATCTACGTATTAGAAAATTAATAATATTCAATTTTAAAAAATAAAATAGACATTTATGACATAGTCTCTTCAATAATAATTTTACTATAGCACCGGTAATTATTAAATATTATAATTCATCCAAGTATTAAAAAAAAAAAAATATTTAATAAAAAAAAAAGATAAAATAAACATAAAATGATAAAATTAAATCTTGATATTTTAAATTAACTTGACATCTTATATGAGTCCACTTAAATTTTTTTCACAAGTATTTTTTATAGTAATTTTGTTATATCATTTCTAATTAGTTATTATAAGTCATTTAAGACATGTCTGCTTTGCTTTAATCATGATTTTACTATATCACCCCTAATTGATTGTTATAGCCATCTAAATATTGTGTCACTTAAATTGAAATAGAAGAAAAAATATTATAAATTATAATAATTAAAATTTTAAATTATTTTGAAAATATAATTAACTATCAATGCCACAAAAGTTTGGACAAGGAGAATAATATATATTATTTTAAAATTACATAAAACGTATTATAAATTTTAATTGTTAACTTACAATATCTAAAAAAAAAATTGTTATATATTTCAAAAAAATACTATAAATCACAATATTTAACAACTTGAAAAATTTAAAAGATATGAAATATTTAGCCGACTCTCAAAATTATACCAGTGTCACTTAAATTGAAATAGAAGAAAAAGTATTATAAATCATAATAATTAAAAATTAAATAATTTTAAAATATAATTGACTATCAATGCCACAAAACTTTGGATAAAAAAAAGTAATACATATTATTAAAAATTAACTAAAAAGTATTATAAATTACAATTTGAAAATTACATAAAAAGTATTATAAATTACAATAATTAACAATTTAAAATATCTAAAAATATATTATAAATATCACTAATTATTTAAATTTAGTGTTAAAAAGAAGTGTGCTACATAATCAAGATGGAGGAGTGATTCCTAAATATACATGTATTTAAAAATAATTAATGCAATTTACTTGTTCAATCTTTGAATCAAAGAGTATTTTGTTATAATTTTTTTGACCCTTAGTATTAACTAAATATAAAAAGTAAGAAAATTTTAAAATATCATTAATAAGATTAATTTAGTAAAATACATTTTTTAATTAATTTTTTTTAAAGCATATACCAAATCAATAAAAGTCAAATAAAATGAAACAAAAGGAATAATTAAAGACCTCTCATTCTTATTTTAGTTGTAACTTTAATTAAATTATTTTTTCAAGTCTATTAACAAAACAATAGTACTATAATTTATTAAGTTATTTTAATTAAGAAAAGTAATTTAATTTTTCCTCTTAAATATTTACATTCTTATTCAAATGAAAAAGTTACATCATATTATAACTTAACTTACAATAACTACTTAAAATCTCAATCTATTAAATAATTACATAAATCATTGATTTTACTTAAAAGCTTGGATACGTTACTAAAAAATGTAATCTATTCATGCAAAATTAAGTGATGTATCTAGAAGAATGTGATGTATGCGGTTAAAATTAAGTGATGTATCTAAAAGAATGTGATGTATTCGTATAAAAATTAAGTAATGGATCCAAAAGGATGTGATGTATTTGTTTGGACTAAATCAAGGAATTTTTTAATTTTATAATTAATATTAAATTTTTAGTTAAAAATAATTATCAATTTTAATTTTAATTCTAATTCTAATTTAAATAAATAATTATTTTTTAAATATATTTTAAATTAAAGTGACTAGTATTAATTTAGAACGAGGAAGTATTACAATCAACATTTTCAAATCTTCCTACCATAATCGTGTCACGATCTCACGACTGCTAGTTGGCACGCGGCAACAGTGTTTTAGAAAAATTTGTTTGATAAAAAATTTCTTGAGTCAATTTAGGTTTCATGATGCAAATTTTGATGATTAAAATGGATTAAATTAATAAATGAATGGATTGATAATTTATCTGAATTTTAATAGGTTGGATGAATTATATTTTCATCAATTAATTTTGTTGCATCTAGTTGTTATAGTAAATATTCCAACTGAATTAGTACTTCAATCGTTTTGATTTGTTCTTTGATTTTGATTTGCTACGAATTTTAGAAATATATTAAATTATTTTTTAATTTTATGATCTTTAATATATGATGTAAAAATTTAAAATTGAAAAGTAGTCAAAACAAGAGAGGATCGTGCTCTTATAAATGGATTAAAAAAAAAAAGATAAATAAATTAAAATGAAGGAAGTATAATTTCTAACAGGAAGGTAGTCAGGTAGGGTCGAGAGAGGCCATCCAAACCCTCCATAAAAGATTGCACTAGTCATATATGATTAATTTACTTTTTATATATGTAATAGATGTTAGAACCTCCTATCACTTTTTTGTATATTGATTTTTAAAAATTTTAAAAAAAAATCGTACCACTAACTATTTAAGGGTAGACATTGTCTGATATATATTGAATCAAAATTTTTGATATTATTATTTTGATATTATGATTTCTTTTATATGTATATTTTAAGTTTTTTTATATTCAATATTTACAATTGATATATCAAAAATCTTACAAAGTACATAGTTTCATAAATATTTTATATGAATTATTAAAGTATTAATAAATATACAATTTAGTATTAATATATAGAGAAAAGACATAAAAAAATCTTAAACTTGTCACCATAAGTTACTTTAGCACTGAAACTTTGCAAAGAATTATTTACCCCCTTATTGTTGTTTCAATTGAATTTAATACCTCCTCTAACGGAGAAAGTGTTACCACTCTCTTAAAATTGTGTGGAATTGAAAAAAAAGTTTAAAAAATTAGTCTAATCCCAATTTATTTATTTCTTTTTACCTTATTTTATCTTTCCACCTTTCATCTTGTTTACAATCACCCACATTTCTTCTTCAATCACTTTCTCCATTACAACTCTGTCACCATCTTCACCCCACCTCTTTCATTCCACCAAAATAAGAAAAAGACTCTAATTTTCTTGATAGGATAATGAGCTTTCCAAGAAAATTAGAGTCTTTTCTTTAATAACACCAAGAAAGAAATATTTTTTTAGATCGAGAAAGTGAAGGAAGAATAGTGGAGCGAAACTTTTTTTTATAGAAAAAAATACTTTAATAACAAATTGTGATTATTAAAGAGTGTGATCGTTATAGCTTAAAAAATTTTAGGAGGGTGTTCAATTGAGAAAATAAAATTGTGCATTTCAGTGGCCAATGTTAATGATAGTTTAATAACCATCTCAATCTTCTGCTATTATTCTTTAATTTCATTACAAATTTATTTTCGTATGATTTTTTGCTAATATTATTGATATTGGTATTGGTGATGGGCGTTGTAAAATTATTGATATTGATGATGAATATTGTGAATTTGTTAGTGTTGGTTATGGGTGTTGTGAAATTATTGATGTTGGTGATGAGTACTGTGAAAATATTGGGTCGGTTATGGGTGTTGTGAAATTTACAATCACTTTAAATTTTTTTGAAGTTAATATCAGTGGAGGTGATAAAAATTATGTAATTAACGACGTCAAAGGTGATATTACTGTTGGATATAAATATTGTGGAGTGAAGTTGACGATGGTGATGGACATTGTGGATTTTTGGTGACAGACATTAATCGTGTTAGTAGCGTTGCGGAACTTTGTGAATTCCCTGACGGCGGTAACAAAGTGGAGGAGAAATAGTTGATGGTGCGATGTTGTGCGGTGACTGTGGATCTGTGGTGGTTGTTTGGTGAAACAAGAAGGAAGAATTTTAAAAAAATATTTAAAAAATAATTTGATATGGGTTGAGTTAAATTTGATTCAATAATAACGTGGACCAATCAAATTTCGAGTGCTTATACAACACTCACACTTGACTTGGTCTAAGCCACGAAGGAAGGAAAATAATATGTTTTAAAGTTGTTAAGGGAGGTAAATAATTATCAATCAAGTTTAAGTGCTAAAGTAAGTTATGGTAACAAGTTCAGGGGTGAAATGATATTTTTTTTCTAATATATATAAAACTAAATGTTTAAAACATTGAAAATTTGATAACTTTACATTGATTGAAATGTCCTTTTTATGTAATTTATTAATAAAAGAGGCTTTTGTGCTTTTCTTTTGAATATAATTGTACATGTTTAATGTGTTAGTACAATATAATTAAGCTGTGTTTTGAATAGTAGAAGTCATGATACAACAACAACAAAAACAATAACAAAAAATCTAGTATATTTCAGCCGTCTCATAATACTTAACTCCATCCGTCTCATTTTATGTATCGTCATATCTTTTTTTATACGTCTAAAAAAGAATGTCACATTTTCTTATTTAATAACTATTTAAAGCCGTAATTCTACTTTCATTTTATTGATCCCACTTATAAGATTTCACTTAATTAAAGATAACAAGTAGTTAATTTTTTAATAAAGGACAATTTGATAAAAATCATCAAGTCTTTTCTTATTTTGTAAATTTTGTGCCCGATCAAATTATGACATATATAATAAAACGGAGGAAAAATCATACTAGCGAAGTTGATCAAACTATAATTACTGATTATCATGTCGTAAAATATCGAAATCAAGCTTCAAACTATCAAATCATATTAAATTAATACTTCCTCCGTCCCATTTTATGTGTCATCATTTTCTTTTTGGTCCGTCCCAAAAAGAATGTCATTTTTCTTATTTGGTAACTATTTAAAGACACAATTCCACTTTTACCCTTATTGGTCCCACTTAGGGGTGACATTTCAGCTCATATTTGTGAAAGGAGTCCATTGAACCCATATTTATTTAGTTGGATCACTCATATTTCAAATGGATAAATATGAACATCAACTCATTTTGAAAGCTCATACAAATCTGAATAAAATGGGTAAAATATGGGTATCCATTTAAACAAAAGATCACCCATCTATACTTAAAATTTCATTTTTTTTCTTTTTTCTTTTTTTTTTATATTTAATTTAATTTTTTTCTTTTTCATTTTTGTTTTTTTTTCTTTTTATTTTTTACTTGTTTCTTATAATTTCTTTTTTTTTTCCTTTTTATTTTTTACTTGTTTCTTATAATTTCTTTTTTTTTTCCTTTTTATTTTTTACTTGTTTCTTATAATTTCTTTTTTTTTTTCCTTTTCTTCTTTCTCGTTTTTTTCATCTATTTTTTTTCTTTTTTCTTTTTTTGTTTCTTTTTTCTTTGCATTTTTTTTTATTTTCCCCCTTTTTCATTCTTCTTTCGTCATTTTTTAAATATTTTTTCTCATCTTTTTTGTTGTCGTTGTATTTTATATTTTATATTAGTTTTTATACTTTATATTTATTCGGATCATACTAGATATTTTAAATAAATTTATTATTTGTATTTGAATAGTTTAGTCATGAATGTATACAATTTATCATTTGTATTTATATACAAACAAGTATATGAATTAATTATATTTGCTTGAGACCTACATGGGTTAGCAAACACAAGCTTCTAATTATCCCATTTAGCCAATGTTTCAATTAATTAAAATTTATAGCATCTCTTACCAATTAAATACAATCCATAGTTTCTCTCCTATATTTTTTATCTTTTATTTCTCTTTTTTTTTTCCTTTAATTTACTTTTTTTTTCTTTTCATTTTTTACTCGTTTCTTATATTTTGTCTTTATTTCTTTCTCGTTTTTTTCATCTATTTTTTTCTTTTTCGTTTTTATTTCTTTTTTCTTTGCATTCTTTTTTTTTTTTTTTGTATTTTCGTTTTCCCCTTTTTCTTCTTGTTTCGTCATTTTTCTTCTTTTTTGTTGTCATTGCATTTTATATTATATATATTTTTTATACTTTATATTTATTTATATAATATTATATATTTCAAATAAATTTATTATTTATATTTGAATAGCTTAGTCGTGAATATGTACAATTTATCATTTATATTTATATACATACAAGTATATGGATTAATTATATTTTCTTGAGACTAAAATATATAAATACACAATGTATCATTCAATGCATTGTATAGTTAACATTTGTATATCAAATATATCATTTATATTTGTATATAAACAAGTATCAATTGTATGTGTATGGTTCAATTTGTATAAACATGTATCATTTGATACAAATGTAACATTTGTATAATTTAGCAATTGTATTTGCATAATTTATCATTTTTATTGTATTGTTTAATCTATATCAATAAAATATAATTTGTATCAATTTATATAAATATAAGTGTTCGTAGAAATAAAAATAACTATTCTTTTTCAATTATTTAAAAATACAAATGATACTGTCAACTGCGAATACAAATACAAAAAAAATGAAATAAATGCAATTATAAATACAATATGAAGTCAGCTTACGAATACAAATATAAAATATTTCTTTAAAAATACAAGTTCATCAATGGAAATAGAATACAAATACAAGCAAAATGAAATGATAAAATAAAAATATAATATGCAGTCAATGATAAATTACAAATATAAAATAGTTCTTTAAAATACAAGTGCGAATTATATAAAAAAAAATGATGGTGCAAACTATAAAACACAAATACAAGTTTGAAGTATAAACAAGAAAATACAAACACAATTGTATTAACGAATACAAAATTATAAATGTTGGGCGAATATAAATCAATATGCAATTATGGTATTTTCGTTATCATGAAAAAATGAAAATGAAAATAAAGAAAAAAATAAAAATAGAAAAAAAAAAAATGAAAAAGAAGAAAGAGAAGTAGAAGTTAGAGATACCAGAGAGAGAGAAAAAACGTAAAGCAAGAATTGAAGAAAAAAAAGAAAACAAAAATACAAAAAAAATCAAAAAGAAAAAAAAATGACAAAAGGAAAAAGAAAAAAAAAATGATGGTGAATACAAATACAATGAGTTGTTATGATATTTCTGTTATCAACCATGGTTTGTACTCGACTTAGCCATGTTCTTCAAAAATATAAAAAATATAAAATACAACAAAAATTGAAAAAAAAATGAGAAAGAAAAAAGTAAAAATAAAAAAAAAAAAAAGAAAAAAAAAAGAGACTAAAAAGGAAAAAAATAGGAAAAAGGAAAGAAAAGAGGCTAGAGATAAAAGAGAAAAAAAAAGAATCTAAAAAGAAAAAAAAACGAAGAAAAAAAGACAAAGAGAAGATATGAATTGTAATTTTAAAAGTTACGCTAAAAACATTTTTATTTTACTGAAATCTAGGTTATTTCTATACGTTTCTGTTATTTTTGGGGGTGGGGAGTTGGGGGTAGGGGGTGTATGGGTGCTTTGGAGGGGAGGGGTTAACTTTTTTTAAAAGATATATCTTTTTAGGAGGTGGTATGGGGAGGAGGGGTGCAGGGAGTGGGGTAGTGGATAAAAAAGTTAAGTTGATATGCATATAGAAGTTCTAAGTTTTTGTTTTAAGAGTTAAAAGAAGTTAGCAATCATTTTTATCCAATTCATATTTTACCAAATCTACATTTATCCATCCAAATCCGATTCGATCCGTTCATTTGATACCCCTAGTCCCACTTAATTAAAAAAAGATAGTACTTCCTCCGTTTCATAATAAATGAATTGTTGGATTTTGACACACAGATTAAGAAAAAAACATTAAAGACATAAATTTAACACAACTTTCTATTTTTACCCCTAAAAAAAGAAAAAGTTGACCTTGTAATGCCTTTTCAAAAGGTTGTCAAATCATAAGGGTAAATTTAAAAAAAAAAAAATAATTCACTTATTTTGAAACACCAATAAATACCCCAACAATTCACTTATTCTGAAACGAAGGGAGTAACACTTTTTTTATAAAGGATAATTTGATAAATATTACCAAGTCTTTCCTTATTTCTTAAATTCCGTGTCCGATCAAATGACGACATATAAAATAAAATAAAAAAAATACAATATAATAATAATATAATATCTTAATCAAATATCAAAATTATCATATTGAAATTTTAAATACCACACCGAATCATATCATATATCCCTGGTCCCTGCTCGTACCATGGCCGTCAACCCTAACGAAGCTAAGTGGCTGAACTCTAGAAATTAACAAGTGTTTTAAGCATAGGAGTTTGTGCTAAAACAATGTCAACTTTAAAAACCCAAGATTTGATTAGTGGGAATAATCAAAGTGTCAAATCAAAAGACATAAATGTGCTTGGCTGTCAATACGCGCTTTTGCTTCTGCCTAGGTCACTTGCATTCCCATTTCCAATCTTTTCCTCTCATCTCATCCTCATAGGCTTTTGACGGTAGAATTTGGGAGTTTTTTTAAATATTTTTTTTCATCTAATAATATTTATTTACTATTAATTTAATATTCATTCTTAAAATAATAAATAATATAAGTAATTTTATTATATTATTCTTTGTGTATACAAAAATCAATCTTTGAGAAATATATTGAATAATGAATAGAATTTAATATTAGAATAAAATAGATATAAATGAATAAATAATCTATTAATTTTTTAAATTGAACAAGTATTGTTTAACATCTTAGTAACATTGACAATTAAAGATAAACGAAGAGAATGTTATTTAGGTAATATTATGCAAAATATCTATTGAGAAATATTTTACACAATATATAACTCATTTTTTTTTATTTTACTTGAAATGATCGAATGATAATTATTCTTACCAAATATAGCCGCTCGGCTAAATTGTTTACCATAAAGATGACATGTCTCTTGATGCCTATTCCTTCAGGGGTCGTTTGGTTAGGAAACAAGTTATGATGAGATTTAGTTATGCTAAGATTAGTTGTCTTGAGATAAGTTATCTTGATATTATTTTTTAGTGATTGTTTGGTTTGTGGTACTAAAAATGATAGGCATTACATCCTTTTCAAGAATAGATAGTTTGTTTATAAAAATATCCTTCGCTTATTTAGTTTAATAGTTCATGAATTCTATAAAATGTTGATAATCCCATTATTTTTAAAAAAGATTCATCACCAAAAAATGTGAAAAAGAATTACTCTCATCTTACATTATTTAGTATCATTAATATTTGAAAAGTTGAATTGTATTTTTTTAAAAAATTAAATTTTCAAACATGTGTAACTATATATAAAACATGATTTTTTATTTAATAATTAAGCATGTACTAAGTTAGAAAGGAAATGTCAAGATACTTTAATTAATTATCCATGATAAATTTGTTTGGGAAAAATTAAAATTTGAAGTAAGATTAATAATTACAAAATACAAAGACAATAAACCCCTGGATTAATTTTGAATTTGATTATGTAAATAGTTAAATCCATATAATTGTTTAAATTTACCAAAATGAACGAAAATTTGTAGAGTAATTAAATTAAATTGGGGATAAAATCATCAAAAAAATTAATGTAAGGACTATCAAAATCTCACGTTCTCTCTTATACATAGTAGTAAATAATATATATATATTATGACTTTATCTCAAGTTAAAATATGGTGAGGTTCTGCATACCACCCCTTAGGTGGGTGATAACTTATCCCGGGATTAACAAATAGTAATGGGATAAATTATCCCACCTAAGGGTGATATACATAAATTAAAACACTAGGAAGTCGTGTTTGATTTCCTCCAACAGATGAGTTATATTTTTTTCATTTTTTTGTATCTCTGTCATTAACATTTGTTTTGTGAAAATTTTGACTTATTTGAGAGTCGCCACTTAATTTATTTGAAAAAAAATTAAGAAACCTTTATAAGATAATTTAAACGATCCAAAACAGAAAAATCGTTTAAGTTTCGAAGACTCTAAGTAAGCGATTTTTATTAACGTTTTAGGAAGGTTTAAGGCACCTAAAACATCCGCTAACTTGAAGTTATCCGGACTATTTGAAAATATCTTTTGACTAACTTCAAAAAAAATTGATTTGTTGAAAAGTGATCGACTTTTTAGAAAAGACTTGTGTAAAATAAATTTAGGTGACTTAGGAATTTTAACTAAGTCTAAACAACCAATAAGCAAACAAATACATAAAAGGGGAAAGGGAGGAGAAAGTAAAGGATTTAGGCCCTTGAGCCCAAATCACGAAACCCGTCCTAGTCTAATTGGGTTTTCAACTCATTTCACTTGTCCTAATCTAGTTTCGAGCCTTTTTGTCTCAAAAGTCGCTCCACCTGTATTAAATTTACAAATTTGGCTTCGAGGACTAAGTGAATGAATAAATAAGTAACTAAATAAATACCGATATAAATAAATAAATAAATAAATAAAGGCAACAATGGATAAATAAATAAATAAATAAATAGCAAGACTTTCAAGTCCCTCTTTCCGCTTCAAAGATGGGACTTTAACCCATCCTTCTTCTTTCGATTCCTTGTATTCATTTGCCACGCGATCGACGTTGAGTTTACACTTTAGGATTGACTCAATAAGATGGGCCTCAATGGCCCATTATGAAATGCAAAGGGAAAGAAGCCGTTTGGACTCCCAAGCGGGTTCATGCAAAGAAAAGATGAAGGAATATAAGGACTAGAGACTAAAATCAATTGTAAGCAATTTAGAAAGAGTTTTAATCAATATACAAACACTGCAAGATAACAATCAATGGTTCAATCAATACCAATATAGTACTAAATTCCTTTAACAAGCAGAAAACCTTTATTTAACGAAAAATCTAGAAGCTGTGCTTTGCAGAACATCAAAATACATTTTTGTATTCATTAGTCTAATAACAATGACATGGAAAAAGACCCAAGGAAAGAATTAAGACAAAATGAATGAAATTTGACAAAAAAATTCTCATTAAGCTAATACGGATTCAACTACACCAAGCTTATAGGACAACAACACATAATCTAGACATCATATGCTTTTCTTATAAACAGTAAAAGAAAGATTTAACCGATTTAACCTAAACTATATCCCTACTCTACCCCCAAAAGAAAGAAAACAACTTTAATGATATGAAGGACAATATCTTGCAACAAAAACTCAACCTCACACCAAACAAATGACGACAAACAAGACGACGTCAAATACTAACGATGAACAAGACACCATCAGCCTGAAATTATTGAAACATGAGACTTTTAACCACGAAATAAGCCATAACTAGATGAAACTAACAAAACACAAAACTTTTAACATTAAACCAGTTATAACAGGACATCATCAACCCGAAACTAACAAAGCACAAAACTTTAGCATAAAATTAGTTATAACAGGATACCCTCGGCCCGAAACTAACGAAACACGAAACTTTAACATAAGATCAGCTGCAACAGGTCACCCTGAACCCAAAATGATCAAAGCACGAAACTTTAACATAAAATCAGATATAACAAGCTACCATCAACCCGAAAACAAATAAAACATGAAGCTTTTCACCATGAAATCAGCCATAACAAGCTACCATCAAACCGAAATTAGCAGGGCATGAAACTTTAACAAGATCAGCCGTACAGACCTTAAATAGTACACAAAAATGAGAGTATTAAATCGAAAACCCATCAACAACGTTGTTCAGACCATATAACATGCCATAAATCAAAAGAAAGAACAATTCTTAGATAAAAATAATGGATTTAAAGTATTTTAATGAAAAATATGTCCTCAACAGCAGTAAGCAGTAGCATCGTACACGTTGATTCAAATATCGACGCGACGATAACTATCGTAAATGAAACCTACGGCTATCAAAGCCATCTACCTGCAAACAACACACATTACCAAAGATTTACTCACAGCTACAGAAGGTCGAGATGATGTAGAAGCAATCAAAAGTTCAACGGAATAGGATATTACCTGTTAGGAAGCAGCAAAACGGAACCTCGAGCTAACGTCGGTCTCACAACCACCGGGAAAATGTCTTCGCCATCAACTCGAAACTCTAATTTAGCCGACGAACTTTCAAAACAAGAACAAAATTTCTACTAAAGACAGAATTTTCTCCAAGAATTTCTTTCTTTTTTCTTCCTTCCTCAGTTTTTCTGAATTCAAAATTTCCCCAACCCCTTTCACCTCAGCAGCAGGCTACTTATATAGAGGATGAAGTGGGGGGGGGGGGGTCCTTCTCAGCCTTGAACGATGGGATTAGGATCAAGTTGGAGGGTATTTTAGGGATTCTTTTAAGAGAGGAATTCAAAAATTTAACTTAGATCAGGTTACCTCCTAACGGATTGTACCTATTTTTTTGTTTCTTGAGAGGAATTGAAAATCCGTGGACCAATCCCATTTGGACAAAAAAAAATTTCCCCCCCAAACCAATAGAAATCAACCAAATATGTATGAAATCATACGGATTAATCCAAATTTTTAGGGATTTGAACATTGGGATGAGCTAACTCACCATATTCTAGAAGATTCGACCAATTTCTTTGTGCATCCGCGTAGGTGAAGGTCGATTTCGGGTTTTGGGTGCTGTTCTCGATGGGTCTGGGTCGGGTCGGCGTTGGGAAACTGATTTCATCGGATTTCGGGTCGGGTTTGGTGTTGGTATCAGGTAGCTAGATCAGTTGTTGTTTGCTGGTGAAATTGTTGTCTGGTTGTACGTGTTGCTGTGTTTATTGATTAAAGGGGAGAAGATAAAGGGAGATTGGGCCGGACCGGGTCAGGGGAAGGATAATGGGCTGGTATTGATTAATAGGGCTTGGAGGGGTTAATTAAGTGGGCTGGTTTGGCTATTTGGTATTGGAGCTGGTAATTGTTGTTATTGGGCTGGCTGAGGGGTAAAATTGGAAGTGAGTTGGAATTGGGGGTTATTAAAAATAACCCCCAATTAAATTAGGGAATGGATAGGTTAGGCTATGAAAATTTAGACAATTGCATTTAAAATTTAGCCTAATTAGAACTCAATCGACCAATTGCGTTGCAATTATGGCTGAATTGATTTGAATTAAGATCTAAATTTAATAAATTGACTAAATTGAATGAAAATTCAATATGAATTAACACCTGGTTTAACCCTGAGCTTCCTGGTTTAATAGAATCAAACACATATTTATCCAAACAAATTGTCCTTGAGAATAAATTATATTTAAATCAAGATTTTAATTATTTAAAATTACTTTGAGATAACCCTTGATTAGAATCCAATATTTCGTAAAAAGAGATATTTAAGTAACAATATTATATAATTTCGTATAGTTAAATACGATAACATATAGTCTTTACTTAAAATGGCAAAATTACCCATATAAAAACTTTTATTCAGATAAAACGAATGTTGTAATTTTATTCAAAATTGAAGAAACTCAGAGTTAAATTCAGTTATGGAGGACAAAAATTAGGTGTAAACAACTGTCCCCTCCCTTTGGGTAGGATGGATGCAAGTAACCCTGAGTAAAGGGAGGTTGACGTTCTTAATTATTGTCCGACCACAAATTCGAATCCGAAAGAGGTTGCCTTTAGCACGAGTTTCATGGAGTTATGGACGGACCTCAGTGTCAGGTTTCCTACATATCTTAGGTTACATGAGAATTTAGGCCACTTGTAGTTCATAAAGCTTGATTGTAAGCACGATTTTTAAGAGAATTCACAAGCTATCTCGGTTTTAGAGTTTTCAATGAAATCGAGAAACTGAAAAATAAAGGGATTTGGGGGGAGGTTGGAATACAGTTGAGTTTTCAAAATAGAGCCCGTCCTATATATCCCCGAGACTCATAGAATCAGATTCTTTGCAGTTTGACTCGATCGGTAGAAAAAATAGTCTTTTATTTTAGATGATCATTGACTCGGGATGAGTGACAAGTTGTTTGAGTTATGAAAAAGGGGCTTGTAACCTATTAACCATGAACGTGGATCTCTTCACATCCATAGGTAAGAACTTACCTGGACATAATTTCCAAAAAGTCTAAGTGCCCTATCACTCGAATTTGAAAGAAAGAGAAGTTTATCCTCGGTATGAGTTTAGAAATATCTCAAAGCTGAAGCTGAAACCATAATATCCCATAATTCCCACATGCCTTCTAACAAGGATGTGGTTGGATGGTGGTGACGATCATCCTTTAGGTCACGTCCAAAGAGTTTGACATCCCTTTTTTAGACTATGTCCCATTTTACTGCTAAGAAAGAATTCCGCGTTGTGCTGCGTCCTATCTGGAGTCATCCGCACCTGTGGTTTTGATTTGAGATTTTCATCCTCTCGGATGCTCTCGACAATGTTTCAAACAAAAGTGTTAGTGTTAAACATAATTCACAAAAAAAGTATATAGTCTTTTACCATATCTTTACGTGGGTTATTTCCTGAAAAACAAAGTCATCCGTTCATGTACCTGTTTGAAAGAAAATAACTTGCAACAACAGACACAAAAACCCTCTTGGTTGTTGTATCCTTATATGATTTATCGGTTAAATATGTCCTAAAAGTGGGGTGATCCTTTTAGACACCGATGACACTTTATGCAGAAAGGTCCTGCAACCATGTAATATTATGCTGAGGTGAACCATTTGGTTGCCTATGATAACCTTTCTGGTTATTGACAATATTCTTTGTATGTGACCTCGGTAAAGTCCTGCGCATCTTTATATCGATACGACTTATAGATTTCCCTTGAATTGTCAATCTTTGGATAATTTTTCGCATTATTTGATATTGGATCCGAGGCGACTTACAGATATCCTTTGAATTGCTAGCCTTTAGGCAATCCTGCATATTATCCAACCTTGGATAAGAGATGGCTTACAGATATCCCTCCAATCGCTAGTTCTCTGGTATTCCTGCACATCATCCGACCTTGGATACAATATGACTTATGGATATCTCTCAAATTGGTAGTCTTTGAGTAATCCTGTATATAATTGATCTTGGATATGACACGACTTATAGAGAACCCTTGGACTTATCAATTTGATAATCTCACATATTCTCCGATAAGAATTTAGTTGTGACTTATGGATAACCTTCGGATTATCAATTTTTGGGTAACCTCGCATACTATCCGATTAGGATGTTGTTGCGGCTTACGGATGACCTATGGGCTACCAACTCATAGGTAGTCTTGCACACTATCCTATTTCAAATAATATGACTTATAGATGACCCTCATATTGTTAATTTTCTAGGAAATCGCATATGTCGTTCGCTTACAGATAGCGACTTGAAGACGTCCCTTTGAATCATGTGCTTTTATGTATTCAAATGTTGATTCATAACATGATGAGATATTTTCAACGTTAACATATGATATCTCGCGTGTTAGCGGATATTAGATGCTGATGATATCCTCGATGCCAGCGTATGATATCTCGCACGTCATTATATATTTAATGCAAATGATACCCTCGACGCCAACATATGATATCTCGCGCATTATCATATATTTAATGCAGATGATACCTTCGACGCCAGCGTATAATATCTCGTGCATTATCAGATATTTAATGCAGATGATACCCTCAATGCCAGCATATGGTATCTCGCGCGTCATCAGATATTTAATGATGATGATACCCTCGACACCAGCATATGATATCTCATGCATTATTAGATATTTAATGCATATGATACCCTCGATGCCAGCGTATGATATCTCATGCGTCATCAGATATTTAATGCAAATGATACCCTCGACGCCAACGTATGATATCTCGTGCGTCATCATTTATTTAATGCAGATCATACCCTCATCGCCAACATATGATATCTCGCGCGTCATCAGGTATTTGATGCAGATGATATCCTCAACACCGACATATGATATCTTGCGTGTTAACAAATATTAGATGATGATAAAATCCTCGACACCAGCGTATGATATCTCGCGTATCAACAGATATTGATGCTGATGATATCCTCGACGTCAACATATAATATCTCGCGTGTCAACAGATATTAGATACTGATGATATCCTCGACGCCAGCATATGATATCTCGTCTGTCAACAGATATTAGATGATGATATCCTCGATGCCAGTGTATGATATCTCGCGTGTCAACAGATATTAGATGATGATATCCTCGATGCCAGCATATGATATCTCGCGTGTCAACAAATATTGATACTGATGATATCATCGACGCCAGCGTATGATATCTCACTTGTCAACAAATATTGATGCTGATGATATCCTCGACGCCAACGTATGATATCTCACGTGTCAATAGATATTGATGCTGATGATATCCTCGATGCCAGCGTATGATATCTCGCATGTCAACAGATATTAGATACAATGGCCCTCTCGGCAATGAGATGATATGAAATGGTTCTTTCGGTGATTTGAAAACAGTTTCACCTGAGTTCATTTGTCTGCGTCTTGCTTTGTACATATACCTGTACTCAAGGTAGACAATTAGTGAACACAATGTCGCTCTCACTAGCGACCAAAGTCAAGATTTATGATAGTTTAATGACAAATATTGAGCATCATAATTTAAACGACTTATTCTGTTATTAATCTTCTCTTTTTGAAGAAATGAGAAAATCCACCAGATGCAAGTAAATGGGGCAAAACCCTTGTTTGGGGATTACTCAAATACCGTTTGCTTCACTTCAAGGCGAATTTTGAGGATGACTTTCTGCTCTTTCTCCTATGAGTGATCCTTTGATTGTTGTATTTATTATGCCAACTCCCTTGAATGTACTTGTGCTCAAGGTAAATATTTAGTAGACACAAAGTCGCTTTTGCTAGCGACTAATTTTTAGAAAATTTTTAAATATAATATTCATAAAGAAGACAAGATGCCTTTGTTTATCCTTTATAGTCTCAAGAAATGAGATAGATAATTCAGAAGGTCTTTAATAAATGGGTATTAACCCGTCTTTGTGGCTACTCGAAAATACCATTCTTAAGCATCATATTCTCTGGTGTGGCTCCAACATGCTTGGGGATTTTTGAAAAAGACTCTTATTTTTGTGTATTAATCTCTGCATCCACAGAAAAATGATTAGTTTGAGTGAAACTACTCTGTGTTGACCTTTTTAGATCCTTGGTTTGTTCTTCGCTATCTTTCAGGTGCTCCGTCATGTTGGTACCTCCACCCCGGCTCCTTGCTCCAGTAGACGTCTAGGCAATTGCTAAGTAAAAGATTTGTACAAATTTTCAAAAATAGTCTTAATTTTAGAAAATAGTTTGGAAAGTTTCTAAAAAAAGTTTTAAAAAGTCTCTGCCAGTCATGTCATGTACTATCTCAACAAACGTCTTCTTTTTGGTTTTGACTATATCCCGCGGAGGATTTTCATAACTCATCATTATTGTTGGAGGGTTCTTCAAATAGTTTTGTCATAGCTGGAAATTGAGTCTACCTAGGTTTTGTCGCAGCTGGTGACTTCAAAAGTTTGACTCTGACCTTTGGTGCTGGGGAATTTGAAATATATTCCAATGTTTGGTGGAAATTTTGAGGCCTTCCTCAAAATTTCCGCCCTAGTTAAAGTTGTTTGAGATGATCTCAGCTCTAGGGGATCTTAAGTCTTTGTTAGTCTTCGTTCTCTTTATTTTTGGAAGATGATCTTCCTCTTGTGAATTTTTGAGATTCCTTCTCAAAAATTCTTCCATAGTTTTCATTTCTTGGGGCTATATGACCGAGCCGTTGGGGCGTCTACGTATACCGTTGAAGTAAGAATCAGGTCAAACGTAGTTCAGGACTACGCTAAGGATATATAGAAAAATCTAATAGGTTGACCAAAGCCGACATAGGCCGCCTACGTATTTTTTTTTGTGAATTCAGGTCATTACGTAGTTCATACATGAAAGAAAAGGATAAATTTTTCTATGGGGTTGACCGAAGTCAACATAGGCCGTCTACGTATTCCTTTCTTGGAAATTCAGCTCAAACATAGTTCATACATAAAAGAAGGGATAAATTATCCTAAGGGATTGACCGAAGCCGACATAGGCCACCTACGTATCCCTTTCTTGGGAATTCAGGTCAAACGTAGTTCGTACATGAAAGGAAAGGGATTCTAGGAAATTATACATCACAAAACAAATACTATCATAAAGACGATTACAAATAAACCAAGGAAATAAAACTAAAACATCATTCAAACATAGTATCTCTTTAACGCATCAAAATTGATTGGTTTGGTTCTCTCTCTACCGTCCATCTCAGATAGGATCATGGCTCCTCCAGATAGTACCTCTTTCAATTTTTAAATTC
Organism: Capsicum pubescens; assembly: GCA_030864215.1. NCBI lineage: Eukaryota > Viridiplantae > Streptophyta > Magnoliopsida > Solanales > Solanaceae > Capsicum > Capsicum pubescens. The sequence goes on from CM061543.1 coordinate 104,905,875, forward strand.
CTCTATATCTACCACTAACTACTCCTCATCACCTTCTTTCCGTTCATCATCATTCTCTTTGCTTTGTTCGTTTAACCTTTTTCATGACGTGATACTGACAGGTTTTTAAATTATTGATACCAAAATAAACCATGTTGGATGATAACAAGATAATAAAAGATAATCAAATTTTAAAATAACTTCCTAAATAATGGGAGGCCTTTTGGAAAATAAATAAAAACTATGGCTCATGACATGTGCAAATGCGGGCCCATGTATTTTTGAAAGCTGTAAAATACGAAACAAAAATTTGAGACATAAAAGGTTGGATTACGGGGCCTCCTCTGGATCATCACCAATTTTTTTTAAAACTACTAATAATTACCCTTTCATCTACCCCGACGGGCGACGAATTATGAGTGGAGTGGAAGTCTAATTTTGCAAAGCCTCTCCTGGTGCAACCTTCCTCGCCCCGTCATCTTTGAGAAATCCTCTGGTATATCATTTCATCCCATGAACAGATTTCTTATCCCATCCCCGAGACCATCATCTTCCTTTCTTGGCTGGTACCATATCCCACGCTTAAATGCTTTTCTTGGGACCATAATAGGCTGAATAATTCCTTTCAAATTCTTACTCAAGACACTCAAGGTAGCCAAAACTTTCTTTGTCTTTTCCACTCCTTCTATCTTTTTGGAATTTTGCAAATTTTCCTTAGTAATAGTCCTGCTAGATACCCATTCGCCTACTATTTCGATTATGCTAATCGTGGCTCCCTCGTGATTAGGTAACGGATTACTGGTGACATTTGGTGTCGGCGCCTGAAGAGTGATGATATTCTGGTCAATCAAGTCTTGGATCTTATGTTTCAGATTGATGCAATCTTCAGTATTATGACCGGGCGTTCCTGAATGATAAACACAAAATTGATCGGCCTGAAAGAATCGGGAATTGAGATTGGTAGACTTTAGTGGAATAGGCGGTAAATAACTAGCTTTCATCAATCTTTCGAAGAGATAGGTACGACTTTCAGCCAATTGGGTGAATTTTTTAGGAGGCTTCTTTTTGAGGTTTATATGTGGGGGGTTATACTGATTTTGATCAACAGGAGGAGGTACTTAATGATAGTTTGGGGGCGCTTGGACGTTTATTTGGTTGTTTGGAAGAGTAGCTTGAATGTGGATTGATAATTTGGCTGCGGAACTTGGTACTGGGGTAAAATATTTGGAAGTGAAGCATGATATTGGGGTTGGGCGTAGAATACAGGCTGAAAACTTGGTGACGATGGTGAGGAAAGAATATTCTTAGGTTTGAATTTCTTCTTCAATTCATCAACAGAACTAGTAGAGATCGCAGTCATATCCTCTTTTTTCTTCTTTAAGAATGCAGAAGATTCAGATGATGTTGGGGTTTTGGCAATTTTTCTCGTTCGGATGCCTTCTTCTAATGATTCCCCAATCTTTACCAAATCTGCGAAAGATGCTCGGACCACGGATACCATCCTGGTATAAAATTCTCCCTTCTGTGCACGAGAAAAAATTGATACCATTTCTTCCTCAGATATGAGAGGTTGTACTTTAGCAGTTTTTTTTCTCCAACGAAAGGCATAGTCTTGGAAACACTCATCATTCTTCTGTTTGATCCGGTGTAGTGAGATCGGTCAGGGACTATTTTGAAGTTAAACGCAAACCTGTCAAGGAAACCTTTAGCCAATGCCCTTTAACTAGTCCATCTTTTCAGTTCTTGAGACGTGAACCAATCTAAGGCTTCGCCGCTTAAGCTTCGGCTGGATAAGGGTATCAATAATACCTCATTTTTTCTTACCCCCACCATTTGATCACAATACCTTCTCAGATGGGCCATCGGATTTCCAGTACCGTCGAACACCTCAAATTTAGGGAGCTTGTATCCTTCTGGTAGATCTACTCCAGGGTGAACACATAGATCATCGTAACCCAGGCCATCATTGTCCCCCGTCCCATGAGATTTCTTGATCCTTATAATCTCTTCATTCATAACCAACAACTTTATTTCATGCTCAGTCCTCCACTCTTTTTCCTTATCCTCGTAATAGTCTATCTCGGGATTGGGAAAGGAAATGTAGATGTCAGGGGATATGATGACATAAGGGGGATTTAGAAGGGTAGGTTGATTTTGTGGATGAGAAGAAGTTTGTTGGTAGATGAGAACGTTTTGGAAATTAGAAAAGTTTTGTGGAATTTGAGAGTAGTTTGGTGGGATCTGAGAAGGATTTTGCAGATTTGGAAATGGAGTTTGTGGATTCGGAGATGGATTTGGTAGATTTTGTAGATTTGGGTATGGATTCTATAGATTTGGGAGCGAATTTTATGGATTTGGAAGTGGGTTTTGTGGGTTGGAAAGCGGGTTCTAGGGATTTGGGAATGAATTTTGTGGATTTGGAGACAGATTTTGTGGGGTTAGGGATGGATTTTGTGGATGGTAAGCATCTGGGTTATTTTCTCAATTGGTGTTTAGGACTAGTTGAGGAGCGGAGACAGACGATATATTATTTGGATGATCCCCGAGAATAGGCGTACTGAGAGGAGGGATCAGGAGTGGAGTCTCGTATCTTCCTGGAGAGAGAGCATTGACAATGATGGCCAGGTTAGCCAAGTCTCGAGCACGATTCATCTCCTCCTGAAGCATTTTCAATTTTCTCGCGAGTTCAGCAATCATCTTGCTTTGTTCCGCTATTACATTGTCCCTAATAGTCAATGCATTTTCTTAATCGTTTCCAGTCATTTTTGAATGATGGTCAGAGAATGAGATTTTATGCGCTTTTGACCGGGTGAAGTAAGGTTGTTCTGCCAGCTTATTTTAATACGGAGTAGTTTTCTATTATTTATAAAGTAAAATAACTCAAACACAGATGTGTTAGTTTCCATATGTGATAAGTAATGCAAGATACTTGACAAGAAATAACCACATAAATTTATTTGTGTCATAGCCAAATTGATCCACATGAGCATAGTGGATAAACTTGCCTTTGATTCAAACAAATTCACATAAACACATAAGACAGTTATATTGCATAAAATCATTATAATAACACGTATCCTAACTGGGGTGACCCTTTTGAGCCAAGGGTTTAGGCCTAACGAATTTTGAAGAAAATATATGCCTTTTTAAAGCCAATCCATTATCCCCAAAACCTTCAATGACATAAATGCCTATAAAAGTTACACAAAAGAGATACAATCTTTAAGGAAAGGGAAAAAAATAACATGAGAAAAAAAAACAATGTCCCGCACAGGGGATAGGAAATACTAGTTCATGAATGCTTTTCTATCGGCCTTCACCCTTTTAGCTTTGTCCACTTCTTGTCGTTGACGACATCTGTTGATGATCAAACAATTTTTGTATAACTGCGCTCTAGGTGCAACCGTCTAAATTGATCAATTCTGTAACACCCCGTATTTAAGTACATGTATTGGCGTATTCAAGTACGTGATTGGTCTTATTTATATGGAATTAATTTTTTATTTTATTTATACCGGAATTTGCCCGTCGATGGTTCCATACGAAGGTTATTGAATAAGCTTTCCAACGATATAAAGATTTCCAAAAACGGATAAGTTTCGGATATAATCGAGCACGTTCGAAACTATAAAACGGTGGCCGGGATATGGTGAATAGTAAATGTGCAGGAAAATTTCCTGCACACAAACTACTGAGGCCTGCCAGTTTTTTGGGTCGACTTTGAACGATCATAACTCCCTTAATATAATGAACTGGGAGAGATACCACATATCAAAAGAAAGATCTTTGAGTCTTCTTTCTAATTAAATTAGTTTCATCCAAATACAACATCTGAGTAAGGAGTTATACTCGTTTTACTTCAGCCTATCAAAACAGTTTTTGAGGGTTAACTTCAAACGATCATAACTCCTTGTACAGGACGAACTGGGTTGCCTACTTTATATGAAATGAAAGCTCTTTGAATTATCTATCCAACGATACCAATTTCACCCAAATCCAATATTGGAGAAAAGAGTTATGGTTGATTTACTTTAGCCTATCAAAATAGTCCATCATGGACAGATTCGGATTTACTTAAATTTTTAAGGGCAATATGGTCATTTTCCATCACCTCATGGACGAAAATTGGTCATTATATACATATAATTAGCCTAGTATCCATCATTCATTATCCAATTATTGAAGAATAAGGAACCCTAGCCTAATTTCAACTCCAATTATCTTGTGATTCAACCGTAGAAAGTCCAAATTGATTCCGTAGTTGTGTTCACCGTCTCGAGGGCTTCAAGAAGCACCCCTTATTTGTGCCAACAGGACTTCGAAACCAAAAGGGCCATTTTATGGTAAGGATGTAAATTATGTTGGTGTTATTTATATGGATATGTATATATATATATATAGATGCATGTGAGCATAAGAAGTATGTTATTTGATTGTTGTTGAAAGATGATTGGGAAATGATGTTGGATTATTCTTCTGCATGGTTGGATTATGTTGAATTGTGAAGGGATTTGGTATTGATGATGTGGTATTGAAATGATGATTATATATATATATATATATACACACACATAAACCTATTGTTCAAGTTAGTTTTTGGAATGTTTTGCAAATATTGGTTGTATGGAATTATGGAAGAGAATTGTGGTGTTGGGTTGCTAATACTAGATGCCAAACATTTCATTGTAGATAAGTGATTTGTAAAGGCGGGAAGTTGTGTTGAATTGGTATCCGAATCTACGACGAGGTATGTAAAGCATACTCTAACAATGTTCTTTGGCATGAAAACACCAATGTTCCATCAAGTAAGATTTCGAGGTTGTCCGAAAACATGTATTGTTCTACGTTACCAACGAAGTTGTTTCCATCCTATAAAGTGTCAAAATGTTTCATTGATATACCAAAAGGCTCCTATTTTATTTTTGTGATATTGATGATTCTGAAACACATTGTTGATATACCAATAAGTTCCTACTTTATTGTTATGGCATTGATAACTCCAAAACACTTCATTGATGTGCCAATGAGTTCTTACTTCATTGTTATTGCATTGATGGTCTATTTATATGTCTCCTATTGATGCATCATTGTTTCAAAGTATCAAAAATGTGGTGACGACCGAAATAACAATCTCAAAGATTAATTGAACTAAGTGATGAAAGTTCTCTCTTATCGGGTGGTATCCCAGGGGCATAAGCCTAGCATGGGTCGATCCCTATTTATGTGTTTATGGGTGGTATCCCAGGGGCATAAGCCTAGCATGGGTCGAGCCCAGTTGATATGTACTGGAGGCAGCCTAATGGTCACAGTACAGTACAGTAATGATTACAAAGACGATAAGAACGAAGGTAAAGTGATTGAATAAATGCAATGTACAGGTTGTCACAAGTTCTAGTAAATGTGGTCCACTCCTATTACGCTTTATTCACTTGTTTCTGATTTCTATTGAGCTCCTATATCATATATGATTATCTATAGCTTTACATACTCAGTACATATTTCGTACTGACGTCCCCCACGGGGGACCTGCATTTCATGCTGCAGGCATAGGTACCTCAGCTCATACACCGCACAAGTAGGAGCCAGGTCATACAACTATTGTTGGTGAGCTCCAGTTTGCTTCGGAGCTTTCCGAGTCGGCTCTTTATGTTTTGTTATTGTACAGGAGTCATGTGTGGGCGGGGGTTTGTCCCGACCCTAGTTATGTCATGTATATCCTAGAGGCTTTGTAGACATAAGGAAGGGTAAAGTCATGAAAGTTTATATAGTCATGTTATATTTGTATATGTGGTGGCCCCGACGGCCAAGTGTTATATATATATATTTGTGCGTGTTGTGCTGATACAGGTAATTAGATTCTTCTATATGCAACGAAGTGCTGTCCAAATTTTTGGTGACATGTAAGTGAAAGTACAAGTATTTGAACGGGTTCTCCCGGGCCTTCTCGACTTCGGGTGCCAGTCCGACCCGATGGGATTTTGGGGCGTGACAAATTCCTTGCTTGACTTGCTTCAATTTCTCCCTCAATTGGTGTATAATTGAGGCGTCCTAATACGCAAGTAAGCAAAGAAAACTTTCTCCCGACCCCCAAAGGATAATGGATTGATTTAAACAAACATTTATTTCTTCAACACATAAATATAATTCGTCTGTAATTGACTCGGGGTCAATAGACGCAGGACATGTTTTTTAATGGGCCCAATACACCCTTCGGGCATTGGGTCATCCTATGCTTATGCCTAAAAGGATTTTGGTTTAGCTCTATCTTGGGTGTCTAGAGTGGGTTTGAACCGAGTTCTCAAGCGGACAACTTGAGTTTGGAAACACGAACAATCTTCGACCTCCTAATGTGTCGATAAACTGTCATGTTTCCAACATTTTATTTGAAATTGAACAACAGGGGCCGGGACATCCATGAAACTCCAAAATAATATAATAATCAATGCAGGAACATGTCATGAAATACAATAATTAAATTCCACAAAACTCAACACATAAATACGTAAGCATTTTAAACAGTTAGTTGAAAGATGAAATCAAACATTTGATTAGAACCTACTTAAATATCCCCTGCAGAGTTTCCATTTCTGTTTTGCGAAAATTTTGACTTATTTGAGAGTCGTCACTTAATTTATTTGAAAAGGAATTAAGAAACCTTTATAAGATAGTTTAAACGATCCAAAACAGAAAAATCATTTAAGTTTCGAAGATTCTGAGTAAGCGATTCCTATTAACGTTTTAGGAAGGTTTAAGACACCTAAAACATCCGCTAACTTGCGGTTATCCGGATTGTTTGAAAACATCTTTTGACTAACTAAAAAAAATTTGATTTGTTGAAAAGTGATTGATTTTTTAGAAAAGACTTGTGTAAAATAAATTAAGGCGACTTAGGGATTTTAACTAAGTCTAAACAACCAATAAGCGAATAAATACATAAAAGGGGAAAGGGAGGGGAAAGTAAAGGATTTAGGCCCTTGGGCCCAAATCATGAAACCTGTCCTAGTCTAATTGGGCTTTCAACCCATTTCACCTGTCCTAATCTAGTTTCGAGCCTTTTTGGCTATAAATCTGCTCCACCTGTATTAACTTTACAACTTTGGCTTCGAGGCCCAAATGAATGAATAAATAAGTAATTAAATAAATACCGATATAAATAAATAAATAAAGGCAACAATGGATAAATAAAAAAATAAAAAAATAATGAGACTTTCAAGTCCCTATTTCCGCTTCAAAGATGGGACTTTAACCCATCCTTCTTTCGATTCCTTTCATTCATTTGCCACGAGATCGATGTTGAGTTTACACTTTGGGATTGACTCAATAAGACGGGCCTCAATGGCCCATTATGAAATGCAAAGGGAAAGAAACCGTTTGGACTCCCAAGCGGGTTCATGCAAAGAAAAGATGAAGGAATATAAGGACTAGAAACTAAAATCAATTGTAAACAATTTAGAAAGAGTTTTAATCAATACACGAACACTGCATTATAGCAATCAATGGTTCAATCAATACCAATGTAGTACTAAATTTCTTTAACAAGCAGAAAACCTTTATTTAATGAAAAATCTAGAAGCTGTGCTTTGCAGAACATCAAAATACATTTTTCGTATTGATTAGTCTAATAATAATGACATGGAAAAAGACCCAAGGAAAGAATTAAGACAAAATGAACGAAATTTGACAAAAGAATTCTCATTAAGCTAATACGGATTCAACTACACCAAGCTTATAGGACAACACCACATAATCTAGACATCATATGCTTTTCTTATAAACAGTAACAGAAAGATTTAGCCGATTTAACCTAAGCTATATCCCTACTCTACTCGCAAAAGAATGAAAACAACTTTAATGATATGAAGGACAATATCTTGCAACAAAAACTCAACGTCACATCAAACAAATGACGACAAACAAAACGACGTCAATTACTAATGACGAACAAGACACCATCAGCCTGAAATTATTGAGACATGAGACTTTTAACCATGAAATCAGCCATAACTAGATAACATCAGCCCGAAACTAACAACGCACAAACCTTTAACAGAAAACCAGTTATAACAGGACATCATCAGCCCGAAACTAACGAAGCACAAAACTTTAGCATAAAATCAGTTATAACAGGATACCCTCGGCCCGAAACTAACGAAACACGAAATTTTAACATAAGCTAAGCTGCAACAGGGCACCCTCAACCCGAAATGATCAAAACATGAAACTTTAAAATAAAATTAGCTATAACTAGCTACCATCATCCCGAAAACAAAAATAATATGAAGCTTTTCACCATGAAATCAGCCATAACAAGCTACTATCAAATCAAAATTAGCAAGGCATGAAACTTTAACAAGATCAGCAGTACAAACCTTAAACAGTACAAAAAATGAGAGTATTAAATCGAAAACCCATCAACAACGTTGTTCAGACCAGATAACATGCCATAAATCAAAAGAAAGTTAGATAAAAATAATGGATTTAAAGTGTTTTAATTAAAAACATGTCCTTAACACCAGTAAGCAGTAACATCGTACACGTTGATTCAAATATCAACATGACGATAACTATCGTGAACGAAACCTACGACTATCAAATCCATCTACCAGCAAACAACCCAACACACACATTACTGAAGATTTACTCACAGCTACAGAAGGTCGAGATGATGTAGAAGCAATCGAAAGTTCAACGGAATAAGATATTACCTGTTAGGGAGCAGCAAAATGGAACCTCGAGCTAACGTCGGTCTCGCAACCATTGAAAAACGTCTTTGCCGTCAACTCAAAACTCTAATTTAACCGACGAACTTTCACAACAAGAACAAAATTTCTATTAAAGACTGAATTTTCTCTCAGAATTTCTTTCTTCCTCAGTTTTTCTGAATTCAAAATTTCCCCAACCCCTTTTACCCCATCAGTAGGCTACTTATATAGAGGATGAATGGGGGTCCTTATCAGCCTTGAACGATGGGATTAGGACCAAGTTGGACGGTATTATAGGGATTCTTGTAAGAGAGGAATTTAAAAATTTAACTCAGATAAGGTTACCTCCTAATGAATTGTACCAATTTGTCTTTTCTTGAGAGGAAAATCCATGGATCAATCCCATTTGGGCAAGAAAATTTCCCCCCAAAACCAATGGAAATCAGCCAAATATGTACGAAATTGTACGGATTAATCTGAATTTTTAGGGATTTGAACGTTGGGATGAGCCAACTCACCATATTCTAGAAGATTCGATCAATTTCTTTATACATCCGCATGGGTCAAGGTCGGTTTCAGGTTTTGGGTTCTGTTCTCGATGGGTCTGGGTCGGTTCGGGTCGGCATTGGGAAGCCAATTTTGTCGGATTTCGGGTTGAGTTTGGTGTTGGTATCGGGTAGCTGGGTCGGGTGTTGTTGTTTGTTGGTGAAATTATTAGCTGGTTGTACGTATTGTTGTGTTTGTTGATTAAAGGGGAGAAGATAAAGAGGGATTGGGCCGGATTAAGTCAGGGGAAGGATGATGGGCTGGTATTGGTTAATAGGGTTTAGAGGGGTTAATTAAGTGGGCTGGTTGGGCTGTTTGGCGTTGGAGCTGGTAATTGTTGTTATTGGGCTGGCTGAGGGGTAAAATTGGAATTGGGGGTTATTAAAAATAACCCCCAATTAAATTAGGGTATGGATAGGTTAGGCTATGGAAATTTGGACAATTGCATTTAAAATTTAGCCTAATTTGAACTCAATCGACCAATTGCGTTGCAATTATGACCAAATTAATTTCAATTAAAGTCCAAATTTAATAAATTGACTAAATTAAATTGAAATTCGATATGAATTAACACCTGGTTTAATCCCGAGCTTCTTGATTTAATAAAATTAAACACATACTTATTCAAACAAATTGTCCTTGAGAATAAATTATATTTAAATCAAGATTTTAATTATTTAAAATTACTTTGATATAACCCTTGATTAGAATTTGATATTTCGTAAAAAGAGATATTTATGTAACAATATTATATAATTTCGTATAGTTAAATACTATAACATATAATCTTTACTTAAAATGGCAAAATTACCCATATAAAAACTTTTATTCAGATAAAACAAATGTTATAATTTTATTCAAAATTGAAGAAACTCGGAGTTAAATTCAGTTATCGATGGCCAAAATTAGGTGTCAACAACATTGGCAATGCTGCTTTCTAAGTGGATGTCACAGTAGAAACTACTGTTGAACAACATAATATCATAGTTGATAATCCATCAAGTGCTTCCAAAGAGGAAGAAAAAGTAATGCCTATTAGTCCAGAAGAACGGAAGAATTGTTCGTTTGAATGGTTTAACATCTGGGATGAGGCTCCAAAAAAACTAACAATGTTGACCAACAACTATTCAGAATGGATTGTCGATGGGATGTTAAAGCTTCATGCCAACAGGTACATAAATCATTTTTAAGGATATTGATTTATACAATTCTTCTTGTAAAAAAATGACATTAACACATATAAATCACGCAGTGAAGAAAATGATGAACACTACAAAGTGAACCAATCAAGTCTTGGTTTTGATATGTTTGACTTTGTTGTTGCATATTTCAGAACAAAGAATTGGTTCTATTTGATGTCACAACCACAGACTTGCTGGAATGATGAGGTTTAAATACCATACATCTTACTTAGAGCTGTCAAAATGGGCAGGCCCAACCCAACCCTTGCGGGCTAGAGAATTAAATGGGCTAGAATGGGATAGCCCTTTTAACTAAAGAGACTTTGAAATAGCGGCCCAACCCATCCCTAAGCGGGCTGCGGGTTGGGACGGGTTGCCCCTTCAGAAAAAATAAAAGCAACCCGCAACATGATAAACAAAAATGTTGTAAGTACTAGACTATCACCAACTTTCATGGCTTCACTTTGATATGTCTCCTACTAGTGTTTAGCCTGTTATAAACATCTTACTAATACCTTTAAGAGTCATTAGGTTGGGAAAGAACTATCCTGAAATAATTAATCTTGGGATTAGTTATTCCATCATGTATACAGATAATTTATCTCATCACTATGGTGTAAATGGTGCGATAAATAATGTCATTACTAGCTATTAGCTCACACCAAAAATGGGATAAAATAGTCCTTCATTTATCTTAGACTATTTATCCCTTATACCTCACACCAAACCATCCCTTAGATGTAATTAGCTCATGACATTTACTGTAATAAGCAAAGAAATAATCATTAGCTACAAATTTCATAGAAAAATTCTAATATGGTTAAGATAGTAAATACAGATATACACAAAGTATCTACATAAAAGCAGCAAAATTACAACAGAAGAGAGCCTAAATTTAAAGAACATAATATTGCATTAAGCAAAGGTAACAACTACTAAACCATCACGAGTAAAAACAACTTTTTGAAGTTCACAACTAAAAGCAGCTTACCAGCCATTTCAAACACACACTAAGAACTTTCAAAAAATTAGTATCTACCAAAGAATGGATAAAAAAATAAGTATCTAGTTTGAAAAGATCAACAAAATTTTAATTCCTAATAAATAAATGACCGACTTAAAAATATTTAATAATTATTTTTAATCTCCCAGCCCATGGGATGGCCTTTGAGGCTGACGAGTTAGGCCTTTGAGGTCTACAAGCCAAGTGAGGATAGGCTTATAAGCCTCGTTTCTAAATGGGCTGAAAAAATATAGCCCAACACCACTTAATTAAAGGGTTGGGTGGGCCGACCTCATGGGCCAAACTCATTTTGACGGCTCTAATCTTACTATTAATACTATATTTAATTGTATTTGTTTATTAATGTTATTGTTACATAATCTAAAATGTTTGATAATATGTGACACACATCAATGTCATTTTTTACTACCTCTGAATGAAGGTCAAGTTGCAAAGAAAACAACGATACAGATACACGACAAACAATTATTTGTACAATATTTACATCAATAATGCCTACAATAGGTATTGTCAACAGCACCCGAAAGTTTCTCAAAATGAGGAATGCTTAATCAACATCATCAAAGGTCTTAGCATTCAAGCTGGCTTACCTTGGCATTTGGTCGACGAAATATACATCCCAATCAATTGTGGTGATGAATTCCATTGGTGTTGGTTATCGTTGTTCTAAAAGAGAGGTGCATCCGAGTTTATGACTTGATGTCGGAAAAAAGACGTTCTGGGTCGTCGTATGAGATACAAAAGTTAGCCAAAATATTGCCTACCTACCTTGATATAAGTGGCTTTTTGTATCAAAAGATTCTTACTGATTGGTTGACGATTGAAGTATACCGAGATAAAATGGGTAATCTATTTGATGTAGAATATGCTGAAGGAATTGCTCAACAATCGAGTGGTAGCCTGTAAGTATCATGATTTAGTTTCATTTCATAAATTTCACAACTCTTACATTAATTGCAAGATATGGATTGTCTGATTTTACAAATGCAGGGATTGCAATTTTTTTGTTGCCGCTTTCGTCGAGTATTTGAGTGATGAATTACAAGTACCAAATGATGAAATTGATGTCACATTACTTCATAAAAGATATTCTACTCTTTTATGGAAATATGGAGAAGTGAAGGTTCATAAATCGTACGTAAGCGACATTAAAGATTCACGACGATCAAAGCCAAATTCCATAGCACTGAATAAAGAACAACTTGTCAATAATGAGTAGGTCTTTATAGCTTGAGTCTTTCAAAGTAATAAGCTCTCCTTAGGAATTGTTGGCTTCAAAACTTAAATTGTAAATATCTATTATCTCTACCCATAATAATTTTTTACATTTTATTTATTTGTTAATTTATTTAATTTAATATAATTTGTGAAGGCTTCAGTTTATTATATTTTGTCTATAAATTTTATTTTATCCTTAGATTTAAACTTATTAATTGAAATCAAATACTAGATTCAAATATTGCAACAAATAATGGATCTGTTGCAACAGATGTCATATCTGCTGAAAATTATCAAACAAGTTTTCCAACTGGTTTGAATTATTCCAACAAATGGACTATCTCTTGCAACAGATGATTCATCTATTGGAACAAATTAATACAATATTATTATTATTATAATAGATGAACAATCTATTGCAACATATAGTCCATCTGTTGGAATAATTCAAATAAGTAGGAAGACCTATTTGATAATTTACAACAGATGTGGCATCTGTTGCAATAGATCCATCATCTGTTGCATTATTTTTTGTAGTAATTCATAAGTTTGCAAATTTAATAAAACAATTCAATTTCCATCAAGCATAAGAAATAAAAAAATTGGCATTACTTAAATAATATACAATTAAGTTAAAAAATTAGAATAAAAATTGTCATCATTTTTTTACATTTTCTTTTTTAAACACGGGCTTCAAACTTTCATATTAGATCCCAGCGGCCTTGACCTCTTGCGTCCTTGGCATAGCGTTGTCACTCAGTAAGGACCTTGTAATGAGATTTTGGTATCGGTTAGAAAATATTCGATATATGCAAGCGAGTATTACCCGTACGCGAAACCAGTGTCATTTTTCTAAAGGTCTTTTTTTTGACCTTCAAAAGTCCATTTTTTAACACTTCCTCTGGCAAGTCATTCATTAATTCACTTTACTTCAACAATTTGGGGAGCAACTCCAATAGTGGCTGCACCATGGGGAAAACTTATAGTCCTCGAAGCATGGTAAGTTGCAGTCATAGGTAGGGGTGTACATAGGTCGGGTTGGTTTGGTTTTCTATTGAAAAAAAAACCAAATCAATTATGTCGGTTTATTAAAACTATAAACCAAATCAAACCAACATAAAATCGGTTTTTTCGGTTTAGGTTTTAGTCGGTTCTTTCAATTTTTTCGTTTTTTCTCATTTTTTTATAATATTTATTTTTGACAATTATATTCTGATTGAAGTTTAGATCAAGTATGTTTTCACTCATGCGCTAATGAAAAACCACAATTATAAAAAAATTGAGGAGTGAAAAACTCTCTTGAAACTAAAAAATAAGATGAAGAGTGAAAATTTTAGGTTTTAAGTTTATATTGGATTTTGGATCATTTTATTAGCAATTAATGGATAAATATTATAACTTAAAGGCCCAACTCTGAATATATATATATATATATATATATATATATATACATCTACTTTCTAAATATTGAAAATTAATAAAACTAATTGAAAAGTATTTAAAAAGTAGATTATAATTAATATTTTATGTATAAAAAGTTAAATCATATACATGCATATATATATATATATATATATATATATATATATATATCTATAATATATTAAAAGTGGGAATATCCTTAGAAAAATTAATTAAACCTTTTACCCTTCATTGAAATCCAATGATAATGACTGATATGGAAGAAAAGATCAACTGAAGTACGTACAATACATACACTACTGAAACATGGTTTTGGGACTGATATGACTGATAAGCTGAATATATCATACTGAACATGCATATCTGATGCATGAGTAACTGATTCATGAATGCACGATTGAGTGTTCTGATGAACTGAGTTTCTCATAATAAGAATGCATATCTGATGCCTAGTTGATGAGCTGAATCCATGCATATTTGATGCATGATTATACGACTTACATGATACATGAATGCATGATAGAAAGTACTAATAAGTTAATCACGCATATCTGACGCGTGAATATATGACTGAACAGGCTCAGGAACATGCGACTGAACATACAATGGTAAAGGTACCAAGTTTGAACTGAAAACTAAGCATGAAACTGAATACAAAGTTTGGTACTAAAATTTGAACATGGGAACGAGTAAGATCAAAGAAGACAATCACCTTGAACTAAAAATATCGATGAGTCTGAGATTAATCACTCAATATGCATGAGCGGAAACATAAGAACATAACTGAGTCTGGAACATGATACATGAACTAAACTGAGTCTGCAATGCATGACATGTATAGAGTATCGTATCGTGGACTAAATTGAGCTATTGAGTACATGGCTTACTGCTGAGTTTTGGAGCTAGAGGGTCGGCTCATAAGTAACACTTCCTCCAAGATAGATTCATCAAAGAAAATGACATATTTAAATCATGAAAATTTGGGGGCTATAGTGTATCTCCCCCCTTGGGACACTATGTCCCTTAAAAGATGTTGGACTGACGTTGGAGGTTGAGGCGATGCACAAGGTATCTACGAACTAGATTATAACTGAACCTCAAGGGTCTGGGACTAATGCATGATGCATGAACTAAACTGAACTGAACTGAACTTGCAACTACTAGGAGGTTCTACTTGGAATAGTTATATTCCCTAAGATCTTGGATAGCATGAATAGATATAAGGATGAGGAAACAAACTATACAAATTTGACTGCTCGATTTCTAAACTGACTTGCTGGCTTTACGAACTAACTCATACTGAAACATATGTCCAAATTAGATAAAGAGATCTAACAATGCATACCATGAACATGAAAGACTGGTAACGTACCCGAATCTAGGTCAGGGAAATATTCTGAATCAGGACGGGTTTGGAGTGCATAAAGTCTATTCTGACGCTGACCACTCTTGGTGCCTTTCTGACGCAACTTTTTACCCCTCTGTGCTAAAACTCTACACTTTCACATCTTATGGCCTGGACTTTCACACCCAAAGCATACATCACTACCTGCCCTACATGCACCTAGGTGATTCTTACCATACTCTTTGAAAAGTGGATAAGTAAGACTTCTATTCTCACTACCCTGGGCCTCGAAGCCTGGCGCTCCATCATAATGATCATATCTAGACTTAGGTGCTGGTGCACTAGCTGAGGATGGATATGGGGCTGAAAAATTCTGACTATGCTGAGAATGGTTACCACCCTGTGACTTAGGCTGAGCAAAGCTGAAACTACCTGTCCTTGCCCTTACTCTGTCTCTTCCTCATTCTAATTTTTTGCTCCTCTATCTGCTGAGCATGAGTCATAAGTCTGGCTAAAGTCATATCACTATTCAACATGGCAGATCTGCACTCGTTTACCATGTTATCGTTCATCTGTGACACGAACTTAATCATCTTGGCTCTACTTTCTGCAACCACATGAAGGGTATATCTAGCTAATTGAGTAAACCTAGGAGAATACTCTTTCACTGTCATACTACCCTACCTGAGGTTGATGAACTCTAGCACCTTAGCTTCTCTAAGCTTTAGCGGGAAAAATCTATCAAGGAAAGCAGAGGCAAACTCCTCCCACTCTATAGAACCCGCATCATCTAACCTTTCTGACTTCCACTATTTGTACCAAGTATAAGCCACATCCTGCAACTGATATGCAGCTAACTCAACACTTTTCACAGTAGTCACCCCCATAATATCTATCACTTTCTGAATCTAATCTAAGAATTCCCATGGGTCCTCATCTGACTTAGACCCCATGAAAGAAGGAGGATTCATTCGGGTAAAGTTCCGAATTCTAGTTGCAGCTAAAATGGCCACTGGATTAGCCAGAACAACAGCTGGTTATTCATTTTGGGCAGCAACTGACTGAGCAAGAGTGGTGAATACGGTCCTAAATTCTGCATGAGAAACATGATCTCCCAAAGGGACTTCGGGCTGAGGGGCTGACTGATTCCCGCTTCTTCTTTTAGGAGGCATGTTCTGTAGAAGAAAAGGAGAAATAGATTAGACTGAGAGTGAATTGATATTAGGCTCACTGGCACGACATGAGTACTGAAAGAAGGGAAACTGTTCCTAAAACATCTCATAGCCTCCTGTACATAAGTGTGGTGCACAACACACGCATGTACAAGACTCTACTAGATGCGGTTTTCGGACTTCCTAGGACTCTAATGAACCTTAAGCTCTGATACCAAGTTTGTAACACCATGATTTTTCTGAATCGAAATGATACACGGTGCTCATGACCCCGAAGGACCACAAGCTAACCCATGACTGATATCTATACCTGTACACTACATAATATCACATAAAAATGCGGAAATATGTACTGAATGGCCATAAGGTTCAAATCTAAATAAAACATCTGATAAGACAATGTCTGAAAATGGGATAACAATACGAAAACAAATTTGAAATAACTGTCTGACATGCTATAGTCTAGAAAGCCTCTAACTGTCTGAATAAAGAGTTGATGGGACATGTCCCCAACTAACTCCAACTACTGAAATAAACTAAAAAACTAAAAAAGTAATGAAATCATCATGTCCTCGAAGGATGAGGACTCACGTCTAACTCTGACAGCTGATACTGGAATCTACTGTTGATCTGGAGCTTATTCCTCTGAAGCTATGGTGTAACATAAGAGAAAGCACCATAGAGCAAATACGTCAGTACGACTAAATGTACTGAGTATACGAGTGAGGTAGGCTAAATGCAAAGGGTTATATGCATGAACAATGCTGACTAATATGAATGTGGGAATACATACATGCATAAGAAACTATAACTGAACTCGTGGTGATACTAACTACTGAGTATGAATACTGACGACATGACTTTACTGATACTGAGGTACTGAATAGATGGATGACTATTTCTGACAGTTTGAATTATGAAGAACTAGTCTGATTGACTATATCTAACAGTCTTGAAATTGAATACTGATACGTAGCTATGATGACTGATATAACTGTGATGACCAGCGTAACCGATGTAACTGATACTGAGCGATTGTATCTGACAGTCTAAGTTCTGATGGAACTATCTGAGTTCCATTCTATATGGAGTAACTAAATCTGAGATCAGTCCTATCTAACGGGTGATCTTTGAGTATATTGATAATAAGGATGATTTGACTTAGTCCGAGATCAGTCCTATCTAGCGGGTGATCTTTAAATCTGATGATTTTGATACTGACTAATCATAGTTAAGATCAGTCCTAGCTAATGGGTGATCTTGAAGTCTATTTATAATGATAAGCATTGATTGTATCTAACAGTACTGAATTTGTACTACTAAGTTGAGTGACTGTGTCTAACAACCTTGACTCTGTAACTGAAACTGTGGGATATGTTCATCTAACTGACATGCCCCATGCTAAGCTGACTGGGGTCCAATCTCTACCCTAACTAGAAGGGTGTCAGTACCGCGCTACCAGTAAAGACATCTATTATGGAGTTAGTCCTAATCTAGCGGGTGACTCCAGGGATCAGTCCTATACATATAAATATGCTATCGGGTGACCCCTAAGTATGTCAGTCCTATCTAACAGGTGACATCTCATACCTATACTGGCTACATAGTTTTGGAACTTAATGATTGCTTCTAAGGATCTCAGTCCTTTCTAGAGGGTGACTCCCCATACCTAGGCTCACTCGGTGCTGAATTCTACTCCCATCTGAAAAACACTGAACTGAATAACTGCGCTAAACTAAATAACTGAACTGAACTGATTAGCTGAACTGATACTGATTAACTAGACTAATACTAGTGGTATTGTTTAGCGGAGCTAAACTAAGTTTACTGAGTTCCCTTGACTGAAGGAATGTACTGAGTTCTGAGGACTGACTGAGAGTACTGAAATTACTGAGATCGGTAGGAATACTGTTGTTACTGAGATCACTGAGATTACTGAGTACTGAGGTTACTGAACTACTGAGATGCTGAGATTTATGAGTTTTCCTGAGTCACATGACTAACTGAAATCTATAGACCATGGCTTGACTGAGAGTATCGTGATAACATGACATGGCACTAGGCACACAGCTAAATTATTCCAGGTACAAGTATCCCCAGGACTCGATGGAAGGAAACTGACACACATGGCTAACTTGAGTACGTGACCAACATCAACAATCCATAATATCATAACTTGGGGAATTCCATGAAGTGCATGGATATCATACATTTTGTACATAAGTAGGATTTGTAAGTAAGCATGGCATAATCTCATAAGACTAGTTCATGAACATCCCAACAACATTTACAAGACACAATATCAACATGAAAATCATTGGAACATAGGGGAATATCATGAATCCTTCACTTAGTCACAATTTAGCTATATTGCATGATTTCTAGTTCCTTAGGCATTTTATCAAATACCTTGCATGCACTCTTTTAAGGAATAGGTATATTTATCAATTTGACAATCTTAATCCATCCAAAATTCATGTGTTTCAACTAACCTACTCACATGTTTCATGAAAAACACATCAAGATACAACCTTGAATCCAAACAACAATCATCAACATGAATATAGTCATAAAACAACAAGAAAATCACAATTTATAATTTAAAACATGATTCTGGAACTCCACGGACGAAAGAATTCCATGGATGAACACTACGCATACCTGACTCAAGGATCTTGATGCTTTTGAACTTGAAGGATTTGAAATCCTTTGATTCTTTTGAAGAATATTGGGTCTTGTTCTTAGGGATTAAATTCAGAGAGAAACCCTAGTTTTTTTTTGTGGAATAACAATAAGCAAAATGGCTGAATTCGGACTTATCTGGGTATATATAGGCGAGTGGTAAGTGACTAAAATACCCTGTTAAAACGACCTAGAAATAAACTGAACATGGTGTGTGATGGTTCGACTAACGGTCCATCAGACACTTGACGGTCCGTCACTAAGCCCGTCAGACGTGGACCAGAAATGGAGTTCACTAGATAAGAGTTGACGGCCTAGATGACGGTCCGTCACAACTTTGACGGTCCGTCAACTCATTCGTCAGTCCTTATCCAGTACGTCGCTCAACTTTCTTGGTTGTGACGGTCAAAGTGGCGGTCCGTCACTTATGTGGAGGTCCGTCAACTTGGCCGTCATACCTGGGCATTTCCGACAGTTCCAAGTAAAACGTCCATAACTTTCTCGTCTGATGTCGGATTTGGACAAAATTGGTACCATTGTAAAGCTAACTCAATTTCCCATATGATAGAAAGTGAAAATCTAAAAAATACAGTGTGTACAAAGATAGGTTTGTATTTCAAAGTAAGTCCTAGCATCCTTGAGATGATTTCTAGCTAGGAAAAAGACACGGGTATTATAAAATGTGGCGCTAATATTGGTTTGGATTTTTCAGGGTATTACAATATTAATCTATCAATTTATGATATGAACCATGTGATAATGTTTTCCTCATAAGTTTAACATATTCCCATACTCATAATCATGGATTTAATTAGCGTAGTGATATATTCTATGTTTTGTGTCTTTGAATCATGAATTTCCCAACAGTGTTTGAAATAATGTTGTTGTATTTAAAGTATTATTCAGTGTTGGAGAGTTATGAACATCTGATACCTATGTTTTTATGCATGTTTCCTATTTTAAGCAATAAATCAGTCAGATCATGATTTTATCACCATATTCAGATTATCATATTCATGTTGAGAAATAATCAGTTGTGAGTCCTGTTAAATCTAATTAGTGGCCAGTGTCAGTTCAGTTGGGAGTAGGACTTAGTACCTATCAAATTTAAGAATGAAGGTTTTCCTATCAGTCGAGGGTGAAACCCTTAGTAGCAGTCCCTTAGTTCCAAAACTATATAGCCAGCGTAGGTATTGAGAGGTATTCCTACCAGTTTAGGGTTGACACTATCTTAGGGGCACCTACTAGTTGAGGGTGATACCCTAGTCCATTGTGACATCAACTTTGTTGTATCCACATCATCATCTATGTGTTAGTAAACCTGGTAAGATACCAGCACCCTTTCAACTAGGGTTACAGGTTGGACTTCGATCAGCTCAGATTGGGGCATGTCAGTTACATGATAGCTTCCACAGTTTCAATTCAATGATCAGGTTATATCAGCTCAGTTTTACACGACCAAGTGTTCAATTTATCAACTATGCAATCAGTCAGTTTTACAGATTATTTCAGTACTTGCTTTACTTGTTCTTGCAATCGTTTTACATGTTCATGTATTTATGCTCAGTATCTCTCTATTGTGCTATATTGATTTCACAATATATATTTGGACGTGCAGTTCTCCGATCGCCCTTAGTCAGTTCGGTGCCACTCAGCAGTAGTTATAGTAAGTCCTCATCCATCGAGGACAAGTTATTTGCAGTTATGTTCATTTCTTCTTTTATTTCAGTCAGATGGAGTTAGTTGAGGGTTTGTCCCATCAACTCCTCATGTTTTAGAGGCTTTCATATAGTTAGACTTGTTTTTCAGTCTTTTTATCAGCAACTCAGACATGTTGGGTATTGTTTCAGTATTACTTCTTATTAAAAAATTTATCAGTTTAGCTTCCACAGATGATGTTTTATTATTACTTTATTCAGTGCTCGCAGAAAATACCAGATCATGGGCTAGCTTGGGGTCACTTGTGGCCTTAAGCACTACGTTACGACTAGAGGGGTAGTCTCGGGTCATGATAGGTGTCATACCATCCAAGAAGGTGAGAGAGTCATACACTCCTATAGAGAAGGTTAGGAAGAAGAAAATATCAATTGGACGTATACTCTCAAATAGGAAATCAAGAAAAATTGCAAATTCTCCTCCATTAAATGTTGATGAAGTTCAGGTACCATTGAGGAAGGCGGACATATACGCAAAAATTGACACCAACAGGATGATGACTCTGAGAAACTAAAAGAATTCCAATAAACCCACAAGGTGCTTCATGATGAATCTACTTTCCTCTAAAGACTTCAAGACAATGACAAATATGTATGAGTGGTACGAGGATAAAGTAAATTTTTACTTTTAATAACCTAATCTTCTAAGTCATGTTTTTAAACAGATTACCCATCGTATGTAGAAGTTGCAGTGGATTGGGTAATTAATTAACACAGGTTCAGAGAAGCTATAGATGAGTCATCTATTGCAACAGTTGGTCTATCTGTTGCATAAGTCGCAGAAGATGGCTAATCTATTGACAGATTCAGAGAACCAATGCAATAGATCGATAATTTGTTGCAACATACAACCCATCTATTGCAATATATGGATCATTTGTTGTAACAGATAGGCAATTTGTTTCATTTTTCCAGTTTTCTTTAAAATAAATTACTAACCTATTTATAAGTTGTCTTCTTATATAACAGTAACAACAACAACAACAAACCCAGTGTATTCCCACATAGTGGAGTCTGGGGAGGGTAAGATGTACGCAGTCCATACCACTACCTCCGGAGAAGTAGCAAGATTGTTTCCGATAGACCCACGGCTCAAGACAAAGAATAGTAATCAAATCCGCAAAAAAACACGTAACAAGATGACAAGACCTAAATACACCACCCACAAGGAAAAGCAACCAAAGAATAATGCACCATCGTAATACAGCATGTAACAAGGTAGCATACCAAGAATAATACACCCACCAAGCTACGCCCTACCCTATCGACCCAAACTGACACTAGCCTTATATACTAATACGCATCCTCCATATCTTTCTATCAGGGTCATGTCCTCAGTGAGCTACAACTGCTCCATGTCCCGCCTAATTACCTCTCTCCAGTATTTATTTGGACTACCCCTACCCCATCTGAATCTATCCAAATCTAGCCGCTCACACCTACGAACCGATGTCTTCGTGCCCCTTCTCATCACGTGTCCGAACCATCTCAATCAGACTTCCGGCATCTTATCCTCCATTGAAGCCACTCCAACCTTCTCCCGGATAGTCTTATTCCAAACTCTATCACCCCTAGTAATCCCACACATCCAATACAACATCCACATTTCTGCCACCTTCAATTTTTTAATGTGAGAATTCTTGACTGGCCAACACTCCGCTCCATACAACATGGCCGGGCGGACTGCCACCCTATAGAATTGGCCTTTAAGATTAGGTGGCACCTTCTTATCACACAACACCCCCTAGGTGAGCTTCCACTTCAACCATCCTACCCCAATACGGTGAGAGACATCCTCATCAATCTCACCATCCTCCTGAATCAAGGATCCGAGATACTTGAAACTATATCTCTTACACACCGCCTGGGAATCCAACCTAACTACCAACTCATCCTCCTGCCTCGGGCCATTAAAGTTGAATTCCAAATACTCAGTCTTGATCCTACTCAACCTGAACTCTTTAGACTCAAGGGTCTGTCTCCATACCTCTAATTTGTCATTCACACCTCCCCGTGTCTCATCAATCAAAACAACATCATCTGTAAAAAGCATACACCAAGGCACTTCTCCTTGAATACGCCGTGTCAACACATCCAACACCAAAGCAAACAAAAATGGGCTAAGAGTCGATCCCTGATGCAACCCTATCAAGACAGGAAAATTCTCTGAGTCATCTTACGCCACCCTCACCTGGATCTTAGCTCCATCATACATATCCTTGATTGCTCTGATATATGCCACCGGGGCCCCACTAACCTTCAAGTATCTCCAAAGAACCTCCCTAGGAACTTTATCGTATGCTTTCTCCAAGTCGATAAACACCATGTACAAGTCTTTTTTTCTTTCCCTATACTGTTCCACTAGTCTCCGTACCATGTGAATTACCTTCGTCGTCGTGCGCCCGAGAATAAATCCAAACTGGTTCTCCAAAATAGACACTATCCTTCTCAACCTCAACTCGACCACTCGCTCCCAAATCTTCATAGTGTGACTCAATACCCCTATAATTATTGCAACTCTGAATGTCACCCTTATTCTTATATAGAGGGATCATAGTACTCCATCTCCATGCCTCGGGCATTTTTACTGACTTGAAAATGTTGTTAAACAAATCAGTCAATCACCTTAAACCAGCCTCACCAGAAAGCTTCCAAAAATCCACGGGAATCTCATCAGGCCCCGTCGCCCTACCCCTTTGCATCCTACGAACAGCCTCTCTGACCTCCTCCACCTTAAAACATCTACAGTAACTAAAATCATGACACTCCTCAGAGTGCTTCATCTCCCCTAACACAATAGTTTTATCCCCTTCATCATTCAAGAGCCTATGAAAATAAGACTGTCATCTTCTCTTAATGTGACCGTCCTCCACCAACACTCTACCATCTTCCCCTTTAATGTACTTCACCTATTTGAGGTCATGAACCTTCCTCTCTTTAGCCTTAGCAAGCCTAAACAACCTTTTTTCCCCTACTTTCTCCTCTAACACCGTATACAAGCTCTCAAATACTATCATCTTAGCAGCCATAACTTCTAATTTAGCCTCTCTCCTAGCTAACTTATACTCTTCCCTATTTACCCGCTTCTCTTCTTCCTTCTTACTATCCACCAACTTAGCATACGCCCCATTCTTAGTCTCCACTTTCTTATTAACTGCTTTATTCCACCACCAATCCCCACGATGGTAACCAGCCCGGCCCTTGGAAATACCCAACACCTCACTAGCAGTCTCCTTGATGCACTTAGCCACCCTATTCCACATATCATCCACATCTCCCCTACACTCCCACAAACCCATTCCCACCAACTTTTTCTCTATCTTCTTTGCATTCACATATGTCAAGCTGCCTCACTTAATTCTCTGCCGACCATCCCCATCCATTTTCTTCTTTCCTTATTTATACCCAAGTCCATCACCAAAAGCCTATGTTGGGTCGACAGGTTCTCACTCGAAATGACCTTATAATCCTTACACAACACCCTATCCCCTTTCCTAAGTAGCAAATAGTCAATCTGGGTATTGACTATCGCGCTTCGAAAGGCGATCAAGTGATCTTCCTTCTTAGAAAAGCTCAAACTCACCACCACCAGCCCATAGGACTTAGCAAAGTCCAACATAGTAGCTCTCTCATTGTTTCTCACCCTAAATCCAAAACCACCATGCACATCACCAAAGCCTCCCGGTAATGCCCCGATGTGCCCATTGAAATCCCCTGTCATAACAATCTTCTCAGAGCTAGGCACACCTCTCACCACTTTATCCAAATCCTCCCAAAAACGCCTTTTCTTCTCACCGTCCAAGCCCACCTGCGGTGCATACACACTACATATATTCAGGGTAGTTCTTATATAACAACATGTTGATAAATTCTCTGCCTCATGAGGGCAATGCACCTCATGTTCTGCGAAGCATATGATCTTTGCAATAGGATAATGGACCTCAACTTCTACAATAATTTCAAGAGTAAGTATGACATAGTCAGTACCAAAGCGACCACTCTCGGTGGTCTATATCCTGAGATGTTAATTTTAGAGTTTGAATGGGATCAAGATATGATTAACTATGTTAGAGGAAAGAGGCTATTTTCATATGACATAAGTTGGATTGGGGTAAAGAGAATTCTTGCAGTCATGAACCTAGAAAAAAATATTTTGTGACTCTTTTGATCCTGCTCGATAAGGGACACATTAATGTCTATGACTAGGGGTGTACAGACCAAACTGTCAAGTCAAACCAAACCGAAGAACCAAACCAAACTGAGAAAAAAAAATAACTTATGGTTTGGTTTGGTTGGTTTGGCGTTTGAAAAAAAAAATCGACCATTCTTAGTTTGGTTTGGTGTTAACAAAAAAAAAGTCAAACCGAACCCAAATCAAACCAACATAATATATATATACGTGTGTGTATATATATGCTAGTTTAGTCACACGTGCCTCGCTTGTATAACGTTTGATTATTTAAAATTAAATAATTTTATCTATTGCGGAGATTTTAAATAGAGTTTAAAAGTTCAAATCACTTTTCAAAAATCTTTCACACTTTAATGTAATAATGTAAACATAAACATATACACATATATATTTTCCAATTCCAAGTGGTTGATGGTATCACTTCTACATTTGTATACCTTTTTTCCTTGTTGCCATAGGATAAGAGAGACGCATCAATTTAAATCATATTTGTGTTACGATTATATATATATATATATATACATATATATATAAAAAAAAATCGTTCCTTATTTTTAAAGTCAAATCTTTTCAAATTTATTGATTACATTCTATTGCATACTTAAAACATTTAAAATTTGGAACTTCTTAATTTTTTCTTATTCTAATAGTTTTATATTTATTTTTAGATTTTTCAAATCTTCTTAAAATCAAATTTAGTTGATTTAGAATTCTAAAACTAATAAAAAATGTATCAGTTGTATGACTTTAGATAAGGAAAGAGTTACCATAAATATATTTAATTAATTTTTAATTCTTAAATTAGAAAAAGATATAGAAATTCTGATGTCTTCTAATAAGGAATTTTTTTTACCATAAATACAGTTAATTAATTTTCAACTCTTAAATATTAGGACGAAATAGTGAAAAAGACAATTTTGTTTAAATATTAGGAAGAAATAGTGAAAAGGACGATTTTATTTAAAGAAAGAAATCATCTCAAGGATGCTAGTACTTACTTTGAAATGCAAAACTATATTTGTACACATGGTATTTTTGATATTTTCACTTTCTATCACGTGGGAAATTGAGTTAGCTTTCCAACGGTACCAATTTTGTCCAAATCCAACATCAAACGAGGAAGTTATGGACATTTTATTTGGAACTATCAAAAACGCCCAGGTATGACGGCCAAGTTGACGGACCGCCACATAAGTGATGGACCGCCACTTTGGCCATCACAGCCAAGGCAGTTGAGCCACGTACTGGATAAGGACTGACGGACGAGTTGACAGACCATCAAAGTTGTGATGGACCATCATCTAGGCCGTCAACTCTTATCCAGTGAACCCCATTTCTGGTCCATGTCTGACGGGCTAATTGAAGGACCATCACACACCACGTTCAGTTTATTTCTAGGTCATTTTAACAGGGGTATTTTGGTCACTTACCACTCACCGATATATACCCAGATGAGTCCGAATTCAACCATTTTGCTCATTGTTATTCCACAAACAAAAACTAGGGTTTCTCTCTGAATTTTATCCCCAAGAACAAGACCCAATCTTCTTCAAAAAAATCGAATGATTTCAAATCCTTCAAGTTCAAAAGCATCAAGATCCTTGAGTCAGGTATGCGTAGTGTTCATCCATGGATTCCTTTCGTCCGTGGAGTTCAAGAATCATGTTTTAAATTCTAAATTGTGATTTTCTTGTTGTGTTATGACTATATTCATGTTGATGATTGTTGTTTGGATTCAAGGTTGTATCTTGATGTGTTTTTCATGAAACATGTGAGTAGGTTAGTTGAAACACATGAATTTTGGATGGATTAAGATTGTCAAATTGATAAATATACCTATGCCTTAAAAGAGTGCATGCAAGGTATTTGATAAAATGCCTAAGGGACTAGAAATCATGCAATATAGCTAAATTGTGACTAAGTGAAGGATTCATGATATGCCCCTATGTTCCAATGATTTTCATGTTGATATTGTGTCTTGTAAATGTTGTTGGGATGTTCATGAACTAGTCTTATGAGATTATGCCATGCTTACTTACAAATCCTACTTATGTACAAAATGTATGATATCCATGCACTTCATGGAATTCCCCAAGTTATGATATTATGGATTGTTGATGTTGGTCACGTACTCAAGTTAGCCATGTGTGTCAGTTTCCTTCCATCGAGTCCTGGGGGTACTTGTACCTGAAATAATTTAGCTGTGTGCCTAGTGCCATGTCATGTTATCACGATACTCTCAGTCAAGCCATGGTCTATAGATTTCAGTTAGTCATGTGACTCAGGAAAACTCATAAATCTCAGCATCTCAGTAGTTCAATAACCTCAGTACTCAGTAATCTCAGTAAGCTCAGTAACAACAGTATTCCTAGTGATCTCAGTAATTTCAGTACTCTCAGTCAGTCCTCAGAACTCAGTATGTTCCTTTAGTCAAGGGAACTCAGTAAACTTAGTTTAGCTTCGCTAAATAATACCACTAGTATTATTCTAGTTAATCAGTATCAGTTCAGCTAATCAATTCAGTTCAGTTATTCAGTTTAGCTTAGTTATTCAGTTCAGTGTCTTTCAGATGGGAGTAGGATTTAGTACCGAGTGAGCCTAGGGATGGGGACTCACGTGCTAAAAAGGACTGAGATCCTTAGAAGTAACCCCTAAGTTCCATAACTACGTAGCCAGCGTAGGTATAAGATGTCACCCATTAGATAGGACTGACATACTTAGGGGTCACCCGTTAGCACATTTATATATATAAGACTGATCCCTGGAGTCACCCGCTAGATTAGGACTGACTCCACAGTAGATGTCTTTATTGATGGTGCGGTACTGACACCCTTCCAGCCAGGGCAGAGATTGGACCCAAGTCAGCTTAGCATCGGGCATGTCTGTTAGATGAACACATCCCACAGTTTTAGTTATAGAAGCTGGGCTGTAAGACACAGTCACTCAGCTTAGTAGTACAGATTCAGTATTGTTAGATACAGTCAATGCTTATCATTATAAATAGACTTCAAGATCACCCATTAGCTAGGACTGATCTCAACTATGATTAATTAGTATCAGAATAATCGGATTTAAAGATCACCCGCTAGATAGGACTGATCTTGGACTAAGTCAAATCATCCTTATTATCAGTATACTCAAAGATCACTGGACAGATAGGACTGATCTTAGATTCAGTTACTCCATATAGAACGGAACTCAGTTAGTTCTATCAGAACTTAGACTGTCAGATACAGTCACTCAGTATCAGTTACATTGGTTACGCCGATCATCACAGTTATATTAGTCATCATAGCTACATATCAGTATTCAGTTTTAAGACTGTTATACATAGTCAATCAGACCAGTTCTTCATAATCCGAACTATTAGAAATAGTCATCCATCTATTCAGTACCTAAGTATCAGTAAAGTCATGTCGTCAGTATTCAGTATCAGTAGTCAGTATCACCACGAGTTCAATTATAGTTTTTTATGCATGTATGTATTCCTACGTTCATATTAGTCAGCATTGTTCATGCATATAACCCTTTGCATTTAGCCTACCTCACTCGTATTCTCAGTACATTTAGTCGTACTAACGCATTTGCGCTATGGTGCTTTCTCTTATGTTACACCATAAGTTCAGAGGCACGAGCTCCAGATCAGCAGTAGATTCCAGTATCAGCAGTCAAAGTTAGACGTGAGTCCTCATCCTTCGAGGACATGATGGTTTCATTACTATTTCAGTTTTTTAGTTTATTTCAGTAGTTGGAGTTAGTTGGGGTCATGTCCCATCAACTCCTTATTCAGAAAGTTAGAGGCTTTCCAGACGGGGTCATGTCCCATCAACTTCTTATTCAGAAAGTTAGAGGCTTTCTAGACTATAGCACGTCAGACAGTTATTTCAGATTTGTTTTGGTATTGTTATACCATTTTCAGACATTGTCTTATCAGATGTTTTATTCAGATTTGAACCTTATGACCATTCAGTATATGTTTTTGCATTTTCATGTTATATTATGCAGTGTACAAGTATAGATATCAGTCATGGATTAGCTTGTGGTCCTTCGAGGTCATGAGCAACGTGTAGCATTCCGATTTAGAAAAATCGGGGTGTTACAAACATGGTGTCAACTAAAAATAATATGGGTGACTTAGATTATAAAGCATGTAAGAACATGATTTACATGGGAAACACATTATCATGACTTGTATTCAAAACTATTAAGAGAAAATTATGTAATTTCATACTTGACGTTGAAATTTCATAAAAAGAGGTAAAAAGGTTGTATGCTTGAGAAACTAGGTATTTTGGGACTCAATGGGTCAAAGTAACTCATTTATGAATACCCCACATACATGCGTTTGCTTGACTTCTTGAAGAAAACTTGGAATTGAGACCTTGGATGGTTGAAGTCTTAAAAATGAACCCTTGTTTTTTCATTCTTTAGAGTGGGAGAGGGATGAATGATGTTAACTGACTGATGAAGTGGTAAATTTCATTTATTTAGGGCTCTTGGTCATGAATTGGTAGTTTAAAGAAGAGGGAAAAAGATCGAAATGACCCTCACCCTTTTTAGTAAAAGCTACAGGATTTACACTGCAGCGTGGCACTAAGGTTATCGCGGAGTCTAGCCTTCGTGAAATGCTTCGTATTTTTCGAAGTGCCAGTTTCTATGGCGCGTCAAAATCGCGGAGGCATACTGCCCCCATGGCCCAAAAACACCCCGAATCTTTTTCAAAAATTCTAAAACTCTACCATATGTCCCTTTAAACATTCCTAAACATATTTCAACTCATAAATCAATATTTGGAACCCAAGAAGGCCAAAAATAAAGTGTTCAAAATCTTGGGGTGTTAAAATGGCTATGTCACTTGTAATTAGTGTGAAATAATGTCTTTGGTGACGAATAACTGGAAACTACTTTAGGATCTTGTGGGGTATTACAACACCTCTCTTGGATTTCAATTCATTGACAACACCAATTATATCATCGTTTCTTTGAAGAGCTCATTGATCGAAGGTGGATTTATGCACCTCAGTGTTGTTATTCTAGCTTATTTGGCCTTGTTTTGAGGACTAATTTTGTGCCTTATGTGTTAATAATGGTATAAATGAGCATACAAGTATTTAAGTATTGGATTACAATGATTAAAGGTGTTTTCAAACAAGTTTGTACTAAAATTGATCACTTAGAGTTTAAGCGAGAGAACTAGTGTTACTTGCTTTAGCTATGTATTGTTCTAGTTGATATCGATAGACTTTAATATGTTTTATGAGTTCCTAATGGTTTGAATGTGTATTTATGAGTGGAAAAACTTGTTTCTGATGTTTAAGGGTCAATTGAAACAACCCAATAGTCAAAACTAAGTTAAAGATCAAAAGGACAAAAACTTGCATTCTTAGCTTAAGTTTCTAGATCGTCGTCTTTGATGTTGTGTTGTTTTGAGCTCTAATTTGTGGTGTGTGATGCAATAGTATGATTGGTGAGTTGATTATGATGATATATGAATAATATAAATCTGTACATAAAGTGTAAACAATACCAAAAGGGTTGGAATGGATCAACAAGAGCACGGGATAAGATTTAACGTAAAACGGACACCTGGGATCTTACTAGAGCGTGTGACGCCATAAAAATTGCCAAGTTGCACGTGCAATGCTCCAAAACATTAAAAGTGGACCCCAAACAGTGTGTACCAACTATTATCCCACGACGCGCCCCTTGTTACATCGACGTAAAAAATCCTTGTCATATAGAGAGGACTCTTGTACTTGTTGTTATACAACTTGGACAACTTTGAAACTTGTAGAGGGGCTGGAAAACACTTCAATTAGGATTTTTATTTCTTTCTTTAGCTTTTATATAGTTTAATCATGTATTTAATTACTTCGATTACAGTTATGTCTATTAGCGGCTAAAAGCCCTTTTTCGGGGTTAAGGCCAAGAACATGATTACTATTGCTTTGAATTGATTTGATTTTGATTCCTTATCATATTTGGTTATTTATTTATCCTTGTTATAAATATTTTAAGGAGTCATCACCATTAGAATACATTTATCGACCTTGTGATCTCGGGAGGGGGAATAGGAAGATAGACGTGATGGTTAGTAGAACAAGGTTCTTATTCTTTTATAAAATAATGAATTTGAATTAGCATCTAGGATAGGGATATACCTAGAAGTCTTGTTTGGTTCACTTGTAGGATTATAGATTCATGCATCTAATTGGATTATTACATCCCTGCTCAATGATGTAGTTGTAATGTCCAAGTTAGGTAGACAATTAGAGGCCAGGAGACCATGATCATGCGATTAACCCTACGAATCAACAACCATGATAAGTAGTCTAACTAATAAAGTTAAATGGTATTGTATGATTGTTCATAAGCCTTAACCCTGGGTCTCTATTCATTGATTATCCAAAGTCGTTACTTTTCCACATTTGTTACTTTACTTTTAGTTTACAACTCTAAAACTCTCTAGGTTACTTTATCTCAATAGTTGAACTAGAATTGGATAGTTTTCAACACAAGTCCCTGTGGGATCGATACTCGGCTTCTAAAGGGTCACTTTACTACTTGGTGAGACCACGTATACTTACGTGTACGCTTGGGCACAATAAGTTTTTGGTGCCGTTATCTGTCCATGCAGTTTTTGCATTTACAAAGAGAACATGAGCTTGAAGAGGGGTAGGTTGGACCACTGAAAGGGGTGACTGGGAAATCATCATATTCTAGAAGGTTAAATTTAGTTTCAGACATATTTATTTTTTCTTGAGCATCCACAACATGCTCATCAACATGGCTGCCACCAATATCAACAACAACCCCACAAACAATACCTAAATTTGTTAGAACAGGTTGGTCATGAAGAGTCTCAACATGAGGGTGACCTTGCCTAACTTCTCTTCTAAAGGCTGTTGCTTCAGCCATTTTCTTATTTATTAACTCCACCATTGGGTCTGCTATTGTTTGAACAAGATCTAGAGAAATAAGGAATTCATTCCCTAACTCTTGCTGAGTAGGTACAAGCCATGAATGGACAACCTATAAATAAAAGTAGATACATTTAAATCAAATAATAATTTGCAGTTAATTGTGTAATATGTTAACAAAGACAACTTATGCAACAAATGATCTTTTTATTACAATAGATGATTCATCTGTTGCAATAGATTAACCATGTATTACATAAGTTGCAATGGATGGGTAATCCGTTAAGTCAGGTTTAGATAACCAAAGTAATAGATGGGTAATCTATTATAAAAGATGACTCATCTATCGCAATAGATTCAAAATAGATTACCCATCTGTTGTACCAGTTGTAGTAGACCGGTAATCTATTAAGACAAATTGCAAAAGATGAACCATTTATTGCAACAAATCGACCATCTATTTCAATATCTTTCTTTAAGTTAAATTATTGTACTTGAAAGAAGACTTAATGCATCATCTAGAGGGTTAAATAGATCAACCTCCTTAATTTTTGTGTTGCTCTTTGCAGCAAACCACCTAAGGATCCTTGGATGATAAACCTCATCTGGGTAATCTTTGACCTGCTTTCGGAGGTGAGGAATGACTTCAAATTTCCAAATCTAAAAAATGTAAATAGAAAGAAAACAAAAAAAGTTATAACAATTATTCAATAAATTAATGCAAGAGTAAACAAATAGTGATTAAATTTACCATCAAAGCCCATGGTAAGCCATGTAAGCTGATTGTCTTTGGGGTATGGTTTTGTCAATAAATATTTGACAGTCAACTTGTAGCTATCATATCCCTAGGGATAAATGTTTAGTTTATCCAAATCTTGAGCAAGCACCAACAAATCATCTTTTATAACTTTGTTGACGTCTCTTGCCAGCATAACAAAATGGGAAAACCAAACTAAGCACAATTTCTCCCTGTACTTCTTTGGTATGTCTTTATTCTTAAGTACTTTTATCAATGTCTAGGCTTTGTAGCCACATCTAGTAATGTCCAGCAACCCTTCTATTTTTTTTGTTGCCTTTGTTGGTTTTGGTGGGTGGTTGCTTGGACAATGTCTTGCTTTTATTTAATGGTGGTGGTTTGGGTGTCTTGCTTTCTTTGTTTATTTTACTAGGTATTTCCTCTAGGAGAGGTTCTTCTGGATGATGGCATCTCAAGCCAGTCACTACGACAAACTCTTTCATGCCAAAACAAGTTGGAATGCCACAATAGTTAATCCAATTTTCATCCATCTTTTTGCCCCGCCTTTAAATATTTAAAATCACCCACGTACTTGATATTGCGCTTGAGAAGACCATATACCATGCTCATTTGGAAGCGAACACTGTTGTCCTCAGGCAGGTTAAGAAAGTATCCAAAGCTGTTGGACCTAAAAAAATCCTCTAGTTTTTCCTTCCTCATAATATTCATAAAATCGTCAAAATGTTTCCCCATAACGGATTTAACTACAAAATCACCGGTTAAATCTGCAGGGTTATCTATCAACATATCAACTTGAAACCTATCAATACTACTTGTTTTGACTGGATCATGCTAGGATTTCGATCTTAATTCACCTCCCATTGATGATGCATTATCATCATGTTTCTCATTCTCCTTGGAAGATACATCTTCTTCCTTACTTTCTACTTCCTCATCTTCCTCCTCCTCACTTTTATTTTCCCCACCACTCTCAACAGAACCTTCTCCACCTTTCTCAATTTCTTTTTTCTTAGTTTCACCATCTTTCTTAATTTTGTTTTCATACCTTTCCTCAACTTGACTTTTTCCTAAAATAGATTGTTCAGGAAGCTCTTTCGAATCCATATGTACTCTAGCCTTTTTTGTTCGATGATCAGAAGTTGATCTACTTTCATTTTTTTTCTTTTGGGAGACATATTTTACCTACAAATAAGAGAAAAACAAAAAACATTATAATTCGTGTCTGCATAATTTTTTTTAAAAAAGGTAACACAAAATTTAATAAATACAACACACTATGAAAATAATCCAATAGATAACCCATTTGTTGAAACAGATGACTCATCTGTTGCAACAGATTAAAAACCTGTTGCAGCAGATGTGCTTCTGTTGGAAGAAATCAAAACAGTCTTGCTAATGGTTTATTTTCTTCCAACAACGGATACATCTATTGCAACAGATGGGTAATCTGTTTGAAGAGCTATTTTGTTTTATTCCAACAACTGATACACCTGTTGAAACAGACGGGGAATCTGTTTGAAGACCTATTTTAATATCTTCCAACATATATTTCACCTGTTGCAACAAGTGAGTCATCTCTTGGAAGTTATCAAAATAAGTAACAGTTCTGTTTTGATAACTTCTAATAGATTGCCCCTCTTTTGCAACAGATGGATCATCTGTTGGATGAAATTGAATCAGTTCTTCCTCATTTCCATCAGATGTGTAATTTGTTGGGCAATATAGCACCCCACCACCACCACCAATACCACCACCACCACTACCACCACCACCTCCACCAATAACACCACCACCACCACCACCATCAACACCACCAATACCAATACCAATACCACTACCACCACCAATACCAATACCACCAATACCACCACCACCATCAACACCACCAATACCAATACCACTACCACCACCAATACCAATACCACCACCACCACCACCACTAATATCAACACCACCAATACCAACGCCACCACTAATACCAACATCACCACCACCACAACCACCACCACCACCACCACCAAAATCAACACCACTAATACCAATACCACCCCCACCACCACCATTACCAAAACAAACACCGTTACTAATACCACCACCACTACCAATACCAACACTAACACCAGCACCAACACCAATACCAATACGAACACCCACCCAATACCAATACCAATACCAACACCAACACCAAAACCAATACCACCCACACCAGCACCAATACCAATACCAATACCAACACCATTACTAAAACCAACACCACCACCAAAACCAACACCACCAACATCAGTACTACCACCAACACTAACACCACTACCAATACAAACACCAACACCAATACTAACACCAACACTAATACCACCACCACCACCACCACCATTAATGCCAACACCACCTCCACCACCAATACTAACACCACCATTAAAACCACCACCACCAATGCCACCACCACCACCACCAATACTAGCACCACCACCAATACCAATACCACACCCAATACCAACACCATCAACACCAATAATACGAAAACCATTAATAATAACACAAGAAAAATAAAAACAAATAACAAAACCAACAACAAACAAAACAAACAAACAATACTAATAGTGCCAACACCAATACCAACAGCCACCACCAACACCACAAATACCATCCAATAATACCACGATAGTCAATAAAATATTGCAATAAAAATTAGGATTTTATTGGATTCTTCCTATATTTTTTAGTATCAAAACTCAAAATTGTTAATCCATTCTCGAAGATAATACAACTAAAAGTCTTTTTTTCATCATTAACTAAAAAGCCCTAATTTTTAGAAAAAAATAAAAAATGTATAACTTTTCTCAAACTCTATTACCTGTGAAGAGAGAGAAAATGATGGATACAAGCAAGAAAGAAGTCAAAAGTAACAACTATGTGGTCAAAAATGGGAAAAAAATCAATTTGTTGTGAAGGGTTGAGCAATCTGTTGAGTAGTTATTGTTTGTATTATTGAGAGAGAAAGAGAAGAGAGAGAACTCGAGATTTGAAATGATGAAATATTTTTTCCTCGCCTAGATGAAATGGAATGATTTAAAAAATGATTGAACCTTTGCATTTTTATTACGCATTAATTATAGATTGATTTGTATTTTAGAAAAGAATGACAAATTTTAAAAATATTAATTTGGTCCGAATTGATCTTAGTTAATTTTTTAAAAGTGATAAATTTTAATTGTTTCATAATAAATAAAATTAATTTCACTAAAATTAGTTTTCAATTATTATGATTAATTGGAACTTTAATGAATTTAATATTAACTTAATAATAATTTAATATTAATAACAACAAATAAAAACATATGTTCCAACATATTACTCATCTGTGGTAACAGTTGAATAATATGTTGGAAATGACCAAACAGTTAAAATAATTTGTAGCAATAGATAAGTCATTTGTTGCAATAGATGAATAATATGTTGGAATGACCAAACGGATAACATCATCTATTGCAATAGATGATTCATCTGTTGCAATAGATGAGTATATCTGTTTGATAATTTCCAACAGATGAATCATTTATTGCAATATGTTGAATCTGCTGCAATACATTATACAATAGTTGATCATGTAATTACACTGAGATCAATTGAAATTGTAGTTGAACTTATCAACTCATTGTTAATTATAGCTAAATCAATTTAGGTATTTCAAATAATGGCTTGATATGAATCATTTCAAATCAAATTGATCAATTGATGCTCTGGTTAGGACGAACACAATAGTTGATCATTAATTGCAATAAGATCGATTGAAATTATTGTGGAACTAATCAAATCACCTTTAATTCTAGATAAAAAAATATAGTTATTACAAATAATGACTTGATATGAATCATTTCAACTCAAATTGATCAATTGATGACTCTGGTCAGGACGAACACAATAGTTGATTATGTAATTGCAATGCGATAAATTGAAATTTTAGTTGAACTTATAAAATCATTCTTAATTATAGCTAAATCAATTAGATATTTCAAATAATGTAT
This sequence comes from Capsicum pubescens, assembly GCA_030864215.1. Taxonomy (NCBI): domain Eukaryota; kingdom Viridiplantae; phylum Streptophyta; class Magnoliopsida; order Solanales; family Solanaceae; genus Capsicum; species Capsicum pubescens. The sequence goes on from CM061543.1 coordinate 104,942,755, forward strand.
TGATATGAATCATTTCAACTCAAATTGATCAATTGATGACTCTGGCCAAGACGAACACAATAGTTGATCACGTAATTGTAGTGAGATCAATCGAAATTGTAGTTGATCTTATCAAATCATCCTTAATTATAGATAAATAAATATAGTTATTACAAATAATGTCTTGATATGAATCATTTCAACTTAAATTGATGAATTAATGACTGTGGTTAGGATGAACACAATAGTTGATCATGTAATTGCAGTGACATCAATTGAAATTGTAGTTGAAATTATCAAATCATCCTTAATTATAGCTAAATAAATTTATATATTTAAAATAATGGCTTGATATGAATCATTTCAACTCAAATTGATCAATTGATAACTCTGGTTAGGACGAACACAATAGTTGATCATATAATTGCAGTGAGATCAATTGAAATTATAGTTGAGCTTAAAAACTCATCTTTAATTATAGCTAAATCAATTTAGATATTTCAAATAATAGCTTGATATGAATCATTTCAACTCAAGTCGATCAATTGATGACTCTGGTCGGGACGAACATAATAGTTGATCATGTAATTGGAATTAGATCAATTAAAATTGTAGTTGAACTTATCAAATCATCCTTAATTATAGCTAAATAAATTTAGATATTTTAAATAATGTCTTGATATAAATTATTTTAACTCAAATTGATCAATTAATGACTCTAGTCAAGACGAACACAATAGTTGATCATGCAATTGCAATGAGATCAATTGAAATTGTAGTTAAACTTATTAACTAATCCTTAATTATAGATAAATCAATTTAGATATTTCAAAAAATAGATTGATTTGAGTAAATAGAGGACTAACCTGTTGCAACAAATGACACATCTGTTGAAAATTATAAATAATTACAGGTATCTATTAAAATAGATGTTCAATATGTTGAAATGGATTACTTACCTATTGAAATTATCTAATAAATACTAACATCTGTTCCAACAGATGACCTATCTATTGAAAATAATCAAATAGATATTACCATCTATTGCAACAGATGAATTATCTGTTGAAAACTATCAAATAGATATTGACATATGTTGAAACAGATGCATTATCTATTGAAATTTTTTAAATAGATGTAGACATCTATTGCAATAGATGACTTATTTGTTAGAAGATTTATTTTTTAATTTTAAAGAAATTTTTTTTTCTGAAATAAAAAAAGAAAAAATAATAAAGATGTCAAATGTTTTTTGGATAACTCAAAAATCTCCTCCTTGTGTTGTCTTATCTTGTCTTTTTAATGTCACCGTCATCGTCTACTCCTTATCCTCAAAGCATTCACCACTACAAATTAATAAATATTTAAACCCATATATAGAATTCTCTCTTCTTCAACCATAAAATAATTCCTCTCTCTTCTTTCTCTTTCTCTCCTCTTTAGGGTAATCCCAACCATCTGTTTTTTTCTTTTTTTCTCTCCTCTTTTGCCTGAGGATCTTTTTGGATCTCATCCAATCTATATTTTTTCTCTCCTGAAATTGGTGTTTTAATCCCTTTGCTTTTGACATGGCAGGTATGGTTCACTATTAGATCTACTTTCTCTGCTATTATTCTTGCCTTCTCGTCTTACTCTTTGCCCGTTTCATCAAATTTTTCATATTTTCCTTGATGAAAATTGAAATTGTGTATATCATAGTTTTACATTATTTATTTAAATTAGTTATTTACATCTGTTATTTTTATTTATTTACCCATTATCCATATCCTATTTATTGAGAAAATTGAAGGAAGGTGCCTTTTAAGTCTTGAATTAATGAATTGTTTTTTTATTAAATAATCAAAAAAAGTCTTGACCCTTGAGTTATTCTAGTAGATGGTTCATTTGTCGCAATAGATTGGTTATCTATTTGAAGAACTCAAAACCTAGATTGAGTTCTTTCAACAGATGGCCATCTATTACAACATATTGGTCATCTGATAGGAAAACTTAAAAAGTCTTATTGGCAGTATCGGTGTTTTCTTTTTGTTGTTGATGATATTGTTGATGTTATTGTTCGTGTTGGTATTGGTGGTGTTGGTGTTGGTGTTGAAACAGGTAGAACTTATAGTGGAAGATATTAAAATAGGTCTTCCAATAGATTTTCCATCTGTTGCAACAATTGAATCAGCTGTTGGAATAAATCAAAATAGCTCTTCCAATAGATGACCCATTTGTTGCAACAGATGGAACACCTGTTGGAAGAAATCAAAGCAATAGCAAGACTAGTTTGATTTCTTCCAATAGATGACCCATCTGTTGCAATCGATATGCCATCTGTTGGAATTTTTGTTGTAATGTGTTGTATTTATTAAATTTTGTGTTATCCATTTTTAAAATAATGCAGACATCAATTGTATTTTTTTTGTTTTTCTCTCGTTTGAAGATACGAGATGTCTCCTAAAAGAAAAGAAAGTGAAAGTGGATCAACTTTTGCCCGACAAACATAAAAGGCTAGAGTAAAAATGGGTTCGGAGGACTAAGCTACTTGCAGATGGAACCCGTTAATAAGTGGGAGGTATGTATTACTAATAATGTTATCATGAAAACACATAGAGTACAATGATTTTGTGAATATTGTTTTTTAATGATTAGGCATTGATCATTCAAATAAGCTATTTCATTTTATATTTAAGTTTGATAGGTTCAAACTAATAAGGCTGAGGGAACTTATAGGTGGTGTTGATACCCTGTTATGATTTAATAAAGGTTTTGCTAATATTTATGTGTCAAGTTTGGAGAAATGATCAAGTTTTGGTGGTAGTGTAGAGATTCAATTGTGATTGGACTAATTTTAAGGGTTCAATGGACTTTTGAAAAGCCTCTGAAGCCTCTCACCATTGCAAACAAGAATGAAAATCAATATAGTTATTACCGTGGTCAAAATTTATATGGATGAGTCGCTCGGAGTGATGATTATATAACAGAAGGTGCTTGGGAGAATATCTGCGAGACAAAGGAGAGCTAGTTACAACTATGTTAACTCAGAACTTATTAAACAAAAGAAACTTTAGGTAGCAAGGAACGTGTAGTGAATCTGGCCGATGAAATTGACATGAAAATGAAAAAATTGAATGAGCTGCAAATATGAAAGTGTATTCAAACATAAAAATCAATCACTCATTGTTGAAAAGAAAAATGGTGAAGTAAACTGGAGTTGTACACTTTGTCAGGAACTGTGACTAGTTATCATGGTCTGAATGATCACCTCCAAAGAAAGAAACAAAAGTCCAAGGAAATAACTTTGAGCGCACTGAGGGATGAATAGATGTTCAGTCAACAATGAAACTTGCACCAAAAATTACTAAAGTAAAAATAAAGGATCAAGCCAAGGCGACAATTATTGAAGTTTAACTTGCATCCTATGCTTTCTATTTATGGTTTTGGTCACGTCAATTACAGTGGAAACAAAAAGGCATGGGATTTCTGCCCAACTTTAGACCTTTTTGTTTCCACTGCTATTAACCTGATCAGAACCATAAACAGAAGGCATAAGATGCAAGTTAAACTTCAAAAATTATTTCCTTGGCTTGATCCCTTATTTTTACTTCAGGAGTTCTTGGCTCATGTTTCATTCTTGATTTTACATATTTCCATCCCTCGGTGCTCACAAAGCTGTTTCCTTAGTCTTCTGTTTCTTTCTTTAGAGGTGATCATTCAGACCATGCTAACTAGTCGCAGTTACCTAGCAAAGTGTATAACTCCAGTCCACTTTACCATTTTTATTTTCAACAATGACTGATGAATTTTCATTTTTGGATACATTTTCATATTTGCAGCTCATTCATATTTTTCATCTTTCAAGTCAATTTCATTGGCCAGATTCGCTCAAAGTTCCTTGCTTGCTACCCTGCGTTTCTTCTTTAATAAGGCCTGAGATGATATAGTCTTCAACAACTCCCATTTCCCTCACAGGTATTCTCCTACATCATATTCTGCTATATAATCATCAACCCGAGCAACCCCCATATAAATTTGGACCAGGGAAATTTCTATTATTTTTTCATTCTTGTTTTCTACACTGGGAGGCTTCAAAGGCTTTCTTAAACTCCATTGCACCATTAAAACCAGCCCAATCACTATTAAATATCTACACTACAATTAAATATTGATCCCTTCTCCAAACTTGACGCATAAACATGAGCAAAACTGTCATTAAATTGTAACAGGGTATCGACACTATCTTCATAGTCCCTCAGCCTTATCAATTCACACCTATCAAACTTAACTGTAAAATAAAAGATCTTGTTTGAAGGATCAATGCCTAATCGGTAAAAAAATGCATTCCCAAAATTATTGTACTTTATGTGTATTGTCATGATAACCTGATTACTAATACATAACTCTCTCACATGAAAGTGAATCCATCCATCTACACGCACCTTATTCTTCCTACCCCATCAATGTTAAATATTTTCTTATCTTTAATTCCCATCATGAAGTAGTGTACAAAACTACAGAGGTTCAAAGGGTAACCATCTTCAAAACATTTCTTTTTAATCTAGTGGGAAGGGTAACAACAATCTTAAAAACTAAAAACCTGATCGAGAGAAACCCTTGCTGCTACTAGATTGAGTTCTTCCAACAAATGACCCATCTTGTTGTAACAAATGGAAAATCTTTTGGACTATATGCTCGTCAAGAAAAAATAAGTGCTCCGTATGTAAGAAAGCTGGCCATAAATGAACTACATGTCCGAATAATGCGCCATGATCATTGTAATAGTAAACTTGTTTTATTTTTTGTTATGGGATTTGATATTAACTCATTGTTAGGGATCTAAATATTATAATTTATTATATAAAATATGTTTTATCAACTTGTGTATAAATAAAAAGAGGTAATAGGAACTAAATACAATAGAGTACAAAAATATTTTCAGCAAATTACCCATCTATTGCAACAGAAGGACATTTGCTAGAAGAACACAATGCAGTTCATCAATTTGGATTGTGTTCAATCAACTGATGACCAATCTGTTGCAGCAGATGGGTAATATATTGGGAAAACTCAAAACCCTTGCTACTAGAGTGTGTTTTTCCAACAGATGACACATCTGTTGCAACAGATCTATGAGAAGAACACAATACTGTTTTTGCGACTGGTTTGTGGTCTTCCAACAGATGACCAATTTGTTTCAACAGATGGTCTATCTGTTGGAAAAACTGACTAAAACGGTTATTTAAAAGGTGAAATTCATGACTTTTTAATTATTTAATAAAAAATGGTTCATAAATAAATAATAAAAAAATAAATGCCAAATACAATTTAAAATCATAAAAAATAATTATTTAATTTTAATAACTAATGTTAACATTAAAAAGGTAAAAAGTCATGACTTTTCACCTTTTTTGTATTTAAATCTATTTTTTTAATTTAAATAATTGAAAAGTCACCAATTTGAATTAATTAAGGAATATGATTATTAAAAAAGAGGTGAACAGTCGTGACTTTTTGTCTTACACATTCAAAATAGCTGATGAATCAGATTTCCCATCTGTTACAACTGATGAATCATCTGTTGGAAGAAATCAAAACAACTCTTCCAACAGATGACCTATCTGTTGCAACAGATATATCATCTTTTGGAAGAAGTCAAACCACTAGCAAGACTGCCTTGATTTCTTCCAACATAACCCATGTGTTGCAACAGATGACCCACTAGTTGCAATAAATGAGTATTCTGTTGAATCAGATGGGTTATTTGTTGCAACAGATGGACTTTTTGTTAGAAGAACTCAATAAAATAGTTATTATTAAAAAAATAATTATTGAAAAGGTGACAAGTCTTCGATTATTTAATTAAAAAAATGATTATTTAATTTTAAGAACTAATGTTACCAGTTTGATTTAAATAATTGAAAAGTCACCAGTTTGATTTAATTAAGGCATGTAATTAATAAAAACAAGGTGATCAGTCGTGAATTTTTGCCTAACACATTCAAATTTAATCATATATAAATAGGTCCCTCCTTAGTCGTTCAGTTTACTCCATTTATTTATTTCTTGCATCTTGTCTTTTATAAAAACACCATTACAACTTCAACCACTCCTCTTCAAAGAGAAGATTTCTTTTTCGTCCATTGAGGAATGATTTTTTTTGTAAAACCACCAGTTGCTAGTATAGGTTGTATTACATTCAGACTTTTATTTTTCTTTGGTGTTTTACATTTTTAGTTAATGTATGCGTGTTCTAGATATGGCTGATCCGGTTTGGGACATGGAGATTTTGCACGACACCGTACGAGAACTTCAAAGACAGATTAATGAAATCCATTGGGAGTTGGGCCCCATGAGAGCAAGCATTCTTCGTTAAATTCAAAGGCTGAGGAGGACCCTGCTGCTATCGGTTGACGATTAGTTGGTTGACAATAATATTATTATTAATAATAATGATAATAATAATAATTAGGTTATGTTTTTCCTTTTAGCTTATGTATTTTATTATTTATATCGGATCTACCTAAACCTAATGTAATGTATGTTTTGTTTAATTTTGTTTTGTATTTTTGTACGTAATGAATGAAAAAAGTCTATGTTTAGTCAAACTTTGACTTTATTTCTTATTAAATTTTCATTTTGTCTATTTTTCTTTCTTAACATGTTGAGGGTTAGAGGTAGGTTTAAGCGTTTGACACAATTTTGATTCTAGAAGCAATAGAAGGAGTTTTAAGTTCTTCCAATAGATGGGCCATCTGTTATAACAGATTGTTCATCTCATGGAAGACTATAAACCAGTGGCAAGAACTGTATTTCGTTCTTCCAGCAGATTTATTGCAACAGATGTGCCATCGGTTGGAAGAACACACTCCAGTAGCAAGGGTTTTGAGTTTTTCCAATATATTACCCATTTGTTGCAACAGATTGGTCATCTGTTGGTCAAACGCAATCCAGAATGATAGATTGTATTGTGTTTTTCCAGCAAGTGTCCATCTATTACAATAAACGGGTAATCTACTAAATATATTTTTATACTGTGTTGTATTTTAGTTCCTGTTACCTCTTTTTATTGATACATAAGTTAATAAAAACATATTTTATATAATAATTAATAACATTTACACCCCCAACAATGAGTTAAAATTATCAAAGTCCTTAACAAACAACAACACAAGTTTACTATTATAATGATCATGGTACATTACGATCTGGGCATGTAGTTCTTTTGTGGCCATCGTTCTTACATACGAAGCACTTATTTTTTCTTGACGAAAATTATTTTCCGACTCCACGCCTCATCTTATATCGCCTTATTTCCGGTTTGATAGTTCTTGAGTCAATATATGGAGGAGGTATTAATCTCTCCAAAATCTCTACAGGAACAACCAAGATTCTTCAGGAGGCACTAGATTAATATTCTCAACATATTCCATTATATATCTTTCCACCGAATAATATGGAGCCGAGTGCTCATAATTTTGAGTACCATATTATGCTTGAAGTGCTTCCATAGCATGTGGACAGGGTATTTTGTCCAAGTCAAAAACTCTATATGTACAAGATCTTGTTTGAAGATCGACCATGGAAACATCACCTTGACCGTCGATACTGAACTTGAAATCTGCTATTTAATGAGTAAATAACCTATCCCCCAAAGTGATATTCATTGATATTTATTTTTTCACTTCTATAATAAGTCTGTTTCTTGTGTTCGCGAACTGTATATGCCTTTTGTGAAATAATTTCACATACTTCTTGTTTATTTTATCAAATAGCGCCACAATGAAAAATTCTCTTTCAACGCCAAAAAATGAATTCACTAATTCAACTATGTTTGACGTCATAATATTATACCTATACAAAAAAAAACACTTAGTACGATATCATACAGTATTGCAAACTTGAAACTCAAACATGACATTAAATTTATAACAATGTATCTATTTACCAAACTAAATGCCCAACTCCATCTTTTGAAATCGATACGTTCGAGATATTGTGCTGCCTTGGGTGACATATCCTTTATTTGATTAAAATGGTCAGAAAACTCAACTTTACCATATGCTTTAGATGCTCTATAAAATAGTGACACGACCCTTTCGTTATGATAGTTGTTTAGAATATTTTCTCCAAGTTGCCTCATGCAACAAACAAAGTGAGCTGAAGTATAGAAAAATGAACCCATCTTTTGGATACTTGGATGCCTATCCAAAATAATACACAAGTCTTTAGTATCTTCGACACAACTCCACATTTGTTCAAATAAAAATATCCATACAAGGCATCACATTCCTTGTCCACTACACAAAAAATGACAAAAAAAATGCGACTCTCCGCATCTTGTGCCACAACCGATAGAAAAACTCCTCCATACTTGCTCCTCAAGAAAGTGTCATTGATGGATATGAATTTTCTCAATTGTTGAAAACCAATAATCCAAGCACCATAGGATACAAAAAAGTACTTGAGCCTTTCATTTTTATCAATATACAACGTCGTCTTACTTTCGAGATTTGTGGACTCAAGCATGTAATGGTAGTGTCACGACCCGAGTTGGGACCCTAGCCGTGATGAGAAAGAACACCATTCATATCAATAAAGAAAAGATGTGGAATATAAACTATAGAATAATGATCATGTTCTGAGTTAAATTTAACAATGCGATAATAAGTTAATCAACAACTAGACCACATCTATTTCAGTCTGTGAAATCTCTATTACATACTAATTTAGCAACTGTCTGAAACTGAGACAAGGCCCCCAGTGGACCTAAACCAAAGTAAGCAACAAATGACTGAAAACACACAGGCCTTCCGGAATAAAGAAGGCTCACCAACTACACTATTTAATTCTGATAACTCTACGGTTCAGCAGGACGTCTAGACTGAGACTCAAACCCTGAACTATAGGGGGTCAATACAATTGTACTGGTACATAGAACAATCCAAAATAATGCATTTACATATATAAAATAGATGAGATCAGGTCATGAAACATCGTGTGTGATATAGTTTAAAATACATGGGAAAATCTTTAATAATCATAAAAACATTCTTGTCAATGCAATTCTATTCTTTGAGTTACTTCTGAGTTAGGTGATACACCCTATAAGTCTAAAACCCCATGGAACATATGGAGTCCTCCCTTAACTCGGCGGCCTAGCCCTCAACTCAAGTTTGCCTCAAGAGTTAAAGTGTCTGAGTCCGATACGCCACAGGGCACTACGACAACGTATAATCCCTTTAGGGGACATAATAACCCGTATCGGCAAAACACGGTTTTGGAAAATGAGTTTTCTAAACTCGTGACTTCTTCGGGTAGCCACCTAACGTCTCTTTATGCCTAATTTTAGCCTTTTCTAAACATGCATCTCTTTGAATTCAAAATCTGTAAATCTGAGGAAAAATCTATTTTCTATTCTATTCTGTGTCTGCTATGGAATTGTCTGTTTTGGTATCATCATACAAAGACTTGAAAGTCATGTTTTCTGAGCCATAAAATATCATATCATAGTCTTTTCTTTCAAAACATAAAGTTTGGACCACCATACTTCAAACAATTCAAGAATATTCGTTCTTCAAAACATTTATCAAATTATGCAAGGATCATTCTTTTCAATCATTCTACAAACATGGGGTGGTCATGTATTTTTGGTAAACCATGCAATTCTTTCATTATATATATTCAATATTTATCAACATGTAAAACCCCCTCTCATCAACTTAAAAATCAATCTTAAATCTGTGAACAATAGTTAAGAACCTTGATACCATGCTTCTAAATAACATTCTTCAACTCATAACATTCTAAAATCAAGAGGTGTTGCAACATGAGAGGGAGCGTAAATAGTCATGCTCTCAATTCAATTATCAACTTTAAACACATACATACATATATAAGATTACAAATCAATTTGGGGGAAAGGCCTCAAGACCAAAACAATAATATCATTAAAGAATTCATAATGCAAAATTTCAATGTAAATTCCAAAACCCCTTCAAGAATTCATGATTTCACAATGTTAAAAGTTGTTGAAACAATTTCCTTATGCCCAAGTAGTATTAGGAAAACCCCACGTACCTTAGATCACTTAGGAGGAAGAGTAGAAACCAAATCTTGCTTAAGTTTTCTTGAAATTCTTGACTTCAAAGATGAACTCTTGATCTATGGGGGAGGGACTAGGGTTTTGATTAGAGAGAGAGAAGATTTTCTAATGTATTTTGCTCTAATGACTCTTGAATTTCGTGTTATGTCAGATATAGGGAAAGAAAAAAGACTATAATGCCCTCCCCAAGGCCGGTTATTACTTAAAAAAATGCAAACTGGGCATCGATGTTTTACCCGATGCGACGCGTTGAGATCGCATCGATCCATTGCCTCATCGACACTATCATCGACGCGGCGTGCTGACGTTGCATCGATTCACTATTTCCAACACCCAAATACACCTCTGACGCTGTTCAAAAATTCCTAAACTTTTTCGAGATATCCCCTTTACTTCTCCGAACGTGAATCAACTCAAAATTTCATACCTCTAGGTTGGAAAAATTGATTTAGAAGTCACTCAAGTTTAGGAGCTTAAAATATGATCAAGTCCTTTTTGACACTTAGGAAATTCTCAAGTTTCTAGACTCTCAAACATGCTACTAAGTGAGATAACATATAGAAGATTTTTGTGGGGTGTTACATTATCCCCCCCGGGATCATTCGTCCCCGAATGATGATGCGGGACATAAGTAAGCACGATTTATCTTAGTGAATAGGAGATAAAAAGAATAAGGTAAGGATTGTACCTTCCATTTCACCATTTACTGGATAAAAAAGATTTGGGTATCTAGCACGCATATCGTCCTCCGACTCCCAAATAGCTTCCTCAACTTTCTGATTTTTCCACAGCACCTTAACCAAAGTTATTTCCTTGCTTCTCAACTTCTGGACTTGACGATCCAGAATAGCAACGGGTTGTTTTTCATATGTCAAGGAGTCTTTCCCATTGATTTCCTCTATAGGAAACACCAAGGAATGGTCCCCAATACACTTTTTCAACATAGACACATGGAAATGGGATGTACGAAGCCTAAACTCATGGGCAGTTCTAATTCATAGGCAACTCTACCTATCTTTCTTAAAATCGAGTATGGTCCTATATAACGAGGACTAAGTTTTCCTTTCTTTCCAAAACGCATGACTCCCTTCAATGGGGAGACCTTGAGAAATACCCAATCACCAACCTCAAATTCTAAGCCTCTTCTTCTAACATCGGCATAGGACTTCTGATGACTCTGAGCTATCTTAAGTCGTTCTCTAATGATTTTCACCCTCTCCATTGGTTGATGTACAAAATCAGTCCCAAACACCCTCATTTCACCCGCTTTATACCATTCAATCAGTGATCTACACCTTCTCCCATAAAGTGCTTCAAAAGGAGCCATCTTAATGCTGGCATGGTAACTATTATTGTAGGAGAGCTCTACCAATGACAAATGGTCTACCTAACTACCTTTAAAGTCAATTACACAGGCCCTCAACATATCTTCAAGGGTTTGAATGGTGCGCTCAGCTTGCCCATCGGTCTGAGGGTGAAATGCAGTACTCAGGATTACTTGGGTACCTAAACCCCTCTAATAAGATAGCCAAAACTATGAAGAGAATTGCGTACCTCGATTGGATATAATTGATACAGGTGCCCCAAGAAAATTAACTATTTACTCAATGTATAGCTTGGCATAATCATCTCCCGAATAGTTAGTCCTCACTAGCATAAAATGAGCTGACTTGGTCATCCGGTCCATAATTACCCAAATGGAATCATATTAGCTTTAGGACCTCGGAAGTCCCATAATGAAGTCCATATTGATAATATCCCACTTTCACATAGGCAAAGCTATATCTTGGGAGGTACCACCTGGTTTCAAATGTTCCACTTTAACTTGTTGGCAATTCAAACACTTGGAAACAAAATCAGCAACATCACGTTTCATATTATTCGACCAATATATAGCTTTAAGATCATGGTACATTTAAGTAGAGCTAGGGTGAACAACATACCTCGATGTGTGAGCCTTATCGAGGATCCTCCCTCATAAACTATCCATATTCGGTACACACTCCTGCCTTGGTACCTTAAAATACCATCACCGCCAATTTCAAATGCCATCACTTTTTGTTGACCCACATCTTTCTTATTATGCATCAAGATGGGATCCTTGGCTTGTTTCTCCTAAACTTCCGAACAAATGGAAGATTTAGCTATTTCATGCACAACTACTTTGCAATCTTTGTAATCCAAAAGTCGTACTCTTAGATTTGCAAGCCAGTGAATATCTCTCACCATCCCTCTCTTTCCTTCCTCAATATAAGAAAAACGGCCCATAGATAATCTAGTGAGGGCATCAACAACAATATTCTCCTTGCCCGGATGATAGTGCAGGCTCATGTCATAATCCTTTAACAGTTCCAACCAACGCCTCTGCCTGATATTCAGCTCTTTCTGCGATAAAACATACTGCAAACTTTTGTGGTCAGTAAATATATCAACATGTACCCCATAAAGATAGTGCCGCCATATTTTAAGTGCAAATACCATAGCTGCTAACTCCAAGTCATGAGTGGGGAAATTTTGCTCGTGCACCTTCAACTGCCTAGATGCATAAGCTACCACCTTGCCATGATGCATAAGTACACATCCAAGTCCCACTCAGTATGCATCACAATATACAACAAACCCCTTTGTACCCTCAGGAAGGGTTAAAATAGGTGCAGTAGTCAACTAATCTTTCAACTTCTCAAAACTATTCTCACAGAAGTCAGACCACACAAATTTCACCTTTTTCTATGTCAACCTGGTAAGTAGAGCAGCTATGGAAGAAAAACTCTCTACGAGTCTTCTATAATACTCTACCAAACGAAAGAAGCTCTAAATGTCGGTTGGAGTCGTGGGTCTGGGCCATTTCCTCACTGCCTTAATCTTTGGGGGATCAACTTTAATTCCCTCACTAGATAGAATATGTCCCAAGAAAGCAATAGCATTAAGCCAGAATTCATACTTGGAAAATTTTGCATACAATTTATGATCTTTGAGGGTCTAAAGAATAATTCGAAGGTGATTGGCATGATCTTCCTTACTCTTGGAATAAATCAAAATATCATCAATGAAAACTATGACAAATAAATCTAAGAACTGACGAAACACCCTATTCATAAGGTCCATAAAAATTGCTGGGGCATTAGTCAATCCGAAGGACATAACCAAGAAATCATAGTGGCTATATTGGGTTCGGAAAGCTGTTTTGGGAATATCATCCTCCCTAATCTTCAACTGATGATACCCCGAACGAAGGTCTATTTTTGAAAAATACTTGGCACCCTGATGTTTGTCAAAGAGATCATCAATTCTAGGAAGGGGATATTTATTTTTGACAGTGACCTTATTCAGCTGACGATAGTCTATACACATGCAGAGGGAACCGTCTTTCTTATGAACGAAGAGTACAGGTGCACCCCAGGGAGAAACACTAGGACGGATAAAGCCTTTATCAAGAAGATCTTTTAATTATTCTTTCAACTCTTTCAATTCTGCATAGGATGGGTGTCCGACAATAAATCAATACCAAAATCTATCTCCCTATTAGGTGGTATCCCTGGGAGATCATCGAGAAAGACTTCTGGGAACTCATTTACCAAAGGGATATACTAAAGAGAAGGACTTTCAGTATTAGAATCTTTTACTCGGATCAAATGATACAAACAACCCTTAGATATAAGTTTGCGGGCTCTGAGGTAAGAGATGAATTTCCCTCTAGGTGCTAAGGAATATCCTTCCCACTCTATCGCAAATTCATTCGGAAAAGATAAGGTAACCTTTTGGGTTCTACAATCTAGCTTGGCATAGCACGAATGGAGCCAATCCATCCTTAAAATAACATCAAAGTCAATTATGTCAAGCTCTATAAGGTCTGCCACAGTATCATGATTACAAACTGACACCACACAATTTTTGAACACCCTCCTAGCTACTATAGATTCACCAACAAGAGTAGAAACAGAGAATGGTTCAGGAATATCTTCAAGTTCGATGCCAAAACCAACGGCCATAAAAGGGGTCACATAATACAAGGTAGATTCGGGATCAAGTAACACATATACATCATGGGAGAAGATTTGCAACATACCCGTGACTACATCTGGTGAGGCCTCTTCCATTTGGAGATTGGAAAAGGCATATAATAGGTTGCGACTACTGCCGGTAGCTGAAGTAGCACCTTTGGGAGGTGGTGGTGGCACAAAAGAGTTTTCCTGGGACTTAGCACCATCAAAGTTCCTTCTAGCAAAAGGATAATCTCTCGGGAAATGGCTCGACTGGTCACGTGCATAACATACCAACGTGCCCAGCTGTCACTTTCCTGGGTGATGTTTACTGCAAGTCCCACACCATGGAAAGGTCCAATACGACTTAGCCACACTGACCTGGGACTGGGTACCCTGTACTCTCGGTCCATGGCTAGACTGGAAATTTTAAAACCACCGATCAACTAGAGGTCTGGGCGTAGGGGCGCTGGCTGCAAGATAAGCATTACTTCGAAACTTTCTCTTCGACAACTGGTTACCTCAATTACCACCCTGCGACTGACTGTTGTTCTGGTCTGTTGTGTTGGCCTTTTTGGCTTGTCTGTCCTTCTCCCTTGTTTTGGCAACCCTATTTTTCTATTCCTCAACCTGCTGTATGTGAATTGACAATCTGGAGAAGTCCATATCCATATTCAACATCTCTCCTTTGCACTTTAACACCAAGTCATATGAAAGGCCGGATGCAACTTCCTCATACGGGCCCTCATATTTCCTGCCAATTTTGAATCATAATGAGATAGTTGAATGAATTTTAGGGTGTACTCCTTGATGCTCATCTTTCCTTATTTCAAATTCATAAACTCTTCAGCCTTGGTCTCCCTCAACTCCTGGGGAAAGAATCGGTCTAGAAAGCTTCCACAAATCTGCCCCACACAGAAGGGTCAGCATTTTCACCCCTTAAATCTTCCCACTCATTGTACTACTGATTTGCTACCTCCTTAAGTTGATAAGCCGCTAGTTCAACTCCTTCCACTTCATTTACATACATCACTCGAAAAATTTTCTCCATCTCATCTACAAACTCTTGTGGATCCTCCTCCACCTTTATACCCATAAACTTAGGCGAAATCAACCTCATAAACTAAATCACCCGTAAAGTCTCAGAGGCACCAGATGCATACCCAATATCCTTCGACTGTTGAGCCTGTAAAGCCACCAACTGTGCAATCATATGCATCGACTATCTGAACTCAACATTGATATCTCTCTCTGGAAAGGTTGGGTGAGGTAGGTGCCAGACCGGGGAGTCCTAGGTGCTCGGGGTGGGCTGGTCTGAATAGGAGGGACTCCTGGAGCAGTAACAAATTTAGGAGTGTGAGCCCTATTGCATGCCCTCATCCCATGGGTAGGACGAACATCTTCTATTTGGGTATTCTGATCATTGGAGAGATCTGGAGGCATGATAGCTTTTATGGAAATACAAGAGACTATTGATTAGGGAACATTCAAACTTTACAACACGAACTAAATCACAAAGAAGGGAAACATTCTGAAATGGCTAGTTGCCTCCTGCCTATAAATGTAGTGCGCTACATAGCCATAAACAGGACTCTACCCGACACAATTTTACAGACACCTTGGGACCATGAACCATGCTTTGATACCAAGTTTATCATGACCCAAGTCGGTACCCTAGCCGTGATGAGCACCCCAAACCATATAGTCCTGGATGCCCCTATCGGTCTGGTATATCAAGAATACCATTCATATCAATAAAGAAAAGATGTGGAATATAAACAACGGAAGCATGGTCATGTTATGAGTTAAATTTAACAACGTGATAATAAGTTTATCAATAACTAGACAACATCTTTTTCAGTCTGCGAAATCTCTATTACATATGAATTTAACAACTTTCTGAAACTGGGACAAGGCCCCCAGTGGACATAAACCAAAGTAAGAAACAATTGTCTGGAAACACACAGGCCTTCAAGAACAAAGAAGGCTCACCAACTGCACTCTTCAATTCTGATAACTCTACGGCTTAGCAGGACCTCTAGACTGAGCCTCAAACCTTGAAATATAGGGGGTCAATACAATTGTACTGGAACACAGAGCAATCCAAAATAATGCACTTACATATATAAAATAGATGAGAGCAAGTCATGAAACATCGTGCATGATATAGTTTAAAATACATGGGCAAATCTTAAATAATCATAAAAACATTCTTGTCAATGCAATTTTATTCTTTGAGTTACTTCTGAGTTAGGTGGTACACCCTACAAGTCAACAATCCCATGGGCCATATGGAATCCGCCCTTAACTCGACGGCCAATCCCCCAATCCATGTTTATCGCAAAAATTGGTGTATCTGAGTCTGATATGCCACAGGGCACTAGGCCAATGTATAATTCCTCTAGGGGACATAATAACCCGTATCGGCAAAACACGATTTCGAGAAACGAGTTTTCTGAACTCGTTCCTTTTTTGGGTAACCACATAACGTCTCTTTATGCCATTTTAGCCTTTTCTGAACATGCATTTTTCTGAATTCAAAATCTGTAAATCTGAGGAAAAATCTGATTTCTATTCTATTCTGTGTCTGCTATGGCATTATTTGTTTTGGTATCGTCATATCAAGACTTGCAAGTCATATTTTCTAAGCCATAAAATATCATATCATAGTCTTTTTTTCAAAACATAAAGTTTGGACCACCATACTTCAAACAATTCAAGAAGATTCATTCTTCAAAACATTTATCAAATTATGCAAGAATTATTCTTTTCAATCATTTCAACAAATATGTGGTGGTCATGTATTTTTGGCAAACAATGCAATTTTTTCATTATATATATTCAATATTTATCAATATGTAAAACCCCTCCTCATCAGTTTAAAAATCAATCTTAAATCATTCAACAATAGTTAAGAACATTGATACCATGCTTCTAAATAACATTCTTCAACTCATATCATTATAAAATCAAGAGGTGTTGCAACATGAGAGGGAGAGTAAATAGTCATGCTCTCAATTAAATTATCAACTTTAAACACATACATACATATATAATATTACAAATCAATTTGGGGGAAAGGCCTCAAGACCAAAACAATAATATCATTAAAGAATTCATAATGCAAAATTTCAATGTAAATTCCAAAACCCCTTCAAGAATTCATGATTTCACAATGTTAAAAGTTGTCGAAACAATTTCCTTATGCCCAAGTAGTATTAGGAAAACCCCACATACCTTAGATCACTTAGGAGGAAGAGTAGAAACCAAATCTTGCTCAAGTTTTCTTGAAATTCTTGACTTCAAAGATGAATTCTTGATCTACGAGGGAGGGACTAGGGTTTTTATTAGAGGGAGAAGTTTTTATGATGTATTTTTCTTTAATGACACTTAAATTTCATGTTATTGTAGATATAGGGCAAGTAAAAAGACTATAATTCCCTCCCCAAGGCCGGTTATAACTTTAAAAAATGCGAACTGGGCATCGACGAGTTACTCGATACGACGCGTTGAGATTGCGTCGGTCCACTGCTTCATCGACGTTATCATCGATGTGGCGTGTCGACTTTATGTTGGGTCACTATTTCCAATACCCAAATACACCTCTAACGTTGTCCGAAAATTCTAAAACTTCTTCGAGACATCTCCTTCACTTCCCCAAACTTGAATCAACTCAAAAATTCATACCTTTAGGTTGGAAAAATTTATTTTGAAGTCACTCAAGTTTAGGAGCTTAAAATATGGCTAAGTCCTTTTGACACTTAGGAAATTCTCAAGTTTCTATCCTCTCAAACATGCTACTAAGTGAGATACCACGTATAAGATTTTTAAGGGGTGTTACAGGTAGGCATCGAGGACTGCATACCGTTCTCATGTGTCCCCTTAATCAAGTCCTTGTCAATCCTCATGGCCATATATATCTTATAAATAACTGGCCGTAAAACCCAATTCTATGCGGAGTTGATTGACCATATCACTTATAGAAAGGACTTTTGTAATGCCCCAAGTCTGCACCTCAGACGTTACCCGGTGCTCATAATCCCAAAGGACCACAAGCTAACTCATGACTGGTACCTACTGCAATCACTGGATAATAATAACTCTGTAATATTGCGAAAATTAGGTTGAATCTGTCATTAGGTTCATAACTGAAATCAAACACTGAATACTAATAAATAAATACTAGAAATTGAACAACTGTCTGAAATAATCTAGTCTGAAGAGCCTCTAACTGATCTGTCTGAATATAGAGTTGATGGGACTAGCCCCCAACTAACTCCGACTAATGAAGTACTAATAACTGAAATAATACTTTGTCCTCAAACTATGAGGATTCACCACTAAATTTGCTGCTGATAATCTGGGCTACTAGGTACGGTCAGGAGCCCGTGCGTCTGAACCTATGATATAAGACATTATAGCGTAAAATAAAGGTATGAGTCAGTACTTTGAATGTACTGGTATGCTAGGTGAGGTAAGGCTGAATGTAGAGGTTCATATGCATAAATAGTAACTAGTTGAGAAATCATGAATATAACTAAGTGTGAGTACATGTATATCTAAAACTGCTGTAAAATATTGATTATGCAATGCTATGCACATAGCTACGTATACTGTAACTGAGATATTTAATATTGGATAATGAGTTCTAAAAATTGAATGACTGATATCTGAGTTTACTGATACAGTATTACTATTAACTGAGTTACTATTTTCTAGTAGTCCCGATTCTGTAGAACTGAACTAAGTTCTAAACTGAGTTGGGTAACTATATCTGAGAGTCCTGATTCTGATACTGAAATGAGGTTTTATATTGAGTCTAAAACTGAAACTGAAACTATGGGAGTGTTCATCTAACCGACATACCCCGATTATGAACTGAGTTGGGGTCCAACCAGTGACCCTAGTTGGAAGGGTACTTGCACCTTGCCAAGGGATACGAACAATGTCTATGAGTTAACCCTCTCTGGCAGAAAACCTTTTCATCAACCCTCGATGGTAGGAAAACTCTTACGAAATGTATCAACCCTAGACTGGTAGGAAGATATCTTAACCTATGCTAGCTACGTAGTTCTATAACGCAGGGTCTGCTACTAAGAGTCGAACCCTTTTTACTGACAGGAATTCCCCCATCCCTGGGTTCGCTCGGTGCTGATTCTTACTCTCAACTGAATAGACACTAAACTGATTTCTAGACTGTACTAGGCTTGACTAAACTATTACTGACCGTGCTATCTAACTGAACTGGAGTGAGTTCACTGAGTTCAGTTAAATGACTTAATATACTGAGTTCTATTACTGACTGAGTATACTGAGTTCTGTTACTGATTGAGTACTACTGTATGTGACATCACTGAGACTATCCTGAAACTACTGTAAATTGAGGTAACAACTAGATTGTCGAGTATTATATAGCCCCAGGAATCGATAGCATAGATAGTAAAAACATAGCACAGTCTTAAAAATATGATAACTAGTCACTTTGTCACAATTCATTCACTGAGGCATTTTAGCAAACACTTCCATGGCATGAACTTGTACAAATACTATTATGTCATGATTCACTATTCAACTCTCATGAACATTATATCAAACACTTGGGGGGCATAGTTTATGCACATAATACTAGTCAATATGCAAACATCATGATCACAATTCCAAACTCACAAATTCAAGAGTTTCCAATATGAAAATACATAAAACTACACACATGCTATTTAATTCACATGAATTTTGTAATTAATAATGGATTAAAACCCAAATAAAATCACAATCATGAATACAATTTAACTCAACATGGAATTCATGAAAGCAATCATCTTAAAATTTTAAAAGAGGTTCTTAAACTCCAAGGGTGGGAAGAAACCCTTGGATGAACACCTAACATACCTTGGTAAGTAAATGTGTGAAGATTGATGGTGTGTTCTTGAAGATTGGTCTTGAAATTTGAATGCCCTAGGGTTTGTTCTTGAGTAAATTTGAGAGAGAATTAGAGATTTTACCTTTAGAGTAGGTTAATCTCGTGTTTTTGGGGCTGATTAAGGGTGGAAAAATGACCCAAATACCCCTATGGATGCGGAGTTTTAATGACTGAAAACGTGTCCAATAACATAGTGAGCGCCGCGCCGTGTCTATGGCATCAATGCGATGACAAACGCACCGCGTTGAGTTTGAATTGGTTCACCGGAATTGCACTGAAAGTTGGAGAAAAATTATCCGTCGACGCGATGGGCGATGAGATGCTTCGAGATCACATCGACCCACTATTTTGGCCACTTGAATACGATCAAACGAGGTTCGAAAAATCCGAAACTCACCTGAATTAACCAATTGACACACCTGATTATGATTCAATCCAAGGATAACCATTTTAAGGTCATAAGGGTCATAAAATAATATCGCCAAATTATGAAGGCTAAAATAATTCTAGGTGTAAAACACTTGGCTGAAATTTCTAAGTTTGAGACTTCTTTTCAAGCTTTAACGGACTGAGTTAAGCTTAGAATTTTGTAGGGTCTTACAATATCTCTCCCTTGGAAACATTCATCCTTGAATGAGACTGACTAAGCTGAGAATACTGATAGACTAAATTTACATACTGATCATACACAACTGAAGCATAATTTCATGACTGAATCTACTGAAATTCTGAACTATCATACTGACATGCATAACTAAAGCATGACTGAGTTTTGAAGACATGACATATGATTGAGCTGTTTCATGAAGGTATGCATGATATGAATATGCTATGCAACTGAACCGATAGAGAGTTATAAAGGTAATATGAGCATGGAACTGAGTAAATTCAAGGAAAACTATTACCTTGAGCTGAGTCTGAGTTTGCAGAGAAGTGGCGAGGATACTTGTTCTGTATATCTGCTTCTTCTTCCTAAGTAGCTCCCTCAATGGACTAATTCCGCCAAAGAACTTTGACTAGAGGAACCTCTTTGTTCTTTAGTCTGCAAACCTGAAAATCGAGAATTTTGACTGGGATTTCCTCATAAGAGATAATGTCCTGGACATCAATGCCCACTATCAGGACTACAACTGTTGGCTCACCTATGCACTTTTTTAGAAAGGAGACATGAAATACTGGGTGCATTGAAGCTAAGTCTGAAGGTAACTCAAGATCATAAGCTACTTTTTCGAGATGGATGAGAATTCGGTAAAAACCGATATATCGGGGACTGAGTTTCCCCTTCTTGCCAAACCTCTTCACTCCGTTCATAGGAGAGATTTTTAAATACACAAAGTCATCAATCTTAAACTCGAGATCCTTTTTTTGCACATCGGCATACGATTTCTGTTGGCTCTGAGCGGTCTTGAGCCTTTCCCTGATCAACTGAACTTTTTCTAAGGCATCAAATACCAAGTCAGGCCCTACTACTACAGCCTCACACACTTTAAACCAACCAATAGGGATCTACATCTCCCCCTATAGAGCGCCTCAAACGGAGCCATCTGAATGCTGGAATGATAATTGTTATTATATGCAAACTCAATCAAAGGTAAGTGATCATCCCAACTACCCTTAAAGAGTGAAAGGCTGTAACAACAACAACAATAATCAATAAGAAGAAGATGATGATGATAATGAAGAAGATGATGATGATAATAAAGCAAAAGATAATGATAATAAAACAGCAGCTACAATGAAAAACAAAAATCATGAAGAGAGAGAAAATAACAATAAATGAGAATAGAGAGAAATGTGTATTTTTCCTCCTTTTCTAGTTATATTAGATTTTACGTTGGATCAAAGTATAAATTAAAAAACTTGTGGGCTATTCTCAAACTTTCTCAACTTTCTTAATCCATAATAAAGTAATTGTCACCTATACTCAATTATTAAAACTTGAGTCACCTATACCTCATTTTTAAACTCTTTTGTCACTTTTAACACAAAAGCCCTACAATCTTTCTAGGAAAAAAAAAGAGAAATAAAAATGGAAAATAAATGGTAGACAAAAGGTTCACATGTGCCTACTTTGGAAATGAATGCAAGGTTAAAGGACTCACGTGTGATGGCATTTATGGTAAGTTTTTTATATGACATAGTCCATAATTAAATTTTAAAAAATGGATTTTTGTTAGAATTTTTTAGGTGGCCTAAATAACAAAAGACAAAAGGTTACCAAGTTGATGTTATAGTTTATTTTAAAAAACTTACTACCCTCAATTTGAATTTAATACCAAAAAATTTAAAATGTTGAAGGAGACTTTTCTAATATATAGAAGAAATTTTTACAGATTTTCAATTTTACCTTTAAATAATAATTTTTTTTTAAAAAATAAGATTTGCATTTCAAACTGTTATTTTATTTTTTAAAAACATATGAAACTTTGATCCATAAATTTAAAATTAACAAAGAAAAAAGACTTAGAATTTTAAATTTTATAAAAGAAAACTATTCGTGTTCAACGTTAAGATATTTTTATACTATTCGGGAGGATTTTATCAAAAAATCTATCACTATTTTTTGAAACAATATCCTCAATGGGATTTTTCCATTTGCAAGGATTCAAACTTAAATACCTCTAAAGATAGATATCTCAATCATCACCATAATCCATGACTTGGTTTCAAAGAATCAAACTTTTGTTCAGTCGGTCGAACTCAAATACATGACACACTTGATTTTTTTTTTTTAAAAATATTTTTCATCTTGTATCCAATATTCATCTTAGAGATTGTTTAACTTAGAACTACAACGCGTAGCATCCATTTGAAGGAAGAAATTCCTTCCAAAAACTATTCATACCTAAGATTCAATTGAAATTTCTGATTAAGGGAGAATAATCTCATCCATTCCACCGCATGCTATCAAAGTAGAAGAAAAGAATAATGTAGTTGAATTTTCTTTTCATTTGTTTTAGACCTAAAAGTCGATACAAGTCAAATCAACCTTTCTTAGCTTGTATTTCAAGGACCACAACAAGAGATCCATGCCACAAAGATTTCAAGGCCACGTGGATGCGCATGGACGGTCCATTTTGAGCTCCAAGTAGAGAAAAATATCATATAAAAGATAGCTTGGAGTCAAGGGAGCCAATGGAGAGGTCGTCGAAAAGATGAAAGGAGCTAAACGAGAACCTGGAGCCACCTACGTGGTCATCTGCACCCCCGGGTCATCCACCTCCGCCACCAGGTCATCATCTGCATGGGCATGTGAACTAAGTGGCCAGCTTGCTCCATTTTGTTGAATTGGGTCACTTTTGGGACCATATATGTAATAAATTACTCATGGCTATAAATATTAGGACTTCACTATATTTTTCTTAGATTTTTTATGACATTTGGTATTGTGTGACTCCTTATGGAGCATGGGAGCTTGGAAAAACTTGTATTGATCCTTTCATAGAAACGGTGGTTGCGAGGGCATTACTATTCCTTCATGGTCATTCGTAAGAGTTAAGTGCCTTCATTAGATTGATCTTTTGAGGTTATTGAATTTAATATATCCTTTAGTTTTGGTTTGATTTTTTATTTGTGTTTATCTTTCTAACTCTATGTATCAATTCCTTATTTTTTTGCATTTTCAATTTTATCCTTTCTTAGTTTATTGTTTGTTTCATCTTATCATATTTTGGGGGTTATCATTTGGTATAAGAGTAGATCCTGAGTTTGTTTCAATGAATTCAATCTTGGGTTTGTTATCTAGAAAATAAAACATTTTAAAAAAAAAAATACTTTTAAGACCCCCCCCCAACCAAACCCCCAAAAATTGTGTTTTGAGTCATTTTTGTAGCTTCTATACTAAATTTTTTCCGTCTAGTATTACTTAGGTTGAATCTTGAATTTTTGGAGTGTTTGGAGTAGATTTGGAGAAACTCCATTGATGAGTTCTTGAGCTTGAAGAAAAGGCAAAGTGGGTTTTAGATCTAGTCATTTTTTGTCAGACAGTGCACCACCAACCAATCCCAAAAGATAAACCAAAGCATCCCTGAGCATTGAAGAAGAAATAAACCCTGGTGGAGCCTGGGCTGGTCCTTATCCCACCGTTGGCTGGGCTAAAAAAATATCTGGCTCAGGAGCAACAATAGGGTCTGGTGAAGGCCCCCTATCCTGTCCCCTAACTAGGGACACATACCTGGGCTTTCCATGACCTCTAGGTCTTCCACGAATAGCGATAGGAACCCTAGGATCAGTAGACACTTACTCTTATACCAATAATATCGATGAAACCTAGTCTCTTATACCAATTTGTCATGACCCAATTTACGAATCATGATGGCACCTACTTTATCCCACCAGTAGGTAAGCGAAACCATAGCCTGGAGCTATAAACAATGGTCTAACTTGGTGGAAAATGACCTACAATTCAGAAATCAACACTAAAGACTTAAATTAGCAATAAAACAGTCTTAATAGTCTAATAGATAGATAAAATGTCTACAATCATCCTAAGACTCAATAATGTCGGTACAAGAGCTACTACAAATGAACCATAAGTACTGAAATAGTCAAATACAATCTATCTTGAAAATAAAATACTAGACATAAAATATGAAAGGAAAAAGGGCAACTCTAACTCCAAGAGCTCACCCTATCTCCGAAATTAACTCAATACGATCATCGAATCAGCGGTGGCTAATAGTACTCAGATCTGCACTAAAAGGGTAATCAGTAGGCATTATCGGCCGGCAGAGCTAAATTATGATATAAATATGATAAGATACAAGATAAAGTAAACTAAGTCAAAGTAATTGGGTAAACCAAAAAATAAGATCCAATACTGTTGTGCATAGTTAAATGAAATAAATTAAGAAATTTAACATAAAGATCATACAACTTTAACTATTAAATTAGTCCTCATAAGCCAATAAGTGCAGGACAGTAAATAACCCAACACAGGCCCATATAAGCCTGTAGGGTACAATCAAAGGGGAGTAAATAACCGAAGATTCATAACTCTATCGAATATCAACTATAACCATCAAACCATCCATACCGAATCATATCATTCTCAACTCCCAATCTCGGACTCAAATCGGAACTCATATCATCAACATCATAATATCATTTGTCGGACATGATCCGAAACACATAATATCAATATCATCATCAATGTACAGACTAGAAATGAACCTCATAGTATCAATATCATCATCAATTTCTAAAATTGAATAAAAATCATACATCAATATTGTAATACCCCACCCATCTCCTAGTTCAAATTCGTCTCTAGAACATCAAAGATCTTGCTTCAAAGATGAATATATTTTATTCTATGGGAAATTTTTAAGATTTTTACTTTTTATCACGTAGAAAATCAAATAAGCTTAACATAGATACATAATTCGCCCAAATCCAACACTCGGGCGAAGAGTTAGAGCCATTTTAGTGAGACAGTGTACCACCTGGTACTTTAGCGCATCGCGGATCCAGGCAAAATGGTAATTGTCAAATTCTAGTGAGCCTTCGTGATTCCACTGCGTCTCCTTGTCTTTCCAGTTCACAACCAAGGTGGCAACGCGATTCCCACCGCGCCGCGCCAAGGCCTAGTTTCCCAATTGTCCAATTTCCAATAAGCTGGCGCGATTATGGCGCGTTGCGCCATCATGTAAAATCAGGATTTTTCCAGTTCTGGATTTTTAATTCTAAGGGTAAAACGGTCATTTTTCTACCCCTATATATACTCTTTGACAAGAGATCTCACATTATTTCACTCAAATATACTAGTCTTCTCTCAACTTTCCTCAAGAACAACCTATGGTTTCAACCCAAAAGTTCAAGAACTCAACATTCCTCCGTTAACTTTTCAAGAATCAAGAAACTAAGGTATGCAGATGTTGATTCTTGGGTTCCTTCCACCCAAGAAGTTTAAGGATCCCTTTCTAAATTCAAAGATCTTATATTTATGAGTTTTCACGATTAGTGTGAATTGAAGTTTATGTTCATGTTATTGTTGAGTTATAACCCATTCTTTAAAATACAAGTTGCAAGCTTTGATCTTGTTATGATTTGAATTGCATTATGTCCATGTTAAATCCCTAAATCTGCAAGTTGATTAATGTAGTATTTGTTGTATAACCAAATCATGCTCCCCATATGTTTGATAAAATGCTTATGTGAAGGAATTAGAGATATTATAGAATGTTGACAGGAAATCCCCAATTTCATGTAAGTTTAGGCATGCCAAGTATTTGTTGAAAAGCCTTAGTGAATGAGTTGTGAAATGTTAGCATGAAATCCCCCAGTTATGTGTTGTTTAATGCATGTTAAGTGTTTGATGCAAGACCTTGTTGAATGGAGTATGAGCCAATAGCATGTCTTCCTATACTATCACATGTTTATGCTTTCCAAGTGCTTGAAGAGATACTTTAATGATTGTAATGGTGAATGAAAGTCCATGGTCATGATTATTCAAGAATGGTTATGTTTTACTTTCATTCTATCGAGTCCTGGGGTATTTATACCCGATAAATTAGCTGCAAGTCTAGAGCCCATATCAGTTTTCACGATAATCTCAGTCAAGCCACAATTCTTAGAACTCAGTTAATTACAGAATTTAGTACTCTCAGATAGTTACAGAACTTAAGAAATTTCAGTAATCTCAGTATCATTAGCATTATAGCCTCAGTCAGTACTCAACTCAAATCTAGTAGTATTCAAGTGCTTAGTTCAGACCTCAATAGCATTTAAGTAATCAATTGAGAACTCAGTATCATTTAGTCAGATAGCGAGAGTCAGTAGCATTCCGTCAGATAATGGAACCAAGTAAATTCAATCAGCTCAGTCAAGCAAGATGACTAGTAAAAGATTCAGCTCAGTCTAGAATAGTCTAGGAATAAGTTCAGTGTCTATTCAGTTGGGAGTAAGATTCAGTACCGAGCGAAGAAAGGGATGACGGCTTCCCCATTATTTTAGGCAGAGTTGTTAATAATAATCCCTGCACTCCAGAACTGCATAGCCAGCGCAAGATGAGAAGTCACCCATCATATTAAGCTTGACTACCTCCCCAGAGTTACCCATTATATTAGGCTTGGATCCAACCAGGTGTCACCCATTATATTAGGCATGACATCCTGGGTTTAGAGAGAAGTGTCTTTATCCATGGCACGGTACTGATACCCTTCTAACTGGGGTTACAGGTTGGGTCCCAAAGAAGCTAGAAAGGGTATGTCGGTTTGATGACTCTTCCCACAGTCTCAGTTTTAGATTTAGTCTCAGTAATAGAATTCAGCTGAGTAGTCACCCATCATACTAGGCTTGAATACCTCTCAGAGATCACCCATTATATAGGCTTGATCTCAGATTCAGACAATCATATTCATTATCAGTAGACTCAGAGGTCACCCGTTATATAGGCTTGATCTCAGATTTAGTTTATCAAGTATCAGACATCATTACCAGTAAACTCAAATGTCACCCGTTATATAGACTTGATCTCAGATTCAGTTTATCAAGTAGCAAGCATCATTACCAGTAAACTCAGAGGTCACCCGTTATATAGGCTTGATCTCAGATATAATAAATCAATATCAGTATCAGTAAGATTAGACATCAATCTCAATAGACTCAATTATTCTGTCTCTCAGTATTAGTAAACTCAGACATTAGTACTAGTAGACTCAGTCATCAGTAAGTCAGTATTCAGAAACTAGTATTTAGAGTTCGTATTCAGTGTTACTGCGATTTTAGTTTTGGTTTGTGCATTCATGCATATGTCCTCATTCAGTACTCTCATGATTATTCAGTTAAGTAATTGTTCATGTATAAGCCCTTGAATTTAGCCTTACCTTATCTAGAATACCAGTATATTCAAAGTATTGACGCATGCTTTTCTCTTACGCTATGGTGTCTTATACCATAGGTTCTGAAGCGCGAGATCCAGAGAACCCTTAGTAGTCCAGACTCAGTCAGCAGTAGTAGACGTAGCAGTGAGTACTCTTTATTCGAGGATGATCCTTATTTTATTATGGCATTAGACTCAGTTTATTTTCAGTTGACGGAATTAGTTGGAGACATGTCCCATCAACTCCACAGTTCAGACAAGTTTAGAGGCTTTTCGAACAGATATATTAGTATTTAGTTTTTTAGTATTGATAATCTTTGGATGTTTTGAACCTTATGGCAAGTTTCCGCCAGTTTTCTGCATTTATTACCTATATTATGCAGTGCTCAGGTACAAATATCATAGGAGGGTTAGCTCGTGGTCCTTCGGGGTCATGAGCACCGTGTGGAATTTCGGTTCCAGAAAATTAGGGCATTACAAATATCATCATCAATTGCCCATATAAATAGACCATATAAGTGAACTATATCAATAAACCATCGAATTTTACTCGAAATTAGCACCAACTCCCAATACAAAACTAGCATACTCATTAAGCATTCAATCACTCTAAGTCCTAAAAGAATCAGTAATAAGGGTATATCATGTGTAAATAATTCTGCAAAAGCTAACAAAGTCTTGACCTAAGGTGGGCTGAAGGGGCCCACTTCTAATTTCTGAAATGCACTTTTAGGCAAATTTTATCCAGAGTAGGATAAGGTATCTAAATTCATTTCTAGATGTTATATAAGCCATAATTAGCCCTAAGATATCAATTCTCCCTAAAACATAAGCAACTAAGTCAATTACACCCAAATTATGGTTTCAAGATAACCTAAATAGTCTAACTAATCCAAATATATTTAATTATACCCCCAACGCCTAAATCCCAAAGAGGGTAAACCTAGCCTACCTAAACGCCAAAGAAAAGCCCAAAGAATTTGCTAAACCATTAAGTTCCCTTTTTGAGAAGCTTTTACAATGTGCCATGCTATCAAAATCATAATATACTTATCAAAATGAGAATAATGATACCCCTATTTCACTATCGTGCTTTGAGTCCAACATTACATAAAAATTCCATGAGGAGACCGTTTATAGAATCACACTTTCGAAACCAACACAACGTTCCTCTATGCTCAAGGAAAATATACCTTCAAAATGGGTGAATTTCGAGCTCTAATGGTGTTATAATCAAGACACCAAAATTTTAGGGATTTTAGAAGAAGATGAAGGATTATATCAAGAAATTAATGGAGGTTTACCACAAATTCAATGAAGAAATGCATAAATTAACTTCACCCAAGCTCCAAAATCACCCATAAATAATTCTACCAAGTTTTCCCACTTTTTAGGGTTCACTATTTTGTAGAATGGATGAAAAATAGGGAAAATTAGGCTAAGTGTGGTATTTATACCCTTTCAGGTCCACAGGTGTCACTTAAGCGGACACTGGGCCGCTTAAGCAATCATCACTTAAGTGACCTAGTGTCGTTTTAGCAAAATCTAGTGTCAGCTCAGATATCGGTTAAGAGGCCTTTGATTAAGTGCTAAAGGTATCACTTAAGCGATACCTACTGGGCGATGCCAATCCGCTTTAGCGGCATTCGTTTAAGCGACCTCGTGGGTGCTTAAGTGATGTACCAATACGAGTTGAGACTTGGAATTTTTTTTCCATGTCTTCGCCAACCTTTCGAGATTCATCCAAAATCCTATATACGCAAAAGAACTATGCTACCCTATAAAATTCAATATTCCAAACTCAATGGCGCATTTAAAATTTTCATCCAAAGTCGTTTCAACAAAAAGTGGGTCCCACACTCATGTGTCATTTTTCTTAACTTTAGCCTAATAGCCTAAAATGAGTCTGAAAGCCTTGGAACCCATACCAAGGGTCCACCTAGCCTAAAATGAACATTCCAGAGCTGTTGGAACTATTAGAATTGGAATATGAGGTTGTATGGGTGAAGTTTTTGACTGATAGCCAATTTTAACCAACAAAGATTTCAAAATAGAAAATTGGCTCTAGAAACCAAACGAACTGCCCAATAATCGAACTGTAAGTTCCAGAAAGTCATAAATGACTCGATTCAACTATAGAAAATTTCTAAACAATAAAAATGAGCAAAAATACATAAAATAACCTGGAGGGTTGTTACACTTTTATACTTTATTCCTTTTTCTGCTACATTTTTTCCTATGATGATGTCTATGATAGTAGTGGAATTATTTTACTTAGAGGTAGGATCCTTCTTAATGGACTTTTCATGTCAAACATAAGGGATCTTTGGTTATATTTTAAGTGTGTGCAATCTTGAGATAGTGTTATGATTGATTGTGCTAACTCTAACCCTCATGCCATGAGGATATTGTTGTTGTTGTTTATTTTTCATCTGGTTTTGAAAGGTGTAGATTCGAGGTCGAATCCTTTTTAAGAAAGGGAGGATGATACAAGCCAAATTGACATCAACCTTTCTTGGCTTTTATTTTAAGGACAACAACAAGAGATCCATGCCACAATGATCTCAAGGCTACAAGAACGTGTATGTATGATCTATTTTCAACTTCAAGTAGAGGCAAATCACATATGGAAGATAACTTGGAGTCAAGAGAGACAATAGAGATATCGTAGGAAAGTCCAGAGGAGGTAAACGACGACCTAGAGCCATCTGCGTGTCCATTTACGCCTGCAGATCATCCACCTACGTTAGCAGGTCTTCATTTACATGGGCATGTGGGCCTAAGCATCCAACTTGCTGGATTCTGATGAATTGGGTCACTTTTGGGCCTATATATGTAATAAATTGCCTATGACTAAATATTAGGACTTCTCTTTTAAACGACCCTAAATTCTATTGATACTTCTCCAATTTAGCATTAAAATTATTTTTAACCAAATTAATTTATTTTAAAATAAATATGGTTATGAGAATTAAGAAAATATGTTTTTTTAACTCTACCACTTTTACAATATACAAATGATTTAAAGTATCTTGAAACATTAAAAGTAATTTGAGAGGATGTATTATGTATATCTCAGGAGTTTTAGTAACTCAGTTGATTAGTTATTAGACTCCACCTAGTTGGTGAAGGTTCGATTCCCTGCATTATAATTATATATATACACACACACATATACATAAATACATATATTTTCTAATTTTTTTTTGAAAATATATTATTTGATGCTAAACAATTATTTAGTTTATTTGGCCAAACTTCAAAAATTAGCTTATTTTGAAAAGTGCTTTTCCATAAGTGTTTTTCACAAAAATTACTTTTGGTAAGAAGCAATTTGTGTTCTATAACTTATAATGACCTAAATTTATGAATTTTTCATTTCTATGTGTTTTGATTATTTTTTTCTCCATAGGTGGTACATGTTGATGTGAGGGTTTTGGGATAGATGGCATAATTCCCAATGCAATCAGAAATAATATGTGTGAGTTTGTGGATTTTAGAGGCTTGGGAAGTTATATAGTTGACTTCGGTCAACATTTGTTGTTCTGAGTGTCGGATGTCAAAAATGAACTGCACCAACAGATTTGGAATATCTAACTTGAACTAGAAGCGGGGTTTATTTGGTTTTGGGACCTTTATTTATCATTTAAATTCTTAGTTCGAAAATAGTGAAAAAGGATCCTCAGAGTTTATTTTGTAAATATATTCTTTTTTTTTTAAATCTGACATTGAGTATGAAACGTAAAAAATAGCCTAGTGAAAATATGTTTTACTTCTTTTGGGTCCCGAACAAATCTCAAGGGTCTATTCAGAGTATTTAAAAACTTAAAAATATCAGCAAAATGCTGATATCTGGTACAAACCAGATACTCCTTCGTGAACATGGGCCTACAGCTACGAATGTGAAGGAGGATGTGTTTCTTCATCACGATCGCAAGGATGTACCATGATTGCGAAGGGTTAAGGGGTTCGGGTCAATCGAGTCTATTTTGCAAATGAAACCAGGCTGTCGTGAATGTGAAGGTCCAAAATTGTAGACCTTTGCAAACACGAAGGCCAATAATATGACCGGTTAATTATTGGCCCTCGCGATCGCGAGGTGGGTTCAACACTCATGAGGTAGTGTTCACTGAATAATATATAAGGTCTATTTTCATGTTTTCCTCTATTTTTGGATCTTTGAGCTCATGATTTGGACGATTCTTGAGGATTTCTTCACCTTTTGAGCTTGGATAAGCTCCAAAACCTTATTCCTTTTATTTTTTCTTTGATTAAATTCTCAAAACAACTTTAAATCATGATTTCAAAATGAGAAACTAGGATTTTTACTAGTAAAGTTTTTAAAAGATTTTTCTTCAATTTGGACATTATTTTTAACCTATTTTTGCATGGATTTGTTCCTATAGACTCCTATAACCTTGGGAATTGTATTCTAAAACAAAGTTCATATTTTACCCTTTTCATTTTTAAACTCATTTTGGATCCAGTCCAAATATGGAAATATGAGTATCTTACCCTTCTTTTAACGCGTACATGCTATTTTGGGAATGTTGTCGCTGACTCTGAGGCCATTTGTATGGAGAAAAATCCAGATTGAAGCACTTTGGGGTAAAATTTCATTATTTTGAGGTAGGTTATGGATTGATTTCTTCCAAATTGAGTTGGGTAGTTAATAAATAAGTAAAGCATGGTACGAATTGGAGAAAATAACTATGGTATCTATATTTTGAGATTATTTTTACTGTTTTGTTCCCGTTGGAGGGCTTCTATTCTATTATGGTTATTTTGGGATATATGATATTATGTGTTGTCTATGTAGGAGCTTTATTTGATATCATTGACCTTATCTGTGCATTTAAATGCCTTTATTCTAGATATAATATCCGTGTGAGGGATTATGCTGCTAATATAGGTTTTATTTGAGCATTGATTGCTTTTATCATGATAATGATACCCAAGATAGGGGTTGATATGACATTAATGATGTCTTACATGCATATTTATTTTGATGGTACCTTATTAGAGTTGTTGATCATGAATTGTAGACATATTTCTGGGCTCACTTACATATATCTGTGTTGTATGGATTGTTTATCATTATATTGGGTTGATTGTGAGCATTACATCCTCATTCTATACATATATATTCATAAGATACTCGTACCATTGAGAAACACTATTTTTGAAAGAAAATGAGTCACTTTTATAAAAACTCTCTTTGTGAACATGAGATGGGAAGGTGAGTTAAGATTGAGATTAAAATTGAGATATAGTATATGGATTGTGAACTCCCTATGGGTCCTACCTAAGAGATGCGAGCTTGGTGGGTGTATACAGAAAGTCATGCAACAACTTACATCATTCATCCCATCTACATTGCATTGCATTGTATTTGCATATGCATCTTATTTGATTTCCCTAGTTTTCTTGACTTGTGGTTAGTTTTAATGTATTTTCATATATATATATATATATATATATACGTGTTCTTTCTATTTCTGTGTACTTATATATTAGTACTGTTAGTAGAGACGGTATGAACTACCAGTTAGGACTTTTCTGCTTGCAGGTGGCCTGCTCATAGTATATTTTACTTCTCTTATTTTCTACCTTGATCAGTCGACCTATGATACCTACAGAGTATAAGTAGACCATACTCATTCTTATTGTGGCCTTTCGGTGCAGATCCTAGTATGAGCATTATGCGAGATGGCTGAGTTTGTGCGTAAAAAAGTTGAAAAATCGAGATACCGGCATACTCTAGGCGTGCGGAGTTATTTCCAGGCCTCATCTTATGTTTATTTATGTCTTTGGTCGTTTAGGAGATTATTGTTACATTTCAGAATCAGTTGTATTATTAGATGCTTTGTACTTATGACACCAAATTTTGGGATTTAGATTGTGTATTTCTTTCAGACTTTTAATTTGTCTAATGTTTTAGGGCCTGACTTCGATCTAGATGCCTCGCGATGTTTTGTTTTAGGCAAAACTTCACACATAGACACCTTAAACTCCTCTTGACTAACTTCATGGTCTAAGTTTTACGAATTACATTCTATAGACATTAGTTAGTGACCAAATGTATTTAGGACTCATTTATACAATATAATTAATATATTAATTTAAAAGGAAAGGGAGAGTAATTAATGATCATTATATTCTCCAACTTCCCCCAATATTCTCCTTCTATATAACAAAATTGTTGGTGAGTCTCCTTCCACAATTGGCCCCTTTTAAGTAAAAATGTATAAAAACCAATTATATTTTATACAATTGAATTTTAATCAAATGTATATACAATTATATATACAAATACACTAGAATTTTATAATTATGTATACAACAACAACAACAAACCCAGTGTATTCCCACCTAGTGGGGTCTGGGGGGGGTAAGATGTACGCAGTCCATACCTCTACCTCTAAAGAAGTAGAAAGGCTGTTTCCGATAGACCCCCGACTCAAGACACGAGATACCACACAAATACATAGTAAAGCACAAAACAAGATTTCATAACATAAATACGGAACCCACAAGTAATAAAAAACAGAGAAAAGCACACAGATTCGTAATACAACATGGAACAAGGTATCATAACAAGAATAATACCCCCACCACATAATTCCCTACACTAGCGACCCAAACTGGCCCTAGCCTTCTGCCCTAATTCACGTCCTCCAGATCTTCCTATCTAGTGTCATAATTATGTATAATGTATAATATATACATATGCATGTCAACAATATATTGTATAAACGTTTAATATTATACATATATAATTAAACGAATAAACATATACATATGAGATAAACACATTTGTATAACATATACATATAAATATCAACTATGTATTGAATAAACATATACATATGTATATCAATGCTATATTGCATAAATGTAATCTTATACAATTAAATGAATAAACATTTGTATATTAGGATCCTAATGTACTGATACTAATTCTAATATATGATACACAATATATACAAATCATCTTATTTATATAGAAATAATTGTACTTATATGTATGTGTATTCACATATATACTTATACGCATATGTATATATACACAAATATAGAACATATATATACACACATATATGCATAATATATATATGAATCAACACATACATATGCATAAGCATATGTATATGTGTACCAACACAAAACAAACTTGTATGCATATATAGTTACACAAAAATCTACATATATACATCAAAAACATACATCCAATACATTCATATATATATATATAAAAAATATATAAATGAAAAAAATATACAATGCATACCCACATACAAAAATCTATGAAACTGAATACATAAATCACCTATATACAATTATAAAATTCACTAAAAGTGAATCAAATACCCAATGATGAATAGGGAAAAAGGATAAAAGTCCCCCTCAAACTTGTACCTATAACTTACATTAACATTCTAACTTTATGAACATTTAACTACCCCTTAACCAATTATCAAGTGAACTAAATTCCACCTTAATGACTGACGTGGCAAATTTAAGATATCTAAGCGCGTAATAGCAAAAAATAAAGAGAAAAATTGGGCCTCACTTTCTCTATTTTCTAATGCCTCTTCCCTAATTCCTTTCTATCAAATTGTTTATTTCTTTCTCTGTCCCTCTTTGTTCATACTGTCGGTCGGACCATTCTAATCGAAAAACATGTATGATAATCCAACAAAGCTCAACCACGAAGGACCTCACCTCAACCCCTTTCTTTTTATTTTGACGCTATAAAAAACTCAGCAAACAACCGCCTTGAGACCATCCAATTTTGTTGTAACTATTCACAACATCGGAAATCATAGATAAAACGCAAGAAAATTCTTTTTTTTCCTTTCTTCCTCTTTTATTTTCTTTCTTCTTATGTGTTATCATAATTTTTTTCTTTTAAGGACAACCTCCATGAACGATTTGAAAACCTTCAGATCTATCGTATTTTGAGCCTAACTCCAGCAATCACCATTGAAGCAGTCGTCTATTGTTCTTCACTAATTTGAAAGAGAAAGTATGAATGTTAAGATTTAGCTTTTAAAGGAACTTACGAATAGATATATGAAAATAGTAAGTCGAAAAGCCAAGAAAATAAAAATTTACCATTACCATTTTTTGTCAAAGATAATTTTCACCTTTGTTTATACTCAGATAATGAAGAAGTTGGAATATTGAAGATGCGTGAATAGTAAAAGTAAGAGAAAAAAATGACATGGAAAAAGAAAAAAGAAATGGAACGTGAATTCCTTCACTATCTGACGTGTTGTCGACGTGTCGTTGAGGTGTTGCTTATGTGGCGCGAGTGCGTATCACCTACCAACAATGAGACTGGAATTGCATATATAAGGCGATATATAATTCACTTAAAAGTTATTTAGTGGGGAAATTAAATGCTCGTAAAGTTACAGTGCTAAAGTGAGTTTTGGAGACAAGCTTATGAGGGACTTTATGCATTTTCTCTTATGAAAATATTTCATTAAGATTTCTTATGTGAAATTGACACTAATATACAATTCTATTTTCAAATTATACATTCTATTCTATGAAAATAGATGAAGTTTGAAGAAACTTAGTGGCTCATTTAGATAATACCTTAGAAAAATTAAAATAAAATAAATCTATATACCCCAAAAAACTAAAATTATCGGAAAATCTTCAATGCATATGTTTAGGGTTAAGAAATTACTCCAAAAAAATTTCAATGCAAACCCACAATGAATGTTTAGGGAAAGACAAAAATCGACTGATTAGAGAAGAAAATTTTCTTTGAGATATGTTCAAGAAGCGTGCATAAGTTAATGCCACAAAACTAGCCAATTAGATAAGAAAGATATTATGAAAAATTAATTACATGAGAGAGAGAGTATTATTTGCTATATACATTACATATTATATTTGTATATAGGGCCTAAAAAATAGTTTTATAACTAACAAATAACTATGTAGGATAATACCATGTAATTAAGGAACTGTTTTATCTATGTGGTGTAATTTTTCCTTTTTTTTATTTTTGTTTTTGAAATTTCTTAACTCTTAAGATTTAGGCTTACTTATCAAGGTTGAGCCGCGGTAAGTGTCATTATGATCCTGAATTTTGGATCGTTACATCAATAAATTTAAAATGTACTTTTAAACAATAATTAGTGTTTGGCCAAACCTTTTAAAAGTGCTTCTAGGAGTATTTTTCTCAAAAGTGTTTTCCCAAAAAGTGCTTTTAAGAGGAAACTACTTTTTTAGCTTATGAAAAATTTCTTTCTTATTTTTCAAAAGTATTTATTTTCTTTCAAAAGTATGGTCAAACACCTCATGTTTTAAAAAACAACATTTATGAATAAAACTAAACATTTTAGTGAAAAATAAGTTTGGCCAAATAGGCTAAAAACAACTTAATAATGAAAACACAACTTTATGATATAGTACTCCATCCGTCTCATTTTAGTTGGACAGATTTCATTTTATACTATGATTAAGAAATCATAAATTGAATGATAAATTTTACTATTTTATCCATATTAAAGATATTCACTAGACATATAATGGACATTAGAATTATAATTATTCACATTTAATATATAATATTGATTGTAGAGGTAAAATAAAAAAAATTATCAATTTTATCCTGAAATAAGTGATCAATTAATATAAAATATTTATTAAGATGAGAAAATAGAAGGAAAGGTGTCTTTTAAGTCTTGAATGAAGAATTGGTGACATTGACCAACTATAAGAGTCAAACATAATTAGGAAACTTAATTAAGTTGATTGTGGAGTTGATTAATATTTTCAAATCTTTCTAATCTTTTCAAAAATACAAATCAACTCACACCCTTCTCTTCTTCGAATCAACCATCTCTCTCCCCTCTCCTCTTTCTCCATCTTCACTGTTTCTCTCAAGCTTCTTCCAACCAATAGTTCTGTAAATTTTTCCCTTTAATCCCCGACAACTTCAATCTCCCGGTAATAAATAGTTGGGCTTCGAATTCCTTTTCGTCTTTCAAACATCAATTGACGTGATAACATTGTCTTTGACAAAAACAGCTTCGAGTTCTTCATCATCCCTTTTCGTCTTTCACAGGAAAAAAATTAGGAATTTTTAGTTATTAAGATAAAGAGGAACTTGAGCCAACTTCTCTACTAGTATTGGTTAATAATTTCAATATTAACTGCATAAATTTGAAATGGGAACTGAAGAAAAACTTAATTTATGGTATTTTTTTATTTTATTTTTAGAGTGAAATATGATATTTTATCGTTATTGTAGTTCTTGTTGTCGAACTATTGATTCGATTTTTTAAAGTTTAATTTTTGTTGTTTATGTTTGTACAAACGAAACAACAATTTTGGTGTTTTTGATCACTGCTGATGTTCTTAGTGTTTGTGTTGTGTTGGTGTTGTTGGGTTGATTTGTTGTTGTTCTTGATAAAAATGGTGTATTTGATATTAAATGGTGATATTATTGTTGTTCTATTGAAAAAAATCTTGCTACAGATTTTTTTCTGCAATAGATGAACAATCTGATGCAACAGATGAACCATCTGATGCAATAGATGAACCATTTGATGCAACAGATGAACCATTTGATGCAACAGTTGAACCATCTGATGCAACAGGATGACATGTCCATGACTTTGACTTCTCTTAATAGATAATCCATCTGTTGTGATAGATGGCGCTTTTATTGAAAAAAATCTAAACAATATTGATAGTTGATCTATTGCACAGACCAGTTATCTGTTTTAATAGATGAGTGATCTGTTGAAAGAAATCACAACAATATAGAAACTATTTTTATTATTTTCAACAGATTACTCATCTGTTGTAACAGGTTTGTTATATATCACAACAGATAACCCATCTGTTGCAACATATGTGTGATCTATTGGAACTATTATTTTACTGTGTTGCACATGTTAGATTTATTGTTATCCTTTTTCATAATGATGCATTAATCAATTATAATATTTTTATTTTCCTGTTATTTTTAGATAATATGGGTCTCAAAAAGAAAAAAAAACTTATCAAGTCCGAGTAAAGGAACAAGTAAAGCAGCTAGGCTACATCCACCACTCTATGAGCTTGTTTTACAAGCGTTATCTCAATCAGAAAAAGAAGATAATGAACATAGGTATGAGGAATATTTCAAAAGAGATGATCTAAATGCTAATAGCCCTTCTACTAAAGAGTTGGTCAAAACCTTCAGCATTGATTGTTATCCTGTGAGAATGTAGTACAACGATGCCACATATTTAACTGGTGATTTCGTGGTTAAGTCATTCATGAGAAAATCTTTGTACGCCTTTAGAAAATTACTTTGAGATTAAAAAAATGGATGCTTATTTCAGGGACAGCTTCTTTGGGCAATATCTTGATTTGTCGGAGGACAACAATGCTTGTTTCCAAATAAAAATGGTATATGATATTCTCAAGCGGAGGTTTAAGTATGAAAATAAAGATAAGATGGATGAGGTGTGGATAAATTACTGTGGCATGCCTGTTTGTTTTGGTTGGAAGGAGTTTGCCATAGTTACTGGACTACAATGTTATCCTCCTTCTCCTTCTCAAGTAATACCTATTCTAACCCAAAAAAGCACCCCGCACATCTAAAAAAACCAAAGGCAAGTCAAGTGATGGTGATTTTTTGGTGTCCCTTGTTGGTCCAAGCTTCAAAAATTAAAATCTGATAGAAGCGTTGAAAGGTAAAAGACTTTCAAAGAAGCACATATAATCATTATGCTTGGTTTCGTTTGTACATAATATTCTTTGGGCGAGAGATGTTAACAACAACATACCACTTAGTTTAATAAAGATCTCCGAGGATCTTGAGGCCTTTAACAACTATCGTTGGGGTTATGAAAACTTTAAAAAGACTGTCAAATATTTGTTGACTCCATTAGTGCTAAAGATAGTTAACTTATATGGCTTTCCATGGGTTTTAATGGTAAATATATCCTTTATTATGATTCATTTATTTTTAATTGAATAATGCTTTTGATTTATTGGCGTTATTTTATAGGCTTGGGCATTTGAAGTCATTTCTTATTTGAGACAACAAGTGAACTACCAGGAAGAAGTTTCATGTCCAAGAATCTTAAGATGGTTGTCGGTCAAAACTGATAAAAACACAAAATTTCTGGATCTCTTCAACCCTCCAAAGGAAGTAGTAAGTCTAATTCTAATTAATTTTTTGATTTAATTAATAGTTTTTTTAAACCATTTAATCATCATTCTAATATATGTACTGATTTATTTTAGATTGTGCATCTGTGGCTTGTTCCGACCAATTGAGAGTTGAAGATGCCATTTTTTCATACTTTACGATCTGTGCAAACTTTATCAGACCTAAGGTCATTGATAGAATAAAAAAGAAATTAATTGGAGTAACAACCATCACAAGAAAAATAATAATTCTGGAGGGTGGGCTTGTTGTTACTGGTGGTGTTAGAGGCGATGGAGCTGTTGAAGGTGGTAGTGGTGCTGCTTTTAGGGATAATGATACCCCTCTTGCAGTTTTTGATAGAACAAATCATTATGATTATGATCATACTGGTTTTACAGTTTTTACCCCTCCTAGTGAATGTTCTACATGCAAATGTCAAGACTGGAAGGAAAAACATGATGGAGTGATTAATGTTATTAATGCATTAATAGCTTCTGTAAGGAAATTAACATCTAATTAAGAGGGGTGTCATTCCATCAAAGAGGATTTCATATCCATACACTCCATTAGAGATTAAGGCGGCTAAGAAGAGAAGGAAAGAAATTTCCAAGGCATCATCAAGCATTGCAAAAAGTAAAATTGCAACTCCTATCTTTTTCTTGCACTTTTAATCAATGTACAAGGGCAACAAAAGAGAACCATGAGCTGAAGAAGGTGAATATATATCATCTATTTCAACAAACAAACATACTACATGTCTGTTTCAACAGATGACACATCTGCTGAAAATTATCAAACAGATATATGCATTTGTTGCTACAGTTGACTAACCTATTGCATCAGATGCATTATCTGTTGGAACATATGTCTTATCCAGTTTTTTAAATCAAACAGGCCTTCCTACTATTTTAATTTTTACCAACAGATGCATTATCTGTTGCAATAAATGGATCATCTGTTGGGACAAATTAAGTCAAGACTTCCTGCTATTTTATTTTGTCCAAACAGATGAGTCATATGTTGCAACGGATGGTTCATCTGTGGGAAAATTATTATACTGGTTTTCCTCCTATTTTAATTTATCCCAACAGATGATCCATCTATTGCAACAAATAGGTAATATGTTGGTACAATTTAAAATAGGAGGAAAAACTGTTTGATTTGCTAAAAAGGGTGAGTTATACTTTTCCATTTTTTTGTATCTCTATGATTAACATTGATAATTATGGATTTCCAGGGGGATATCACAGTAAAAGCTACTACTGAACAACATAATATCACAGTAGATAATACATTAACTTCTCCAAAAAGGAAGAAAAAGTGAAGCTTGTCAGTCCGAAAGAATTACCCATTTGAAGGGTTCAACATCTCAGACGAGGCTCCAAAAAAACTAACAAAGTTGATCAACGACTATTCAGAATGGATTGCCGATGTACTGTTAAAGCTTCATGCCGGCAGGTACATAAATCATTTT
Source organism: Capsicum pubescens (assembly GCA_030864215.1). NCBI lineage: Eukaryota > Viridiplantae > Streptophyta > Magnoliopsida > Solanales > Solanaceae > Capsicum > Capsicum pubescens. Next base: position 104,984,186 of record CM061543.1, read on the forward strand.
TAAAGATATTGATTTATACAATTCTTGTTGTAAAAATATGACATTAACATATATAAATCATGTTGAAAATAAAATGACGAACACTACACTGTGAACAAATCAGATCTTGGTTTTGATATGTTTGACTTTGTTGTTGCACATTCCAGAATAAAAAATTGGTTCTATTTGATTTCACAGCCCTAAACTTGCTAGAATGATGAGGTTTAAATACCATACATCTTACATTAATACATTATTTAATTTTATCTGTGTATTAATTTTATTGTCACATAATCTAAAATATTTGATAATATGTACAACACATTGATGTCATTTTTTTACTACCTCCAAAAAAAGACCAAGTTGCAAACACAAGAATAATACAGATACATGACAAATAATTATTTGTACAAAGTTTACAACAATAATGCCTACGATAGGTATTGTCAACAACAGCCGAAAGTTTCTCAAAATGAGGAATGTTTAATCAACATCATCAAAGGCTTTAGCAGTCCAGCTGGCTTACCTTGGCACTTGGTTGATGAATTATATATCCCAATCAATTGGGTGATGAATTTTATTGGGTATTGGCTCTCGTCATTCTAAAAGAGAGGCACATTCGATTTTATGACTCGATGTTGGGAAGGAGACGTTCTAGCCCATCATCTGAGATACAAAAGTTGGCCAAAATATTGCCCACTTACCTTGATAAGTGGCTTTTTGGACCAAAAGGTTCGTACTAATTGGTTGACGATTGAAGCATACCGGGATAAAATGGGCAATACATTTGATATAGAATATGTTGAAGGAATTGCTAAACAACCCATTGGTATCCTGTAAGTATCAATCAAGTATCATGATTTATTTTTATTTCATAAATTTTACAATGCTTAGATTAATTGCAAGATATGGATTATCTGATTTTTACAAACGCAAGAATTACTGTCTTTTCGTTGCCGCTTACGCCGAGTATTTGTGAGATGGATTACAAGTACCAAATGAAAGACTTGATACCAGATTACTTCTTAAAATATATGCTACTCTTTTATGGAAATACACAGAAGAAAAAGCTCAGAAACCATACGCAAGCAACATTAAAGATCCACGACAACCAAAGCCGAATTTCATAGAACCGGATGAAGAACGACTTGTCTATATTGAGTAGATACTTATAGCGTGAGTCTGTCAAAGTAATAACCTATCCTTAAAAATTGTTGGCACCAAAACTTAAATTGTTGATTTATTGGTTGGGTAGTTCTTCTGTGCCCATAACAATTTTTTTATATTTTATTTATTTGTTAATTTATTTCATGTAATTTCTGAAGGCTTTGATTTATTTTATATTGTCTATGTTATCCTTGGATTTGAACCTATTAATTAAAATGAAATACTAGATTCAAATATTGCAACAGATAATGTATCTATTGCAATAGATGACATATCTATTGGAAATTATCAAATAGATTTAGACATATGTTGCAACATGTAGGTCATCTGTTGGAAATTATCAAACAGGTATTCCTACTATTTTTATTTGTTCCAATAGATGACCTATCTGTTGCAACAAATATACTTATATATAAACATCGGCATATGCAACAGATGACCAACCTATTTCAACAAATAAACTATCTGTCAAAATAGATAAACTATCTGTTACAACTGATAGACTATTTGTTGCATTATAAAAAAAATTCAATTTTCATCCAATATAAAAAATTGTCATGATATCAAAATTGTCATGGTGTTTGTGTTTTGACACGACCCGGGGCCTTGTCGTAATGGGCATCCCAAGTTTGACCAGAACTGGAGACCACCTCCATTACCCAACCCAACCAATCTACACATATCCTAAGTCGGATGAATCCTGAACGTATAGCAAAATAACATTTACTACGATACCAAACTCTAGGATAGGTCTATAACCGTGACCAACCTGAACAAGTCCAACCATCCATTACCAACCAATAACCATAACCTAACTAATATAACAACCAAGTTTTTGTCCATAACATAAAATGATGGAACAATCATAAATTCAGTCATACGGTATCATCCCCAATACCAATGCCTATACTAAGGCTGACACCAATACCGATCCCACCCATTTCAACCCATAGTAGTTCCATAAAGTCTCTAACCAAAAGAAAAATAATATCCGGTTGGGACATTATCCTAACCATAGGCAAAACCAATATCCATAAATAAACCAAAGTATGTTAAGACATCCATGATATGAAATAGAGCCTTCTGAAATATGGAAGCTTACTACTTCAATCCAATAGCTGATCCTGAATTCGATCACTAAGCAGGAGAAGTAGAATGGCCAGTTCCTGCAATGCGTGGGGATACAACCGCCCAAAGATTGGTTAGCGGGTAAACGCTAGCATGAACTCACGATAAGGATAAAATAATGTCATCTAGTAAAACCAAGTAAACCAACCATATGCATACAAACCACACATACATACATATATATAACCATATCAGGAAAGGGAACAAGGTTTAGCATGCATTTAAAACCATTAACCTAGGTATGTGTATCTTAATCATCCTAGAACCACCCACCGGCTATATGGGTCAAGTGTAACCCCCTGAACGGGCCCCTATGCGTGTAGCTGCACAAACCGAAGATACCATAAGATTAAAGGATTTCCAAATCCCCTTCGCTCTCTATGATACATATGTACAGTGTACTTAGAGTATTTCCATGTACCTCATAGTATCATATATGGTCGCTATGACCAACCCTAATATCGGCAAACATGAGTTTCCAGTATCCGTCCATTGGACTCGCACCTTTACGGTTAGCTATCACACTTCGCCTTTATTGCCCAATTAAAACCATTACCATCCAACCAAACCATTATTATTAACCAAGGCTATTACAAGTGGTGTCGTCATACCGACTATAACTTGTAAGCAATGTCCTTGGACAACCTTTTAATGTAAAGGGATTCCCATGTACCCATAAATTACATTATCAAGTTAACTTAGGGAATCCCGTGTACCCCACAAGCGTTCCATTATTATGTTTGCTTGGGGGAATCCCATGTACCCCACAAGTTCTTTATTATCACGCATACTTAAGGGATTATATTGTACCCTACAAAGAAGTTTAATTAACCATAACCATAACCACCAAACCTTACCATTTAACCATTCCAAACCATTTAAATCATTCATACCATTTAGGGTTCCATTACCAAACCATACCATGCAATAGTTCCATAAAAAGTCCAAGAATATAGTAAAAGCATTATCATAGGCATTTTATCAAACATGTTGGGGGCATAGTGTTTCCAAAACCAAATCCAATTACCTATTAACCACTCCCATGCAACCAATTATCCGAACCACCATTAAGGTATGTAATTACATAATTAAAACATGGGAAAACCATAACCAAGCATTTAAAACCAAAACCCCAACATTTATTTAAGAACCCCAAAACTATACAATAATCATGCCATGAAAACATTGTATAAAACATGCCTTTAGTTGGAACTAACAACGAGGGAGGATTACATACCTTAGATTTTGAAGATGATAGTGAGAAATCACTCGTACAAGCCCCAATTTGATTCTCTAGATGTAACCCTGGCCTTCTTTTACCCAAGAGCCTTAGAGAGAATTAGAGAATGGTTCTAAGTATTTTAGATTAGATAATAGGGTAAATAATGTCCCAATAGTGATATAAGTCATAGGGCCTTAAGTGGTTAAGTGGGGAAATGTCTAGATTACCCCCAACGTAAACTGCTTAAAATTCTCGCCAGATGGTACGACTCCCTCATATCATTTATACCCTTCTATATGAGTAGTGTACCCCAGGGCTCCCATTTGGACCCAACACTGTCCACCGTATGACTTACCCAAACCAAGTCATACCCAAACCATACGATCAGTACCCCTAAACCGTATCCCTGGCAGAATAAAACCAAAGGAAATTTGAACAATGCCTACCATACGAGTCAATGGTACGACTCACACACTATTTTATGGCTCATGGTGAGACACTCATACTTATATCCAAGTTAAGTTACCAAGTCTCAGATTAAGTGAAGGAAAAACCCCAAACCGTACGACCCGTATCCAACCATATGACTCATACCCACCAAGTCGTACCCAGTCTAGAAACTAATCCAACCTACCAACTATCACCGGTTAACATACGACCAAGGCATACCACTCGTACCTCATCATACGACGAGTACCCACAAGTCGTATGTAGCCCAGAATCTCAAAATCCAGGAAATTTTATAAAGGTTCCAAACCCAGGTTGTTTCATTTTTCTACATCTTATTTTTTATACACAGGCTCTAAGCATTTAGTTAAGTACCCTATAAGCCCAGGTCTCTTGCATCCTTACAACAGTGTTGTCACACAGAAAGGTCATTGGGATCTAAGCATTTAGTTAGTACCCTATAAACCCAGGCCTCTTGCATCCTTACAACAGTGTTGTCGTACAGAAAGGTCATTAGGTTGGACATTTCTATGCCGGTTATCAAACATTCTATATGTGCAAGCACGTACGACCCGCATATGGCACCGGTTTCATTTTTTGGAAGGTTCTTGTCCTTATTTTGACTTTTAAAATCTTATGTTTTCTTCAACCATTTTGCTAGCAAATGATTTATCAGTTTACTCTGCCTCAACAAGTTGGGGAACAATGCCAACAGTGGCTGCATCTTGGAAAAAAATCAACCTCATTGAAAATAGGTAAGTTGTAGCCATAAGCCTTCATATTTCCCTCCTCGAGTAGTATTTCCAGAGCCAAAAAATATTTTACGTCTGTGATCATGACTGTATGAATTCTTATGCCTTGGTCCAGTCCTTGTCGTGTGGATATAGCCTCTTCCCTCTAACAAAATTAATCATATCTTCATCCCATTCAAACCCAGAAACTAACAAATTAAATCTTGGGCTACCGGGAGTTGACGCTAGCTTAATGAGCTCATAGTACCTATCCTTAAAATTGTTGTAGAAGTTGAGGTCCATTATCCTATCGCCATCATAAGCATTCGAGTAGGCTAATTTCCTGCCCCTCATGAGGTAGAGAATTTCATCAACATACTGTGACATAAGAAGACAATTTTAATTAGGTTAGTAATTTTAAAAAATAAAAGCAAAGTGTAAAGATGCAATGGATGGTCCATCTGTTGTACATGGTTCTATGAATCTATTAACAGATTACCCATCTAATGCAACTTATGCAACAGATGGGTAATTTGTTCTAATAGAACCACCAGTAGCTGTACCAGAATACCCATCTATTGTAACAGATGACATATCTGTTGTGTATCTTCTTCTTCATAGAGTAGATTAGAAGGCTAGGTTAGGAAAAGTAAACTTTCCGTGTCTATGTACCACTGCTCCATATATGTCATCTTCTTGAAGTCTTGGGGGGAAAGGTATTCATGGTGTAGATTTTTACCCGTTGCTTGGAATATATGGTCTTTCTTAGAACAACCTTCTATTTGTTGTCAAGTTTTGCGTATATATCCACCTTCTTCAATGGTCCCTGAACATTATTAACTTTTGAATGAGGAGGAGTTGCAACTCTTTTTGGTTTTATAATTGAGAGTATATGTCTAATTTCTCTTTTCTTCTTTGTAACCTCCATTGTAGAAGTGTATGGCTCACTCACCTTCTTAGATGGTATGACACCCCTCTTGGATTTCAATTCCTTGGCAGTCTTAGAGAGAGCATTTATTTTTTCAAAGATTTTATCCTTTCTGCTCGTGTACTCTTTGCATTTGGAATAAGAACATGAGGGTGAAGAGGGGTGAGAGGGACCACAGTAAGGGTGAGAGGGACCATTGAAAGAGTGAGAGGGACCAGTGTAAAAGATGATTTCAAATATATTTATTTTTTCTTGAGCATCAACATGCTCATCATCACGACTAGCATCAGCATCAACATCAGCATGACTATTTCCAACATTAACAACTCCACCAGTAACACCCCCAGAAGCGGCACCCGGATCTGTTGAAGCAGGTTGGTCATGAAGAGCCTCAACATTAGACTGACCTTGACTAAATATTTTCTTATGGATGTTTCTCCAACCAATTCATTCCTATTAACTCTACCGTTAGGTCTGCTATTATATCAACAAGACCTAGAGTAACAAAAAAAGTCATTCCCAACTCCTGCTCAGCAGGCACGATCCCTGGATGCACAACCTAAAAAAAGATAGATATGTTTAAATCAAATAATAATTTGCAGTCAGTTAGGTAATGTGTTTATACACACAAATTATGTAGAATATGATCTTTATATTGCAACAGATGATTTATATGTGGCAACAGAATAACCATCTGTTGTATCAATTTACCCATCCGTTGCATCGGTTGCAGTAGATGGGTAATCTGTTAAGTCAGGTTTAGAGAACCAAAGCAACAGATGGGTAATCTATTGCAATAAATTACTCATCTGTCTCAATAGATTACCAATCTATTTTACCAGATCGGTAATCTGTTAAGAGAAATTACAACAAATGATCCATCTATTGCAATATATTAATCATTTGTTTCAATATCTTTCTTTGAGTCAAATTATTTTACTTGACAGAAGACTTATTGCATCATCTGTAGGGTTAAAGAGATCAACCTACTTAGTTCTCGTGTTGCTCTTTGCAGCCAACCACCTAAGGATCCTTGGATGAGAAACCTCATTCGGGTAATCATTGACCTACTTTTGGGGGGAAGGAATCACTTTAAATGACCGGGCCTAAAAACTGTAAACAGGAAGCAAATAAAAAAAGTCACAATAATTATTCAATATAAACCAATGAAAGAGTATAAAAATAATGATTAAATTTACCATGAAAGCCCAAGGAAAGCCGTACAAGGTGATCGCCTTTAGGGATAACTTTGTCAATAAATATTTGACAGTCAACTTGCAACTGTCATATCCCCTGGGATAGTTGTTGAATTTCTCAAGATCATTAGCAAGCTCCAACAAATCATCTTCTATGACTTTGTTGACGTCTTTTGCCAAGATAACAGAATGGGCAAACCAATCTAAGCAAAATTGCTCTTTGTACTTCTTTAGTATGGTTTTATCCTTGAGATCTTTTAATAATATCATGGTTCTATAGACACGTCCAACAATGTCCAACAACCCATCTATTTTTTTCTTATATTTGTTGGTTTGGTGGGTGATCGCTTGGATAATGCCTTGCATTTATTTGATGGTGGTAGTTTGACTGTCCTTCTTGCCTTGGACTTTTTGCGTGGTGCTTCCTTGATAAAAGGTTCTTTTGGATGATCCTATCTAAAGCCTGTCACTATGGCAAACTCTTTCATGCCAAAACAAATCGGCATGCCATGGTAGTTGATCCAGATTTCATCCATTTTTTTGCCCTCTCTTTCAAATATTTATCATCCCCCACGTACTTGATCCTGTGCTTGACAAGACCATATACCATGCTCATTTGGAAATGGGCATTGTTGTCCTCAGGCAGATTAAGAAAGCATCCAAAGCAACTCTTCTGAAAATAGTCATCAAGTTTTTCCATCTTCATAATATTCCTATAGTCATCAAAAGTTTTTTCCAACTGATACTTAAGTACAAAAACTCAGTTAGTTCTGCAAGGTCATCTATCGGTATCACAACTTGTAACCTGTCAATACTAATAGTTCTTATAGGATCATGCTGGGATTTCGATCTTAATTCATTCCCCATTGGTGATGCATTATCATCGTGTTGATCATCATTATTTTTCTCACTTTCCACTTCCTCCTCTTCTTCTTTATCTTCTTCTTTTTCCTCCTTACTTTTAGTTTTCTTGCCAACCTCCACATACCCTTCTCCACCTCCCTCAACATCATTTTTATAGCTTTTCTTAGCTTCACCTTTCCCTGATTGAGATTGTTCAAGAAGTTCCTCCGAATCCATCTGTACTCTAGCCTTTTTTGTTAGGTGGTCAAAAGTTGATCAACTATCAGTTTCTTTTATTTTGGGTGACATCTTTTAACTACAAACAACAAAAAAATAAAAAGTACATAACAATTGATGTCTGCATAATTTTTTTAAAAAAGGTAAGATAAATTTCAATAAATTTTTATACACCACATTACAAAAAAATATTCAAACAAATAACCCATCAATTGGAACATATAGGGAATCTGTTTGAAGACCTATTTAATATTTCCCAATAAATGTTTCACCTGTTGCAACAGATGGACCACCACCACCACCACCAACATCAGCAACACCATCACCAAAACCACCACCAACACCACCAATGATACCAATACTAATACCACCACCAATGTTACTAATACCAATACCAAGACCACCAACACTACCAACAGGACCACCAACACCACCAATACTAACACCACCTCCGCCAATGCCACCAAAACCACCAACACCGCCCCCAATGCCACCAATACCAACACTACCTTCAACAATGCCATCAATACTAACACCACCTCCACCAATACCACCAAGACTACCACCACCACCACCAAGACCACCAATTCCACCACCACCACCACCACCAATACCACAAATGCCACCAATGCGACCAATACCAATACCACCAACACTAACAACAACAACACTAACAACCACCAAAAATACTATCCAATGATACCACGACAGTCATCAGAATACTGCAAAAAAACTAGGGTTTTCTCGAGTTCTTCCTACGGTTTTAGCATCATGGTAACCCATTCTCAAAGATAATACAACTAAAAGTCTTCTTTTTATAATTAACTAAAAAACCTAATTTTTAGAAAAAAACAAACAAACATAGAACTCTTCTCAAACTCTGTTACCTGCGAAGACAGAGAAAACGATGAGTACAAGTAAGAATGATGTCAAAAATAACAACTATGTGGTCGAAAATGGGAAGAAAATTAATCTATTGTGAAGGGTTGAGTAGTTGTTGTTGGTATTGTTGAGAGAGAAAGAAAAGGGAAAAAATAAGATTTGAAATGATGAAATATTTTTTCCACAAATGGATGATTTGCATAGGTTGATTTGTATTTTGAAAAAGAATGACAAGTTTTAAAAATATTAATTTGGTCTGAATTGATCTTAATTAATTTTTTAAAAGAGATAAATTTTAACCATTTCATCATAGTAAATTGTATTAAATTCAATTGAAACACTAATGAATTTAATATTAGGTTAATAATAAGTTAATATGAATTGTTTCAACTTAAATTGATTGATTAACGACTCAGGTTAGGAGGAATGTAATACCAACATCGTGCAATTGCAATGACTCAACTGAAATTATAGTTGAACCTATGAAATCATCCCTAGTTCTAGAAAAATTAATTTAGGTATTTCAAACAATGGCTTGATATGAATTTTTTCAACTAAGATTGATTGATTGACGACTCAGATCAGGAGAAACGCAATACCAATATCACGTAATTAAAGTGACTCAATTAAAATTATAGTTGATCCTATGAAATCATCCCAAGCTATAGAAAAATTAATTTAGGTATTTCAAATAATGACTTGATATGAATCGTTTCAACTCAAATTGATCGATTGACAACTCAGGTCAGGAGGAATGCAATACCAGCAATATGCAATTGCAACAACTCAATTGAAATTGTAGTTGACCCTATGAACTCATCCGTAGTTCTAGAAAAATCAATTTAGGTATTTCAAATGGCTTAATATGAATCGTTTCAACTAAGATTGATCGATTGATGACTCAGGTTAAGAGAAATGCAATACCAACATTATGCAATTGTAACGACTCAATTAAAATTATAGTTGGCCCTATGAACTCATCCCTAGTTGGAGTAAAATAAATTTAGGTATTTCAAATAATTTCTTGATATTAATCATTTCAACTCAAATTAATCAATTGACGATTCAGGTCAGAAGAAACGCAATACCAACATCATGCAATTGCAACAACTCAATTGAAATTGTAGTTGACCCTATGAACTCATCCCTAGTTATGAAAAAATTAATTTAGATATTTCAAATAATGGCTTGGTATGAATCGTTCTAACTAAGATTGATCGATTGATGACTCAAGTTAGGAGGAACCCAATGTCAACATCATGCAATTGCAACGACTCAATTAAAATTATTGTTGACCCTATAAACTCATCCCTAGTTCTTGCAAAATCAATTTAGATATTTCAAACAATGGCTTGATATGAATCATTTCAAATCAAATTGATCGATTGATGACTTATGTCAGGAGAAACGCAATACCAACATCATGCAATTGCAAAGACTCAATTGAAATTGTAGTTGACTCTATGAACTCATCCCTAGTTCTACCAAAATAATTTGAAATTGTTGTTGAACCTATTAACTTAATTGAAATTATATTAAAACTGATGTTTAACTTATTGCAACAAGTGATTTATCTGTTGGAAATTTTTAAACAGATAAAGAAACATGTTGCAATAGATGACTTATCTATTGTAAATTATCAAATAGACGTTGCCATCTGTTACGACAGATGACTGAGTTATTGGAAATTATCAAACAAATGTTAACATCTATTGCAACAGATGACTTATCTGTTTTAAGATTTTTTTTTAAAGCAATTTTTTGTCCAAAATAAAAAAGATAAAATACTAAGGCGGTAAAAAATATTTCTTGGATAACTCAAAAATCTCCTCCTTGAGTTGTCTTATCTTGTCTTTTCAATGTGGTCTCCTTGTTTCCCTCAAAGTTATTAATGAATATTTAAACCCATCTCTAGAATTATCTCTCCTTCAACCATAAATTAATCCATCTCTCTTCTATCTCTTTCTCTCCTCTTTTGGGTAATCGCAATCATCTCTTTTTTTCTCTCTATTATCTTCTCTTTTGCATGAAGATCCTTTCGGATATTAATCGATCTATATCTTTTCTCGACTGAAATTGGTGTTTTGATCCCTTTTCTTTTGACATTGCAGGTATGGTTCACTATTACTTTTTCCTTCCCGTCTTCTTCTTTGCATGTTATTTAAATTAGTTATTTACATATTTGTTTTTATTTATTTACCCATTACTCATATCCTATTTATTGAGAAAATTAAAGAAAAGGTGACCTTTAAGTCTTGAATGAACGAACCATTGTTTTTATTAAAATATGTAAAAAATGTCATCGGTTGGGAGAACTTAAAAAGCCTTATTGGTAGTATCATTTTCCTTATATGTATTTTGTTTATTTCTTTGTTGTTGATGTTGTTGGTGGTGTTGGTGTTGTTGGTGTTGTTGATGGTGTTAGAACATATGGTATTATTTCTTTGTTGTTGATGTTGTTATTGGTGTTGGTGGTGTTGCAATAGATTCCCTAACTGTTGCAACTAATGAATCAGCTATTGGAAAAAATCCAACAATTAATTCATCAGATGACCCATCTGTTGCAACAGACGAAGCAACTATTGGAACAAATCAAACCACTAGCAAGGCTGGTTTGATTTATTCAAATAGATGACCCATATGTTGCAACATGTCGGCCATTTGTTGTCATAAATGTGTCTACTGTTCTAAAAGATGGCTCATTTGTTGAACAGATAGGGAATATGTTGCCACGGATGGGTCATCTATTGGAACAATTGTTGTAATGTGTTGTATTTATTCAATTTTGTGTTACCCTTTTTTTAAAAATTATACATACATTAATTGTAATGTTATTTTCATATACTTCCCTCTCTACTTGCTCTAAAATCAACTCTTTTACTTCCATTATTGTTGGTTCTCTTGCATCTTGACTTTTACTGCAATATCGAACAGAAAATAATCAAAAACGACAAAAGTTGCTTAAGACTTTGCAATTATTCTTAGTTAAAAGCCTTAAATGTGTTAACATCTGCTCACACATCAACACCCTTAACTTAAAACAATTGTTTGTCCTCAAGCAACTAAAATATAACTAAGAGGATACAAAGCGCATTCAGCAGTCAATCATCTATTTTAGCTCAAAACATCTTCACCATCTCTAAGGTCAATTAATTTTTTTTAGAAAAAAAAAACAACAACTGTGCATATTATTGCAGAACAACAATGCGACACACAGGAATCAAGATATGGCATCAAATCAGCAAAAACCACCATGCATGTACCAAGATTATACTATCCAAACAAGTTAGCAACTAGCAACGTAACCAATGTGCCCTTACAACAAAGAGGTCCCTCCTCACTCATATGTGAACCAAGCATGCCAATGCGGGGACAGTTAAGAGACACTCATTCTCAGAAAAAAGTTTCAGTCAATGTATGCCAAATACCATAAACGTGCCCTTATTTTCATTACCGAAGCTTTCATACAGTTAAGTTAGGATCACTATAGGAATTTTCTTCAGCTTGTAATGTAGGCTTGGGGCTGGTATGATACAAAAGGATATTTAAAGTAACTAAGCCTCCTTGGCACTACACTATTTTTGGGGTCTCACTTATCAACCTTTACCTTATTTCTCTCTTTCTTGATTAAAGCACATTCAATCTAGGTGCAGTTTTTATTCATTCATTTTATTTTTTTCACAACTTTTTTTTCATTCTTTTTCTACCACACCCAACCTTGCATATTTTTTTTTACCCTTCTTCATACTCACTTTACACCACGCCCCCCTATGATAGCCACCCTCAACTTAGGCTATTTGCCTAATTCAAAGTGCACAATGTCCAAGGAGGACCAGGGTCAAAACAGGTTCATTATGATACAAATGGGAAGGTGATAGGTATAATAAAAAGAATACACATTCAGGCTCAAAATCAGGATCATGGGATATTATTCACACATGAAAGGTCATTTAGGCTAAAAGTGGACTAATATCAACAACGGTCTATGATCCTCTCCTAACCGCTATCCTACAACCAAGGCAAGACCAACCGGGAAAGTTTTGGATTTAACACACAACGGAAACTAGGTAGTATCTCACACACACATGGCACAAAGGTACATCACAAGCTACTACCCATTCGGTTCATGCAATTGTTTAGAAATGGTTATCATGTCATTAGTACTAGTTCTATAACAAAATGCATAGTGGTCACACATAAATGCATATCACATAGTTATAAAATAGACCATTGGAGAGGTGTTCAAAAATCAACAAAAATATGTTAACTGCCTAAGGTACTTGTATTTCTCCTAGTAAACTACAATATTTTACAACAAATCACAATACGCCTAAACATGTTGTCTCTACTAGGAACAAGACTCCGGGGAAAAGAGGAACGACAACAAAAATCCCAAAAGGACATCAACACCCACAAATAGCCCCACCCTCAACTTAAAATCATGCAATGTCCCCAATGCGTCAAACCAAAATAAGAGAGTTAGAAACATACCTGTGGCACCATGGGTGTGAAGATCTGATGTCAATCATATAATACAAATACAAACAATAAAATACCTTGGGTTGCCTCCCAAACAGAGCTTGATTTAATGTCGCGACACGACTAGGTTATCTTGACTACTCAAAATTCATCAAGATACCTTGAAAGTGCTTCATCCCTTATCCCTCCTCTTAGATAATTTGAATCAGCGGTCCATTTTTCGATCTTTACATCTTTTAGGTGCATTGGGAAAATATGAGAGCATTATAAGGAAAGTTCTATCATGCCACTTTGAGGACTTGAACTGTTTGCCCAATTTTGCATGGAACTTTCGTGTGGGCTCATTTGGAAACGGTGAGAATCTTAAAAAGCCACTAAATGGACATCGACCTTTAAGCTTCTTGGCCTTCAAGATTGGGGTTGTATTATACCCTTTCGGAAAGACAAACTCTAAAATATAGGAATTTTCCTCCTCATTTCCAAAATTCACCATTTGCTTGGGTGATTCGACTTTCATCACATCCACCACGCAAAATATTGAAAAGTGATTCGAGTGAGGTCTTCTCCCTAATTTTGGAGTTGCATCCTTCTCGACCTTTTCACCCCGATTTGGGCTAGAGTCTTTATAAGAAAGTGGCTTATTTCTTCTTTTGCCTCTAGCACCATTTCCTTAATCTTGGCATCATCTCTCATGGTTGGTTCGGTTGGTTGGAAAATCACCGAGGGATGCTTATCATCAAGCTAAACATAAATATAGGGTTCTTGCTCCTCATCTTCATACTCTTCCACTATTTTAAATGATTCCACAGACAAGATATCATGTAAACATAATATAGAAGAATGCTTTGAATGATTGACCTCTATATCCATCTCCTCATGAATGATTGGCTTCATGTCTTGATGCATATCACATATGATATCATATATTTCTTTCTGGAGATCCAACATTCATTGAAACATAGCTTTAATGCCACTCTTCCCAGTGTTTCATTCTTCCTTTTCTTGAACATAAGACCATCAATCTCATAAGAAGAACTAGAATTTGGGTTAGCGCAATAGGGGGAGGGGATATTTGGTAAATCACTCCAATGTCCATATTGACCACCACATAAAGAACAATCATACTCCTAGTAGGATGGAGATGGTGCACACATCTCTGTTCGGGGAGCATATCTACAATCTTGCCAAAAGTAAGGTCCATCACAATATGGACATGGATCATCAAGATAAGATTTCCAACCACCAAACTCATGTTCATTCCACGATGCCATAGTAATAAGTAAACTAAAATAAAATCTACCTAACACAAGAAATAAAAAAAACTAAAACTAAATGTTTACAAGTTTGAATTCAAGAAAGTAGGCTAAAATTTCAAACCAACTCAATACGCTAAATTGTTCTCCGGCAACGGTGCCATTTTTTATAACGCTCAACTTGCACGTCAATTTAGTGCAAGGCGGTCGTCATTAATATATTTACCCAACTTTGGAGTCGGGGTCGAATCCACGAGGAACAATGTGAGTGACGATTAAACTAATTATAAACTATAGCTACAAGTTAAATTCAAACAAATGATACGAAAAGATAAAATGGAGGTTTTTTAATGATTGAACAAAAGTTACTAACACTTCAATTCTCCTTAGAACTCAAAGCTTAAACTGCAATATTTCAAATCAATGATATCGAGAAACTAGAGTTGTGATCATTATGATTAGTAATCCTGCATTGAATAATAGTTGTAGTATTGGATTCTCGTGACTTATGGAAAACACTAAATTATCAGTTTCGACAGTCCATCTAAGTGTTTCTCAACCTACCTAGATGTTGAACTCCCTAATTCTCTCGGACTTAGGAAAGCATTCTATTTATACTGATTTTATCTCGAGTAGATCAATCTTGTTACAGCATTAATCATTAGATGGGAACTTAACCTTCCCAAATCCTCGTTGATAATTCACTACCTTTAGTTTATTTCTCAGTTCGAGCAACTCAACATAAGGCGGGATCTATTATTTGCAACCAATAAATAACAATCATAATAAAGGAATTATCAAGATGTTTCCATAATTACTCAAACCTTAGCCAACTATTAAATCCATGGAGGAATAATCATAGATCCCACAACCCTAGTTGTGGGTTTTAGTTCAACATGTGAAAGAAAGAGATAGCAACAATTATATTCATCATTCAAAGTAATTGAACTTACAAAAGATGAAGTCTGAAGTTGATTCTCCTCCAAGTTCAAGAGCAAAATCTCAAAACCCAATCAAAGAGTTGAATATTGAATTCTAAGTTAAGAGAGACAAAAAAAAAAGTAAATTCCCTTGGAATAAGTTACAGATGTTCAGCCCCCTCTATGAAACCCTAAAAGGTTCTATTTATATCCGTAACTTAAGAAAAAAATTTGAAATTAAAAATTCAGATATTTCCTTAGCTGACGACATGTCTGATGGCTTATCAAAGATCTGATAGCTTATCAGACCATGTCGTCAGACATGATTCCCATTTCTTGCCTTCTACTTATGTGTGACAACATGTCTGATGGCTTATCAGAGATCTAATAGCTTATCGGGACATGTCGTCAGAAAATCTTCTGAATGACGGCATTCTTGACGGCTTATCAGACATGTGATGACTTATCAGAATTGTTGTCGCTTCTTCACTTCAAGTTCTCAAGCACTACCTAAGCCTGACGATGAGTCTGATGACTTATCACAACTCTGATGGCCTATCAAAGGTTGTCGTCACTTCTTCCAGCTGAATCTCATTCTCTGTCTAAGGCTGACGACAACTCTAATAGATTTTCACAAGGCTGACGACTTATCAGACAAGTCATCGGCTATACTTCCCTCTCTACTTGCTCAGAAATCAACTCTTTTACTTCCATTATTGTTGGTTCTCTTGCATCTTGACTTTTACTGCAATATCGAATAGAAAACAATCAAAAACAACAAAAATTGCTTAAGACTTTGCAATTATTCTTAGTTAAAAGCCTCAAATGTGTTAGCATCTTCTCACACATCATCCACTTTAATATATTTCTTTGAGAAAGACAACTGATGGATTTTCATTTGTGGATACACTTTTATATTTGTACTTGATTCAGATTTCTCACATTTTTAGTCATTTTCATCAGCCAGATTCGCTTGAAGTTCCTTGTTTGCTACCTTATGTTTCCTCTTCAATAAGGTCTCAGATGATATATTCTTTTATTAACTTCCCTTTCCCTCGCAGGTATTCTTCTATGGATCCTTCAAGCATATAACCATATTCTTGAACAACCCCTCATATAAATTTGGGCTAGGGGAATTTCTATTGGTTTTTCATTCTTATTTGCTGCAGTGGAAGGCTTCAAATGCCTTCTCAAATCCATTGCACCCTTAAAGTCAATCAAATCGCTATTGGATCTCTGCAATGCCACCAAATATTGATCCCTTCTCAAAAATTGATACATATAAACATGAGCAATAACCATCATTAATTGTAACAGGGTATCAACACCATTTTCATGGTCCCTCTGCCTTATCAATTTGAACCTATCAAACATAATCGTACAATGCAGGATCTTGTTTGAATGACTAATGCCTAATTGGTTAAAAACTACATTCACAAAATCAATGTACTTTATGTGTGTTGTCACGATGACCTTATCAGTAATACATAACTCTCACACATGAAAGTGGATCCATCCATCTGCATGCACCTTATTTTTCCTACCTTATCTATGGCTTAATTTGAATAAACAGATGACTAACCTATTGTAAAAGATAAAACATCTGTTAAAATTATCAAACCACTATAGACATCTGTTACAACAGATGATCAATCTGTTGAAATAGATGACTTATCTACTAGAAATAATCAAACAGATATGTACATCTGTTGCAACAAATTGCCAAGATATTGTAAATTATCAAATAGATCGAATATATTTTGCAATAGATTACCCATCTATTGGATTTATTTTAAAGCAATTTTCTTTTTGAAATAAAATAAAGATAAAATACTGTATTTAGATCTATTTTTTTTAATTTACATAATCGAAAAGTCACCATTTTTATTTAATTAAGGAATGTAATTATTAAAAAAAGGGTGAACAGTCGTGACTTTTTGACTAGCCCATTCAAATTCAATACTCTATAAATAGGTCCCTCCTTACTCGTTCAGTCTACTCTACTTCTAGATATGGCTGATCCAGAAGGGGATAAGGTGATTCTGCACAACTCCTTGCGGGAACTTAAAAGGCAAATTCATAAGCTCCGATGGGAGTTGGGTGCCATGAGAGCAAGATTGAGGAGGGATCTGCTGCTGCCAAATGACGATTGGCTGATTGACAACAACAACAATAATAATAATAATAATAATAATAATTAGGTTATATTTTTTCTTTTACCGTATGTATTTTTTTTATTATATTGGATCTACCTAAGGGAGGAACCTAATGTATGTTTTGTTTTTATTGTATTTTTGTATGTAATGGATTCAAAAATCCATGTTTTCTCGACTTTGGATTTTTAATTCTTATTTAATTTTTATTCAGTCTATTCCTTATTCTCAACATGTCGATGGTTGGAGGTAAGGATTGAGCTTTTTTTGCAATGGATGGATCATATGTTGCAACAGATGGTTAATCTATTGCGATAGATGGATTATATGTTGCAACAAATATTTAATCTATTGCGACAGATGGATCATATGTTACAACGGATGGATGCAGGAGTTGCAACAATTCAATAAAAATGGTTATATTATTGAAAAGTTTAAAAGTCATGACTTTTCACAATAATGAAAAAGTCATCAGTTAGATTTAATTATGACTTTTCACAATAATCGAAATGTCACCAGTTAGAATTAATCAAGGAGGTGAACAGTCGTGACTTTTTTTCTAACACATTCAGATTCAATCCTCTATAAATAGGTCCCTCCATACTCATTCATTCTACTCCACTTTATTTATTTCTTGCATTTTGTCTTTCGTATTACATCTTCAACCGCTTCTCTTCAAAGAGCATATTCCTTTCTTATAGGGGTAAGTTTTTTTGTTTGATAAATCTATCGGTTGGTATTATATGTTGTATTACATTCGAACTCCTTTCTTTACTCTTGTATTTACGTTTTTTGTCCATTTATGTGTGTTCTAGATATGACTGATCCTATTTGGAACATTGTTATTCTGCGCGACACCGTGCGAAAACTTCAGAGGTAGGTTAATGAACTCCAGTTGGAGTTGGCCGTCGTGAGAGCAAGGATGCTCCAAGAGATTCACAGGCTGAGGAGTGCCCTGCTGCTGCCGGTTGACGATTGGTTGGCTAAGAATAATATTAATAATAATAATTAAGTTATGTTTTTTTTCTTTTAGCGTATGTATTTTTATTTTCTATATTAGATCCACCTACCTAATGTATTTTATTTTTGTTTAATGAAAAATTTATGTTTGGTCGAATTAGAGTTTTTAATTCTTATTTAATTTTCATTCTATCTATTTCTTCTTCTCAACAAATGTTAAACATGTTGACGGTTGGAGGTAAGGAACAATTTTGAATCCTGTAGAAATAGCAATAGTTTTGAGTTCTTTCAATAGATGAACTATCTATTGAAATAGATTGGTCATCTGCTGGGTTTGTGGAAAGAACTGTATTGTGTTGTTCCAACAGATTACCCATCTATTGCAATAGATTGGTCATCTGTTGGAGGAACATATTCCAGTTTGATTAATTGTACTGTGTTCTTCCCGTAAATGTTCATCTAATGCAACATATGGCTGATCTACTGAAAATAATTTTGTGGTTTGTTATATTTAGTTCCTGTTTTACCTCTTTTTACTGATGCACAAGTTAATAAAAAAGATATTTTATATAATAAATAATAACATTTACGTTAACAACAATGAGTTAAAAATATCAAAGTCCATAACAAACAACAACACAAGTTTTGCTATTAAAAGGATCATGGTGGATTACGATCCAGACATGTAGTTCTTTTTTGGCCAGCGTTCTTACATGCGGAGCACTTATTTTCTCTTGATGGAAATGATTCTCCAACTTCACGCCTCCTCTTATATTACCTTCTTTCCAGTTTGATAGTGCTTGATTCCATATATGAAGTTGGTATTAATCTCTTCAAAAGCTCGACAGGAACAACCCAAGATTCTTCGGGAGGCATCGGATTAATGTTCTCACTATATGCCATTATATATCTTTCCACTGAATAATATGGAGAGGAGTACTCATAAATTGTAGTTCCATATTATGCACCGTATTGGGCTCAAAACACTGTCATAGCATGTGGACAGGGTATTTTGTTCAAGTCAAAAACTCTGCACGTACAAGATCTTGATTGAAGATTGACCGTGGCAACATCACCATGACCGTCGAACTGAACTTGTTATATGCTATTTCATAAGCAAATAACTTATTTCCCAAACTAACGTTCGTTGATATTTGTTTTTTCACTTATAGAATAAATTTGGTTCCTGCGTTCGCGAACTGCATACGCCTTTCGTGAAATAATTTGCCATATTTCTTGTTTATTTCATCAAATAGCGCCATGATGGGAAATTCCCTTTCAACACCAAACAATGAATTCACTAATTCAACTATATTTGACGTCATGATATTACACCTATACAAAAGAATCACTTAGTACAACATCATACTAAACTTGTAACTCGAACAAGACATTAAATTCATAAGAATGTACCTATTTGCCGGACAGAATGCCCGGCTCCATCTCTCAAAACCGACACGTACGAGATGTTCTACTGCATAGGGATACATATCCATGATCTAATTAAAATGATCAAAGAACTCATCTCTATTATATGCTTTAGCTGCTCTATAAAAAAAGGGTCACGACCCTTTCATTGTGAAAGTTGTTTTGAATATTATCTCCAAGATGCCTCATGCAACAACCAAAGTGAGCTGAAGTGTTGAAAATTAAACCTTTCTTTGGGATACTTGGATGCCTATCCAAAATAAAACACAAATTTTCAGTATCTTCGATGCAACTTTGTATTTGTTCAAAAAATATTCATAGGAGGCATCACATTCCTTGTCCACTACACAAAAAGCGATAGAAAAGGTGTGAATCTCCGCATCCTGTGCCACCGCTAGAAAAACTCCATTATACTTGGTCCTCAAGATGGTCCCGTCGATGGCTATGACTTTTCTCAAATGTTAAAAACCAAGAATTCAAGAACCATAGGATACAAAAAAGTATTTGAACCTTTCGTTTTTATCAACATACAGTGTCGTCTTACTTTCGAATTTGTGGACTCAAGTATATAACGATAGCCAAGACTGCATACCCGTGCTCGTGCGTCCCCCTAATCAAGTATTTGGCAATCCTCATGGCCGTATATATATTTCAATAACTGACTGTAACACCCAATTCTGTAAGGAGTTGATTGGCTATATCACTTGTAGAAGGGCCTTTGCCATTGGGAAATCTATTCTGGAAATATTGATCGAGGACCTCTACCATGGCGTGAGGATTTTAGCCCGTAATGTACTCCAAACTATATGTGTGATACTTTTTATAAACATTAATGACGAATCTGTCAGAACTTAAATATTTTACAGCCCTCAACCACCACTTGCAGTTCGGATTAGCACATCTGAAGGAAAAGACTTTGCTCGAATTAATCACCTTCTTTAGTCTGAAATCTTTTTTCAAGCAAGTAATAAACAAAGAAGTAGATTGTTCTTTCTTATCCTTGAATGACATTCCCTTGTAAAAGATAGTCTCGTCATCTTGACGATTTCTCGACTGTGTTGATTGAGAAGAACTGCTCAGTGTATTGCTCACAATAACGGGAGTAGGTGTTTGATCATCATTTGGAATATTCATGTCTAGACCATCCAACCTATCATCAAATATGTCTTGTTGTTGTTCTTCTTCTACATTCTGGCTCTCATTCTCCCCCAATTTTTCAACTACGTACACTCTTAACACCGGCCTAGCTGAATCACTAAGATAAGCACGCAATCGAACCTGATCGGTTATCTTGAAAAGTAGTACCCTCTGATTTTCAAAGGAGTTGTGCATGCAGCTGATGACGAGATCTTTCGGTTGATAATTCAGTCCACAATAGCTGATGATTAAGTTCACAAAATCATCATACGAAATATTATTTTGGAATGTCATAGCTATCGTCTCTAGCATTTCACCCTTCTTCCAATGCCATACATATTGATTACTATTCTCGATCCATTCACAATGACAATCCACCCCTATTGTTATTGATCTGTCCATTAGTGGTACCTAAATAAAGACATTTGTTAAAAAAAAAGTTAATAATGACATCATAATAAAATTAATAGTGATTTTATAGTGTCGTAACATGAACCCCAACAGATGAGTAATCTATTGCAACAGGTGAATAATACGTTGCAACAGGTGAGTTATATGTTGCAACAAGTGAATAATACATTGCAACAGGTGAGTTATATGTTGCAACAGATGATCTATCTGTTGCAGCAGATGAAACACCTGTTGGGATAGATGTTACGGTACTAAAGAACCTTTGAAGTTGATTCCAATAGATGAGTGACATGTTGCAATAGATAACTAACCTGTTGCAATAGATGAATTACATGTTTCAACAGATGGCTCGTATGTTGGAATTGAGTTCAGGTTCTGTTGCAACAGGTGACTATTCTAGTTCAACAAATGACTCTTTTATTGTAACTGATAACTTGTCTGTTGCAACAGATGACCAATCTATTTGATTCATGTTACGAGGCTATAGAACCATAAACATGAATCCAACATATGAGTCTTCCGTTGTAACAGATGACTCATCTATTTCAACAGATGAGTGATTTGTTGAAACAGATGGCTTTTATGTTAAATTCATGTACGGGTTTTATTCATTATTGAAAAAACAACACAGTAGCAGTGTAACCAGATAACAAATTCAACTAAAAATCATAATTTTACTTACCAAAGTTTCCTATGGTGTAATGCCGAAGTGATGTACCAAACAAAATATGACCTAAATAATTAGTCAAGTTGCAGCAGTAGCGGTAACAACATCAACAATGATCAACAAGAAGAAGATGATGATGGTAATGAAGAAGAAGATGATGAATAAAGCACCGACAACAATGAATAACAAAAATTTTGAAGAGAGAGAAAACAATGATGAATGAGAAGAGAGAGAAACACACGTTTTTCCCTTCGTTTTCTATTATATTAGGTCAATATTTGGATCAAAGTGTAAATTTAAAAACTTGTGGGCTATTCTCAAATTTTTTCAACTTTTTTAATCACTAATAAAGTAATTGTCACTTACACTCAATTATTAAAATTTATGTCACCTACACCTCATTTTCAAACTGTGTTGTCACTTTTAGCTAAATTGGCCTAGTAAGATGACCAATTAAAATAAAACGGAAGAAGTATTAGACTACTAGTAGAGGTATAGCATGTAGTTTCTTTTTCCCTATTTTTTGGAGGTAAAACATGCAGTTGTTTATTTTCAATACGTTGAGCGAAGGCTGGGCATATTTTGGTTCAAATCAAAAAAACTAAAATTTAATTTTGATTTTAATCTTTTAATTTTTTGAATTGATTTCGGTTTCAAATTTTAGAAACTCAGTTAAAAAAATTGATTTTTGGTTTAAAAAAATTTTGATTAAACCGAAAAATCAAAATTATATAAATAATACATATATATATTTATATATTATTATATATTCGGTATAAATAATATTTCTCGATTATTTTATTTTATTTTATCCATGTTGAGTTATTTATATTTGAAAATGAAAAATAAGTTTGAAAAAAAATTATTTTTCTAAAGAAAAAATCACCAATTTTAAATGTTCAGTCATGACAAAGAAAGTCTTACTACTTTAATCTTTAAAATCAAAATAAAAATTTAAAATAATCGAACAAAATTAAATTTATTTCGATTTAATTACGATTATCATTTTCGTCAATCCAAAAATCAAACGGATATTAAATAATCAATTGAATGCCCAGCCAGCGTCTGGTTGATCACCAATTAACTAGAGAATTGTGAACAAGAATATCCTGCTGGATATTTGACTTTGGAGTTAAAGTGGCTTTGGATTTTTTTGAAAAATATTTTCGTTCTGCATCAATTTCAAACTATTAAGAAATACTATTATTTTAAATTATTTATTATTTAGAAGTTTAAGATAATTTTTTTTTACTTTTAATAATATTTATTTTTTAAAAACTATAAAGACCTTAAGATAACACATAAGATAAATAATAATAGCGTAAATATTTAGTAAGAAAAAATTATATCTTAGAATATAAATAAAAATAAAATAATTAAAAAATTCTAGTTAACATATTTCCAAAAGGACGTATAAAATATGATTTGGAATTTGGAGTAATTTAAATTACTTCATTTCGTTTTAGTTGGTCTTTTTATCATATTTTTTTTTTTTTAATTTAGTTATTTCATTTATAAAATTAAAAAATTTTATTACATTTTATCAATACTACTTTTATTATTAAATAATTATATAAAATTTATTAACTTAAATATAAAATTAATATTTTTAAAGTATAGTAAATAAAGTTAATTTATTAAAATAAATTTTTAATAAATATTCTCTTGAAAAGAGTAGCAAGTCAATAAAAATTAACTATTTTTAAAATAAAGCTCTGATTTGGGAACGGGAGAATTGAAATGTAACCCATAACTTCAAAAAGGTCGGTGTGAAGCGTACGGACTTGGGCCACGAAAACTTTTCGGTTTTGTATGAAACTTCAACACTTTATACGTAGTCTTCGGATCACTTACATTTTTCATCTTTACTAAAAATTGATAAATAATTATTTTAAATTAATTGTTCAAATTATAAAATTAAGAAAATTTTAGAATTTTTTCCCTTTTATTCTTAACATTAAATAACAATATAAAGTAATAATGATCAAATTTAGAGTTTTAAAACATCATTAATAAAATTAATTTAGTAAAATACATATCTAATTAAAAAATTTTAAGGAGTGTGTTCATTGATTCGGAGAAGGCGTACGACAAAGTCCCTAGAGAGGTCCTTTGGAGATGCTTGAAGGCTAGATGGGTCCCTGTGGAGTACATCAAATCGATTATAGACATGTATGATGGAGCGAAGACTCGGGTGAGGATGGTGGGAGAAAATTTAGAGCATTTTAATATTTTGACAGGATTGCGCCATGGATCTACCCTTAGCCCATTTTTATTCGCTTCGGCGATGGATATTTTGACGCGATATATTCAAGGAGAGGTGCTTTGGTGTATGTTATTTACAGATGTTGTAGTTTTGATTGGTGAGACTCGGGGGAGGGGGTTAGTGATAAGTTGGAGGTTTGGAGACAAACCCTGAAGTCTATAGGGTTCAGGTTAAGTAGGACTAAGACGGAGTACTTAGAATGCAAGTTCAGTGACTTGACGCCTGAGGACGAGGTGGTAGTGAATATAGAATCCAAGGTTGTCTATAAAAATGATAGTTTTAAGTACCTTGGGTCTATGATTCAGGAGAATGAAGAGATTGACGAGGATGTCACTCACTGTATTGGAGTTGGATAGATGAAATGGAGGCTCGCCTCAGGATTTTTGTGAGAAAAGAAAGTGTCTCCCAATCTTAAAGGTAAATTCTATAGAGTGACAGTCCGTCCGGACATATTGTATGGAGCAGAGTGTTGGCCGATTAAGAACTCGCATATCCAGAAGTTGAAGGTGGCAAAAATAAGAATGTTGTGGTGGATGTGTTGGCTTACTAGGGGAAACAGGGTTAGGAATGAGACTATTCGGGAGAAGTAGGGGACAAGTTATGAGAAGTGAGGTTGAGATGGTTTAGGCATGTGATCAGGAGGGGTACTGATGTCCTAGTTCGTAAGTGTGAGAGGTTAGCTTTGGATGATTTCGGGCGGGGTAGAGGTAGGCCAAATAAATACTGTAGAGAGGTGAGTAGACGTGCTATGGATCAGTTACAACTTACTGAGAGCATGACCCTAGATAGGAAGTTATGGAAGACGCGAATTAGGTTAGAGGGATAGTGCGGGTGGGTAGGGCGTATCTAGTAGATAGGAGTGCTTTGATTTAGTCTAGCTAGTAGTCAAAGGAGGGTTGGGGTAAGGGGCGTGCCCCCAGTTTGATAGTGTAAAGTACTACTTTGTGGGTCTTTTTTCTGTTATTTCATCTTGTTTTATGTTTTATTTCGACTTTGTTTACTGTCTTTGGTCCTGAGTCGGGTGTATATTAGAAAGAGCCTCTCTACTTCTTCGGAGGTAGTGGTATGGACTGCGTACATTTTATCCTCCCCAGATCCCACTATTTCGGAATACATTGTGTATGTTGTTGCTAAGTGTGTCATGTCAATATGGCAGAGTAAATAAAATGAAGGAAGTAGTTCATTAATACTTGTCATTTTAGAAAATCAAAACATAATTAGTTGTGTATTTTCATTTTCAATCTTAGTCATAAATATGGAGAGAATAATGTGATTCAAAAAGAAAGAAGTACTCCCTCTAGTCTATATTAACTTTATTTATGAGCCAGTTTATAATATTCATAATAATTTCATTGTTCAAATTTTAAGAAAGTTATTGAATTTTTTTTCATTTTTATCTTTAATTTATATTTTCTAATTGATGAGTTCAAGACACTTAATTGCTTATATTTATGATTTTAATTTGAGTTTAAAATGACAAAATTGAAAAATAATGTTCAATTTATGTCCTAATTTTGTTTTCTTAATAAGTGTATATTGCCTCACAAATTAAGTTAAATATGAATTAGAGGGAGTATTGAAATTGAGAGAAATGATAAATAAAGATATTTTAGTCAAATTATCCTCTACTCAATAGTTTTCTTAATAGGTGCATAGATTAAAAATGTGACAAATAAAGTGATCCAGAGAGAATATGATGGAAATTATCTTTTCGAAATAAATTTGTTTTCAGATATTTGATAGAAGATACTATATATTGAAGGAAAATATTATAGAATAAATGACTTTCCTTACTTTTACTTTTGAGTGGATGTCAATATCCTCGCCATTTCAACTATTAGTAAACATTTGAACATGTGATTTCATCTCGCAATTTAAAATCATGAGATGAAATTCGTATTTGGACATTTGATTTAACACTGATTTCATCTCATGATTTCATATCATGAGATGAAATCTTAAATTCTCCAAAAAAGCTTGATTTGAAATTTCATATCGTGAATTGAAATTTTTCAAATAAAAAAATTGACCCACGAGTTTATATTTTGTAAAAAGAACACCACTTATATCTACCGATCATCTATTTTATATGTAAATAAAATTTACGGTTATTATTAATACTCTTTAAGCCATTTATATCTCATAATAATCATTACCCACACCAATATAAAATTTATTATTACTTTAAATTAATTCTCACTTTACCATTTATTATTTATCAAAATTATTATTTTTTACCAGATTTATTACTACTTCAAAAAAAATGCTTTTTTTAAAAATAATTTTAAGAAAAAGTAAATGTGAATTCAAAGACATGAAAAAATAAATTCAGAATACTAAAACAAAGCATGAACCATTATGATATTGACGCACAAGTGAAAATCGACATAGCGTGTGCAGTGTTACATAATTATTTGCGAGAGTTCTGAAGGAGTCATGAAATATTCACGGTATATAAACATGAAGATTTAATTACTAATAATATTGACCAACAACTCAAAGTAACAATGTTGATTCATCTTCTCGGTTATTGAATCGAGAAATGCAAGCTCAATGTGATGAGATTATCTGTACTATGTGGGAGGATTATATTAAAGAGTAGCATACTACAACTCATTTTCAATTTTGTTTTTTTATTGAATTAAAGTTGATCAATAAATATTGTATTTTTTATTTGCTTTGTGATAGTGTATTATACTTTTGTTATAAACTTTTGCTTATTTGGTAAGATTGTATAAAGAATTGGACAATTTTGATAGTTTCAAAACTGATGAGATTTTTATATTTATGAGAAAACTAAAATATAAAAAAATTCAAATTTTATGTCCAAACAAAACTTCAACTCTTCTCATAATTTCAATTTATGATTTCATCTCACATGACCAAACTAATCCTTAATTTCATATCACCAATCCAACTAACACGATCTTTTAAATACTAAAAAAAATCACTAAAAAACTATCCGATTTGCTTATATTACTACCAATAGGGGTGAACAATATCGAACCACAAACCAAATCAAATCACTAATCGAACCATGTCGAAAAAAAATCGACTAGTGATTTGGTTTGACTTTGATTTGATGGTGAAAAAAATCTGACTATAATTAATTTGATTTGATTTTGACTAAAAAAATAAATCAAGCCAAAATTATATATATAATTTTTAAGATTATTTCATACAAAAAAGTAGTAGTATTTATTATAAATATAATTTATATGTGTTCTTTAACTTCTGATGAATACCTACTTTATTATCAGTCTTGGAATTGAAATTCAAGCCCACTAATTATTTTCAATGTCTATAAAGCTCAAATAATATTACTACTAATAAGTTAGGCCACTCTTTAGAGTTCAGATACTAGCAAATCACTATTTCACTTTACTAAATTCAAGCAAACTCTTCAACTCTTCAAATTTCAAACACCATCTTCAATTAATAATATCAAAAATTCAGATCGTCTTCTTCAATTTATCTTTATATGGGCAAGTAGTTGCTTCCAATAGATCTCCTAAATATTCTTATTCTGTTTTCATTGCTAATAACACAACTTTGATTATATTTATCAAAAAAAATTATATGATTTGATATTTATGAAGAAATCTTGAATCTAGTTTTGTATCAAGAAAATAGCAATAATTTTGATGCACATGCAGTAATTCTCTTTTCAGATGGAACTACTTCTTCTGAAATGAATGTTGAGGTGATTACCAATATTTTTCAAACTATGCCAACGGTATCTCAGCAACAAGGTAAAATCACACTTCATCAACGCACCCATCCTAAAAAGAGAAAAAGAACAACTCCTCTAGTACATTCTAAATCTAAAAATACAGGTAGGGAAAACGACTCAAATTTGGAATTATTTCTCCAAGTTTATTGTCAAAGGGGGTGACTGTAGGGCAAAATACAATTACTGTCCTAAAACTTTTGTTGCCGACAACGTCAATAAAACTACTACATTATGGAGACATTTAAATGAGAAATGTCACAACTCTCCTTTTAGAATCATCGATAAGAGGAAAATCACATTAAAACCTATCAAAAAAGGCTCGCTAGAAGCTGATTTTGGTTCAACTAAAAGGGTGGTGTATAATGAGGTTGAAGTTGAGAGAGTGATTATTGAATTTTTGATCATTGACAAGCAACCATTTAGATTTGTTGATGAAGAAGGATTTAAGAAATTAATGGCTAAAGTCTTGCCCAACTTTGAAGTACCTTCTCGTATAACTGTTGCTAGACATTGTTTAAAGATTTATCAGAAAAAGAAAGAAAAGTTTAAGGAGCTTATCAAGAACCAATGTGTTTGTCTTACTAGTGACACATAAAAATCACTCCAGAATTTTACTTATATGATTGTCGTTGCACATAGGATTGATGATCAATGAAATCCACAAAAGAGAATTCTTAACTTTTTTCAAGAACTAGATCACAAGACTGAGACTATTGTTAAAGGGATTAAGGAATGCTTGTTAAGTTGGGGCATTGAGAACTTATTTATAATTACCTTGGATAATACAACTACAAATGATGTTGTCATTAAGATTTTAAAGGAACGTATCGAAGATTGGAAAGGGGTAATGTTAGATGTTTAAAAATGAATTCTTACATGTTAGATTGTAAAAGAGGGGTTAGATGAATAAATTGAGTTCATTTCTCGTATAAGAAATGCAGTGAAATATGTCAGATCTTCCGCTTCAAGATTTGCTACTTTCAAGTTATTTGTTGAGAGAGTTAAGATAGACACTCATGGTCTTGTGAGTCTTGATGTTAAAATGTGACGGAACTCGATATATACAATGTTAGATAAAGCTTTAAAATTTTAAAAAAAATTTACGAGGATGCATCTGGATGATCAAAATTATCAAAAATATTATCGAGAAATAAGTAAAACAACAAAACATACATCTCTAAGTGATTAGAAGAATGTGAAAACTTTTGTTAAGTTTTTTAACATTTTCTACAAGACAACTTTAAAATTTTCAAGCAGTTTATATTGTACTTTTAACTCTTTCTTTCATAATTTTTAAAATCTTCGAACTGATATTATCAAATATACTAAACATGATGATTTGATTTTGATTGAGATGGAAAAAAAGATGAAATCCAAGATGGATAAATATTGGGGTAAATTTGAAAGTATGAATATGTTGTTGATTGTTGTCGTTGTATTGGATATCAGATACAAAATGAAGTATGTGAACTACGCACTTTTCATTGCATATGGTTCTTTATTCTAAAAAATAATATCTCATGATGTGGTAAATGTATAGAAACTCTTACATAAGCACTACAATAATTCTTTCTCTGAAGATTCTAATGAGTATGTTGAAGATGACAATTGCATGATGAGTGAATCTGATGATTCATTGCAATCTCAATGGGAGAAACATATTGAAAAAGAGAAATTTTTTTGGAAGAAAATCTGATCTTGACATATACTTAGCAGATGATGTGGTGAAGATCGAGAATTTTAATATCTTGAGTTGGTGAATATCCCATTGTAGCAAAAATTGCACGAGAAATTCTTTCTATTCCTATTTCTATTGTTGCATTGAAGTTAGCTTTTAATACAGATGGTCGAATTCTTGATACTTATCGAAGTTCCTTATCTCCAAAATAATAGAAACTCATATTTGCAATCAACAATAGTTGTCACACCCCTTTTTAACCAAAAAGATATGATTTTAAAGTATGAAAGAATTTTTATTATTAAAGTGACAAAATAAAAATTTATTTCGAAAAAGAACTTTTACATTTTTATCCAGAGTCTCCATTCGGCATAATCCGGTGTGCCAAGTCACCTTTTGAAAAATTCTTTTCAAAATGATTTGACAGAACAGAGATTCCTGCTAAATAATTCTGTTGATCGAGGGGAAGGTGTTAGGCACCCCTCGATCCCGTGGTTCGACCACGGTCGCCTTGTGGAGTATATCGTCTATTTGGCACTACGAATGTATAAACCACACCAAACACATAAAACAATCAATCAAACAAACAAAATAAGACAAATCCCAAAATATGGTGTATAGTCCAATTATACAGTCCAAAATAGAAAAATGCAAAAAATACAAATCCTATTCTAAACTAGTCCTAAACTAAGCTCCACCCGACGCCTCACGTCTTCGTCACAAATGTCCTCCGGGTACAAAATACTTTGGGGCATTTCTCGATAAATAAACACAAATACCTCGGGGAATTCCCCGACCAAATGATACATTTGATCCAGACAAGCACTAAAACCAAACCATTCAACACAAATTCCACATTCAAACATTCAACAAAAAAATACTTATTCCTAACTTTTGCCTACCGGAACCTACGTTTGCCTATATGGTTCAACAATATTCATGCTTATTCCGAATTAAGCAAAACAACAATAAACCAAAATTGATCTATATTCACCCCTTTTTTATCAATTTCTCAATTTCACCCCAAACAACTAATTTCACTTTTCAAACGAGATACCATTTCAATGTACAAACCATGATCAAGGGAACCAACCCCAAATCAAAACAAACATGCATTCATCACCAACAAGGATCAAATAACACACGATATTCAATTCAAAAACACCAAAATATAGTAAACAATAAAGTAAAAGAGGGAAAGAGTAGAATTGGACCTTTCGATAATCGATTTCCGTTGATAATAAGATTTAAGAAAACCTGGATTTGGAATCCCGAATAGAAACCTCAACAGCAGCACAATCCAACTCGGTATCAAGAATGTACAAACCGGACAGCGTGAGAATAGACGAACCCAAAACCCCAATCAATACGACAGAAGACCGAAAACCATCTTAGCCTGAGCTTCGATGAGCCCATACAGAGGCAGAAAAAGATGGATCAAAATATATTCTGGTGAATCTCAGTGTTTTCCGTCTAGGTTTGCTTAGAATTCAGTGGAGATAAAAATATTTAGGAATTATAAACTTGAATCGATCAAAAAGGTTACCTGTAAGCAGATTCCGGCCAAAAAAGTTCACTGGAAAAACTTTTCCTTTACTGTGAGAATACCCGTTTCCCCCAGGTGTGTACGTGAAGACCCGTGTATACCCGTGTGCTTATGTGTATATGGTGTTTCCAAAAAGAAAAAAAAGCAAGATGAATGGAGGTGATCGCTGCTCTGTTCTCCCTTTCCCCTTTCTATATATGTATGGATATCCCCTTCTAATGTGGGATCTGTCATTTTTATATCCCCCAAAATGGCAAAAATAAGATGTGTAAACAAAAAGGGTAGGGGTTACGTGGGTAGGGGTAGGGTAGGGGTATGGTGGTTAGGTAAGGGGTGTGAGGGGTAGGGTAGGGGTATGGTGGTCACGTGTCTACATCATACCCCCTTTGGATGTAAACACAAGGTGTTTTCATACAAAAAAGTAGACAACGAGATAGAATCTTTCACGGTTTTTATTCAAAAGGAGGGAACAGAAGGAAAGAGGGTCACCGAGTATACATCAAGACATCCTATCTATCCAAGTTATAACGAAAACCAGTAATAGATACCTCAAAAGGAAAGAGAAGGACTATACCGAGTTGGAGGGTCGAGTAACTTGGAAGCGGGAGGTGGTGAACATGGATTTTGCGACAAGGTTTCCTCGTACGCGTCGTCAATATGATTTGATTTGGGTCATTGTAGATAGAATGACCAAGTCAGCCTATTTTTTGTTAGTTCATACTTTCTATTCAGCTGATGATTAACTCTACCTCAAGGAATCAGATAAGTTGCATGGAGAGGAATATACCGAGTTGGAAAGTCGAGTGAGGTTCCATTAAGGTTCTGGTCCGCGGCTCTATCATTACATCAAAAATGAAAATTACAAGTTAAAACATAAATGAAGTTACAAAAATCCTATCTATGCAACTTCTTTGACTCTTGACTTGTTATTTTATCACCCTATTCTTCAGGCGGGCTCCTGACTTGCGATTTCTTCAACCTGCTTTCCAGGTGGTCTCCTGACTTGCGATTTCTTTAACTTGCTTTCCAGGTGGGCTCCTGACTTGCCATTTCTTCAACTTGCTACTTGATTTTTAATTTCTTCACCCTGTTCTTAGGCGGGTCCTGACTTGCTATTTTTTCAATCTGTTGACTTTTAATTTCTTCATCGTGTTGCTTGACTTTCAACTTCTTTACCTTGTTGCTTGACTTTTCATTTATTCGCCTTGTTCTTCAGCCGGGCTCCTGAAATCACAACTAGAAAGAAAATTATTCTAAACAAAGATTATGATAAAGAGAGATTCCATTTGCCAGAAAATTAAAGTTCCAAACAACAGGAATTAAATTTTTTGCCCCAGTTGATCATCGGAGGACTTTTGTGAAAGTCACATCATAACTACTTGTAAACCCGAACAAACAAATGTATCTTTTATGGGTTAATTGGAATGATTCGACTAAAATGTGCAGTTTCTAGGAGTCAAAGGGAAATGACTCAACTAAGAAGTACATTTTCTAGGAATCAAGGGGAATGACTCGACTAGAAAGTACATCTTCTAGGAATCAAGGGGAATGACTCAAATATAAATTACATCTTATAGGAATCAAGGGGAATAACTTGACTAAAAGGTACGTCTTATAAGAATCACGGGGATTGACTAGACTAAAAGATATGTCTTATAGGAATCACGGGGATTGACTCGACTAAAAGGTACATCTTATAGGAATCAAGGGGAATGACTCGACTAAAGGGTACGTCTTATAGAAATCAAGGGGAATGACTCGACTAAAAGGTACGTATTATAGGAATCAAGGGGAATAACTCGACTTAAAGGTACGTCTTATAAGAATCACGCGGATTGACTCGACTAAAAGGTATGTCTTATAGGAATCATGGGGATTGACTCGACTTAAAGGTACGTCTTATAGGAATCAAGGGGAATGACTCGACTAAAAGGTACGTCTTATAGGAATCAAGGGGAATGACTCGACTAAAAGGTAAGTCTTATAGGAATCAAGGGGAATGACTCAACTAAAAGGTACGTCTTATAAGAATCAAGGAGAATGACTCGACTAAAAGGTACGTCTTATAGGAATCAAGGGGAATAACTCGGCTAAAAGGTACGTCTTATAGGAATCAAGGGGAATGACTCGGCTAAAAGGTACATCTTATAGGAATCGCAGGGATTGACTCGACTAAAAGGTACGGCTTATAGGAATCCCGGGATTGACTCGACTAAAAGGTACGTCTTATAGGAATCAAGGGGAATGACTCAACTAAAAGGCACGTCTTATAGGAATCAAGCGGAATAACTCGACTAAAAGGTGCGTCTTATAGGAATTAAGGGGAATGACTCGACTAAAATATACGTCTTATAGGAATCAAAGGAATAACTCGACTAAAAGGTACGTCTTATAGGAACACGGAGAATGACTGGACTAAAAGGTACGTCTTATAGGAATCAAGGGGAATGACTCAACTAAAAGGCACGTCTTATAGGAATCAAGGGTAATGACTCGGATAAAAGGTACGTCTTATAGAAATTAAGGGGAATGACTCGACTAAAAGGTACGTCTTATAGGAATCAAGGGGAATGACTCGAATAGAAAGTACGTCTTCTAGGAATGAATGTTCAATTTAATAAGTGTTATCACCTAGCAAATGAAAACTGAAATCCCTGGACAAGAAAGTGTGTCTCCGAAGGACACAGGATGATGAATTTTTAGCATGATTTGATTATCAAACCCGTGCAACAACACTGCTTCCTGCATTTGTAAAAGTGAAGCATTGCAGCCCTTGATATTTATGCTCTGAAGTTTTTGCTTTAAAGGTAATATATTTCCTGTTTCATCAAAGAAAACTTGTGAGTTTAAAACGTGGTAGTTGATTTGTGGCTTTAACTATCGCGGCGATTGCTCTTCCCCTCGTGATATTTAACCTTGCTTCCAACCATTAGCATATATCATTGATTTGCTGCATCATTAACCCAAACTCAGGTTATTAAGAGTGACTCTGAAACAAACACAGTATCTATGCTTTACCAGGATTCTCGGATTAACCTTTTGAACATTGGTATTTTCATGAATTCTCAGACCTGTCTGTTGACAAAAAAAAATTTGCATGCCTTATTTTTGGCTCATAATCATGTCTCTTTTACGTGCTGGCCTTTTGTCTTTCTTTGTGCAATTGAAGAAGCTGGTAGCCAGTTTTGAAATATTTTCTCACTTGTTTTGACATGGACTTGACTCAAAGATACGAGAAAAATAATAACAATTGAATAACTGACTCAAGAGAATAGAAATAGAATTATAGAAAAGAAAGAAAAGACAATGAATGTCCCTACTGAAATAGAGAAAAGAAAAAATTTATCTGAAAATGACAGTCAACCCTAATGATTATGACACGCCTTTTGGATTAAACTGCCTGATCTTCCATCCGAACTTTCTACCAATTGTTCTTGAGTTAATGGCCCTGAAACTGAGTTACTCCCTTGGGCCAATTGCATTCGGAGACCTCATTCGGCTAGTGACACCTCTAAGGTTTTTCACCAACAAGCATCTCTCATTTTTTTTTTCTCACCTCACCATTTCCTTAGGGTGTCCTGTGGAGATTTTTCACTAATGAGAATCTCTTATTTTCATTTATCTCAACTCATAGTCATCCTACAGTGTCCGTAAGGGTTTTCACTAATAACACTTTCTCATTTTTATCTCTCTCAACTTACCATCGCCTTATGGTACCCGTGAGGGTTTTCACCAATAAGACTCTCTCATTTTTATTTCTCTCCTGATTCCTTATGCTGAGGAAGACAAGTAGTTCTCAAAATCTGTCATCATATCCATTACATATTTAGCCTTAACATCCTCAAAGATTGATCTGAAGGTTTTTCTTTAGTTGTAACTCGGCTTTTGGATAAGGTTAAAAAGAAAGGATGACATGAGGCTCAAACGACATTTAAAGTGGGGTAGGACTTACAACTTTTGAAATCGACTCAAACAATGAGGATTAGCTCATGCCCCATTTTCTTTTTACTGGGTGACTCTAAATTGTTTATTTAGTTGGACCGAGCCCAGAGTAGGGTAGCCTACGTATCTCACCCCCGAGAGAGGAGAATCAGGTCACACGTAGTTCTAACAACTCATTTTTGCTTGACTCTGATTTCTTTATTTATTTTTTTATTGACTCTTTTTTAGACCTTTCTGACTCTATTTTACTTGGCACTTTTTCTTTTCTTTTTTTTTGACAAATTTTTTTCTCTTTTTTTTTCCTGAAACTTCTCTGACTCTATTCTTTTGGTCGCCACTTATCTTTTGAGCTTTGTTGACTGTATCTTGATTCTAAAAGAGGGGTATGAAAAAAATAGAACTAAAGCTCAAATGGGGTAAATAAAGGATGACTCAATGTTTGGATAGCAAAATAAAATGCCTTCGTCATATCAATCCTTGAAAATGTAAGTACATGTCATGCAATATGATAGTGAAAAATGAAGATCATTTGTGATATTTTTTACAGCACTAACTTTAACTGAGCCTGCGCGTCGCTACTTCTTCTGCAAACTCCACCTTTGTTGTACATTCCTCATGCTTTCGTGGAGCTGATTTTTCTGTTCCTTTTGATGTAGGATCATACATCCACTATTTGACCTAATTGAGACATGTCTTTCAATTGACGACCAAGTTATTCTTGTGATTCTCAAAACATTGCCTTAATTTTCAAAGAAGGCTTCAATTTGTCACCAAATGTCTAAGCACTCTACATATTTTCTTAGATGTTTTTTCTAACTTAGCCCTCTGATTTAATGTTTCATGGTTAAATTGGATTTGAATATCTGGCTGAAAATTCCGTAGGCATGTCATATCACTAGAATCAACATAAAATGTATTGTATAAAGAAAACAAACAAACAACACATATTTGAAACACAAAGGGAAAGGGACACTTCATTTAGTTGAAATAAATGATAGAAGGATTTGAACATAAACGACAAAGGGACAAAACAAGATAGATCTCAAACTACACCCCTGAAATAATTCGGATAACAGAAAAGAAAAGAAAATAGATTATCAAAATCCATCCTAGCAAGGAGAGAAGTGACTTCTCAATTGCTGAGCTTGACATCTTAGCCACTGGTTTGCATATCAGCATGACTAGAGCTTTTCTCACTGTCAATGTTCTGCACCATAATTGATCCATCTTGAATCATCTTTTCAATTTCTCTTTTCAAATCTCGACAATCTTCAATACTATGACCCTGAGCATCAGAATAATACGCACATTGTACATTAGTATCAAAATTTCTTGAACGTCGATTAAGAGTGTACCTAAAGAGAAGAGTGATCATTCCCCACTGTACTAATATCTAAAATAAATTGGTAGACGACTCTCCAATTGGTGTGAAGCTATCTCTCGACTTCTACCTCATTTTATTGTTTGGCTTGGATAAAAAATCGAGCCTAGAAGGGCTTTTGTATGTTTGTGGAGTTAGAGGATGACTATGAGGAGTTGGTTTGTTCCACTGTAGGTAAGATGGGGGTTGAACATGTGGTTGTGTGTTATATACTGGATATGGAAGTGGGGGAACAGAGTATAATGGATTTTGGGGGTGATTATGTGAAGCTTGGGCATGAACTTGGGTTTGAGCCTGAGAGTGAAGATGACGGGGTCTTTTTGACCGTGCCCGCTGTCCAACTACAATAGCAGATGCATCTTCCTCATTCTTCTTCCCTCTGACACTTCCCAAACCTTTTTGAACTTCTTGAGTAGTCGCTTTCAATGTTTCAAAACTCACAATGTGACCGCTCTTAATTCCATCCTCTATTATCTCCCCATTTTGAGGACCTCAATAAATGGCTTGCCTAATGTAGGTAACAAGTGTTGATAATATGTTTTATTCTACGCTTGAATAAATATCTCCACTATCTTACTTTATTTCATTGGCGGTTTCACCCTAGCAACTTGTTCACACCATCTAATCGCATACTCTCTGAAACTTTCAGTACTCTTTTTCTTCATATTAGTTAAGGATTTCTCATTAGGAATCAACTCCATATTGTATTAGAATTGTTGCACAAATTCATTAGCTAGGTCATCCCAACTATTCCACTTGTCGATGTCTTGGTCAACAAACCATTCTGAAGCTAGGCCAGAAATACTCTCACTGGAGTATGCCATGAGTAATTCTTCCTTCCCTCCAGTTCCCCTTAGTTAGTTGCAATAGCATCTCAAATATGCTACAGGATCACCATGTCCATCATACTTCTCAAACTTCGGCATTTTAAAATCAAGAGGGAGATGAACACCTGGAAACATGCACAGATCTTTATATGAGACACTTTTGTACCCCCCAAGTCCTTGAAAGTTTTTCATAGCCAGTTCCAAACTTCTCAATTTTCTGGTCATTTGCGTTTTTTCTTCTGTCATAACAGGTTTCTTAGTGTTAAGAGAAAATTTAAGCTATTGAGTGTATCCATAAGGACCAGTCGACTTAAATATGAGCTCGAAAGCATAATGTTGATCACCAGAAATATTCAATACAGAGTCGCTTGTAGAGTGAGGAATCACAACCGTTGGATTGACGTTAAAAGCAGAAGCTCAGGTGGAGTGGCACCGTAAAATCATGAACAACAGGTGAAGCCGAGTATGTGGTCGCTTTGTATTGAGGAGTGAGGAAATAAATATTGGAAGTGTTTGGATATTGTTGCCCCAGAGTAGATCCTGATGCATGTTGTAGCGTGTCAACAAAAATAGGAAACTATGCATATGACACTGGAGGCAAGCTAGAAAGATATTCTAGATTATCAGTAGGAAATGGAGGAGGCGTCAACCCATTAGCCTAAGCTCGATGCATTTCTATCATTTGCTGCCATAATTTTCGAGTCTCTTCATTAGCTTCTAAATTTTCATTCCCCAAACTCCCTATCTGATTAGTGACAACAACCTCGGTATCCTTATTAGCCATAAATTTCTCTTCAACTTAGTGTAATATGGAGGACCAACCAAAATGTCACAAACCAACCACCTTAAACTAACTGAACAAGAGATAGCAAATGCGTTAGAGTTCAACACTTTCTCAAAGCCTTTTT
This sequence comes from Capsicum pubescens, assembly GCA_030864215.1. NCBI lineage: Eukaryota > Viridiplantae > Streptophyta > Magnoliopsida > Solanales > Solanaceae > Capsicum > Capsicum pubescens. The sequence continues at coordinate 105,022,635 of CM061543.1, forward strand.
CTTTTTCTTCGAAAAAGATCACCGAACCTGAGAAAGACGCCTACGTATCTCACTCCCGAGAAAGGAGAAACGGGTGTGCGTAGTTCATGAATTTTTGGCACAGTATGACTGATCAAACTCTTTTTTTTTTCTTTTGAAACTTTGAAAAGAAAAGAAAATAACAAATTGTCAAAAGACTTGACAAAAAACTTTTTTGAATTTTTCAATTTTAAACTTCTTATACAAAATGAAACCTATGATTACCAAAGAAAATCTTTTTACATTTTAGATTTTGAATTTCATACGAAAATGAAACTTGAACCTATTAAAGAAAAATCTTTTTTGTGATTTTCTTTTAGAGATGTATATGAACACCTACTCTAAATGAAGAGTGAAGAAAATCTTTTTGAATTTATTTTTAAGTAAGATCACCGAACCCAAGAAGGACTGTCTACGTATCTCACTCCCGAAAGAGGAGAATTAGGTGTGCGTAGTTCGTCCAGATTGGACAATTAAAGTTTAAACAACCGAGTGAACCTAACTTAGGAGACACAACCAAAGACATACGAAGAACAACGTCAAGAAAATCTTTTGGGTTTTTTAATTAGACACTTCACATAAAAATGACACCAACAACTATGAAAGAAGAAATTTTTTTGGTATTTTTGTTATATGAAATGTACAAAACTTCTACCATCTTTTTAAAATTTTCCTTTTATAAAAAACTCCTAAAAAAATCTTTTTGAAATTTTTGAATTATGAATGCATGCTTAAGGAGATAAAGGAAAAATCTTTTTGAGATTTTTGTTTTTGAGTAAATGCGTGAAAAAGGTAAGAAAATCTTTTTGAATTTTTGGATTGTGAAAAATAAAAGTCTTAAAGAAATCTAAAAAACTACAAAACTCTCTTTTTTCACTCTTTTTATTTTCTCTTTTTTATTTTCAAATTTTCCTAGCCTACACACTTTCTTTAATTCTAGCACATGCTTTTTCCTAAATCAATCCGTCAAATGACCATTTTACCCTTAAAGATGCAATAATTAGCACGTAAGAATGCTTTATGGGTGAGTCTCCTACAAAGGGCTACGTGGGTCTTGCTAGGTTTCAATATGATGCAAATAAGCATGACCTAAAGGCTGACCTACGCTGAGGTTCACTAACAAGGCTGTTCGGAGGAGTGTATGATCGATAGTGGTTGCGATAACTTTTCACCTACTTCATACCAGCCGACGGCTCCCCCTCCTAAAATAAGGATGACTCAACTACAGGTCGTGTACATAGCGTGTACTACAGAACTTGTTGCAGAAATAATTGACTCGGGTTATGCAAATGATGTCAGTTATAAAGCGGTAACATATAAGAGGAAAAACTATAAACACGTAGCAAGTAGGCACTCAACAATGATAAACAAATACAAATAATAACACAAACAACGTCTATACATCCATAATGTCAAACTAAGCCGATATAACTCCAAAAATAAGCTCAAATTCTGAAAAAATCCCCAGTGGAGTCGCCAGAGATGTCACACCCTTTTTTTAACCAAAGAGATATGATTTTAAAGTTTGAAAGGGTTTTTATTATTAAAGTGACAAAATAAAGATTTATTTCAAAAAAGGACTTTTTACATTTTTATTCAGAGTCGCCACTCAGCATAATTCGGTGTGCCAAGTCACCTTTGAAAAATCCTTTTCAAAACGATTTGACTCTTTAAACTGGTTTTCGAACAGAGATTCCGGCTAAGGAATTCTGTTGACTGAGGAAAAGGTGTTAGGCACCCCTCGATCCCGTAGTTCAACCACAGTCGTTTTGTGGAGTATATCAGTTATTTGGCACTATGAATGTATAAACCACACCAAACACATAAAACAATCAATCAAACAAACAAAATAAGACGAATCCCAAAATATGGTGTACAGGCCAATTATACAGTCCAAAATAGAAAAATACAAAAAATATAAATTCTATTCTAAACTAGTCCTAAACTAAGCTCCACCCGACGCCTCAGACCTTCGTCACGAACGTCATTCGGGTACAACATACTTTGGGGCATTTTCTGATGAATAAACACAAATACCTCAGGGCATTCCTCGGCCAAATGATACATTGATCAAAACAAGCACTAAAACCAAACCATTCAACACAAATTCCACATTTAAACATTCAACAAAAAACACTTATTCCTAACTTTTGCCTACCCGAACCTACGTTTGTCTATCCATTTCAACAATATACATGCTTATTCCGAATTAAGCAAAACAACAATAAACCAAAATTAATCTATATTCACCCCTTTTTATCAATTTCTCAATTACACCCCAAACAACTAATTTCACTTTTCAAACGAGATACCATTTCAACTACAAACCATGATCAAGGAAACCAACCCCAAATCAAAACAAACACGCATTCATCACCACTAAGGATCAAACAGCACACGATATTCAATCCAAAAACATCAAAATATAGTAAAAAATAAAGTAAAAGAGGAAAAGAGTAGAATTGGACCTTCCGATAATCGATTTCTGTTGATAATAATATTTAAGAAAACCCAAATTTGGAATCCCGAATAGAAACCTCAACAGCAGCACAATCCAACTCGGTATCAAGAATGTACTAACCGGACAGCGTGAGAATAGATGAACCCAAAACCCTAATCAACACGACAGAAGACTGAAAACCAGCATAGCCTGAGCTCTGATGAGCTCAGACGGAGGCAGAAAAAGACGGATCAAAATAAATTCTGGCGAATCTCACTGTTTTTCGATCGGGTTTGCTTCGAAATCAGTGGAAACAAAAAGATTAGGAATTTTAAACTTGAATCGATCAAAAAGGTGACCTGGAAAATAATTCTGGCCAAAAATGTTCATCGAAAAAACTGTTCCTTCACTATGAGAATACCCGTTTCCCCCAGGTGTGTGCGTAAAGACCCCTGTATACCCGTATCCTCTCCCTTACTATGTGCTTATGTGTATATGGTGTTCCCAAAAAGAAAAAAAAAGCAAGATGAATGGAGGTGATGACTGCTCTGTTCTCCCTTTCCCCCTTTCTGTGTATGTATGTGTATCCCTTTTATTGTGGGATCTGTCTTTTTTTATATCCCCCAAAATGGCAAAAATAAGACGTGTAAATAAAAAGGGTAGGGGATCACGTGGGTGGGGGTGGGGTAGGGGTATGGTGGTTAGGTGAGGGGTGTGAGGTGTCCTAATTTGGTAGAAAAGGGTTGTTAATTTGTTATCAAATTGAGATTATGTGGGGATTTAGGATAAAATTTGTTTAGAGTTGATTATGGTTTTTTGTCATTTTGTGGGAAAATTATAGAATGGGGTTAGGGTGCGTGGTAAGACGGACTGAATGGTGAAAATCAATTTAGAGTGACAAAATCACATGTCTACAATGGCTATGATCACCTAAAAAGTACAAGTTTGAAGACATATTGGAGGAAGTCCAGAAAATTGAGGAAATTGAAGAAGGTAATTTATATATTCAATTCTTTGTTAAATACGATTCTGTTTTTTAATTTTATTTAGTACTTAATTTATTTTTTTCTTTCAGAATACCTGACTCACCTCTACATATTGATTAGCCAATTTATTGATATTGATTTTAGTTGGACCAGAGGTTAGTGTATATATCCAACTTCATACTGCCTAAATATCAAGACATCTTGACTGTCACTTCTCTTATGGTCTATTGAGTTTAGAACTCATCGCTTGCTTCTATCTCTATTTATCTTTAGTTGTGTTGTTGCCCGCAGAGATATTGTAGTCAAATTTTCATATTTATGCTCTCAGAATAGAGTGTTATCCTTGTTGTACGTCTATTTAGAAGATAACAACATGTCCAAAGTAGCTCACTGATTATTAGATTTTCTATAGTTTCTTGAATATGTTATGAAAGTTAGTTGTTGTTAATGTCTGTAAAGAGAGATGGTTTTATTTAAATAGATTTATATATCTTTCGTGAAAATATTTAGCTCCCTGTGTAGGTAGCTCTCTACATAGTTGCTACATAAGTACCCATCATTTTCTTTTGAAAAGAAAAATATGGTAAGTTTCAAGCAATAAAATGAACTAATCTGTGATTAAAAGGCATGTCTTTATCTTGAAAATATATCGTGTATATGTCGTAAGTCTTAACAAAATGAAAGAAAAGAACATCTAAATAAAGAGAGGTCTCAAATAAGAATATGGCATTCTAATGTAGCTCGAATAGCAATCCAATGGACTACCGGACAATGACGAATCATTGTTCACTATGCAATTCATATTACCTTATCGTATTTGTAATAATATTTAAAACAAAAGTCTCTTCAAGATTCTGATGAGACAAAATATTTTGCCATCTCTTGTTGGACAATAAAATTTTCGAGACAAGAAAATATTGCAACAATCGATTTATTGATTTGAATATGTGAGTGTTACAATATCTACGAATCCTCTGATTCGCCTTTTCAAATATAAATTCAAGGTCTTAAAGCTTGATTTGAATTTGAACTTGATTTGTTGATTTGAGGGACTTGATCTTGACTTGTGCTTAAATTCAAGTGTTTTTGAGCTTGTTCTTGAATATTGTGATCTTGATCTTAAATCTTGATGAACTTGATTTGAATGCTTGAGCTTTATAGAGAAATTGCGGCGTTTGGTCCACGATTTTTCTCTTGCTTCTTGTTAGAGTTCGGGGGATCCTTTTTCTGAATTATGAGACCCCTATTTATAGTTGTAGAAAGGAAAGAGTCATGATGAAGATGAACTTTCTTTGACCAATCAAATTCAAGTGACATGGCCTTTTATGGGCTTTGATTTCATTAGGCCTGCTGCATCATTTTGGCATATGACATCGTCCTATTGGTTCCTTCACTTGACTTGGCATGCCACATCATTTGACACTCCTTTGAGCCGCTAGAATATGACAATATATTTGAGCTTAACAGAGTGGGGTCATCATTTGTAGCCCAAATTAATGGACTAGCCTAATAAATATTGAACTTTATTTAAATTCATGTGTTTGGATTTAAATAATTAATTCAATTATATTAATTCGCAGTATTTATTTAGGACTAACATATTTTGAATTTAATTTAATTCGAATTTCATAGGGATTTAAATTTAATAAAATTTCATTGTCCACACAATGTCCCCTACTTCAAGACTTGTCGGAATAAATTTATCGATCTCTAAGACTAGGCTTAAATTATTTAATTTGTTGAAGGATATGACTTAGCAGTAATATGGGAAAATTATATGACTTAGCAATATAACAAAATGATAGTTGACCTTTTCTGAAGATGGACAAAATTTCATTGTAGATATCTAAAATTTGTGGGACTCTATAAAAAGAATTCAAATTGTGTTAGAGTTCTTAGAGTCTAGTTTACCCTAAACCCTGAATTATGCCTACATAAAGGGGCAAATATTTCCTTAAGGAGGCATCTCTAGTATCCCACAAATTCACGAAATATTCACAAAGAGATCAACGATCTTAAAAATCTCAATAAATTCATGGGATATTCATAAAGACACCAAAACCCTCTCTTCTTGATAATCAAATACATCAAGAAGATTCACAGATCCTCCTTTCATGGAGATCAAACCCAATATTCCTACGTTCGATAAATACGTCACTGACGGTTCTTGAATTATGGAAAAATTCATATCAAGTCCAAATATGTCTGCATTCGAGCAATACGCTAGTAACGACCCTCGAATTACAGAGAAAATCAAGAGAGAAGAATCAAGAGAGGAATAGATTTGTACCCACATCGTTTATCAATAAAAAAATTTCTTTCTTCATAGTTTTATTTGTGATTAAAATTTATTTTTCATGAATTAAATTATGTTGGAAACAACTCTATTTGTTTGGCTAGAAAGATTTTATTTTTAAAAAAATGATTTTTTAAATCAAAACAACAATTTTTTTTTATCATTTCTTATAGGTCGTGTGGCTATTAGAACCATAGTAAGTTGCTTGATAATCAGTGACTTTCAAGTCGTCTGAAGATCAGTGACTTTCAAGTCGACTAGAAATCAGCAACGTTCTACACAATTCTGTCGAAGTCCTGACAGAGTCATATAAAACAAAAGCGAAATTTTCTCAACTACGCATGTTTTGTCTTATTTAATTTCTTTGAAAAAGTAGTCTCTCCTTTGATATTTTGGCTAAATAATGACTGTTCATTCTCTGGATTCATTATTTTAGTATCTGTTATTTATATATTTTTCAATTATTGATTCTTGATATAGAATACTTTATTGATTTATATTTCATATTCTCCAGAGATGCAGACCATGGAATGACGAGAAATATGTATGGAAGATCATAAATCACCAATGTTTTGTTCTTTAGGTACAAGGTCTTTAGTTGTAAATAATATTGGTGTAAGATTTAAGGATTTGAACTTTTGACGATAATATTTTGACTATGTAAGTTGTTCAAGCTACTAACTTACCTCCTTTGACTTCTCGGAGGTATATTTTGCTTGAATTAAAGAACTATTTAGGTAAGAAAACGAAGTTTAGTAGTTAAAACTTTCTTGAAAAATCATTAAAAGAAATTTGGCCTTTCGTTCGTATCAATAGATGAGGTGAAACTATTGCTATTTTGAATTTAAAGCTATAATTTACTGATAGTTCATCTAGAGATGGTTTGTGAATTGTGATCTCAATAGAGATATGTTATTTTCAGACTTCAGGATGCAAATTAATACTTTATGAAGTATTTTTGTTGTGTTATTAGTCCACGTTAATAAATACATATCTGATTTTTTTTTTCATGATTTAGGCATCAGTTTTGAGTCATTTGGATAAATGGTTATCCATTTTGCCTATCCCTGACCAAACTGTCTAGGAGTCTTCATACAATTCAACTCCATACAGTACTTTATACTTTAATAATTATCCTCTGTTATACATAAGTAGAACTATAGGAGTAGATTGGGTAGGGGAGCTTTTTTTAATAGGGCACAAAATTAAAAATATTATATCGATCCACAAATTCAAAAAACCCAAAAAATTCAAGAAACCTGAGAAAATTCGGAAAAAAATGAGGTTGAAAATTTTGACTTTTATTGATTTTGATTCATAGATTTAAAATCCGTCATAAATGATTTGATTTGGTATTTAAAAAAATTCTAACTAACCCAATTATGTACACCCCTAATTGAAACCTCTAAGAAAAGTTCAAGTCCAAACACATTTTATAAGACCAAAGTAAGGAAACCTTTTAGAGCATTTTTATACTAAGTCAAAAGTTAAAAATTTCATTCAAGTGCACACCTAACTAGAGACGCAGCAAACATCTACTGCCATGTCCAAACATTCAAGCAAACATCTAATGAAAGAGCAAATTATATTCATAATACATTATTACATTGTGTATAACATCATATTATATAACAAATTTTGGATTTGAGCCTGATCGAACTCCTTTCATTTCATTTTTTATTTTGTACTTTTTTTTATTTCTTAAATAAATTTTGATGACTATATATATATATATGAGACGTGCTCTAAACAGAGTGTTCACGATTTAACTTGCACCTACTATCAATACTCTCAAATAAGACTTCCAAGAATTTCAACAATTGATAGAAGAAGTCATTACCTTACATCCTTCACCTCAAGTGACTCCTCATTGGAGTCCCACATCGGTAGGTTAAAGGATCCTTGGTCTTCTTATATTGTCTCGGACAACCCTCCCCTCATGAGCTAGCTTTTGAGGTTGAGTTAGACCCAAGGTCCATTTCTTTATCATGGTATCAGATCCAGGTTCACCCAATTCATTGTTTTCGATGTTGGACCCCCATCTTATATTGTTCACGCTCCAAATGTCCAGCCCTGGGCGAGCATGGAGTGTTGGAGTCCCACATCGGTATGAATTGTTTTCGATGTTGGACCCCCATCTTATATTGTTCACGCTCCAAATGTCCAGCCCTCCAAATGTCCAGCCCTGGGCGTGCATGGAGTGTTGGAGTCCCACATCGGTATTGTTTTTGATTTTGGACCCCCATCTTATATTGTTCACGCTCCAAATGTCCAGCCCTGGGCGTGCATGGAGTGTTGGAGTCCCACATCGGTGGGTTAAAGGGTCCTTGGTCTCTTTATATTGTCTTGGACAATCCTCCCCTCATGAGCTAGCTTTTGAAGTTGAGTTAGGCCCTAGGTCTATTTCTTTATCAAGAATTTTATAACTTGTTCACACACGCTTGGAAGAAATTTTTAGAAAGTGATAGATAATCTTTCGCACATTTTCTTTATTTTGTTTTACGAAGTGATTTATTATAATGTATTACTTGCAAGGTGAAAAATATATTTTAGTTATATAAAATGTTATTTCTTTGGACTCTCCCAAGAAGGAATATTTTTTTTAATACCTTGAATAATGCATTACAATTTAATGTTTTAAAATCACAATAATTGTTTGTTCCTCATGTATGTGGAAGAGGTTGACAAGCAAAAATCCGTCCAACAAGTCTTATAATTATAATAGTTTCTACGACTAGTATACTCATACATGGATTAGGAATGATTAGTACTACTTTGATGGTGGAATAGTGTATTAGTTCAAAACTTTTACCATCATAGTTATATTTTTATTGATCCATTCAATGAAACTGAATTGGATTTCTTGGGTTATGGTTATTTTGTATCTTAAATTGACAAAGAAATCATATCAGAATTATTCATTATCTGTGAAGGCAATGAAGAAGGGGTGAAGGGGATGGCATGCCATCTAACTATCAGGTCTTGCAATTAGTGAACAGTGGAATGAGTCAATGATTGAGTCAATGATTCACAATCAAAGCAAAATGGAATAAATTTAAATTTAATTTTAATATATTATTAATGACAAAAAAAATTCTTAAGTTGTTCTTTTTTTATTTTTTTTTAGGGTGCTAGAGTATATCAATTGTTCATATCTTAGTTGGTAACAAGATGTTTAGCTATTTGTTTTCAATATATTAACTTGGATATTGTTATAAAAAATTATTTATTAATATGAAGTTTTAAATTATTTAATTTAAAATTCTAAAATATTTATTATTAAAAGTAGATAGTTTTTCGTTCTTCTTTTTTTTTTAAATATAAATTTTGTATGTATTTTATAACCTTCAATATTAGCTTAAGTGAATTTTAAATCATAAAAATTATTATTAAAATTTTTTGGAGCATCAAAATTTTGAGGCCTAAAGCAAACATTTTAATAGTCTTACTCTTGAGTCACCCTATTGTTTTGGCCAACGGCTGTCAGTGAGTAGAAAAATCATAGAGTAGAGAAAGTGATATGACCCAAAATCAGGACGCAATGGCACATGTCACTCCCATGAAAACTTTTATTTAATGTGATAAGAAATTATGAATTATTATACCAACCCACAAAAAAACCTGAAAAACTCGAGAAATTTGAGAAAACTCAAAAAAATTCAAGATTGAAAAAATTGACTTTTATTGATTTAATTTTGTTTATAGATTTAAAAACCGACATATATGATTTAATTTGATATTTTAAAAATATTCGAACCGATCCGATCATGTACACCCATAACTATCAATATCTAATAAACACTTTCCACACATACACTAAAAAAACATTTTTCAAAAGTTTATCTTTTGGAAAATTTTGACTTCTAAAGTATATAAAGAAAACACAAAATTAAAAGTCTGCCAAATAATCCTCCAATTAAATGTGTTTCTCAATTCTCCCCAACTCAAACAAAAACAAAAAGGTAAGGGAAAAAGAACATATATAGTTGGTCAAAATGAGTGGAGATGGCTCCCTTTCTTAATTCTAGTACTATCAAATCTCTCAATAATGGCAATGTTTGTTTGAAAATTTCATGATTGCTATAGAAAGATATATAGATATGAATGAATGAATTTATTTAGCTATTATAACAAAAATATGTAAGACTATCCAACTCAAATAAAAAGGTAAGGGAAAAAAAACATATATAGTCGATCAAAATGAGTGGAGATGGCTCCCTTTCTTAATTCTAGTACTATCAAACCTCTTTGTAGTTGCATTGTTTGTCCGAAAATTTCATGACTGCTATAGAAAGGTGTTGTTATATATATATACTAGTTTAGGTGTACGCGTCTCGCGCGTGTTCCTCACTTTATTGAGTTCAAACGTGTAAATAGGATATTTGTTCAAATAATAAAGATGAATACAATAATTAAACTCAACATCTTTTGAAGAATTTATTTAATTAAATCTAACCTTTATTAAAAAAAATTCGAAGTCGATCGACATTCATCTACTACCTGTAAACTGCAACAAAACAATACGATGATAGAGACATCAAAACAATATCATTAAATCTAACCTTTACACAAAAAAAATTTCAAAGTCGTTTGACACTCATCTACCACCTGTAAGCTATAACAAATAATACGACAATAGAGATATCAGAATAATACAACTAAACTTTACATTTACACAAAAAAAAAAAAAAGATATAAAAATAATACAATTAAACGTAACATTTACCTAAAAATATTCCTCAAAGCCGACCGACATTCATCTACCACATATAAATTCATCTACAACATGTAAACTACAACAAAGTAATACAATAGTGATCACAAAGCTTCGATTTTGATGAAAATAATTCTTGTCTGGGCAAAAAATTTGACACTAAAGAATGACTTGAATGAAAACAATGAAGATATATATATACACACACGTTGAATTCTATTATGTTGACAAAAATAGTGAAGAAGTTAAGGGTTAGAAAATCAAGCATCCACCAATTTGGACATGCAACCGAATCAAGTTAGATGAACATCAATCATATTTTTTCAATAAGTAAACAAGTTTCTTCTCTAGTTTAACGTGCATCTCAATATTTATAGAAGTATTTCCTTAATAGAGTCCTATTTTAGAAGTATTTTTCTATCCTATTAGGAGTATTTTTCTAATTGATCAGTACAAAAAAATATTAATTGATTCTCCTTCCATATATTTTTGGAGTCCCATATATTTTAGGAATCTAGTTAATCTAATAAAAATAATTAAATAATAAATTGAAGAAAATAGTGAAAAGACAATTATGTCTAAAGGAGAGTTTCTTAATGAAGGACAAAAAGTTCAAATCATTTTTCTAAGGGTCTTCACACTTTTACTCACTTTTAATGCATATTTTTTTTTATAACAGCTAAATGAATTCATATATAATAGTCCGATAACTACCTGTACTTTTCCTAAATTTGCAGTTGCGCATACTGAACTTTGCGGGGGTTCTATGACCCCGCTGAACATTTTAAAAATGAAATTATTTTCTCCCCAAATGCTGAGGTGGCAAAGTGAGTGCATTTCACTCTCTTTGAGAGAGTGAGAACGAAAATTATATATTAAAAATTTATTTTTAATATTTCTTTACATAAATATAAATAATTTCAATTATTATTTTTATTTATTCAATTTTTTTATTCTTCTTCTTTTTCTTCTTCGTCTTCTCCTTCTTCTTCTCCTTCTGCTTCTTCTTCTTCTTCTTCTTCTTCTCTCTCACAAAACTAAAAAGGTTCAAAATTCATCAATGGTGTCTAAAATTAACCTCACATCTTCCTCATCGTCAATGAATATCATCAATTTCATTTTCTTTTTTCTTTCACTCTCTTTCACCATAACACATTTGCCATGTAAGCTTTTGATTATTTTTTATTTTAATTTTCTTTTCTCTATTCATCAATGTTCAAATTTTCAAGAACCCATTTTTATTCTTTCATGACTTTGCTTCAAATATAACCTTTCACTTGCAAGCCCCATTTAAATTCTAGTAATTTCTTATTAATCCCTCAATCTAATCATCCTAATGTGTTTTCCTTCCAAAAAAATTTGACCCCCAAATGACAAGAAAATAACAACTACGGACTCCAACTACCAATTCTCTACTTAATAAGGATATTCTTTCTACTTTACCACACAAGAAAATCCCTCAATCTTCGAATTCACAACTTGACAACTCTAACTCCCGTATTCACACGCACTATAATTTCTAGGATTTGATTCCCCCATAATCAAAGAATAAAAAAAAATCTCTTATCTATCAAAAAAAATCTGAGAGATACTTTGCGACGGCGGCGGCCTCTTTACTTTGTATTCATCGCCGGAAAAAGTAATAATGAGGAGAAGTTAAAGAAAAGAATGAGAACGGGGTATAAAAAAAGAAAATGAAATGGAAAATTTTAAAAAATAATGTGGAGAAAATATAATAAATAAAATTAATCAATTTTTTATATTGAAAAAAGGTAAATTACGTGGCATTATGTGGCAGCGCGTGCAGGTAACTACTTGAAACAAAATCTGGGTATGAGCTTTTAGACTGGTATATATTTCATTTTTAAAATGTTCAGGAGGGTAATAGGACCCCCGCAAAGTTCAGTACGCGCAACTGCAAATTTAGACAAAGTACAAGTATTTTTTGAACTATTATCCCTAAATATTTAAAAAAAAATATTAGTAGTCTTTTCCTCGGGAAGTTGTGAAATAATTGATCTATACTGTTTAAATATAATTTTTACTTTTAAATTAGATATTTGTAGTTGAAATTTATTAAGTGCATGACATTAATGATGATTACCATAAATATTTTGGTATTTTATTTTATATACAATATATTTCTTACAAAATATTATTACATAATATTTAAATATGTTGCTATAGAGAGGTAATTTTACAAAGAGTGTACCATTATAATAATTATTATGTTGTTATGGGTAGAATGTCATTATAGAGAAGTAAAATATAACATAAAAAATTAGTTTCGGTGAAAATTTGGTCATTATAGTGAAATATTGTTATAACGAGGTGACGTAATAGTGAGGTCTGATTGTAGATAGAATCTACCTAGTCAAGCAATTATTTTTTCTTATATTACATATTAAGCGCAGAGACGGTAAAATTAGCTAATGAAAATGTAATTCGTTCGACTTGCTTGAGTTTGGAGGTGTTGTTCACCAACAATTTGTTTGTTTAGTCCATTTCAACGCATAAAAGAAAAGGCTAATATAATCAATGAGAATTCTTGTCAAAATATTTTTCTTTTTTGATATTTTATGTAAAAACCTACTTTAACAAAAGGTGTAAAATCATATTTTATATTTTATGTAAAATCACAATGTATTTAGGGGTGTGCAAAAAAATCGAACCGACCGATAAATTGAATCGATAAAAATACTATTGGGTTATTGGGTTAACGGTTTTTTATTGATTTTATAAAAAAAATTATTGGATAAACAGTTCGGTTTTGGTTTTAGCTTATTGGGTTATCGGTTAAACCGATAACCCAATAAGGATACACTAAGTTATTGTTTTACCCCTATTTATGATATATATATATATATATATATATATATATATATATATATATATATATATATATATATATATATATATATATATATATGCACTACTTATTCACAATGCAGTGATTCACAAAGTATTAACCTATTCAAGGCAACAAAGGCACAATATAAAACTCGGGTATTATCGTATTGAAAAATTTCAAGCATTTAGTAGCTTCCAACAATTAGAATTCAGTTTTTTTCCGAACTAACATTCAGTTCAAGTTTTAAGATTCTTGTAAACTAAAATGCATTGTGTAGGATTTTGGCTGTAACTAAGACTTTATTTTTTATGTTAGTCGTTATTATTTCTATTTTATGAGTATTTTCTTAGTGGTTAAACTGAAAATCGAACCGTTAAAGATCAAAAACCGATAAATCGAAACCGATAAGAAAATATCTTATCGGTTGGTTATTGGTTTTACATATTTAAAAATCAAAAATCGATAAACCAAACCAATAACACATAAAACCGAACCGACCGATGTACACCCTTAAATGTATTAGGTGCTAGAACATTATAAAAGTACAAATAAAGTGATTAATAGAGTAAATTATACAAGCCCCCAAACTTGAGGGTCCTTATTACATAAAATCTCAAATCTTTAAAAAAAGGAAAAAAAACGTAAATAGCATTTCTTAGATAGAAAATTACAAGTTATAGCAATACTTTCAACTTTATAGCAAAAAATCATTTATAAAAGGAAAAAAAAATATTTTTAATGATTAAAAATAAGAAAAAAACAATTCTAATATATGGAAAATATATTACATACCCATAAAAGGGGGACATCCCTTAATCTTCTCTGAAACGGTTTTGTTCCAAATTGATTAACACAAAAACGGTTCTATAAATAAATTACCTTGTCTTCCTGATTGAATGAAGTAAATAAACAAATTCACATTCTCTAATCTCTTCTCTAATCCCTCGTCTTCTTCTTCTCTACATCTTCTTCTCTGTTTCTCTGTTTTCTTTATTAATGTTCATCAAGTACACATAGAATTCACAGATTATAACAATTAGATAATAAAATTTTGGTATATCAACTTTTTTAATTATGAATACTGAATGTGGGCATTTAGAAGATTCAGTTTTCAATTAGGAGTGCATAATTTTGTAATACACATACTGCAAATCATTAGCAAGCCATTGGATTTGGTTGACTGGTTTGAGGGCTCTAGGATTGGAAAAAAAGAAGAAGGGAAATTTTACTTAGAGATGCAAAATTAGGGCCTTAATTATTCGATTTAAAGAAATGATAAAACTAGCAATAGTGTTTTAACAAAACATATATAAACACACCAGTCACATACACAAAACATACAATTACCTTGTCGCATATATAGAGTAAAAATATAAGAATGATATTTACAACACATATAATTATGTGGTTACATGCATTTTGCATGTGTATGTTATTTTATATCTAGTGATACATTGAATATACAAATAACATACATTCAGTATACAATTATTCCACCACCGGTAATGAAAGAGACGAATGTTTGTTTGACGTATGTTAAGTGTATATCTTATGTATCATTTTACATACAATTAAATACATACAATATATAAGTACATTTGACATTCAATTGTGCATATCACCATATGTTTGTGTATATGTCTTGTGCATGTTAATATATATGAGAAATATTTCAAATAGGTATGAAGGTCAGAATATGTGTGTATGACATGTAATATATGTATACATATATTTAGAATATAATTTGAAAGAATCGAAATGTTACTAATTGCAGAATCGAAAATACAATATTCATGTCAAATGTTACTAATTGCATAATCGAAAAATGTATAATTTGATGTAGTCGATATCAAATTTAATACCGTCTGATGCAACTTAGTTTATATCAATTTCATTCAACGATGTAAAATGCGAAACAAATGTTAAAGTAGTATAACATTATATAAATACTACTTAAATATAAAAACTACACTTCGTTCATACCCACAATCTTAGAAAACATACAGTAATAACCAAATAATTAAACATCAAAATACAATATATATGTCTATGTATGCCTCCACACTTGGATTTTTTGGTTTGAGTAATAGAATCTCATCCTCGAAATCGGAGTCCGACACTTGTTCACTAACCATATTCTTTCTCTTATAATTTATCTTATCTTAAGGAATAACAATCTTTTTGTTGAGATTTTTTCCAATATGCATGTTCAAATTGAGCTTCTTCGATGGTTCATCAACAAACAAAACTTTAATCTTATCGGACAAGCACTGATTTTGCTTCTTGTTGTGAGACCCACTTTCAACAATCTTTTTTTACACTTAGATAGAAGAGATGGAGTGAAACAACCTAAATCAAATGAACGCTAGTATTCTCGATTATTCTAGAACTTCTACGCGAAGGAGTAGAATCAAATTTGGGTTTAGACATGACAAATTTGGGGTTATGACTTATGAATATCTATCACAATGGAGAATGAAAATCCCAAATAGATCAATTTTGGGTTTTTACGCGAAGAAGATGAATATCGAAGCCCGATTTTTTTTTCAAGAAAAATCTTGAGTACGTTAATGGAGAACCCAGTTTTAATAAAATTTTGAAGGTTGAGTATGTGAATGGAGAAAGAGAAAAGTGCTTCTGAATTTTTTTTGGAGAATGAAAAAGTTTTTTATGTCATAATACACTTCTTCTTTCAATAAAGTTATCTGATAAAAATGTGCAATCTTTTAAATAAAATATAATATATATTTACCATAATTATCAATACATTATTTAAGGGGAATATTGATTACAATCCTATAAATATGGAACTGATTTTAAATTATATAATTAAAAAATAAATTTTGAAAATATAATAAAATTAATATATCTTTTAACAAGTTGTTATAACTTGCAATGAAATTGCTATTAAAGCAATTTTCTAAAAGTGTTGCTAAAATTTATAATTTTGAATCTAATAATACTATATGGGATAATTTTATCTTGAAAGGAAAAAAAACGTAAATAGAATTCCTTAGATAGAAATATCAATACACTATTTAAGTGGAATATTGATTACAATCCTACAAATATGGAACTGATTTTAAATTATATAATTAAAAAAATGTAATACTATATGGGATGATTTTATCTTGAAAGAGAAAAAAACGTAAATGGTATTCCTTAGATAGAAATATCAATACACTATTTAAGCTTAAGGAAAATATTGATTACAATCCTATAAATATGACACTAATTTTAAATTATATAATTAAAAAATGAATTTTGAAAATACAATAAAAATAATATATATTTTAATAAGTTGCTATAACTTTCAATGAAACCGCTATTAATGAAATTATCTAAAAGTGTTTCTAAAATTTATAATTTTGAATCTAATAATACTATATGGGATAATTTTATCTTAAAAAAAATGCATAAAATTTCATATCTATTGATTTGCACTTGACACATATGATCGTCTTCCATAAATGTATACATCTAATACATACACATATCAGTCGCCTCCCACAACCGCAAACTACTCCACCTTTGTTGCCCCAAATCATGCGACACAATATTTCAAAAAAATTCAATATCTTTGGCGCTTCTCACTATCTCAAACCCCGAATACTTTAATTTTTTAATTTCTTTTCTTTACCCAAAACATGTGAATTGATGTAAAAATAGAAAGAAAAATGAAATGAATATATAAGAAAATTGACAAAATGAGTTTGAGATAGTGAGAAATGGAGAATTTACAGAGGAGGAGGTGAGGTCTGATTTTGTTTAATGGAGAATTAAAATGGGTGTATTAATGGTATTGCCGACCGAAGTTGATGATTGTTTTCCAATTTCTTAATGGATATATATGAGTATGGTGGTTGATTGTGTGTTTGAAGGTGGTGCGATGGTGGAAGTAAAGCCGCGGTGGGCAGAGGTAATGTTTTCAGTGACTCTAGTTTGTCAAAGATGGAATTCACGATGGGAAATCAGTGAAGAGTGGAGGAGTTGTTGATGTATTTGGTCGCTTTTCAATAGAGGTTGAGAGAGTTAATGGGTAGTGGTGTTAATGAAGATTTTGTAAAATGAAAATGTGAAGATGGAGAAGAAGATCAATTCATTAAAAAAAAATCATGATACATAACACTGCACTGAAATAAAAGTACCACAAATATGTAGCTCCTAAATCAACACATTACAACTGTACTAAAATAAAATTATCACAAATATGTATTTTCTAATTGAACATATAACACTTTACAGAAATAAATGTATCATAAATATGTATATCCACATTTACAAGTTTAATTTATATTACACATGATATATATCTCCACATATACTAGTTTAATACGTATCACACATGATACGCATCAAAGCTTAAAATGTGTATCACAAAATGAATTTTTTAGGATTTCATGTAATTAGACAAAATTGTGGTAAAGAATGTTGTTAACTCCTTAACTTATGAGATTTGTGTAAGTTAGCCTAATTAAAACTTAGTAAAAATCGAACGAATTAAATTATGACCCATATTTAAGCCATTTCAACCCAAATAATCTTGAATGACCCATCTACTTAACACCTTGACCCCAGTACAATAAACACACAAAAAAAATCAAACTCGATTAAGGATTCAACAAAGTAGTCAATTATGACTGATGAGGGATATCAATAATTAAAATTGGCAAAAAGAGAAAATTATAATACTCCCTCCATTTCAAAAAGAATGACTTACTTTCCTTTTTAGTCTTTTTAAAAAAGAATGATCCCTTTTCTTTTTTGGCAATACTTTAATTTCAACTTTCCACATGGCATGTTTAGGACCACAAGATTAAAGGGCATTTTGGTACATATGACACAACTTTAATTTAAGGCCACAAGATTCAAAAGTCTTCTTTATTTTCTTAAACTTTGTGCCAAGTCAAAGTAGGTCATTCTTTTTTAAACGGAGGGAGTATATATTTTTGTTAATTTCACCAAGTCTTCACTACGTATCATTTAAAAGGGAAAGGGAAAAATACATCAGAAAGACAATATAATTTACAAGATATTTTCTTTATTTTTTCCTGGAGCTTATTCTTCAGAAGGGCCGAGTTAAGGTCACGAATCTAGGTACCCAAAGTAATATCAAATTTCGTTCATGATGTATTTGGAAAATTGCATTGGTTCTTAAATGTGAAAACATAATACCACAGTATTATCCAATGAAATCAAATCAGTGAGGTCTAGAAAGGGTAATTTATATGCAGTCTTACCCCTACTTTATGGGTAGAAGGATTGTTTTATAGATGATCCGCTCTAAGTAGTGTAACAAAACAAGAAGTAAAAGAGAATATAGTAGATATCACCAATAGCAACAACAAATAATATGATACAAAAACAAAAGGTAATAGTAAGAAGTATAAGAGAGCAAGAGAAAAAAACACTAATACCACTAATAAGGGAAACTAGACAACTACCCTAATCCTCAACCTCTATATCCTCCTACGTAGAGTCATGTCCTCAATAAGATGCAGGTTTCTCAAATTCTGTCTAATCACCTCTTTGCAATAATTCTTTGACTTACTCGTGAAACCTACCATAACCAACCTCTCACATCTCCTTACTAAGGCATCTTTTCTTCGCATGCCTAAACCATTTCAGTCTTGCATCCCTCATTTTGTCCATCATAGAGGTCACTCTTACCTTATCTATAATATCTTTGTTCTTAATTCTATTCTTGATGGTATGTCACACATCCATCCCAACATTCTCGTTTCCACATTCATCTAGTCATACTATGTCGTGATTAAATGTGAGAATATGATAATGATTTTTCTTTTAAAAAAGGGAGTGGCAGTCCAAAAAAATAATTTAGGACCTTAGATGGTACAGAAACTATTATAACCTAAAGTTAATGCTGAACATTAACAGTAGTTAATTACAAAACTACCAAAGGCCATGTTAATTACAAAACTTTGCGAAAACTGATTAACTTAGAAGTTTTGCCAAACTTTGAGTGCAATAAATCAAAGTTTCAAACGTGTGTGGAATCAAAGTATGCTAAGCATCCGTATAAGTCCGTTGAAAGAAATTTCAACCCCTTAGACTTAATACACACTGACATTTGTGATATGAAGTCAACACCTTCACGTGGTGGGAAAAAGTATTTCATAACTTTTATTGACGATTGCACTAGATATTGTTATGTCTACTTGCTAAATAGTAAGGATGAAGCAATAGATGCATTTAGACAATACAAAAATGAAGTTGAAAATTAGTTAGAGAAAAAGATCAAAAATATAAAAAGTGATAGGGGCGGAAAATATGAATCTCCCTTTGCCAAAATATGTGTAGAGAATGGAATTGTCCATCAAACTACGACTCCATAAGGCTATCCTTACAACTAACCGGATACTCAATAGAGTTATCCATAGTAATACATGATCAATTCCATATGAAAAATGGAAAGAAAGGAAACCCAACTTGAAATACTTCAAAGTGTGGGGGTGTCTAGCGAAGGTCCAAGTTTCTATGCCAAAAAGGGTTAAGATAGGACCTAAGACGGTGGACTGCGTGTTCGTAGGATATGATAAGAGTAGTAAAGTATGTCGGTTTTTGGTTCATAAATCCAAACATTCGTATATTAATGAAAATACGGTAATTCAATCAAATAATGTTGAATTCTTTGAAAACATTTATCCGAATAAAACTAGACATGAACAGTATAGTGGGGGGTCTAAACGACCTCTAGATGAACAAAGTGAGAATGTAAAAAATGATGAGAATCCAAGATGTAGTACACGTCAAAGAACGTCAACTTCATTTGGATCGGATTTTGTAATGTTTCTCATAGAAAATGAGTCTCAAACATTTAAGGAAGCGATGGCGTCTTTGAACTCATCCTTTTGGAAAGAGGCAGTCGATAGTGAGATTGTTTCAATCTTAAGCAACCATATGTGGGAGTTGGTTGATCTTTCTCCAGAAAACAAACCTTTAGGATCTAAATGGATCTTCAAAAGGAAAATGAAAGTGGATAGTACTATTGACAAATACAAGGCGAGACTTATAGTAAAGGCTTTAAATAGAAAGAAGGCCTTCATTACTTTGATACATACTCACCAGTAACAAGGATAACATCAATTTGAATGTTAATTGCCTTGGCGGCGGTATATGATCTTAAAATCCATCAAATAGATGTGAAAACCGCATTTCTAAATGGTGAATTGAAGGAAGAAATTTACATAGAACAACATGAGGATTTTGTGGTTCCAGGAAAATAAAATAAGATGGGTAAACTTGTTAAGTCACTTTATGGACTAAAACAAACACCTAAGCAATGGCATGCAAAGTTTGACCAAACCATGTTGGCAAACGGGTTCAAGATTAACGAATGTGATAAATGTGTTTATATTAAAGACACTCCAAATCACCAAGTCATTGTTTGTTTATATGTGGATGATATGTTGATCATCAGTAGAGATATTTCTGACATAAATGCAACAAAATGAATGCTCGAGAGCAAGTTCGATATGAAAGACCTTGGATTTACAGATGTGATCTTAGGAATAAGAATCCATAGAAATCTATAAGTTAGCATTGTCACAGTCTCATTACATTGAAAAGGTACTTGACAAATTCTAGTATATGGAATTTGGTATTGCCAATATTCCATTGGATGTGAGCTTTGCACTTCAAAAGAATGAAGGTGAAAGTGACTCACAATTGGAGTACGCAAGAGTATTGGGATATTTAATGTATATAATGAATTGTACACGACCAGACATAGCATGCGCTATAAGTAAGTTGAGTCGGTACACGAGTAATCCTAATAAAACTCATTGGATGGCAATGAAAAGAGTTTTGGGGTATCTTAAATACACTGAAGACTACGCTTTGCATTATAATAAATATCCCGCGGTACTTGAAGGATATAGTGATGCAAATTGGATCACCGGATCGAACGAAGTAAAATCCACGAGTGGATATGTATTTACTATCGGTGGATGAGCGGTAAACAGACATGTATTGCTCGCTCTACAATAGAATCTGAATTTATAGCATTGGATAAAGCCGGTGAAGAAGTAGAATAGCTCCAGAATTTCTTGGAAGATATTATTTATTGGCCCAAACCGGTGGCACCAATATGTATACACTGTGATAGCCAAGTGGCAATAGGTAGGGCAGGGAGCATGATGTACAACAGTAAATCTCGTTACATAAAATGGAGACATAATACCATTAGAGAACTTCTCTCTAGTGGAATTATCATTGTTGACTATGTGAAGTCAAAGGATAATGTATTAGATCCACTTACAAAAGGCATATCTAGAGAGGGAGTTGAGAGGACATCTAAGGGAATAGGTTTAAGGCCTAGGACAAGTCAGCATGGTGGTAACTCTACCAAGTAGACTTGAGATCCCAAGAGCTAGGTTCAAGGAGATCAATCAAAGTTGTGTCTGACAGGTTCAACATTGTCAATATACCAACCCATTCTCATGATATAGATAATGTTTAGTAAACAAGGATAAGACTTAAGGTGAAAAGTCTTTTAATGATTATCTAAATTTGGTAGATTTGAACAAATAGTTTAATCTATAGGATTAAATATTTAGAAATCACCTATGTGAGGGCAAAGTGGAAGTTGCTTCAAGGAGAATGTTAGTAAAGGCCTATTCTCTAAGCTCTCATAAAATCGGGACGTGTTCATGCCTGAAAAGAACAAAACTGTGAGAACCAAAAACAGTAAAAGGTTGATTGTGTGACATGTGTTATCTAGGTGTACATCAAAGCTCAACGGTTCAAAGATATCAAATTTGTCGATTGACCGAGTGCATTCGATGCATGTTCACTACGACAAGTTTAAAGGGAAACCTACTTATCCAGATGCAATCAGTCTTTGCTAAATGATCACATGTTTGTCCGTATCTTTCTTAAAAAAATAGCCATTCCTCCTTCCTGTGGGGGGTTATTGGGTTCAAGGTGTATATATGAATGGAAAATGGAGAAAAAATGGTGGAGAAAATAGAGACACCAAATTAGAAAGTTGTAATGCCCCACACTTCGAACTACAAGTAGTCCTAATCTAACCCTGGCTGCCTTTTCTAGATTTGAATCTCAAAATAGGGATATATAGATGAAAAATCATAACATATGCGGAAAACTGTCTGAAATCTTCTGAGTATATCTGAATCATACTAAATCTCAAAAGTCTGATAAAATAAATACTGAAAATATGAATACTAACTCAAAGGTCTAAATCTGAATCTAATAGTCCGATAAGCCTCTACTATCTGAATCTAGAGAGTCACTGGTACAAGCCCCAGCTGACTCGACTATCTGAAATGAGTAAAGATATATCTACTAGTAACTTGGAAATCTGAATAACTAAGCCCTCGAACTATGAGGACTCACCAACTGCAGGGATGTAGATAAGATACTCGAAGATCAATCACACTACTGAGAATGAGTACCTGAACCTACATTATGAGACAATGTAGCACATAGACATATATGTAGATCAGTACTTTGATGATGTACTGAGTATATGGGGGTGTATGCAATAAGTAAATAATATCATCATAGTTTATTAAATCATGCATGCTAAATGTAAATGACTCACGTAAGCTTGAGTAATCTGAAATTTGGAAGTAAAGCATGAATAATAAAACATGTAATCTAAATCTTATGAGTCATCACACTTAGTTCTGAAATCTATAGTTCTGTTCTATTTCCCAAATCACATTGGCTAAGTGAAGTCTGAAAACTTATTCTATGCATCTAAAGGCTTCAAATCAGAGAAAACTGTTTAAGAGTGGGGGACATCTTTTGGGAGGTTCTTCTAACCGACAATACACCATGTGAGCATTCATGGAGTCCCACGACTGGCCTCCATTAGGTAGAGTTGTTCTACCCTTGCCATCGGAATAGAATAATCTAATCTGAGTGATCACAATCTGAGTCATCCACATAGAAGTAGGAATAATCTGATAATCTATACCTATGGTGGCACGTAGTTCTGGGGTATAAAATCGGAGTAACTTACCCAATTCGGTGCTAAATACTACTCCCAATCTTATGCTCAAAATCTTAAGAAATCCACTACAAAATCTAGCACAAGGGTATAAATCTCAAGTCATATAAACAAAGTGGATTCTTTATCTTAGCTTAGGACCAAAAAGGTCAAATCTTTATCTAAAATCTGAAAATAATCTAGTCATGGGGTGCTTATAGCACAAACAATCTTGAAACAACAATTTTTAAATGAGGTCTAAAGACCCAAGCATCAATCTCATGTTGAAACATCTCAAAATTCATACTTGGTAAAGTAACATTCATAAATCATCTTAAAATCTGGAAATTACTGCACAAGGCATAAAAATATGAATAAAGTCATGTAATTCAACTTCTAAATAATGGAAAATCTCAAAATCTTGCAAATAATGATAATGGGTATAAACTCTAGCTTAAAATACATGAAAAATCATATAAATTGCAGTAAATTTGTAATAAAAGTAAAGTTTTGGGCACAAGGATAAAAGATTTATCTTTGCTCAAACCCCACATACCTTAATTGATGATCTTTGATGAAAGGCTTGAATTTTGAATTCCTATTGATGCATTGGAGATGAATTCTTAGTGATCTTGTATTGGGACTCCTTAAATTTGGACTATTTTGGAGAATCAATAGAGGAATTCTGAGTTTCTTGGAGACGAAGTAGGATGAACTAGGGTTTTGCTTTGAGGAGAAAGATGAATAAAACATAAAGTTCTTTGAAATTTGATAAATCTTCTGTTTTTGAACGGATTGGGGGTTGGGTAATCTACCCAAATGCCCTCTTTAACTTTTAAACGGAACTGGAAAACGTACATTTTTTCGAATCTAGGTGGCCACTGCGACGCGCCACAATCGCAGTGGCTCACTGGAAAAAGAACGAGTGGGAATTGGGTTCCCTCCATAATGCGCCACCATCGCGGAGCCCTTAAGTTTGCCATTTCGACCACTGGCGCTTCGCGCCAGTATCTGTCACGCCCCAAAATCCCATCGGACCGGACTGGCACCCGAAGCCGAGAAGGCCCGGGAGAACCCGTTCAATACCTATACTTTCACATTTACATTACTTATGAAAATTAGAAATTTGGGCAGCACTTCGTTGCATATAGAAGGATCTAATTACCTGTATCAGCACAACACGCACAAATATATATATATATATAATACTTGGCCGTCGGGGCCACCACATATACAGATATAACATCACTATATAAACTTCCATGACTTTACCCTTCCTTATGTCTACAAAGCCTCTGGGATATACATGACATAACTAGGGTCGGGACAAACCCCCGCCCACACATGACTCCTGTACAATAACAAAACATAAGGAACCGACTCGGAAAGCTCCGAAGCAAATTGGAGCTCACCAACAATAGCTGTATGGCCTGGCTCCTACTTGTGCGGTGTATGAGCTGAGGTACCTGTGCCTGCAGCATGAAATGCAGGTCCCCGTGGGGGACGTCAGTACGAAATATGTACTGAGTATGTAAAGCTGTAGATAATCACATATGATATAGGAGCTTAATAGAAATCAGAAACAAGTGAATAAATCGTAATAGGAGTGGACCACACTTACTAGAACTTGTGACAACCTGTACATTGCATTTATTCAATCACTTTACCTTCGTTCTTATCGTCTTTGTAATCATTACTGTACTGTACTGTGACCATTAGGCTGCCTCCAGTACATATCAACTGGGATCGACCCATGCTAGGCTTATGCCCCTGGGATACCACCCATAAACACATAAATAGGGATCGACCCATGCTAGGCTTATGCCCCTGGGATACCACCCGATAAGAGAGAATTTCCATCACTTAGTTCAATTAATCTTTGAGATTGTTATTTCGGTCGCCACCACATTTTTGATACTTTGAAACAATGATACATCAATAGGAACCAAGTAATAGACCTTCTATACAATAACAATGTAATAAAGACTCATTGGTACATCAACAATGTGTTTCAGAATCATCAATATTACAACAATGAAATAGGAGCCTTTTGGTATATCAATGAAACATTTTGACACTTTATAGGATGGAAACAACTTCGTTGGTAACGTAGAACAATACATGTTTTTGGACAACCTCGGAATCTTACTTGATGGAACATTGGTGTTTTCATGCCAAAGAACATTGTTAGAGTATGCTTTACATACCTTGATATAACCACTTCAATACAAGTCCAACTTGACTTCCCGTACTCTTCGAACACTTATCTACAATAAGTCATTTGTGGCAAACTAGTATTAGCAACCAAACCTTACCATTTAGGTATTAACTTCACCAAATAATGTCTAGGAAGTAATCCTTTAACTCATCAATAAGAGTGCTACATACATCCTCTTATACTCTTATTACATTCACATATCATGCATTTTCATGCAATATCCCTCAACATCACTCTTAGCCTTTATTTCCCCTCTTAATCACCATCCAATACCAACATGATCACTAGGCATACATAACCACTAATATAATGATATATCACCGCAATTCATCCTCCATAATCCAATACAACAACTTCCATAATTTACTACAACAATTTATACAAAACAATTCATAACTATGTTTCTAGTTATCTTCCAACATCAAGACAATACTCATAATCCTTTATCAATACTTATTCAAGGATAAGAATCAAGAATAAACAATATTCATACCTTAACAATGAACTCTTGTATTTAGAATCCTCCTTACATAACCATGGGGTGCTTCTCGAAGCTTTCGAGATGGTGAACACAACTACGGAACCAATTCGAATTTTCTACGGTTGAATCACAAAATATTTGAAGTTGAAATTAGGCTAGGGTTTCACCTTCTCTTAATAATTGGATGATATATGATATATATGAGGCTAAGTGTATGATTATAAAGGCCAATTTTCGTCCAAGAGGTAATAGAAAATGACTATTTTGCCCTAAAAATTTAAATAAATCCGAATCTGTCCCCAGTGGACAGTTTTGACAGGCTGAAGTAAATCGATCATAACTCTTTGCTCCGGTATCGGATTTGGGTGAAACCAATTGCATTGGAAAGATAATTCAAAGGTATTTCATTTTCATATAAAGTATACCACCCAGTTCTTCCTGTACAAGGAGTTATGGTCGTTTAAAATTGACCCAAAAATCTGTCCCAAAATTCTGTTTTTTTTTTGATAGGCTGTAGTAAAACGGGTATAGCTCCTTACTCAGACATTGGATTTAGATGAAACCAATTTCATCGGAAAGAAGACTCTCGGATATTTTCGTCGATATATAGAAGCTCACACAGTTCTTTTTGTACAAGGAGTTATGATCGTCTAAAGTTGATCCAAAAAAACAATTGCCTAGCTGCAGAAATTTTCCTGGAGATTTACTGTTCACAGGCTTCCCGGCCACCATTTTGAAATTTCGAATGTGGTCGCTTATATGAAATACTCCTCTGTTTTGGGCAAACTTTATATCGTTGAAAAGCTTATTCCAATACCTACACATACAACTATTGACGGGATACTTTCGAACACCATAAACTTAATTTAACCCATACGCAAGCCTTTAGGACTCCATATAATTGCGATAAGTGTACGAAAAAATTTATGGGGTGTTACAGTATCGCGGAGTGACACTGGAAATTGCCAAACGGGAAATTGGGCCTCTCCGCGATGCACCAAAATTGCGGAGTCTCACTGGAAATTGACAATTATGATTTTACGTTTCTCCGTGACGCTCTAAGGATCCAAATCATGGTGTTTTACGACTGGAACTTAAAATAGCCATAACTTCATACCCGGTTATCGAATTTAGGGGAATCTTATATCGTTGGAAATCTAATTCAATTTGCTACTCCATGGAAAGTCCAAATCTAAAGAATTCCACATGAAATAAACATCACTCATTCTAGAAGCTATTCCTTATCATTTTCGAGATGAGTTTAGGCTAGGAAAAATTGTGGGGTATTATAATATCTCCCCCTTGGGAACATTTGTCCTTGAATGTAGATAGTTAAGCTGAAATTTTTTAGTAATCTAAGAATATAAGATAGCATGCACAACTGAAGTGAACTGAGCAACTGAATCTAAATTATTCTAAGCTTTTGAGTAATTCTATGAGTTCATGAACTTACATGAGGACAACTATATTGTTGAATGTATGATTAGAAAAGAACTGGATTAAGAAAGAGTAGTACCTTCAGCTAGATCTGAGTTTGAGAAGAAGAGGTGAGGGTACTTGGCTCGCATGTCTACTTCTGTTTCCCAAGTAGCGCCCTCAACCGACTGATTCCGCCAAAGAACTTTGACCAAGGGAACTGCTTTGTTCTTAGTCTACGGATTTGATGGTCTAAAATCTCAACTGGAATATCTTCGTATGAAATGTTGTTCTAAATATCTGAGCTTTCTATAGGAACTACAATGGTAGAGTCATTGATACTCTTCTTAAGCATAGAGACGTGGAATACGGGATGAATAGCTGACAAGTCTGCAGGCAACTCAACCTCATAAGCTACCTTCCCAACACGACTCAGAATTTTATAAGGGCCAATATACCGGGGACTAAACTTCCCCTTCTTGCCAAATCTCTTCACCCCTTTCATGGGTGAAATGTTCAAATACAAAAAATCACCAACTTCAAATTCAAGGTCATTTCTTCTCATATCTGCATAGTATTTCTGACGACTCTGGGTTGTTTTTAATCTTTCTCTAATCAACTTAACTTTCTCCATGGCCTCAAACACTGCATCAGGCCCAAGCAAAGTGGCCTCACCCACTTCAAACCAACCTATGGGTGATCTACATCTCCTTTCATAAAGAGCCTCAAATGGAGCCATTTGAATGCTAGCATGATAACTGTTATTATAAACGAACTCAATCAATGGCAATTGTTCATCCCAACTACCCTTGAAATCAAGAGCACATACCCTCAACATATCTTCTAAAGTTTGGATGGTCCTCTCTGCCTGACCATCTGTCTGAGGCTGGAAAGCTGAACTAAGATGGACTTGGGTACCAAGACCCTTCTGAAAAGCTCTCCAAAACTGGGAAGTAAACTGAGTACCCCTATCTGAAATGATAGACAAGGGGACTCCATGCAATTTGACTAACTATGGGATATATAACTTAGCATAATCATCAGTTATATAAGACGTGTGAACTGGCAAGAAATGCGCTGACTTAGTTAATCTGTCTATAATGACCCAAATCGAATCATGGTGATGACGCGAATGTGGTAAACCTATCACAAAATCCATATTCACCTCTTCCCACTTCCAAGTGGGAATACCAGACTCTTGCAATGTACCACCAGGTCTTTGGTGCTCTACCTTAACCTGTTGACAAGTTGCACACTTAGCTACGAACTCTGCTATATTTCTCTTCATACTATTTCACCAATAGATTTTTCGTAAGTCGCGGTACATCTACCTGGATAAATAGAATACCGCACACCATGCACTTCTGCCATAACTCACTGCCTCAAATTATCAACACATAGTACAAAAAATCTACTTTGGTACCTCAACACACCATCTCCCCCTAGATAGAAAACCTCTACCTTTTGGTGTTTAACTAACTCTTTCAGTTTGACCAAACTAGAATCCATATCTTGTTTCTCTTTCACTTCCAAAACTAGGAAAGATTCGGAACTACTCTGAACCCAAACATTACCCTTAGCTGAATCAACTAACCTAACACCTAATTTAGCCAAACGATGAACTTGGTACATCAATAGATTCTACCAATAGATTTTTCGTAAGTCATGGTACATCTTGGCAGCACCTGGATGAATAGAATACCGCACACCATGCGCTTATTCCATAATACACTACCTCAAATCATCAATATATGGTACACACAATCTACTTTGGTACCTCAACACACTATCTCCCCCTTGAGAGAAAACCTCTACCTTTTGTTCTTTAACTAACTCTTTCAGTTTGACCAAACTAGAATCCATATCTTGTTTCTCCTTTACTTCCAAAACTAGGGAAGATTCGAAACTACTCTGAACCCAAACATTAGCCTTAGCTGAATCAACCAACCTAACACCCAATCTAGCCAAACGATGAACTTCTCAAGCTAACTCTTTCTTATCATTCTCTACATGATCAACACTGCCTATAGACAACCTACTAAGGGCATCTTCCACTACATTGGCCTTGCCCGAAAGATACAACACACTCATATCATAGTCCTTCAACAACTCCAACCACCTTCTCTGACGGAGATTCAAATCCCTCTACGTAAACACATACTGCAAGCTTTTGTGGTCCGCAAACACATTAAGATGCACACCATATAGATAATGTCTCCAGATTTTCAAAGAAAACACCACAACAGCTAATGCGAGATCATGGGTTGGGTAATTCTTTTCATGAGGCTTCAACTGTCTCGAGGCATAGGCTATGACCTTACCTCTCTGCATCAACACACAATCCAAAACAACTCTAGAGGAATCAAAATAAGCAACAAAGTTGTCTGTACCATCAGGTAATGCTAGAACTAGGGCTGAAATAAGTCGAGTCTTCAACTCCTGAAAACTCTTCTCGAAAAAATCTGACCATTAGAACCTCACTTTCTTTTAGGTCAATCTAGAAATAGGAGATGCAATAGAAGAGAAACCTTCAACAAAACAACGGTAATAACCAGCTAGACCTAAGAAACTCCTAATGTCTGTCGGAGAGATAGGTCTAAGCCAATTTCTTACAGCTTTTGTCTTTTGGGGATCAACTCTAATACCATCGGCGAAAATAATATGACCAATAAAGGCTACTGATCCTAGCCAAAATTTGCATTTGCTGAATTTGGCGAATAATTGATGATCTCTAAGAGTTTGCAAGACAACTTTTAGATGATCTACATGGGAATCCTCACTACGAAAGTACACAGGGATATCATCTATGAATACTATGATAAACATGTCTAAATACTGTTTGAACACTCGATTCATGAGTTCAATGAAAGCTACTGGGCATTAGTTAGCCAAAAGACATGACTAGAAACTCAAAATGACCATAACGGGTTCTGAAAGTTGTCTTTGGAATATCACATTCCCTTACTTTAAGTTTATGATAGCTGAATCTAAGGTCTATCTTTGATAAATAACTTGCACCTTGCAATTGATTAAACAGGTCATCAATTCTAGAAAGAGGATATTTTTTCTTGACTGTAAATTTATTCAACTGACGGTAGTCAATGCACATGCGCAAAGAACCATCTTTCTTTTGCACGAATAGGATAGGAGAACCCCATAGAGAAATACTAGGCCTTATTAAACCTTTATCTAAAAGATCCTAGAGTTTCTCTTTCATCTCCTTAAGCTCTGCAGGAGCCATACGGTAAGGAGGAATAGACATAGGCTGAGTATCTAGGAGAAGGTCAATACCAAATTCTATTTTCCTATCAGGAGGTACCCCTGGATAATCTTCAGGAAAGACATCAGGAAACTCGTTAACCACTCGAATGGACTGAAGTGTTAGAGTTTCAGACTTTGTGTCCTTGACTCAAGCTAGATGATAAATGAAACCTTTGGATATCAACTTTCTGGCCTTAAGGTAAGATATGAAATGACTATTGGGAGACACTGAATTACCTGACCACTCAAAGACTGGATCATCTTAAAACTGAAACTTCACCACTCGGGTGCGGCAATCTATAGAAGCATAATAAGAATGAAGCCAATCCATACCCAGAATAAGATCAAAATCAACTATGTTTAAATCTATCAGGTCTGCTAACATGACTTTATGAAGGACGGTGATAGGACACTTTTTATAAATCTATTTGGCAACAACTGACTCACCTACTGGAGTAGAAATAAAGAAAGGCTCAGGGATCTTTTCAGAACTTATCTCAAAATTCACAGCAACTAATGGGGTCACATAAGAGAAGCTCGACCCAGGGTCTAACAACACATAAACATTAAAATGAAAGACACGAAGCATACCAGTCACACCATCGAGTGAATCCTCCTGTTCCTGGCGGGATGACAAAGCATAAAATAGATTTTGGCGTTGACCGCCACTGGTACTAGATGATGCTCCCTGAAGAGGAGCTGGGCTACCTAAAAGAGCTGGTGCACTATTACCCTGAGTTCGGGGATGAACATCTCTATTTCCCCACCTAATATGTGGACACTCTTTGATTTTGTGACCCTTCTGGCCATAACCATAATAATTTTTCTGACCCCATAAATATTTACCTCCATGATTCTTACCGCAATTAGCACATGGGGATTGATTAGGCTTATTACTCACACTATTCTGAGATCTGGACATAGAAGACTTACCCCACTGTTCTTGCCTATTTTTAGGTGCAGGAGCACTGGTTAAAGAAGGTGCAGGCATGGATGAATAATTCTAAAACTGCAAATAATTTTCTCCTCCAGACCTATCCTGACCATGATCAAACTGCCCTGTTCTAGCCCTCTTATTCACTCTCTTTCCTTCATTTTTCCTGCCTTAATCTGCTGAGCATGAATCATCAATCTAGAAAGGTCCATGTCCCTATTAAGCATAGCAGTCCTACACTCCTTAACTACCATCCCAGACACACCGGTCATAAACTTACTCATGCTTGACCTAGGGTCAGAAATCTGGTCAGGGGCATACTTAGACAACTAGTTGAACTTGAGGCAATACTCCTTCACTGTCATAGATCCCTGCCTCAGGTTCATGAACTCTTCTATCTTAGCTTCCCTTATCTCAAGTGGGAAGAACTTGTCTAAAAACGCATCCTGAAATATTTGCCAATTCATGGGAGCTGCATTCTCCCCTCTACTCTTCTTTCATATCACTACCCAATCATAAGAAATATCCTTAAGCCTATAGGATGCCAATTCTACTTTTTTTTCCTAAAAAACATGCATAATTTGGGTGCTCTTATTCACCTCATCAAGATAAAGTTGTGGGTCCTCACTTGCCTTTGACCAAAAGATATCTGGCGGGTTCATTCTCATGAAATCTCAAATTCTGGATATGGCTAAATCCCCATCCTATTGAGGTGTGACTGCAGCCTGACAGTTTCCTTAAATATTAGTTGTCACAACTTGGGCTAGCGCCTGAAAGACAGCCCAAAACTCTGCATGTGACACATTCTCATTCAAAGAATATGTGGGCTGAGGTGGTTGGTTATCATTTCTGTGGGCGTTATCTCGACAAGGAGGCATTTTATGTCTCGTGAAATCATGAGTTAGAAGTATATAAAGATAATGAATGCATGATATATCATGAAAGAAGAGATGATTTCCTAAAATTCTCCATATCCTCTTGCTCATAGATGTGGCGTGCTTCACACCGATGATCAAGACTCTATGTAATGCGACTTGTCTGACTCCCTAGGAATCTCTAAACCTTAGGCTCTGATACCAAATTTGTTATGCCCCAAAATCTGGTTCCCAGGACGCCACACGGTGCTTCAAACTACAAGTAGTCCTAAGCTAACTCTGGCTGCCTTTTCTAGATCTGAATCTCAAAATAGAGAAATTTAGATGAAAAATCATAACATATGATAAAAAATGTCTGAAATCTTCTGAGTATAAATGAATCATACTAAATCTCAAAAGTCTGATAAAACAAATGCTGAAAATTAGAATACTAACTCAAAGGTCTAAATATTAATCTAATAGTCCAACAAGCCTCTACTATCTGAATCTAGAGAGTCACTGGGACAGGCCCCAGCTAACTCGACTGTCTAAAATGAGTAAGACATATCTACCAGTAACTTGGAAATCTAAATAACTAAGCCTCAAACTATGAGGACTCACCAACTGTAGGGATGTAGATAAGATGCTCGAAGATCAATCGCGCTGATGAGACTGAGCACCTGAACCTACATTATGAGACAATGTAGCACATAAACATATATGTGTATCAGTACTTTGATGATGTACTGAGTATATGGGGGTGTATGCAATAAGTAAATAATATTATCACAGTTTATAAAATCATGCATGCTAAATATAAATGACTCATGTAAGCTTGAGTAATCTGAAATCTGGAAGTAAAGCATGAATAATAAACCATGTAATCTAAATCTTGTAAGTCATCACACTTAGTTCTGAAATCTATAGTTCTGTTCTATTTCCCAAATCACATAGGCTAAGTAAAGTCTGAAAACTTATTCTGTGTATCTAAAGGCTTCAAATCAAACAAAATTGTTTAAGAGTGGGGGACATCTTTTGGGAGGTTCTTCTAACCGACAATACACCATGTGAGCATCCATGGAGTCCAACGACTGGCCCCCGTTAGGTAGAGCTGTTCTACCATTTCCATCAGAATAGAATAATCTAATCTGAGTGATCACAATCTGAGTCATCCACATAGAAGTGGGAATAATCTGATAATTTATACCTATGGTGGTACATAGTTCTGGGGTATGAAATTGGAGTAACTTACCCACCTCGGTGCTAAATACTAATCCCAATCTTATGCTTAAAATTTTAAGAAATTCACTTCAAAATCTAGCACAAGGGTTTACAAGAAAACCAATTATGCTCTTTTCTTTCTTTAAATCTCAAGTCATATAAACAAAGTGGATTCTTTATCTTAGCTTAGGACCAAAAAGGTCAAATCTTTATCTAAAATCTCAAAATAATCTAGTCATGGGGTGCTTATAGCACAAACAATCTTGAAATAACAATCTTTAAATGAGATCTAATGACCCAAGTATCAATCTCATGTTGAAATATCTCAAAATTCATACTAGGTAATGTAACATTCATAAATCATCTTAAAAGCTAGAAATTATTGCAGAAGACATAAAAATATGAATAAAGTTATGTAATTCAACTTCTAAATCATGGAAAATCTCAAAATCTTGAAAATAATGATAATGGGTATAAACCCTAACTTGAAATACATAGGAAATCATATAAATTACAGTAAATTTATAATAAAAGTAAAGTTTTGGGCACAAGGATGAAAGATTTATCCTTGTTCAAACCCCACATACCTTAATTGAGGATCTTTGATGAAAGTCTTGAATCTTGGATACCAATTGATGCTTTGGAGATGAATTTTTAGTGTTCTTGTATTGGGAATCCTTAAATTTGGACTATCTTGGAGAATCAATAAAGGAATTCTGAGTTTCTTGGAGAGAAAGTATGATGAACTAGGGATTTGCTTTGAGGAGAAAGATGAATAAAGCATAAAGTGCTTTGAAATTTGATAAATCTTCCGTTTTTGGATGGATTGGGGGTTGGGTAATTTACCCAAATGCCCTCTTTAACTTTTAAACGGAATTAGAAAACATACATTTTTCCTAATTTGGGTGGCCATTGCGACGCGGCACAATTTTGGTGGCTCACTGGAAAAAGGAAGAGTGGGAATTAGGTTCCCTCCATGATGCGCCACCATCGCGGAGCCTTTAAGTTTGCCGTTTCGACCACTGGCGCGACGCGCCAGTATCGCGGAGTGACACTGGAAATTTCCAAATTGGAAATTAGGCCTCTCTGCGATGCGCCAAAATTGAGAAGTCTCACTGGAAATTGACAATTATGATTTTACGTTTCTCTGCGATGCGCTAAGAACCCAAATAACGGTATTTTATGACTGGAGCTTAAAATAGCCATAACTTCATACCCGGTTATCGTATTTTGACGAATCTTATATCGTTAGAAAGATAATTCAATTTACTACGCCATGGAAAGTCCAAATCTAAAGAATTCCATACGAAATAAACATCACTCATTCTAGAAGCTACTCCTTGTCATATTCGGGATGAGTTTAGGCTAGGCAAAATCGTGGGGTATTACAAAAGTGTACTCTTAAATTGGAAAGTTAACTAATTCTCCCACATTGGTGGGAGAAGGGAACTTTGAAGTATTTTTTATAAGGAACACTAACTCCACATGGATAGTGAGGCAAGAACAAAGTGGTGCCTCGTGCTATCATCGGCATCTCTCGCTCGACTCGACTCGGCTTCGTCTTTGGGTTCAAATTTAGATTTATCAAATGATCGATCGATGAGATCTATTTTTTTAGATGAATTTTATTTGAAACTTGTGTTACAAAAGAAAAACTTAACCCAAAAATCTGATATAATTATTATTATCTAAGTGCGGGCGCAATTTTGACGTCGTGCAAATGCATACGCAATGCATCATAAAGGGATGCGACCCTTCAAGGTAAAAGGCACACTGTTTTGCACTGTAGGGTGACCTGCGGGCATAGATGCAGCACAGGTACGTGACTTTTGGACGCAGATGTAGCGCAAAAGCTACTGGAAATTACAAAACGTCACCTGTGGTCGCAGATCAGGCACAGGTCCAGCACAAACTGGGCGCAGGGACGTGACTGCTACTGAATAGGTTCCTTTCTGCTGAACCAATGCATCCTCTCTGAAAGGACATATTTAAGGCTATAAATACCTGATATATTCCTCAGGTATAGATATGATTTTTGACAGCAAAACCACTCCTCTTCTATACATAATCTCTGTGTGATCATTAAGTTGTTGAGTGAGTTCGAGGAATCCAACAATTTGAGGTACCTCTATTGTTTAGATTGAAAGCCATTTTATCCTGGGAGAAAGATTCCACGACGTCGGGTACAGTGAGGGGAATTATTTCTTAAGGACACTCCATAAAGTCGGGGGACTTGGCTTTACATTTTTGTTTCATCTCATTTCTGAAAAAAAAATAACACACTTCTTGGATAGATTACTTTTAATCTTGTGTTGAAGGTGTTAAGGAACTTCATAAGTGTTCTTGTCTTAGAATTGAACTTGTGTTGAAGTTGTTGTTGCCTATATACAGATTCTTGAACCCAAAAACATTGAAAATAACAATCTTAAGGAATGATCTTTCGGAATCTGTATTGCTTGTTTTCTGGATAGTAATGCTTTAAGCTTTATACTCCGTTAGAACTTAACTAGTGATTTGAAGACATAAAATCTTCATCACAAGTTAAATACCACTCGGTTGATAATTGAAAGTCATAAAAACTTCATCGTCAAACTAGAAACAAGAGGTGTTTAAAGTTGTTGTAACTTTTTAATAAGTATTTCGATATACTAAAGGTATTATCTTGTGGTGACAGGAAAATGATGACTGATAGTCAAATGCATGATGTTGGAATGACTATAGCGGTAACTAGTATTGCCACGACTAGTCGTACTA
This sequence comes from Capsicum pubescens, assembly GCA_030864215.1. Lineage (NCBI taxonomy): Eukaryota > Viridiplantae > Streptophyta > Magnoliopsida > Solanales > Solanaceae > Capsicum > Capsicum pubescens. Next base: position 105,059,055 of record CM061543.1, read on the forward strand.
ATACTTCGCAAGCTATGGCACCGACGGAGAAATCCAAAAAGTTTGCAGGTATTGACTTTAAGAGATGGCAGCAGAAAATATTCTTCTACCTCATAACTCTTTGTCTTCAAAGGTTCACATTTGAGGAAGCTTTGGAGGTTCCCAAGGGAACCTCTGAACAAGAGCAATTTGTGATTATAGAGACTGGGAAACACTCAAAATTTCTTCACAGGAATTACATCTTGAGTGGTCTCCAAGATGACCTCTACAATGTGTATAGCGGAACAAAGACTGCGAAAGAGTTATGGGGAGCGCTAGAACAGAAGTACAAGACAGAGGATGCCGGAACTAAAAAGTTCTTCGTTGTAAGATTCCTGGAGTATAAAATGATAGACAACAAGTCTGTTGTTTCCCAAGTGCAGGAACTGCAAGTGATATTCATGATCTCCTTGCGGAAGGTATGATTTTAACAAATATTTTTGTTGAACAGTTTAAGCATGTTCTTAGTATTCACATAACCTTTGTTGTAGGTTTGATTGTGAATGAAGTATTTCAAGTAGCAGCAATAATAGAGAAGCTACCACCTATGTGGAAAGACTTTAAGAAATATTTGAAACATAAACATATGGAGATGTCAGTCGAAGACCTGATTGTATGACTACGCATTAAAGAAGATAATAAGGCTGCAGAAAGAAGGTCAAAAGGCAATTCTGTAATGAATGGATCTAATATTGTAGAAGATGGCCAAAACAATTCTAAAAAGCAAAAGAAAGATGGAAATAAAAGCAATCAACCCAAGAAGAAATTCAAGGGAAAGTGCTTCAACTGTGGAAAGATTGGCCACAAGTTTACAAATTATCGTGCTGCAAAGAAAAAGAAAAAGAAGAACCAAGCAAATTTGGCTGAGTCCAAGCAAAAAATAGATGATCTATATGTTATGCTTTCTGAATGTAACTTGGTGGGAAATTCTCATGAATGGTGGATGGATTATGGTGCCACCCACCATGTTTGTGCTAATAAGGAGTTGTTTTCGATGTTCGCTCCGGCTCAAGTAAAAGAAAAGATCTACATGGAAACCTCTGCTACTACAAAGGTAGAAGGAATAGGAAGAGTGTGCTTGAAGATGGCAAACTCTTACTTACTTGAGTCTTACGATTTGTGGCATGAACGATTACGCCATGTTAATCACAAAACTTTGCAAAAACTGATTAACTTAGAAGATTTGCCAAACTTTGAGCACAATAAATCAAAGTGTCAAACGTGTGTGGAATCAAAGTATTCTAAGCATCTGTATAAGTCCATTGAAAGGAATTCCAACCCCTTAGACTTAATACATACTGACATTTGTGTTATGAAGTCAACACCTTCACGTGGTGGGAAAAAGTATTTCATAACTTTTATTGACGATTGCACTATATATTGTTATGTCTACATGCTAAATAGTAAGGATGGAGCAATAGATGCATTTAGGCAATACAAAACTGAAGTTGAAAATCATTTTGAGAAAAAGATCAAAAGTATAAGAAGTGATAGGGGTGGAGAATATGAATCTTCCTTCGCCAAAATATGTGTAGAGAATGGAATTGTCCATCAAACTACAACCCCGTATTCACCTCAATCTAATGAAATTGTCAAAACAAAAAACCAAACTTTGAAGGAAAGGATGAATGCCTTACTTATAAGTTCAGGTTTACTGCAAAGCTTGTGGGGTGAGGTTATCCTTATAGCCAACCGAATACTCAATAGAGTTGCCCATAGTAAGACACAATCAATTCCATATGAAAATAGAAAGAAAGGAAACCCAACTTGAAATACTTCAAAGTGTGGAGGTGTCTAGCAAAGGTCTAAGTTCCTATGGCAAAAAGGGTTAAGATAGGACCTAAGATAGTGGACTGAGTGTTCATAGGATATGCTAAAAGTAGTAAAGCATGTCGGTTTTTATTTCATAAATCCAAACATCTGGATATTAATAAAAATACAGTAATTAAATCAGATAATGTTGAATTCTTTGAAAACATGTATCCTTATAAAACTAGACATGAATAGTCTAGTGGGGGGTCCAAACGACCTCGAGATAAACCAGGTGAGAATGTACATAATGATGAGAATCCAAGATGTAGTAAACGTCAAAGAATGTCAACTTTGTTTGGATCAGATTTTGTAATATTTCTCTTAGAAAATGAGCCTCAAACATTTAAGAAAGTGATAGCGTCTTTGAACTCATCATTTTGGAAAAAGGCAGTCGATAGTGAGATTGATTCAATCTTAAGCAACCATACATGGGAGTTGGTTGATCTTCCACCAGTAAACAAACCTTTTGGTTCTAAATGGATCTTCAAAAGGAAAATAAATGTGAATTACTTTGATATATACTCGTCAGCAACAAGGATAACGTCGATTTGAATGTTAATTGTCTTGGCGGTAGTATATGGTCTTGAAATCCATCAAATGGATGTGAAAACCGCATTTCTAAATGGAAAATTAGAGGAAGAAATTTACATGGAACAGTCTGAGGGTTTTGTGGTTCCAGGAAAAGAAAATAAGGTGTGTAAACTTGTTAAGTCACTTTATGGACTAAAATAAGCACCTAAACAATGGCATGCAAAGTTTGACCAAATCATGTTGGCAAATGGGTTCATGATTAATGAATGTGATAAATATGTTTATATTAAAGACACTCCAAATTACTAAGTCATTGTTTGTTTATATGTTGATGATATGTTGATCATTAGTAGAGACATTTCTGACATAAATGAAACAAAATAAATGCTCAAGAGCAAGTTCGATATGAAAGACCTTGGAGTTGTGGATGTGATCTTAGGAATAAGAATACATAGAACTTCGCAAGGGTTGGCATTGTCCTAGTCTCATTACACTAAAAATGTACTTGACAAATTTAAGTATATGGAATTTGGTATTGCCAAGACTCCATTGGATGTGAGCTTTGCACTTTAATAAAATGAAGGTAAAAGTGACTCACAATTGGAGTACGCAAGAGTATTGGGATGTTTAATGTATATAATGAACTGTACACAACCAGACATAGCATGCACTATAAGTAAGTTGAGTCGGTACATGAGTAATCCTAATAAAACTCATTGGATGGCAATGAAAAGAGTTTTGGGGTATCTTAAATACACTCAAAACTATGCTTTGCATTATAATAAATATCCCGAGGTACTTGAAGAATACAGTGATGCAAATTGGATCACCGGATCGAACAAAGTAAAATCCTTGAGTGGATATGTATTTACTATCGGTGGAGGAGTGGTCTCTTGAAAATCTTCCAAACAGACATGTATTGCTCTCTCTACAATAAAATCTGAATTTATCGTATTTTATAAAGCTGGTGAAGAAGCAGAATGGCTCTGAAATTTGTTGGAAGATATTCCTTATTTGCCCAAACCAGTTTCACTAGTATGTATACACTGTGATAGCCAAGCGACAATAGGTAGGGCAGAGAGCATGATGTATAACGATAAATCTTGTCACATAAGATAGAGACATAATACCGTTAGAGAACTTCTCTCTAGTGAAATTATCACTGTTGACTATGTGAAGTCAAAGGATAATGTATTAGATCCATTTACAAAATGCCTATCTAGAGAAGAAGTTGAGAGGACATCCAAGGGAATAGGTTTAAGGCCTAGGACAAGTCAGCATGGCGGTAACTCTACCTAGCAGACTGGAGATCCCAAGAGCTAGGTTCAAGGAGATCAAACAAAGTTGTGTCTGACAGGTTCAATATTGTTAATATACCAACCCATTCTCATGATGTAGATAATGTTTAGTAAACAAAGATAAGCCTGAAGGTGAAAAGTCTTTTAATGATTATCTAAATTTGGTAGATTTGACCAAATAGTTTAATCTATAGGATTGAACGCTTATAAATCACCTATGTAAGGGAAAAGTGGAAGCCCCTTCAAGGAGAATGTTAGTAAAGGCCTATTCTCAAAGATCTTAGAAAATCGGGATGTGTTCATGGCTAAAAAGAACAAAACCATGAGAACCATAAATAGTAAAAGGATGGTTGTGTGACATGTGTTGTCTAGGTGTACATCAAAGCTTGACGGTTCAAAGATATCAAATCTACAGATTGACCGAATGCATCTGATGCATGTTCACTATGGAAAGTTCAAAGGGAAACCTACTTATCCAGATGCAATCAGTCTTTGCTAAATGATCTCATGCTTATCCATATCTTTCTTCCAAAGATAGTCATTCCCCATTTATGTGGGGAATTATTGGGTTCAAGGTGTATATGTGAATGGAAAATGGAGGGAAAAGGGTGGAGGAAAGATAGACACCAAATTATAAATTGTACGATTAAATTGGAATGTTCACAAATTCTCCCATATTGGTAGGAGAAGGCAACTTTAGAGTGTTTTTAATAAGAAACCCTAACTCAACATGGATAGTGAGGAAAGAACAAGGTGGTGCCTCGTGCCTTCTTCATCATTGGTCACTCGGCTCGACTTCGACTTTGGATTTGGATTTGGATTTATCAAATGATTTATCGATGAGATCTATCTTTTTAGATGAATTTTATTTGAAACTTGTGTTACAAGTGAAAAACTTAATCTAAAAATCTGATATAATTATTTTTCCCCAAGTGCAAGCGTAATTTTGACGCCAGGCAAATGCATACGTAATGCATCACGAAGGGATGGGACCCTTCGAGGTAAAAGGCACACTATTTCGCACTGTAGGATAACCTGCGGGGGTAGATGCAGCGTAGATACGCGACCTATGGGCGCAGATGTAGCGCAGAAGCTACTGGAAATTATGAAACATCACATGCGGCCACAAATCAAGTGCAGGTCCAGCATAGACTGGGCGCAGGGATGTGACTGCTACTGAATAGGTGCCTTTCTGTTAAACCAATGCATCCTTTCTGAAAGGACATATTTAAGGCTATAAATACCTGATATATTCCTCAGGTATAGATATGATTTTTGACAGCAAAACCACTCCTCTTCTATACAAAATCTCTGTGTGATCATTAAGTTGTTGAGTGAGTTCGAGGAATCCAACAATTTGAGGTACCGCTATTGTTCAGATTGAAAGCCATTTTATCCTGGGAGAATGATTCCACGACGTCGGGTACAGTGAGGGGAATTATTCCTTAAGGACACTCCATAAAGTCGGGGGACTTGGCTTTACATTTCTATTTCATTTCATTTCTGAAAAAAAATAACACACTTCTTGGATAGATTACTTTTAATCTTGTGTTGAAGGTGTTAAGGAACTTCATAAGTCTTCTTGTCTTAGACTTGAACTTGTGTTGAAGTTGTTGTTGCCTATATACAGATTCTTGTACCCTAAAAATTTAAAAATAACAATCTTAAGGAATAATCTTTCTGAATCTGTATTGTTTGTTTTTTGGATATTAAAGCTTTAAGCTTTCTACTCCGTTTGAACTTAACTAGTGATTTGAAGACATAAAATCTTCATCACAAGTTAAAGATCACTCGATTAACGATTGGAAGTCATAAAAACTTCATCGTTAAACTAAAAACAAGAGGTATTTAAAGTTGCTGCAACTTTTTAATAAGTATTTCGATATACTAAAGGTACTATCTTATGGTGACGAGAAAATGATGACTGATAGTCAAATGCATGATGTTGGAACGACAATGGAGGCAACTAGTATCGCCACGACGAGTCGTACTAATGCTCCACAAGCTATGGCACCGGCAGAGAAACCTAGAAAGTTCGCGGGTATTGACTTTAAGAGATGGCAGCAGAAAATATTCTTCTACCTCACAACTCTTTGTCTTCAAAGGTTTGCGTTTGAGGAAGCTCCGAGGTTCCCAAGGAAACCTCTGAACAAAAGTGCTTTGTGATTATGGAGGCTTGAAAACACTCAAATTTTCTTTGCAGGAATTACATCTGGAGTGGTCTCCAAGATGACCTCTACAATGTGTATAGCGGAACAAAGACTGCGAAAGAGTTATGGGGAGCGCTAGAACGGAAGTACAAGACAGAGGATACTGAAACTAAAAATTTCTTCATTGCAAGATTCCTGGAGTATAAAATAATAGACAATAAGTTTATTTTTTCCCAAGTACAGGAACTGCAAGTGATCATTCATGATCTCCTTGTGGAAGGTATGATTTTAAAAAATACTTTTGTTGAACAGTTTAAACATGTTCTTAGTATTCACATAATCTTTTTTGTAGGTTTGATTATGAATGAAGCATTTTAAGTAGCATCAATAATAGAGAAGCTACCACCTATGTGGAAAGACTTCAAGAACTATTTGAAACATAAACGTAAGGAAATGTCAGTCGAAGACCTGATTGTACGACTACGTATTGAAGAAGATAATAAGGTTGTGTAAAAAGGTCAAGAGGCAATTTTGCAATGAATGGAGCAAACATTGTAAAAGATAACCAAAACAATTCTAAAAAACGAAACAAAGTTGGAAATAAAAGTAATCAACCCAAGAATAAATTCAAGGGAAAGTGCTTCAACTGTGGCAAGATTGGTCATAAGTCTACTGATTGTCGTGCCCATAAGAAAGGGAAGAAGAAGGACTAAGCAAATTTGGCTGAGTTCAAGAAAGAAACGGATGATCTATGTGCTATTCTTATCCAATGCAAATTGGTGGGAAATCCTCGTGAATGTTGGATGGATTTGGGTGCCACCCGTTATGTTTTGCTAATAAGGAGTTGTTTTCGACGCTCACTCCGACTCAAGTAGAAGAAAAGATCTACATGGAAAACTCCGCTACTACAAAAGTAGAAGGAATAGGAAAAGTGTGCTTGGAGATATCTTCTGACAATGTGTTGACACTTAACAATGTCTTGTATGTTTCGGAGTTACAGAAGAACTTGATTTTAGTTTCACTTCTAGAAAAAAGTGGATTTAAATGTGTATTTGTTTTCGAAAAAATTGTACTTAGTAAAGGAGAAGTGTATGTAGGAAAAGGCTACCTCAATGAGGGCCTATTCAAAATAAATGTGGAAATCATTAAAAGTTCAAATTCTTCTTACTTGCTTGAGCCTTATGATTTGTGGCATGAACGATTAGGCTATGTTAATTACAAAACTTTGAAAAAACTGATTAACTTAGAAGTTTTGACAAACTTTGAGCGCAATAAATCAAAGTGTCAAAAGTGTGTGGAATCAAAGTATGCTAAGCATTCGTATAAGTACTTTGGAAGGAATTCCAACCCCTTAGACTTAATACACACTGACATTTGTGATATGAAGTCAACACCTTTACGTGGTGGAAAAAAGTATTTCATAATTTTTATTGATGATTGCACTAGATATTGTTATGTCTACTTGCTAAATAGTAAGGATAAAGCAATAGATGCATTTAGGCAATACAAAACTGAAGTTGAAAATCAGTTAGAGAAAAAGATCAAAAATATGAGAAGTGATAGGGGCGGAGAATATGAATCTCCCTTCGCCAAAATATGTGTAGAGAATAGAATTGTCCATCAAACTATGGCCCCGTATTTACCTCAATCTAATGAAATTGCAGAAAGAAAAAACTAAACTTTGAAGAAAATAATGAATGCCTTACTTATAAGTTCAGGTTTACCGAAAAGCTTATGGGGGAGGCTATCCTTACAGTCAACCAGATACTCAATAGAGTTCCCCATAGTAAGACACAATTAATTCCATATGAAAAATCGAAAAGGAAGGAAACCCAACTTGAAATACTTTAAAGTATGGGGGTGTCTAGCGAAGGTTCAAGTTCCTATACCAAAAAGGGTTAAGATAGGACCTAAGATGGTGGAATGTGTGCTCATATGATATGCTAAAAGAAGTAAAGCATGTCGGTTTTTGGTTCATAAATCTGAACATCTGGATATTAATGAAAGTACGGTAATTGAATCAGATAATGCTGAATTCTTTGAAAACATTTATCCGTATAAAACTAGACATGAACAGTCTAGTGGGGGGTCTAAATGACCTCGAGATGAACCAAGTGAGAATGTACATAATGATGATAATCTAAGACTTAGTACATGTCAAACAATGTCAACTTTGTTTGGATCGGATTTTTGTAACATTTCTCTTAGAAAATGAGCTTCAAATATTTAAGAAAGAGATAGAATCTTTGGACTCATTCTTTTGTAAAGAGGCAGTCGATAGTGATATTGATTCAATCTTAAGAAACCCTACATAGGAGTTCGTTGATCTTCCTCCAGAAAACAAACCTTTAGGCTCTAAATGGATCTTCAAAAGGAAAATGAAAGTGGATGGTACTATTGACAAATACAAGGTGAGACTTGTAGTAAAAGGCATCAAACGAAAAGAAGGCCTTGATTACTTTGATATATACTCGCCAGTAACAAGGATAACGTCGATTTGAATGTTAATTTCCTTGGCGGTGGTATATGGTCTTGAAATCCATCAAATGGATGTGAAAACCGCGTTCCTAAATGGTGAATTGGAGGAAGAAATTTACATGTAATATCCTGAGGGTTTTGTGGTTCTAGGAAAATAAAATAAGGTGTGTAAACTTGTTAAGTCACTTTATGGACTAAACAAGCACCTAAACAATGGCATGCAAAGTTTGACCAAACCATGTTGGCAAACGGTTCAAGATTAATGAATGTGATAATGTGTTTATATTAAAGACACTCCAAATCACCAAGTCATTGATTATTTATATGTGGATGATATGTTGATCATCAGTAGAGACATTTCTGACATAAATGCAACGAAATAAAATTTTCTAAATTTATCGCATTGGATAAAATCGGAGAAGAAGCAGAATGGCTCCATAATTTCTAGGAAGATATTCCTTATTGGACCAAACCAGTGTCACCAGTATGTATACACTGTGATAGCCAAGCAGCAATAGGTAGGGCAGGGAGCATAATGTACAACGGTAAATCTCGTCACATAAGACAGAGATATAATATCGTTAAAGAACTTCTCTCTAATAGAATTATCACTGTTGACTATGTGAAGTCAAAGGATAATGTGTCGGATCCACTTACAAAAGGCCTATCTAGATAAGGAGTTGAGTGGACATCCAAGGGAATAGGTTTAAGGCCTAGGACAAGTCAGAAAGGCAATAACTCTACCTAGCAGACTGGAGATCCCAAGATCTAGGTTCAAGGATATCAAACAAAGTTGTATTTGACAGGTTCAACATTGTCAATATACCAACTCATTCTTATGATGTAGACAATGTTTAGTAAACAAGGAAAAAACATAAGGTGAAAAGTCTTTTAATAATTATTTAAATTTGGCAGATTTGACCAAATAGTTTAATCTATAGGATTGAATATTTAGAAATCACCTATGTGAGGGAGAAGTGGAAGCCGTTTCAAGGAGAATATTAGTAAAGTCCTATTCCCTAGGCTCTCATGAAATCGGGACGTGTTCATGGCTAAGAAGAACACAACTGTGAGAACCATAAATAGTAAAAGTATGGATGTGTGACATGTGTTGTCTAGGTGTACATCAAAGCTCGACGATTCAAAGATATCAAATCTACCGATTGACCGAGTGCATCAGATGCATGTTCACTATGGAAAGTTCAAAGGGAAACCTACTTATCCATATGCAATCACTCTTTGCTAAATGATCACATGTTGTCCATATCTTTCTTCAAAAGATAGTCATTCCCCATTTATGTGGGGGATTTTTGGGTTCAAGGTGTATATGTGAAAGGAAAATGGAGGGAAAATAGTGGATAAAAGAGAGACACCAAATTAGAAAGTGTACTCTTAAATTGGAAAGTTCACTAATTCTCCCACATTGGTGGGAGAAGGAAACTTTGTAGTGCTTTTTATAAGGAACACTAACTCCACATGGATAGTGAGGCAAGTTAGAAAGTGTACTCTTAAATTGGAAAGTACATTAATTCTCCCACATTGGTGGGAAAGGGGAACTTTGGAGTGTTTTTAATAAGGAACACTAACTCTACATGGATAGGGAGGTAAGAACAAGGTGGTGCCTCACGCCGTTGTTGCTCGTTTGGCTCGGCTTCGACTTCGGATTTGGATTTGGATCGGCCGATGAGATCTATCTTTTTAGATGAATTTTATTTAAAACTTGTGTTACAAGTAAAAAACTTAATCCAAAATCTGATATAATTATTTTTCTCCAAGTACAGGCATAATTTTGATGCCATGCAAACATATACGCAATGCATCACAAAGGGATGTGACCCTTCGAGGTAAAAAACACATTGTTTCATGTTGTAGGGTGACCTGCGGGCGCAGATGCAGTGCAGGTACGCGACCTGTGGGTGCATATGTAGAACAGAAGCTACTGGAAATTAAAAAACATCACCTGCGACCGCAGATTAGACACAGGTCCAGCACAGAATGGGCGCAGAAATGTGACTGCTATTGAATAAGTGTCTTTTTGCTGAACCAACGCATCCTTTCAAAAAGGACATATTTAAGGCTTTAAATACCTAATATATTCCTAAGGTATAGATATGATTTTTGACATAAAAACCACTCTTATTCTATATAAAAACTCTATGTGATCATTAACCTGTTGAGTGAGTTCGAGGAATCCAACAATTGAGGTACCACTATTGTTTGGATTGAAAGGCATTTTATCCTTGGAGAAAGATTCCACAACCTCGGGTACAGTGAGGGGAATTATTCCTTAAGGACACTCTACGAAATCGGGGGACTTGGCTTTACATTTCTGTTTCATCTCATTTCTGGAAAAAAAATAACACACTTAGTGGATAAATTACTTTTAATCTTGTGTTAAGGTGATAAGGAACTTCATAAGTGTTCTTGTATTAGACTTAAACTTGTGTTGAAGTTGTTGTTGCCTATATACAGATTCTTGTACCCAAAAACATTGAAAATAACAGAAATATGAATAGAAAATAGAGGGAAGAAAGATAAACAAAATGTGAAATGTGTTTTCACTTTATGAAAGTAGTTCTCTCCTACATTGGTGGGAGAAATAAGCTTTCTTATGCTTAAATATAGAATCATTACTCCATATTGTTAGTGAGGTAAGAAAAAGACAAGTCTCTCGTTGTTGTTGTCACTCAACTTTGAATCTGGATCGATTAAGAAATTATCTTTTGGACAAAGTTCATTTGAAACTTAATTATAAATGATTATTTAATCCAAAATATTTTCTCCATTTGTGGACACAAATGATGATGTGCGGAAGCATATTAATATGCATATTGAAGGGATGATATCTTTCAATTCACTATTTGAAATCTACTAAATGATATGCTACTGCACATGGGAATCTGCCCCTGCATATGGGTCCATGGATTCTAGCATACATCAAGTGGAAACTTTCTATTTTTGGTTTGTGGACAGATGTGATGGAGCATATGGGCATCTGCTCCCGCACATGAGTCTGCATATGGGTCGTCGATTTGAAATAGTGTAACTCTTCATGAACAATTGATTCTTTTCTTAATCAACACCTTTTGTCTATAAATATCTAATTTTTCTTCAGATATTGATACAAAAATATAAAGTTAATAATGCTCTTATTTCTTGAAAAATCACGTTGAGTTGATACCATTGAGTGAGTTCATTGTTCGGTAGAATTTGAGATACCACTAATTTACTGAAGTGATTCATTTTATCCTAGGAGGATATAATTCACAACCTCAAGTACATGAGAAGAATAATTTTCTTAAGCACACACTATGAATCAACGAACTTGAATCTTCTAATCTTGATCTCTTTTCAAATGTTTGGTTTCCCTTCTTTTCAGAAATAATTTAAACTCATTTGTTGTTCATTGTTAGTTTGAACTTCTTTTTTGTTGTTCATAAGTTTATTTGGACTTATGATTGAAGTTCATTTTGTGAATACAAGTTAGAACTTCATTGGTAGTTCATACTTTAGTTTGAACATATTGTTGAAGTTTATCAAATACAAATTTTATTTATACTCAAAAATAACAATCTTAAAGAAATTATAAGTACTTGTTTGATCTGTATGTGTCTGATTTTTTGGAGACTAAAATTCTTTGATTTTCTACTCTTTCGATTGGAATAATATACCGAGAAATCAGTATGACAATTCGTTAGAGAAATATAAAAACTTTACTGATTCATAGAACTCCCGGTATTGATTTATGGAGATTAAAACCTATGATTTTTTACTCTGTTTGAACTTGATTCTAATTTGAAGAACATAAAAACTTTGTCAGGATTTAAAGCTTATTCGGTTGACGATTTAAAGAACATAAAAACTTCATTGTTGATTGAAAATAAGTTTATAATAAAGATTAGTCTTTATTGTTAGTATTCTAAAATACTTAATTATTTGTCAAAGATTGACAGAAAAATAACAAAAAAAAAATAAACAATAAATTGATTCGGCTGGGTATGTGTTATCCCAACAATAATTAGTATTACATTATCAATCAATTCAGATGTTGCTCCAGCAATGTAATCGGTAGAAAAGTTAATGAAATTTTATAGTGTGAACTTCAAAGATTGGTAGAAAATAATGTTCTTTTTGTTAACCACACTTGAAAGGCAAAGGTACACAAGTAGAGATCCCCATGTTCCTACAGAAGGAATGCTTGATAACCAGTTTTCTAATTTATAAGATCTTATGATTCATTTCGAGATAGAAGAGGATAATATGTTGTGTGAGAAATCAACACTGGTGGGTGTAAAGCTAGTTAAAGATGATGATGCTATACATAATAAGAAGAGAAAAAAATTTGCTAAAAACACGAGAAAGAGAAAAACAAGAAAAGGTTTAAAGGCAAGGGCTACAATTGTACTAAAGTTGGCCACAAAGCTCTGAATTATCGAGTTTTGAAGAAGAACAAGAAAAGAAATCAGATAAACATGCTGGAAGTAACTTAAGAGATTGAAAGTATCTGTGCTATGTTCATTGAATGCAATCTTGTTGGAAATCAAAATGAATGGTGGTTTGATTAAGAGCCACTTGACAGATTTGTATAGACAAATAATCTTTTGCTACTTATGATATGTTGGTTTAGAAAAAGTGATATTCATGGGAAATACTGCAACAACCAATGTTGAAGAAAGTGAAAAGATATTCCTAAAGATGACGTCCAATAAGATGTTGACTCTTAATAATGTTTGCCATGTTTTTACTATTAGGAAGAACATAATGTCTACAATACTTCTCACTAAAAATGATTTTAAGAGAGTATTTATTTCGGAGAAAGTTGTAATAAATAAAAATAAAATATATGTAGGAAAGGTCTACCTCAATGAGAGCCTTTTCAAACTTGATGTAATAGCTGTTGAAATTTATAAAGCTGCGGCTTCTTCTTATTTGCTTGAGTCTAGTGGTTTGTGGCATTGTCGTTTATGATATGTCAATTACTTAAACCTGGTGAAAACTAATTAGTTTAAATTTTTTATCTAACTTTGAGTATAATAAATCACAGTGTCAAACCTGTGTTGTGTCTATGTTTACTAAGCATCTTTAAAATTTTGTTGAAAAAAATTTCAATTTTTTAATCTAATTCACACAGATATTTGTGATATGAAGTCAACACTATCTCCTGATGGAAAAAAGTACTTCATAACTTTAATCAATGATTGCAGTAGATATTGTTATATTTATTTGTTAAATAGTAAGGATGAAATAATTGAAGCATTTAGGCAATATAAATTAAAGTTGAAAATTAGTTGGATGAAAAAATAAAAAAGATAAGAATTGTTAGAGATGGAGAGTATGAATCTTTTTTTGCAAAGATATGTTTGGAAAATAGAAATGGGCATCAAAATATTGCCCCCTATTAACCTCATCTAATGGAATCATAAAAAGAAAAAATAATTTTTAACGGAAAGTATGAATGTGTTACTTATAAATTTAGGTTTAACGCAAAACTTGTGAAGAAAGTTATCCTTACAGATAATCTAATACTCAATAGAATTCCCCATAGTAAGACACAAATAATTTCATATGAATAATGAAAAGGAAGGAAATCTAACCTGAAATATTTCAAAATATGGGGTGTCTGGCCAAAGTCCAAGTTCATATTTCCAAAAGGGTCAAAATAAGACTAAAGGTTGTGGACTGTGTTTTCATTAAATATGTGTAATGACTCTTCAGGTCATTTTCTATAATTCCATACTATTTCACTATTTAGATGTCTCAAGTCATTAATAACTAGTTGGAGCTGACAGTTTAATTATCGGGCATTATATTTAGTTTTTAGAGCCAATTTCCTATTTTGAAGTTTGCATAGTTGAGAATTACGTATCGAGCTTAAACTTTAGGTTAACGGCATTGTATGCCAAGTTTGAGAGTTCTGTTAGAGTCAAAACATCAATTTTAGTCTAGGGGGACCTTTGGTTCGAGTCCCTAGGCTTCTAAACTTATTTTGACCAATTGGATAAGTTTTGTTTAAAAAGACTATTTGGGTGTGGGACCTACATTTCATTTAAACGACCATAGATGAAAACTTTGATGGTGATATTAAGATAAAAATATTGAATATGGTAGGGTAGCATAGTTCATTTGCATTCATGGGATTTCTAACGAATTTTTAGGGTCCGCTCAGAGTTTGGACACTTAGTCAAAATAGTTGGTGCAGGCCAAAAATTGACTTTGCATTTGTGGACGCCAAGGAAAATGTCTATCATGATCATAACAACCATGGTTGTATTCTCGAAGGCCAAGTTCATTGGCTATCGCAGACTGGTCTTTGTATTCGCAAAAGGTGATTCAGGTTGAGTGTCGTTTCGCGATGGGGTTCACACGATAGCAAAGAAGGGACCATTGACAGTATTTAATATTGTGAACTCGATTTTCTATCATTGAATTCAAGTTTTAGATACATAAAATCCTAGGAGGCTTGGAGAATTATGGATTTTGATCATTAGGTGATCGGGGTGAATTGGGGAGTGCATTGGGGGCATTTTCTCGTCTAAATTTTCATAAATATTTTAGTTAATTCTCCGATTAAAATACAAATCCCTAACACTTTACGGGCTGATTTTTGGGAGTATTTGTGCTCTGATTCCATTCATTTTTTAGGGTAAATGATCCTTGAGTTTAGAGGGATGTTTTGGACATTTCAAGGTTGTGATTCCGCAAGCGGGCCTCACATGAGAATTTTTACATCCATTTTGGACCCGAAGCATTTCTATGCAATATAGATATTATTATTCTCGTATTAATGTATAGATAGTTGTTTTTAGCATGGCATCATGACGAGGCTTTTCAAAAGGGAAAACTCCAATTTAGTAGACTTTCTCAGGCTTTGTTGGTGTTCAGGTATGCTAAACTTATTTTTCTCATGGATTAAGATTTATTATGATATTATTATAGTATTATGCTATATATTTGCGGTGAGATTTATGATTTTGGTTGCATATTTAGTGAGATTTTGGAATATTTAGCTGGTTAGAGAGTCGTCTTTAGGTAAAATTGACTCATTCCTTCTTTGAGCTAAATTATTGTCTTAGGACTTATCTAGACTTTTTAACACTTAATGGTATAACTTGGAAGCATTAGTCTAGTCTTGGATAGAAAATTGCCTTAGTATGGACTTTCAGGGTTAGTAGCAGGCCTCGTTGGTCCTCTTATAGGTCAAAATATCAATTAGCTCCTTGTAGACCTAGGAGACCTTCTTTCATCGCCTTACATATATTCTTGAGCCTTAGTATGATTTAGATATCTTTCTAACTCTTGACTAGACTTGTTGCCTTGTACTTACTTTAAAAATCGATTCAAGTTTGACATTTATGATTCACTTATAATGTTACGAATCTGATTTGAGTCTAGTGGTTATGGTATAACGAGAATTCATAGATATTTCTAGTGGCAGTTACTTTATAATCATCATTGTTTTCATTGGTTCATCCTTCATTGCATCCATCGTGCTTATGGGGGCTCGATTGGATTATTTCCTTGTTTCCGCCTTGTGGGTTTATGGGGGATCAATTAGGCTGAAATTATCTTGTATTCCTTTTGAATTTATTTACTTTATTATTTATTACCTGTCATCAGGGGTATTATTTTAGGTTTGCCCTTTTCCCCTGACTTTAGTTTATTGTAATACCCCGAAGTTTCTTAACTAATTTCGTCTCAAGAATGTAAAGTATTAGATTCTAAATTGAATGATGTTTATTCCATGAGGAATTTTTATGATTTTCACTTTTTTCCATGTGGGAAATTTAATAAGCTTTCCATCGATATAAGATTCTCCTAAATCCGATAACCGGATAAAAAGTTATGACTATTTTAAGTTCCTATCGTAAAACAATACCATATTGGTCCATGGCGCACCGTGCCACAAGATAAAATGGAAATTGTCCTTTATCCAGTGTCCCAGTGCAATTTCTCCGCATCGTGCCAAACTTCTAGGTCACAAATAAAGTGTCCACGCGATGGCTCCGCATCACGCTATTCTCCTATTTCCCAATTATCAAATTCCAGTTACACGGCGCGATAGCGCCGCATCGCGCCAGGGGTCCAGGTCGTGAAATTTTTATCAAATTAAAAGATGCATCCAGGGTTAAAAGGGTCAATTTCCCATCTCTATTTAAACCTAATAACACGTGATTTAGCTATTTTTCACCCAAAATATACTAGTTTCTCTCAATTTTCTCTCAAGAACAAACTAGGGTTTCAATTGAGGATTCAATTTCAAGAAAATCTCTCCATCAATCTTCGCTAAATCAAGAACTAAGGTATGTGTTGTGTTGATTTATGGATTCCTTTCATCCATAAAGCTCAAGAACCCTATTTTAAATTATGAATCATGATTATTATGTTTTGGGTTGCTCAAGTTATGTGATGGTTGTTGTTTGATTCCCATGTTGGGATCCTTATATGAAATTATGAAAATTACGTTAGCATATAAATTGAAATCCATGAATATGGTGGTTTATGATTTGTGAAATTTGATGATTTCACCTATGCCTTAAGTTATGCATGTAAGGTGTTTGATAAAATGCCTAAAGGGATAGAAATTATGCACTATAGCTAAATTGTGACCCAAATGACAATGTATTCTTTAGCCTTATGTTCAAAATGACTTCCAT
The DNA here is from genome assembly GCA_030864215.1 of Capsicum pubescens. Taxonomy (NCBI): domain Eukaryota; kingdom Viridiplantae; phylum Streptophyta; class Magnoliopsida; order Solanales; family Solanaceae; genus Capsicum; species Capsicum pubescens. The sequence goes on from CM061543.1 coordinate 105,075,996, forward strand.
GTTATTCTTATGTATTGAAATTGCTTGTGGGATTGCTTATGAGTTAGCCTTATGAAATTATGCTATGTATACATGCTATCTTATTCATGTACCAAGCTATGATAATCAAATACCCATGAAATATCTCCAACTATTGTATTATGGATTATTGATGTTTGTCATGTATTCAATAATGTCATGCCTTGTCAGTTTCCTTCCATCGAGTCCTGGGGGTACTTGTACCCGAAAAATATAGTTGTCTGCCTAGATTTAGTGTCATGTTTTTATGATATCCTCAGTCAAGCCATGGTCCATAGAACCCAGTCAGTCATGTGACTCAGGAAAACTCAGTAATTTAGTAATCTCAATAGTATTCCGTCAGCTAATGAAACTCAATGAATTCAGTCTAGTCTAGTTCAGTTAATCATGTTCAGTGTCTATTCAGATGGGAGTAGTAATTAGCACCGAGTGAACCCAAGGATGGGAACTCACCTGTTATATGAGGGTGTGATTCTTAGAAGCAATTCTTGCATTCCAGAACTACGTAGCCAGCGTAGGTTGAGACATCATAGCCTGTTATATGAGGGTAGATGAGGTTGCTTAACCTGTTATATGAGGGTAGATGAGGTTGCTTAATCTGTTATATGAGGTTTTCCACCGTTCTCACTAGAGTTACCTGTTATATAAGGGTTACTCACAAATTGTCTTTACCAGTGGCGCGGTATTAACACCCTTCCAATTGGGGTTATAGATTGGACCCCAACTCAGCCATAATGGCGTATTAGGGGCATGTCGGTTAGATGACTACTTCCCGCAGTTTCGGTTATAGAATCAGGACTATCAGATACAGTCATTCAATCTTAGTAATAGAACTTAGATAGTTCTATAGAATTTAGGGTTGTCAGATACAGTCAACTCAGAATAGTGTGGAACCCAGCTAGTTCCATCAGAAACTAGACTGTCAGATACAGTTTGTCAGTATCAGTTATATCAGTTATACAGTTATCGGTATATCATGTTATCAGTACTCAGAGTCAGTAATCATGTTATCACGATCCTAGTTATAGTTATTATGTATTCATGCATGTATTCTCACGTTCATATTATTCAGTCAGTAAGTATAGATCATGTATGTAAACCCTTTGCATTCAGCCTACCTCACATGCATACCAGTACATTCAAAGTACTGACGTATTTTGTCATGACCCGAACTAGGGCCTTGCTGTGATGGACATCCCGAACCATGAAGGCCTGGGCGTCCTACTCTATCTGGTAAACATTCACATAATAAAAGGAAATGCAAAAATATAATCTGATACGGAAACATGGTCATACTCTGGATTTAGTTTAACAATAAGGAATGAATTCCGAACTCAACTAAACAACATCTGGAATAGTCTACGAAATCTCTACTACATGAAAATCTGACAACTATCTGAAAGCTGGGACGAGGCTCCCAGTAGACCAAAACAACGGAATAACATAATCTAAAATAATAGGACTTCTAGAACAAAGAAGGCTCACCACTGCATAGATCACTTCTCTCTGGGATACTCTACTGATTAGCCGGACCCTTAGACTGAGCCTCCGAACCTGGGAGGTAGGGGGTTAATACAAATGTACTGGTATGCAAAGAAAATCCAAAATAATAATTTATATTCAACATATATGAGAGCAATTTAAAAACAGTTCATAAACATATCATATAGTAAGAAATCTCATGGGCATTTCTGAAAGACTCTGAAAGAAAATCATCTGAACTCTGAGACATTCTTTGTTTTACTTCTGCGCTAGGTGGTATACCCTATAACTCCAAAATTCTACGAGCCATATGGAATCTGCCATTGACTAGACGGGAAAGCCTCCAACCCAAGTGTGCCGCAAGGGTTAGAGTCTCTGACTCTGCTACACCACACGGTCGTCGCCAGCATAAAAATAATATACCCGGATTGGCAAATCACGGTTTTAGGCTAAGATTTACTTGAACTCTAGCCCTATTCAGGCAACCGCCTAACTCTTTTTATGCCCATTTTTAACTCTTTAAGACATGCATTCTCTGAAAACATACTCTGAAAACTCTAACTCTGTTATGGCAAACATTTATATGGTATCGTCATACCATTGACTTGCAAGTCACATCTCTGAACCATTATTAGCATATAATAATCTCTACTTCAAAACGTAAATTTGGGACCACCATATCAATAAATCATTCAAGAAACTCTTTCTTAACGCTCATGTAAACATATGCAAGAAACTCTATTTTTCCCCATTTCAAACACACAAGGTGCTCATGTCAAAGATATAAATCATAGGCAATTCTTTTTTTTAAGACAAGGATGAAATCATAACAAGAAACTCCCTCTCATCATCATAAAAATCATGTTAAATACTTAAATATTGAAAATATCCCCTTCAAAACATTAAACAAGCATCTCAAATCATTCCCAACAAGTTCATCATATCTAAATCATCAAAGAGAGGGGTTTCAATAATAATGCTCTCAATCAAATGTTCAACATCATACATATTCATATAAGTTTAAATCAATTTAAGAGGGAAAGGCCTAAAGACAAAAACAATAATATCATCAACACACCCAAGATGTGAAATTTAAATCATAAGTTCCAAAACCCCTTTAAAATTCATGCTTGATAATCTTTAAATCATGTTCTAGTGTTGATAAGTCCATGTAGTTTTTAGGATAAACCCCACATACCTCTATTTAGGAAATTAAAGAATGATTCTTGATGCCCACGACTTGGGGATTACAAATCTTCAATCAATTTCTAAAATTCACGGTTGAATCTTGAGTTGTTTGGATTTTCTTGTTTGAAACCCTAAGGAGTGTTCTTGATGGTTTCTGATGAAAATATTAATAGTGAGGTCATTTGGGATTAAAATACCATGTTAAAGCTGATAAGAAGGGTGAAAAATACCCAATATACCCTTAATGAGGTGGAATAAAATATAACTGGGATTCCAATTTTATAGACCACCGCGATGTGCCACGATCGCGGTGGCTCACTGGAAATTGACGAATGGGATTTTTAAGGTCACCGCGACGCGGAGCCATCGCGTTGTCCCACTGGTTGGGACCTGAAAATTTAACGCAACGCACCACAATCGCGCTATGCTACTGGAATTTAACAATTTCTAAATAGGCCCACTCCACGACGCGCCAAGCACCAAAATGATGATGTTTTACGATTAGGACTTAAATTAGCCATAACTTCTTGTCCGGGTATCGGATTTGGGCGAATCTTATATCGATAGAAAGATCATTCAATTTACCACCTGATAAAAAGTTTAAATTAGGGAAATTATATATGTTTTAAACTTTACTAATTTTGGAAGCCAAAAATGAGACAGTCTCTTTGACACTATTCTAGTCTTTTAACTCTAAGAGCATATTACCACGAGCTAACGCATGGATGATTTTGTGGGGTGTTACACATTTACGCTATGGTTTATTACCATAGGTTTAGAAGCACAGGCTCTAGAGCATCAGTAGTATTCCAGTCTCCGCAGTCAGAGTTAGCAGTGAGTCCTCATCTTTCGAGGACATGGTCATTTCTTTATTATCTCATTAATTAGTTTATTAGTTGGAGTCAGTTGGGGAAATGTACCATCATCTCCTTATTCAGACATTTATATTTTAGAGGCTTTTCAGACTACAGTATGTTTAGACAGTTTTGTTTTGGGCATTTATACCTCATCCCAAATGTTATATTTTATTGGATATTATGTTACAGTTTGAACCTTATGGCCTTTCAGTTCATATTTCTACATTATACAGTATATCATGCAGTATACAGGAAAAAATATCAGTCATGGTTAGCTTGTGGTCCTTCAGGATCATGAGCATCGTGTAGCATTCTGGGTATCAGATTTGGGGCGTTACATTTATATTCTTGTATGCTATTATGATTTTATTTTGATTTAGCTTAGTCGGTCGATGATGTCTTCTGAGTACTCATTGTTTCGGTACTCATACTACACTTCTACATTATTTTCTTATGCAAATCCTAGTACTAGCCACAATCACTGATGACATATCCAGCATTCTCTTAGGATTCGGAGATAGGGTGAGCTATCAGAGCCAAAGTTAATCTTCTCTTCTTCTACTCTTTGTGGAAAATCTTTGATTTTGAGACTACCTATATAATAATATTATTTAGGACTCATATTTTGTATTTAGTGGCACTGGTGTTGATCTTACTAGGTCATGGGATACTCTTTTATATACTTTTCTCAATCTCCACTTTTCTTTAGTATCTTGCATCTATATTTATCAATTTACTATCTAGTTGTAATCTTCATTTTTGGTATTTCTTATAGCTTCTACCATCTAGCTCATTATAGTATTTTGGGCTATAGTTTGGCTGGCCTATCGAAGGGTTATGGTCGGTGTCATCATGATCTGAGAAATTGGGTCATGACAATATACTACAAATAGTAAAATATATAAATTTTTGGCTCATAAATTTGAATATTCATGAAAATTTGATAATTGATTAGATAATGCTGAGTTTTTTAACACATTTATCCATTTAAAGCTAGATATGAGTTGTCTGGTGAAGGGTCTAAATGACTAGGAAAGAATCAAAGAAGAATGTACTTAATAAGAAGAATCAAGGCATAGTAAATGTCAAAGGACATCTACTTTCTTCAAATCTAATTTGATAACATTTTTTCTTGAAAATGAGCCTCAAATATTCAAAAAAGTCATGTCTTCTTTGGACTCATCCTTTTGGAAAGAGGATGTCAATAGTGTGAGTGATTCAATCTTGAACAATCATATTTAGGAGTTGGTTGATTATCCTCTAGAAAATAAACCTTAAGGTCCAAATGGATCTCCAAAAGAAAAGATGAAAATTGATAGAGCGAGTGAAAAATACAAGGCAAGACTTGTCATTAAGGGCTTTGGACAAAAAACAGGTCTTGATTATTTTGACACCTACTCACCAATAACAAGGATAATATCCATTTGTATGTTGGTTGCATGAGCGGTGGTATATGATCTTTAAATCTATCTAAGGGGTGTGAAAACAACTTTCTTAAATGGAGAATTAGAGGAAGAAATTTATATGGAACAACTCGAGAGTTTCATGATTTTTGGTAAACAAAGAAAATGTACAAACTTGTTAAATCACTTTATGGACTAAAATAAGCATCCAAACAGTGGCATGCAAAGTTTGACTATATCAAATTGGCAAATGGATTTAAGAATTATGAGTGTGATAAATGTGTTTCTATTAAAGACACTCCAAATCACAAAGTCATTAGTTGTTTGTATGTTGATGACATGTTGATCGTTAGTAGAGATATTTTTGACATAAATGTTAGTAAATGAACGCTAGAAGGCAAATTTAATATGAAAAAACTTAGAGTTGCTGATGTGATCTTAGGGATAAGAATTCATAGAACTCTATAAGACTTAGCATTGTCACAATCTCATTATATTGAAAAAGTACTTGACTGATTCACATATTTGAATTTCAATATTGACAGGACACAAATATAGATGAGCTTTACACTTTAAAAAAAATGATGGTGAAAGTGACTCACAATTGAACTATGCAAGAGTGGTCGGAAGTTGGATGTATGTCATAAATTATGTAAGACCAGATATTGCATGTGCTTGGAGTTGCTGATGTAATCTTATGATTTAGAATTCATAGAAATCCACGAGTATTAGTATTGTCACAGTCTTATTAAATTGAAAGAATACTTGACAACTTCAATTATTTGAATTTCAATATTGTCAAGACACCAATAGATTTGAGCTTTACACTTCAAAAGAATGAAGGTGAAAGTGACTCATAATTGGACTGTGCAAGGGTATTGAAAAGTTTGATGTATATAGTGAATTATACGTGACCATATTTAAAATGTGCTATTAGTAAATTGAGTCGGTTCACAAGTAATCCTAATAAAACTCATTAGATGAAAAATAAAAGAGTTTTGAGATATCTAAAACATATACAAAACTATGTATTGAATTATAACAAATATTCAACTATAATTGAAGAATATAGTGATATAAATTGGATCATTAAGTCAAATAAAGTAAAATCCACAAGTGAATGTGTATTTACTCTTGGTAGAGGAGCAGTCTCTTGGAAATCATCCAAATAGACATGTATCATTCGCTCTATGATGGAATCTGAATTTATCACTTTAGATAAGGCCAGTAAAGAAGCCAAATGGCTTCAAAATTTCTTGAAATATATTTCTTTTTGACCCAAATCTTTAGCACTAGTATGTATACACTGTGATAGTCAAACTGCAATGGGTAGGATAGAGACATGATATGTAATGGGAAATCTCACTATATAAGGTAGAGACATATTACCATTAGAGAGCTACTCTTTAGTGGATTATCACAATTGACTATATGAAGTTCAAAGATGTGTCAAATCCACTTACAAAAGGCCTAACTAGAGAGATTTGAGAGATCATCAAAGAAAATATGTTTAAGACCTAGAACAAGTCATCACAGTAATAACTATACCTAGCAGACTAGAGATCCAAAGAGCTAGGTTCAAGGAGATCAAACAAAGTTGTGACTAACGATCCAACATTATCAAATAACCTAACTCATTCTCATTATGAAGACAATATTCAGGAAACAAGGATAAGGATTATAGTTTGAAGCTTTATAATTATTTCTAAGTTTGGCAAATATCACCAAATAATTTTTATATAGGATTAAACATGTAGGAATCACCTATAATATCACCAAATAATTTTTATATAGGATTAAACATGTAGGAATCACCTATGTGAGGGTAAAGTGAAAGTAGCTTCAAGGAGAATAATAGTAAAATTTTATTCTCTAAGTACTTATGAAATTAGGTAGTGTTCATGGATGAAACTCACAAAATTCTAAGAATTATAAATGGTAAAAGGATAATTGTATGACTTGTATTCAGGTAGTGTTCATGGTTGAAACGAATAAAATTTTGAGAATTATAAATGGTAAAAGGATAATTGTGTGACTTGTATTATCTAGGTGTACAATATAGTTTGATAGTTCAAAGATATCGCATCTAATGATTGAGCGAGTACATCAAATATAAGTTGACTATGGGAAGTTCAAAGAAAAAACTACTTATCCAAATGCAATTAATCTTTGCTTTTAAATCACACCTTTGTCCATATATTTTTGGATTTTATAGTCATTTTCCAGTCATGTGGGGTATTTTTGGAATTTAGGAATAAAATATGAAAGAAAAATTAAAGGAAAAAATATGGGGGGAAAGTGAAATGTATCTTCACTTTATGAAAAAGTGTTACCCCACTTTTGTGGAAGCAAGAAATTTTCATATGCTTAACTATAGAAGCATAATTTCATATTATTAGTGAGGTAATAAGAAGTCAAGTCTTGCACCATCGTCATCATCGCTCGATTGGCTCAGCTTGGATTTCGAATTTGGATTTGAATTTAGATTTGTCAAACAATCAATTAAGAGATAATCTTTTTGGATAAAATTTATTTAAAAATTAATTGTTAATAATTATTTAATCCAAAAATCTAATCTAAAATACTATCTGCATTTACAGATGCAAACAGTGATGTGCAGATGCATATCAAAATACACATTGAAGGGACGCGATCCTTTAGTTCAATATTTGAAATCTATTGAATGATATGTTGTCATACATGGGGATATCCTTCTATAGATGGGTCCATAGATTCCAACACAAATTAGGTAAAAACTTTCTATTTTAGATTATAGACTGATGCGCTAGAGAATATGGGCATGTGCTCCCGCACATGGGTCCACATAGGGTTATCGGTCCAAAACAGTACAACACTTCATGAATCATTGCTTCTTTTTTGAAGAAACATCTTTTAGCTATAAATATCTGATTTTTCCTTAGATATTGACACAAAATTTTAAAGTTAAAAATCCTCCTCTTTCTTGAAAAACCCAAGTGTGATTTGTTATCGTTGAGTGGGTTTGTTGTTTGGCAGAATTTGAGGTGTCGCTATTCTACTGAAGTGATTAATTTTATTCTAGAAGAATATATTCCATAATCTCGGTTACTTGGGGGAAATAATTTTTGAGAACACACTGTGAATTCAATGGACTTGCATCTTCAATTTTTCATCTCCTTCTAAATATTTGATTTTGCTATTTTTCATAAATAGTTTGAACTTTATTTGTTGTTCATAGTTGATTTGAACTTCATTTTTGTTGTTCATAAGTTGATTTGAACTTATTACTGAAGTTTATATTGTGAACACGGAGTTAGAACTTCATTGGGTTATTCATACTTTAGTTTGAACGTATTATTAAATATAGATTTTATTTATACTCAAAAATAATAATTCTCACATGCATGATACATTTTGTCTGGTCTAATGTTGTAATACCCTGCATTTTTAAACTAGAAATCGGACCATCGTTCCTATGTGTGTAAGCTCTAATTCCATGGTTTATATATAAATTCATTTGTCATGATATTTCTCCTAGTGTATTAAATGATTGAGAGGTGAAAAGTGTTCATAGAAATCACTTAGAGCAAAGTTGAGCTAAGAATCTTTCATTCATTCAAAATTGGATATTTGATTCTACAAGGGTCTATTTTGAATATGTATAACTTTTGATACACATAGAATTTTGCATCTCAAGACCCACCAAATTATAGATAATTAAATTATCTTACCAACGATATCAATTTTGCAAAATTTCGATAACCGAGTGAAACATTATGGCAATTTCGGTGTGAGGTAGTAATCCAACGTAATCTTGATGCGTCGAGTCAACTGCACCCCGACACAAAACCTGACGCGGGTTTAAAGCTTTTTTACGCATTATTTCAGTTCCTAATGGGTCTAGGGGCATTTTGGTCACTTCCCCTCACCCAAAATCCATCCATAACATAACAATTCAGCCCCAAGAGGCATTAATTGTATCCTTACTCTAATCCTCTCAAATCAAAACCCTAACTCCTCCCTCAAAGATCAAGAACTCATCCCTGAGATCAAGAATTCCAAGAAACGGATCAAGATCTGGGTTTCATCCTTTCAAATCTTATAATCTAAGGTATGTGGGACTACTCTAAAAACCTTGGGCATAAGTTAAATTTTTTTATCAAGATTAAAGATCCCCAAAATCTGGTTTATAATGAAGTATACGATATGATTTTCAAAGATTATGCATCATGGGACTGTTTTGACGTAATATATGTTGTCTTGAACCATTTTTCATGAAAGTTGAATTGTAACTATGTATATATGAATTTTGTGTATTTTATAAGATTTGATTGAGAGCATGAGTATGAAATCCCTCTCTTGTTGCGAACTAAAGTTATAGTTTCATGGTGAATGATTTGGAATGCATGCATTTAAGATTTGAAAGTGATCTTCTCAATACCATGGTGTTTGACATGGTTTATATATTATGAGAGGGAGTTTCTTGCTATAACTACATCCTTGTTTTAAAGGAAAAGAATTACATGTGATTGATTAAATTGGCATGACCACCACATGTTCTGAATCTTGCAATAAATGATAAATGCCTAAGTTTTCTTGAGATTTCAAAGTGATGACCCTATTGAATGTTATGAAATTTTGGGTGGTCATGTGCATGTTTTAAATATGATGGGCTGTGAATTTGATATGATATGGACTTGCAAGTCAGGGTATGACGATACCCGGTGATAGAATGCCCTTAACAGAATAAATGTTGAATGTTTTGAATGCATGATGAATGATTTTAAAGAACTAAAATTGGTCTTAAAGAGAGGTAGATGGTTACCTAAAGAAGGCGTTTGAGTGTAAGGGCTCATCGCCAGAATAACCGAATTTATCGATTCGGGCGATATGATTGTCTAAAGCCAATGTATACTTGTCCTTGAGACACTGGTATACTAGAATAGAAATTAGGACTCCAATCCTTGCGGCATACTTGGATTAGGGGCTTGGACGTCGAGTTAAAGGCGGATTCCGTATAGCCTGTGGGATCGTAGAAATATAGGGTGTACCATCTATCTCAAGATTAATATAAAAAGTGAGTCATGTTTTCAAAGAAGTGCCTTGGAATTCACTAAAGTATGTCCATGTATTTGTACTTACGTTTTATGATTATTGACTTTATGAAATGCTCTCATTTATTCTGTATAAAAACACGTTATTTTAAGTTGTTTCACATACCAGTATATCTATATTGACCCCCTATATTTCAGGATTCTGAGATAGTCCTGGGGTCCCGTTAAGCAGTAGATTGACTTGTCAGAAGTTTACAGCTGGTGAGCCTCCCTTACTTTGTAAGACCTGTATTAGAACTGGTTATTATTATTTTATTTTGATTTATGGTCTGACTGGGAGCCTTGTCCCAGATATCAGACAAATGTCATTACAGTTGTTAGAGATTTCGCAGGCTAGTGTTAGATGTTGTTGATCTTCATGAACTCATTTCAGTATTGAGTAGTTTGATATAAAAGTGACCATGATTCTATTTTGTTTGTATTTCTGCATTTTCTCTTTATATATGAATGATGTATGTGATTACAAGTTAGAAGGGATCTCGGGCCTTCATGATTTGGGATACCCATCACGGCCAAGGCCCCAATTTGAGTCGTGACAAATTTGTTATCAAACCACGGTTTATGGTCCCAGAGTTTCTGCAAAATCGTGTCAAGTAGAGTTTTGTTTATGGGTGTGTAGCGCGCCACACTTATAAGCAGGAGGCTACAAGGCGTTTAGGAATGTTTTACTTTTCTTCATGTTCTAGTTCGTGCTATGGAGTCAGAATATTCCTTTTTCATACTCTAGTTCATGCTATGGTGTCATCCAAAGGAAAGTAAAATTATCCCAATTCTCTCCCTACTTTGATGTTCTTAGATAAGTATCATTGTGAAGGTGATTCAAGTGCAGAAGCTTAAAATCTAAATGATGTGGTCCTTTCTGATTTAGTCAGGAATGATTATGAAATTGCACAAGAACTTGAGAGGAGTCCATAAGTGCTTTAAAAAGTATTGATTTGAGCTTATACCCCTATCTACATCAATCATACGATTGAACCTGATGTATGAAGTAAATTCGATCTATTTCAAATTTCTTGTTACAGATTTTATGCTTAAGGGTAATGATATATGTGAGAATATTGAAACAATATTTCCTCCCGAGTAGTAGCATATGTTAAAATGTCATGACCTATTGGTAGTGAGATGGTCTAAAAGTTAGTGACATGAAGTCACAAGGTTGCAATCAGAGTGAGAGTGATCTTTGCGTAAATAAATAGTTTTAGTTGTATAATCGTGGATTGGGGAGTGGGTACCATTGTATAGTGATAGACTAATGTGGTAGAAATACTTGTAGATTGTATGGTAGTCGGTGAAGGGAGTGGCTGGCTATGATTACTATCTTTTTGAATTAGGGAAAGAGCCTAGAATGGATAGTTATAGTAGTTATAGAAATCTGTTATAGGATATAAATAAAAAGGGGTAGATTAGTTAATAAGTTGTAAGTAGAGATTCATTAGTGTTTATTGAATTTTGAAGATCATTGTGATGTACGATTGGGTAAGTAAGTAAGATGTGAGAGATTAGAATATGTTGATAAGATTGAAATGGGTTATATTACAAGATTAAGATCGACTAATCCTATCATGTAACTTTACCCCTTTGATAGTCCTTTCTTTAGTAGTAGTGAACTAGCACTTTAGGTGAGAATGTATGTAGTGGATTCGAGTTATGATAATGAGGTTATGGCGGGGTTGTGATTGTAGGTAGTAGCTAAGTGAAGTGAAGTATTTGGGTTGATTTCCCAATTTGATAGACCAGTATTGTATGTGGCATGCTTTACCGGTGGTATATAATTGAGGATAGATAACAGACTTGAACTTTAGATGTGAAGTTTAGATGTGGAGTATAGTGGTGAGAATAATAGCTTAAGACTATGGATGCATGTTTTGTAGAGTAATTAGCAGGCCTGATATAATGTGCGAAATGGCCTTGGTTGATGATTTATGAAAAGTTTAAGTGGTAATCATGGGGTATATATGTACATGAGGACTAGTGTTAAAACGATGAATAGTGGTTGAATCATTAGGTGGATGAGAATGTGAGTATTTAGGAATAAGCTGAACCCCTGGTAGCAGGTTGCTAAATAAAGTTTTATGTGCGTAAGTGTTTTGTGTACCTAGATTTAATTCTTGAATCTTGTAGTATGGAGAAGTCTGGGAAGTTGTTGTGTGTTGCTCTTTAGAGTTAAATTGAGAAAAATAGGTAGGCAATATGCGCCCTTGGTATAGTCTTACAGATTTTGTGCAGCTGTAGGTTATGTGATTAGAGGTGTAATAATAGTATTCTAAGGAAGTGAAGATGAAGTGTTAAGTACTTAGAAGCGTGGGTTTCATGCTCATGAAAATGCTAGTCGTAAGTTGATGACTTTGGGAGTTAAAAGAAATTACGATTAGTGTCCCTGAAAGGGGATATCCTAGAAGGTAATCTAGTGCCTTTGTATTAGAAACTAATGAGAGGAGTTTATGCTCATGTATATACTGATAACCCCTTTTGTGATAAGGAGTGTGGATACATGCGCTCATGAGAGAGGGAGTTGTAGAGTGATGGATATAGAGGCTAGCGGAAGTTAAGAGTAGCATTTACATAAAAGCAAGGCCTTCAGCATATAGTTCTTCAGGGAAAGTTTAGAGTTTAAGTGTGTGGTGATGTCTCTTTTATGTTGAGAGTTGTGGCTATAGATTATGAGTGGGGATATGTTCGTACGTCTAGGACTGCGACTTCGATCTAAGGGGGAGATGGTGAATGAAGGTAGTTTCCGAATGTCCTCAGTGTGGCAAGTTGTGGGGAGAAACCATGAAAAAACTATTTCTACTCAAACTTAATCCTCCTACTTTGATTTAGGAGAGTATCCTACTAATGTATTACGTCATTTGTTCAAGTCATGCTTGTGCCTATAGTTTGAGTTTGATATGGACTTATGCTTATGATCTGACCTTTAAACTAGAAGAAATTATGTCTCTCGGTATCCCAGTCTTTCTTGTATTCAAGCCATATGTTGAGTTGTCTCTCAGCATGCTTGGTCCTAAGGAAATATGTTTCTATATGTCACCAATTCATTCTATGTGGGGTTTAGCCAAAGAGATAAAGTTTATGCAGACTCATGGAAAATCTCAGTTCCTTAAATGAGGATCAATCGCTTCAAGCGGAAGTCTTTGTCTTAGTTGTAAGGTAACACCCGTAGCATTCTCGACTCAATACCACTCTTGGTTGCATGTATGTAGAGCTGACAACCTGAAAAAAATTTCTAATTGTCAAAGAGGACTTATTCATATTTTAAGCTCCTAAACTTTTGTGATTTCTAAATCGATTTTTTCAACCTTGAGATATGGATTTTTAAGTTGATTCATGCTCGGAGGAGTAAAGGAGATGTTTCGGGGAAGTTTTAAATTTTTTGGACAACGTTAGAGATGTGTTTGGATGTTGGAAACAGTTGCCCAACGCGAATTCGACGCACCATATCGGTGAAGTAGTGGCTCGACGGGATATCGATGCATCGCGTCGGTTGGCACATCGTGTCCCCAGTTCATCTTACTGACTTCAAGGTCCACGAGGGTAATTCAGTTTCTTACCCTCATTTTATCTTGATACGTGCACCAATGTTTTCTCATTGTGCTCTATCCTAAGAATTCATGCTATATTGTGTTTCTTTCGAACAACTCTCTACTTATGATCCATACACTTGATATATGGAGCACTTCGTGTCTATTTTATCGTATCTTCATTTTATGTCCCTCCTTGAGTCATGCAATAAGCATAAGTTATGGTCTAATAGTGTTACTTTCATTCATGACCTTTATGCTCAGGTCCCTTAATGGCCCTCCGTATGATAGTATGATGGTGGCTGTGAAAACGTGGTGATGTGTTAGGTAGGGGAGTAGATGTTCTTGAAAGAAAAAAAATTGATGTGAATTATCAAGCTAAGGTTATAGGTGAAAGGGAAAAGAAGATGATGAACTTTTGTTGTGTAAAATAGCTAAGAAGGAGGAATGTGGAGAAATATTTATGAGAGTGATTGAAATTGTTGGTCTTAGTGGGGAGATCCATGTAGTGGGTGTAGTAATGATTAGGCTTCAATGTTGTGGTTGCTGAAAACACAAACCTATGTGCTATGTGGTTAGTACTATCTAATTAAATCTCGAGTGTGTTTGATGGTAGTAATAAGGTGAAGAAATATTCTTAAAGGGATGTAGAGTACAGGGTCCCGTAGCTTAAGTTAGCACCTTTTAACTCCGAGTTAGGCTTCATGATAGAAGAACTAAAAGTGAGACTCAAATTTCTTGTGGCTAGATGTGTGATTGGAGAATTGTAGGTTGGCGAGTGTGAAGTATGCTATCTATTGTTTGGGGTGTGGACGATTAGTACCTCTAAGTTTAAGACTATTTGTGGTACTTTGTAAGGTAGAGAATGTCCCTAATCCTATCGTCCGTGAAATCTTATTTCATTAGTAGTACCAATATAAATCAGGACTATGATCATCAAATAAACCTCTGCCATACGTTGTGATGATTATGTCCATATAACTCATGTGTAATATCATCCCTATGTAAAGTCTCATTATCCCATGTTACGTGCTTTCACGTTTCACTAGGAGTTATTATGAAGCTCGCTGGATGCCTTTGCATATTTAGTTAGAGAAAAATATTCAATGCAAGGTTTTGTTCTTTATTCTACACTTTCATTACTTCAACAATGTCCCTATCCATCATTCGGGGATGAATGATCCTGTAACGCCCCAAAATTTGGGTCCCGAGACGTCACACGGTGCTTAGGGGCACAAGTGACCCCAAGCTAACCCTCCTGCTGGCATAACTCGTAAACAACTGGATAAAATGCTTAAATCTATATAAGATCAGCGAAAACATAGACTTTATCCGAACTTGCTCAATACAAATATGAACTTTACAAGATTAAAACTCTGTTTTTACAAATGAAACTGAAACTGAATACATCAACTTATACTGACTGTCTATGAAGCCTCTACTAGTACTGACTTCAGATAGATGGTTCATGACTCCCAACTACCCAATCTCAATAAGACTAAAGTAAGAAAAAATACAACACTTCTCGAATTGTCTAACTGACTCAAGCCCTCGAATGAAAAGGACTCATCACCTGCTGACTGGAAGCTACAAACTGACTGAATGCGGTATCTGCGCTATAACTTGTACCTATATAATAAGGCATTGTAGCATATAGAAATATATGGGGGTCAGTACATTAAGGAATGTACTGAGTATGTGGGGGTGCGATGCAACATTATAAATAATATCATAAATGATTATGAAAATCATGCATGCTGATGATAACGACTTTCTTTGCTTGAATTAATTGAAATATATTCCTTGTAAATCATCAATAATAGTACAAGCATTATAAATCTCATAAATCATTATACTCAACTCAAACTCTTTAAATCATGACTTAGAGTGACTCGGTAACTCATGAAAACTTGGACTATTATGGACTTGACAGTTTCTTATAATCGACATAACTACACTATGTGTGCCGCATGGAGTCCAACGTATTGCCCTCCTAACGAGAGAACCCCACATTGGCGGGAGCGTCGTACTCTTGCCAGGGAGTACAACCTCAATTTCACAATCATAATCCCACACTCGGCCTTTGGCCCACAATTATCAACATCAATCCTACGGTGGCACGTAGTTTTGGAAAAATACCAAATTTTCCACTCGGTGCTAAATACTCCTCCCAGACTCAGCTCAGAACTCGTTAGGGAATCCACCTTAATCAATATCAACTCATGGGTCTATTATAAAGACCAAAACATAAATATATATCTCATCTGTAAATCATATACTATGTGGATCCCTAACTCGACTCAAAATCAAACAATCTTTCTCAACATCAAGATGTATTAATTCATTAAGTCATGGCAACATCAATAACTTTGAGGAAATATCAAGACTCATTATAACAACTCAATCTCATGAATCAATATACTCAATAATCCAATTTGTCATAAGGAAGTTTAGAGCTTGACACATGTCTTGAAAGCACTTGAAATACCAACTCATGGTAGAAACATAAAATTCACAATATTAAATATCAAGTCAAAATTTAGAAATTTTAAAATAATCATGTATCAAAAACTTCAAGAAAACATCATAGGAATCATTCTTGACTCTCAAGCTCAAATATCAATATTTATATTCAATAATCAACTTCTCATAGAAAAGCTTAAATCATTACTCTTATCTCAAATCATTCGGAAATCATCAACTCATAATAACGATATTCAACTCATGGCATAAGTTATCAACTTAAGAAATAAATGATGAAATAGTCATGTGTATCAATCTTGAATAACTCAAATATCATAAATCATTAATAAAGTAATTTGGGTGTAAACTCATTTTGCATAAATCATGAACTTCAATAGTAGAAATTAAATCTTTGGGCACAAGAACGAAAGAAGTGTTCTTGTTCAAACCCCACATACCTTGGATTATGGATTTAAGATGAACAAGATTGATTGGGAACTCTTCTTCACACTTTTGAGTTAAGTTTCTTGATGCCTTTGACTTGAAAAAATTTGATTCTTGGACAACTTGGTGAAATCTTTGGAAGATTCTTAAATTTCTTGGAGAAGATTTGATTTAGGATTTTAGAAGAAAATCCTAGTTTCTTGATCTATTTCTTGGAAGAGAATGAAAGATAATGAAGGTTTTCTCCACTACTAGTATATATATAGAGGCTAAAAATGAGTGGAAAAGACCAAAATACCCTTTTAAAAACGTCCTAGAGTTGCTGGAAAGATATACTTGACGCCATCCGTGGCGAGCCGTCAGGTCCGTGATAGGCCGTCACGAATAGTCGTCACAAAAAGGGGTCCAATTCTTGATTTTCTGCCCAGGGCTGACAACATTGTCAGAAATGTCGTCAGAAAGTGACGACGTCGTCAAAAATGGTCAGAACTGTCGTCACCGTTTTCCAGCTTGACCATGCTGGAGTAAAATGGGTATAACTCTTTGCTCCGATATCGTATTTTGGAGAAATTAGTATTTTTGGAAAGATAATTCAATTATCTATCTGTTTATAGGTCATGATATAAAAAATTCTAAGTATAATGAGAGATATGTTCGTTTGAAGTTGACTATACCAATATCCTTCCCAAAAATTCAATCGGTAAGGAATGTTTTGATTCGCCCAATCGTTAGGACATATTTAAGGCCTTAATACACACCATACTCGATTAGAAAACAATCAAAGCACTATAATTTATTTCTCAAGAGCTTGATTCATGGCTGTACTATTGGTTAGAGTCTCGGGGAATTACAAAATGGCTCTAACTTCCTCACCGGGTGTCCGATTCGGGTGAATCTTATGTCGATGGAAAGCTTATCCAATTCTCCACATGATAGAAAGTAGAATTTAGGGAAATACAACATGAGATAAACAACAATCAATTTGGAAGTCAGCCATATTCACTCAAAAGATGGATTTAGGCTTAAGAAACTATCGGGGTATTACAATATCTCCCCCTTGGAAATATTCGTCCTCAAATGTTGCTTTTTGGCTAAGAATATAGAGAAAACTGAAGACACACAGCTGAAACAACTTGAAAATCTAAATATATATCTTTCTAAACTTTGAAGTACTTCGTTGAATGTATAAACTCATGATGAGAATAGCTATACAGTTGGATCCGAGACTGGAAAAGAATCGATAGAGGACAACTGTAATTCTCGACTGAATCTGAGTTGATTTGCCTTCTTCCTATATTAAAGAGCGGGCTCATACTGAGAGTTTAGAATTCACTTGATGTGACTAGAGTGCAATCATACTCATAGACGGTGAAGAGATAATTTATGCAGGCATAGGTTATGAGAATCAAGGATAAGGCTACACAATGGGTATTACATTGTCTGGACTAGAATACTTGGAAAACAAAGATTGTTCAATGAATGCTTACAGACTGAATCACAATTATATATCCGAATCTGAAACTGATTCCTGATACACATACTGAACTGAATTCATAGAATTTGGGCGCGAGCAACTACTTATCAGACTGCCCGTACTTATGAAACTTCGAGTGGTAAGACCAGACTAGTTCGAACAAAAAATGGAAGATCATAATAACCTATCTGCCAAATTTTAAAAAAACTGGGTTGCTAACCATGCAAACTGAATCGTACTAGATACTCATACTTAAGTGGAGGATTCCTTCAACACCCTTCCAAGGAATTCTAACGGTCTGAAGGAGCAAAGAACTTTAGGCAAGATCTAAACAAGACATCTGAATCAGAGATCATAGAATTACCATAGACCCACAACTTGAAACCTAAACCTATGAATCATAAGTCAGGATAAAAGCACTAAGCTTCAAGCAAGGTAAATCCTTACCCTCAAACTCAACCACACTTCTCAAATACTCCCACTTCAAGAGTAATTCTCATTACCACTTCGACAACTCCAATCCACCTAGCACTAGCCATTTACTAATGTACAAGGCACCCATCCGCATGCATACAAACACGGCATTCAAGCCTATCTTCATAACCACATGCGCATTCCTAATCAAACACTTATAAAGCCTCTTCTTCATACCCTACACACCTCTTATCAAGAAAATTTCCATGCATTCACGTCAAGCACACCTGACATACTCCTTGCTAATCAAGTCCTACGCAAATGCTTCACCCCAGTATTCTTTCCAACTCATCAAATTACACAAAATGAACACACCACAATCTTCCCAATCATAACACATTAAATTTCAACTAACCATAACATGTATCAAAGACTTAGCCTCAATCTTACTTCACATTATCGCCAAGCCAAAGTAGGCATGCCATCCTTTATTGTTGATAAGAAAATATCTCCTCTCTTTCGACTAAACAACTATTCACCACCACTATCTTGGGTAAGGAAAGATAATTAAAATATTAGAGCATGAGGATCTGACACATGAATAGATGCTATGAATAACTTGACACTCAACTGAGGCTTGAGGAATAGAGGATTTAACATCATAAACCCATCAAAGAAATATGGCCCGGGGACATACACGATATAAATTTGAATTCTGATCATTAAAAATAGCACTTGAACATTGGAACTGAACATATCACAAAACTCGAGTACATAAGTCATGCGTTGCATGACCTAAATTGGGAATTTATAACTATGAAATGTGATTCCAACTGGTGAAAGGTCTGAGACTCCGTATTTCGGTAACTAAGTGAGGACAGGATTCTTTATGGCATGCCTGGACGTGAATCATGATCATTGAATCAAAATGTAAAGCATGAATAAATACAGGAATGACTGAAAATACTAAAATAAAAATGGGTCGAGTAGTATCCCTTCTCACAGCTGTTCCACAACTTATTGGCATACCTCCTAGAACCTGACAACCTAACCTGGTCACTTGTTCTACTATCTCCCCCTTAGACTAAAGCCATCACACTCCTTGACCCAATTATTAGGAACATCATTCATTACCTAACTAGTCTTCCTCCACCTAGCATCTCCACGACACTTACTAATTACGCCACATACAATGACCTTAGAAAAATAAAGCAGCACCATAGCACCTTGGGAAAGATTTCTCACCAAGAACACAAAATCAAACTTAATTATAAGTTGATCAAACTCAAGATCTCGCATTCACTATCCAAGCACATTAGATCACTTCCCTGTAACTAGCACCATTAACCAAGAAATCATCACATCCACCTTCATAGCCACTATCCATCCAAGCTTAATGCCTAGCGCTCAGCATAACTTATAACTCCACCTCACACACACCATTCTCACTTGGAAATTATAAAATAAAACGTCAATAAACACTAGTCCACTTAAACCCCTTAATAACAATAATTGGTCGTAATCATATGGCCTCTCTCATTTATAATCCATCAACACTCTCTTCTTCTACCCATCACTACTATCTATCCTTCATACACAGCTTAACTTAGTTCATAACTCTCTAAGACTTAACTTTCCCTTGCAATCTCAGGAGCATCTAAGTTAACAATACTCATCCACTAAGTATCATCATCCATGACTTATACTTATCTTGTGCAACACACCGTCAACAACTCTTTTTATACCTTAAGCAAACCATTATTTACCTCCACCAATAACTCTTTCTCTTTCTTCCATGAGTTGACACACAAGAACAATATCACTTTATCACTAACTCGATCACATGCAAAAGGTTCAGCTATACATACTTCTAATAAATCACACTTTCCACCTTTTTTTGCCACAACACCTCTAAACCAGTTCTAACTAGTACGAGGAAATAAGATACACAAGGAGTCACTAGTGAATCAAAATAGGCCTCACCCGGCTTCACTAGTCTTTGATTTGCATTTTGAAAAAGAATTTGAGATGGATAACAAAGCAATTATGCTAGTGAATCGAAAGAGCCCCACACGGCTTCACTAGACTTTCAGTTCCAACATCATAAAGATAACAAGCTTACAAGAGATAGAAACTTGCCATACAATATTTGATAATCTAAGAATACACATCTTACTCTATCTCAACTGAAAGAATCATAAGGAAGAGGGCATAACATTGAACTTACGAAACTCATAACAAGTTGGTAAGCTCTTCTCAGGCCGCTTTGTGAGACTTCTAAAATTTCTCTCTTGTAAGTCTAAGGGCATTGTCAGGAAAGGAAATTGAAACTTGCAGATCATGTTACCTCAAGAATAGTACATAGATAATGAAGTATAGATTATCATTATAGATTCTGAAAAGGAATCCGGAAGCGCAACTGACTTGGGCTTATTGCACGATTCATAATCAAGGCATGATAAGACACTAATAGGATACTTTCTAGATCATTTAAAACTCTGTAACTATCTGAAGGGACTGTTTAAGAAAGTACTGTCTATAAAGAATTGAGTTTGACTATCTCTAATACCTTGAAAATAAGGCGGGGATGCCCCGAATAGGGTAAGATGAGAATCTGTATAAGTTTCTCAACGAACCTTTCTATAGCACGATCTAAGACTTGAAAGAATGGAGACCTTTCCTAAATGTCTTGTAGCCTCTCGAAGAAAAGTACAGATGTCTCCGTACCATTCCGCAAGACTCTACTATACACGGCTTCTTAGACATCCTAGGACACTTGAACTCTGTGCTTTGATACCAAGTTTGTAACGCCCCAAAATTTGGGTCCCGAGACGTCACACGGTGCTTAGGGGCACAAGTGACCCCAAGCTAACCCTCCTACTGGCATAACTCATAAACAACTGGATAAAATACTTAAATCTATATAAGATCAGCGAAAACATAGAACTTATCCGAACTTTCTCAATACAAATATTAACTTTACAAGATTACAACTCTACTTTTACAAATGAAACTGAAACTGAATACATCAACTTCTACTGACTGTCTATGAAGCCTCTACTGGTACTAACTTTAGATAGATGGGTCATGACTCCCAACTACCCAATCTTAATACGACTAAAGTAAGAAAAAATAAAACACTTCTCGAACTGTATAACTGACTCAAGCCCTCAAATCAAAAGGACTCATCACCTGCTGACTGGAAGCTGCAAACTGACTGAATGTCGTATTTGCGTTATAACTTGTACCTACATTATAAGGCACTGTAGCATATAGAAATATATGGGGGTCAGTACTTTAAGGAATGTACTGAGTATGTGGGGGTGCAATGCAACATTATAAATAATATCATAAATGATTATGAAAATAATGCATGCTGACGATAACGACTTTCTTTACTTGAATTAATTGAAATATATTCCTTGTAAATCATCAATAATAGTACAAGCATTATAAATCTCATAAATCATTATACTCAACTCAAACTCTTTAAATCATGACTTAGAGTGACTCGGTAACTCATGAAAACTTGGAATATTATGGACTTGAGAGTTTCTTATAATCGACATAACTACACCATGTGAGCCGCATGGAGTCCAACGTATTGCCCTCTTAAGGAGAGAACCCCACATTGGCGGGAGCGTCATACTCTCGCCAGGGAGTACAACCTCAATTTCACAATCACAATCCCACACTCGGCCTTTGGCCCACAATTATCAACATCAATCCTACAGTGGCACGTAGTTTCGGGAAAATACCAAATTTCCCGCTCGGTGCTAAATACTCCTCCCAGACTCAGCTCAGAACGCGTTAGGGAATCCACCTTAATCAATATCAACTCATGGATCTATTATAAAGACAAAAACATAAATATATATATATCATTTGTAAATCATATACTTTGTGGATCCCTAACTCGACTCAAAATCAAACAATCTTTCTCAACATCAAGATGTATTAATTCATTAAGTCATGGCAACATCAATAACTTTGAGGAAATATCAAGACTCATTATAACGACTCAATCTCATGAATCAATATACTCAATATTTCAATTTGTCATAAGGAAGTTTAAAACTTGACACATGTCTTGAAAGCACTTGAAATACCAACTCATGGTAGAAACATAAAATTCACAATATTAAATATCAAGTCAAAATTTGGAAATTTTAAAATAATCATGTATCAAAAACTTCAAGAAAACTTCATAGGACTCATTCTTGACTCTCAAGCTCAAATATCAATATATATATTCAATAATCAACTTCTCATACAAAAGCTTAAATCATGACTCTTATCTCAAATCATTCGAAAATCATCAACTCATAATAATTATATTCAACTCATGGCATAAGTTATCAATTTAAGAAATAAATGATGAAATAGTCATGTGTATCAATCTTGAATAGCTCAAATATCATAAATCATTAATAAAGTAATTTGGGTGTAAACCCATTTTGCAAAAATCATGAACTTCAATAGTAGAAATTAAATCTTTAGACACAAGAATGAAAGAAGTGTTCTTGTTCAAACCCCACATACCTTGGATTATGGATTTAAGATGAACAAGCTTGATTGGGAACTCTTCTTCACACTTTTGAGCTAAGTTTCTTGATGCCTTTGACTTGAAAAAATTTGATTCTTGGACAACTTGGTGAAATCTTTGGAAGATTCTTAAATTTCTTGGAGAAGATTTGATTTAGGATTTTAGAAGAAAGCCCTAGTTTCTTGATCTATTTCTTGGAAGAGAATGAGAGATAATGAAGTTTTTATCCACTACAAGTATATATATAGAGGCTAAAAATGAGTGGAAAAGACCAAAATACCCTTTTAAAAATGTCCTTGAGTTGCTGAAAAAATATACTTGACGCCATCCGTGATGGGCCGTCAAGTCCGTGATAGGCCATCACGAATGGTCGTCACAAAAAGGGATCCAATTCTTGATTTTCTGCCGAGGGCTGACGACGTTGTCAAAAATATCGTCATAAAGAGACGACGTCATCAAAAATGGCGTCAGAAACGTGACAGCCCATCAGAACCGTCGTCACCGTTTTCCAGCTTGACCATGCTGGAGTAAAATAGGTATAACTCTTTGCTCCGATATCGGATTTTGGCGAAATTGGTATCGTTGGAAATATAATTCAATTATATATATTTTTATAGGTAATGATCTCAAAAATTCCAAGTATAATGAGATATATGCTCGTTTGAAGTTGACTATACCAATAACCTTCCCAAGAATTCAATCGGTAAGAATGTTTTGATTCGCCCAATCGTTAGGACATCTTTAAGGCCTTAATACACACCATCCTCGATTATAAAACAACCAAAGCACTATAATTTATTTATCAAGAACTTGATTCATGGTTGCACTATTGGTTAGAGTCTCGGGGAATTACAAAATGGCTCTAACTTCCTCACCGGGTGTCCGATTTGGGTGAATCTTCTGTCGATGGAAAGCTTATCCAATTCTCCACATGATAGAAAGTAGAATTTAGGGAAATACAACATGATATAAAAAACAATCAATTTAGAAGTCATCTATATTCACTCAAAAGATGGATTTAGGCTTAAGAAACGATCGGGGTATTACAAATCCCAAGGGGGAGATAATGTAACACCCCGCATTTTCGAACTAGAAATTGAACCATAGTTCCTATGTGTGTAAGCTCTAATTCCATGGTTTATTTTTAAATTCATGTGTCATGATATTTCTCCTAGTATATTAAGTGATTGAGAGGTGAAAAGTGTTCATAGAAATGACTTAGAGAAAGTTAAGCTAAGAATCTTTCATTCATCTAAAATTAGATATTCGATTCTACAAGGGTCTTCTTTGAACGTGTATAACTTTTGATACACATAGAATTTTGCTGCTCATGACCCACCAAATTTTATATAATTGAATTAGCTTTCCAACGATACCAATTTTCCAAAAATCTGATAATCGAGCGAAAAGTTATGGCATTTTCCGTGTGAGGCAGTAAGCCAACGTGATCTTGACGCGTCACGTCGATTGCGCCCCGACACGAAACCTGACGCGGGTTTAAAGTTGTTTTACGCATTATTTCAGTTCCTAATGGGTCTAGGGGCATTTTGGTCTCTTCTCCTCACCCAAAATCCATCCATAACATAACAATTCAGCCCCAAGAGGCATTAATTGCATCCTTACTCTAATCCTCTCAAATCAAAATCCTAACTCCTCCCCCAAAGATCAAGAACTCATCCCTGAGATCAAGAATTCTAAGAAACGGATCAAGATCTGGGTTTCATCCTTTCAAATCTTATAATCTAAGGTATGTGGGACTACTCTAAAAACCTTGGGCATAAGTTAAAATGTTTTATCAAGATTAAAGATCCCCAAAATTTGGTTTATAATGAAGTATACGATATGATTTTCGAAGATTATGCATCATGGAATTATTTTGACTGAAATACATGTTGTCTTGAACCATTTTTCATGAAAGTTGAATTGTAACTATGTATATATGAATTTCGAGAATTTTATAAGATTTGATTGAGAGCATGAGTATGAAATCCCTCTCTTGTTGAGAACTAAAGTTATAGTTTCATGGTGAATGATTTGGAATGCATGCATTTAAGTTTTGAAAGTGATCTTCTCAATATCATGATGTTTGACATAGTTTATATATGATGAGAGGGAGTTTCTTGCTATAACTACATCCTTGTTTTAAAGGAAAAGAATTGCATGTGATTAATTAAATTGGCATGACCACCACATGTTCTGAATCTTGCAAATAAATGATAAATGCTTAAGTTTTCTTAAGATTTTAAAGTGATGACTCTATTGAATATTATAAAATTTTGGGTGGTCATGTGCATGTTTTAAATATGATGGGTTGTGAATTTGATATGATATGGACTTGCAAGTCAGGGTATGACGATACCTAGTGATAGTATGCCCTTAATAGAATAAATGTTGAATATTTTGAATGCATGATGAATGGTTTTAAAGAACTAAAATTAGGCTTAAAGAGAAGTAGATGGTTACCCGAAGAAGGTGTTTGAGTGTAAGGGCTCATCGCCGGAATAACCGAATTTATTGATTCGGGTGATATGATTGGCTAAAGCAAATGTATACTTGTCCTTGAGATACTGGTATACTAGAATAGAAATTAGGACTCCAATCCTTGCGGCATACTTGGATTGGGGGCTTGGCCTCCGAGTTAAGGGCGGATTCCATATAGCCCATGGGATCGTATAAATGTAGGGTGTACCATCTATCTCAAGGTTAATATAAAGAGTGAGTCATGTTTTCAAAGAAGTGCCTTGGAGTTCACTAAAGTATGCCCATGTATTTGTACTTACGTTTTATGATTATTGACTTTATGATTATTGACTTTATGATTATTGAGTTTATGAAATGCTCTCATTTATTTTGTATAAAAATACGTTATTTTGAGTTGTTTCACATACCAATACATCTGTATTGACCCCCAATATTTCAGGATTCTGAGACACAGTCATGGGGTCCCGTTAAGTAGTAGATTGACTTGTCAGAAGTTTGCAGCTGGTGAGCCTCCCTTACTTCGGAAGGCCTGTATTAGAACTAGTTATTGTTATTTCATTTTGATTCATGGTCTGACTGGGGGCCTTGTCCCAGATATCAGACAAATGTCATTACAGTTGTTAGAGATTTTGCAGACTAGTGTTAGATGTTGTTGATCTTCATGAACTCATTTCAGTATTTAGTAGTTTGAGATAAAAGCGACCATGATTCCGTTTTGTTTTTATTTCTTCATTTTCTCTTTGTATATGAATGGTGTATGTGATTGCAAGTTAGAAGGGCTCTCGGGCCTTTATGGTTTGGGATACCCATCACGGCCAGGGTCCCGATTTGGGTCGTGACAAACTCTCCCCTGATCTCATGCATGGGAAGATCTTAGTACACCGGGATGTCCTTTTAGGCTCTAAAGGAAGTCAATCAGAGAGGTTGCAGGGGCTAAAACACCCTTATGTGCTATTATTGTTTGATAGATAGTGTGTTCAATTACTAATGTAAGTTCTTTTATTAATTCATAGGAAACTGGTTACAAGAACTATTTACCAGTATGACAACAAGAATATGGGACACATCACATATTTTAACATAAGGAGAAAAGTGTATCACACTAGCCTGTAATTCTTCCTCTAATTATCAGTTAATGCGTTGGGTTCAAGTGTTGAAATATGAATAGAAATTGGAGGAAAAAGTGAATTGTGTTTCACTTTATAAAAGAAGTATTTCTTTTACATTGATAGGAGAAAGGAACTTTCTTGTGCTTAAGTAATAGAAGTACTACTCCATGTTGTTAGTGAGGTAAGAGGAAGACAACCCTTGCATTGTCGTCACTACTCGTTTGGCTCAACTTCGAATTTGGATTTGGAAATCGATCGAAAGTCTATCTTTTTGGATAAAATTCATTTGAAAGTTAATTATTTAATCTAGAGTCTGATCTAAAATATTTCCTTTGTTTGCAGATGCAAATCACCTTCCGATCGTCTGAAATAGTACAACTTTTCAGAGTCGTTGCTTCTTTTCTGAAGTAACACTTTTTCGCTATAAATATCTGGGGGGGTTGATATTGACACGAAATTTTAAGTTAAAAATATTTTTCTTCTTGCAAAAACTCAAGTGTGATTTGCTACCATTGAGTGAGTTCGGGGTTCAACGAATTTGAGGTATCGCTATTCTACTGAAGCAAATCATTTTATCCCGAGAAGGTATATATTCCATTTTAACTCGAGAGGAGTGTGTCTATAATAATAGGAAGAAGTGCTTTGTTTGTATATGTATCTGTAGCTTTTTGTTTGTAGTGCTTCGATGATGTTTGTGATTCGAATAGATAGTTTATAGTATTACTCCATCGGTTTCTTATTTATTTTATTATCTAGAGGTGTGTTATCTCATTTTATTAGTTATTTTATATTTTTTATTTGTTATACCGTTATCTATCCTGAGTTGAGGTTCTATCAGAAACAGCATCTCTACTTCATCTGAGGTAGTGGTATGAACCGCATACACTTTACTCTCTCATACCCCATTCTGTGGGAATACACTGGATATGTTGTTGGTGTTGTTGTTGAACTTTGGGTACTTGAGAGGAATAATTTTCTGTTGTTAAACCTCGGGTACTTGAGGGGAATAATTTTCTTAAAGACATACTGTGAATTTAGTGGGCTTGATTCTTCTATTTTCATTGCTTTCTTGTTTGTTTTACTATTTTTCAGAAATAGTTTGAACAATGTTTACTATCCATGTTTAATTTGAATACAGATTTTATTGACGAAAATAAAAATCTTAAGGAAATTATTTTATATTTATGTTTTAATTTTTGGAGATTAAGATCTTTTGATTTCTCTCTGTTTAAATTTAATTCGAATTTGAAGAATATAAAAACTTTATCAGGTTTCATAGTTCATTCAGTTGGCGATTTGAAGAACATGGAAACTTCATTGTTGACTAGTAACAAGTTGTTTAAAGATTAAGTATTTATTGTTAGTATCTAAGATTCTAAGTTGTTTGTATAATTGTGAAGTAAGAAATGACTCAACATTGAAATGGGTGAATGTTGCAACAACAAATACTGCTTCTTTGAGTCGTTCAAGTGCTACTCATTTCATATCTCCTACAGAAAAATTAGAAAATTTTATGGTATAAATTTCAAGAGATGGTAACAAAAGATGTTCTTCTACTTGACTACTTATAGTCTGCAGAAGTTCATCAATGAAAATGTTCCAGTCTTGCTGAAATCAACTCCGGATGATGAACACTTCATAGTGATCGAAGGCTGAAAATACTCAAATTTTTTGTGTAAAAACCATATTCTATGAGGACTACAAGATGATTTGCACAGTGTGTACAATAATATGAAGACCTCAAAAGAACTCTAAAATTCATTGGAAAAAAGTACAAAAAAAAAGATATCGAAATGAAGAAATTCATAATTGCAAATTTCCAGAATGCAAAATGCTAAACAGTAAAGTTGTTATTATTCAAGTTAATTACAAGTCATTATCCATTATCTCTTTACTGAAAGTATAAACTTATGCAAAATCTTTGTTAAATACATTAAGTATGTTCTTGATACTCACATAACCTTTAATGTAGGTTTGATTATGAATGATACATTTTAAGTGGTAGTAATAATTGAGAAGTTGTCTCCTTTGTAGGACTTCAAAAATTATTTAAAATATAAATGAAAGGAGATGACAACGGGAGATCTCATTGTATGTTGAGAACCAAAGAGGATAACAAGGCTGCGAAAAAGAACTCATGTAAAAATTTAGCGGTATCAAAAGCAAATATTGTTGAAGATAAACCCACAGTGTTAAAGAAAAGGAAAAACACCATTTGAACAGCAAAACAATCCACCTAAGAAGAAATTCAAAGAAATTTCTTTAATTGTCGCAAAGTTGGTCTCAAGGCTCTAGATTATTGGGATCCAGAGAAAGGCAAGAAAAAGGATCAAACAAATGTGGTTGAATCCAAAGAAGAAATGAACAACCTTTGTGACTTTTTCTTGAATGCAATTTGATTGGTAATTCAAAAGAATGGTGAATGGATTCCGACATCTCCCACCACTTTTATGCCAACAAGAATCTGTTTGCATCATATGCTTCTGCGCAACCTAATGAGATAATATTCATGAAAACTCTACTACTGCAAAAGTACATCTGGCAAGGTGGTGACTCTAAATAATGTTCTTCATATTTTGGAGTTGCGAAAGAACTTAGTTTCAACATCAATTTTGGCTAAGAACGAATTCAAGTGTGTCTTTATTTTTGATAAAGTTGTAATTAGTAAGAATAAGGTGCATGGTCAAAAAGATTACCTCATCCAGGGCCCTTTTAAGATCAATGTAATTACTGTTGAAATGACTAAAAGTTTTGTTTCTTCTTACTTACTTAAGTCAAATGAATTATGGCATGAACGTATATGACATGTCAATTACAAGACCTTGCGAAACCTAATGAGTTTAGAAGTATTTCTTAATTTTGAGTACAACAAATCACAATGTCATACATATGTTAAATCTAAGTTTGCTAAGCATCCTTATAAATCTGTTGAAAGAAATTTCAATCTCTTAGAATTGATTCACACATATATTTGTTATATGAAATCAACACCATCTCGCGGTGAAAGAAAGTATTTCGTAATTTTTATTGACAATTACACCAGATATTATTATGTTTATTTACTGAACAATAAGAATGACAATTGAAGAATTTAGGCAATACAAAATTGAAGTTGAAAATCAGTTGGATAAAAAGATAGTTTATGGATCAAATGAATCATGAGTTCTATCTCAAAGATCAACAATTTGACATTGCTGAGATCCCTCAGCAAGTTTGCTGGATAATAAGAAAGATATGGGAGTCAAGGCAAGTATTGGCACAAGTCCATATTTCTCATAGAAGTGGTAGCATTACCAAGAAGATCTATTCGCAGCTACTGTCTGCATACCCCAGAGTGCCTTGGAAAGGTGTTATATATAAGAATGAAGCCCGGCCAAAAGCAAAGTTCATTCTATGGTAACAGTTACAGGGGAAGTTACTAAGTACTGATAGGTTGGCCAAATGGGGAATGCCGGTTGATTTGGAATGTGTGCTTTATCATAAATATCCCGAGACAAGAGATCATTTATTTCTAAGTTATGAATTTTCAGCCCTAATATGGACTAGACTTCTTGTGTGGATGCAGATACAATAATCAGGTGCTACTACTAGGGATCAGAACTTGGGTGGATTCTTCAGTAATCTAAAGTTCGAATAGCTCAAGCTTACCTTTTCATAACAAACTACGCAGTGTATGTGTATGCTATATGGATGGAAAAAAACCAACGAATGTTTGAAAAGAAAGCCAAAGATTGGGGTAGGATTGCAAGGGAGGTAGTTTATATGACTTGTAGTAGATTATCTCATAGGGTGAAAAATTTGATTCAGACGTTAGTGTTCTAGCTAGTACTGGAGACTGCATAGGAAACTAGTAGCCCAGAGTAGGAGTTGGTTTCTAGCTTTACTTTAGATAGTCAGATGTGTCTAGCTGACTATGGTTGAGTATGATTGCACTTGATGATAATAAAACAATTGTTAGTTACCAAAAAAGGATAAGAATGATAAAAAGTGATAGGAGTGAAAAGTATGAATCTCCTTTTGCAGAGATATGTTTGGAAAATGAAATTGTCTATCAAATTACTATCCCTTACTCACCTCAATTTGATAAAATTGCGGAGAAAAATAAACATTGATGAATGTCTTACTTATAAACCCAGGATTACCGAAAAACTTATAGAAGGGGAGGGAGGAGAGGGAGCTATTCTTACAACAAACTTAATACTCAATAGAGCTCCCCAATACATGACACATTCTATTCTATATGAGAAATGAAAAGGAACACCCAACTTGAAATATTTCAAAGAGTGGGTTGTCTAGTCAAATTCCAAGTTTCTATACCTAAAAAGGTCAAAATATGACCAAAGACTGTGGACTGTGTTTTTATTAAATATGTTATAAACAGTAAAGCATGCCGATTTTTGGTTCACAAATTCAAACATCTGAATATTTGTGATAATACAATAATTCAATCAGATAACGCTGAGTTTTTTTAACGCATTTACCCGTATAAAATTTGATATGAGTTATGTAGTCAAGAGTGTACACGACCTTGAAAATAATCAAAGGAGAATGTACTTAATGAAGAGAATCCAAGTCGTAGTAAATGTTAAAGACATCTACTTTCTTCAGATAGAATTTTGTAACATTTCTTCTTGAAAATGAGCCTCAAATATTCAAATAAGTCATGTCTTCTACGAACTCATCCTTTTGGAAAGAGGTTGTGATTAGTGAGATTGATTCAATCTTGAACAATCATACTTGAGAGTTAGTTGATTGTCCTCTGGGAAATAAAACCTTTAAGTTCAAAATAATTTTTTTAAAAAGAAAATAAAAGGTGATGAAACTATTGACAAATACAAGGCAAGATTTGTCGTTAAATGCATTAGATAAAAGAAATTTTTTATTATTTCAACACATACTCACAAGTAACACGGGTAATATCTATTCTCATGTTGGTTGCACTAGCTCTATTATAGGTCTTGAAATCCATCAAATAGATGTGAAAATAACTTTCTTAAATGGAGAATTGGATGAAGAAATTTACATGAAACAACTTGAGGATTTTGTGGTTTCTTATAAAGAAAGAAAAGTGTGTAAACTTGTTAAGTCACTTTATGAACTAAAACAAATACCCAAACAGTGACATACAAAGTTTGACCAAATCATGTAGGCAAATGAATTTAAGATTAATGAATGTGACAAGTGTGTTTACAGTAAAGATACTCCAAATCACAATGTCATTGTTTGTTTGTATGTTGATGACATGTTGATCATCAGTAGAGAGATTTCTGACATAAATGCTAATAAGCGAATGCTAGCTAGAAAATTTTATATGAAAGATCTAGGAGTTGCTGATGTAATTTTAGGGATAAGAATTCATAGAACTCCACAAGGTTTAGCATTGTTCACAGCCTCATTACATAGAAAAGCTACATGATAAGTTCAAGTAATTAGATTTCAATATTGTCAAGACATCAATACATGTGAACTTTGCACTTCGAAATAATGAAGGTGACAGTGACTCATAATTGGATTATGCAAAAGTGTTGAAAAGTTTGATGTTCAACTGTACGTGACTAGATATAGCATGTGTTATTAGTAACTTGAGTCGGTTCACAAGTAATTACAATCAAACTCACTAGATGGCAATGAAAAGAGCTTTGAGGTACCTAAGACATACTCAAAACTATGCTTTGCATTATAACAAATATTCAATAGTAATTGAAGGACATGGTGATGCAAATTGGATCACCAAATAAAGTAAAACCCATAAGTGAGTATGTAGTTAATCTTATCGCTCGCTCTACGATGTAATCTGAATTTATCACTGTAGATAAGGTCGGTGAAGAAGTTGAATGGCTCCAAAATTTCTTGAAAGATTTCTTTTCGGCCCATACCTTGGCACCTGTTTGCATATATTATGATAGTCAAGCTGCAATAGGTAGAGCAGGAAGCACAACGTATAAAGCAAAATCTCGTCACATATGATGGAGACATAATAGCATTGGACAACAATTCTCTAGTGAAATTATCACGATTGATTATGTGACGTCAAAGGATAATGTGTCGGATTCATTTATGTATGTACGTATATATATATATATATATATATATATATATATATAGAGAGAGAGAGAGAGAGAGAGAGAGATAGATAGAGAGAGAGAGAGAGAGAGAGAGAGGAGTTGAAAAATCATCAAAGGAAATGGGTTTAAGGCTTAGGACAAATCATCATGGCAGTAACTCTACCTAACAGACTGAAGATCCCAAGAGCTAAGTTCAAAGAGATCAAACAATATTATGACTATTGGTTCAACATTGTCAAATAACTCAATTCATTCTCATAATAAAGACAATGTTTAGAAAACAAGGATAAAACATAAGGTTTGAAGCTATTTAATGATTTCTAAGTTTGACAGGTCTGACCAAATAGTTTATCTATAGGATTAAACATTTAGGAATGATCTAACCAAATAGTGTATTTATAGAATTAAACATTTAGGAATCACCTATGTGAGTGTGAAGTGGATCGCTCCAAAGAGAATGATGGTAAAAATCGATTATCTAAGCTCTCATGAAATCGGGCAATGTTCATGGATGAAAAAAAAAAAAAATGAGAACCATAAACAGTAAAAAAAACTAGTTATAGGACTTGTATTGTCTAGGTGTACCACAAAGTTTGATGGCTCAAAGATATCACATCTGTCGATTGATCGAGTACATCCGATATAAGTTCACTACGAAAAATTTAAGGAAAAAACTATTGATCCAAATGCAATTAATCTTTCTTGTAAATCACACACTTATCCGTATATTTCTTGATCTTATAGCCATTCCCCATTTATATGGGGGATTGTTGTGTTCTAGTACTGAAATGTGGATGAGAAATGGAGGAAAGACAAATAGAGGAAAAAGTGAATTGTGCTTTCACTTTATAAAAGAAGTGTTTCTTCCACATTGGTGGGAGAAAGGAACTTTCTTGTGCTTAAATAATAGGCATTACTCTATATTGTTAGTGAGGTAAGAAGAAGACAAGCTTTGTGCCGTCATCACTTGCTCGCTCGGCTCGACTTCGAATTTGGATTTGACAATCAATCGAGAGTCTATCTTTTAGGACAACTGTTTGGTGATTATTTAATCCAAAATTTGATCTAAAATATTTTCTCCGTTTTGTGTTCTGTTTGCGAACTCAAATCACCTCCCGACAGTTCGAAATAGTACAACTTTTCATAACCATTGCTTCTTTTCTGAAGCAACACTCTTTGTCTAAAAATTATTTGATTTTCCTCGTATATTGACACGAAATTTTGAAGTTAAAATCTCTTCTTTCTTGCAAAAACTCAAGCATGATTTGCTACCGTTGAAAGAATCTAAAGTTTAGTAAAGTTGAAGTACCGTTATTCTGCTTAAATGAATCATTTTATCCCAAGGGAATATATATTTCATTTGACCTCAAGTATTTGAGGGGAATAATTTCTCTGAGGACATACAGTAAATTCAACAGACTCTTCTTCTATCTCCATCTCCCTGTTTGTTTTCCAGAAATAATTTGAACGGTGTTTATTGTTCATGTTTGGTTTGAATACAGATTTTATTTGACAAAAATAACATAATGCTCCAGCCCGATAAATTCCTAGGTCACAAGGGAATTATATTAGAAAAATTATCAAAAATAAACTGTGAAACCATCATCATCATGTTGCAGGATAGTGAAACTATCATTAGCTTCAACTCACACAGGAGATTCCATAAGGCAATGTTAGGGCATTATAGGCCAACTTCTTTGTTTGAAAATATACTGACCTCCTACTACTTATCTTACAAGAGCAGAACTAATATTTGTGACAGAATCAGTAATGACGTTTCATCAGAAGCACGTAACGGAATTCCTATACACTTTTTGAATAGCTTTGATAAGCTGAACGAACTGATAATATGTTCTATATACTATTTTGAGCAGTGGTAGATAGTGGCAAAAGAACGAAAGAGTACTAATCATGGCCATTCAGAAGGTTTCTTGACTTCGCGGAGCTGGACTGAATTCTCAAAACAATGGTAGAAACCATAGTGAGGGAACCTCTCATACCATGTTTCTTCATTTACATGGGTGTCCCAGTGCTCCCCATTGCTGCTCTTTCCATACTTGTGCACCCATCCTGAACCATTGTGGCCCTCTCCCCAAGTACGATTCCAACGATCTCCATGTTTGCCTTCCCACCATGTCTCCCCTTGCTTGACGCCATGCCCATTCAGATCAAAGTTCTCATCCCATTTATCACCCCATCTCGACCAACCATCACCCTCAAAACGCTCAGCCCATTTATCAGTGTATTTTATGTTGCCGCCTTTTCCATCATACTTCTCACCCCACCTGCCAAATGGATTTGCACCATACTTGGTGAGGAATAAAATATAACATAAAGACTTACAGATAAGTCAAAAGCAGCTGTACCATTTTATAATAGAAAATACGGAAAAGGGCCTAAAATGCCCTACAACTAACTAAAATGGTGCAAAAATGTCATTCATCTACCTATTGGGCCTAAAATGCCTTCCCGTCTACCTATGCAATATGTCCTCCAAGAATGTTACTCCAACAGTTTGCTTTAGATTGAGAAGATGGCGGAGTGGAGAAAAGAGAGGAGATGAGCAGATTTAGGATCAATGAATGGAAATTTCTTTTTTGTTAAAGGAATTGGAGCGGGTCTTAGTTGGGTCGGGTTATTTGGCTGGGGCGGGTTGGGTTTTGAGGATAAAATTAATTAGTTTAATTCAATATTAATTGTCCAGACTATGCCATGCATAAATGAGGTGGGGCCAATAGGTAGTTGTTAAATGGAAGGGCAAAATTGACCCAATACGTAGACGGGAAGGGCATTTTAGGCCCAATAAGGTAGATGAAGGGCATTTTTGCACCATTTTAAATAGTTGAAGGGCATTTTAGGCCCTTTTCCATAGAAAATATAACCATCACAAAGTTCAAAAAGGTAGCACGCATGCTCCAACTCTGCTGCTCTTAAAGTTTCAATGCCTATGATAAGTGCAGTTAGTGTATGACAGCATTCCGGAGAAACTATCTCAGAGATGGCAGGCTAGCTTTCACACTTCAGTACTAGGTTCATTACAAGAAACGTTAACTTCTACCTAGGTTGGTTCACAGCAAACTTTATGAAAAAAAGCAACAGTAACCTCTGACTGGAATAGTTCGAAGATAAAGGAAGTTCGGAAACAACATAAGATGCCAGAGGAATGTGTCCAATTACCAAAAAGAAGAGATAAATTACTACTAAAGAAAGAAAAGTGGTTTTCAATAAATGGTAAACTCAATGATGATTACCTGAGTGCGCACATGAACTACGAGCTTAACTTGGAAAATAGAATACATAGATCTTAGTACCTCTCGTGCCAAACATGAGCATGACCGGCATCAAGGGGTGTGTTTGGATCAATGCTGCACCATTTATGAGCCCATTTCTCCGCTTTGCCACCGGCACCATAGTGCTCCCACCATTTCTCCTGCCACTCCTCACCTTTCTCATTCCTTCCCCACTTATCTGCAGTTTTCTCCATGTAGACAAGCCCACCACTCTGCACAGAGCCACAATAAAGAGAAAATAAGAGAAGATACACTGTCTCAAGATTAATAAAGTTATCTCATGGTTTCTCGAATCCCATTCAAAGGCCATCTTTCCAAGAAACAAAGTATGTTCACTGGAAGGATACAGCAGCACTGTTCTTTCTCATTTAGAATGTTAGGAACGGAAATTTCAGACAGATATAGACGAACAACAATAACATACCCAGTGCATTCCCACAAAGTGAGGTCTGGGGGGTAGGGGGTAAAGTGTATGCAAAGTGTATGCAGGTCAAGCCACTACCTCGGATGAAGTAGAGAAGTTGTTTCCGATAAGACACCCGGTTCAAGACAGACAGATATAGAGGAAGAAAACAAGAAAAGATAGAAGCACATATACAATGTTCATTTCAATGGCATGAGTTACCAGAAAAGGGTAAAAAACACCAACATAGTATCATGACTATTATTATACTATGAAACCTCTTCACCGATCAAGCAAGCGATCAGGACAAATAACTATTATTCACATCATGTTCGATTTATTTCAGTGCTTTTTTCTTCTGGTATACCTCATCACGAATCAAGCAAGCGACCAACAATTGCCATCATATCAAGGCAAGAAGTATAGAGACTTGGAAACTTTAATCGTCAGTGATTTTGTTAAAGTTAATATTTTCTAGTGCCCAATTTTTCTGTAACTTCATATAAGAAGAAACCAGACTTCAATTAGAAAATAGGTATTGATAGATCACCTTGTCTCACCAAAAGCATCTACCAACTTTAAGTAAAGAAATTATATCCAAGGAATTTTACGTTGCTCTCTAAGTTTTCACAGTGTTATGCTCTTTCCCTCCCCGTCCCCTTTCTCTTTTTATCTCTTTCTTCCCACTTCTGTGAGGTAATGGAAAACAGTCTTGCAGTTAAACTCATAAATTCTAGAACAATAACTAACACAAAAGAGAACTTATGAATATCATGACGACTAAGCACATGAAGTCTGACCTGCCACATTGATTCTTTCCAGAACTCATGCCAAACATTTCCAGCAGCATCTCGTCCTGACTTCTCAGAACCTAGTTCCTTATGACCAAATTCATCAGCAGCTTCCCAATACTTGTCTTCCCATTCAACAGTTTTGTCAGCACTAATGCCCCTGGTTAGCGTCCACTTGCAGACCACCCCGTCAGGTCGTCGTTCAGTCCCGGTCTCCTTCCACCATCTTGATCCATCAGGATAGATTCCCTCAGATGATGCCTCATTTTCCTGCTTAAGGGCATAAGCTGCTTCCGCTGCATTTGTCGAGAACAGAATGCCAAGTTCACGTTCCTCCTCCTGGTGAGGCATCTCAGAAATTGAGCTGGAATCTTCCAAATTTTCAACCTCTAAATGTGACTGAAGAGGTGGAAGAGGAGGACTATGTTTTCTATCAACCATAGCACTCTGAAATGGGATAGATAGAAAATCTGGAGATCGTTCTTTGTCTATGATAGGGATTGGTGGGTCCGGAGACATAGAGCTATCTAACATCATCTGAATGTCATCAGAAGAACTGTCTGAAGGAGGTGTCCAGGACCAGAAGCTTGGACCTGGTGTTCCCATAGTTGTTCCAGATCGAGGCACAATGGAAATGACATTTCCCGTTCCTGATCAAGTACAAAGATCATGACTGAGACACCATATAATAGAAGATGGAGCAAGTAATATCGCAATTTTCAAATTTGTGGAGTATGAGCAACCACCACACATAAAAATACATTACAGCTAAAAGTTATAGATACTTGTGGAAGGCAACCTCATAGAATAATTATAAAAGTTCAAAGTGGTGTATTAATAACTTGGAGAGCAACACAGATCCAGTCTACCCAAATTTGAGATTGAAGATGCGTTATCTATTAGCACTTCAATTATGCTTCTCAAAGAGGAATTATGCAGAGCTTTTTTTTATAAGACAAGGTAAAGATCATTAAACGAGTACCATGGGGGTACTGCAGAAGTATAGAGATATGGAATAAGGAACCAAAGCAAAGCTATAATAGAAAATTGTGTAGCAAAATGAGATCAGAGGTTCTCCTTGAACCATTAAAGGCCATAATTCTTGAAAAGAGAAAGGATCTTTCAGCAATGCGGAGGGAGAAAATAAGGTAAAGGGGAAGCCGGAAGGTTCTTGTATTTCATTTTACTCATCCAGATGGGCTTGGGAGGTTGACAATAACCTTTTAATTTTCAATGACGAGGTAACACACTTGGCATTGAAAGTTTTTTTTTTTTTTTGGCACAGTTGAAAACATATCCTTGAAGCTCCATGTCAATCAAAAGCTTATTTGTGTTTTTTAAACTAGAATCAAATATTGCTTGGATCATGTCACACTGAAACATCATCATATCGTTATCGCACATCCAACCAACAGAACAAAGCAATAGGAGTCGAAAGAAGAAATGGCAACTTCACATTCAGAATCTTAGATCAATTATCAACAGAGTAAATTTCATGAATGCAATGGAGCTCAACAGTCTTCTTGGAGAACAACCTCAGAAATTTCAACTGTGAAAGCCTAAGAAATTAGAATGGATATGCAAACATCAAGCGAACACCTATTGTAGTTACTCATTGCAAGAACTTTAATCAGAACATAATCAAGTACCCTGAATCCAATCCAAGTTTAAGATAATCTCCAAGACCGCAATATAAATACACATCCCAAAATTGAAAATGAAAATCCCTTCAGGGGTATGGAAAGAGAAATCTATCAGAAAAAGTGGCAAAAAGCTCCAACTATTTGACAGAATATGTCATATAACACTTTATTTTTTATTTTTCTTTCCCTTGTACACCCTGAAGCCTTTCCCCTCAAGCTCTCAAGAAATGGCAACAAATCCTATTCTGCTGCTAAAATGTTTTTGGCCAACAACTGGATCAATCGTCGTAAACCACAAGTTGACATTCGAGAACACAGAAATTATAGATCAAGAGCATAATAAAAGCAATGTTAACATTGGTTAAAAAAAAAGTCGGGAATTTCTAAAATTAGCATACCCAATAGTAAAACTGTAATCAAATTGCTCTCCTCATCTAAATTTCAAACAAGATAGCAGTAATTGTTGTTGAGTCATCAATGTGAACATAAAAGAATGGAGATTTAAAAAAGAGACCAAGAAAATCATTAAAGAATCTGAAGAAAAATTCTTTTTAAAAAACCAAAATATGTTGTTTGACAAAAAATAACTCCAGAAATATTTCAGACAGCAGATATATGTTATAGCAGAGCTTTCTAAATAGAAATTGAGAAACCAAAAGGTTGTGGACAACAATGCTATCACAATGATCTTTCACGTTGTGATACATCGGATACTACCATTTGCCAAAGAAAATTTGCGTCAATCAAGAAACTGTTTATATCACATTGGAAGACTAATAAGCGATTCTCTAAAAACCCATTTCTACTAGTATCTTTTTAAAAAAAGAACTACTGATAACCATAGGCGAGTTTTACGACTCTCTTGATTTCTGTGTAGGTATAATCAATCTTGCAGGCGTGGAAAATAACAGCATAATGAAAGAAGAAAGGAAGTTACCTTGTTGTTGATTTTCACCATCATGAGCTTCTTCCAATTCGTCCTGTTGGGGCATTGGATTCTCTTTCATCAATGCCTTAGCGGCAGCAATAGCAGCAGCAGCACGATCAACAACCTGCATTCTTTGAATTCTATCTCTTTCTTCGGTTGAAACTTGAAGAATCTTCTTGAATTCCTCGCTCTTCTTCTCCAATATCTCAGGGCTTTCATCATCTCTTTCAACATTCTCAGCTATTCTTTGAAACTCATCAGACTTTCTCTTACGTTCCATTGCCTTCTTCCACATTTCCAAGTATGATGAGTTTTCCCCATCTGATGAAACTTTGATCCTTGTGCTCTTCCTTCTCCATTGCAATTTTCTGGTGGAAAGGGAAAATGGGTATTGGAGTTTGGGTGGTTTTGGGGGAATGGCGGAGTGTGCCACGGCGCGTGAGCGAGTAGTTGTGGGGAAATGAGACGCCATTGGAGAGTGTTTAGTTGCTCTGCTTGCAGTTTGCACAGCAAAGAGTGGTGGGTTTCAGTATTCTCTGTACTAGGCTTTGGGATTTTAGAAGATTTATAGTAAGCCCATATAGTCCCTCCGTTCTTTAAAGTTGAAAAATAATTTAGAAAATGAGTAATTAGAGTTAAAAAGAAAACGTGAAAAAAAAAAAACTTTGAAATAATGAATAAGTAAAAATAAAGTATGATAACTTTAACATAAAATTTAAGAAGAAAATATATTTTAAAAATTTATGATCTAAATAAATTATATATATTTGTGCAGTTATAATTCATCACGAGGTAAATTAGATATTTTA
Source organism: Capsicum pubescens (assembly GCA_030864215.1). NCBI lineage: Eukaryota > Viridiplantae > Streptophyta > Magnoliopsida > Solanales > Solanaceae > Capsicum > Capsicum pubescens. Next base: position 105,116,415 of record CM061543.1, read on the forward strand.
AAATTAAATTTATTACTAATTATAAAATCTATCATTTTTCTAGATTGATAAAAAAAAAAGTAGTTTATCATATGAATTACGACTTATTCTTTGGAAAAGATTTAAAAAAAAAAAAAGGAAAAAGTTTTCTTGAAATTGAAGGAAGGTTGTGATGCTGTCTCCTTTAGCCTGGTACTGCGGTAAAGGGGGAGCTGCCACATTTACCTCTTCAAAAGTACTTGGTAATTAGTAAAAGAAAGAAAAACTTCAAAATAAGAAAGAAAAACTTCAAAATCATTATCTGTAAATGTGGACAGAATTGCATGGTTTCAGTTATACTCCCTCCGTGTCATTTTATCCGTCCCAAATTTTCTAATATGATATCTCATTTTACTCATTATTTTTTACATGTTATTTATTATTTTTCTTAATAGTTGTGTCATCCCAATTTAGGACGAGAAAAATAGGACGGAGGAGTATCATACTAGTCGGCTTACGCCGTGCTACGCACGGCCTAATATTGATCATTTAAAATTTTATGTAATATATAATTCTATCATTTAAATAAAACTTTCATTTATTTGATTAATAAATTCCAGATTAGACATATATTATTATATTTAGATTAATGAAATTTATATAACAATATTTTAAGTTGTTCAAACTTTTATGGCATTGATAATCAATTATATTTTTTAAATTATTTAAATTTTTAATTATTATAATTTATAATATTTTTTCTTCTATTCTACTAATTAGAAGTGACATAGTAAAATTATTATAACAAATACTTGTGAATTTTTTTTTAAGTGGTCTCATATAAGACGTCAAATTAATTTAAAACATCAAAAAATAATTTATCACTTTATGGCTATTTTATCTTTTTTATTAAGTATTATTAATTTTTTAATACTTAAATGACTTATAATAATTAATTATGAGTGATATAGTAAAATTACGGTTGAAGCAACTGAAACAGTCATGTCATAAATATTTATTTTAATTTTTTATTAAATATTTTTAATATTTTAATATATAAATGACTTATAATAATTACATAGTAAAAATATAGTAAAATCACGATTAAAGTGGCTGGAGCAGGCATGTCGACCATGAGCAGCCTGCTTCAGCTGTTTATTATGACTTTTCTATTATATAGAAGAGGTGGTTTCGACCACCTCTTGCAATTACCAAAAAAACAACTACTTCCACTTAATTATATATCATGCCCCAATATATAATAATTTTATTATTTCATCATAATGGTTTAAATATTTAATATATTCTATTAGTTTATATTAATTAACTATAACTACATATTGAAAGTAAATTTTTTTAATTTATTTAATTGTCTATCATGTTCAAAACTAATTTGTTACCACAAATCACAATAATTAATAACTTAAAATATTTTTAAAAACATACAAAAACTTTATTGACTCTTACCAAAAAAAAACCTTTACTCCCATTTAATTACATATCATGCTCCAATATATAATAACTCCATTGTTTCATCATAATAATTTAAATATTTAATATATTCTATTAATTTATATTAATTAACTATAACTACATATTGGAAGTAAAAAAAATATATTTATTTAATTAGCTATCAAGTTCAAAACTAATTTGTTACCACAAATCATAATAATTTGTTACCACATATAAAAATTTTATTGACTCTCATTATTTTAGCAATGCCACATAAATTAAGATAAAAAAAAGTACTGCAAATCATAATAATTAACAACTTAAAATATTTAAAAGATATATAAAAATTTTAGTTGACTCTCAAAATTATATCGAAGCCACATAAATTGGGACACAAGGAGTAAACATATTATTTGATAATTACGTAAAAATTCTTATAAATCACAATAATTAACAAGTTAAAATACTTTTTTAAAAATAGATAAAAGTTATATTCAACTCTCAAAATTTTATCACTGCAGCATAAATCATGACAAAATAAAAAATTATCTTAATTAATTGCAACTAAATATTTAAAGTAAATCAATTTTATTATTTTAATTGACTTTTATATAGAAAACTAATCTTTTTATTTATTTATTTATTTTAGTAAATTTAAATTTTAAAATTATTTTTTTCTTATATATAAATACTAATATTTAAACTTAACTTTAAATTTTTAAAGTAAAGAATTAATAAATTTAATTTAATAAAATAAATTTCTAATGAATATTTTCTTAGAATTTGTGTTGGGTCAATATGTATCAACTTAAAAATAAATAAAAAATATATAGTAAAATTTTATTATTGTGAAAGATAAATATAATGCACTATCCAATAATGTTTAATAATACCATATTTTGCATATGCAAATATAGCATCCCGTATTTAATTAATATACTATTTCGGTGAATTATAGATGATTACTATTGGATATGATAAAATTATATTAATTTTTATAATAATAACATAATCAGTCGCTCTTAATTAATTATTATGAGTCATCTAGGTATTAAGAAAATAAATAATATTTCATGAAAAATAAAATATACATAAAATGTGAAATTAACTCTTAATGTTTTAAATTAAATTTTTGTCTTTCGAATGATGATTTTATTATATCACTCCTTATTATAAGTTATTTATGTATTAGAAAAATAAGAATAACAAAATGATATGTCAACATAAAATATTTGATTTACTATCAAAATTATATTAGTGCCACATAAATTGGGACGGGATAGAAGAAGATATAAAGCAACATATATTATTTGAAAATGAAATAAAAAGTACTGTAAATAACAATAATTAACAATTTTAAAAAAAAAAATTGACTGATTTCTGCTTCAGTTGTTTCAGTCGTGATTTTACTATATTACCCCTAATTAATTATTATGGTCATATAAGCGTTGTGCCACATAAGTTGAGATAGAAAAAATATTATAAATCACAATGATCAAAAATTTAAATTATTTTAAAAATATAATTGGCTATTGTCGACACAAAACTCTGGACAAGGAGAGTAACATATATTATTCAAAAATTATATAAAAAGTATTATAAATTACAATTGTAAACAACTTAAATATCTAAAAAAAAAATTAATATGTTATATATTTCAAAAAAATTACATGAAAAATACTAGAAATCACAATAATCAACAACTTAAAAAATTTTAAAGTTATAAAATATTTGGTTGGCTCTTGAAATTATATTAGTGTCACTGAAATTGGAATAGAAGAAAAGTATTATAAATCACAATAATTAAAAACTTAAATTATTTTTAAAATATAATTGACTATCAATGCCACAAAAAATTGGACAAGAAAAGTAACGTATATTGATTTGAAAAATACATAAAAACTATTATAAATTACAATAGTTAACAACTTAAATGATCTAAATACATATTAAAATAACATATGTTGAACTCATGCTAGATTCCGGATGAATCCTAGAAAACATATGCAATCCTTTTATTAAAATTTTGGGAAAAGACATCGTTTCCACCCCAAACTATACCCGAAAAGTCGAAGCCACACCTAAACTATACTAGTGACCTATTACACACCTAAACTATAAAAAAGTGAAACTATTTACACCCTGTCAGGCTACCACCACTTGCATGTGGTGTAGTGTTTTACACGCGCTGCCACGTCAGCACCACGTCAGTAAAAAGTATTACTTTTTTATAGTTAAGATGTGTAATAGGTCACTTATATATTTTAGGTGTGGATTCGACTTTTCGACTATAGTTTGGGGTGGAAACGATGCCTTTTCCCTTAATGTTTTTAGCCATTTACGTTTGTTATTTAATAGGCTGGACACGCCTAAAATAAGTGTAAAACACACGCCTTAGAATGGGGTCTCGGGGAGGTAATAATATCACTTTTATATAGTTAAGGTGTGTAATAGGTCACTTATATAATTTAGGTGTGACTTAGATTTTTCTTGTATAGTATAGAGTGAAAATGATGTATTTTTCCTAAAAAAAATTATTTAAATATATCAAGATTGAAAAGACAAATAAATATCTTAATGTTGGGCTCGTGCTGACACGGGCCATGTTTGTCTAGTATTATATCATATGATAAGGTTTAGATTTATTTCTTTTGTTTTCATTTTATTTTTGGCTTAATGGATTTAGAGTTTTCTAATCCAGTTTCAGTCTGGACAATGTTCAGTAAAATAGTCATAACTTTTTACTCTGAATTTGGATTGAGGAATGGTTTATTGCGTTGGAAAGAGGACTCAGTGATATTTAATTTGATAGGTAATGGGACCCCTAAATCCTTATATTCTATGAGATATGATCGTTTGAAGTTAGCCCTAATAAAAACCCATATCGAAACTGTATCGGAAAGAAAGTTTTATACTTAACTTTGTGTTAGGGATATTGTACGATCTTAATTCATACCTACAGTACTTTCAAAACTAAAAGTATTGATATTAGCACTCACGAATAATTAAAATTCATCAAGCTTGAGTCTATCTAGACACATCCGAAGGCTAAAATCTTCATCGAAAAATTCGAGGTGTCATAATAAATAAAATATTGATTATTGTGGACCCAAGTTAATACTGAGGAATGAAAATTAAGATTTCTCATGAATTTATTACGAATAATTTAGTAACGACGAAATGGATCGTTACAGTGAAAGAGACACACACTAAACGAAGAGGACAAATATACTTTCATAGACTATTGAACAAGGACATCGTGTTCGGTGATACGGAGAATTCAAAGAGTAGGCAAAATTTTGGATATTATATGTGTATTAAGGTTGATCAGGTTAGGGTTGCTAGCGTAAGATTGAGAGATCGGACTTGATGAAATTCAAATGAAGTTTTGAAAGAGCACAAACAAATCAGATTTGGAGTATAGGTTGTTTAATGGCTAAAATGCCCGATGAATGAAACTGGAGCACAATGATTTTGTTGTACAAGAATTAGGGTGATATCCAGAATTGCAACAATTACAAAGATATCAAACTGTTGAGTAATACCATGAAGGTTTGGGAGAAGTATCAAGCTGCAATAATTTATATCAACAATCTCCAAATCATACTTAGAAATATCAAACTATACCAAATTATTTTAATATCATAATGATAATACACTGAATTTATTATTTTTATTATTGTAATAAAAATATATTCTTAAAATTGAAAATTAAAATCATGAGCTCAAAACTTCACCATCTCCCACATCTACCGTAGAGTGAAGTACAAGGAGGACCACAAATGTCCTATTTATTTTCCTATTTCACGAGTCACACATGTTACTCAATAGGGGGACAGCCAAATTCAGGGTTCACGAGCACGGCGTGGTTGACACTCTTAACTTAGCGTGAAGACCACAATTATCCCATTGGAGCCTTTCGAAGTGTTTGTGCGGGGAAAACCAAAAAGTAAACCCCATCCCCCACCCCTTAGGCCACGCCCTTCCTGCTTCCCCAATTGTCCCTCTGGCTTTCCAACAGTCCCAACTGGCTAGCTTTAGTTATGGAGTCAGGATGTCATAGTTTTAAACGCCATGGCACTTCCATGATTTTTGACTTAGATACAGAGATATGCAATCAGAGCAAGTGGAATCGGTGACGGATACAAAGGGGGATGCATCGGATTTCAGCTGAATTGAAGCGACTTCACCAACAGACTCCCTTTTTACAGGTTTTGCTTTCCCCTTCCTTTTCTCTACTAATTGTTAATTTCTGCTTACTCAAACAAATGTTGCTATGTTTTCAATGTTAAATCATGAAATACTTTTTTTTTTTTTGAAAACCGTGGTGTCCGGGCAGCGTCTCTACCTTAGTGCACTTTGCCCGCCCTCCTTAGACCCCACTTTTAGAAATATAATGAGTATTTTGTTGTTGTTGTAACCGTGGTGTCCTGGCAACTTTCGCGCATCTCCACTAATTTCATTGGATACCTGTCACCTCCCACAGACAACACATAGCCGTTACTCTATCCATCAAGGTAAGGATAGATGAGAAGAAATCACCTAGTTTTTTTGTCTCCGCTGGAATTTGAACATGACAGACACCTCATGGTCGTCACTCACTTCATTGACCACTAGGCCACACCCTTGGGGGCCGAAATGCTTTCATTTTTAAAGTTAAGAATTGCAAAATTTTGAGTATTGATTGTCATTCAAATATGTTTTTGATCTGGCATAGAGGGTCTACGGAGAGCTTAGATATCAATTGTGGACTTGTGGAGGAAATGGTGCCCCTTATTGGGAAACTTGGGGTTTATCAAGCAAAGGCAATGCTTTTGTAACACAAGAAATCTGTGTTCCTAGAGGGAGTTCTTACCTTGTTTATTGGCTATTCTTTAGACCTCCATGATCTTGCCGTGAGCATATGTAGAATTTCTCAGGAGTGCAGTTAACACGTCAAGAAATGAATAAATAATAAATCACTTTAGCAATATCATATTAATTTAAAAGGAATTCAACTACATACATTTTATTGTCATTTATGACAAACCAAAAACAAAGAAAAGAAAAACATACCTCCTTTATCATGCCGTTGGTCTCATTTAGAGTATATGTCGAGACAGAAGCTAAGGGAGGCAACTTGCAAAACCTTTGCAAATCACGTCGTTATAGTCATCAGATAATATTGGAGAGTATTTTTTAATTTGGGTTCCCCATTTTTTCTTCAAATGCATAGATCTAGCGTTGTTACCTACCTTTTTAGGATAAATTACATAATACTGCACCTTAACTTACCATTAGTAGTTAAAATCCCAATTCTTTAAAATAATTACACAAATCCCTTTTTTAACTTTCTCTCTCTAAACCATTGGATATTTAATACTCCCCACATACAAATCCAATTCACAACCCAATTTAGAGATCTAAAATTCCTGCGAAATAGAGCCGGTTTCTTTCCCTTTAACAATCTTCTTCGAAAGCGAATTCTTAAGAATATCGAGCAAAACTCCACCATTAGCAATGGTAGTATATCCCAACAACTTGCTCAATCCATCATCATTCCTCACAACAAGTTGTATATGCCTCGGAACAATCCTGTTCTTCATTTTCTCTGCTGTTTGTTTTTTCTTCCCTTTGCTTCAATTTTCATCCGATTGAATTACAGTCGGAGTTTAACTCCAGTGATTTGAAATTTCGTCTTTTTCTTCCCTTCGCTTCAATTTCTGTTCGATTGTATTGTAGTCAGAGTTTAACCCCAAAGGTTTGAAATTTTGGAGTTCTCTCGCCATAACCACTATTGCTGCAAACTCGAAAATCGCGTTTCAATGGTGGTCGCTAGTGGGTTTGCCATCGGAGATTCGTCAATGAAGGATAAAGATGACGATGTTAATGGAGATACATAAGAATGATGTATTGGAGTTCAAAGATACATAAGAATGATGTATCTGATTGAAAAGATACAAAGATACAAAGATACATAAGAATGATGTATCTGATTGAAAAGATACATAAGAATGATGTATCTGATTGAAAAGATGTTCAAAGATACATAAGAATGATGTATCTGATTGAAAAGAATAAAAAGATACATCATGCGACCCTCCACCAAATATACAAAAGTTATGTATCTTATTGAATATTAGGTTACAGATACATAATAAAGATGTTTTTGGTTGAAAATCTGACAAAAATCATGTATCGTAATGTTTTTTGTGCTACTGATACATAAGACTTATGTATCTAAATGTATATCTGGCGATTAATATGTAAGAGTTATGTATCAGTACTTATGTACCAGGAAGGTTGTGTATTTGTGCCTCAATGATGTATCGCGAACATGAAAATTCGGGATTTTATGTAATTATCATAAAAGTGAGGATAGGGTGTAATTAGGAGTACTAATCAATTGGAATTTATGAAAGTTGCCCATCCTTTCAACTGGTATAAGAGGTGATGCCGCCAATTAATAGGAAAAGCTTACTGATCTTTGCTGTTAGGTTGGCATGTATTGCCATGTTGTGTGTGTACACTCTACCCTCTACAGACCCCACTACGTAGGAATACACTGGGTATGTTGTTGTTGTTGTTGCTTTATCTTGAGCAGAGGGTCTATTGGAAACAGTCTGTCCCTCTATCTTTCCCGGACCCTAATTATGGGATTTCATTGGGTATGTTGTTACCAGTAAAATAAAAGCCTAAGACTGTAGATAGGAGATTCCAACATGTGTCTCCTGTGCAAAGTAATGGCTTGACTGGAGGCATGTTATCAAGTTGTGTTGTTGGGTGTTATATTATATTTGCTTCTTAATTTCCTCATGTAATTTGAGTTAAAATAATTCAAATTTTTAAGTATAAAGCTACATAATATGCGAAAAATTATGAGAAATATAATGTGGAAAATATACATGTAGGTTGTAGCTTGTAGAATGCAATCTTTTATTTTAAAAAGTTCTAAAGTTGTAGCAGCTACACTCCCCGATATGGAAAATATTTCTTCTATTCTCGTACAATTTACACAATAAAGTAGCAAACTAGCTATTACAAACATAATAAATGTAAACATTAAACTAACAGAATTACACGTAAAGCGAAAAATATACTTAACTGTTATCCAATAATCCAAGAATCGTGTTACTCTTGATCTTACTCCTTATTCTCCTTTGATGATTAAGATAAATGTGTATAACTTGTAAAGTAAATGTAGAAATACACAACTTAAAGAAAGTGAAATCCGATTTCTAAAAATTCTCCCACTGTCCTAATTATTGTGAAACTCTTTAGTTGTTCAAAGAAGAATGGCAATTTTTTATATTTAGTAACAATTACCCTTAATGAGAGGTTTTTCGCAACACAAAAATCTATGGCTTGTTTTAACCAGAAGTTTCAAAAATCTTTCTTTCATTCTTAAATTTTGTTCCCGATCAAACACCTTCATATCAATTGTGTGGGATGTATGAAGTATAAGAATTTGTTGACAAGAACAGAGACACTTGTTTCACAACTTTGCAAGTCACCATCAGTCAATCATACCACAAAAACACATAGAAGTTTCAATACCCCACCATGAACAACGAATACTTAATTAAAACTTGAAAAACATATTCAATTAAAAACTTGTTTTCCATCTAGCTTCTTCCTTAATTTCTTCAATTTCTTGCATATTTCTAGATTCTTCTCAAGTTATCTATGTAAGTTTATCAATGTATTGTCCTAATTATTTCATGTTCTAGCTTTTTGTTCGAGTTATTGTGTCATTTTCTGTTTTTTAGGGTTTTGTCGATTAACAATTTTTTTGTTGGATTTTTTTGGGGGTTTTGCTTTGTTTCGCGTCTATGCTTTGTTGGGATTTTAAGTTCATCATAAAATCCACAATAACAAACACGAACTGTCATGGTGAAAAAAAATACGACGACTGAAAATAGGGTTAAAATTGAACTGGAAATGCACTAAAAATAAAGGAGTATATGACAGGCAAAAAAATTTAATGGAGAAGAAATTTGGAGAGAGAAGATCGAGAAGGAGGTAAAAAAAAGCTCAAATTTGTCCAACAATGGTGGTAGAAGCAAATGGGGAAGAAGATGACTAATATAAGTCGTAATGTGACTCTTACACCCTATTTACAAGGTCTCGCATTCTTGTTTTGTTTGTATCACATGCTCCTATGTGGCATAACCACATAAGATGCCAAGTCTTTTTTTTTTCCAACTTAAATCGGGTTGAAGCCCATTCTATAAAAACATGTCATAACAGTGTTTGGTCAGGCCCAAAAGTGACCTGACCCGGATCCACAGAAACATCAAATAACAAATACAAGGGTCCAGTCAAAAAAGGGGTTTAAAATATTTTGTTTTGATGAGTTGAGGGGTTCAGATGACAAAGACCTAAGTAGAGGTATCCACATTACAAATTCGGATAAGTATAAGGGTCCAGTAGATCATTTTGCCTAATCTAGACAATGACACATTACCCAAATTCCAAAACATGCTCAAACTAGTTCTACATTGTTCCTTTTTGCAAGAGAGCAAATCTAAGGTTAAAATACAAAAGTAATAAATCTTTGGCTATTTAGATAGCTAATTTATACTGGTAATGTTGTGAATCAATGAATAACTATCTAAATTCCTTTCACAACAACAATAAAAAGGCTGTTGGAAGAGAACCTTATAAGCCAAACTTTGCAAGGTAGAGTTGTGCCACCATGATTTGCCCACCAACAAAGAGGCTTCTCATATATCATGGATTTTATCACTGAAACCTCACTAAAATACCACTCTCTACTAAATGCTTCATTCTCCAAAACTTTTTGCTTCAATTCATTTGATCCTCTGTAATCATCTATTTATCTTCATTAGGAGCTAGTCTTCGACTAGATAAATACTAGATAAATATTTATCTATTTATCTGTAATCATCTATTTACTGGAGGGAAGTGATTAAACGTGACATGGAGAAGTTACAGCTGACTGAGGACATGACCCAGGATAGGAAGGTATGGCGGAAAATCATTAGGATAGAGGGCTAAGGTGTGTGGTTGAGTCGTAGGCAGTAGGTAGGACGGCTTTGGTGTCCTTGTTTGGCAGTGTTCAATTTTTTGGTGGATGTCGTACCTATGTTATTTTATCATGTTCCATGCATTTTTTTATATATATATATATTGTCCTTTGTCTTGAGCCGGGGGTTTATCGGAAGCAGCCTCTCTACTTCTTTAGAGGTAGTGGTATGGACTGCGTACACTCTTCCCTCCCCAGACCCCACGATGTGGGAATATACTGGGGGTTTGTTGTTGTTGTTGTTGTTGAGGAGCTAGTCTTCGAATCCTATTGCTTTTACCGTGAAGCATGATTATGAATTTACTTTAGAACTAATGTCAAACAATGCAAATAGGTATTATTCCTTTCCACCAAGTGACAAAACTTTCTTGAATTGTATAAAAAGAATGAGAGATTCTTACTTTTGTCTCCTAGATTATTAGTCAAGAACTCACATGTCCAGAAGATGAAGGTAACGGATATGATTATGCTTAGATCGATGTGTGGACATACTAAGAGAGATAAGACTAGCAACAAGGATATACGAGCGGTAAGCAATGGCATATCTATATGGAGCCGAGAGGTTCGGATGAACCCCCTTCATTGGAAATTTTTTGTTATGGGGTCAATTTTTTTTTTTGTGTGTATATAAAATGTTGAACCCTCTTGACACAAACCGGAAGCTTAGCTCAGTGGTAAAGAGGGTTCGGGCTTTCATGGGGCGCACAAGTTTGATTCTCACTTACAATATTTTCTCAATTGCTTACCTTTAAGCCTTTTTTGTTAAAAAAAATATATTAACAAAACGATGTTGCTCACTTTACAATGGGATAAATCTAATTGGAATTTGAGTTTAATCCCTAAATTCTAAGTCAAACAATAAAAAACCCTTTCTACGATTTTGCACTCTTTGTTGCTCCTACACTTTCTTGCTCTATCCATTGTTATGTCCTTTGTTGGCTGTTGCTCGAGCGCTTGTCGTCTATCACCCTCCATAGCTCTGCTTGTCTCTCCACTCCTCGGACTTTAGTCTCCATTCATGGCTTCCTTGGTAAGTTCTTAGTTCTCTTTTTTTTTTTCTTTTTAGAATTCTAATGTTTGTTGTTTTGTTGTTTATCTGTATACAAAGCTTGGTGCATAAATCTGTTGGAGTTTGGACTTTCAAAAGAAGTCCATATGTTGTTGATTTAGCTTGAAGCTCTGTGCATATCTTTGTCTTTATACTTTCAAACAAATGAAGATTGTGGCTCTTCAGATATGATTGCCAATTTTCCATGGTAGTAAGTGACCGTAAGTAAATGAAAATTCTACTTCCGAGCATAGAAGTAGCTCCTTTGGAGATTTTTGGAGTACTTCTAAGTTTTAATATCCGAGTCATACTAACCAGATGCTATTGGTAAATAGACATGTTACTTCGTAGGATATTTAAGTGAGTATTTTATTCTTGGAGACTTCAGTAACTGATCCCTGGAACATGATATATATTATATATATTTTTAATTTGTTATCTACATATATTAGTTGTAGAAGCTTTATTTTGTGAAAAAATTTATCAGTTGGAACTTGCTAGGCATCATTTTAGTGTTACTTTATATTTAAAATAATTTGCTTAAGTGAATAGGCCTCAATCAGTTCTCTAATTGGTTTACCATATGATACTATATTAGTTTGATGATGTTGAAGATTAGAAAGTTGTTTTCATTCTCTATGTTTGAAATACATCCTTTCGTTACAGTTTCAAAAAAATACATCCTTTCATTTGATTCTTAAGTTCTACCTAAGTTCTTAATTTATGATTCAATTTCAACATTTAGTGAATAAGTATCTAACAAAGGACCGAAATCAAGTTTAACGTCTCCTAGTCATAGTCAATCAAACCAAGAAGGAAATGCGAACCATTTTGAAGTACCATTACATTCTTCTCAATAATTTGATTTGGGTTCTGCACCCAAGGGTGTGGCATAGTAGTTCAGTGAAGTTGGTTTGAGCATCATGAGGTCTCGGGTTCAATTCCCAACAGAGACAAACACTAGGTGATTTCTTCCCATCTGTTGTAGCCTTGGGAACATAGTTGCTTGGCACCTGTTGTTGGTGGGAGGTGGCAGGTATTCCGTAGTATTAGTAGAGGAATGCGCAAGCTGACCGGGACACCCCGATTATCAAAATTCTTTTTGATTTGGGTTCTTTAAAATTTGATTTGAGTGAAAGAACCCAAACTATCATCCAAATCAACGAGATGAAAGCATACCTAAATGGTCCTTGTCAATCTCGTCTGCAACTAAATGAGTATCCTCAAACAAATATTTCTGGATCAATGTGTCCTTTTAATCTTGAATGGTTTGATATGTATATCATGATTGGTTGAAGTATAATGTTAGTAGAGGTGCAACCTATTCTTTGTATTATTATCTATTTAAAAATTATAACATTCATCAAGGTAGAGACGGAGTATTTTCAAGAATAAGGTTTAAGAGTTAGCCGAAAAAGAGTAGTCTTGGAAAACATATTGGTTTATCGGATAGCATATTCGATCGAAAAAAAAATAAATGTAAAGATTTATCACGATAACAACAGTCTATTCAATTTGCATTTGAGAGACAATATAATCAACTTAAGCATGGATGTTTGGTTTGCTTAAGTGCTTCGGTTGATGTAGTAAGACTTCTTATAACTCTAAGTTTCACATTTCGAGGTCATGATGAATCTACATCATCACTTAGTAGGGTAATTTTCTTCAAAATCTCTCATAGTATATGAAAGTGTGATAAAATTCTGATTATGTATTGGAACATGCTCCTCAAAATGATCAAATAACTTCTCCGATGATTCAGAGAGATATTGTCTATGCATGTTATATAGAAACAATAAAGTTATCCTTGAAGAATTAAATGGTGACTATTTTGCCTTTATGAATCTTTTGATGCGTCATGCAAGGAGCGCATGACTATTCTCTTACGATGCAAAGGTGTGACCTAGTGGTTCAATAAAGTTGGGTTGATCATCATGATGTCTCAGGTTCAATTTCTAATTGATACAAACAGTTGGTGATTTCGTCTCATCTGTTCTAGCCTTGATGGACAAGGTTATCTGGTATTTGTTGCTGGTGGGAGGTGACAAGTATCTCGTGGAATTAGTTGAGGTGCACGCAAGCTGGCACAGACACCATGGTTATAAAAAAAAAACTATTGTCTTACAATATATTAGTAGACTGGGATTTGTGATGGAGTGACTTATTGACATTGTTCATGCTCAATATACTAGTGCTTCATCTTTAAAAAGGGAAATTCTTAATTTACTTGCTCAACATTCCTTTAGTTTATCACATGTGTGTGGTAACGTTATGATGGGACAAACAATATGCAAGGTGAGATCAATGGCCTTAAATGTTGATTAGGCAAAAAAGTAGATTGACTCACTCCATTCATTGTTTTGCTTATTAATTTCAGCTAATTCATGTTGCGCTCTTTAAAAAATGTATTGCAGTGGGAGGACTTGGACTTGTAGTATTGGTTTCAAATATCTTGAATGTATTGAGATGTTCTTTTAAACATATGGATGAATTTTGAGATTCTTAAAAAGAATGAATTCAAGAGGCATTAGAATGAGTGAGCTTAACAGATAGGTGCTTGAATCACGAACTTTTAAGAGCTTGAGATTTCATTATAAATCTTTTAACAATTTGACTCTTATAATCGTCTCTATTCTTAATGTTCTTAAATCACTTGTTATTGATACACATAATATGGATGAAAGAGCAAAAGTAAATGTGACATCTCAAAGTTTGCTGAACATTTGAGGTTGCATTCATGTTGCATTTGATAAAAGATGTTTTAGTAATCACAAATTTTAGCTTAATAAGTGCTTACAGAAAAGAAATAAGATGTTGCAAACGCTATGGTACTTGTTGAATTAGCAAAGAGAAGATTGCAAGTATTAAGGGATGCTAGTGTCTGTATTTTATATCAAACATGACAGTTTGATACCTAATTTTGAAGAGGCATATGTAAGCTCATTAAAACCATAGTAGAGACTTGCTGAATCTACAATCTTACATAATTATTATATTGAAGTGTTTTGAAATATTATTGATTGACAATTTTAAGAACTTAATGATCTTTTTGATGAATTGACTTCTCTTTATTTCATAGAATTGCTTGTTTGAAGCTAATTAACTCACTTTTAAATTTTAAAAATATTGAAAAATGACTAAAATATATCCTTGTGATGTTGATAAATTTAATATGGATATTATTGAGAATTAACTTGCAAGTTACATTATTAATGGTCGTGATGTTGATGAAAGATTCTTCGATCTAAATGGGCTTTGTGATCTTTCTAAAAGATTAGTTTAGATCAATCAACATTCAAGTTATCCTCTTGCATTTCTCTAAGTGAAACTTGTTTTGCTATTGTCAATTGCCATACATCCATTAAAAGAACTTTTTCGGTAATGAAGTTTATCAAAAATGACTTGCAGAGTCAAATGAATAATGTTTTGTAGCAGTTGTTTGGTGCCTTAAGAAAGGGAGCCTCGAAATAACTGATAAACTTGACAGAGTCAAATGAATAATGTTTTTGTAGCAGTTGTTTGGTTCCTTAAGAAAGGGAGCCTCGGAATAACTGATAAACTTGCTACCATGTGACCAGGAGGTCATGTGTTCAAGTCGTGGAAACAACCCATTCCAGAAAAGTAAGGTGAGGTTGTGTGCAATAGACCCTTTTGGTCCGGCCTTTTCTTGGACCCCGCGCATAGCAGGAACTTTAGTGCACCGGACTGCCTTTTTTTGCTCTGGTGCCTTAGCTAGAAAAATATGTATTTGAAAAATTTCTAGTGATACTATCATTAAGACATCTCAAGATATAAAACCTCGTAGAGTACAATTGTAATAACGTTCGTAGTTGCGTTTTCAATAGTAACATTGTATTTTTTTAGGCTTCTTCGCGCGTTTGTTTTTTTAATTGTATAATCTCCCTTCACAATAGTGTAATTCTATTGAGTTATACAATTATGTGATCTCTTCACTTAGGTTGCTTTTACCGTATCAAAATGAAATAAATGTCTGAGTTTGTTTATTAGCATTTATTGTTTACCTTTACAGAATATATTTTATTTTTTAAAAAAATAATTGGGGGTAGGGGAAGGTGATTATTGTGTGGGAAATCGAACTCTCACCAACAAGGTAAAAGTTCAGGTAGTCAACCAACTGAACTACTAAGATTTTTCCAGTGTATGACTGATCTAATGTAGGTTATTTGTGTATATTTGATTGCAACAGTGAACAACTTATCTGTGGTGGAAAAAGCTATTATAGCGCGTTGTTATATTGTATTCGGAGGTGAGTATTTATGGGTTTCTATTCCTGACATATTATATTGATCATTAAGTTTTTGAAGTTGTCAATTAATAATAGATTAAATACATTAAAACACCCCTCAATTTGTCCACAAAACTCACTTTAACACTTTAAATTTATGGGTAATTATTTCCCCCCTAAACAACTTTCAACTGAATTTTAGACCACCTCAATAGCTGAGGTGGCAAATTTCAAAAACTTTAGCACGTAAATGGCCGAAAAAAGTGGGACCCACTTTAAATTTTATAATTTTTCTTTTCTTTCATCCTCACACCCTACCACCCCTTCTCTTTATCTTCCTCACACCCCACCACCCTTCTCTTCTCCTTCCTCTATCTTTTTTTTTCCACTTCTCCATCAACCATCAAATATTTTCAAGAATCAAAATTTCAACATTATTTCTTTTTTTCCACTCTTAAACATCAACCATCTTCAATCAAATACATAGCAAAATATTTTCAAGAATCAAAATTTCAACGATTATTTTTTCACTCTTATCCATCAATCACCCCCAATCAAATACATAGCAAAGTACTTTCAAGAATCAAAATTCTAACGATTTGATCCAAAATAAAAAATAGTGAACCTCAAAAACTGATCGAGTCCGAATTTCGAAGGAAAGGGTAGGGTGGGGTGGGGAGAAAAGAAAGGGGACCGGGGTTGGAATTTTCAAATGAAGAATAGGGGTGGGTGGCGGGGGCAGTGTTCGGGGGAGAGGGAGAAAGATTAGGGGTAAGTTTTATATATATATATATATATATATATATTTAAAAAAATAATTTATTTAGGTGGCTCTGAAATGGCTCTGACGTGGCTCCAACACGTGCGTGTGTACTGCACTCTCTGTAGTGAGAGTGGTATAATATTTTTGGGGTGGTATAAAATTTACTTAAAAGTTATTAAGGGGGTATATGATTGCTCGTGTAGTTTAGGGTCTATGGTAAGTTATGCGGACAAGTTTAGGGGTGAAATGATGTATTTTCTCTTAATAATATTGCAAAACACTTCAACATGATAATGCTATAAGACTATAAATTCAATGAATGTCTATCATGATCTTAAAGAGCTAAAACATATGGCTCCTCAAAGTTAGGTACTAAAATGTCATGTTTGATATAAAATATAGATATTTTAGCAATAAGAGAATTTCATTTATCATCTCTGGACACTTGCAATCTTTCTTTGCTACTTCAACAAGTAGCATGACATTTGCAACATTGTTCCTTTTTTTGTAAGTATTTATTAAACTCATTTGTGATTGCTAAAATATCTCTCATCAAATACAATATGAATGCAACCTCAAATGTTCAACTTACTTTGAGATGTTCCATTGTTTTGGCTCGTTCATCCATATTTCGTGCATCAAGAACAAGTGATTTAAGAATGTCAAGAATAGAGTTAAATATAAAGATAAAATTGTCAAAAGCAGTGGCGGAGCTACTCTTCAATTAGGGGATGAACCCCCTTCAGCGAAAAATTATGCTATATATATATATATATAGTTAAAATTATTTTTTATGTATAAATTGTAGATGTTGAACCCCCTTTCGTTAGTTCGTATGTTCACTTATGAATCCCCTTAGTGAAAATTCTGGCTCCGCCACTGGTCAAAAGATTTATAATGGGTATCACAAGCTCTTGAAAGGCCAAGTTCTTGATTCAAGCCCCTACTAGTCGTAAGCTCACCCATATTTAATGCCTCTTGAATTTCATTTTTTTTTAGAATTTTGAAGTTCATCTATATGCTTAAAAGAAGCTCTCAATATATTCAAAATATTTGAAACCAATACTACAAGTTCTTCCTAGTTTAATACATTTTTTTGAGACCGCAATAAGGGTTAATTGAAGTTGATGAGCGAAACAATGAATGAAATGAGCTAATCTATTTTCTTTCCTAATCAACATTTTAAAGCCATTAATCTCACGTCACATATTGTTTGTCCAATCATAACATTGTCCACGCACATTTGATAGACTCAAGAATATTGATCAAGTAAATTAACAATTGCTCTCTTTAGAGATAAAACACTAATATCTTGAACATAAAAAATATAAATAAGTCGTTCTATCACAAATCCCTTTCTATATTTATATCGTAAGACAATAGTCATTTGCTCTTTGCGCATGACACATTAAAAGATTCATCAACTAGTAAGGCAAAATAGTCACCATTTAATTCCTCAAGGATAACTTAATTGTTTCTATCTTACACAATATCTTTCTGAATTATTGGAGAAGTCATTTGATCATTTTAAAGAGCATGTTCCAGTATATAATCATGAATTATCTCACTTTTTTGCATAACATGAGAGAATTTGAAGAAAATTACCTTGTGACCTTGTAATGCGAACCCTTGAGTTGTAAGAAGTCTCACTACATCAATCGAAGCGCTTAAGTGGACCCAATACCCATGCTTAAGTTGATTAGATTGTCTTTCAAATGCAAATTGAGTAGATTGTTGTTGTCGTAAAAAATCTTGATTTTTTCTTGATTGATTATGTATGTTTTCCGGTAGACGAATATATTTTTCAAGACTACTTTTTTTCTGACAACTATTAAACTTATACTTGAAAATACTTCACCTTGATGAATGTTATGATCTTTAAATAGATAACAATAAAAACAATAAGTTGCATCTTTACTAACACTACTTCAACCAATCATGATATACATCATCAAACTATTCATGATTAAAACAATGCATTGATCTAAAAATACTTATTTGAGGATACTCATGCAGTTGCAGATGAGTTTGACAAGAACCATTTAGAAGGTATGTTCTTCTAATAACATCACGATGATTTGAATGATAGTTCAATACTGGGTTCTTTCACCCGAATCAAACTTGAAAGAACCCAAATCAAATTCTTGAGGAGAATTTAATGGTACTTCTGCATAGTTGACCTTTCCTTCTTGGTGAAGATTGACTAATCGAGGCTAAACACGATTTTGATACTTTGGTAAAATACTTTTTCACAGAATGTAAGACTGAATTGTAAAGTAAGTACTTCATTAGAAGGTAAAATAATTAAACAAGTGAGGTCATATTTTATACATAGAGAATGTAGAAAGTTGCTAGTTAGCTTCAACATCATCAAACCTATATTAGCATATGATAAACCAATTAGAGAATTGATTGAAACCTAACTGCCTAAGCAAATTACTTTAAATATAAAGTTACACTAAATGATGTTTACCAAATTCCAATTGATAAATTTTCTTACAAAATAAAGCTTCTACAACTAATATATGTTATATTCTAGAGATCAATCACATTTTAATTCTAACCAAAAGAGTAGAAGTACTCCAAGAATAAAATGTTTACTAAAAATCTTACAATGAGACATGTTTCATTACCAATAGCATCTAAGTTAGTATGACTGGAATATTGCAAAAATTTCCAATGCAGCTACTTCCATGCTCGAAGGTAAAATTTTCATCTTCTTACAATGACTTACTCACTTTACGTTGTCAATCATGTTGAGAAACTATAATTTTTTTGAAAGTCAAAAGACAAGGTTATTCACAGAGCTTCAAGCTAAATTAGCCACATATAAACATTTGTTTTTTGAAACTTCAAAACATTTATGCACCAAACTTGTACATAGATAAACAACAAATATATAGAATTTTGAAAAATAGAAGAGAACTAAAAAACTTACTAAGAAAGCCATGAGTCTGGAGTCCAAAGAGTGGAGAGACAAGCAGAGCTGCAGAGGGTGGTAGACGTCGAGCAGCAACCACCAAGGATGCAACACTCGACAGAGAAAGAAAGTGTAGGAGCAAATACGTATGAGGGTTTTTTATTATTTGACTTGGAAATAAGGGATTTAACTTAAATTCCAATTAGATTTGTCCCCTCTTTCAAACGAGCGACGTCATTTTGTTAAATTTTCTTTTGATAAAAGTTAAGTGCGTGAAGTTCCCGTTACAGAGGACTTTTGACCTGGCACAGACTTGGGGATTTAGCTCAAATTCTAATCTGATTTGTCCCTCTTTTCAAATGGCGACGTTTTTTTATTTTTTAAAACTAAAGTTAAAATGCTCTAGTTTTGGCTAGGCATGGAGTTTAAGAAAGTAAAAGTGGATTTTTGAATCTTGTGGTCGTAAACTAAAGATATGTGGAATAGACCAAAATGCCCTTTAATCTTGTGTTCTTAAATATGTCACGTAGAAAGTTAGAATTAAAGAGTTGTCAAAAGGGAAAGAGGTATTCTTTTTTAAATGGATTAAAAAGAAAAGTAAGACAAACAAATTGAAACAAATGGAATAATTCTTATGGTTATGTGGACAAGAGTAATGCTCTTTGCATTGTATGACACATTCACTAGTTGAAATGTTATCATAAATCATGGGTTCAAGGTGGAAGCAATTGAATTCAAAAAATTGTTCCTAATGAAGATAAAAAGATTTTATGACTAGGATTAGACTAAGTTGCTCGGACTCTCCAAAAATGTTGCCGCACCCGTGTTGGATCCTTAAAAAATACACTATTTTTGGAGGATCCGACACGCACCTGTAGACATTTTTGAAGAGTTCGAGCAACTTAGGGATCAGATACTTCAGAAATTTAAATGAATTGAAATAAGTATATTATAATATGGAGTATTTTGTAGTGGAGTGATAATTTTTTGTCTCTCATGTGATTGAGGCTATGATGAATAAGGAGCCTCTTCCTTGATCAACAAATTAGGATGTCTCGGTTTCACTTTTGCAAAGCTAGGCTTACGAGTTGCTTTCGCCAGTGTCTTTCCTTGTCGTGAAAGGAATTGTAGCACTTACTCAAATGATTTGCAACATTAAGAGAAACAATTCAACTACCATAGTAGCCGAAGATCCAGTGTTCAGGGAAGCGTGATGTGGAAAAAAGCGATAAGGCTCCGCATTACGTGAAGCGTGAAGCGATGTGAGCGCATCATTGAAGTGAAGAAGAAGAAGGTGCAATAGTGATAGTCGCACTGTGAAGAAGAAGAAGTCACAACAGTGGACTTCAAAGTTAAACTTAGAAAATTGTAGCAGTGGTAGTCACCGCAGTAGACTCTTTTTAAAAATAAAATAAAATTGACCCTAAATATAAAATCAACACGAAGTGACTTTTTTAAATTTAAAATTGACCCTAAAAATAAAATCAACATGATGCGCTTGCATCGGCCACTGGTAACGAGAGGGGCTTTCATCGCTTCGCATCATCGTATTATGCGACGATGCGGGCGCATTCCTAAACACTGCGAAGATCTATTTTTGTGCATTATAATCTACTTTGCTCTCTCGCTGAAGGAACAATATAGAACTGTTCCAAGCAGATATTGGAATTTGGATATCTACATTTTCTTCATTTGATATTTTCAACATCACCACCATCACCAACAAACACAGTATATTCCATTAAAGTGGGGTATGAGGATGGTAAGTGTATGCAATCCATACCACTACATCAGAGAGGTGAGATAGGGAGGTTGTTTACGATAGAACCCCGACTCAAGACAAACAAAAACAGTCCAAAAAAGAAATAGTAAAGGAACACCAAACAATAGGTATTAACACTCCAGATAATAACATAAACAAGACTAGCACCAGATAAAAGACTAAAGATATTTTCTTTAGCAATTTATTTAGCATGTCAACTTTTTACTTTTTCAAAACTTTGAAGCTTTAATATTTCTACATGCTTTGGTGTTTCTACGGGTGGAGACAATTCTGTAACCTATCTGCCAACAACTTTTCAGCATAAAAGATTAAAATACTACATTCCACTAGCTATTTGTAAGTTTTCCACATTTAGGCATACCGTTTCAGCTCTATTTTACCAATTTGATTTATTTAAATCCGAATCCTCACACCCGTACATTGTTGAGGTTATGACTCCACGCTCATATCCGATCAACATAGAAATTGATGCACCTGAAAATTTATGCAAGCGCCAGGAAATGACTTAAGCTTCCTTTTGCAGTCATTGATATACATCATTCAGTAGGGATACCCATAAAACAATTTTGTTCCAGAAAGCTTTAAATCGAATCCTGCAGTCAGGGATATGCTATTCATTGACTATTAATTGGCATTCTGATGTTGCCTTTCTTGTCTAGGGCCCTTATGTGCAATGGTAGTTTTTGAGTTTGTGCTCTTATCTAGTATAATGTCCATTGTTTTTTTACGGTGATGTCTGTGCTAGACTACATGCACCTCAACTGTTTAACTGGGTACCTGCATCCCCGCACTAGTTTAGATATTGAGTATTTCTGCCTTCCAATGTTTAGATAGATGGGAGGAAATCACCTACCTTTCCTTTTTCACCTCTGTTGAAACCTTGGTGTAGTTACTGTGCAAAATAGTCTTCTGTATGTTGTGCAATTCAGGTGGCACTGTTTATACTGGTTCTTTTAACACATATCTTGATGTTGTCTGTGAGGCCTTTAAACTAGATATTGCTGATCCTGTGTTACATGGACCTCTGTTCCACCTTGATGTAATGGTGATGTAATCTTTCAACATACCTTAAAATCTGCTAAAAGTCGAACACATGCATTATGGCTACACACCCATATTTGACTCTTATATCCAAGTTTATAACACAAGGAAAGGGCTTAAAACTGTATGTGGTTGGTCAGCTTGTTTTCGTTTTGCCAACATCAGGACGGCATATTTCTTGCTTCTATTGCTTGTTATTGAGCCTTTTCTTGTCATTCACTGATAAGCTAATTTACTTATATCTGATTACAGGGCTTGTGCAGGAATAACCAGAACTGCCCGACAAACTGGAAAAGGTATCAAGCTGCTTGCAAGGAGTAAGTGGGAAGACTGTTAGTAGATTCTTGTGAAGCCTTGGGGACCAACGATCAGCCTCCAGCAGATAGCGGTGTGGAGCTGTTTGTGCAGCCCCAAGGCTCTTTCTTTTAATTGTTTGTTCCTGCACAACAATCCTAGTTTAGATGACTTACTAGTTGTCTAATCACTGATGTTATGGCTGTCTGGCTGGCATGATTCTTTTATTTAGAATGCTAAGTAATGTGGAAACTCGGCCAGATCCACTACTACCAGCATTGAGAAAACTCTTTGCGTTTGTTGCAATATGTCATGACTTCTTTCATACTTTTTTTTTTTCTTGATTTTTTTTCCAGAACAAATGGCCCCACAAAAGCTTTGAGGGATCGATGGTTTGAAGGACTAAAAAATACATCAGGTTGCAGATTCTGGATATGGTGATATTATTAGCTACTTTCTACTTGCTGGAGACATTGGTTTAATTGACACTTGCTGTTGGTCAACAACAGTAGAAACTTGTTCCTAGGAAGAAATACCAATTTTGAGGAGTAAAATTTTCTGACTATCCAATCCAAGGAAAAAATGTAGTTCGAGCACAAGAAACAGATGTTTGTGCAAACGGATCATCTTCGAGGCTATATAGTAGTTGCTGCAAAGGGGCAGTTTGGGTAGAAGAGTGCTCGTCTTCTGAAAAATACTGGATATGAAGATAGTATTAAATAGAGCAACTTTAACTTATATTACACAAAAACATGTCCTTGTTTCACACTTCTTCTAGCTTGATGCTTTCTCAGCTGCTCGCCGTGCAATCCACTGCAAAACATCATATAAACAGTTACCATGCCCTTTATGGTAACTTGGAAGTATATCCCTGATTGAAACACAACAAGTGGCTAACTTGGAAGTATATCCCTAATTTGAGATCATAATATTAAAAAATATTTTTATACATTTAATATAATTCACAAAATTTAAAAATCTATTTTATATTTTTAAAATTTATGTTAAGCCAAAATAAATTAATCTTTTTAAAACGAAGAAAGCATTTTTTAAGTTTATAACAAAAAGATAAGAAGAAGACGGATGTGACTTGAAAAAAAAAGCCTATTATTTACCTGCTAATCTAGAGTTCAATCATTTTATGTGATAAGGATATTTATCATATATGCATGATAAGAAATGTATTCACAAAAAGTGATACAAATAATCACCGTTATATATTTTTTGTAAACTGAAAATTCGTATCACTTTTTGTAAATATGTTTCTTATTATGCATACATAGGCGATTCTCGAGTACAAAGTAGATATTTAGAGGTACTCCAAATAAAATATGTCAAATCTATAAATTTAATTAGGCATTTCTTGGGTTCTTTGGGCTAAAAAGGACCGTGTGAATCTTATAAAACACTGGTGGATTGTGTGAAACACATTAAAATTTTTCGTCATTTTCTTACCACAGCCAAATCATCATATATCTGATATCTCCCCTGTACAGTAAGGTTGTCCATTTTTTCTTCCAACTGATAAAAAGACATGATTGTATACTTTTCTTCATAAAAACTGTATTTTTCACGTTAGTGTTAGTTGAATCGTTTTTGTTGAACTTGTACCCGTCATATCATTAAATAAAACTCTTACTTTCATTTATTCTCTTGTGTCTTCGTGAAGATTAATCTTTTTTTTTGTTTTTGGTTACAGCATGCTAATTGGTTACGGAGCTAATCCTCCACTCTAATGGTACAAAATTTCTTTAAACTAGATATACAAAATTTGAATCATGATGATATATCGATCAAGAAGTATAACTTCTTTTTTTTTTTCAAAATATGAATGAACATGACAGACAAATAAAATTTGCTCAAATTTTCCAAACCGGTTCTATAACGTACTAGTAGTGAAACATGAGATCACAAAAGATTGTGATGAGATAGAAATATTATTACAATAATTTTATTTTTCTCCATTGTAAAGTAAGACAACGTAAGCTCATTCTAATGTAAAAATTGGAAGCATCACAAACATATAATGTACATATCAAAGAAGAAAATTAAAAGTATCATCTTTGAGAGCATTCCTTTTTGCCGAACGAACATTGACAATTTCAAGCATAAAATATAGTTAATTGTCATTACCTTTGAGATGATCCTATTGCGTAGATTTTATATTTACTTCGATACAGCAAGTTTAAATTCTTAATTATTCTGCTAATCATATGTACTCAAAATTTTATATTTCATGCCAGTAGAGTCGTGACATCTATGTAGTGGGTCATCAAAAGAGTTATGTACCCAAAAATCACCCTCTTCCCAAAATTGGCAAAATAATTTTTAAAAGAGACTGTCAATTTATCCGTCTAAAGTTCAGTTGATCAGCAAATTTATTTTTTCTTGACATTGAAATGTTCCTTGAAGATGACATAAGAACTAATAAGACCGACGTAGCCTGTATTTCGTTTGGATATGTTTAAAATATTTTTGAAACATAAAATAAATAATTGGAAAGAAATTATTAATGTTGGATGTTACTAATGTATCTAATATCTTCGCAAAGGTTGTCACCAATGAAATTCAAGAGGAGGGGGGGGGGGGGGGGGAGGGAAGGATTGAATTGAAAACTTTTTCTAAGTTGACTGATCAGTCGACTCACCTGCAAATTGATATACTGAATGAAACAGTTTAAACTTAAATGCGTAAATAAATAAATAGATAAGTAAGAGAGTAATACAGAGATTTATCCTGGTTCGGAACACCAATGTGGTGCCTACTTCCAGCACCCTTGGGTTACAATAGTTTCCTTAGAGCCAGAAAATAGTGGACAAGTTCTAAATCTTATTTTGTTATTCAGATCTTGTGACACAACCTCAACTGGTATGATTAAGTTGACTCGATCTTTCTCTTTTGTAGCTATTGTAAACTTAAAAGTACAAAGTTTTATTGAGACTAAGAAGTTTTATTGAGACTAAGATTGAGACGCACTAAGAATTTTCTGTGAAGTTGCGTGGTGTCTTTGGTCTTCAATCTTCTTTTTTATAGCCTTTCGCTGATTTGGCTTCTTTGTTCTATAAAGAGGATTTCTTCTCAATTGAGGATTTGAATTGATTCCTTGATTGAGGAATTGCACCATACGGTACGTCCATATCAGATATGTCCATACGTGTGATGCATCCTTCTTTTCTCTAACATAAGCTCACAACCATACATGTCCATATCAGATATGTCCATGTAGAGGGTGTTATCTCCCTTCCTTTCGCAATTCCATGTGAGATGTTGTTGTGATTGACTGTCAGTCATCTTTTTTATACTTTGAGATCTAATGAGATCCTTAATTGATGTGATTTCAAATCTAGCGCTTGTTTCTTTGTAGGTAGGGATCGACTTCCTTGTAAGTGGGGATCACCCAAGATATTCCTCCATATTTTGCTCCTGGAAGATCTTTCTTGATGTGACCATATCTTTAGTGTATCCTTCATATACTTATTTATTAGTTTGTCGTTATTAAAACATATTATGTAAATATGGGGCTAACAATCTCCCCCTTTTTTATAATGATAAACAATAAACATCAGTTGACTTTTCGGTTCTTGTAGTTGACTTGCTCCCCTTTTTTGCTGACTCTTTTGCCTTTGTCGTCATTGAGCTGACTTCTGAGCATTAGAAGGCGATTGACTCCGCTCCCCCGTACTTGGAGACTATTTGATGTTTTATTTTCTCCCACATTTGACATAATAAAAAAAACACCAAAAAAATACAAAGTAGAAAAAAGGCACACAACAGATAAACAACCAATGTATCATGCAAAAAAAAATAGAAAATAGTGTGGCAGGATAAGTTAAAATATCAGTTACAACCCCAAAAGAAAAAGAGACAGGACCCTCTTTTGAATAACAGTCATCATCTCAACGTTTATCCAGAAAGTAGGTAAGAGTATTGTGCATGTTATGACAGAAATGTTCATAGGACTTTTCGACATTTTTGGAAAAGTCGGAGCAGGAATTTTGAACTGATATGGTGAACTCATTCTTGGAGGAGTTGTTTTTGAACTTGATGAATTCCACACGTGCAAATAATCTTTTGAATAGCTTGAACCTTCATGATTGGATCCATCAATAGTTAGCCACACTTTGCCTACATCAGTACTGGTGTCCTTACCCAACTACAACAGCCTGGTAGTCGTCTCCTAAAGAAGCAACAAACTTTCCTCGATTGCCTTGAGCCGATCCTTAAGCTCCTTAAATTCCTTCAACATAGGAAGCACAAGATTAGACACAAATTTTCTTACCTTAGAAAGATCCAATTTTGCTTTGGTAGAGTCCTTGAACTATTCATTGTCCAACAAGACGTATTTCATGCTGGCAAAGGTCTTGGAATCATAGGTTGCTGAGACTTCCACGACAGGGTATGTAGACAGATCAATGGAGTAATAAAGAAGGATTCTAGTGATCAGCAGTCCATAAGGCAGGCTAGTGGAGATATGAGCATCTGCAACACTTTTCAGCATGTATTCTCGAAACCAAACAACCCAATTTATTTTGAACTTCTTCACGATGCAGTACATCATGACGCATTCCATTGTCCAACAAGACATACTCCATGCTTGCAAAGGTCTTGGAATCATAGGTTGCTGAGACTTCCACGACAGGGTATGCAAACAGATCAATGGAGTAATAAGGAGGATTCTAGTGATCAGCAGTCCATAAGGCAGGCTAACGGAGGCATGAGCATCTGCAACACTTTTCAGCATATATTCTCGAAACCAAACAACCCAATTTATTTTGTACTTCTTCACCATTTAGTACAACACAAATACATCACGACATATCACATTACTAAGAGAGCCTTTTTGATGAATAAGTGTGGTGGCAATAATATGGGTCAGGATTCGGTACTTGAAGCAGAGAGACAGGGGACCAAAGTTGGAAAAATTTATGTCTAAGTCATAAATAACCTTTTTTGATTCCTCGAAGCTAACCTCAAAATTTTCAGGTCATAGACCACTTATGAAGGGAATTATCCCAGAGAACTTAGTGCCCAAAACCTTTTCAAATAGGAAATCATTTAGAATGATTCTTGTTCTAAGCACAAGAGTTTCTAATTCGCCGCTATCTTGAGAGAGGCGAAGATTCGCATAGAATATGCTCACAGGGTCCTCATATAATTCCATCCCACAAAGGCAAAACATCAGAGATAAATCTTGAGATTTGAAAAATAAACTTACATTGTAGAGAGATTCCTTCAACTAAAAGAGATTGACTATTCATCCAGGCACAACTGAGCAACTTTTTAAGGCGGGAAACTTATCTCTTTGTGAGCTAGTAAAAAATTTATGCATGTCCTCTAGTGAAGAAAACTGGAGGAGACGAACGGGATTTCTTGATAGACGAATTTGGGCTCGGGGCTGAGCATTTTTTAGGATCAAATAAGTACAAGAAATGCGAAGAGGCTTCCTCAGAGGATCCAGAGATGAGAACAGGATCATGATTGTCAGAGTGGCAATCTGAAGGGTTTTTTGTAAAACCTCTTAAATTTTAATTATTTTATTTTTGACCTTCCCGCGTGCATAATATTAATTTTTTCCTTGAATTATGTTTAGAGATGTTAAAAGGGTAATTTAGAAAAGTTATGGAATTTTCGGAAAGACTTCGGGGTTAATTTGGGATCCCTAGGCAGTGATGGTCCACAATATTGCCGTGTCACGAAGGTTACGATCAACATGGCACAGAGGATAACCTCCACGATAACGTTGTGCCACACTGGTGGTTAAATTTTATCCAGTTTATTTTTTTCATTTAGGGGTAAGGGGCTTTTGGTCTTTTCACACTTTCCATGATTTATAAATATAAAATTAATCTTTCCCCTTCAGTTAAAAAGATCAAACACTCTTATTCTCTTCTCTAACACCAAAACCAAGAAAGATTAAGGGTTTTTCAAGAAATCATTACTTCGGGCTCCAATCTTCAAATTGACTTCAAATACTTATGTGTTTCAAGGATGTTTCTCTTCCCTAAATTTTAATTTTACATTATGACATAAATTGAATAGATTTTTATGTGATTTAAACTGTGGGTTTTAAAATTAGGTTGAGGAGTTTTGATTGTTACGGATGGAATTACTTTCTCATGTATTGAATTGAGTATTAATGCTTTAAATTGATGTTTTTGAGACTGAATTGGTACATTATTTAAATGTTTGGAATGGGCGACATAGGTTTCCCCCAAATTATTGAATTTTGGCTTGAAATTGCATGAATCTCAACCCACATTGTAAATTTAATTTTTATTATGAAAAATTACACGGTTTAACTTGCTTTTGAACCCAATGCATTGCATTAATGAAAAAATAAATATAAAAATAGTTTGGATGGCCTTGGGGGCCATGGTTTGAATTTTAATGGAACTTGAGAGTCCTATTTGGTTGTGTGAATTGGTTTTACATAAATATATTAGCTTGCAAGCGTATTGGTATGATGATACCAAGTGGTAAATGCCTTAGTGAATGAATCCTCGATTAATGGTTGAAATTATGTAAAAATTATTTTAATTCAAACTTAAAGAATGTTGTGTAGCTCACCGTAAAGGTGTAAGTCTCTGGGGAACGAACACTGGAAACCATATTTGCTGGTGTTGGGGGTCTATATGATCGTGTGCTTGAGACACACTTGATATATATATATATATTTGGGATGACTATTATCCATGGTGTCTCTATTTTTCCCTCGAGTTTTCCTTAGTTCGTGCGGCTAACACGCACTTGGCCCTTTCAGTAGGGGAAGTTGAACCCATATCGCCCATGAGTGCCTTTAGGATGGATTGATCTACACAACTCAGGCTAATGATTTTAAAACTCTCATGTTCATGACCCTTACCCTATCTCGACATCTTATATATGTATATATGAATGTGTGCATGTGGTTTTAAATAATTTTAGACATGTCATTATGTTATCTCTTTCCTTGAGTACATGCTAGTGCTTATCCTACTGACCGTCCTAGGACGCTACATCATTTTATGATATAGGGTTCAAAGATTTTTCTATTGCTCCTGTGCAGCATTAGGTGGATCATCATGTCTGTTGAGTTGCTGTGAAATGGTGAGCCTCCATCCTTCGGAAGGCCTTATCATTTTATTATTTTATCTTTATCGACTCATTACTTTTGGATTATTTTTGGTCATAGTCGGGGGTATGTACCGACTTAGATGTTATTATGATTTTAGAGGCTTTTGTGAACAAATGTGGATTGGTTATTGTTTTAACTCTTAGTCTTCTTTTGAGTTATTTATTCATCTTCTTGTTATTATTTAATTGGCTTCCGTATTATTATTTCTGTGCTTATAAGGTTAGGCGATGGGTGTGGTCGATCTATGCTGGGCTTGAGATACCCTTCACGAGTAGGCCCTAGTTTGGATCGTGAAAAGCTTGGTATTAGAGAACAATTTAGGGTCGTTGGGTGTCCACAAAGATGTGTCGAGTAGAGTTTTTTATATGGGAGTATAGCTTGCCACACTTATAAGTAGGAGGCTATAAGGCATTTAGGAATATTATCCTTTCTTGTGTTCTATTTCGGGCTGTAGAGGCTTGTGTTATAGAACTTCTCTAACTCCTGGCTTCCTCGCGTTTTAGATCATGCGTCCTCGAAGATCTGACATTCGTAGAAACTCTGCTGGGAACTCTGTCCTACCTGAGTATAATATGGAAGGGACTCACCTTGTGTATAGAGTGCAGACCTGATCTAGAAATTGTCGTATTCGTCTGACAGTGCTTCTTATCCTAAGTCTTCAAGCAATTGTCGTTTTCAGGTTAGCAATGTTCCTAAGGCACAAGGTGCCCAGTCTCAGACTAGTCGAGCTCAGTCAGCCCCACCTTATCCTTCTTATTATTTTTGTGGACAACTTCACCACAGTTATTATGAGGAGGGGAAAAATTGATGTTATAATTGTGGTTAGCTAGTTCATATGCAGCGAGATTTCCCTTCAACTAAGGTTTCCACTGGGTGAATAAAGTTTTGATTTCCATATCTTTAGATCATGCGCCAAAGAGTGTTATTTTTGGTATCGGCACTGTCCAGAATCATCTCTATGCACTTGCTACTCATCAGGGATCTGAGGCATTCCCAAATGTTGTTACTGGTATGTTACAACACTTTTCTTGTGATGTTTATTGTTTGCTTGATTTAGGCTCTACCCTTTCTTATGTGACCCCTTATGTAGCTGTGCATTTTGGTTATGGTCCTGAAAGTATTTTCATCCCCTTTTAATTTTTACTCCGGTGGGTGATTCTATAATTGCTAGAAAAATATATAGGGATTGTGTGGAGTCAATCTTTCATAGAGAGACATCGATGAATTTGATAGAACTGGATATGGTGGATTTTGATGTTATCTTGCGGATGGATCATCTTCATTTGTGCTATGCTTCTTTGGATTGTAGGGTCCAAAAGGTCAGTTTCTATTTTCCAAATGAGCCGGTATTAGAATGGGAGAGGAGTTCCTTAGTACCCAAAGGGAAGTTTATTTTTTATCTTAGAGCCCAGAAAATGATTTCAAAAGGGTGTTTGTATCATCTAGTTTGGGTTAAGGATTCTAGTTCTGAAAGTCCTTCGCAATTTGTCCCTGTGGTTAATAAACTTCCTAAAATATTTCTCGATGATCTTCCTGGAATTTCTCCCGAAGAGAAAGTAGATTTTGTAATTGATCTTCTAACGGATACTCATCCTATTTCCATACCTCCTTATAGAATGGCTCCAACTGAACTAAAAGAGCCAAAGGAGAAATTAAAAGATCTTGATAAGGATTTTATTAGTCCTAGTGTTTCTCCATGGGGTACTCCTATACTTTTCATGAGAAATAAGGATGGCTATCTTTAGATGTGTATAGACTATAGTTAGTTTAATAAGGTGACAACGAAGAATAAGTATCCTCTTCCTAGGATTGATGACCTTTTTGATCAGCTTCAGCCTTCAGGGTGCTAGATGCTTCTCTAATATTGATCTTCATTCAGGATATCATCTTTTGAAAATTAGGGAGGTTGATATTCCCAAGACTACTTTTCGAACCCGTCTCTATGAGTTTTTGGTTATGTCATTTGGGTTGACTAATGCTCCGATTGTGTTCATGGATCTTATGAATCAGGTTTTCAGGTAGTTTCTAAATATGTTTGTGATAGTCTTTATTGACTACATCTTGGTAATTCCAAGAGTGAGGAGGATTATCTCAATCACCTCCAAATTGTGTTGCAGACTCTTAAGGATCAGAAGTTGTATGCAAAATTTTCTAAGTGTGAGTTTTGGATGAATATTGTAACTTTTCTTGGGTATGTTATTTCTAGTGAAGGGATCAAGGTGGATCCATATAAAATTGAGGCGGTTAAGAGATGGCCTAGACCTACGACTCCAACAACTATTAGAAAATTCTTGGACTTTGCTGGGAATTATAGGAGGTTTGTAGAGTGTTTCTATTCTATTGCTGCTCCGTTGATAAGGTTGACCTAAAAGAAGATTATATTTTTGTGGTCTGATGCTTATGAGGGTAGTTTTGAGAAGATAAAGGATAAGTTGACTTATGTGCTAATTTTGATCCTGTCCAAGGGTACTGATGGTTTTGTTGTGTTTTGTGATGCTTCCCGTGTGAGACTGGGTTTTATTTTAAAGAAGTATATTAAGGTTGTGGCTTATGTTTCCAGGCAGCTTAAGGTTCATGAGAGAAATTATCCAACTCATGACTTGGAGTTGGCGGCTGTGGTTTTTGCTTTAAAGATTTGGTGCCATTATCTGTATGGGGTGCATGTGGGTATCTATTTAGATCATAAGAGCCTGCAGTATGTGTTTACTCAGAAGTAGTTGAATATCAAGCAAAGGCAGTTGCTCAAGCTACTAAGAAGTTACTACATGAGTCTTCACTACCATTTAGGTAAAACTAATATGGTTGTTGATACTCTTAGCAGGTTGTCTATGGAAAGCTTATTCCATGTTGATCAGGAGAAGAGAGGATTAGTGAAGGATATTCACAGGTTGGCTAACTTGGAAGTTTGTCTTTTAGACTCTGAGGAGGGAGAGTCATTATTAGGGAAGTGGTTAAATTATCTCTTGGTGTGGAGGTGAAGGAGAAACAGGTTTTGGATCCCATACTTATGAAAATTAAGGATGATGTGGGTCAGCAAAAGGTTATGGCTTTTGAGATTGGGGGAGATGGTATTTTGAGGTACCAAGGTAGGTTGTGTGTTCCTGATGTTGATGGGCTACGGGAAAGTATTTTGGTTGAGGCTCATAATTCCAAATATACAGTTAATCCGGGTGCAACTAAGATGTATCATAAGACTTATCTTTTTCTCACCTCATTATCCACATGAAGGTATGTTTCTATATTTAAGCATGAAGTTCCTTTGGTGGGAGAACTGAAATACCCTGAGTTTTGGCCCTTAGAAAATTTCTTGAGTTTGAGCTTCTGGACATCATATGATTGGGGGTACTTGTCGTATGATAGGGTACGTTTAGGGCCCTCAAATCGTATGTTGATCAGTGAGGTTTGGTTAATTTTTGTCTAAGGTATGAATGGATATCATACTAGTCGTATGTTAGGGTACTAGAAGTATAGTGCCAACCGTATGATGTCCTATGTCTAGCCTAGATGATTCTATTTTGCCTAAGGTATGGTTCTAGGGTACTTGTCGTATGCTTGGGTACGAGTTGGCCTTTGAAGTCATATATTGGTCAGTGTTGGAGACTAAGTAGTTGCCTAGGGTACGAGTGGTGGGTACCACTTGTATGTTAGGGTATGGTTTGGGTGGTGTAGTCGTACCCTCAAGCGGGAATTTATACAGTTTAAGTTAGGAGGTATTCTGAACATTTTCCCTCTTAACCCCTTATGATCCCATGACTTAAAAAACTTTTGGGAATCATTTATCCTATTATTCTAAATAAAAAATACTAGAAACACTCTCAAATCTCTCTCAAGCTCTTGGGTTAAGATAAGGCTAGGGTTTCCTTCAAGGTGGTTAATTAAGTCTCTAAGGGGTGACTTTTCTTCGTCTTCCTCGTTGTCTAAGGCATATTACTCCTACCTGTTAGTTTAACTAAATTCATGTTTTAATGAATGGTTTTCGTGATTTAATTGTGGGTATTATTTGGTTTTGAATTATATGTTGGAGGTTTTGGCTGTTAATGGATGAATATTGTTTTCCCCATGTTTTATTTTGGTTTTCATGTTAAATTGAGGAATTGAACATGTGGTTTCATGGAAATGGTCAATTGGTACTTGGTTTTGATTTTGGAAACTATATGCCCTCAATATGTTCGTTAAAATACCTAAGAGAATGGTTGTCACGTGGTATGACTTTTATTGAAACTATTGTATTGTATAATTTGATAATGGAACCTGAATTGGTTAAATGGTCTTAATGGCTAAATGGTAAAGCCTTGGTGGACATGGCTTTAATTTAAAACCTTGTGGGGTACACAGAAATCCCCCAAGTGAATCTAATAATGGAACTTGTGGGGTACATGGGAATCCCCTATGTGATTTGCTAAGGACATTGTTTGCAAGCTATAGTCGGTATGGCGATACCACTTCTTATAGGCTTGGTTAATAATATATCGAATTGGTGGTTTGGTTGTGTGCGAATGGTTTTAATTAGGCAATAATGGTGGGTTGTGATAGCTAACTGAAGGTGTGAGTCCAATGGAAGGACGCTAGAAACTCATGTTTTCCGACATAAGGATTGTTCATGGCAACCATATATTTTTGGGGTACACGGGAATCCCCTAAGTCATTCTTATACATATATATCATGGAGGATAAAGGGTACACGGGAATCCCCAACCCCTATGATATCTTCGATTTGTGCGGCTACACATACTGGGGACCATTCAAGGGGTAACACTAGACCCATATAGCCCATGGGTGGTTTTAAGACGGTGAAGCTACACATCCTGGGTTAAAATTTTTAAATGCATGCTGAACCTGGTTCCATTTCCTGGCATGAATTATATATGTATATGTATGGTTGTGATTGCATATGGTTATTTACTTGGTTTAAAGAATTGGCATTATTTTATCCTTACCCTGAGTGCATGATAGCGTTCACCCGTTATCCCATCTTCGGGCATTGTATCCCCACGCGATGCAGGAACCGTCCATACTACTCCTCTTGCTCAGTGATTAGATTTGAGGACAGTTTATGTTGGATTGAAGTGGTCAGATTCCATACTCCGAAAGGCACCACTTCATGTTATGGATTTCTCTACATATTTTTATCATGTCATAGACTTTGGTTTAGCTATGATCGAGGGCATGTACCGACTGAGTATTATTTTACTTTCGGATAGAGGCTTTGTGTGACTACTATGGGTTAGTATGAGCAATGTCGGTATTGGTGTAAGCCTTGACATTGGTATTGGTATTGGGGCTGACACTGTTTGACTGTATTTGATTTTATGATTATTTTATTTTGCTACGTTATATATATTTGAACTTTTATCAAAAAAGAGTGTAGGCGTTATGTATGGGCATCAGGGGTTGTCTCTGGCCTTGGTTGGGCTTGAGGAACCCGACATGATCAGGCTTGGTTCGGGTCGTGTCAAATTGGTATCAGAGCCCTAGGTTCATGGTCATATGAGAGTTCACAAAGCCGTGTCAAGTAGAGTCTCTTTTAAGGGTGTGTAGTGCGCCACACTCATAAGGGAGAGGCTACAAGACATTTAGGATTGTTTCTCTTTCGTATGTTCTATTTTCAAGCTTGGAGTCTAAGTCCTGGAATCTTCTCTAATTCCCATTATTTTCTTTTCAAATCATGACTCGACAATCTAAAATTCACAGAAACTCCTCTATCCAAACTAGGGGCAATGTTGATGGGACACGCTCTACTCATGGAATCTATACCCGATCTAGTGATCCAGTTCCTGATTGTTTTAAAATTCTACCGGTTCCTACTAGTCCTCCTCAGGCTGATATGATGAATGCTGAGTTTCGTCAGTTGATTCATATGATTACTATGTTTGTAGCTTCACAGGCTTAGCGTGATGTATTTTTTACTCCATCTTCTGAGGCCCAAGGGATGGCCAGTTCATGCGGTTGAGCCCCGATTTTTACTAGTGTTAGGGTGGAGGAGGATCCTCAGTGTTTTCTGCATGAGAGGGAAAGGATTTTTAAGGTTATGCATACCACGAATGTGGAAGGGATAGAGTTTTCTTCCTACCAACTGAAGGATGTGGCGTACCAATGGTACGAGGAGTGGGATAGGGCAAGGGGTGATGATGATGAGTCATCTCTGTGGGAGAATTTCTCAAATGCATTTCTGCACCGCTTTTTTCCTCAGGAGTTGAGGGAAGCGAAAACAAAAGAGTTTGTTAATCTGAATCAAGGGAAGATGTCAGTGAAAAAATATGCCTTCAAGTTTCACCAGTTGTCCCGGTATACTTCAAAAATGGTGTCTGATATAAAGGCTCGGATGAGAAAGTTCACTTCATGATTGTCTCGTAAGTTGATTCTTGAGAGTAAGGTCACCTTACTGATCAAGGACATGAATATCTCTAGGCTAGAGGTATACATGCAATAGGTAGAGGAAGTGAAGAAGAAACATGCTGAAATAGGGAACGACAGGGTAAGAAGTTTATGTTCTATAAGCAGGATGGTAGCCAACAGCAGAGTGGCAGGAATGGTAATAAGTGGCCCAAAAAGAAGTGAGGAACTTTTGGGTCTTATTCGACGGCTATTGCTCCCTACCCAAAGTCGTCGGGTGATAGGTATTTCTATGGTGGCTACAACCTTAGGGGACAGGGTACCCAATCTCAGGCTAGTAAGGCTCAGTCAGCTCCGTCATATCCTCCCTGCAGGTTTTATGGTAGATTACATCGGGATTTTTATGATGAGGGGAGGTATAGGTGCTTCAACTGTGGTCATCCAGGCCATATGCTTATAAACTGTCCTATAGGTAAGGTTGTCTTCGAGGCAAATAAGGTTCCGATTGTATTTTCTTCAACTCCAGCACCAACGGGTGCACCATCTAGTTTCGATACTGTTCAAAACCGTTAATATGCTCTTACTACCCGATAGAATTCTAAGGCATCGCCTGTTGTAGTGACTAGTATATTGCAACTCTTTTCTCGTGGTGTATGGCTATGTATTTTTTTGGTCCCGAGTGTGTTTTGGACCCTTTTTCTATTTCTACCTCGATAGGTGACTCTGTGATTGCTAAAAGAGTTTATAGGAGGTGTGTGGTATCTGTTGGTAGTAAAATGACTTTGATGGATCTGTTTGAACTAGATATGGTGGATTTCGATGTTGTTTTGGGATGGATTAGTTGCACTCATGCTATGCATCATTAGACTGTCAAACCCGTAAGGTTGTATTTAAGTTCCCTGGTGAGCCGGTTATTGGATGTGAGGGTGGTTCCCTAGCTCCTAAGGGAAAATTTAAATCATATCATAGAGCTCAAAGATTAACCTCCAAGAGATATCTCTATTACTTGGTCTGGGTTAACGATTCTAACTCGGATGGTCCTTCTTTGTATTCGATTCTGGTGGTGAATGAGTTCCCTGAGATCTTTCCCGATGACCTTCTTGGTGTTCCTCCATATAGGGAGATTGAGTTTAGGATTTATCTTATTCCAGACACTCGTCCAATTTCTATTCCCCCTTATAGAAAGGCTCTGATAGAGTTGAAGGAGTTTAAAGAGCAGCTAAATAATCTCTTAGATAAGGGTTTCATCCATCCGACTGTGTCTCCATGGGAGTGCACCAGTGTTATTCACATGTAAGAAGGATGGTTCCCTTTGGATGTGCATCGACTCTAGGCAGTTGAATAAGGTGACGATAAAGAACAAGTATCCTCTTCCGAGGATAGGTGATTTATTTGATCAGCTGCATGGTGCTAAGTTTTTCTCCAAAATTGAACTTCGGTCTGGATATTATTAGCTTAAGATTAGGGAGTGGATATTCCTAGGATAGCTTTTCATACCTGGTTAGGTCATTTTGAGTTTCTAATTTTGTCTTTTGGGTTGACAAATGCCCCAACGATATTTATAGATTTGATGAATAGGGTCTTCCATCAATTTCTAGATCTGTTTATCATTGTGTTCATAGAATATATTCTGGTCTATTTTATGAGCGAGGTGGATCACCTCCGCATTGTGTTGCAGACCTTGAATAAGCAGCAGTTGTATGCCAAATTCTCAAAAAAATGAGTTCTGGTTGAACGCTGTCACTTTTATAGGTCATATTATTTCTAGTGAGGGGATCATGGTGGATCCGAAGAAGGTTGCAGTGGTTAGAAAGTCGCCTAAACCCACGACGCCAATCGATATTCAGAGTTTCTTGAGTTTAGCTAGTTACTATAGGAGGTTTACGGAAATTTTTTCGACAATATCTACCCCGTTGACTAAATTGACTCAGAAAAAGGTGAAGTTCTTATGGTGTGATGCTTGTGAGGGTAGTTTTGAGAAGCTGAAGGATAAGCTAACTTCGACTCTGATTTTGACTTTGCCTGAAGTCACTAATGGGTTTATGGTCTATTGTGATGCATCCCGTATGGGGCTTGGTTATGTTTCGATGCAGCATGTTAAGGTGATAGTCTATACTTATAGCCAGTTAAAAGTGCATGAGAGAAACTATCGTACTCATGATTTGGAGATGTTAGTTGTGGTGTTTGTGCTGAAAATTTGGCAGCACTATTTGTATGGGGAGCATGTGGATATCTTCTTGGATTATAAGAGCCTATAGTATGTGTTCACTCAGAAAGAACTTAACCTTAGGCTGACGAGGTAGCTTGAGCTTCTCAAGGACTATGACATGAGTCTTCACTACCACCTAGGTAAAGCTAATATGGTTGCTGATACTCTTAGCAGGTTATCCATGAGGAGTCTAGCTCATGTGGATAAGGAGAAGTAGGAGTTGTTGTAGGACATTCACTATTTGGCTAACCTTGGAGTTTTCCTATTGGACTCTGAGGGTGGTGGTGTATTCATTCAAAAGGTGGCACAGTCATCTCTCGGTGCTGAAATCAAGGAGAAGTAGATGTTAGATCCTGTCCTGTTGAGGATCAAGGGTGATGTTGGTGGGCATAAGGTGATGGCTTTCAAGATTTATAGTGATGGTACTTTGCGGTACCAAGGAAAGTTATGTGTTCTCGACGTCGATGGTTTGCGATAAAGGATATTGATTGAGGTGCATGATTCGTGTTATGTTGTACATCCTGGTTCAACAAAAATGTATCATAACCTCAAGGAGATGTATTGGTGGAATAATATGAAGAGGGATGTGGTAGATTTTATAGCCAAGTGTATGGTGTGTCAACAAGTAAAAGTTGAGCACATGAGGCCTGGAATATTGTATCAAGAAATTAAGTTGCCAGAATAGAAGTGAAAAATGATCAACATAGATTTCATTACTAGTCTTCCTCGGTCTCAGAATTAATTTAATTCGGTTTGGTTCATCATGGATAGGATGACAAAGTCTACCCACTTCTTGCTAGTGAGGACTAACTTTTTGGCTGAGGATTATGCGAGGTTGTACCTCCAAAAGATTGTAAAGGTGCATGGGGTACCTTTTTCTATCATATCTGTTCCACTTTTGGTGGTCATTTCAGAAAGCGATGGGGACCAAGGTTAGTCTGAGTGCTGCTTTTCACCTGCAAATGTATGGGCATGCAGAGAAAATTATTCAGACGTTGGAGGATATAATTTGTGTGTGTGTGATTGACTATGGTGGTAGTTGGGTTGAGCATCTACCTCTTGTAGAGTTTTCTTACAATAATAATTACCACTCTAGCATTGTGATGGCTCCGTTTGAGGTCTTTTATGGTAAGAGGTGTAGATCTCCAATTAGGTGATTTGAGGTCGATGAGGTGGAGATGTTTATCTCAGATTTAGTTCACCAAGCCATGAAGTAGGTGAAGGTGATTCGGGATAGGCTTAAGGCTTCCCAAAGTCACCATAAAACCTATGCAGATATGAAGCAAAAAGAGTTAGAGTTTAAGGTTGGGTATAGGGTGTTCTTAAATGTGCCTCCCATAAAGGGAGTGATGCGATTTGGTAAGAAGGTAAAGATTAGTCTCCAGTATATTTGTCCTTACTTAGTCTTGAGAAGGGTTGGTAATGTAGCATATGAGTTGGAATTCCCGCCTAGTTTGAGCTCCATTCATTCGTTATTCTATGTTTCTATGATGAGGAAGTGTATGGTTGATCCGTCTCAAATCGTACCTATCAAAGATACTGGTATTTTGGATTCCTTGTCTTGCGAGTAGGTCCCGATTGAGATTTTGGATCGGCAGGTTCGTCGGTTGTGGACTAAAGATGTATCTTAGGTCAAGGTTCTATGGAAGAACCACAAGGTTGAAGAGGCTACCCGAGAAACAGAAGAGCATAAAGTCCAAGTATTTATTCCTGTTTTCTGCTCTAGAAATTCATGCGAAAGGTATGTGTTTTTCATCATACTTTTGTTTTCTAACTTAGGTAAAGGAAATATTAATTTTCTTGCATGTTTGTTTTCTAACTTGGTTAAAGGTTAGAGTTGGAGTGGTGGGGTGTAAATCATGCTTGTACTGCCTTGTTCCATCATTCGAGGATGAATGATCCAAGTGGAGGAGAATTAAAACACCCTAGGTTTTGATCCTTAGAAAATTTCTTGAGTTTGAGCTTCTTGACATCATATGATTGGGGGTACTTATCATATGATAGGGTACGATTTAGGGTACTCAACTCGTGTGTTGATCAGTGAGGTTTGGTTGGTTTTTGTCTAAGGTACGAATGGACATCATACTATTCGTATGTTACGTTACTAGAAGTATATGTGAACCGTATGATGTCCTATATCTAGCCTAGATAATTCTATTCTGCCTAAGGTACGGTTCTAGGGAACTTGTCGTATGATTGGGTACGAATTGGCCT
This sequence comes from Capsicum pubescens, assembly GCA_030864215.1. Taxonomy (NCBI): domain Eukaryota; kingdom Viridiplantae; phylum Streptophyta; class Magnoliopsida; order Solanales; family Solanaceae; genus Capsicum; species Capsicum pubescens. Next base: position 105,156,818 of record CM061543.1, read on the forward strand.
TTGTAGTCATATGTTGGTTAGTGTTGGAGACCAAGTTGCTACCTAGGTTATGAGTGGTGGGTACCACTCGTTTTTTGTGTACGATTTGGGTGGTGTAGTCGTACCCTCATGCAGGAATTTATACAGTTTAAGTTGGGGGTATTCTGGATAGTTTTCCTCTTAACTCCTTATGATCCCACGACTTAAAATACTTTTGGGGCATCATTTACCTTAGTATTCTAAATTAAGAACACTAGAAACACTCTCAAGCTCTTGGGTTAAGTAAAGGCTAGGGTTTCCTTCAAGGTGGCCAATTAAGGCTCTAAGGGGTGGTTTCTCTCCGTGTTCCTCATTATCTAAGGTATGTTACTCCTTCCTCATTGTTAGTTTAACTAAATTCACTTTTAATGAATAGTTTTCATGATTTAATTATGGTTATTATTTGGTTTTGAATTATATGTTGGGGGTTTCGATTGTTAATGGATGAATATTTTTTTCCCATGTTTTCTTATGGTTTTCATGTTAAAATTATGGAATTGAACATGTAGTTTCATGGGAATGGTCAATTGGTACTTGGTTTTGGTTTAGGAAACTATATACCCTCAACATGTTTGTTAAACCTATAGGAATGGTTTTGTCACATGGTATGACTTTTATTGAAACTATTGCATTGTATAATTTTGTAATGGAACCTAAATTGGTTAAATGGTTTTACTGGCTAAATGGTAAGGCCTTGGTGGCCATGGATTTGATTTAAAACCTTGTGGGTTATACGAAAATGCCCCAAGTCAATCTAATAATGGAACCTAATGGGTACATGGAAATCCCCTAAGTGATTGGGTAAGGTCATTGCTTGCAAGCTATAGTCGGTATGACGATACCACTTCTTATAGCCTTGGTTAATAATATATGAAACTGGTGGTTTAGTTGTGTGCTAATGGTATTAACTAGGCAATAATAGCAGGTTTGATAGCTAATTGTAAAGGTGTGAGTCCAATGGACGGATATTGGAAACTCATGTTTGCCGACATGAGGATTGGTCATGGCGACCAAATACTTGTGGGGTAAACGAGAATCCCCTAAGTCATTCTTGTACATATGTTTCATAGAGGTCGAAGGGTACACAGGAATCTCCGACCCCTTGATATCTCCGGTTCGTGCGGCTACACGCACTAGGACCCATTTAGGGGGTAACACCTGACCCATATAGCCCGTGGGTATTTTAGGACGGTCAAGCTATACATCCCAGGTTAAAAATTTTAAATGTATGCTAAACCCGTTTTCCTTTCCTGGCATGGATTATATATATATGTATGGTTGTGCTTACATATGGTTATTTACTTGGTTTCAAACGTTGGCATTATTTTATCTTTACCGTGAGTGCATTCTAGCATTCACCCGCTAACCCATCTTCGGGCATTGTATCCCCACGCGATGCAGGAACCGACCATACTACTCCTACTACTCAGTGATTGGATTTAGGGATAGTTTGTGTTGGATTGAAGTGGTGAGCTTCCGTACTCCAGAAGGTTCCATTTCATGTTATGGATTTCTCTACAAGCTTTTATCATGTCATAAACTTTGGTTTTGGCTATGGTCGGGGGCATGTCCCGATCGGGTATTTTTTTACTTTCGAATAGAGGCTTTGTGTGACTACTATGGGTTGGTATGGGCGGTGTCGGTATTGGTGTCAGCCTTGACATTGGTATTGGTATTGGGGCTAACACAGCTTGACTGTATTTGATTTATGACTATTTGATTTTGTTATATTATATATTCAGACTTTTATCAAAAAAGGGTGTAGGGCGGTTATGTATGGGCATCAGGGTCTCCGGCCCTAGTTAGGCTTGAGGCACCCGACACAATGAGGCCCTGGTTCGGGCCGTGTCAAGAACACTTCTTTCTTAAAGTGAAAGCTCAATTCACATCCTATCCATTTTTCATTCATATTTAGAACCTAATAATTCCCCTCATGAATGGGGAATGACTATTTCATTAAAAGATAACAGACAAGTGTGTGATTTATAAGTAAAGACTAATTGCATCTAAATAAATAGATTTTTCTTTGAATTTTCTCTAGTGAACTTGCATCGAATGCACTCGATTAATTGGTAGATGTGATATGTTTGAATCGTCAGACTTTTGTGTACACCTAGACTACACAAGTCACACAATCAGTGTTTTATTGTTTATGATTCTCACGATTTTGATCGTTTTATCCATGAACATTTTCTGATTTCACGAGAAATTAGAAAATAGACCTTTTCTATCATTCTCCTTGAGGAAACTTTCACTTCACCCTCACTTAGGTGATTCCTAAACGTTTAATCCTATAGATCAAACTATTTTGTCATACCAGTCAAACTTAGAAAACATTAAAAAGCTGCAAACCATAAGTCTTATCCTTATTTTTTGAACATTGTCTTGATCATAAGAACGGATTGAGTTAATTGATAAGGTTGACCCGTCAGTCACAACTTTGTTTGATCTCCTTGAACTTAGCTCTTGGGATTTCCAATCTGCTAGATAGAGTTACCGCCGTGATGACTTGTCCTAGGTCATAAATCCATTTGTTTCTACGATCTCTCAACTCCCTCTCTAGTTAGGCCTTTTGTGCGTGGATTCGACACATTATCCTTTGAATTTACATAGTTAATCGCCATAATTTCATGAGAGTAGTTTTCTAATAGTATTATGTCAACGTCTTATATGATGAGAGTTACTGGTATACATCATGCTCTCCGCCTGTTGCAACTTGATTACCACAGTGTACGCATACTGGTGCCAAAGGTTTGGATCAATAAGGAATATTTTTCTAGAAATTTTGAAGCCATTCAGCTTCTTCACCGACTTTACCTAACGCGATAAATTCAAATTTCATTGTAAAACAGGCAATATATGTCTGTTTGGATGATTTTCAAGAGACTGCTCCTCTACCAAGATTAAATACATATTCACTCGTGGATTTCATTTTTCATTTAACATGGTGATCTAATTTGTGTCGCCATATCCTTCAATTACCGTTGTATATATGTTAAAATGCAAAGCATAGTCTTGAGTAAGTTTAAATACACCAAAATCCTTTTCTTTGCCATCCAATAAGTTTGATTAGGATATACCTACTCAATATACTAATAATGCATGTTATATCTAGTCGTGTACATTCATGATATACATCAAACTTTCCAATACTCTTGCATAGTCTAATTGTGAGTCACTTTCACCTTTATTTTTTTGAAGTGCAAAGCTCAAATCTAGTGAAGTCTTAGCAATATTAAAACCTAAATACTTGAATTTGTCAAGTACCTGTTTGATGTAATGAGATTGTGATAATGTCAAGCCTTGTGGATTTATATAAATTTGTATCTATAAAATCTCATTTGCAACTCTAACGTCTTTCATGTCAAATTTGTTATTATCACAATTCAATTTCTCAGGTCATGATGACACCTACTATAACTACTCAGTAGGTAAGCCAACAGATAATCCAGAATAACTAGTAATGGACTATCAAGAGAATGAAATAAAGCAATAAAATGAATATGATAAAGAGACTAATATATATAAGGCAACCCCCTAGATCTGGTGAAATTAGTACATGAGATTCTAATACAACCAGAGTATAAAGAAAAATACAGAATAAATATATATGTAAAGCCATCTCTAAAATATAGAATAAAGATAATTCTAATCAATACAAGGGAGAGCAGAAATACTTCTAACATCAGGAGCTCACCCCAAATCCCCGATCTATAGCTACTCTATAGATGCACACATCAATGGAGAGAACTCGTGCTATGATATATAGGCTGCGGAAGTGTAGTACGAGTACTAAACACGTGGTACTCAGTAGGCATTGGTCGTTGATATTCAAATATAATGTAAGCATAAATAACATGTAAAGCATGAATATAAACTACGACAACTAACCAAGAAAACTAAACAGGATAATGCTAATAGATTAATAAGAATAAACTATCCTATTCTATCAGTATTAAGAAACTAAAGTGCAATATCGCATATCACTAGCCAATATACAATAAAGACTGAAAGAATAATATATAGTAGTATCACAAGGACAAAGGATACATATATAATATTAAAGACTAAAAAAGAAAGGGATATATGGTAACACACACACACACACATATATAAGACTAACTCAAAGATAATAACCCAATAAAATCAACCTAACATCAAGAGTAATCCTAACCAAGTAGAAAAGCTAACACTAGCACAATCAGGATCCCTAACCATAATTCTTAATTGTGAGAGAAACCATCAATAATGAAACTTACCATAATAGAGAAGGAAAATAGAAATGTATCGCCAATCTCAGGCACCAGTCCATAACCATTCTGTCACAAACTAACCATGAAAAAACAATAATAAAGTAACTGTCTAGTTCGGGCAAGCGATAACCTAACTGGGCCCCCATAAGCTCAGTAAGTTCAAGCAAACACTCAACAAACAACAATCATAACTTATACCTATAGAACTCCCCATAAGGCTGATATATATAAGCACCAAACAATTATACTGGAGATAGGCAATGCATATAAATGAATGCAACATAAATCAATAGTAAATTATGTCCAATCCATGAGCCAAAACATAAAAAATGTATACACCTCATCCAGCTCAATAGCTCACAAAGGCAGGACCTACGACGATCATCCTTTTTTGGCACTATAGCTCACAAATGAAGGGACCCATATGAGACTTGAGATATCCAGATACACTGCCAAGTCCCAAACTATAACTTCCAGTAACCATCATATCAATCTAGTCCGTCTAATACGAAAGAGATATATAAATAAGTATAATAAGTGCATGAATACAAATCGTGACTAAAGGAGTATAAATCTGTAAATTAATTATACGAGATCAACATGGGGACTAAATCTACATAATAGTGTAGAAAGAATTGAAATCACTCTCAATCGAAATAAATGATAGTAGTAAAAGAGTGAATTAATAATGGGTCGGGATCATCCTCGGTTTAATTTTCAAAATAGCATATTTAGTTCCAAATGCTCATAAATCATTAAATAAGGGGGTATGATTCCATTGTACAAGAATTCAAAAAGTGAAATATGAGAATAAATTATTTTTTAGATAACAGTAGCAAAATCAAGATTTTGATTGGAGTCGTACCACTAAGTGAGCATGAATGCGCCTAAAATGTGTATGCCATCACCAGTATCCAAACAATATAATCATATGCGTCTACGCATTCATAAATATAACCATGCATTTTTTAAGTATCAAGCACTAATTTGTGTCCAATTGGCATTGTAACCGTGACCTCAGACCCAACAATACATAATCAACATTCTAAAGCCCCATAAATTGAGCAACTACGATAATTTAGGTCATAACATCAATAAAAGGATCTAATCGAGAAAATACCACCCAAATCACTAAGTAATATATTAAGTTTTATACTAAAAGATTTCTTATGCAATTAAATATAATAAGATTTTATGCCTTAAGAGGTATTGTAGGCTAAGATTCTGGTTATTTTTCTATCCTAAATCTCCTAATTAGGCTAAGTCACGGTATACTAGTCATACACCCATCCTATAATACCTACCTAGAATGCAATCTATACTATACAAAATCTCATAGAGAAAAGTTGACCAAAGCCTACCTCAATGACTAACCGTATTCTTGAATCATCTATAATTTGCTCGTCCTTGCTCCACAATCTTGAAATAATGTCACACTTTCAAAATAATCATTTATGCGTTAATAAAATAATACCCATATTGCTACATAAAACTCAAAGCCCAAAATCAAATCAATAATAGGCCGTGAAGCCCGCTAACGAAATTCTAAAATTGAATAAGTCACGAGGTTCCTCGAAGGACAACGAATGTGTGCTCCAAAGTTGAGCACAGACCGGGCCTCAAATCAGCCCCCAAAGCCCAAATAATCTAGACCTAAAATCAACAATTAATTAGATTTTTGGGATGAATTAACACGAGAATAAAAGAAAAGAAGGTCAAGGAATGATGAGTTAACATACCTGAGCTTATTGGGGTGAAATACCAATAATTACAAAGCCCTAAGGTTCAATAATGATTGAAATAGATCAAGAAAATAATGAAAAATTGGGGGAAAAGACTATATACTGCCAGGGCAATGCCCTGGGCGTAGGTGGGGACTCAAGGGGCGTGAATGCAAAGAACACCAAAATTATCCTTTGCAAACACGAGAAAGGTTGCGAATGCGAAGGAAAACAAACCCGATTATCATGAAAATGACACTGATAGTCGTGAACGTAAAGAAGAAGAAGATGGATCGGATAGGGGTTGACCCACATTGTGAACGCGAGTGGTGAGGTTCAAGATCGTAAAGGTCAAGAACTTGACCCTTCACGAACACTAACCTAGCCTCACAAACGCGAACAATAAAAGATTGCACCAGATTGCTGAAAAATTAGCAATTTTCCTAAGTTCAAATGGACTTCAATCGGGTGCTCGATATTCGTTTGAAATATCGTACACGCTAACAAACTATGATACAACACCAAAATTGATATATTGGACTCAATGAAACTACTAAAACTTTCACCTAAAGTTTTTTTGATTAAATGTGGTTCCCACACCTAGTTTCATTTTTCATTGAATCTACTCAATAGCTCAAAATAAGTTTGAAAGTCTCAAGGCCTGAACCATAGGCCCCCTACCTAAAATCAATATTTTGGAGCTGATGGCACTGTTAGAATTTCCATTAGAGTCCATTTACAAGGATTTTTTATCCAAGATAAATTTCTTAATAGTGAAAGCTCTAAAATAGAGTAATAGGCATAAAATCTCAATAAACAGACAGATAATCGAACCTATAGTTTCAATAATTCATAAATGACATATATCCGCTATAGGAATGATCAAAATACCCAAATCAGGCAAAAATTGAGAAAATAACCTGGAGGGTCATTACAGTTTTCTCGCATTCGCTTAGTAGCATTTATGTCAGAAATGTCTCTTCTGATGATCCATGTCCTCCACATACAAACAAACAATGACTTTGTGGTTTTGGGTGTCTTTAATGAAAATGCATTATTACATTCATTTATCTTGAATTCGTTTAACAACATGGTTTGGTTAAGCTTTGCATGTCACTGTTTGGGTGCTTGCTTTGGTCTATAAAGTGGCTTAACAAGTTTATACACTAACTTTTCTTTATAAACAACCACAAAAATATTGGGTTGTTTCATGTAAATTTCTTTCTCTAATTATTCATTTAAGAAAGATATTTTCACATTCATTTGATGAATTTCAAGATCATATACCGCAACTAATGCAATCAATATCCGAATGAACATATTGTTGCTACAGTGAGTATGTGTCAAAATAATCTAGGACTTATTTTTATCTAATGCCTTTCACAACAAGTTTTGTCTTGTATTTTTTAATAATACCATCAGCTTTTATTTTTCTTTTGAAGATCCATTTTGAACCTAAAGATTTTTTTCATGGAAGAAGAACAACCAACTCCCAAGTATGGTTGCCCGTGATTGAATCAATCTCATTATTGACAACATCTTTTAAAAAAAATTAGTCTGCATAAGACATCACTTCTTTGAATATTTGAGGTTTATTTTCGATAAGAAATGTTACAAAATTTGATTTGAAGAAAGTTTATGTTCCTTAATGGTTACTACTCCTTGGATTCTCTTCATCAAGTACATTCTCTCTTGGTCCATCCCTAGGTCATTTAGACCCTTCACTAGACAACTCATGTCTAGTTTTGTACGGATAAATATATTTAAAGAATTCAACATTATTTGATTCAATTATCGTACTATCATACATATCCAAATATTTGAATTTATGAATCAAAAATCGACATGTGTTACTGTTTGTAGCTATCTGGTGAAAGCATAATCCATAATCTTTGGCCTTATTTTCACCCTTCTGGTATAGAAATTTGGACTTTGATTAGAGAACTGCAAACTTTGAAATATTTCAAGTTGGATTTTCTTTCTTTCCATTTCTCATATGAAATTAATTGTGTCTTGCTATAGGTCACTCTATTGAGTATTCGGTTTGTTGTAAGGATAGTTTCCGCCACAAGGTTTGCAGTAAATCTAAACTTATAAGTAATACAGTCATCATTCTATCACCCAGTTCCATTCAATTGAGGTGAATACGGGATAATAGTTTGATGGATAATTTTATTTTTCAAACATATCTCTGCAAAAGAAGATTCATACTCTCCACCCTATCTCTTCTCATCATTTTAATATTTTTATCTAATTGATTTTCAACCTCAATTTTATTGTCTAAATGTTTCTATTGCTTCATCCTTACAAATTAAAAAATAAACATAACAATATCTAGTTCAATTGTCAATAAAAGTTATAGAATACATTTTTGCACCATGAGATGGTGTTGAATTCATGTCACAAAATGTCTATTTGAATTAAGTCTAAGGAATTGGAATTTCTTTCAACAGACTTATACGGATGCTTAGAATACATAGATTTAACACATGTTTGGCACTTTCATTTACTGCACTAAAAGTTAGGCAAAATTTTCAAACTAATTAATTTTTGCAAGGCTTTATAATTGACATATCCTAAACATTCATGTCATAAATTATTTAACTCAAGTAAATTGGAAGAACTAGACTTTTATTCATATCAAATGATCATTACATTGGTCTTAAAAGGGCCCTTGATGAGATAAATTTTACCTAGATACACTTCACTCTTACTTTTTACAACTTTGTCAAAAATAAATACTCATTTGAATTCATTCTTAGTCAGAGATGAATTAGAAACTAAGTTCTTTCGCAATTTTAGAACATGAAGAACATTGTTTAGTGTCAGCACCTTGCCTGATGTCATCTTCAAGCAAATCTTGTTTGTTTCTTCAATTTTTGTTGTAGCGGAGTTCACCAAGAATATCTTCTCATCAGCTTGATACATAGCATATGATCCAAATAGTTCTTTATGGCATACACGTGGAGGGAGGCATCGGAAGCCATCAATCATTCTCTAGAATTACCAACCAGATTGCATTCTGAAAGAATGCCACAAAGGTTGTCCATTTCTTATTTTTATTCAGCAATGTTGTTGATTTTTTTCTTGTCCTGGTTCAGAGCCTAACAATTGGTAGACTTGTGACCAACTTTGTTATAATTAAGCAATTTTTTAAAAAATTTCTTCTTAGGAGGATTGCCTTATTGTCCTGATGTTTTTTTTCTCTTATTTGATTTAGTGGGATCATCTTCTACAATATTTACTCCATTTATTATTGACTTTCCACGAGATCTTTTTTATATTGCCTTATTATCCTCTTCAACCCTCAACCTCATAATGAGATCTTGGACAAACATCTGTTTTTGTTTGTGCTTCAAGTAGTTTTTGAAGTTCTTCCATAAAGGTGGTAACTTCTCGATTACTATAGCCACTTGAAAAACATGATTCACAACCAAATCTTTATCAAGAAGATTGTGAATTATGACTTAGTACTCTTGGACTTGAGTAACTGCAGCTTTACTATTAATCATCTTGAAGTCAAAAAAAATTTACGACAAAAAATCTTTATTTCAGCATCTCTATTTTGTGCTTCTTTTCTAAAGCATACTTGAGTTCTTTAGAGGTATTCTTGTTGCAATACACATTGTACAAATCGTCTTGTAGGCCACTCGAAATGTAATTCTTATTACAAAAATGAGTGCTCTCAAACTTCTGTCACAATGAAACGTTCTTTTTCTGGAGTTTCTTCCTGCAATTTAGGAATGTTTTTCGTGATGAACCTTTACAGACTTAAAGTCATCAAATAAAAGAATATCTTTTGCGGTCATATTTTAAAATCAATACCAAAAATCTTTTCTAATATTTTTGTCGGTGCCATAGTAGGAGCAACACTTGAACGAATTGAAGTAGCAATGTTAGTTGCTACAACGTTAGTCATTATATCATTGACTTAATTTTCAGTAGCCATTTTGCTATCACAATTAGACAACCAGTTTAGTATCACAAATACTAATAATCAAGTATTAAACTTTAAACAACTTGTTTTTAGTTTAACGATGAAATTTTTATGTTTTTCTAATTGCCAATCGAATGAACTTTGACTCATGATGAAGTTTTTATAGCTTCAAATTACTATCAAGTTCAAACAGAGTAGAAACTCAAATAATCTCAAAAAACTAAAATATAGATTTATAATTTTCTGAAGATTGTTGTTTTCTGGGTACAATCTGTATTTACAACATGAACTTTAACAACAAATTCAAGAACAACTTCAATAACAACAAAGAAGTTCAAACTATTTTCTGAAAATTTTAAAAAATCAAAAGAAAGAGATGAATAAAGAAAGAATCAAATCCACCAAATTCACGGTGTGTTCTTAAAGAAATTATTTACCTCAAGTACCCGAGGTTAATGGAATATATCCTCCCAAAATAAAATGATTTATTTCAGCAAATAGTAGTACCTCAAATTTGTCGAACAACGAACTCACGCAACGATTTCTAAATCACACTTGAGTTTTTTCAAGAAGAAGAGAGTGTTTTTACTTCAAAATTCTGTGTCTTACCTTAGGTTTAATCGTATTGTTCTAATATCTTGATTATTATAATATATATGTTAAAATTTGTGATATTTGTTATCATCATTTGTATTTTGGTTGTTTACTGATACTCTTGAAAATTAATTTATTTAATGTGTGTTAAAATTATGATATTTGTATTTTGGTTGTCTATTGATACTCTTGGAAATTAATTAATTTATTTCTTCGAGGCTTTTAATTATTTTAATTGCTATACACATATAAAATGGTCTTCTTACATTTTTCCTTAAATTATTTATTAATTAATCTATAAAATAGAATTAAAAAATAACGACATACTCAATTTCATTAGGAGTCAAATAGTTGTCCAGCATATTAACGTAATCATCATACTTTAAAAAGATACATCTATGTACTGTGTCATTTTAAAGGTTTGTGTTGAAAATCGAACAATTGAACATTAGAAGATCGAATATTAAATTTGGATTCATTTATATTTTATTTGAAATTACAAACCAAAACTTAAATTATTTATGAAATAAATTATGATGATCATTATGATTTTGATCGTAAATCAAGAATTCTAAATCAATTTAACTTGATTTTAAGAAGATATAAAAAATCCTAGAAATAAATACGAAAGCGTTAAATAAGAAAAGTATAAGAAGTACCAAATTTTAAAAGTTTTAAGTAAGTAGTCAAAATTCTTCTAAAGATTTAGCTTTAAAAATAAGGAAAGATTTTAAATATAAAAAATAAAAAATAAAAAAATAATCGTACTACATATATCGTTCAAATAAAATCGATGGATCTCTCTTAGTTTCTAACAACAAGGAAAAGAGGTACTGCATGACAAAATCAAAAGTGACGATTCATTAATCACTTGAAACTTCTGGTGGTAAAATATATATGTGCTTACAATAAAATATATGTTATGTTTACATTATTATATTAAAGTGTAAAGGATCTTTGAGAAGTGATTTGAACTTTCTGCACTTTATTAAAACCTTTGCAATAGATAAAATCATCTCATTTTAAATAATCAAAGTTACACGTGTGATTCAACTAGTATATATATATATATATATATATATTAAAAGTATGAAGACCCTTAGAAAAGTGATTTAAACTTTTTGTCCTTCATTAAAAGACTCTGCTTTAGATAAAATTGTCTTTTCGCTTTTCTTTTTTCTCAAATTATAGTTATACATAAATACTAATAATTTATATTTTTGGAAAAATTATAAATTACATGTACTAATCAATTTTCTGTCCGTATTTTAATAGGAATGTGTGATAGTAGTATGATTTGTTTAGGTATAAAATCCCTTTGGTATATTTAGTAAAGGTAAATTACTTTTCCTTGCGTACCTCTAATATACCATAATTAGATTCTTAAATAAATATACTACTTTACCTTATATTTACATGAAGAGATACCACGACCCTAGTGATTTTTGGTGCTTTAAGTTTGTTTGATTGATTTACAAAGAATTTTACTTTTATAAATTGCATCTTTTGATTAAAAATACTATTTTTGGTCATCATTAAGACCTAAAGAGCTGATAAATACATTATAATTTTATTTTTATGAAACGTCAAACAAATCTTAATTCGTGTTTGTGTTAATTGCTTGAATCAACAACTAGTTCAATTTGATTAGAGGTTCTTTGATGATATGCTTCCGCTATATGAGATCGTAGCTGGAGGACCATCTAGATCATACAAAACAACGTATTCTGTACTTGAAGGCGTGGGAAGAACACTAAAAGGAAGAGATCTTCATCTAAGTTCGAAAAGCCGTTTTTGGTTTTATTGATGTGTGTGTTGTTTGATGTTAGTATTCCTTATTCTTTGTTAGGATTGCAATTTGTCACTTCAAATTTTGCCATTGTGTTATGATCTCAAATCAAATCATAAAGAAATTGCAGTAACCGAACAACCAACACAGTATTTTTTGGGAAATTTGTTGTTTATATCAAAAAATAGGAAAATAAAACTTAAAATAACAAGGAAATCCTATCTATGAAGGGAAAAACAAATTGATAGTGAACTCCATGAATGAGTCGATCTGCATGGGAAGAAGATGAGAAGAGAAAGTTAGATTTAGATGGGGATAGAAAGGAATTGGGAGGGAAGAGAAGAACACAGAGAGGAACTGATTTACCAGATTTTAGTTATGCCCTTCTTTATCCCATGAAGTATGTATATAACCACCTTGCCATGTGGCATCATCACGACCCTTGTGATTCTTTAAACTTGAGTAATCGCGACCCTATATTCTTAATCTCGTGCGTTTCTATTTATTTTCTATTCCCGACTTCGAATTCAACAACTAACATTTGATCGACTATTAATAAGATAATAACATACCCTCCTCCTTCAAATGATCCTTGTCCTCAAGGATCAAAATCAATACCTAAAATTTTTTAAGCCATTTCAAAATGCAAAACTGAAGTGACCAGGATCAAAAGGAAATTGCAAATATTGTTCTCCAAAATGAGCACACCTAAGTTGATTATCCCTGAATATATCTTGCAGCAAGGAGGATCGACTATATGTATCCCAGGTAAAAACTTTTCCCCATTCGATAATAGTTATCTTAGCAGGAAAGTACATTTTTTGTTGACACAAATGTACCCTTTTGTTCAACTCTATCATCACCTGGTGTAGAAACATTAAAGTCTCTCTAAAGTCATGCAAGCGACAAATTTTTTTCATGAATTCGCTTTCTTTCTCCAGGCTAATCAATACACCACCCGGAGCAAAAGTGAGTCGCGAATCAATTGCCACTTTGCTAACCTTTTCAGCTCCACCCCTTAGAATAGCAGAACTTGTATGTTCGATAGAAAAATATGTAGTCCAAGTGCAACCCGGATTGTTGTAATCAAGCCCCTTGCAAATTCTACTAAACCAAATATTCCTAGACCAAAAATTCTTATTTTGACTCGACTGTTGGTTGACCAGTTCACTAACAACTCTAATAGAGTACCTTGGAACCATGTAACTTATCCATTTGCAAGTCTACCATAGAAGTTAAGACAACTAGAACACATTATCCTGCAGATGCTGCAGTCCAACCGACACCTCACTTTACATAGCTTGCAGACAAGTTGATAAACTACCTTTTCCACAACGGTATGATACTTTAGAATGGTACCTCCCAGATCAAATAGAAATTCTAAGAAATTATGCATCATAAGAACTCTCCTTGTCTTTGGAATACTTAAATTCATGTCGAACCAGGTATTATAACCTTTATTTCCATACACGCCACAAATCTTATTTAATGCCATAGAATAGAAGTTTCTCTCCTCATTGAAAAATATGACAAATAACTCTTTAGATAAAATCATCAAATCATGCATCATTTTGTTGCTCAAGCAATATACCTAGTAATCTCAGAGCAACAACAATAGGCAGAGGCTCCATGTATTGTCCAAAGGGTATTAGCATGTTATTAATATCCCTTTCGAGTATTTCTTGAAATAAGACGCATATAACACAATCATTATAATAAAGGAAAAAAATACCCACATCTTTATATTCTACCCACTTTTGTACCAGATCTAATTGTATACCGGGATCTCTGAGGCCAATATTAACAAGAAGGTGCAGTAACTTTGAAGTCCAATTAACCTCAACACTAAAAATTTGTCCATGAAGTTTTGACAAAGTATTCACAGTTTTGACTCTATAGAAAGATCCTTGAGCACTACCTACTTTCATTTCTTTCATTTTCTTTCATTTTCTTTTTCAGTAATACCTTTATAAAGATTCGTTCACCGACCATAAAGATTTCATCAATAATTTAGAAATTTAACTCATTACCGAGAAAGTAAACATATGTTGTACCTTCTATTTCAACATTCATATGAGAGGCCATGATATACCTTATCTCTGCCATTTTGTGAATTTATAAAGGTGTCAGAAACCTTGACAATGCTTCCACATCTACATTTTCCTCCTGTTTCTAATTGTCCGACTGCTCTAGTGTGGCTTCAATACGAATAATTTTGGTAGTTTTCTCCCATGCCTCAACTATGATACTGCTAGTCCACTCATTGCACCTTTCAGTAAGACATACACACTTACTAGATTTATTCGCTAGTTTAGAAATCTCAGCACCTACAATTTCAATTAGTGTTGATGCACACTCATCCCAATTCTCTGATTTCACAACAACTGGTGTTGGTAGCTTTACTTCAGAGTTTATAACATTTAGAAATAGAGAGCTATCGACAAAACTGAAAAGCAGAACTCGACTAAATGAATACCCACCCAATTTTCCCCTATCATGGAAAGCCCAAAAAACCTGCCCAGTATCAGCCCAATTACAATTGAATAAAATCGAAACATGTGGGAGTGAACTAATAGTTGCATGAGGAACCTAAAATGCGGCTAAAATATCCCCCCTTGCCTTTATATCGAATAACGTGGCACCAATCTCCATGTCCAGAAGTACCTTAATTGAAATTGACGAAAGTGCAGACTCAAGGTGTTTTATGACATTATAATAACTGGACAGATCGTTGAGACCCGTTAATTTTGGTATTGTAACCTCAATAGCCAGAACATAAAGTTGTGAATCTAGATGTGGGTTCAAGATCTCTGTCTTCGTGGTGTTTTCCTTTTGGATGGAGTGAAGTTCAACTAGAACTTCAAATTCGACCCATTGAGTACATTCGTCGAACACCTGGTCCTCATTGTATTCTGAATCAATCTTACTGCTAATTTTAACCTTCAGCAGTTCAGCCATAGCATAGTCATCTGAAACCACCTTAGCTTGTATTTCCTCTATATTCATTTCCCTCGAACATATATCAAGACAAAAGCAACATTGGCAGTCAACGCTGCGTACACACCCATAGACGCAAGAGTTGCATGGGCAGTCAATACTGCATGTGCAATCCTCACACCACCTCTGAAATTGTTTTAAATTCATAACTATTCCTGAAACTCCATCCATAGGTGACTTTCTATTGACATTGTTTCGTTTAACCAATTCAACTAAAGTTGATGATTCCGCAAACATCTTCTTCGAATTATTACCCACAATCGAAACAAATTCCTGGCTCTGATACCAATTGTTATGATCCCAAATCAAATCATAACGAAATTTCAGTAACCAAACAACCAACACAATATTTTTTAGAAAATTTTCTGTTTATATCGAAAAATAGGAAAATAAAACTTAAAATAACAAGGAAATCCTATCTATAAAGGGAAAAACAAATTGATAGTGAACTCCGTGAATGAGTCGATCTGCATGGGAAGAAGATGAGAAGAGAAAGTTAGATTTAGATGGGAATGGAAAGGAATTGGGAGGGAAAAGAAGAACACAGAGAGGAATTGATTTACCAGATTCCAGTTATGCCTTTCTTTCTCCTATTAAGTGTGTATATAACCACCTTGCCATGTGGCATCATCACGACCCTTGTGATTCTTTTAAACTTGAGTAATCGCGACCCTGTATTCTCAATCTCGTGCATTTCTATTTGTTTTCTATTCCCGACTTTGAATTCAACAACTAACATTTGATCGACTATTAATGAAATCATAACACATTGCTTCTAGTGAAATTGTAAAAGCATGATATTGATGCCACTAAAGCAGAGGAATTGATGAAGCGTTTCAATGTATGTACTAAAATAATTTCTTTGGGTTATTTTTCTTAAGTCGGTTTATCAAAAATAATCTCTCTACCTCTAAAGTTAGGGGTTTCTCGATTCAACCTAGATTGAACACGAGCAGTCGAAGTTCAAGAGCTCTCGCAGGGATGGCAAATCCATTAGATTTGCTTTTTGGCTCATTACTTGTGCATGAGAGCTTAATCTTTTCGTTATATCTTTAGTGATCTTTATGCCGTGAAAAAAAATGTTATTTTAATCAATGAAAGACACTTTCAATTTTCTTATTGTTGTAATTGCTAATAACATACTTATATTAGAGTTAATTTCAGTAAAGATTCCTATTACTACGATAAGAGTAGAAGTTCTATCCAAAATCACAAGTTCAAAGAAAATTAAAGTATTATTTATGGGGTTAGCATGAAAAAAAAGAGTGTTGGTCGCAAAATGCTAAAGTGACGAGCAAAACTATAATCTTTTTCATAATTCAGCTTTTTTAGCAGCTTTCTATTTTCAGATTATTGTTACTTGAAAGTTACAAGTGGAGCGAAGATCTGTTAAATCGAGAGTTCAGAAGTTCAATAACCATACTAATTTGGCGTTGTGGCTTGTGGCTACTTACTTAAATGAAAAAACTATATGTTTGCAGAGTAAGCACATATATTTGTAATTGCACAATTTACTTACAAACTACAATATCTATTTCTTTAACTTTTTATTCAAGATTTTATATCGTAATTTTATATATTTTGAGTAATGGTTAATTGTTCATATATCATGGTATATATTTATTTGTAGATGACATAGTATTAATTGATGAGATATGTGACAAAATTAATTGAACTTTTTGTCCTTCATTAAACAAATGTTCTTTAGACAAAATCATCTTTTCACTATTTTTTCCTAATATTTAAGAGTTGAAAATTAATTAAATATATTTATGGTAAATTTTTTCTTATTAGAAGTCATCAGAATTAGTGATTTTTCTAATATTTAAGTGTTAAAAATTAATTAAATATATTTATGACAAAATCTTTCCTAATTAGAAGTCATCAGAATTAATGACAACTAATTATTTTTTCATTAGTTTAAAATTTTTAAATCAACTAAATTTGATTTGAAGAAGATTTAAAAAATCTAAAAATAAATATAAAAGCGTTAGAATAAGAAAAATTTGCAAGTACCAAATTTTTAAAGTTTTAAGTACGTAATAAGAATGTAATCAATGATTTTGTAAAAATTTGACTTTAAAAATAAGAAAAAATTTAAACATAGAAAAAAAATTGTACCACAAATATGGTTCAATTATATAATCATTGTTGAGATTTTAACACTTCACTAAAATTCTCCGCAATAGATAAAATCATTTAATTTAAAAGAATTAAATGTTACACGGTAAAACTAGTATAACTAATAGTACTAGCATAATTTCCATTGATTACCATAATGGAGTTCTTGAAGGAGGGAACATCTTATTTGGTAAGCTGTTTCTTAGGTAGCAACTACCAAATACTCTATTTAATCTTGTAGGGTTCACAATAAGTTATGCTGATTTTTGTATGGTATGATGTTCTGTTTTAGAACTGGTGACTCTGGCAGAAATGCAAGGTAAAGTTGCGTACAATACAAATCCTTGTGGTGGGGCACTTTCCCGAACACCGCGCATAGCGATAGCTTTGTGCACCGGGTTGCCCTTTTATGATGTTATACTTTTTTAACACAATAAAATATAGTAAATGCTATCCGAATTTGAAGTGATTTGAGAGTGTTTTCTTCCCTATACAACTTTATCCAAAGTTTCAAAGCACAGCAAGCGATATGCAATCCTTCTACACCAGTAGCAGAACCAAGTACCCTATTAAGAAACTAGATACCTTGCACGGGCATTTTGACAACACTAATATGCAAAAGAAATCCAATTTTTGGGGAAGATTATTTCCTACTTGTTGTAATTGTTTAGTACAACATAGATGTTAACATAATATATACATTCATTGTGGAAGAAAATTGAGCTTGTTAGACTGGTCCAACCAATACAAAAGTGATTATATAAGTGGATAAAAATCTAGCAAGATTGTTGCAACTGCAGTTGACGACACGTCTTTCGTTTGGACATTCCTGAAAAAATACACGTCTTTCGTTTGGACATTCCTGGAAAAATACATGATGCACGTCTTATTTGAAAGTTTCAAATAGGCATAATACATAAATATGACCCTAAACTTAACACCAAATTATAACTTTGACCATAAACTTTGATAGTGCACAAATATGACTTTTAACTATTCAAAACTACACAAATATGACCTCCGATCCTATGTGGAAAAATGCGTGTTGTACACGAAAAACTGGGCGCGTCGGGCTAAAAATTTGAGCGTTTCAACAGTAAAAAAAAGATAAAATTACTATTATGCCCTTACTAAATTCTTTTTATATATTTAAATGACTTTTCACTATTATTTTTTTATTATTTTCAGCTCAAAGATGAAACTATACTAATAATAAATAAAAAAACTATAGTTTTAATAAAACGTTATTAAATAAAGTCATTAAATAAACGTTATTAAAATACTATTAAATTAACGTTATCAAAACGTTATTAAATTAACGTTACTAAAACGTTATTAAATTAACGCTACCAAAACGTTATTAAGGGCAGAAGTGGTAGTATGTAAAATTAACGTTATTAAAACGTTATTAACAAAAGGTTGTTAAGGGCAGTAGTAGTACTATATTAAATTAATGTTATTATATTAACATTATTAAATTAACGTTTGTCACACCCCTATTTTTCACCGCATCCGACCCTGCTAGGGAGTTGGTTTTAGAGAGAATGGGTTTTTCCAATTAAAATGACGTTTTGAATAGGGATTATTTTATTTACAGAGTCGCCACTTGGAATTGAGTTTGAGTGTTCCAAGTCACCTTTTTGAATCCTTATCAAAAGGAAATGACTCTTTATTTTTGGTCTGCAAACTAGAAATCTCAATAAGGAATTTTGTTGACCGAGGGGAAGGTATTAGGCACCCCTCGAGTCTCGTGGTTCTAGCACGGTCTCTTTAATGACTTACGTCTGGCTTAAATTAATCTCTTGGATACATAATATTGGTTAGCCTAAAAGTTACTTACATCCTACTTTGAATTTATTTTAACTTATTTAATTATATTAATGCGTGGCTTGCCAGTAGCAGTACTTTCCGGTCATACCGCAAGTTTTGATACATTTCTCGTGCCTTTGAGGTATTTATGAGTCGTTCCCATTTTCCTAGTCTAAATAAGCACCTAATAAGTTTAAAATCTACCCAACCCAATTCAATCGGCTTCAAATGGTAGATTAATTTATTATAACGAATGGTCGGTAGCAGGGCTTTCCAACTTCATCGTTAATTTTCACTTGTATGTTAATTTATTAATTTTCTAAAGATCAAGAACCTAAATCGTTCCTTTTCGAATTCGCTCCCTTAAAAATGAGTTTTTCCTCTCTTTTCTTATCGATGAATATGATCTTTTTTATTCATTCATGATAAGTCTTAAATAAATTTGTAACCCATTTTATTCATTCTCACGCTTATTAATTCCTTAAGCCACAGACATAGAATTAGACCTGACGAGCAAAGTAATTTTACAGGTATCCAAACATTACAATAATAAGAAATCAAAACGCAAAACATGGAAGTGACAAAGCGAATCAAAGGCTACACTGTTAAAAATATTTTCAATACTTCCATGTCAATTCCCAACTTCTCAAATATTTGGTTCTTGTATCACTATTTCTATTATTAAATTACTAGAATCCTAGATATGGTCGAATTCATATACCAAGTGATTGAGTACTGTGTAACAATAGAACTTTTTTTAAAATGACGAAGTGAATTAGATAGTAAACAATAATATTGCAACAATCAACACTTCAACAAATCACATTACTAGATTTCTTCAAATGTCGTCCATTTCTCATATTCAATTATCCAAAATAATATTATGCTTCGTCAACCTTAATCATTACGAGGCCCAAAATAAATCACGAACTCCTTTTTTAAAATACATTATTTTAAAATGGTGTTATATACTTCTTTGTGGAAAGGCATTAACAGTGATAAAAAAAAATACAATGCAAAACATTGATATGCAAAGTGTACTACATAATGCATGCAGTTTGTTTTTTACGAAGAGAAGGAACTACTTACAGTAACCAAACTTTGTATTAACATTACATCTTTATAAATTAGTAGTCTAATAGAAAAAATTAAATACATGATCATATTTATATCTTTATCACCACTCTGTAAATTTCAACTTCCCCTCTATATATTACTTTTAAAAAAAAAAAAAAGGAAAAACGCATGCATGTTTCAAACTTTCATCGATTAAAATTATAGTAGTGACGAACTCAAGAAAACAAAACTAGTGTCACAATTAGCAAATTGTTATGTCCTTTTTCAGTAAGCAGGAGACAAGAGGCAAGAAATAGTTAATCTACCATTAACTAAAGGTATTCAAGAAGAAACGCAAATATTGAATCAATTATAGATTTAAACAATCCAAAACTGAAAGGAAAGGAAATAAAAAATGAAATCATCGCTTGGACACGAACATCATATTTTCATATGATGCATTATTATGCTACAATAGAAGGTTCAAGGGTTGCCTCTTGTGAAAATAAATTTCTAACGAAATCTGCTACAATCGTGTAATTTACAAAGTTAATAATAACTAACTTTTGAAGTCATGAACTCGACCGAAAATTCAAAACGGAGGCCTGAACTGAATTTTCCAAACTCAAAGAACTCTCTGCTTTCTTTCTTGTTTTCTCACTTTTTTCCTTTTTGTTTTTTCTTCTACCTGTATTATTTTTTTATGTAGTCTCTGATGTTTCCTGTCTTTGTTTTCAATGTTGTTGTGTGCATGCGGTATGCTTTAGGTCTCCTTCTTGTTCATGAAGGTCATCGATCTGATAGTGAAGCGTCTGTCATTCGGTTATCCACTGGCTTCTCTCAACTTCAACTTCCTTCTGAAAAGTCGTGAAACACCTCGCTATTTCTCTTTCCTGTTCCATGGAAGCTTTTAGCTGATCCCAAAGCTTCGACTGTGTGCTTGTCAGCAAGGCTTTCTCTTTCTCAAAATCACTCGATTGTTGCTCCATAGCATCGGTGGCAATATCCAGGTCTTCTTGTAGGGTATGCATGGCAACACGATTTTTTTTCTCAATCTCCTTGCGAACTGACCTAATTCTGGCCTCAAATCTCGCCTCATGATGAACCAATTCTTCTCTAGCCCTTTCCAGATTTGTATTTAAGACGTGCAGAGTAGACTCATGTTCTCTTCTCCCTCTCATCGAGCCTGCTTAATTCTAACTTCAATCTCTGTTTCTCGATCCACTGGCTCTCTGGCTAACCTTTTTGGCATAGCTTTAGGATGAGGCTGGTCATGAAACCATGGCAGATACCAACAGTCTACCTCGCCCTTATCGCGGTCTTCCACCATATGCTCAAAACCTGAAAGTACACATCCTCCCTAAATCTTAAGTATCTCAGACTTTCTTAGAGGGATGTCAGGGAGGAATTAGTACATGAACTCTTTCATATCCTCGACTGGCGGTATATGCTGACGTCGATCGAATTATCGCATGACTCTTAGTGGTACGTAGGGCTTAACACCTCAGAGACCTATCAAGACGATGAAAGGTTGGAAAGTAGACATACATATCACCTCTTTTGAGGGGAACCAATGATAATTCCACACTATCTTGTCCGCCGTCAACCCCTCCAAGTACTCCTTCTAAAATCCTATTCCTTCAGGAAAGTTTTGGTCCTCCATCCTCTTCTCATGGCCTTTGATATAATCATTCCATTAGACTTAAAAATCCACAACAAATGGATGATAACAAAACATGCTCGAGCATCCATAACTGCAATAGAATGTTACATCCTTCAAAATAGTCTACCCCATTTTTGCACATCATTAGGGCCTGATAAATGTCTACCAGAATCATGGGTACGAGGGTGACCTTAGGATTCTTCTCAAAAGCGGTAATAAACGTAGCTAGATTGGTGCTGATTTTTCCTCCTCTCTTCGGAAATACCATGATTTCCAAAAAAGCCACTATGAATGCTTCAGAACAATGCTTTTCCCAGGTCCGGTAGCACCCCCTGTTGTTAAGTTCTGATCTAAACAACTCGAATCCCTTTTTCTGACCATATCTTTCGTACAAAAATTCTAGACGAACCCATTCATTTTCTAGGCATCCCACTATGTTCTTCTCCTTTATGTGCAATAGCTCAAAAAATCTTTCGGCAGTGACATGCTTCGGTATCATAGGTTCTCCTCGATGAAGATTCTTTCCCTTTCCTATAAATTCTCCTATTTCCTCCAGTGTGGGAGTGAGCTCAAAGTCAGAGAATCGGAATACGTTGTTTGAAGGATCCCAGAACTGTACCAAAGCTTCTATCTCATCTCTTCATGGTTCAACACTCAAAAGACTCCTTAAAAATCCCAAGTGTTTATATACTTCTCCCTGTCCCTAGTCAGTCATATTGTTAAACCATATCCGCAACAGATTCGGAACTTTATCCAACACCATGAAATGGGGTACTTCATCATCCCTCGTCCTCTTGTATCTCCTTCCGAATGAGTTCATATTGCCCTATAGGATAATGATGGAAAATAAGAATTGTATTTTAAACATCCTAAAACAAGACAAAAATAATTTTCGAAAGAAGTTGACGGAATGACACGGAATAAGATTTCAAAATGAGCATGAGAAAATAGCAACCGACAAAACAAGAAGTATCCAAGTCTTCTAAAATATCCTAGAGTGGAGACAATAATTTGATGACGTTTGGACCAGACACATTAGAAATAATTAAATTATTAAAAAAAAATAGTGGACCGAATTATTTGATAAAATTTTAACTGTATTTGACAAAAATGGGCTCTATGGTATTCCTAAGAGAGATTTTAAAAACAAAGAAAATGAACATAACGAGACCACGATGTTAAAATGACATAATCTTTACAGAAAAGTTCTATGTAAAAATATTATATATTTTCTAAAATAAACCCTTAAATTTTTTTATTTAACCCTCTTTTTTTCAGATTAGTTAATTCACTTAAAAGCCGGTCAACATTCGATATGGCATTTCCTATAATGCAAAAAGTAGCGCATAAAATGTACATGATGGTCTCGAAAGGTGGCACCTGCCCTAGACAGACCCGACCCCCGTGTCGAGCCCCACTAAGTCAAAAATGCACGTGATGAAAATAAAGCACAGCCTATTAGGGATAGTCATGTCTAAGTTCTAGTTATGCTAGGTCCAACCTTGTGGAGTTAGGTATCTAGACTGGCTGTAAAATGAGTGGACAACTCGAGTCGGCAAGGGACAGCTTTACCGGTAGCAGGGCTTTCCGGCCTCACTATTGGTCCCTTCCCATCCTAAATCATGGGTGACTACAAAATCCTTCCCAGAAGCGTTGTCGCATCTCTGGTATCTCAATCTCAGGAGCGTATACCACATCTCTGAATATAAAGTATCTCTGAAGACTCAGATGGGTGCGTGAGAGAAGACAGTTTATATTGCAATTCAAATAATATCAAAGCGATAAACATATAGGCAAAGAACATATTTAGGCCAAAAATATACAATATCAAAATTAAATAAAGCCAAACAAGTCAATATAAAAGCTCAAATTCTGGTTACAATTCCCAGCAGAGTCGTCATCTGTCACACCCTTATTTTTCACCACATCCGACCTCGCTAGGGAGTTGGTTTTAGAGAGAATGGGATTTTCCAATTAAAATGACATTTTTAATAGGGATTATTTTATTTATAGAGTCGCGACTTGGAATTGAGTTTGGGTGTTCCAATTCACTTTATTGAATTTCTATTCAAAAGGAAATGACTCTTTATTTTTGGTCTGCGAACTAGAAATCCGAATAAGAATTTTGTTGACCGAGGGGAAGGTGTTAGGCACCCCTCGAGTTCCGTGGTTCTAGCACGGTCGCTTTAATGACTTACGTCTGGCTTAAATTAATCTCTTGGATACATAATATTGGTTAGCCTAAAAGTTACTTACATCCTACTTTGAATTTATTTTAAATTATTTAATTATATTAATGAGTGGCTTGTCAGTAGCAGTACTTTCCGGTCATACCACAAGTTTTGATACATTTCTCATGACTTTGAGGCATTTATGAGTCGTTCCCATTTTTCTAGTCTAAATAAGCACCTAATAGGTTTAAAATCTACTCAACCCAATTCAATCGGCTTCAAACGGTAGGTTAATTTATTACAACGAATGGTCGGTAGCAGGGCTTTCCAACTTCATCATTAATTTTCACTTGTATGTTAATTTCTTAATTTTCTAAAGATCAAGAACCTAAATAATGCCTTTTCGAATTCGCTCCCTTACAAATGAGTTTTTCCTCTCTTTTCTTATCGAAGAATATGATCTATTTTTATTCATTCACGATAAGTCTTAAATAAATTTGTAACTCATTTTATTCATTCTCACGCTTATTAATTCCTTAAGCCACAAACATAGAATTAGGCCTGACGAGCAAAGTAATTTTACAGGTATACAATAATTACAATAATAAGAAATCAAAATGCAAAACCAGGAAGTGACAAAGCGAATCAAAGGATACACTGTTAAAAATATTTTCAATACTTCCATGTCAATACCCAACTTATCAAATATTTGGTTCTTGTATCACTATTTCTATTATTAAATAACTAGAATCCTAGATATGGTCGAATTCATATACCAAGTGATTGAGTACTGTGTAACAATAGAACTTATTTTAAAATGACGAAGTGAATTAGATAGTAAACAATAATATTGCTACAGTCAACACTTCAACAAATCACATTACTAGATTTCTTCAAATGTCGTCCATTTCTCATATTCAATTATCCAAAATAATATTATGCTTCGTCAACCTTAATCATTATGAGGCCAAAAATAAATCACGAACTCCTTTTTTAAAATACATTATTTCAAAATGGTGTTATATACTTCTTTGTGGAAAGGCATTAACAGTGATAAAAAAAAAATACAATGCAAAACATTGATATGCAAAGTGTACTACATAATGCATGCAGTTTGTTTTTTACGAAGAGAAGGAACTACTTACAGAAACCAAACTTTGTATTAATATTGCATCTTTATAAATTAGTAGTCTAATAAAAAAAATTAAATACATGATCATATTTATATCTTTATCACCACTCTGTAAATTTCAACTTCTCCTTTATATATTAGTTCTTTAAAAAAAAAAAAAAAGGAAAAACGCATGCATGTTTCAAAATTTCATCGATTAAAATTATAGTAGTGACGAACTCAAGAAAACAAAACTATCAAAACTAGTGTCACAATTAGCAAATTGTTATGTCCCTTTTCAGTAAGCAGGAGACAAAAGGCAAGAAATAGTTAATCTACCATTAACTAAAGGTATTCAAGAAGAAACGCAAATATTGAACCAATTATAGATTTAAACAAACCAAAACTGAAAGGAAAGGAAATAAAAAATGAAATCATCGCTGGGACACGAACTTCATCTTTTTATCTGACCCATTATTATGCTACAAGAGAAGGTTCGAGGGTTACCTCTTATGAAAATAAATTTCTAACGAAATCTGCTACAATCTTGTAATTCACAAAGTTAATAATAACTAAATTTTGAAGTCACGAACTCGACTGAAAATTCAAAACGGAGACCTGAATTGAATTTTCCAAACTCAAGGAACTCTCTTCTTTCTTTCTTGTTTTCTCACTTTTTTCCTCTTTATTTTTTTCTGCCTGTATCTTTTTTTTTATGTAGTCTCTGATGTTTCCTGTCTTTGTTTTCAATGTCCTTGTTTCATGTTGTTTCTGCATGCACGCGGAGTTCACATTTAGATCCTAAAAAGTTATCTAATCTCGAATCAGCAAACCAAACGGTAGATGAATACGATGAAGATGAAGCTGATAAGGAAGTAAAAAGGATTGGATCAATTTGAGGATAAGCCCAAACCCAATTTAAATGACACTGAGATAATAAATTTGGGAACTGGTGAGGAGGTTAGAGAAATAAAAATAAGTATTCATGTGGATCAAAATATCAGGAATGATATTGTTCAAATTTTGTTCGAGTATAAGGATGTTTTTGCTTGGTGTTATGATGATACGCCGGGTCTAAGCACTGATTTGGTAGTCCACAAACTGTCTACATACCCTGATTTTTCACCAGTCCAGCAAAAGCAAAGAAAGTTTAAAACTGACATGAGCGATAAAATCAAAGAGAAAATCATGAAGCAATTGAATGAAAACGTGATCAGGGTCGCTTAGTACACCACATGGTTTAATAATGTGCTGCCCGTACCAAAAAAAGATGGTAAGATTAGAGTTTATGTTGATTATAGGGATTTGAACAAAGCAAGCCCTAAAGATAACTTTCCGCTACCCAATATTCATATCCTTATTGATAATTATGCTAAACGTGAGATCCAATCTTTTGTGGATTGTTATGCCGGATATAACCAGATCTTGATGGATGAAACAGATGCAAAAAAAGACTTCTTTCACCACCTCGTGGGGTACTTATTGCTACAGGGTTATGCTATTTAGTTTAAAGAATGCGGGAGCTACGTACATGAGAGCTATGACTACTATTTTTCATGACCTGATGCATAAATAAGTAGAAGTATATGTTGATGATGTCATTATCAAGTCCAAGACACAATTCGATCATGTATGTGACTTGAGGAAATTCTTTGAAAGGTTGCGAAAGTATAATCTTAAGCTCAATCCAGCCAAGTGTGCATTTGGAGTTCCATTCGAAAAACTTTTGGGTTTCATAATTAGCCTCAGAGACATTGAATTGGACCCCCCCAAGGTAAAATCCATTCGAGAATTGCCGTCTCCGAAGAATAAAACCGAGGTCATGAGTTTTCTTAGAAGGCTTCATTATATAAGCAGGTTCATCGCTCAGCTCAGCACTATATGTGAACCGATATTTAAGTTGCTAAAAAAGAATGTTGTTATCCAATGGACAGACAAATGTCAAGAATCATTTGATAAGATTAAAAAATATTTGGAAAATCCTCCAATACTGGTCCCACAGGAACCTGGTAGGCCTTTATTTCTATATCTGTCAGTGATGGACAATTTTTTTGGTTGTGCTTTAGGACACCATGATATCACAGGAAAAAAGGAACAAGCAATCTATTATTTGAGCAAGAAGTTCACAAGCTATGAGGTAAAATATACTCTTTTAGAAAAGACATGTTGCGCCCTAACTTGGATTGCTCAGAAATTGAAGTACTATCATTCGTGCTACACAACCTACCTCATATGTCGAATGGATCCTTTAAAGTATATTTTTCAGAAACCTATGCCCACAGACATATTGGCGAAGTGGCAGATTTTACTTACAGAATTTGACATTGTGTATGTCACTCGTACTGCTATGAAAGCACAAGCATCGGCTGATCATTTGGCAGAGAACCCAGTTGACAATGATTATGAGCCTTTACGAACTTACTTTCCTGATGAAGAGATTAATTCAATTGACAAAAAAGTTCAAGATGATATTTATACATGGAAATTATATTTTGATGGGGAGGTCAATGTCAAAGGAGTAGGAATTGGGAAGGTTCTTGTCTCACCGACCGGGCGTCATCATCCCTCCACAGCACGACTTTATTTCTTTTGTACTAATAACATAGCAGAATATAAAGCTTGCATCATGGGTTTAAATATGGCAATAAATCTGGATGTACACGAGCTAGTGGTGTAGGGAGATTCCGAATTGCTCATTTTACAAATTCAAGGTGAATGGGAAATGAGAGATATCAAGCTCATTCCATACAAATAGTGCTTAGAGGACCTTAGCAAAAGGTTCAAGTCTAACGAGTTTAGATATATTCCCAGATCCCACAATGATCTAGCTGATGCTCTGGCTACCCTAGAGTCCATGCTCTCATACCCAGAAAATACGCATATCGACCCATTGGAGATACAGATACAAGATCAACATGGTTATTGCAATATAATTGATGCAGAACCAAATAATGAACCCTGGTACTAAGATATCAAATGCTTCCTAAAGTCAAAAGAATATCCAATACACGCCAATGCAGATAAAAAAAAGGACTATTAGGCGACTTGCTAATGGTTTCTTCTTAAGTGGGGAGATTCTGTACAAAAGAACTCCAGATTTGAACTTGTTGAGATGTGTTAATATTCAGAAAGCTGAAAGAATCATGAATGAGGTACATTTGAAGGTATGTGGTTCGCATATGAATGGCTATGTTTTAGCGAAGAAGATTATGCGGGCAGGATATTATTGGTTGACTATGGAGCGAGATTGGTTTTGCTTTGTTCGCAAGTGCCATCAGTGCCAAATTTACGGTGATTTGATTTACTCGCCACCTTCAGAGCTGCATCCTATGTCTGCTCCTTGGCCATTTGTTGCTTGGGGTATGGACGTAATCGGTCCAACAAAACCAAAAGCTTCTAATGGACATCGATTCATACTGGTCGCTATTGACTATTTCACAAAATGGGTAGAAGCTGCTACTTTTAAATTAGTTACGATGAAAACAGTAGTGGATTTTGTTCATTCCAACATCATATATCGTTTTGGTATACCGAAGTTCATTATCACGGACAATGCAACCAATCTCAATAGTCATCTAATGAAAGAGGTTTGCGAGCAATTCAAGATTGTACATCACCATTCTACCCCTTACCGTCCCAAAGAAAATGGAGCCATTAAAGCAGCGAACAAGAATATTAAAAAGATTCCTAGGAAAATGGTCCAAGGATATCGACAGTGGCATGAGAAATTACCGTTTACCCTTTTAGGATATCATACAACTACCCGTACATCGACTGGCACAACTCCTTATTTACTAGTCTATGGGACTGAAGCTGTGATACCCGTAGAAGTCAAAATTCCCTTGCTTCGAATCATTGTTGAAGCCGAGATTGACGATATTGAATGGGTCAATTCTAGACTAGAACAATTATCATTAATAGATGAAAAAAGGTTGACGGCACTTTGTTTTGGCCAATTATTCCAGCAGAGGATGGGGCGAGTTTACAATAAAAAGGTACGTCCTAGAAAATTCGAGGTCGGCCAAGTTGTTGTAAAACGCATCCTTCCACATCAAAAAGAGGCTAAAGGAAAGTTTGCTCCAAACTGGCAAGGTCCATACATAGTTAAACAAGTCGTATCAAATGAAGCTTTGCAACTTACGGATATGGACGAAAAAATGGCAGATAAAGCTATCAATGCCGATTCAGTCAAAAGATATTATACTTGACACACTTGTGCCTAACATTCTCAAGTTGAGATAACGAAAGATCATCATTCTACTTAACTAAATATCGTTAATCCCTAGTCAGCCCTTCGAACTTTATTTACCTTTCCTTGCTTTCCCTCTTTGGAGACCAAAAAAAAACTTCTTGTTGGTGAAAACCCATGGAGGCACCCATAAGATTATTCAAAAAAAAAAGATAATGTGTGTTTTTTGAACTACGTCAGACCTGATTCCTAAATGGATACGTAGGCAGCCCCATTTTGGGGTTCGGTCCTTCCAAAATAAAAAAATTAAAATTAAAAATCTTGGTATTCAAAGAAACCGAGACATATATCTTACTATCACTTTTATATGGCTTCTAAGTTGTAATTTATCCTAAAAATCCTTGTCCCCTTGTCCATTAAATACCTTTCGATCAATTTTTGAGAATGTCAAGCCATGTGTGCCGTTAAAAAAAAAGCAAAAGTCTTGTAGGTAAAACCCATGGAGGCACCACAAGATATCAAAAAAAAATCTTATAAGTGAAAACCCTCAGGGGCGCCATAAGACAATGATGAACGAGACAACCGAAATTAGAGAGGTCAATTGTGAAAATCCTAAAAGGATAACTTTAGTCAAACAAAGTTTATCATGACAGGACAAAGATCAAGAAGGATGATTTGATTTGATTGAAAGGTGCAGCCTAATTCGAGATTAGACAGTTTTTGAAGGGTCAAATGTCTACTCCAAATTGTGTGTCATGCTTCATTGAAGTTAATATACACCTCCAAATAAGCTTTCTTCCTTTACTGTTAGAAATACCTTCTATTTAAACATAATCCTTTTATTTCTTCTTTTGACTTTTTCTTATTTCATTTTTACACGCTTTGTTTTTTTTATGCGTAAGTCTTGCATCAAATGCAAAATAAATAAAGACGCACAAAATTGACCATGGCTCCCAGTGAAATTGAGCAGAGATTATTGGGCGTACACCACCTTTACAAGGACAGGGAGCCAGTTAAGATAAGTGTTACGAGTGAAGCATTTGAAAATGAAGACCAAAATCGTACTAAAACAAACAGAGATGCAACAGAATTTGAAAGACGAAGATTCAAACTCACCAACCAATTAGTTGAATCAACCGTATCAAGTTGGGGCAGGGATAAGGCAAACCTCCAAGGGATTCAAGGCCACAAACCAACTACCAATTTTAAAACTCACAAAAAAAAATTCTTTGCTTAAACAAGGGCAAAGTAGTCTTGTGAAGTTTATTGGAAACACAAGTAAAAAAGAGTTAAGTTTTCTTAAATTTTCTCTTTTTGTTATACTCCTATAATTCTAAGTTCGTATCAATATAATAATAATAAAACCCCTCATATTCAAAACTGCGGCATTTTTTTTCTTTTCTAACAAAAAAAATCCTAATCTTATTTCGTCTTCGTAGGGCGCCATCCCCTAGTTGACATCTTATCTTGTCTTCATAGGGTGCCATCCTCTAGTTGACATCTTATTCGTCTTCATAGGAAGCCATCCCCTAGTTGAAATCTTATCTCGTCTTCATAGGGCGTCATTCCCTAGTTGACATCTTATCTCGTCTTTATAGGGCGTCATTCCCTAGTTGACATCTTATTCATCTTCATAGGGTGCCATCTCCTAGTTGACATCTTATCTCATCTTCATAGGGCATCATCCCCTAGTTGATATCTTTCTATCTTCATAGGGCTCCATCCCCTAGTTGACATCTTATCTCATCTCCATAGGGCACCATCCCCTAGTTGACATCTTATCTCGTCTTCATAGGGTGTCATCCCCTAGTTGACATCTTATTCGTCTTCATAGGAAGCCATCCCCTAGTTGACATCTTATTCATCTTCATAGGGCGCCATCCTCTAGTTAACATCTAATTCGTCTTCATAGGGCGACATCCCCTACTGGATATCTTATTTCGTCTTCATAGGGTGCCATCCCCTAGTTAACATCTAATCTCGTCTTCATTGGGCGTCATCCCCTAGTTGTCATCTTATTCGCCTTCATAGGGTGCCATCCCCTAGTTGACATCTTATTCGTCTTCATAGGGCGTCATCCCCTAGTTGACATCTCATCTCATCTTCATAGGGCGTCATCCCCTAGTTGACATCTTATTCGTCTTCATAGGGAGCCATCCCCTAGTTGACATCTTATCTCGTCTTCATAGAGCGTCATCCCCTAGTTGATATCTTATTTGTCTACATAGGGCGTCATCCCCTGGTTGATATCTTATCTCATTTTCATAGGGCGCCATCCCCTAGTTGACATCTTTTTGTCTTCATAGGGCGCCATCCTCTAGTTGACATCTTATCTCATCTTCATAGGGCGTCATCCCCTAGTTGATATCTTATCTCGTCTTCATAGGGAGTCATCCCCTAGTTGATATCTTATCTCGTCTTCATAGGGAGTCATTCCCTAGTTGATATCTTATCTCGTCTTCATAGGGAGACATTCCCTAGTTGACATCTTATTCGTCTTCATAGGGTGCCATCCTCTAGTTGACATCTTATTCGTCGTCAAAGGGCGACATCCCCTAATGGACATCTTATTTTATCTTCATAAGGCGTCATCCCCTAGTTGACATCTTATCTCATCTTCATAGGGTGTCATTCCCTAGTTGACATTTTATTCGTCTTTATAGGGCGCCATCCCCTAGTTGACATCTTATCTCTTCT
This sequence comes from Capsicum pubescens, assembly GCA_030864215.1. Lineage (NCBI taxonomy): Eukaryota > Viridiplantae > Streptophyta > Magnoliopsida > Solanales > Solanaceae > Capsicum > Capsicum pubescens. The sequence goes on from CM061543.1 coordinate 105,188,944, forward strand.
TCATAGGGCGTCATCCCTAGTTGACATCTTATTCGTCTTCATAGGGCGTCATACCCTAGTTGACATCTTATTCATCTTCATAAGGAGTCATTCCCTAGTTGACATCTTATTCGTCTTCATAAGGCGCCATCCCCTAGTGGACATCTTATTTCGTCTTCATAGAGCATCATCCCCTAGTTGATATCTTATCTCGTCTTCATAGGTCACCATCCCTAGATGACATCTTATCTCGTCTTCATAGGGCTTCATCCCCTAGTTGACATCTTATATCATCTTCATAGGGCATCATCCCCTAGTTGACATCTTATTCGTCTTCATAGGGAGTCATCCCCTAGTTGACATCTTACTCGTCTTCATAGGAAGCCATCCCCTAGTTGATATCTTATCTCGTCTTCATAGGGCACCATCCCCTAGTTGACATCTTATTCGTCTTCATAGTGCGCCATCCCCTAGTGGACATCTTACTTTGTCTTTATAGGGTGTCATCCCCTAGTTGACATCTTATCTCGTCTTCATAGGGCGCCATCCCCTAATTGACATCTTATCTCGTCTTCATAGGACGTCATTCCCTAGTTGGCATCTTATTCGTCTTCATAGGGCGTCATCCCCTAGTTGACATCTTATCTCGTCTTCATAGGGGGACATCCCCTAGTTGACATCTTATTCGTCTTCATAAGGCGGCATCCCCTACTTGACATCTTATTCTTCTTCATAGGGTGCCATCCCCTAGTGGACATCTTACTTTGTCTTCATAGGGCACCATCTCCTAGTTGACATCTTATTCGTCTTCATAGGGCATCATCCCCTAGTTGACATTTTATCTCATCTTCATAGGGCGTCATCCCCTAGTTGACATCTTATCTCATCTTTATAGGGTGTCATCCCTTAGTTGACATCTTATTCGTCTTCATAGGGCGACATCCCCTAGTTGACATCTTATTCATCTTCATAGGGTGCCATCCCCTAATTGATATCTTATCTCGTCTTCATAGGGTGCCATCCTCTAGTTGTCATCTTATTAGTCTTCATAGGGCGCCATCCCTTAGTTGACATCTTATTCATCTTCATAGGGTGTCATCCCCTAGTGGACATAAGGGTGTCATCCCCTAGTTGACATCTTATTCGTCTTCATAGGGCGTCATCCCCAAGTGGACATCTTATTTCATCTTCATAGGGCGTTATCCCCTAGTTGACATCTTATTCGTCTTCATAGGGCGTCATCGTCTAGTTAACATCTTATTTCATATTCATAGGGCGCCATCCCCTAGTTGACATCTTATTCATCTTCATAGGGCGCCATCCCCTAGTTGACATCTTATCTCGTCTTCATAAGGCGTCATCCCTGATACAAGCACGATCATGAAGATGAACATTTTTGAGTATTTTTGATGTAACCTCGGAGGTGTACGAGTTGAAGTGTTAAAAAGGGCTCCAAACCTCCCCTAAAAACACTCCGTGGGTGCCTATTTGACTACTTAGTCATTAAAGGGCCTTTTTGTCATTTTATCTTTTTATTTGTAAAGTACTATAAATAGAACAATATATGGTTTTAGTTCATTAGTTTTTATTGGATATTATTGAAAGAACACATCTCTTGAGAGAGAGGGTCTCTAGGCCTAAACTAGGACATGAACAAGTGTGGATTCACTTGTGATTGTGTATTGCTTGGAAACATTGGTGCTTAAGTGGTGGAATCCCTCTTATGTCACATAAAAGTGTGGTGTTGCTATTGTAAGTCTTAGGGGTCCTTAGATTTAATACATCTTTGGGTTCTTAACCTTGTAATAGTGTATGTCTCACTTCCTATCCTTACAGATCATGTACTAATTGTGTAGTCTAGTGAACCGTTTGGTTCTTGTTGTTTTTGTAATCTTGTAACCGTTGGATTGTTGTTATTGTAGTGTTGTTCCTCTCGTTATTGTTGTTTATCTCTTGTTGTTGTTAGTGTTTTTGGTGTCATTTACACCTTGATTCTTGATGTTGTTGGAATCGAGATTTGGTGTTTGTTGAGCTCTCGGGTTTCCCTTTCTTTGTGGACTATTTTTGGATTATTTTTTATACGTACCAAATTTGTATCGTATCATTTGGTATCAAATCTTGTGGTTGATTTTGTTCCAACAAAATCAATCTTGGGCTTGCTAGAAAAATCAAAAAATAAAAAGAGAAAGAAGTGTTCGTGTTCTTGTTCTTATTTTTGTTCTTGTTCATTGCCGAGAAACTTGTTGTGTTTTTATTGTAGTCTTGGCCAAAATTTGCGGAGTCTATATCTAGGATTTCTTTGTTGTTATTGTTGTTTCTTGATTCACTAACACTAAAGGTATCTAGATCTATATTTGAGCTTAAAAACTTGTTAAAGTTGTGTTGTGAACAAAGATCAAGACTGAAATTTGTGGACTTGTTGTAGAGGTTGGAGTGGGCGTCGAAGGTGTTGTTATTATTGTTCTTGAAAAGTTGTTGTGTTCCTATTGTTCTTCATCACTTCTCTTATCTTGACCAACTTAAAGTAGTTAATAGATCTAGAAAAGGTGAAGACAAAGTTGGAAGACTTGTTGATGAAAGGACTAACTCACATCACTCTTGACTTGACAATAACTTTTTCAACCACTTTTCTTATTTCTAGGAGCCTTGTTTTGTGGAAGCTAGTAAAAGTCTAATCTCACCTTTTTGAGTTGAATTTGAAAAGAGTTACAAGACTTCTGTTTTTTTTCTCCAAATACTATTTGTCTTCCATTCCAAAAGTATAAGGACTAAAAATTCCAAGAATGGTGATTAAAACTTGTGAGGACCCGTGATCAATTAGGGGGTGACATGTCACCAATTCCTGTTCACACGATAAATTTTAAGCTCAAATTTGATCTTCTAGTTTTATTTTGTTGTTTCTTTTGTTGATTCCAATACTAACTTACAAGCTAGTAACCACTTACTAGATTGTGAGTTGGTTTGAAACCGTTCTTTGTGTTTACGTCCTTATGTATTTATTTTTTATTTTGGAGTTGTTGTAAACATTGGAATTCACCTCTCAACACCTCACGGAGTACAATCAAGCCTACAATACTTGTGAGATTAAGTGTGAGGAATCCGAGAACAAAGAAATAAAGAGAGAGTGTGAGGACCCTTCTTTTACAACTAACCCGTTTGTTGTTTTGTAGTGAAACTTCTTGGCTAAACTCAATTGAGCCAGATGAGATTGAAGGAAAATCTCAAGATGGAGAGGAAGCTAAGGTGCAAAATGAATACATTGGCCGAGACTTGAAATTGTTGTGTTCTCGATTTCTTCTTATTTTGTGGACTGTTTTAGAGCCATTTTCATTTGGCTAGTGCCATGAATTTGAGGTCAAATTCCTCTCAAGATGGAGAGGATGATACAAGCATGATCATGAAGATAAACGTTTTTGAGTATTTTGGATGTAACCTCGGAGGTGTACGAGTTGAAGTGTTAAAAAAGGCTCCAAACAGCCCCTAAAAACACTCCATGGGTGCCTATTTGCCTACTTGGTCATTAAAGGGCCTTTTTGTCATTTTATCTTTTTATTTGTAAAGTACTATAAATAGAACAATATAGGGTTTTAGTTAATTAGTTTTTATTGGATATTGTTGAAAGAACACATCTCTTGAGAGAGAAGGTCTCTAGGCCTAAACTATGACATGAACAAGTGTGGATTCACTTGTGATTGTGTATTGCTTGGAAACGTTGGTGCTTGAGCGGTGGAATACCTCTTGTGTCACGTAAGAATGTGGTGTTGCTATTGTAAGTCTTAGGGGTCCTTAGATTTAATACATCTTTGGGTTCTTAACCTTGTAATAGTGTATGTCTCACTTCCTATCTTTACATATCATGTACTAATTGTGTAGTCTAGTGAACCGTTTGGTTCTTGTTGTTCTTGTAATCTTGTAACCATTGGATTGTTGTTATTGTAGTGTTGTTCCTCTCGTTATTGTTGTTTATCTCTTGTTGTTGTTAGTGTTTTTGGTGTCATTTACACCTTGTTTCATGATGTTGTTGGAACTGAGATTTGGTGTTTGTTGAGCTCTCGGGTTTTTCTTTGTTTGTGGACTATTTTTGGCTTGTTTTTGATACGTACCAAATTTGTATCGTATCAATCCCCTAGTAAACATCTTATCTCGTCTTCATAGGGCGTCATTCCCTAGTTGACATCTTATTTGTCTTCATAGGGCGTCTTTCCCTAGTTGACATCTTATTCATTTTCATAGGACGTCATCCCCTAGTTGACATTTTATCTCGTCTTTATGGGGCGTCATCCCCTAGTTGACATCTTATTCGTCTTCCTAGGGCGACATCTCCTAGTGGACTTTTTATTTCATCTTCATAGGGCGCCATCCCCTAGTTGACATCTTATTCTTCTTTATAGGGCACCATCCCCTAGTTGACATCTTAGGAAACACCATTTCCTAATTTTTCTTATTCGTCTTCATAGGGCGCCATCCCCTAGTTAACATTTTATTTCGTCTTTATAAGGCGTCATCCCCTAATTGACATTTTAGGAAATAAACCTTCCTATTTTTCTTCTTTATGTCTTCATAGGGTATGACAATCCCTAGTCGCATTTTAAGAAGCAAAAATCCTAATTCTTTTTCATGCATTCACAAGGTCTAACATTATTTAGTTGCATTATTGAGAACAAGAATCTTATTTTATTGCATACCTAGCTTTGATTTCTATCATTTTTATTTATTTTTAAATTATTGTGTACTTTTTCTAATAACTCACAAAATTTTCCTGGTGCAAATTGGGGCAAAAAAAAAATTTGTTTGTTTTGTTTTGTTTTCTTTGATGGCTTGCAGGTTTTTCTGCAAAACACATGTATATTCAAGAATGAAATCCCGTCTTCAGTCAGAATATAGAAGAATGATCAGTTTGAAGATAGTTAGAGTCAGCTTTGCATCCGTAGCGGCCCAACATCTTTTAACTTCTGATCAGGAGAACAAGCATCCAAAGTTATTCTATGAATTATCCTTTGGAAGAGTGTCAATGACTCAATCCAAGTTGCAAGTTCCAGTCTCAAATCCTAACTTCAAGATCTAATCTTGAGATCAAGGTACCCAGCAGAAGAAGGTGAGGCGATAACTGAAGATCTAAGAGGAAGATCTGAAACAAGAGAATCAAGAAAAATAGAATTGATAGTATCTTGTATTTTTCATTTCTAGTTTTACTTTTTTTTTCTGATGTAATAAAAGGAGCCACGGACCGGAAACTCGATGGGACCTTAACTCGACTCTCCAACTCATTCAGTCACTCTTACATCAATTTGAACTACACGTGACCTGATTCTCTTATAACCCGAGATATGTAGGATGCCCAAAGTCAGGGCTCGGTCACACCTCTTTCCTACTTATTTATGTATTACTTTTGAATAAATGGTTGGGCCAAAAATTAGTCATGTTTACTTCTTTGCTTGAGAATTCTCCATATTTCCAAGCAAAGAGGGGCATTCTGTAAACACTTAATTTTTTTATCAAACCCAATGTTTTTATATCATTTTAATATTTATTTTTTTATTTTTTTTTAGGTCTAAATTAGATATTTTAAGTTTATCTTATTTTAAAAGGTTTGTTAAAAGTTTTGAAAACTACAAAAATGGAATCACATTTTAATAAGCTTTTATTTTATTATTATTTATGTATTTATTTATCTATTTAAAATAATAATAATAATAATAATAATAATAAAAATTATATTTGTCTTATTCTTTTAACTTTTAATAAAGAATCTAGTGATATTAATATATTTTTTTAATCGTATTTCTAAGGCAAGCTATTTAACTTATGTATATTTTTATTAATAGATTTTATCATTATTATTTTTATATTAATATTGAAAATCCTGAAAGCTACCCATTACTTCATTTCTCCATATTTTCCTCCACTACACGACACAACACCCATTACCTAAAAGCTACCCATTACTCCATCTCTCCACATTTTCCTCCACCCATGCACACAACGCACACAACAAAAGGGGGGAGAACATTACAGGGGAGGAGAAGAAAAAAGGAAGAAGTTTGAAAAGAAAAAGAAACAGAAGAAAAAAAATAAAGCAAAAAGAAAGGAGAAGAGAGATCAGAGAAGGCAACACAAAAGAAAAAACAGAAGAGAAAACCAAAGCAGATAACAAAGAAGGAGAGAAAGAAAACACAAAAAAGAGGAGAGAACGAATAGGAAAGGAAAAAAAACTTAGAAGGAAAAAATAAACAAACAAACAAAAAAATAGAAGAGAAGAAGAGTTGGATTTTAGAGTTTGGAGTTTCGTTTGACGTTTTCGGTGAAGGTTTCCTCGCTACATTACTTGATTTATTTTGCTACACAGGTTCTCATTTGATTCAACATTTTTGTTTTTATAAGTTTTTATTGTAAACCAAATTATGAATAAATTTGTCTAGATGATTTGTTACGTTATTTAATATGTGTGGTTGATTAATTATGTTAGTCTTTATTCTTGACGTGAGCTATATGTTGAAGTTAAGGGTGTCAAACGGGTCGGGCTGACCCGGCCCTACCTGGCCCGACCCGGCCCGGTTAGATAACTCGGCCCGGTAAGCCCTAGGGCTTTAGGGTTTCGGGTCCCGGGCCGGTTTTTTTGTTAAAATGGGCCCGATTAACCCGGCCCGGATCAAGCCCGGTCCAGGCCCCCGGTTAACCGGCCCGGCCCGGCCTGGAAAAAAAAATGATTTTGGGCCAAACTAGCCGTTGGCCCAACGGCTATATAGCCATTTTTGGGTCCAAACGGCTAGTTTGGGCCCATTTAATAAAAAAAAAAAAACTTTAAAAAATATTTTTTAATCCCCAAAAAAAATCTATAAATACCCTACAACTTCAAATCATTTTTCACACAATTTTTTACTCTCTCAAATCTCATTCTCTCTCAAATCTCAATTCTCAATTCTCTAATATTCAATATATTTAATTTCTTAAAGTGTTCACTTTAATTTTTTAATTTTCGTTTACAAAGTACGAGCGGAAGTTTCTAAAGTCGCAATCTTCGGATACTTCCAAAATTTGGTATTGTCGTTCCATCTCTTACGTTTAATTTTTATTTATTGTATTAATTGTTTAATATTTAATTTTATTATATTTGTGTATTTTGAATATTTTTAGTTTAATTTAATTTATATTATGGATAAATTAAAAAACCTCGCTGCTAAAGGTGTTAAAATTTTTTGTCCCGGAAGCGGTAGTGGTAGTAAAAAGTGAATTACTAGCGGTAGAGGTAGTTCAAGTAATAGATATACCCGTGTGCCTTCGCCTCCGGTACCGCTTGGTACACCTTTTGAGGAAGAAATAGGTGTAGGTGCTCACGATATGGATTATGTAGAAGCTCAGGAAAATTACGGTATAGAAGAAGAAAATGAAGTAGATGCAGTTAATTTAGACGAAGATAATAAAAATATTGCTGAAACACCCGCAGTAGGAGATGCTAACGTTAGATCTGAATCAGTTAATCTCCCTTCCTGTCCTCCCAGTGCCCCAAAACCTCGTAAAAGAACTAGTATTGCATGGCAATTTTTTGAACGTATATCAGATATTGAGGTGCAGTGCAATATTTGTCAACAAATATATAAGCATAGAAGTGGAGGCAAGCAAGGGGGTACGGGTACGTTAACGAGACATATAGCTGAAGATCACAAAAGAGAGTTAAATATTGCAAAAGGTGGTGGGGATGTTGGTGGGTCAACGCAAACTAGAATGGACCCAACAACCGGTCAAGTAGCGAAAAAGTATAATAAATTGAGGGACAGGGAAGAAATAGCTAAAATGGTAGCTGTGGGTTGTTTGCCTTTTAGTTTTCCTTCTTCTGATGCTTTTATTCGTTATATACAAGCAATTTATAATCCTATGTTTAATGGTATTCCTAGAACTACTTGTCGGTCTGATATTTTTAGACTCCATTCACAATATTGTTTTTATTTATCAACATTGTTAAAAAATATTCAATGTAGATTGTCCCTAACTTTTGATCTTAGTCGTGCTGTAAATAAAAATGATTATTTAACCGTTACTTGTCATTGGATGGATAGTAATTTCGTGATGCAAAAACGTATTCTTGCTTTTTTATATGATGAAGATCGTAAACATACTGGACAATTTATTGCTGATTCTATTGTTAAAATTGCTGGATATTATGGTATAGAAAATAAAATTTTATGTATTGCTTTTGATAATGCTTCTAACAACAAGACTGCTATAACAAAAATAAAATCTACGCTATCTCCACCCTTGCCTGAAATTTTTCATATTAAGTGTGCATGTCATATATATAATTTAATTGTAAAAGATGGTCTTGAGTTTTTTGAGCTTTATATTGAAAAAATTCGTCTTGCCGTTGGTTTTATTCAAGGAAATAATCGTAGATCAAGAATTAGAGAATTTAAACTTAAATGTCAAGAAAATGGACTTACACCGATTTTGATGCCTGAGGAAATTGATACTAGATGGAATTCTACGTATGAATTTTTAAAAACTTGTTATAAATATAGAATTCCTATTACACTAGCTTTTAACCAACATTGCGGTTCATTTGCTGATTCTGCTGATTGCATGCTACATAATTCTGATTGGGTTGTAATTAATGATCTTGTTAAGTTTTTAGAAAAAATTTATGTAGCTACGGTTGAATTTTTCGGTGCTTACTATCCTACTGTTTGTAATATTTTGGCATATATAGCCGATATTTCTGGTTTTCTCCAACAATATAAAAATAAAGAAGGTTATAAAGAAGCTGTTGGCGTCATGTTTACGAAATTTAAAAAATATTTTTTCCCGATTCCCCCTATTTACTTGGTTGGTGCTATGCTAAATCCGTGCATGAAATATAATCATATGTGTCACTTTAGTACTCTTATTTATACTAACTTAGAAATAAATACTAACCATGATTCTGAACAAGTACAGCCTGATTTATGGACGGCTACGGCTGATGCAAAGGATTATATAGAAAAATTATATAATCACTATGCTGATTTATTTGATTCAGCCTTACCTACAAATATCACTCCAATTGTCGCTCCTCATCCTCCCGAGGAGCCATCATCTTCTAAAAGGCCGGCACATAGTATTTTTTCTGATTCGTTTTATGATTTAAATTGTTGGAACAGTGTTGATGAGAGAACTTACACATCAACTTATCGGGAAGAGCTGAAATATTATCTTCGGACGGCACCAGAGGATTGCAGACGATGGATCAACACGCTGGATTGGTGGAGGAATAATGAATCACAATATCTTGTGCTTTCAAGATTAGCTAGAGATATCTTGAATGTTCCAATGTCAACCGTTGCATCAGAGAGCGCCTTCAGTCAGGGACAGCAGCAGCTTGGAGACAACCGACACTCATTGGGAAGCAATGCAATGAATGTTCTAGTTTGCCTCAGAGATTGGATTAGAGCGGAAAGAAGAAACCAAGGAATGGAACCGGAGCCGAGCGACGAGCTGAAACTTGAAGAAATTATGACTTCACGGGAGAACTCCGCAGAATCAAGTCCAATGCATGGTTTTGCCCCCGTTGACTTCGATTATCCTATGCAAGTTTCCATTAATATTAACATGAATGAGTTGGAAAAAATGATGCATAATTTATAGATTTTTCATTCATGTAAATTATAAATTTTGGATCATTTTGCAATCAATAAAATTCCCCAAATTCATTCACTCCTTAGTCGTTGTTTTTTATTTATTTTTATTTAACGATTTAAAATTTAAAATTGAATTTCTAGTTTTCTACTTTAAATTAAAAACTTACTTCTAATATATTATTAATTTACTACCAAATATTATTAATTTATTATATTAAGTAGCATATGTTTTGTATATTTGTGCATATATCTTCTATAGAAGTGTATATTTAACGTATACATGTGTATATATTTTATAAATTAGTATATAAGTATATCTATACATATTGTAATGTATATATAATGTAGTATATTTTATAAGTAGTAGTATATATACATTTAATGGTGCGTATACACGTGTATATATCTTCTATAGAAGTGTATATTTAATGTATACATGTGTATATGTTTTATAAATTAGTATATAACTATACAAACATATATTGTAATGTATATACATTATAGTATATTTCATTTAAAGTATTACATATACATAGAATAGAGTGAATGGATCTTTTATAGACGTGTATATTTAACGTATACATGTGTGTATATTTTATAAATTAGTATATAACTATACAAATATATATTGTAATGTATATATATTGTATATATCTCATTTAAAGTATTACATATACATAGAATAGAGTGTATATATGTGAATAGATCTTCTATAGACGTGTATATTTAACGTATACATTACTTTATGTTTTATAAATTAGTATATATATTGTAGTATATACTTTTTTTAAAGTAGTACATATATATTGAATGGTGCGTATATATGTGTATATATCTTCTATAGACGTATATCTTTAAAGTATACAAGTGTATATGTTTTATAAATTAGTATGTAACTATATATATATACATATTGTTGTATATATATATATGTATATCACTATACTGTAGTATATATTTTATTTAAAGTAGTACATATATATTGAATGGTGCATATATATGTGTATATATCTTCTAAAGTAGTATATATTTAACGTATACATGTGTATATGTTTTATAAATTAGTATATATATATATTGTAGTGTATATATATATATATTATACTATTATAGCATATGTTTTATTTAAAGTAGTACGTATAGTCATATATAATTATATATTGAATGGTACGTATATATGTGTAATTGTTTATACTTTATATATTTTTTTAAAAATATATATTGTATATTGGAGTGTATATAGTGTATATTGGATTTTTTATTTATATTTTAAACGGGTTTGACCGGTTTTTAACCGGGTTTGACCGGGTTTGACCGGGTCTTGGTGGGTTTGACCGGATTGGGTTAAGTGGGCCGGGTTCGGGTGGGTTTTAATTTTTTTACTGTTTGGCCGGCCCGGCCCGGCCCGGTTGACCCCAAACCCGGCCCGTCACCGGCCCGGAACCCGGGTAAAATGGGAGGGCCGGTTCCGGGTTGGCCCGGCCCGGCCCGTTTGACACCCTTAGTTGAAGTTACTAAGCACTCATATTTTACGCGTAGATTTGATGTTTAACACGATCTTTGTTGATTTTATGCATTTAAATTTTCTACTACATGATGATACACATGCTATATATAGAAAAATAAAATTTTAAGAATAAATAGTAAAAAAAAAATGAAAAACGAGACAGAAGAATAAATTAGAAAAGAATCAGAATATAGAAATAAAAGAATGAGAAAGAAAAACAATGAAAGAAATGGTTATAAACTTTTAATCGCCGTCATTTTTGGCTAATGCAACATGCTATGTTTGCTTAAACATTAGTACTACCATTCTAGTAGTTGAGTCAGTGGGACACTTACTCACTTTGCATGTAACCCCTGCCCCCCCCCCCCCCCCCACACAACATAATTTTACCTTTTGAGATTTAGATATAAATATTAGAAGTTTATCATTACTTGAAAGATAATGTATTTGGTCTCAAACGATAATATATGTTTATTCCTATCATGTAAAAAAAAAAGTGATTTTTTTACTGTTATGAGATAATAAATTAGCTTTATTTATTTGAGATAAAATGTTGTTTAGATGTTTTAACGTAAAATATGGAGCTTAACAGGAAGTCCCCAAACATGATTTAGTAATAATAATAATGATAGACTAATAATAAATTAATCGCCTAGCCGATCAGGATATGTGTGTCTTGAATTTACACTTATTTGCCTTTCTTAGAATAAAGTTGATTATATTTCCCTAAAAAAAATAAAAAACTCTTATAAGGTCTTAAGCTTCATATTTCGGTAATGTTTTATTTATATACATTAAGATTTTATTTTATTTTTAACCAATTCATTTGCATGAGGAAAAATAAGAAGTTTGAGTAGCGAATCAGTTTTGAAAACTCCAGTATTGAGAGCTTTTTCATAATTCATAAAAGAATGATTTAGATTCTTAAATCTTTAGAAAATTAAGAGTTTAATATATAAGTGAAAGTTAACGATGACGTTGGAAAGTCCTGCTACCGACTATTCGTTATAGTAAAACTAATCTACCATTTGAAGCCGATTGAATTTGGGTTGAGGTAGATTCTAAATCCACAAAGGTATGAGAAGTATACCAAAACTCGTGGTAAGGCTGAAAAGTACTACTATCGATAAGCCACACATTAATACAGTTTTAAATATATTCAAAAATAAATAAAAGCGGGACGCAAGCATCTTTAGGGCCAACAAATATTATATATTCAAAAGATTAATTTAAGCCAGACATAAGTCATTAAAGAGACCGTGCTAGAACTACGGGACTCGAGGGGTGTCTAACACCTACCCTCGGTCAACAGAATTCCTTATCTGGATTTCTAGTTCGCAGACCAAAAATAAAGAGTCATTTCCTTTTGAATAGGGATTCAATAAGGTGACTTGGAACACCCAAACTCAATTCCAAGTGGCGACTCTGTAAATAAAATAATCTCTATTCAAAACGTCATTTTAATTGGAAAAACCCATTCTCTCTAAAACTAACTCCCTAGCGGGGTCGGATGTGGTGAAAAATAGGGGTGTGACAACGTTATTAAGAGCAGTAGTAGTAGTATATTAAATTAACGTTATTAAAATGTTATTAATAAAACGTTATTAAGATGAAAATTTTATTAAAATATTATTAATAATAATAATAATAATTAGTCGTAGTAGTAGTGGTGGTATATTGATAGAAGCGATAGTAGTACGTAATATGTAGAAATAGTAGTAGTAGTAGTAGAATAATAATAATAATAATAATAATAATAATAATAATAATAATAATAATAATAATAATAATAATAATAATAATAATAATAATAATAATAAGCAAAACGACGTCGTTTTAACTATTTTAATATAAGAAAAAAGCAATATGCATATGTAACTATTTTATTGCACCATAAAAATGAGGACAAAACTAATAAATATAAGAAAAAATCATATGCATGTGTAACCATTTTATTTACTACTATATAGAAGTGAAGGTTGGGTGACTAAATTTACCAAAATACCCTTGATAGTCACTCCAACCTTCACTTATATATAGTAAATAAAAAATAATATAATAATAATAAATAGAATAGTATAAAAATAAAAATAATAGTAGTAATAGTAATATTCTACTACTAATAAAGTAAAGATTTGATACTACTAAAAGACAAATTAGTAGTATTATCAAACTTTTACTTATACTAGATAGGTATGCTCGTGCTTTGCACAGGCCCAACGTCTAATTTTGCTATGAATCTTAATAATCAAGTTGTATATAAAGATTAATATAAACTAACTACAGCGTATCACTATCATGGACATATCATATAATTCCAAATGTATGTTTCATACAATCATGGAAATATCATCTTACTGGATGCTAGACGACATTCACATATCATATTAATTGTTGCTTATTTATATTGGTAACCACAATAACAAATGAATTTTTCTGTAGTGATCAATCACTTGAGCATTCTCAATCAAACACTTGTTAAATTAAATTTAATGATTAAATTAGTTTAGAAGTTCAAAATCTGAATTAAAATCAAAATGTAGATATTCAAAAATCGTACAAAAAGTACTATAAATTACAATTTTTCTCATATCAATAAAATGGAAAAAAACATCTTAAAATATGGACAAAATTTATATCTATTGACACTCAACCAAAAAAAAAAATTGTAATAAGTATTTTAACACGAAAGAGCTATTATGTATCATTACACTAAAGGGCATGGCCCGTGCCAACACGGGCACAACAAATCAAGCATTTAAATTTTGGAAAAAGGACACAAATGTCAGCTTATCTAAAATATTTTCACTAATATAGCCATTAATTTGGCAATTCCAATAGATAGCCATTTAGGCTTTTCTGTCGTTACTCTCCCTTCTTTTTTGTCTTTTCTTTATTTGTTGTTTAATTTTTAATGTCAATTATTTTACATGTTACATTCTCTTTCTTCCTATTTTTTTTTGTTTGATTTTCACTATTTTTTTCTTTTAATGTTGTTAATTTTTTATTTTTTGAAAAAAATTCATTCTGTCCACCCATTTATTTTTTCAGATGCGATCACGAAAATAAAAACATGAAATACAAGTTCACCCATAATTATTCTATCTCTTTTCATATGAGTTAACACTATAGTGACACTTTGACTTATTTTTTTTCTGTTATCTCTCGCTTTTTAATAAAAAAAATTAAGAAATGTTTGGACAGTAAAGGTACAGGGTTTAATAAATTTTGTACATGCTTGCACAAATTTTCACAAAAATTTAAGTGAAGTTAACAAATTCACGAATAACGAATTACTATATATGCTTGCACAGATTTTCTCTGTAAAAGGTGTATTTATAAGGTATATATATTGTATCAACGTGATATAAAAGTGTATCAATCTAAATCTATTGGAATTGCCAAATCAATGGCTATATTAGTGAAAATATTTTGGGTAAGCTGACATTTGGGTCCTTTACCCAAAGAAGGGAAAAGGACATGCAGTCCCTATCAAAGTATATTAATGTAGTATAAAAGTGTATCAATATAGTATAAAAGTGTATTATTGTGGTATAAAAGAGTACCAATTGGATATAGAGACTGCATGTGTTTGCATAGAATTTCCTTTCTCTTTTTTTAAAAGTGTATCAATATAATATAAAAGTGTATCAATTTGGTATAAAAGTGTATCAATTGAGTATAGAGACTGCATGTGCCCAATTGGGCCAAATGGCTAAAAAAAGAAATTAAATTTAGCCGACAGGTTACATTTGTCCACTTTTTCAAATTGTCCATTTTTTTTTTTTAAATGACCACCCCATGTCCTTTTCCCTTAAATTTTTAATGAAAGCATTCAAGTTTTCTCTCAATAGAAATAGTATTAGCAATAGTAAATATGATGCCCCATAATTGAAATTAAAACAGACACGTATTAACAAATCAAAGGTTTTATATGTATGAATATGACATAAGTTGCTCTTTACAATACGCACAGTAAAACATAAACATATATTGTGTCCTTCCAACAACCAATCCAAGTCTTAGTTAATGCATTTTTTTTTTTTTGTAGCTTATGCTGCTTCTTGCAGCAAAACTCTCAAACTCAATTGCTCAAAGTTGACATTGGCTATCCTGCTTCAATCAGTAGTATACATACTTCTTTTTTCTTTAACATAATACTTGGTAGTGCAGCTGTAATATATGGAAGACCATTGAGTTGTCTGGAGAGGTCGACTAATTCTTTTCTAACATAACACAATATCCATTCCCTTTCCACGACATCCATATTGAACCATTTAAGTTTGGTGAGAAAAGTTAAGGTTTGAGCAGGAATGGTATTTTCAAATGTAGGAACACCAGGGCACAAGAAGCTCCCCTCTGTAACAGTAGCTGGATACAAATACAATATTACATTAGTATTCGTCAAAAACATGATAACGAAATCAAAATAATGTAACGTATTGCTATAGGGACTGTTTCCGGTAGCAAATGGCTGAGTAGACCAACCTCCACACATGACAGATGGCCATACTGACGAGTAATATGAAGAGCAGTGCCCCCATCTTCTAAAGGTTCATCAATACTTCCATGAAAATTATCTGCAGCCGTCCATCACGTAGTTTCATGAGCATGATTGATAACAAGTATTCAGGAAAACTTATATATGAAAGGTAAAATATATAGAACAACTTATTTACTTCTCCCGGAAACATGGGCGAAGACAAATCCACCATAAATAACAATGCAGCAGCATGATCAGATTGCAGCTCCGTAAATGTCATTTTAGATCCAATGGACATGCATTGCTATTAGATTGGGCAAGAGATAAAATCAGAATGATGATCCAACATAGCGTAAAAGTAGTCGCAAGTTGCAAATGTGCATCGCAATTCAAAAGTGTGATCTACCAAGAGTAGGTTACTGTGTCCCGCCTAAGGGTGGCAACGGACCGGAACCGGAAACCCCGAACCGGTTTTACCGGATCCGGAACGTTACCGGAACCTTGTTACCGGTATATTTCGCCGGAACCGGAGTTACCGGAACCGGAATACCGGAACATATACCCTGTTCGGACCGGTCCGATAGCTACCGGTGTGGAACCGGAACGGACCGGTCCGATACCGGAACGTTACCGGAAATTTGGTCGCCACTACCAGTTTTTTTTTTTTTTTTTTTTTTTTTTTTTTTTTTTTTTTTTTAAGTTTTAATTTAAATTATAACTTAATTGAGATTAATATATAAGTTAAATATATATATTTTTAACTTATATAGTTTATATAATTTATTAACTTTTTTATAATAAGTTTAAGTTTTAATTATTGTAAATATATGTTAAGTTAATATAATATTTTTAGTAAGTTTAAGAAGTTAAAATTTTTTCTAACTTTATAAAGTTAAATACTTAATATAATATTTTTTTTTTTCATAATTGCAACAAACAAATGAGAAAATTTAAAACAAAATTAGGCAAACATTTATTACAAAGATATTAAATGTAAATCTAATCTACGCAGCCACCTTCTAGGAAGGGTTCTGTGTGAATTAGATTTCTATTGTACAATCTTATTAATATCTAAATTGTCTATAATTTTTTTGGCGTAATTTTTCTAACTCTTCGACGGATAAATCCTCCGGAATTGGTCTATTTCCTTGTTGCTCCATTGCTTCCATTCCATCATCACTATTTTCGTCAAAAATTTCATCTATTTCCTCTTCAATATGGGGCGGTAGTTTGGGGAGCCCAAAATTTCTTCGTTCGGCATTGATCCAATCTCTAAATAATACCGAAATCTCCAAACTATCCCTTGCTAATGAATACCGATGATCTCTTATTATAAATCTTCCTGCGCTGAAAGCTTGCTCCGAAGCAACTGAAGAAGTTTGAGCTGATAACAAATCTCGAACCATCCTTGAAAGTTTTGGAAATTGTCTGATCCGGGTCTTCCACCACGATAAAAGTTGTTATTTTCCAGTTTCATCTCTAATATTTTCCCGGTCCTGCGAAAGATACGAATCAAAATCATTACTCCTACAACATTGAAGACAAAGTTCTTCGCCCATCTCGTCATCTAAATCATCATATCTACGTCTAGAACTAGGAGGTTCAATCGGCCCAATATTTTGTTCCATAACTTGATACAAGTTATATAAATTCCTAGCTGTAGGTACTATGCTAGCACAACAAGTTTCAACTGATGGCTTTTCATGAAGTCCAATTTCTAAATTGTTGTATAATTTTCTAACCAACATCACTGTACCATGTTCTTTATAAAATGGGTTTAATAAATTAGTTGTTAAAATAATTTGTGGAATTGGAAAATAATATTTTTTAAATTTTTCAATCATAGCTTCAATTGCCTCTTTGTTAGGACATATTTTTTTATATTCAACAAGTACTTTAGAAATAGCAGTAATAGTTACTAAAACAGAAGAAATAGTTGGAGTATATTGAGCAGATACTGTGTTCGTAGCTTGATAAAAAGTTTTCAAAAATTTACAAAGTTCTTCTACTTCAGTCCAATCATCTTCATCTAGCATTAAATTAACATCCTCATTATAAGAATTATAAACTAATTGTATAGGTTTACGATATATAACAACAACTTCAAACATTTGAAACAAAGAATTCCATCTAGTAGGAATTTCTTTTGGAATTTTTCTATATGGAAGGCCACATTGTTCACATTTACGTTTAAAATCATCCATTACAGCCTTTTTTTAATTTTTAAACATAGAACTACAAGCAATTCTCACTTTAACACAACCATTTTCAAACAAATGAATACCATCATGTACTATCAAATTTAAAATATGTGCGGAACATCTAACATGAAAATGATCTTGATACATTAAACATAATATAGTTTTTAACTCGTCAATAGCTTTCAAATTATTAGAAGCATTATCTAATGTGCATGCCATAGGTTTACCAATAAATCTAAAATATTTCATGCTCTCCGTTATTGTATTAGCTATATACATACCGGTTTTAGACTCATCGACATATTTATAAGCAATAATTCTTTTTTGCATGCTCCAATCGTGATCAATCCAATGAGCCGTGAGAGTAAAATAATCATTACCGACAACACTAGTACCCATATCAGAAGTAACAGATATTCTACCATCAAATTTATCAAATAAGCAACGAAGAAAATGACAATGTTCAGCTTGAAATTTAAAAATATCATTTTTAATTGTATTTCGAGAAAAACCTTTAAAAGAGGGATTATATACTCGTTGAATATAATGAATAAAACCGGGATGCGAAGGAAAACTAAAAGGCAAACCCATAACAGCAACCATTTTTGCTAGTTCTTCTCTATCTACATCTTCACTATATGTCGAGGATGAACTTGCTTCAGCCGGGTTAAACATGTCTAAACGTGTTTGAACCATATTACCTCCTACAGATTCATGTACAAATGTTGTACCATCTTTTTTGGCCTTAGCCTCATTTTTTAGACGAATAAATTCTTTATTACATCTCATCAAATGCGAAGTTAGCAATCCTGTCCCGCCATTTTTCCCCCCAGTCAAATGTTTAAAAATATTCTTGCATTTATTGCAAGTAGCAGTACTTTTTACCCTATCATGCTCCATAAATTTCCAAACTAAAGACCTTTTAGTACGTTCGGTACCTTTGGCCCTAGTAAATTCCGGTAAAGGGGACAGTTCTTCACCGTGTTCCGGTAATTCCGTAACCGGACTAGTAGGGGTAGGGCTATCACCTAATTCTTGTTCTTCTATATCATCTTCCTCTGGTAAGTCTTCCTCAAAATTATTATAACGCCTATTCAGGGTCTCATTATCTAATTCCATATCGATACCAACATCGAAACCATTAGGTTGTGATAATGAAGTTTCATTAAATCTACCCGGTAATGAACTAGTACTAGCCTTACTTTTTTTATTTCTACGAAAGACCTTACCAAAATTTGATTTTTTACCACTACTATTTTTTTCAAAATCCATATTTCAAAATAAAAAATTAAAACAAGCAATACAAATACAAATTGATGTTCGTAAATAAAAAAAATATAGATAATTAACGTAAATAAAAAGAGATTAAAGTTGGAACGAATATACCGAACGTCTGCGTAAAAGCAGACGTATAACAAATGTCGGAATTAAATGAATCCTCAACTTCAAGTGTTCAACTAATATAATAAAACTAGAAATATTTAGAGAGAATTTGAGAGAATATTAAGAGAGAGTATGAAAATTGATAATATTTGTGTGAAAAAAATAATTGAAATGAAGTATATTTATAGTAAAAATTTTAAAGGGTGGTGGGGGTAATTGGAAGGTGGGGGGGGGGGGGGGGAGTAACGGCTACAATGCAACGGCTAAAAGCCGTTGCAAACCTGTTTTATAAAAAGAAAAGAAAAAAAAAAAAACTAATGTTAAATCCAAATTTTTGACCGTTATTCCGGACCGGAAACCGGTCAACCGGTCAACCGGAACCGGAAATACCGGAAATTTTCGAAGGTCCGGTCCGGTTTCGTTATCCGGAACATTTGGTACCGATAAACCGGAACCAACCGGACCGGTTTGTTACCGGAACCGGAAATCAACCGGAACGGAACGGAAAGTTCCGGTTCCGTTGCCACCCTTAGTCCCGCCTAACTGAATGAATTTGATACGAAGATGAATCTTCATCCCTCCCTCTCTTGTATTCGTATATAGGCATTTACTTTGTTACAGTCCAGTTGGGATGGATAGCAGGGTTCACAAAACCAACCTTGTCAAAGGGGTTCAGACAATAAGGTGACTCTCTTCAAGATCAATCTCTAAGGCACATCCATTTATGAGTGTTTGGATATTGGAGGTACCATTATGGAAGGAAAGAGATTCATCCTTACCACCAGTTCGATTTTAACTGCAACCTCCGCTTTATGAGCCACTTCTTTGGCCAAAGAGAAATTTCATCGATTACTCTCACACTCAGCTGCATTTTCTTCACTCTCCCGTTCTAATTGGGCAAATTCGGCCACAGACACCAAAGCCAATATGTTATATGCTTAGGGCCTTACACCTTTCATCAGGTTCAGTGTTAATAAGAGTAACTTTAGGTTGATTCGAGGTTTGTATACAACAATAACGACACCTCAATCCAAAATATGTTGGAATTGCTTTGTGAGTCCGCACTAACCATGTTCACCATTTGAATGCATCTCACGCCAACACTAAACAAAATAAAAATAAAATAGGAAGTAGTAGAAGCTCCATATATTTTCTATGGCAGAAAAATCTCAAATAGGGGTCAAAGACTCCTAGAAGCACAGGATTTAAACGTGCTAACATGAAAAAAAAACTATTCCCAACTAATTGGTATCAACTATACACATTTTTCACTCCATTGAGATATATGTTTTGCCAGTGTACATGGATTTCACAAGGTTATAAGTTCTTTTACATAACTTACTTGCATGCAATTTTAGTCTACCTGTCTCTTTTCATCACTTCACTCACCATGGTTTTACACTTAACACTTTGCTCATCATGACTTCACACCTATAGAAACACTTCACTCAGTATAATTTTACACCTACATAAACACTTCACTCGCCATAGCTCACACCTACATGCCTGTGCATCTTATGGTTCGAAGAAGACATGATCAAACAACGCGGATGCAGGGAGCAAGCAAGGTAGAGAGGAGTTCATCAAAAGTCCCTTCGATTTTAAGGTTAAAATGTTTTTACGTGACTAAATTTTTACTTTTTTCATATACAGTAGATGTTAATCCCTTTAGTGAAAATTCTAGCTCTGCCACTGCGTGGAAGTAAACTGGAAAGGCAGAGGTCTGATTCGAGCAAAACGGAATATAATGAGGTTCATATACTTGGACTCCAATCTATAAACATAGTAGCAACTGTTAGTATTTTAATTATTCTGTAGTACTCAAACAGGTTTAAAAATAAGCATATCCAAACCTTAAAAGAAAAGGTTAAGTCTCTGTTAAGTGCGTGAGTTTGCTACCAGAACTATCACCAAAATGCTTGTCGATAAACACCTCAACTACCAGTAGTTCACTTCTTCTAGCTAAAATAGCACCATAACTATCATCAAATGCAAAACACACCTCAACTATGAATTGTTTACTTTTTCTAGCTGAAATATCACAATTACAATCACCAAATGTTTATCGAAAACACACATCGACAACCAGTTGTTTACTTCTTCTAGCTGAAATATCACTATTATATCACTAAATGTTTATCAAAACACACCTCGACTATCAGTTGTTCACTTATTCTAGCGGACATATCACTATTACTATCGCCAATGTTAATCAAAACACACACTGACAATCAGTAGTTCATTTATTCTAGCTGAAATATTACTATTATAATACCAAATAGTTATCAAAACACACATCGACAATCAATTTTTCACTTTTCTAGCTGAAATACCACCATACACCAGTAAATGTATATCGAAAACACACATCGACAATCAGTTGTTCACTTCTTCTAGCTGAAATATCACCACTAAATATTTATCAAAACACACATCGACAATCAGTTGTTCACTTCTTCTAACTGAAATATCACCATAATTATCACCACTAAATGTTTATCAAAACACACATCGATAATCAGTTTTTCACTTCTTCTAGCTGAAATATCACCATAATTATCACCAGTAAATGTTTATCGAAAACACACATCGACAATCAGTTGTTCACTTCTTCTAGCTGAAATATCACCAGAATTATCACCACTAAATGTTTATCAAACCACACATTGACAATCAGTTGTTCACTTCTTCTAGCTGAAATATCAATATAATTATCCCCACTTAATGTTTATCAAAACACACCTCGACTATCAGTGTTCACTTATTTTGGTCGAAAGATCACTATTACAATCACCAAATGTTTATCAAAACACATATTGACAATCAGTTCACTTCTTCTTGCTGAAATATCACCATAATTATCACCACTAAATGTTTATCAAAACGCACCTCAACAATCAGTTGTTCACTTATTTTAGCGGAAATATCACTATTACAATCACCAAATGTTTATCAAAACACACCTCGACTGTCGGTTGTTCACTTTTTCTGGCTGAAATATCACCATTACTATCACCATTAAATGTTTATCAAAACACACCTCGACTGTCAGTTCACTTCTTCTAGCTGAAATATCACCATTACTATCACCACTAAATGTTTATCAAAACACACTTCGACTGTCAGTTCACTTCTGCTAGCTGAAATATCACCATTATTATCACCACTAAATGTTTATCAAAACACACCTCGACTATCAGTTCACTTCTTCTAGCTGAAATATCACCATTACTATCACCACTAAATGTTTATCAAAACACACTTCGACTGTCAGTTCACTTCTTCTAGCTGAAATATCACCATTATTATCACCACCAAATGTTTATCAAAACACACCTCGACTTTCAGTTCACTTCTCCTAGCTGAAATATCATCATAATTATCACCACCAAATATTTATCGAAAACACACTTCGACAATCAGTTTTTCACGTCTTCTAACTGAAATATCACCGTTACTATCACCACTAAATGTTTATCAAAACACACCTCGACTGTCAGTTCACTTCTTCTAGTTGAAATATCACCATAATTATCACCACCAAATGTTTATTGGAAACACACATCGACAATCAATTTTTCACTTCTTCTAGCTAAAATATCACCATAATTATCACCACCAAATGTTTATCGAAAACACACATAGACAATCAATTTTTCACGTTTTCTAACTAAAATATCACCATTACTATCACCACTAAATGTTTATCGAAAACACACATCGACAATCAGTTTTTCACGTCTTTTAACTGAAATATCACCATTACTATCACCACTAAATATTTATCAAAACACACCTCGACTGTCAGTGCACTTCTTCTAGTTGAAATATCACCATAATTATCACCACCAAATGTTTTATCAAAAAAGCACCTCGACTATCAGTTCACTTCTTCTAGCTGAAATATCACCATAGTTATCACCACCAAATGTTCATCGAAAAGACACTTCAACTATCAGTTGTTCACTTCTTCTAGCTGAAATACCACCATAATTATCATCACTAAATGTTCATCAAAACACACCTCAACTATCAGTTATTTACTTATTCTAGATGAAATATCACTATTACTGTCACCACTAAATGTTTATTGAAAACACATCTCGACTATCAGTTGTTCACTTCTCCTAGCTAGCTGGTCACCATAATTATCATCACTAAATATTTATCAAAGCACACCTCAACTATCAGTTGTCCACTTCAGCTAGCTGAAATATTAGTATTACAATCACCACTAAATGTTCATCGAAAACACACATTAACAATCAATTGTTCACTTATTCTAGCTAAAATATCACTATTACTATTATATTACAAAATGTTTATCAAAACACACCTCAACTGTCAATTCACTTCTTCTAGTTGAAATATCACTATTATATTACCAAATGTTTATCAAAACACACCTCGACGGTCAGTTTACTTCTTCTAGCTAAATCATTGTTATATCACTCAATATTTATCAAAACACAATTCGACTGTCAATTCACTCCTTCTAGCTGAACTATACCATTACTATCACTAAATGTTTCATCAAACACACCTCGACTATCAGTTGTTCACCTTTTTAGCTGAAATATCACTATTACTATCACCAAATGTTTATCAATCAGCTGTTCATGAGGTAGTTAATATTAAATTTTAAATATGTTGTTTAAAATAATTTCAACAGATGATTAGTAAGTAATTATGTTTCCATGATTTATATTTATTGTAAATCTTTGTAATGATATGTATCAAGTGAAGTTTTGAAATTATGGAGGAATTCGCTTATTGTGTATAATATAATAGATACACGTCTATTCAATAATTATGAGTATTTTTTTTAATTATTTTACTATAATATAGTAATAACTATTTTATGCAATTAAATGTGTGGCCAAAATTAATTTTACTTTTTTATTATTTATGGAACATATGTGAGTATTTAAAGTTCGCACATAGGAGTTCCTTTACGGATACATGCCAACCATACAGTAGGTTTGTGGTGTCTTTATTACTTATCAGAGTGTAAAGTACAGTTGGAGAAGGATCATGTGATGGTTCCATAAATATCATTCCACCAATGAAAATGACTTCCTTTCATGTATATTGTCCAAGAAAAGTACCAAAAAGAAGTCCTGATTCCCAAATGCATCTAGAAAGATCAATCCAAAGATGTTCCGAGAACAAATTGCAACCAGCTACACTAACAAGGTACTATACTATATTTTGTTCATTTGAATTAGTCAGGGATTGATTTTCATCTAAATGATTAGCAAGATCCAACTATATGTCTTACCATTTCAAGGTATGAAAGGATTTGTCAATGGTCTAAATCTCACATGATAATGGCAAGAACAGCTTATCAATTATGAGAATCAACAGATGTTGGCCCACGGAAGAATGCCATAAGAAAAGTATCTCAGAATAAAAAATAGTTGGTTTCAAGCACTGGTGAATTTAGCCAACACGGATAAGATCTATAAGGGTGTTATTAAAAATATGCCTCTAAAATAGTTCACTTAGCAAACTTACCTCTTTGCAGAAGGTCCTTCTTTGCAGTCAGTTCTGGTATTTAATAAGTTTCTAGAGGTCTTTCCGAATAATCTTTTTGGTGTTCCTTCGGATAG
Organism: Capsicum pubescens; assembly: GCA_030864215.1. Taxonomy (NCBI): domain Eukaryota; kingdom Viridiplantae; phylum Streptophyta; class Magnoliopsida; order Solanales; family Solanaceae; genus Capsicum; species Capsicum pubescens. The sequence continues at coordinate 105,213,717 of CM061543.1, forward strand.
GGAGGTAGAGTTTGGTATTAATTTGCTTCTGGACACTTGTCTAATATCTATTCCTTCATATAAAATGGCTTCTGCTGAGTTGAGAAAACTCAGCGAGCAACTTAAGAATCTTCTGGATAAGGGATTTATTCATACTAGTGTTTCTCCATGGGGTGCGTCGATATTGTTCGTGCGCAAGAAGGATGGTTCCCTTTGGATGTGCATTAACTACGGGCAGTTGAATAAGGTGGCGGTCAAGAATAAGTATCCTCTTCCTCGGATAAATAATTTGTTTGACCATTTACAGGGTGGCAAGTTCTTTTCTAAGATAGATTTTCGGTCTGAGTATTATCAGCTTAAGATTAGGGAGGTAGATATTCCTAAGACATCTTTTCATACTCGGTATGGACATTTTGAGTTCTTAGTGATGTCATTTGGGTTGACCAATGCTCCAATAGCATTTATGAATTTGATGAACAGGGTGTTCAGGTAGTATTTGGATTTCTTTGTCATTGTGTTTATTGATGACATTCTAGTGTATTTGAGAAGTGAGGTGGATCATGCTAGTCACCTCTATGTGGTGTTGCAGACCTTAAAGAAACAATGATTGTTTGCCAAGTTCTTTAAGTATAAGTTTTGGTTAAATGTCATGACTTTCTTGGGTCATATTATTTCTAGTGAGGGGATAATGGTTGATCCTCAAAAAGTTTCTGCGGTGAAGGGGTGGCCTAGGCCTACGACTCTACTCTATGTTCGTAGCTTCTTGGGTTTAGCCTGGTATTATAGGTGGTTTGTGGAAAGCTTCTCCTCGATAGTTGCTCCTTTGAGGTAATATGCCTAATGGTAGTCATATCCGAAGCTAAAACCAGTACCGTCTTGTACCGTCTTGTACCGTCATTTGAATCCTTTTATCGATCACCGCTTAAAGACAGAGAAACAACGAAAAAAATAGTGAACCACCAAGCATCATGCCTCAGAAGCTAGTGTTCTTGTTGCTATTTGGATCTAAATTTGGTGTTTGAGAGCTTGAGGAAGTAGAATTGTATGATTGTGTGCGGACTGTGGAGAGAAAGAGAAAGAGAAATATCTAGAAGGGTAAGAAAAGCCGTGGTTTGGTTTTAAAAAGAAGCTTATCATTTTACCCTTGAAAGTTAGCATTTTTACGGACATACCCTTGGTCGTTCCAATGATGACATTCCTATATAGTAGAAATATTAGTAGGGAAAAAAATAATAATAGTAGTAATAGTAATAGTAAAAATATAATAATAATAATAATAATAATAGTAGTAGTAGTAGTAATAGTAATAGTAAAAAAATGAATAGTAATAATAATAAGTAGGCACTAAAAGACAAAATAGTAGTACCAAAATTCTTTATTTATATATAAGAGTAAAATAATATAATAATAATAAATAGAATAGTATAAAAATAAAAATAATAGTAGTAATAGTAATAGTAATATTCTACTACTAATAAAGTAAAGATTTGATACTACTAAAAAATAAATTAGTAGTATTACCAAACTTTTACTTATATATTAGTAGGAAAAATAATAATAATAATAATAATAATAATAATAATAATAATAATAATAATAATAATAGTAGTAATAGTAATAGTAAAATAATAATAATAATAGTAGTAGTAGTAATAGAAATAGTAAAAAAATGAATAATAAAAGATAAATAATAATAATAATAATAATAATAATAATAATAATAATAATAATAATAATAATAATAATAATAATAGCAAGTAGGCATTAAAAGATAAAATAGTAGTATCAAAACTCTTCATTTATATATAAGAATAATACTACTATATAAAAGTGAAGGTTGGGTGATTAAAATTACCAAAATATCCTTGATAGTCACCCTAAACATCACTTATACATATAGTAAGTAATAAAATAATATAATAATAATAAATAGAATAGTATAAAAATAAAAATAATAGTAGTAATAGTAATATTCTAGTACTAATAAAGTAAAGATTTGGTACTACTAAAAGACAAATTAGTAGTATTATCAAACTTTTACTTATATATTAGTAAGGGAAAAAAACAATAATAGTAGTAATAGTAATAGTAAATAATAATAATAATAATAATAATAATAGTAATAGTAAAAAAATGAATAATAATAATAATAATAGCAAGTAGGCACTAAAAGACAAAATAATAGTACCAAAACTCTTCATTTATATATAAGAGTAAAATAATATAATAATAATAAATAGAATAGTATAAAAATAAAAATAATAGTAGTAATAATAATATTCTACTACTAATAAAGTAAAATTTGGTACTACTAAAAGACAAATTAGTAGTATTATCAAACTTTTACTTATATATTAGTAGGGAAAAAAATAATAATAGTAGTAATAGTAATAGTAAAATAATAATAATAATAATAATAATAATAGTAATAATAATAATAATAGTAGTAGTAGTAGTAATAGTAAAAAATAAATAATAATAATAATAATAAATAGACACTAAAAGATAAAACAATAGTACCAAAACTCTTCATTTATATATAAGAGTAATAAGAGTAATACTATATTTTAAAATACTTTAAAGGAAATTCAGTAGTTAAGAAACAAAAAAAGTATACCATATATAATTTCAGAAGAAAAACATGCCATACTCCTGAAAATTGGTAATGCTTTCTTTTCTTTCCTTGGAAGATTCTAGTACTCGACTAGAGTGAGAAAAAAAAGGAACATTGAACCTAATAATAATCAAACACTACACTAAGGGTGTGTTTGGTATGATGGAATTTTCCATGAAAAATGTTTTCAAACAAAATAAATTGGTGTTTTACTTATTTTCTTATCTTTGGTTGTTGAGTGAAAAATATTTTTCAAAAAATATTTTATGGTGTTTAGTTGGTGAATAGAAAATATATTTTTTTCTACCTAAATTTTAACTTTACATGAGCGTGTGACCCTCTAATTAAAAATATAATATATTTTCTAAAACATAATATTTAACTATACATTTTTAATTGGTCGGTCAGTTTGTATGAGATGTGACAACAACAATTATACATTCATCTGGCCAAATTTAAAAAATAATGTAATTTTTTACTACGTATTAATAAAATAAATTTATAATTATGTATTTTTTATTTTTTATTTATTAAAAAGTAACTTTTTAATACGAGTTATGAAAGAAAAAGTCAAAAAGAGTAAGTTAGGTGGTACTTGATTTGACAAAACGAAGCAATAACTTTTAAAAAAAAAATTGGTAAGAAACGTAATAAAAAGTTATAATTTATAAATTGTAATAAAAAGTTTTAATTTATAAAAGTTTAAAAAGTTATAAAGTTTTAATTTAGAATTTTTTTTTAAAAAACTCAGTGTACTATTACATCACTTCTTTATGTCAAATTATGTAAACATAATAAATTATTATGTTTTACAAAAAAAAATTGTAAAATGTAATAAATTATTACGCTTTTTAATTTTTTTTTGTAAAACTTAATAAATTATTGTTGCGTTTTACTAAAAAAATTTTACTGTACATATCCGCTATCGAACCATTAATAAAAGATATAAACGTAATAAATTATTATATTTAGCCTATTTTGGTAACTTATTAAATAGGTGACCTATTTGGGTCACTTTATTCATATTTTGGTTTATTTTGATTCCAAGTTTTCATAAGTCACATCTCAATATTTTCTAAAAAATGACTTTCCTTACCCCACGAGGAAAGTCATTTTCTTTTAAATGGAGGGAAATGAGTTTCTTTGAAAAATATTTTTCCAAAGTTATATTACAACCAAACAAGAAAAAATAGAAAAATATTTTTCAGAAAATATTTTTCATTATACCAAACACACCCTTAATAAATAAAAGATAAAAGAAAAAGAACATAGAGAGAAAAAGCAAAAGGAAAAGAGAAAAATAAGAAGATATTGAATAAATCTAAAGTAAATGCACTGTTTTTATCATGAGACATATCCCAACTTAAAGGGGTCCTATTACTTCCCTACACAAATTAAAATCGTATTTTTGATAATCTTAAGTGCCAACGTGGTGCATACGTGTGCCTACGTGGACCTTCAGTATGTTGATTCACGCAGTGTGCCACGTAGATCTTAAGATTGACAAAAATACAATTTTAATTAATCCAGGGAGGTAATAGGACCCCCTTTAAGTTGGAGTTTGTCTCAGCAATTTTGTTTATAGTTCAGATTGAAAAAATTGCATTTTCTCATAAATAAAAGACTCCATAATAATAGTTGATTTTTTGATTTTTTTTTTTTCAATATTTAAAATAAGTTAATTGTTCAGTGTTTAAGATAGTTGTTGAATTATTTTTTAAAAATTCTTGCCATTTATTTACATTTTTAGGTAATAAATTTAAGAGAGTTATTGCTCATATCTATTATTTTGTGATCTATTTGAGTAATGTCTATCTTTATTATGAAGATTAATTTGAGAATAGCTAAATGACAAAAATAAAAAATGATGTCTAATTTATGTTTTAATTGTTTTTTTCCTAATAGATATGCATTACATCGAAAATTTAGTCAATATAAAGCAGAAAAGTATTAAATATAAAAACATGTTATTTTTAAAGATAAATAACAAAAGAAAATGCGTAATATAAATTAGAATGGATGAAGTATATTTTGTCAAGAAGTTCATACATCTTCGACAATTCAAAAAAAAAGTTGGAGTGAGCTTTACGTTAGCATCACTCATAGGTAATTTTAGCCAAACACATAAGAAAGATGATAATGGAATTGAAGTGAACGAGAAAGTTAGTACAAATCAACAGGGGTAGTTTGATACTTAGAAAAGTAAGAATATTTTATTTTATTTTTTATACGGAGTAATAAATAATTGAAATAATTATATGACTTAGCAAATATAAATTTTTAATTATTTAATTTAGTTTAAATTTTTATTAATTATTTTTATCAATTAAATATAATTTATTGTCTCTCTTTCTCTACCTTTTATTTACCTTTTTACTTTTTCAGTTTTTTTTTCTTTTTTTTCATTTTCTCTTTCTTTTTTGTTTTTCCATTTTCTTCTTTTCGTTTTTTTCTATTTTTTTCTTTTTTAGTTTTTTCCTTTTCATCTTTTCTCCCTTTTTTTATATATTTTTTTCATTTTTTTTACAATTTTTTTTATATTCTTTTTCGGTTTATGGGTATTTTTTCTCCTTCTTTTCATATTTTTCTCTCATTTTTTTATTGTTGTTGTTGTTGTTGTTGTTATATTTTATATATTTTTTATAGTTTATATTTATTTGTATCATATTAAATATTTTAAATAAAATTATTATTTGTAGTTGAATAGTTTAGTCGTGAATATATACAATTTATCATTTGTATTTATATACGAATAAGTATATTGATTAATTGCATTTGCTTGAGACTAAACTATATATTTATAATGTGTCCTTCAATGCAAATAAATTTTTGGTATTTGTATTTAAAAATTTTCATTTATATTTGCATATAATTTGTATGCATATGGTTAAAGCTATATAAACATGTATCATTTGATACTAATGTGATTTTGTATTTGTACACTTTATCATTTTTATTTTTATTGTTCAATTTGCATTAATAAAATACAAATTATATCAATGAATATAAATACAAGTGTTCATAGAAAGAAAAATAACAATTCTTTTTCGATTGTTTAAAAACACAAATGATGTAGCCAACTACAAATTCAAATACAAACAAATGAAATTACGAATACAATATGTGGTCGACTTACAAATAGAAATACAAAATATAAGAAATACAAATGCGAACCATAAAATATAAATACAAACACGAACTTTAAAATACAAATATAATTGTATCAATGAATACATAAATATAAATGATGGTATAAATACAAATACGATAAGCAACTATGATATTTATGTTATCATCCATGACTTATGCTTGAGTATCCATATTTTTTTAAAATACTAAAAATATAAAATAAAATAAAAAATGATAAAGAAAATAAGTACAAAAAAAATCAAGAAAAAAAAAAGAAATAGAAGCTAGAGATAGAAAAGAGAAAAAAACGAAAAAAAAAATGAAAAGAATAAAAATGAAAAAAAGGGGAAAACAAAATTATCTATTTTATAAAAATGGGGAAAAAATAGAACAAAAATATTAAAAAAAACAAAAAAAAAATTGATGATGGATACAAATACAATGAGCGATTATGATGTATTCGTCATAATCTATGATTTGTACTCGGCGTAATCATATTTTTCAAAAGTATAAAAAATATAAAATATAAAATTCAACAAAAAAACAAAAATGAGAAAGAAAAAGGGGAAATAAAAGAGAAATAGAGGCAAGAGATATAAGAGAGGAAAAAATAGAAAACGAAAAAGAACAAAAAAAAATGAGAAAAAAATTATAAATTATAATTTTAAAAGTTAAATTAAGAACAATTTTATTTTACTGAAATATAGACCATTTTTGAAAGTCCATAATAGTTTTGTCATTTAAACATAAATAATGAGATAAAACGATTTCAAAATTAAATAATACTTTATGTTAAATACCAAATAAAAAGAATATCATACTTTATCCCAAAAGGACTTTTCATATTCATGGTACGTACCAAATGAGCCCACAGAGATAGAGGTAGAATGAAGAATACTGAGGCACACAGAGAAGAAAGAAAAGCAGGCAGTAACTGGAAAAGGCAGAGAGCATGGTGGGTCCCCCTTGGCCACCTAGCTATCATCAAACTTCAATATATCTATCACTAGTTTTCACCAGTTCAATTTATGGAAAAAGGGATCGTTTTCATCCTAAACTATATTCGAAAAATGTAAGCCATATTTAATTTATATCAGTGACCTATTACACACTTTAACTATAAAAAAAGTGATATTATTACCTCCCCGCAACCCCCATTCTAAGGCGCGTGTGTTACACTTATTTTAGGTGCGTCCAGCCTATTAAATAACAAAAGTAAACGGCTAAAAACATTAAGGGAAAAGTCATCGTTTCCACCCCAAACTATAGTCGAAAAGTCGAATCCACACCTAAACTATATAAGTTACCTATTACACACCTTAACTATAAAAAAGTGATACTTTTACTGACGTGACAGCGCGTGTAAAACACTACACCACATGCAAGTGGTGCTAGCCTGACAGGATATAAATAGTTTCACTTTTTTATAGTTTAGGTGTGTAGTAGGTCACTAGTATAGTTTAGATGTGGCTTCGACTTTTCGGGTATAGTTTGGGGTTGAAATGATGTCTTTTCCCTTCAATTTATTAAGGGGCGGTTTGGTTTGAAAATAAGTTCGGATGAGATTAGTTATGATGGGATAAATTATGATGGGATAAGTTATACTAGATTAGTTATGTTGGGATTATTTTTTATTGAGTGTTTGGTTTGTTGTATTCAAAGTAATATGCATGGTATAATTTCTAAGAACAAATTAAGTGATTACAAAAATACCCTCTATCTTATTTAACTCTTTTTTTTATATAATTTCTTTTCAAACTTTAAATATTTATTCTTAAAAATAAAACTTTCATCTTATTTAGCTTAATTTTTTTGTGTGTGCGCATATTTATGATTATATCATGTATATTTTAAAAATAAAACTTTCATCTTATTTAGTTTTATTTTTTTTTGCGTGTGCCTTTCCATGATTATGCCGTATGTGTTTTAAAAAAAATTTACTACATCTTATTTAGTTTGAAATAAAAACTTTCAACTTAAGTTTGTTAAAGTAAAAGAGGATTTATTGTTTATTTCATTTCATTTAAACACATATCACTCATATAATATATTAAAATTCATTTTATATATACCATATCAATTTTCAAGTGATTAAAAAACTATTTAATTTAAAATATGTAATTCAACAATGGTGTTGATGTTTTTATGTGAGACGGGTTAATGAAAGCGGATAATTGGAGATAATGATGGAATAAGAATTTTGAATTTTAGATTTAAATTTTTGATAAATTATTATATATTACTAATAAATTTTTAATGTAAATATAAAATTTATGTCAAAATTATTAAGTATTTAACTTTTATTAAAATTCATAATTAAAATACTAGTATATATATATATATAGATTTGTGAAATGAAATCATAGGTTTTGAGAGTATTTTAGTCATTGTATAATTTTATACCAAAGAAAAATAGTCTTGGGATTGTTATCCCACCAATTGGGTGGATAACTTATCCCGGGACTAATTATTAGTCTCGGGATAAGTTATCCCAAATACTTACAACCAAACCAGTGGTTTAAATTTTTATTCCGGGATTATTAACTTTAGTACCGCAAACCAAACGGCCTCTAAAAGTGTGTAGTATTTTTTATTCTCCATTAAATTTATATATAATAAGTTCAGGCGACTAAATTTAATTGATCTTTTAAAAAAGGAAACCTACATTTGGAGTTGTAAGTTCGCCATTACTGTTGATCTATTTTTAGTGTTTGGTGCAATTTTTTAATGTATAATTTTCCTAATTTTGATATCTAGTATAATTTTTGTCATGACATTTCTCAATTTGACGAGACTTTTGATATTTTTGTTAATTTTAATCATGAAATTAGTTAAATATTCGACAAAACAAAAAAATAATAATTTACTCACTTATAACAAATACAATAAAACTTATCAGAGTATTACAAAACATTTTTGTCATCATCTCGCTGTTTTTTGTTTCTCCACATTCAGTTCTCAAGTCCTAATTAATCATTTCTAGTTTTGGGATTAGTTCAGGAGAAGAATCACCGAAACAAAGATTGCCTTGTGGACCAACCTTTCTACTTTATAACGTTAGTGCCCTGTGGAACCCTTCTTAAGGTACTGTAATTTGATTTCTAGTGTACCTATTCAACTTTTGACCCCCAAAAAACATTAAGGGATCGTTTGGTAGAGTGTATAAAAATAATGTTGAATATGATGTATTAGTAATGATTGCATAAGTAATGCTGACTTTAGTTATGCTGATATTATTTTTATACACTATTTGGTTTGATATATTATTAAAAAAAATATATCTCGTATAATTTTTTGTAAAAAAATATTTGTTTATAAAAATATCCTCCACATTTCTTAACCTTGCATTTTTGCAACAAAGTAGTTTTTTTAACTGAAAACTTACTTTCCTTTCCCCCCTAATGTATGTAAATAGTTGTTTCCTATTACCATTGCTTCAAATTTCTCGAAGAAAATTGATAAAAGTGTTTCGTCCATCTTTATATTTTTCTCGAACTAGAATCAGCTTTTGGGTTACAACATATTTAAATAATTAATCATTTTATACGGAAGTTGATAAGAAAAAAGAGATGAGGAAGCACCTTGTAGTTTGGTGGTGGTCGGAGAAAAGAAATATGCCTTAATTTTTCTTTTGGCTGTGTAGACATTGAAATTTTGTGGACTCTACAAAAAGAGTTCAGCTTTGGTTAGAGTTCTTGGGGCTACTTTATCCTAAATCTAACTTGATATCTACTCAACCTAAACCCTAAATTATGTCTATATAAAGGGGGCAAATATCCCTTTAAAGAGGCATCTCCAGTATCCCATAAATTCACGGGATATTCACAAAGAGATCAACGATCTTCAAAGTATCAATAAATTCATGGGATATTTATAGATCAAAACCCTTTCTTCTTGATAATCAAATACATCAAGAAGATCCACAAAACCTCATTTCATGGAGATAAATCCAAATACTCCTACGTTCGAGAAATACTCCACTAACGACCCTCGAATTACGGAGAAATTCATACCAAATCCTACGTTCGAGAAATATGTCACTGGCAACCCTTGAATTATGGAGAAAATCACGAGAAAAGAATCAAGGGAGGAACAGATTTGTACCCCCATCATTTATCAATAAAAATTATTGTTTCTTCATATTTTTATTTGTGGTTGAAATTTATTTTTCATGAATTAAATTATGTTGAAAACAAATTGGCACGCCCAGGGGGACCAAATCTGTCCTTCATCTTTTTTCTCATAAATCAAATATGCAAATTTGTAGCTGCAGGATCGTAAAGATAGAAGCGGTACTTCAAGACTCGTCTTTGAGTTTCATCAAGTCTACACTCCGACAAGCCTTGAAGCAAGGGGCATTTGTAGACATTGAAATTTGTAGAATCTACAAAAAGAATTCAACTTTGGTTAGAGTTCTTGGGGCTACTTTACCCTAAATCTAGTTTGATGGCTACTCAACTTAAACCCTAAATTATGCCTATATAAAGGGGGAAAATATCCCTTTAAAGATGCATCTCCAGTATCCCACAAATTTACGGGATATTCACAAAGAGATCAACGATCTTTAAAGTCCCAATAAATTCATAAGATATTTATAGATCAAAACTCTTTCTTCTTAATAATCAAATACATCAAGAAGATCCACAAAATTTCCTTTCATGGAGATCAAATCCAAATACTCCTACGTTCGAGAAATACGCCACTAACGGTCCTCGAATTACGGAGAAATTCATATCAAATCCTATGTTCGAGAAATATGCCACTGACAACTCTCGAATTATGGAGAAAATCATGAGAGAGAAATCAAGGGAGGAATAGATTTGTACCCCCATCGTTTATCAATAAAAATTATTGTTTCTTCATATTTTTATTTATGGTTGAAATTTATTTTTCATGAATTAAATATGTTGGAAACAGGCTGATGAAAGAAGAAAGGGAAATTGAATTTTCTTTTGGCTGGTGAAGGGAGAAAGGGAAAGTAAAGAGAAATTTTAGTTTTTAATTGAACCATTGGTGATGGAAACCAATTTTTTCTTTTTATAACATTTTTTAAAAAAATAAAAAATTCTCCTAGTTATCAACACTATCAAATTATGCTTCCAGATATTAAGTTTATGTTTAAATTTAAAAATTGGAACAAGGCAATAGTGTGATCAGTGGAATTGAAAAATATTTTGAAGGAAAATGAGGGGTACTTATGTCATTACCCAAGCTAATACACGTGTTGAACTCCTTTGTATTACTAACACATAGGAAAATGGTGGCATTAGTAATGCACACCTCAATACATAATAGAGTGTATAACTAATGTTTGCACTAGTTATACATTAGGTAAAAAAGTAAACCAAACAATGTACTACTTGTACATTAAACTAATGCATGCATTAAGTTTTTCAATACACTCTACCAAACGAAGGCCGTATTAGGAGAAATAGTCCATGTATTAAGTGTGGTATTAATTAATATTATGTTTGTAGGATTTTGAACCAATGTATTACTAATTCCATGTACTAGTTATACATCCTACATGGTATTATAGGGTGTATTACTAATACATCACATATGATGGTATTAGTAATACATGGGTTTTAATACCATGGGATTAGTATGTATAAAGACAAGAATATCCCTCAAATTCTTTTAAATATTTTTTTATTTTCTTAATTTTATTTTTTATATTTGTACTAATAAATTTATTCAAATAAATTAGTTTACAAATTTTATTATTATTTACAAAAATATCCTCAAATTTCTTTTATTTTTTTATTTTTATTTTTTAATTTATTCAATATGAGTTACTTCTTTTCAATTTATTAAAATAATAATATCCCTCCAAATAATTTTAGTTATATAAAAAACTACTCCATTAACTCAAAAAATTATTTATTGGTCAAAATACGAAAACAAATTGCATACAAGCTTTAATTTTGTAAATAGGATATCCATAAATAAAAATAATTTTTCTACTTAGTTTTAACATTCTATAGACTACAATTTTATTTTAATAATGATTTTATTGTCTCATCCAAAAATTATACGTATCTCCCTCTAACTTAAAAACAACACAAAGTGGGAACAACAAGCAAATGATGAACAAACAAAGAAAAGATAATAAAAAAATAACTTTTGTAAGTGAATGATTAAATCATTAAATTCTAAAGTAAATAATTAGTTATATTGTTAACTTTTTTTTCTTTTAAAAAAAGAATAGTAAACTTTTGCAAAAAAAATACACAAAGTTATAATATGTCAAGGGTATTTTTATAAACAAACAATATTCTTTTTAAAATATAACAATACATATTGTTTTTAATACATCAAACCAAACATTGCATAAAAAATAATCTCAGTATTACTAATTCCAGTATTACTAATCTCTGCACTACTAATCTCAGTATTACTAATACAACATATTCAGTATTATCTTATACACTCTACCAAACGAGTCCTAAATGCCATGTAGAGTCTTCTTTTAGATTTAAATGGACGGCTAAATACATATACAGGCCCCTTAACTATTCGACTTTTTCCGTATAGGCACCTCAATTAGGTTAGGTACCTATTGAATCCTTTACTCCTTCACAAAATGTTTCAATTGAGCACAATTGTTGACGTGACGCTGACATGGTGTGGCATGTGTAATACACTCTCTATTAGGAGAGTGAGAGACCATAATTAATAAAAAAAAATTAAACATAAAAAACCCAACCAATTAAAAAAGCTATATTAAAGAAAAAAAAAACATCATCTTCTTCTCCATAACTCACCATTTTCCATTTTTTTTACATACAAAAAATAGCATCATCTTTTTCTCCATAACTGACCAAAAATATCATATACAACATCTAATTCACTTGCAACAACCACTCTTTTTAACTCCATCCCAGCTCTTTTAGAGAAAAATTAAAATATAAAGCTTCCTATCGTGTCACTAATGTACTCGAATTAGAATTGTCAACAATCCTACCAGTCTACTTGCTCAAAATATGAATCCCCATTGTTTACGATCACTACAAAAAAAATTGCGTTTAGCAACAGACCGATAATGATGCTAATCAACATATATCCGTCGCTAAAGCAATTTAGAGACGGATCAACGACGGAATATGTGTCGTTGCTATATTGCGCGTTGCTAACCATTTAGCAATGGAAAAAATATAATTTGTTGCCAATTTGGCAACGTCATAGAGACGACCTATATCCGTTGTCATTTTATAGCAACGAATATATTCGTTGTTATATTTATAAATGTCGTTACTAATTTCATGTTGTATTTCGTCATTTTGATTATTTCGTGATCAAATATTTCATTGTTAGTTCGTTACTAAAAAATTTATTATTTAGTCCCCAATTTTTTAAAAATTTTAAAATATCCAACATTCATATAAAAGAACCCACATATATAGATAACAAAATCTTCTTAAAATATCCAACATTCATACAAAAGAACCCACATATATAGATAGCAAAATCAAACATCCACAATACCAAACATAACGCGCAATATCTAAACACATAATTATGTCCAAAACATCCATAGTACCAAACATCAACCAGCTATCCTTAAAACAATCCACATCATCCACAATACCAAAGATAGCAAAAGCTAAACACAATTCATGAGAAAATGAAGTCTTTCCACAAGAAACACAAAGAGTTTGCCCGTAGTAGCCTTTTGCTTCAGATCCAAGATCAAATACTATTCGCTTCTTTTCTCCTCCAGCAGCTTGGTAATATGTTTCAATTTGATCAATATCAGATTCTGATAATATTTTTTCTCATAATATTTCTTCAAATGTTTTCTGTAATAGAGGAAGTGAAATTATAACAAATTGTACTTAAAAATGATTAGATGCCAAAAACTACTTTAAACTAAAAAAATAAGAATTACGTAAACTACTACATTAAGATTTAGTCTTACTTGAATGATTCGGGAACGTTCATCAACGAAAGATTTTCCATCATGACCATGTGTGTATGAAATCACATGGGAGAGAACATTCAATATTTCAAGGGGGTGTAAAATTTCACATACAGACAATAATCCTTGTGTTAGTCAAACTCTCTTTACATAAGAAAAGTGTATTCAAGAAATAATATATTTAAATATTTATAGCTAATTACAGAAGTTTAGAAGTTGTAGTTCATGCTTTACTAAGACAGTTGAAACCAGATGAAATTATTGATACTTGAATGATCATATGCACTCCAAAATTATAACAGCTGACCACTACTGAAATAAAAGAAATAAGCAAGTTGTAGATGATCATTGTAAAGTGTGAAATTCCATCAGTAGGGTAGATAATACAGAGGATTCGTATGTGACATAATACAATGCCATATAAGACATGAATTTACCACGTAGGATGCCACACAGAATATATATGTCTACACAGAGGTGGAGCCAAGATTTCTGGGTTTTATATATACTTAATCTTTTTTTCATGCTTTGCCAATTGAAACTTCCTTAACGTGTTATATGTACACCAAAGATTAAAAACTTCATGGGCGTATCAAACAGGAAACGAACAACTAAACAAGACTATATCCTTCAAAGATCTTACATATACGAGAAAATTGATACTAACATTTTGCAACTTTAACTAAAACGGCATGACTATTTTTTGATACATATACTATGGTCTCCTGTATGTTCAATTCACATTTGAAAGTATTGTCTGGTGGGGTAATCCAAATAAGTTGATAATTAAGTGGGACATTTCCAACCACACTAAGCATAATTACTGATTTTTTTTTAATGGCGATCAGTTAATACTAAAGTTTCATTAAGTGAAAATAAGTAAATATGGTGGTGGTCATATAAAAATTAAGATTCATTATTGTTATTCTTTAGCAGAAACTGAAGGACCCAAAAATATGTCTATAATAATATTTTAGAAACCAAAATGCTAGTTGATTCGTATTAAAGTCATATAAACTTGAAAAATCTGCTCACGATTCATCAAAGAAACATATATGATACAGAGGATTCGAATAGACAACCTCAACTAGTCCGAGATTAGAGTTGAACAGAAATTAAGTGGTAATTTTGTTGATCAACACAATTTCGAAAAAAATAAAAAATGTCACAGTGCAGGCAGCAAGATATAGACACGTATGCACCTGGTAAATCCGGCTTAAGGTCTACTGTCAATTTCACTGCAGTGATAGAATCATCCTCGCCTCTCCTAGCCAACACAGCTCTAGAGACCCCAAATTCATTCATGGGAATGAGAATTTCAATTGTTATAAGCATAGATTCATTCCCTGGGTGAATATGATGATATTTAGTGAAGCTTATCAACAAACGTGAACTTGATTGTGATGGCTTCACAACTCACCTCCGAATAAGACAGAATAATCGAAAAGAGTTATTTTGAAATCTACTTCTAAAGTAGTAAATCTGAAATTTATTCATGTAATAGTGAATCTAAAATTTACTAAAGTAAAAAGGTACATGTCATGGTAAACTTGAAGTTTGGTAGAATAAAAAATCATAAGTTGACATGAACGATTATGACATCCCAAAGATATGCATATTGAGTATTGGACATGTAATGAAGAATTAAAAAATTCTTCAAGAATTATTCATGTTGTTTGTTCTCATGATAAGTTGGGTTGGATCAACTAATTATTGAATTGGATCCCTCAAAATCTGAAAAATATAAAAGGTGAATAAGGGCCCGTTCACCTTTCTTGTGATATGTTGAAAATATGCATCAATAAGATAATCACATTTACATTTATTGTCAACCTGTAGTTTGACATTCATAAAGTTGTTTGCTCAACAAAATTGAGTTAAGAACATAACTTTCAGATTGTGCAATCAAGACAATTCATCTTGATAAAAATAGTTTAGCATTGAATGCCTTCAATAAATAGCTAAACCATTGCTGATGAGAACAAAACTTCATTTGTTGGTCTGAAATATGATATGTTGTATACACTTGTATGTATTAGACCAATAAATTATGATTATTTCTTCCCTCTCAATTGGTTCAGGGTCATGAACCAACTATTCCATCTAATAGTTGATGTGTGGTATACGATTAATAAATATATCATGATGCACAAAAATGGATTCCTCAAATAAAATGGAGGACGTATGTTAGTTTTCCTAACATAAGGGGGAGATTATAAGCAGCTATGAAAATAGTAGGAATTATCATCAGATCCTCATTCAAAAGATAATTCAAGTCAAATGCCGAAAGCATCTCATATTTAAGCTGCAAGTTCTCCTATTTTGTGTCTCAAAAGGACAAAGTCTATGCATGCGTGAAGCGTGATAGACCAATAGGTTCTAAATAAAATAATCTTTGAAAAGTATAAGGAGCAAATAATCATAATAAGAAGGCAATGTGCTCTTGAAGAGCCTACGACATAACACTTCATGAAACCTATGAGAGGTTCAGGTACCTGAAAATAATAAAGTGATGAGATCTCAAAATGTTATGTCGCATTGTGAACCGATACAAAATGATATATCATCAATATCTTAGATAAAATATTGGCACAATATTATGAAAGATTACGAGGATCCGAATTCTACGTTTATTTAAGCATGCCGACGTAGAAACATTTATCAAATGACATTAAAGGATGCATCTTAGTAAGTGAAAATTTATTTGATTTGCACTCCACACACTTGAAGATGTCACACATGAAAATGTTGAATATTGTCACTTGACAAAATATATCTTACAAATACTACAAGGCCTGTTATAGCCTTTTCAGTTAATTTGTTAGCAAGGTATAGTTCTTCTCCTACTAAGAGACATCGAAATGGGATCAACATGATCTTATTTTATTCTAAAAATTATAGTTCCGATCTTGTTGATTATACTTATGCTAGTTATTTATTTAACCCACATAAATTTCGGTCTCAAACATGCAATGTGTTCACATGTGGGGATACTGTCATATCTTGGAGATATACAAAGTAGTCTATCTAGTCATTTCATCGAACCATGCTAGGATAATCTCTATTCATGAAGAAAGTCGAGAATGTGTATGATTGAGGTCCATGATACATCTCATTCGCGAAAAATATGGTTTGAAATGTGATAAAGTACCCATGATTTTTTTTTAGTATAATGCAACATGCACAACATAACTTAAGGGAGGACTCAAGGAGATAGAATGAAGCACATATCGCCAAAGCTTTTCTATACACATGAGCTACAAGAATTGTGATATTAACATGCAACATATTCGTTCAAGTTACAATTTGGTTGATTTATTCAACAATTGCAACTTTTAAGAAGATGATGCACAAAATCGGGATGCAAATGTTCAAGGATGTTCTCATTAGGGGGAGTTAATATGCGTTGTACTCTTTTTCCCTTACGAGGTTTTGTCCCACTGGATTTTTCTTATAAGGTTTTTAATGAGGCAGCCTATATGCGTATTGTTAGAGATGTTTACTCTTTTTCCTTCACTAAATTTTTTTTCCACTGGATTTTTTCTAGTAAGGTTTTAACGAGGCACATTATCTATCAATTAAACATTCAAGGGGGAGTGTTATATATATTACCATATATAGTGAATGTCTAATTTACCATATATAGTGAATGTTTATTTATGAAAAAGTTAGAAACCCCAAAGTTAGTTTTTCCCTATAAATAAAGGGGTTTTCCTTCATTGTAATTCAAGAAAAATAACGGAGTCTTCTCTCTTCTCTCTCCATTCTTCTTGTTCCTTGTTTTATATTTCATAACAAATTGCTTTAATTAACCTCGATATAAGAATCTTTGACTCATTATTAAGAAAGATACTTTTTCATACTCAATAATTATCTACAAAGTAATATTTCTGATCTTTCAAACTGATCTACCCAAGATCAAATAAGTATCTCACATTACATAAATTTTCATGAATATAAGAAACATTAAATAATTAGTGAACCAAACAGGTGGAAAATTATTGGACATCAAGGACATAGATAATTTTGATCTTATCTTTGTTTATTATTATCTCATAACGATTCTGCTAATATAGTGGACACCTAAGGACTAATCCGTAGCAATTTTATAACAGCGATTAATCCTAATTTTAAACGGAGAGCAAAAGTAAACTATTTCAGAGATCAGAAGGATAATTTTGAACATTTTCCTTTTAATAATCAAATAGTTGTATATTTAAATAAAATAAATAACATAAATCCCAATCTTATTAGAAATATTTACACTCTCTCCCACTTTTTAAATTATTTTACTCTCTCTATCCCGAATCATATACATAAAACAGCCGACATATACATAGTAACTTATGTATATGCGATTTTTTGGGTTTCTTTAAAAAATGGAAATAACGGATTCCCCTGCTATTAAGGATGTAATTAACGCACCTAATTAAATAAGTGAATTACTGTATCCCTTAAATTATGTAACAACTACTGAAATTTAAATTTTGAAAACAACAAATACATAAAAATCAAATCAAACGAAAACTTAAATCAAAAATAATTTCAGCACTGATTATTCATCTTTTTGAAAAAAAAAATTAATTGAGTTCGCATATTGTTGGGTGTATTAATGGGTGTTTGGTGGATGTTCGAAAATTGTCAAATATTTGAATTCTTAAAGGAAGTGCGAATTTCGTTTGGTTCTTGAAACTGTAAAAAAGTGAGATAGCTTCATTACAAATACTACTTTGAGTCGGAGATTTGAAATTTTTTTAACACTTCTGATCTTTCAAACTGATCTAACTAAGAGCAAATAAGTATCTCACATTACATAAATTTTCATGAATATAAGAAACATTAAATAATTAGTGAACCAGACAGGTGGAAAATTTTTGGACATCAAGGACATAGATAATTTTGATCTTATCTTTGTTTATTATTATCTCATAACGATTCTGCTAATATAGTGGACACCTAAGGACTAATCCGTAGCAATTTTATAACAGCGATTAATCCTAACTTTAAATGGAGAGCAAAAGTAACTATTTCAGAGATCAGAAGGATAATTTTGAATATTTTCCTTTTAATAATTAAATAGTTGTAAATTTAAATAAAATAAATAACATAAATTCCAATCTTATTAGAAGTATTTACACTCTCTCCCACTTTTAAAATTATTTTACTCTCTCTCTCCTGAATCATATACATAAGACAGCCGACATATACATAGTAACTTATATATATGTGAATTTTTGGGTTTCTTTAAAAATAAAAATAATGGATTCCCTGCTATTAAGGACGTAATTAACACAACTAATTAAATAAGTGAATTACCGCATCCCTTAAATTATGTAACAACTACTGAAATTTAAATTTTGAAAAAAACAAATACATAAAAAGCAAATCAAACAAAAACATAAATCAAAAATAATTTCAGCACTGATTATTCATCTTTTTGAAGAAAAAAAAAATTGAGTTTGAATATTGCTGGGTGTATTAATGGGTGTTTGGTGGATGTCCGGAAACTGTCAAATATTTGAATTCTTAGAGAAAGTGCGAATTTTGTTAGGTCCTCAAAACTGTAAAAACAGTGAGATAGCTTCATTACAAATACTATTTTGAGTTGGAGATCTGAAATTTTTTTAACACTTAACGGGGTGAAGGCTTCGTCAACCTACATATAGTAAATTTATAAATCTAGTAGAAGGTACATCGTCGACCTCGAAAGTGGCTCATGCAACTGTGAAAGCTTTTAAATAGATCAGATACCTTGTGCTCACGCTATTGGTGTCTTGAAGTGTAAACATGTAAAATATTTTGGACCGTACTGCTCAAATTACTACAAATCGAGCACTTTGGTGAAGACATATGAACTTTCAATTATTCCAATGACAGATAAGAAGGATTGAAATGTTCCTAACAGTGTAGATGAGAAAGAAGTTCTGCCTCTAATTTATAAAAGGCTGCCAAGAAAACCTAAGAAAGGAAAAAAGAAAAAATCAAGCGAAACACTTTCATCAAAAGTTTAAATCGTTGTGGACGGTTGGGACATAAGGGGCACAATAGACCTTCCTGTAAAAAAATTTCAAAGGAGAACTAACTTATTGTTTTCCTATACTCTTGATGATTAATCACTCAAAAAACATTTTCTACTTTTATGTTTTGATTTGTTGAACAATTTGAGTTGGATGATGATAATTTAAAATAAATATCAGTTTTCTTCATTTTTCTAGCTATGTTTGATGTATTTATACTTATTGTTTGTCTTGTATATTTGATAGCTGCGTTAATAAGTTTTTGTGCATTCTCGCGTCTAAATAATTTACTATTGCAACTGGTGTTAATATGTGTTTATATACATAACTGGTATGCAATTGTGGTTTCTGATGAGTAGTTTATACAATAGTTATGAATTTTATATTTTTTAATCATAAACATATGAAATTATGAATTTATAAGTATACGTTAATTACGACCAACTATTAGTAGTTAATGTTCCTTATAAAATCTATGTATATGTAAATATATATTATAATTAACTGAAAACATACACTAATTTACAGTTTATATGTTTCTTTGATTAACGATGAATGTATTCTTTTGTCTATGATAAGATGTACATTAAATTTGTTTCATGAAATCATTTAATGCATTATGTTAACGTTAGTTATTAAAAAATGTGTATATATAGACATAATTACTATTTATATGAAAAACATATATATTATATTTTTTCATTACATCGTGTTTTTTATACATTATGTTAACATTTTTTATAAAATTTGTGTAAATATTGTTGATATTTCTATGTATATGAAAAAAAATATACATAGAGAGTAGATATTAGGCATAACTTCAATGTAATTGATATTTTTATGTATGTGCTAAATATCCCAAAGTAGATATGCTAACAAATATATGTTACGTCTATGTATTTGTTTAAATCTACACTGATATTATATATATGTAGACATATAAACTGTTAAATTCCCACAAGATGGCTATGCTTATGATTTTATGTTATCACTATGTATTTTATAAAATATACACTGATTTTTGATAAGCTAATGTATATGTTACGCATATGTTACCGCCATGTATGCCCATATACATTACTACTGTTCTTTTACGATTTTCGTTGATTGAATAGGTATTATTGCGTAGCCACATTCCCAGTATATTTGCTTACGATTATATGATACGACTATGTATAAGACTGAATAAACATTAAAATTTAGAATCAATAAGCTAATAAAATACAGTGATATAATCAAAAATATAATACATGCAAAAACAGTCAGTACATTCAAAAAATATAACTCGTTGTGTTTTAAAAACTTTGTACATTCAAAACCCATACATTAGTTTACTCATTCAACCCATCAAAAATTCACAAAAAAGAAAACAATCATCATCATAAACATCTTCGAGATTATTCAATGCTAACTATTTCAGATTCATGAGGTGGAGGAGGGGGAGGGGGCATATTTTTTCCTTGGTCTTGGAGGATCGTCATTGTCACTAATATAATATTTCTTTGCCTTCTGAAGACCGTAATTTTGAAGGAGTGACGCATATTGCATACGATGGTATTCAACATCAAACCACCTGAAGGCACATCTATTCCTTTTTAGATATTCTGCATACTTAACAACAAAAACTCCACATCCCATGTATGTATACAATCTTGTATTTCAGACTCTGTATTGAATGAAAAACAATATCATAAAATTAGAGTATATTGTCAGTTGATAACTGCTATGTTGTACATGAACCATAAATTTCAGAACAGGTCAAGTACATAACAATACTTATGTATATGTATAGCAAATACATAGCTATTGTTTGTATGCTGATGTACACTAACCAAAGAATTCATAAGTGAATATATACATAGCAATACTTATATATATATGTCTAGCACATATATAGTTATTGCTTGTATGTGGATGTGCACTAACTACATATTTCATAACAAGTAAAATACATAGATAGACTTATGTATCTATATAGCACATACATAGTTATTACTTGTGTGTGCATGTACAGTAACTATAAATTTCTAACAGACAAACTACATAGATAGATGTCTGCCACATACTTAAGTGTTGCTTGTATGTGGATGTACAGAGCAAACCACATAGCAAAATTTATGTATATGTCTATCATATACAAATATATTGCTTGTATGCGAAATGACATTCTAGTACAAAAAGAAATCACATAAATAACACTTATTACTTATGTACTAGAGGAGCATGACCCGTGTCAGCACGGGCTCAATATTAAGATATTTATTTGTCTTTTCAATCTTGATATATTTAAATAATTTTTTTTAATAAAAGAATTGCATATGTTTTCTAGGATTCATCCGGAATCTAGCATGAGTTCAACATATGTTATTTTAATACGTATTTAGATAATTTAAGTTGTTAACTATTTTAATTTATAATATTTTTTATATAATTTTTAAATTAATATACGTTACTTTTCATGTCCAAATTATTGTGGCATTGATAGTCAATTATATTTTAAAAATAATTTAAGTTTTTAATTATTGTGATTTATAATACTTTTCTTCTATTCCAATTTCAGTGACACCAATATAATTTCAAGAGTCGATCAAATATTTTATATCTTTTAAATTTTTTAAGTTGTTAATTATTGTGATTTCTAGTATTTTTCATGTAATTTTTTGAAATATATAACATATTAAATTATTTTTAGATATTTTAAGTTGTTAACAATTGTAATTTATAATACTTTTTATGTAATTTTGAATAATATATGCTACTCTCCTTGTCCAGAATTTTGTGTCGACGACAGCCAATTATATTTTTAAAATAATTTAAAATTTTTATCATTGTGATTTATAATATTTTTTCTATCTCAACTTATGTGGCACAATGCTTAAATGACCATAATAATTAATTAGGGGTGATATAGTAAAATCAGGACTAAAGCAGCTGAAGTAGAAATCAGTCAATTTTTAATTTTTTTTGTTAATTATTGTTATTTACAGTACTTTTTATTTCATTTTCAAATAATATATGTTGTTTTATATCTTCTTTAGTCCCGTCTCAATTTATGTGGCACTAATATAATTTTGATAGTCAATCAAATATTTTATGTTGACATATTATTTTGTTATTCTTATTTTTCTAATACATAAATGACTTATAATAAGGAGTGATATAGTAAAATCATCGTTCGAAAGACGAAAATTTAATTTAAAACATTAAGAGTTAATTTCGTATTTTATGTCTATTTTATTTTTAATTAAATATTATTTATTTTCTTAATACCTAGATGACTCATAATAATTAATTAAAAGCGATTAATTATGTTATTACTATAAAAATTAATATAATTTTATCATATCCAAAAGTAATCATCGATAATTCATCGGAATAGTATATTAATTAAATACGGAATGTTATATTTGCATATGCAAAATATGATATTATTAAACATTATTGGATAGTGCATTATATATATCTTTCATAATAATAATTTTTTTCTATATACTTTTCTTTATTTCTTTTTAACTTGATACATATTGACCCAACACAAATTCTAAGAAAATATTCATTAGAAATTTATTTTATTAAATTAAATTTATTATTTTGTAATTTAAAAAATTAAAGTTAAGTTTAAATATTAGTATTTCTATATAAGGAAGAAGTAATTTTAAAATTTAAATTTACTAAAATAAATAAATAAATAAAAAGATTATTTTTTATATAAAAGTCAATTAAAATAATAAAATTAATTTACTTTAAATATTTAGTTGCAATTAATTAAGATAATTTTTTATTTTTTCATAATTTATGTTGCACCGATAAAATTTTGAGAGTTGAATAGAACTTTTATCTATTTTTTAAAAAGTATTTTAACTTGTTAATTATTGTGATTTATAATAATTTTTACGTAATTATCAAATAATATATTTACTCCTTGTGTCCCAATTTATGTGGCTTCGATACAATTTTGAGAGTCAACTAAAATTTTTATATATCTTTTAAATATTTTAAGTTGTTAATTATTAAGATTTGCAGTACTTTTTCCTTTATCTTAATTTATGTGGCATTGCTAAAATAATAAGAGTCGATAATTTTTTTATATATTTTTTAAATATTTTAAGTTATTAATTATTGTGATTTGTGGTAACAAATTAGTTTTGAACATGATATCCAATTAAATAAATAAAAAAATTTAACTCCCAATATGTAGTTATAGTTAATTAATATAAATTAATAGAATATATTAAATATTTAAATTATTATGATGAAACAATGGAATTATTATATATTGGAGCATGGTATGTAATTAAGTGGGAGTAGAGGATTTTTTTGGTAAGAGTCAATAAAATTTCTATATGTCTTTTAAATATTTTAAGTTATTAATTATTGTGATTTGTGGCAATAAATTAATTTTACACATGATAGACAATTAAATAAATAAAAAATTTCACTTCCAATATGTAGTTATAGTTAATTAATATAAATTAATAGAATATATTAAATATTTAAACTAGTACGATGAAATAATGGAATTATTATATATTGGAACATGGTATGTAATTAAGTGAAAGTAATTGAGTCTTTTGGTAATTGGATGAGGTGGTCGAAACCACCTCTTCTATATAATAGAAATATGTGAATCACATACATAAGTACTGTTTGTATGAGTGTTGTTAGCTACTCGACAACCTCAAATTAAAACATGAAAAATACCACAATCTACTGCAAAAATTAACAGTCATAATCAAAAATAAAAATTACAAAAAACTCACATTAACAATAAAAACACTATATCCCAGTACAATTACAAATCACAATAAAAAATGAAAAATAAAAAAAACTTTGATAAACGTGGCCTTGAAGTATCATTTTTTTATATTTTCTTAACGATTCTCCGATTTGATTTTTTGAACTTCGTTCAACAACTTTCTTGGTCTTCTTCATCTTAATGGGATCGTTACGATGTTTTGATTTGTTTTCAACAAAATTAGGATCTTCGTAGTCAAATTCTCCAGGAACGAACCCAGTAACTCGATTTGTTGGTTTGTTATGATCCAATTGAGTAAATCCTAAATTAAAAGACGGAGAATCATCTATTTAATAAGAAAAAGGTAGAAAATAGATTACATGCAATAACTATTTCAATGGAATCTATGAATTGGTAAAGTAGAAAATCAAAATATAACTCCAAAATTAAGAAAAAACTACAGAATGAACATCATTCAACACCTTATTCACTCCGAAAAATTTAATTTGTAGCCTTCATATAATAAAAAGTCGGATTTAGCAAAGGCGGACCCACGTGGTGCCTCGAGGGTGCGCACGTGCACCCGGCTTTTAAAAAATTTTGTATATATACGTATATATATCCTATTAAAGTGTTAATATATTTAATTGTGCACCCTCAGTAATAAAATTTGTGTGGATGCACTGGTTTGAAACTCAAACGATGACGCTCTTCTGACCCGACGTTGTGTGTTCGATTCCTGATAGAGTCGCTCGATTTTTTTATTCTACTTCTCCTTTATATACATTTAAATGTCACCAACTAGGCAGTCACCTCATATGACCCCACCCATTCTTAATTAATACTATATACTAAAAAAAAGACTTTCTCCAATCCCAAGCCCCATATTCTCCACCCCCACCCCCACTCCACCCTACCCCCACCCCAAATTTCAATTTCCGACCCGTATTTCTCCAAATCCCCCTAATTCCAAACTCCAAACAGCGAGAAATGAGCAATTTTCCATTTGATGCTAATAGGTACACATTTCTTTCTTTAATTTTTTTTTATTTTTTTATTCAAGTTTGGGTAATGTTAATTGCTTTTAATATTTACTTGTTGCTTGAAAGTTAGTACGTAAAATTTATTTATTTCTTTTTTCTTGTTTCTATTTAAGTTCATGAGATTTGATTAAAAATAAATAAAGTAGTTGATGTTGATAAAAAAAAATTATATAGTTGATAATCGGTATGACTATGTTAAAGATAATAGTGCACCCCTTATATTCAAATTCCGAGTTCGCCTCTGGGAGTTAGTAAAAACAAAGTTTACTAACCTTCGATCTTAAAATTTCATAAATTTTAATGTGGATTTTGCTAAAATTAATTGTCAACGTATAAAAGTAGGAATCAAATACAAATGAAAATTTTAAAAAAGAAATCGCTATTAATAGCTTTTTGATTGTAGCCGTGTTTCAGGCAGAACAAATCGTTAGAAAAAATTGATAAAGTTATGTATGTGAACTTTTAAAGAGAGAATTGAAAAAATAGAATCTCAGTAATAAATTTTAAAAGTTGAGATATTGTGTAATTAGTGATAGTTAAGTTGTTTTACGTAATTTTTAGTAATAATAATGTAGATAAACGGTCCCTAAAACCAATTTTGTTTTTTTAGTAAGACAATAATTATAGCAAATCCCACGAAACAGTCCCTCTCCCACCTTCCCCACAAAAGTCCAAAATCTCTCATGCCGTTTCAGTTTATACGTTACAAATTCCATCATTCCCTTTCCTCTACATAAGTGCAACGCCTGTCATAACTCAATATAGTTCCCTGTGCCAATCTGAGCCATCCACGGTGAGACCTTCGTATACGTGTCATGATCTGAAAATGCCAAGCTTTTTCCACATGAATGATACACCAAATAAATAATTTTGAATTACTGCCTCCTCCATTTTTTACTAATTGATTATTTTTTATAATATATTACAAAAATTATTTAAAAAAAATAAAATTTATGAATGTATCTTTAAAAAAAAAATTAAAAACTTTTATAAATATATGTGAACATTTTGAAACTAATTAATTATAAAATAATATAATTTTTTAATTAAATAAAATTATAATATAATTACTTTTAGTAAGATAATTAATTAATATAAAATAAAAAATAAAATTTATGAATTAACTTATTATTTCAACTTGAAGTAAAATTTATAAAGTATTTGATAGCTAATATAAATTTATTTGAATAAAATTAATATCATCTACTAAATGTGATATAATTTTATCTAAACTTAATTCATCTTTATCGTAAGTACACCTAATTATTTTGATGTGGCATATAAAATCCGAGTCAGCACGACTCATCTTCTTTACTACATCCACCCTATATAAGATTCTCAAAACCCACCTCCTCATTTCTAATATACTGAATTATTGAATTTTGATATAAAAAATATTAAAGATATAAATTTAATATGATTTTTTATTTTTTTTTAAAAAAGAATTATAATATTTTTTTAAAAAATAATTAATTGACAAATCATAAAAATAAATTTTAAAAAAAATTAATAATTTACTTATTTTAAAATATCAATAAATATCTCAATAATTGAAATAATTCGAAAAACAGAGGAGTACATAATAACTTCATAAAAAGACAAAATTGAGAGGAAAATAGAAAAGAGAGAGAAAGAGGGAAGAAATGAAAAATCATTCACAAATATAGGCCAACTTTTTCTCTCATTCGGTGTCCGGCGACTGTAGTGACACTCGTTCTATTCTTGTTCAACTGCCCCAACAACTCTAAAGAAGAAAAAGGTATCAAAATTTGGCAACTCGTGAGGGTGATAACAGTAGTTAACGGATTATGCGGGATTTGTATTAATTGGTTTTTGGTGTGTGAAAGGAAAAGGTAAAGTAGGTTTGGATGAATTATGAATTATCTCAACTTAGATTTTCTTTGAAAAGCATTAATTAATTTCTGTGATTGAGGATCTAAGCATTTAAAGCATTCTGATCTAGACACGCAAAGCTAGTAATTTTTAAGGCTCTGAGAATTGACCAGAAACTGACAGGAAGTATAATTAGACTGTAAAGAGATATTGTTTAGAGTAGAGAAAAGTAGCTGTTTTGGTTTTGGTTGATAGATATGCCTTTTCCGATGAAGGTTCAGCCGATTGATTCTTCAACATACAGAGAATCATCAATCAAAAATGATACAGTAAAGCCGCAGCCTTTGTTGAAATCACGGCTCAAAAGGTTCTTTGATCGACCTTTTCCTAGTGTTTTACGGATTTCGTCGGCGGCTGAGAAACCCGTTGACGGTGGCAGTTGTAGTGATGGAGCAGCTGTTGAGTTTGAGCCGAGTACGGTTTGTTTGGACAAATTGGTTCAGAATTTCATCGAAGAGAACAATGATAAGCCGCCATCTGCTGCTAGATTTGGCCGTAAATACAATTGCTTCAATGGTAACAACAATGATAGCTCCGATGACGAGTTCGATTTCTCAGACTCAGTAACCAACTCTTCGATTGGAGATTCTTCCGACACACTCAAGGTAATAAAACACGTGAATATAAAAAAGTATTCCAGAATTGCAGTTTATTCGTAATTAATCTCAATTTTGTCTGTATTTTTGTTGAAGTTCAGAGCTTAATTCCCTGTGCAAGTGTCACCGAGAGGAATCTGCTAGCTGATACTTCAAAAGTCATTGAAAAGAACAAATTTTGCAAGCGTAAGGACGATTTGAGAAAGGTTGTCACTGGTGAACTTTTAGCTCTTGGCTATAAAGCTTCTATATGCAAATCCAAGTGGGAAAAAGCTTCCTCTATTCCTGCAGGTACACGCTTCGGTCTCCTCTTGTGAGTTTTTGCTCTGTTCAATTTTTGGTAAATCTAGTGCTGAGAATAACGTGCTTCTTTCTCAATTTATTTGATATATTCAGGTGAATATGAGTATATTGACGTGACTCTGAAAGGAGAAAGAGTGATTCTCGACGTAGATTTCAGATCTGAGTTTGAAATAGCGCGATCGACGGGAAGGTACAAAGCAATTCTGCAATTGCTCCCGTTTATCTTCGTCGGCAAAGCCGACCGACTTCTGCAGATAGTGTCGATCGTCTCTGAAGCAGCTCGACAAAGCTTGAAGAAGAAAGGCATGCACATCGCTCCATGGCGCAAGCCGGAGTATATGAAAGCCAAATGGCTCAGTCCCTATACAAAAATCACATCTGCTCCACGCGCCACCGTACCGGAGGAAGCTGACGCCGCTTCTGACGGCAAGGAAGCGGCGTCGGAAAATGAATTCGGCGAGTTGGACTTGATTTTTGCTGAAAAACCGCCGACGTTAGGCCCTGATCTTACGATTTTGTCTCCGCCGGAGAAAAATTCCGGCGAGGACGAGAAGCCACGGCAGAATCAGGCGATGATGACGTGGCAACCTCCGGCAGTGAAGCCAAAGAGTTGTTGCGATGGAAGAACCAAAGTTGTCGTCACTGGATTGGCTTCCCTTCTCAGGGAAAAACCCTGAAAGATTTTTATCATTTTTACATTTTATCATCTATTTTTGGTGAGCACAAATATAAATGTATGAAGAAGCTATATAATCGGTAAACGGAAACCGTTTTTTCCATTTTCCGTTTCTGTTCTTCCTTCCTGTTAGTTTTTCTTCTTTTTTAAGGGTTTGCAAGGGATTGTGAAGAGAGTCTAGAACGAACCTTTGCTGTAATGAGATGTAAAGAATAAAGAATTATAAATTATAGTATCATTATTCAGTTTTTGTTGGATAATAAATTTCAATTTTTTTTATATATTTTAATATTCTGAGCAATTAAATAACATTTACATAATAAGTAAAATCATTTTGAGATGCATATCCAAATGTTCCTGAGGAGGGAACAATCTGTATTTTCATTTTTTTTCTGTAAAAGAGACTTCAAATATGTGGAGTAGTAGTCGTATATTCATTGAAGATTGAGGATAAGATGGGAGCTCTGGTGCCGGTCTCGGACGACGTAAAAAAAATGCATACACGAAAAAAGAAAAAAATAGGGTTTACTGGAATAACGTGACTCATATTTTTATTCAAACAAAATGGTACTCCGTCGTCTGGCATCGTTTCAGTTAATACGGTATTAAGAAAATTTAGGGTTTAAAACATGTTATTAGATATTTATATTTATGTGAATAATGTATTTATGTTATTAGATATTTATATTTATGTGAATAAGGTATTTATGTTACTGTAAATTATTTTTTAAAGATAAAAAAGCATATTTTTAAAATTTAATTGTCTGAATTATAATGAGGACATCATATGTCAAATAAAAAATAAAATAGGATGAAAGAGTATCTTTTATATTTATTTTAAAATAATTTAGTTTAAAAATTTATTTTTAGTAACATAATTTATAATATCATAAAGCAATTTAATATTTACTTTACATTATAAAATTTTAACTTTTTTCTTTCATGCCTAATCAAAACGGACTTGGCTCCTCTCCCTTGCACCTTTTTTTCATTTCCTCAAGTACATAATTGAATGAATGACACGTGTCGTATTTAATTATTATAGGTCTAGATTAATTTAATTTAATTAATATCTTAATCATAGTTAGAAGAATATAGATTTTGAAAAAATACTCTAATTATGGTTAAAAAAATTATTTCTCCACCAATTTTGGAACCCATAAACATTATTAATAATTTTATTTTATAATTCTTTTTTTTACCTCCAAATCACTGCATCAGTGATTCCCAAGTATCAAAAACATTATTTAACATCAATATTAATTTTTCACCGAAAAGAAAATTGAAATTTGTAAGACTTCTCTTCCTATTTTTATGTTATAGAGTCATTAATTAATAAAATTCTCTTTGTTTGGTTTCTTATCTCTTCTTTCTTTCTGAGCATTGCTAAACATGTCTAACAATTGCAAGAATATTTTACTGAAAATGATGACAAAATTAATCATTTCTTGAAGCAATACAGCAAAGCACCTCCATTCGGGCTGGATAATAGAATTAGTTTGCTCATTTGAATATTATTATATTTGAATCGTATGTTTATGGACTTAGTAATTTAAATTTTTGTATAAAAATAGATAAATTTATAAAGATATATAAATATTACCCCGTGAGCATCTTTTTAGAATTGAAAATGAAGATTTACTACTGTTGAATAAAAGAATTGATTAGTAAAAAGAAAATGACCCTCATTATTTTTTTTTTTACTTTTGAAAAAGCTTGAGTTTTAGGGGAGCGTAAGTGTGATTTTACTAGTGTTGATGTTCAATTTTAATCTCTGAATGTAAAATAAAATTAATGATATTAGTTGATATCAAAATTTGTGGGGAGATGATTTTTTCTTATTAAAATTAAAGTATTTTTTCAAAATATATTCTTCTAACTATGATTAAGATACTAATTAAATTAATCTAATCTTTAATAATTAAATACAATACGTGTCATTCATCCAATTATATACTTAAGAAAACGAAGAGAAGGTGTAATAGAGAGGAGCCAAATCCAATCATAACTGTGTCGTAAATTGAAGCGGGAGTTTAACTTTTAACTTTTTTTCTTTTGAGCTAAACGTGATAAATTTCCTTTCAATCTAGCTATATATATATTTTAATGGTTGACACATAAAGTTTGACAATTTGAATATATTTGAAATTTGAAATTATATTTAAATATGTATAGAACTTGAAAAATAATTAAACATTTTGTAAGTGAAAGTCCTCAATATCCTAAATTTAAGAACTTCAAAGATTTAAAGATTAAATGATGAACTCTATTTAAATTTACGATCAAATTAATAATTTTATATTTAAAGATAATTTTTTTAATAATTACCCTCAAAATTTATAACCAAACTCTAGCAATCTGATGCCCTGAACTCCAAACAAAGAATATTGACTTTCTTGGGTCAAACCAATTGACTGTTTGTTCGGGTCTTCGTTTCCACACGGCACGCGGTTTGGGTTAATAAATTCTCAATTACTCAATTTGATTAAAATGATCTCATAAAAGATTATGTTAATCTTATAGATTTTTAAGTTGCGGGTTATAATATTTTATCAATATATTATATAAGTAAAATAATTTATATTCTTCATTTCAATTTATTTATCTTATTTCTTGTAGTCTATTTAAAAAAAAATATTCTCTTTTAATTTTTGACAATTCATTGATTCTCGCTTATTACATGACATAGTAAAGACCATACGACTAAAGACACTAGAGCATATCCTACATGTTTCTAGATTGAAATTATAAAATTTAAAAATCTTTTTTATTTTCTTAAATTAACTCAAAATTAAACAAAAGAACTAAAATAAATAACAGTCACAAAATTCTTCATTTTTATTGTCTTTTTTTAAAAATAAATTATTTAATTCAATACATGATTTTCTATTAATCTTTCTAGGATCCAGTTTAATAGGTGTAAACTGAAAAGAAATCACAAATAATTATTGATGGAGTTGAGGTCATCAAATTCCGAGAAATCGATATCAGTTTATGCCAAATTACCCATTAACTTTTACTTGTCAGTAATTTACTAATGAATAAATTCTTTTGGCCATAATTTGGTTATAATAGTGATAAATTCTATTCACATTATAAAGTAGTTTTTTTTTTTTTGGATATTTTTTTTGGATATTTTTGCCTCTTTCATCTTAAATTTAAAATCTTTATTTTATTACTCTTTCCCAATACATTGAAAACTATCTCAATACATGAGAATTGACAAATTAAAATCATTTTCATAAATATGA
The DNA here is from genome assembly GCA_030864215.1 of Capsicum pubescens. Classification (NCBI taxonomy): domain Eukaryota; kingdom Viridiplantae; phylum Streptophyta; class Magnoliopsida; order Solanales; family Solanaceae; genus Capsicum; species Capsicum pubescens. The sequence continues at coordinate 105,245,874 of CM061543.1, forward strand.
TTGCATAGTATTTATTGCTTGAAAAGAATAGTGTAGGATAAAAATAAAAATATTAAATTAATTAACTATATTCTCATATATTCAAAATTAGTGTGACCAAAGTAGTATTATCTGAAATTTTAAATTTAACATTATATATTTATATATCATATCTACTTAATTATGCATTTTATCCTATAAAATTTTTTTATTTTTATTATTTAATTTTAATTTTATATCTCTTTATTTTATATAGATAAATAAGAGGTGTATATATATATATATATATATATATATATATATATATATATATATATATTAAAACCTATCAATATTTTGAATAACTTTTAGTTTTTTATTTTTGTTGAAATCTGATTCGTAGTTTAGTATTACATAAAATAAGTAATTATCAAAATTTCCAACACAAAAAGTTAATTATTTTTTTATGAATTCAGTTGTACAATTTTAATTATGCTATAATTTTTCTCATGATAATTCAAATGATTTTGTTTTTTCATTTCAAATCTTTTCTATCTATTTTTAGAAGTACAGAGGAAAGAAGTCACATAACATTTGAAAAATTCGCATAAAAATTTTCTTAGTTGATAAAAAAAATTACCCTATGTTAATCCTACACTTAAATTATATATAAATGATAAGAAAAATACATAAAGAAAAGAATAAAAATTATTTACGAGTTTTAAAACTAAAAGTTTGCATAGTTAAACAATTTTTAATATAATATGAAAATATTTTAATAAAAACAATAAAAACTTAACACACTTTAGACGTGATAGACATTGACAAGATATAAAAATAATATAGTTCATAAGTGTCGACTTTAATTAACAATAACCTAAGAGAGTCACACATTGATGTTGTAGTCTTGGGTCACTATGTTACGCCGATTTGATAACGTAGGAACCATTATTTATATTTTTATTAATACATATGACTTCTAATTAATGAACTATATTAATTTTTATGTTTATATAAATTTAAACTACATATTTGAATTTTTTTTTTTAAAAAAATATAATTTAAAAATATTTCAATAGTGATAGTCAAAGCTCAAATTACTTTAGACATGATAAATATCGACACAAAATAAAAATCATATAGTTAAAAAAAAATCAATGTTGGTTAAACATCAATTCAAGAAAGTCACATGTTAATGTTATGGTCTTGCGATCCTACGTACTTTAATTATTATATTTGTTAACTGGTGAATTAAAAATATAATTATTAACTAGTGAATCATTAATTATATTTTTTATTAATATGAACTTTAACTACGTAATTTTATTTTTATATTTAAAAAAATCGAACAAATAGTTTTAAAATATAATTAAGAAATATTTCTATAACGATTGTCTAAATTCAAAATTCTTTAGACATGATAGATATTAGCACATTATAAAAATCATAGAGTTCATAATTGTTGACCCTAGTAAACATCAACCTAAAATAATCACTCAATATAGATATTAAGCTAACCATTGTCATAATTTGTTAGCACTCTAAATAAAAATTAACTATGTCCACACTTAATTGTTTTCACATTTCTTAATAACCTGAAGTAGAAATATTGATTAATTATAATATTTATTTTGAAATAATTTACTGAGGTTACTTTTGCTAAATTAGCTTTTATCGTGTGAAAAATATATTTTTTCACTTACACTAGACATGTTGTAGGTGAAAATTAAAAAGAATTGAAAAATTGAATAACTGAAATCAAAGATAGGTAAAATTTATCTGCTATTACATAACATTGATTCTATCACATAAAAAAAATTCAAACATAAATGCCATTTAACTTTAAAAATTAATATGTTTGTGACATAAAAATATTCTATCTTTAAAATTTAGAACACAAAAATTATTTTACCACAATTTTTGTGTACTATTAGAAAATAACAAAGTAAAGGACATATAATAGCTATAATATCGATTTTATAAAATTGATTTGAGACACATAATAAATACTAATTCTCATAGCACTTGTTAGGATAAGCTTGGGTGAGACTTATTAAAATTTTGTTTAGATTTGATATAATTAGTTAATCAAAGTTAATATAATTACTTATTTTTAAAAATTACATTTAAAAATTATAATGACACTTCAAATACTCTATATGTAAAACAAGGCTATCAATTAATTTTAATCGTGTATATATATATATGCTTAAGATACTGAAATAGCTCATTATTGGTATCAAATCAATAATAATTCATACAAGCTAAATCTTCTAATCGATAATTAAGTCAGAAAATGAAATTTAATTTATTCATTTTGCTCTTTATAAAGAGGTTTTCTTTCATCTAAAAATTGACTATAATTTCTTACATAGATTTCATTTCAAAATACTGAACTTCAATCGACGCCATTATAATAAAGGTATTATTATCGAACAAACATAACGCAACACTTAGTGAAATTAATTTATTTAAAATTAATATAATTAGTTGATCAAAAGCAATTAAATTTAATTATCCATTTATTTAGATATAAATTATTGTATAGATACACTTTTATAATTATTATGTTCAGTTATTAATCCTTGTTCAACTAACAATAATTACATTTGCAGTAATTATTAGTTAATTCAATTTAATAATAGACCATAAAAGTATTATTCCAATAAATAATATTTGAGAGTCATAACAATTATCAAAATATCTGATCAAGATAAAACTTAAGTTAAAACGCAGCAAAATTTTATTTGAATCGGCTATAATTAGTTAATTAAAAATAATTACATTATAATCATTGATCTATTTAAATTATATTTTAAATTTACTTGTAAGACTCGGTAAGATTGTATCAAATCAAATCAAATGATTAAAAATATAATTTAATTAGATCGGCAAATATATTATTGTGATGAAACTTAGTGTTCGATTTTATGATAAACAAAATTAATCACTATGTAGACACAATATAAATTTAGTATTGTATTTTTGAAATCTTTTTTCAAAGAAGTTTATTCAACCTAGTTAACAACAACCTAGGAGAGTACTAACAAATTAATATTATAATTTTTGTGCCCTTATTTTATGCCAATTTGACAACTTATGAATCATTATTTAAATTTTCTATTAATATGAGCTCTAATAAGTAATTTTATAAATTATTATGTTTGAATAAAATTTAAACTATATAGTTAATTTTTTTTAAATATAACTTTTAAATATTTCAATAGCAACTCTCAAAATTCAAAGTACTTTAGTTATGATAGACATTGACATATTATAGAAATCACAAAAATTATACAATTCATAAGTGTCGACCCTAATTATGAAAATCAAGCATAAATATGCTATATTATAAAAATCTTACACCTATACTTTCCGTAATATTATACCTATTTTTTAAACATTTTAAAAAATTATGTATAAGACAATTTTAAAGTGAAAGAATAAAATAAAATATTACATTTAAATAAAATTACAAATAACTTAAGTATTTAAAGTGAAAACAAATTATTACTAATAGTTGGTTTATCCTATTAAATAATTTGTATCATTTCATATTACACTCATTGGACATAAAAAAATTATTTTATCAAATAAATAAATTATACATTTACTAACTTTTTATTTTAAATTATTTTCAAATTAAAAATAAAAGGAAAAAAATAACAATGTAGCCTCTTTCATCAATTTCTATCCGAATCAAAAGGTGTCGCGTGGATATTTAGCCTCTTTCATCATTCGACCTTTTTATTACTATTTTAGTTTTTGCTTTTTAATTTTAATTTTTTTATTTTATATTATTTATGTTCCATTTCCTTTCTTTTTATTTGTCAATCATTACTTCTTGTAATTTTATGTTATGCCACGTATTTTTATTATTATTAATTTGTTTATTTATTTCTTCATCTAGCATAACTGATTAACTACAATATTATTTTAATTATTGAATTAAAATAGAATTTTATTGTTGAACAAGGTTATAGATTCATATTTTCTTTTCTTTTGAATTAAATTACGTGGGTCATAAAAAATATCAAAAAACATGAATCAATTATTTTTATAATATTATTTATAAGTATATATATAATTATTTATTAATATATTTTTAATAAATAATATATGTATCATGAATTTCAATTTAGTATCATTTATAAGGGTTAGTTGCTATCAAATACGAGTTTTACTTTAGACATGGTGGACATCAACACATTATAGAAATCATAAACCTGATATAGTTCATGTGTGTCAATCTAGTTAACAACAATCCTAAAAAGTCTTCCGCTAATATTGTGGGGGCTTATGCTCTCGTGTTATGCCGATTTGATAACTTGAGAATTATCATTTATATATGTTATTAATATGACCTCTAATTATTAATTATTTTTAAATTATTTTTTATAGTTATAGTGTCCGAACCAACTTGCAATAAATTTAAACTATATATTTAAATAATTTGAATAATACAGTCAAAATTTCAAACACACTTTAGACATAATAGTCGTCGACACATTATAGAATCCTAAAAATTATACAGTTCACATGTGTTGACCCTAGTTAACAACAACTCTAGATATCAAGACACATTAATGTTGTAGCCTTAGACCCTTAGGTTATGCTGATTTGATAATTTGTGAATCATTACTGATAATTTTTATGAATATGTCCTTTAATTAAGCAATTTTATTAAATTTTACATTTAAATAAATTTAAATTTTATTACAATTATTTTTAAATATAATTTCAAAATATTTCAATATCGACAGTCAAAATTCAAAACACTTTAAACATGAGAGACATCCACATATTATAAAAATCGTATAGTTCACATATTTTGATCCTAGTTAACAGCAACTCATGAGAGTCATGCATTAATGTTGTAGTCTTACGTCCTTATGTTACGTCGATTTTATAATTTGTAAATTATAATTTATATTTGTTATTAATATGATCTCTAATTAAGTAATATTATATTTAAATAAAATTTAAGCTATATATTTAGATAAATATTAAATATAATTTAATATATTTCATTAACGATAGTCAAAATTCAAATCATTATACACATAATAGATATTGACACATTATAGAAATTGTGAAAATCACAAAATTCACATTTGTGGACCCTAGTTAACAACAACTAAAGATATCAAGACACATTATTATTGTAATTTTGTACCTCTATATTACGGTAATTTGATAACTTGTGAATATTACTTATATTCACTACTAATATATCCTCTAATTAAATAGTTTTAATTAATTATGCTATTTTAATAGATTTAAACTATATTTAAATAATTTATAAGTCTAATTTGAAAATATTTCAATAATGATAATCAAAATTCAAAATATTTTAGACATGATAAATATTGACACATCATAAAAATCATATTTTCATATTCGTTGAACCTAGTTAATGTTTTAAGAAAAACACTTTTGTGATAAACTTTAGAATGAAATAATTTTTATATAATTAATAAATAAATAAATTTCTGTGATAAATTCAAAATTTAGTTAACCACTAATGCCTTTATCCAAAAATATTTTAAAGAATTATGATCAATATATAATAATATTAGTTTTAAATTTCGATAAAAAAAGAAAGACTAAAGAGAAATTGAGGGAGAAGGACGAAAAGGGAGGGTGTGATTAGATAGAAGGTGAAATTAAGGTGGGTCTCCCATTTTAAAGTTAAATAAATATTCCTCTTTCATATTTGATGATAGTCATAATTTATTCAATATAAATTTTTGTTATATTTAACTTCTTGAATTTAGAAAATAGTAAAGATTTTTTTTCTTTTCTAAAGGAAAAGGTTAGTATAGTCTTTATACATTTATGACCATTTTTGGGCCAAAAAATTATGGCAAAAAATACGTATTCTAATTAAATAATTTTATTAATTATTATATTTAAATAATTTTTTAATTTTGTAAGTCTAATTTCAAAATATTTCAATATTGATAATCAAAATTCAAAATACTTTAAATATAATAAAACTGACACATTATAAAAATTATATTGTTCATATTTATCAACCCTAGCCAATGTTTTAAAAAAATGTGATAAACTTTAGAGTTGAATGACTTTTATATAATAATAAATTTATTATTGTGATAAGTTCAAAATTAGTTAATCATAAATGAACTTTTTCTAAAAATATTTTAAAGGATTATGATCAATATATTAATAATCGTTGGTGAACTTTTCTAAAAAATATTTTAAATAATGTTGATCAATTTAGTAATAAAACTAGTTTTAAATTTTGCTTTTAAAAAAAAAGACTAAATTGAAGATTGAGGGAGAAGGATGAAAATGCAATGGATGAAGTTAGGTGGGTTCCACATAGTAAAGTTAATTTAATTTTCTTTCATATTTAATGATAGTAATAACTTATCCCCAATAAATTTTAGTTGTATTTAATATTAAAAATTTACTTTTTTTTTATTTAAGTAAAAGGTTAATATGGTCTTTGTACATTTATGGCCATTTTATGACCAAAAAATTATGGCCATAAAATGTACAAAGACCATATTAATTTGACCTAAATTTGATCATAAATATAAAAAGAAGAAAGTGCTAAATGACCATAATAATTTGACCTAAATTTGATCATAAATATAAAAAGTCCATAATATCCATGCATTAAATTTTGCATTGTTTTCTCAAAACTTTTCCCTCCAAATTAAAACTAACCTTTTCGTATTCCCAAACTCATTGAATTACTAAAATAAAAATTCTTTGGCAATTAAGAAAGAAAAAAGGTGTATCTCTTTTATATTTTATATTTTATATTGAGACGAATGAAAAATCTTTGACAGTTCTTGTTTAATTTTTTTTACACAATTTAATTTTTTAAAATTATAATTTAGTTGATTAAAAAAAGTTTATGCTCTTTAGTGAAAAACACTTTTGTTACTTCGCTTATACAAATTAATATTATTTTTCATTACTATCCGATACAAATTATGCTCTGAATATATACATAACCCCTCCACCCAATTATGTTAAGAACATATGAATAAGTACCTCTAAAAAAATATTTTTTCGCTTAAAATAACTTTCATATTGAAGGAGACAATTGAACTTCACGTTAATAATAACTATAAAAGAATATTTTACTTACTTGAAATTGTACTTATTTACTTAGAAATACAAATTAGAATAGTAATCAAGCGTGGATTCCAAAATTTATAATTATATTTTAAAAAAAAGTAATTGATTAAATAAAATCATATCCATATTATCAATGCTTAGTGTATTGTATATTCAATAATGTTTTTCAAGAAAAAATACAATGTAATTTTTGAGATTAGATATTTTGAATAAAAAATTGACCGATAATGGGACGTTTATAACTATACCTAGAGAAACCAACTAAATTTTTTTTATGTTATATTGTTCCAAACAAGAATGTTATATCACCATTTTAACTACGGCTAAAAACTTTCAGTTCTTTCGAGAGAAAAAACATCTTTTCCCTTCCGAACTTGTTCTCCAAAATCACTTTAGTACTTAAACTTAACTTTCATTTATTTACCTCCCTTAACAACTTTCAAGTGAATTAAATTCACCCCTATAATTGACGTGGCAAAAAAAGAAAAGAAAAGGCCGAGTGATTTTTTTTTTAAAAGGGTCATTTTATTGCTATTATTATTTAAAAAGGGCCACTTTATTGTTGAAATTAAAAGAAAATCAAAGGGCATGTCTTCTTCGTGAAGGCATTTTCATCTTCTTCATCACTCCCCTTCCTCATCCCCACCCCCACCCCCACCCCCAACCCACCCCCAACACTCCATTTCTTCATCTTCTTCATACCTCCATCCCGTTTCTTCGTAATCTCCTTCCTATCAAGTCCTAACTGATTCAAAATTTCATTTTTCGACAATCAAAAAGGCTTCAAAATTGATGAACAAGTTTGGTTCTTGGCCAAGAATTTCATGTCATGCGAATATCATCTATGCCATTTTTGAATTTGGGACTGTTTATGCCATTTCTGTAGACATTTTGAGTAGAAGATTGGAAATTTGGGAGTTTTGGGAATTTGTGTTTGGTTAATGTGAATGAATTTGAATTTGAGATTTTGTGTATTGATGTGTTTTTGTGATCATATACTTGTATTTAGTCCATTGTTGAATTTGCTCAAGTTAATTTTTTATTTGATAAAGAAAAAAAATCACCGAAAAACTTGCAACATGGTTCACCGGAACAGTGAATTCCGGTGATGGATGAAGTATTTTGAATGTTGTTTCTGGTGTTCACGGATGAAATCAAGGGATGTGGGGATCGATTTTGAGTGAATGGACAAAATAAAGATTATTGTTATTGTTCTTGTTCATCAATTTTTTTTACAAAAATTCAATCTTTTTAGTGTTTCTTGAATTGGGTTGTACTTAAATTTACATAGTTTATACATTTTAATATATATTTTACCTTTTTTCAAGAATCTTTATGAAATTCTTTAGTGTAATTTTTGGTGGTGACAGCCGCCGTGATGGTGCCAGCGGTGGTGGTTGTCGGAAGTTGCCAGCAGAGGTGCAGAGTTCGGAGAGGATTGGTGGAAAAGTGGAAGTGAAGGAAGTTAGAGCTAGGTCCATTCATGACCCCTCCTCCAATTTCTTGTTCATGGTTTCCCTCCTGTGTATATTTCCCTCCTGTATATATGAAAGGGAGGGGGGAGGGTGTTGTATTTTTTTATTTAAAATATTTAAATATATTTATTTTTATTTTATATATATTTAAAAAATATTTTGCTTGCGTGGCATTGACGTGACGCTGATGTGTGGGCGAGTGTAACACACTCTCCGGTGTGAGAGTGATATTCAGTTTTGAAGGGTGAAATTAATACATTTTAAAGATGTTAAGGGGGGTAAACAATCAGAAGTTTAGTTTAAGTGCTAAAGTGAGTTTTAAGGACAAGTTCGAAGGAGAAAAGATATCTTTTCTCTTCTATCGACAATACTAGTTAAGAGGATGTTTTTAAAAAAAATATAAAAAACACTCCGTATTTAATTATCAGTAAATATTCAAACATAGATATATTTTATTTTGAATACTATTTTAAATAACGTCATTTTTAATGTATGTAAAATAAAGTATTATACAAACTTAGGATCTATATTTTTAAACATTATTCTTCATTTAATATAGTATTGAAGAAGAAAATTAAACTACAAGTTTGGTAATAGTATATATAAATATTTTTTCTAATTAAAAATTATACTACTATTTACTTAGTAATACACAATTTGATAAATTAGATGTCAAAGCATTTAGTGTTTTGACTAACGTTGTTGAAATATTTTAAAATTATATTAAAATATTATTTAATTGTGTAATTTGAATTTATTTAAACATAATAACTAATAGAAGAGAAATATAAGTAATGATTTTCAAGTTATCAACTCGGCGTAACATTAAGGGTGCAAGACTATAGCATTAATATGTAACTCTCTTGCGTTGTTGTTAATTAGGTCGACACTTATGGACTATGTGAATTTTGTGATTTTTATAATGTGTCGATATCTATCATGTCTAAAGTATTTTGAATTTTGACTAATGAAATATTCTCAAATATATAAAAAATTATATAAGATTGTAGAATAAATTTATTTTTAAATAATAATTAATAAAATTACTTAATTAGAGGTCATATTAATAACAAATAAAAGTAGTGATTTTGCAAGTTATTACATCAACGTAACATAGGGACATAAAACTACAACATTAATGCGTGACTCGCTTAGATGGATGTTAACTATGTTTGATGCTTGAGAATTCTATGATTTTAAGTATTTTTTAATGTATCATTGTTTACTATAGCTAAAGTGTTGAATTTTGACTATTATTGTTTAAATATTTTATACTTAAAAAATTATTTAAATATAATATTTAATAAAAAAATACTCAATTAAAGGTCAGATTAATAACAAATATAAGTAATGATTCGTAAATTATCAGATCGGAGTAGACCACAAGTTACAACATTGCATGACTCTCTTGAATTGTCGTTAACTAAGGTTGATACCTATGAACTATATAATTTTTATATTCTCTATAATGTGATTGCTTTATCATATCGATAGTATTTTAAGTTTTGAATATTGTTATTGAAATAATTTTTCAAATTATATTTAAAAATTTATTTAAATATATGAGATTTACTTAAACATAATGATTAATGAAATTGCTTAATTAAGGTCATTAATAACAAAAAAATTTAAGCAAAGCAATTTTTGACAAGTCTTGCATACGAGTTTTCCTATGCATATAACATAATTAATGAATAAATTATTAAATTTGGAAAGGGAGGGGTAGAAAAGTCCAAAAAGAAACCAGTTCATGGTATGAATGTTCAATGGCATCACATTATGGGGGGAATATTAAATTTTAAAAGAAACCAGTTCATGGTGTGAATATTGAATTTATAATAGAATTTTTTTAATTATTATGTAAACTTCATTCAATTATAAAATTTATTGTTCAATTTGTACTATTATTATTTTTTTAATTTATTTTACTTAAAAGTCATTCAAGTTAAAAAATTTGTAACATAAAAGAATTTTTTCTTAATTTTTTGTTATTTAAAAGTCGTTCAACTTTGATCAAGTTAACTAAAAAGTAAATTTCATCTGAATTTTGATATATCATATCAAAAATATGATAGTGGTCCAAAGTAAATTAATTACATTAGGTATGATATTAGAAACATTTCTAATGTTTTACTTCGTAACACATAACTTGTTGGGGCATACAATAGTATACTTACTTTTCTTAATTTAATTTCTTTATAATAATTTTAATTTAATACTATTAATATTAAAGAAAATATGATTTGACAATTTTTCGCACTAATATATGTATTTGTAAGCTAAATTTTGTAAACATCTTTTGAGAAAAATAAATAAAATAATTTTTGTGTACTAAATTTTAAAGCTAGGATACTTTTATGTCACAAAATTAAAAAAAAATAGTATATTAATTTTTTAATTAAATGACTTTTATATTAAAAACAATTGAAATCATTTTTTTATGTGATAAACTCAATGCTAGGTGATTGTCCATAAATTTTACCTATCTTCGATTTCAGTTATTCAATTTTCAGTTCTTGTAATTTTGACCTACAACATACCTAGTGTAGTTTCACAATTTTCACATATCTCAAGTATTTTTTTAAAAAATTTGAAAATAAAAAAAAAATTAATTACTCATAAAAAATATTGGTTCAGTTTCATAATAATTTTAAAAAAGAAGAGATAGAAAGAGTAAAAGTGGTAGAGAAAAATTATATACATGAATCTATAATTGTTTGACATGTGAAATTTACTCTTATCCTTTTGTCAGTAAAAGGATGTTTCTTGCACAACTATAACTTGGCATGTCTCTGACATGATAAACTTACTGCAATAATACTAGCTTTTTAGGTACAATAACACTACTAGAAATTAATATTTTTCCGAAAGCTGTTGTAGTCGGAATGTAGTCAAAAAATAAGGTATTTTCGACTACCTTCCGACTGTTTCATGGTAGTTAGAATATAGCTTGTCGAAAAAATATTTTCGACTACAGTGATCGAAAATTTTCGACTATAGTGGTCGGAAGATTAATAAACTAATTATTTAATAATTATAAGTTTTCCGACTACTGTAGTCGAAAAATTAATAAATAATTATTTAATAATTATAAATATTTCAACTACCGTAGTCGAAATTTTAATAAATAATAATCTAATAATTATAATTATTCCGACTACCGTAGTCGAAATTTTAATACGTAATTATTTAATAATTATAATTATTCTGACTATTGTAGTCGAAAATTTATTTTGTTTCACCAGCTCTGCTGCTCTTTCATTAGCTTATACTAAGCTCATATTACAAACAACATACCTCATGTATCTTTCACATACACAACAAAAATTTAAAATTCAACCACTTTGAAACATCCAAAATAATTTTTGAGTCAAATAGTTTAAACATCATAAAATCTTATAACGTCACAATAAAAAACAAACATCGAGTCAAAAATTTCAAACATCCCAGGAGAACTTTAAGTCTAAAAGTCACAACCAAAAACAAGAACTACTATAATCTAATCAAAATCACGTTCACTCTCTTCCTCATCATAAAAAACTTGAGGCATGTGCTTCTTGACCAACTTCTCAAATCTAGCAAACTTAGCATCATTAGCGGCACACTGTTGTGTCAAAATCTGCAATTTGCTTTCTCATCGCTTCCATTTCTTCCATAGTTTGCAAAGTAGAAGAGGAATTGGGAAACAACGAAGGACTATTCCAGGATTTGAGAACCCCACACCCATAAATTCTACCTTTCTTTGGACCACCTACCACAGCTATCCACATGTTAGTCATACCTGCAGATGATGGTTGGACCATGGTACCATCCTATGAAGTAGGTTGGGTTTAATGCCAATCTTCTATGCTTTTTTGAAATCCTTCCTGAAAGAAAAAATCATTTGTCAGTATGTAAACAAGCTAAGTTGAGTAATAAATAAAATAATATATGTAAAAGTTATTATCTTACATATGTATCTTTAGAACGTGTTTCGACCCAATCTTCTCTTGTACCGTCCTTTTTCTTTCTATGCATCTCTTCAAAGACCTAAAAAAAAGTTGTCTCTTTGTGTAATAACCCAGACCTTTTAATGAGGGGTAAAGGAGTAATTTGGCCATATATTTATTTTTAATTAAGAGGATTTACAAGAGTGGGTGCTACCCACTCCCTTATTTTAGTTTCACGCTTAAAAGAAAGAAACGAAAGAAGAGTATATTATTAGGGTAGTTGATCTCTTCACTATTGGGAGAAAAGAAAAGTTGAGTGCGTTGGGTTATTTTGGGTGGCTTACATATTACGGTTGCTGCTGTTTGGAGTGATTTTAACCTTCAGGTAATGGTCTCACAAATTCATTATGGTGGTATACCCACGTATTATGTCGAATCTGTATAATAACAGGTGATAATTTCTTTCTACTAATCAGTTGATCATTCAAAATTGGAGATGCCATGAATAATTATCTACTACTAAAGTGAGGGAATTAAATTTGTTAATATTGAATAGGTACCGGAAAAAGAAGAGAAAAAAAAAAAGAAAATAAAGAAGCAGAGGCAATATGCAATGCATGTATGCGTAGTGAATTGCTGTTTGAGTTGTTATTGACTAATAGTGATTAATTAATCACTATATTGTTTAAATTAATCACTATATTGTTTAAGGGTGAATTTTATTGGTCAAATATGTAGGAATTTCTTAGCATGTATAAGCCTCACAACTGTTGCTGGAATTGTCCCTTTTGTTTCTATTTTGTTTGTTTGGTTCAATGCCGAAAACATAGTGTCCCTTTTGGCTTTATGAAGGGTTATCATTGAGTGGCTGGGATGCAATAATGTGGAGCTATGACCTGTTTTGGCGGCCTCCTTTGATAAATTATTCTTAAATTCATGGGTTAAGATGTGAGATATTAAGATTTAGTCTAAGCTTAAAAGTTAGGAATATGGAGACTTGGTCCCGAATAAAATAATTGATATTTTTAGTTAATATTTTGTTTAGATTGATCCTATTGGTCGTTGTTGGTTGATGTTCTACACATTGCAAAATTGGGAAAGTTGTTATGAGCGAGGTAAGTGAAACTTTAAGCTTTGATGCTGCTTTTCAAATCTGATTTATAAAAATTATATTTTTTTGCCTAGTTCATGTGTTGGGACAAGCATGAATTTGGTAGAATTGGTGGTATTTGACTGGCTATGGATAGATAATTTGTGAGGTATTGTGAGAATTACTCAGTGGTGATATGTGAGGTGATGTTGGGGCGTTGAATATATTTTCTTCATTGTCGTTATAGACTCTAGGGACATACATAGCTGCCGTAATATGTTATGAGCATTATTTATGCTGCCATAATATGTTAGGGGATTGTACATGCAGTCGTAGTAGACTTTTGGGGCATTATATATGCTGCCGTGGACTTGTCGAGGTGCTAGGTTGATCACCTTCACTGTCATTTATGACAAGCCGTAAGAGTTGATTAAGTTGAGTTACAAAGTGGTTTTTGAACTTTCGTTTGCATCTGGTTGAGCATTACCTTATAAGAGACACCGTGCACATATAATTTATGTATTTTAATTGTGCCTTGTATTTTCTACATTTGTTCCAGGGGTATTAAAGTAGCAGGTCGAGGATCTTACTGGGTTATATTTACATATAGTCCACTCCTTACATATCTGCAGATACGGTTGCGGAGAGAGAGACTTGTGGCTGACGGTCTTTACTTGTGGATTCTGTCACTGAGGTGAACCTTTGCATTATTCGTGGAGGATGTCATCCAACTTCGATCATTTTTAGATTATATTTATTTTCGTTGGGTTTGCATGCCCGAAGCTGAGCTCATGTAACTTGTTTAGATGCTCCATATTCTAGTGTGGGGTTTGAGGTAGAGATTTGTTATCTAAACTACCGTTGTTTTCGAAAACCGACATGTGATATCTTGTTGGATGATTACTTTGCAGTAATGGTTATTTCATGTATTTGGAATTGCTTATGTTTTTATCTCAGTGTCTATAGACATTGTGAATGTTTGGGGGAATTGGTTCTCCCGAAAAGTGGTGTTAGCGGGAGTCAGTCACGCCTAGGGGTGAATTTGGGTCGTGACAAAGTTGGTATCAAAGCCTAGGCTTTAGGTCTTGGGTCATGGAGCGTGTTTAGTAGATTCTTGTTCGTAGGTATGTAGGCGCCCATACTTATGAACTTGAGGCTATGAAACATTTAGGAAGTTTCCATTTTTTTTTATTCTGTGTTCGTGCTTTGAGTTGAATTTAGTCTAACCTTTAAATATTATTTCACAGATGGTTAAGAGACGTGGTTCTTCCTCCGCTAGTCGATCTAATGCACCTGCTGGACGTGGTGCTGGATAGGATCCTACCCGTAGTGGTGGTCGAGTTGAGTCTCATCCGACCAGGCCTCGAACTAGGGCACAGACTAATCGTCAACATGGAGTTAGGAGTGAGGGTCAGCCCCAAGTTGTGGTTCATGAGTGAGTATAGGACCAGGTTGATCATGATACTCCAGCTGCAACACCTGTTGCTGTACCTACTATTACATTGCCTGCCGACATTATGGTCAGAATGTTGAATGTATTGGAGGCATTGGTGTCCAATCAGGGTAGAACTCCAGCTCCTCAGGGTACATCACAGAAGCCGACACAAGTTTAGTTGGATGTTGCAACCTCTCAGGAACCTCCACTAGTTGATAATTCGATTGTAGCTGTAGGACAACCCAAGGATCTTAAAAACTTCATGGATCTTAAGCCACCGGAGTTTGATGCTACACCATCTTCTGTTGGGCCTCAAAAGATTTTAGATCGCTGCGAGCAGATACTGACTACTTGGGACTGAAGGAGACTCGTGATGTAGAATTTACCACTTTTCTATTCTCAGGGTTTCCTGAGGCATGGTGGACTTTTGTTTTGAGGGGCAGACAAGCAGGGCTACCACCGATCACTTGGTCAGAGTTTTCAGCTATGTTCTTGGACAGATTTATTCCCTTGAGCAAACAAGATGACATGAGACGCCAGTTTTATGAGTTACGATAGGGATCCATGATAGTCACTGAGTACAAAGCTAAATTTATTGAGTTTTCCAGGTATGTCCCATCTTTAGTTGCAGATAAGAGGGAGAAAGTAAGATGATTTATGGATGGACTTGAGGCTCGTTATCATGGTCCAGTGATACGCGATGTGCATAATGGGTCCTATTCTGAGGTGTTTGACATTGCTCTCCATTCTGCGTCCTATTATGAGATGGAAAAGATTAATCAAGAAAATAAGAAGGCATGTAACTCAGGTGAGTTTGGTGGTGCTCCGTCTGGGAGCAAGAGTGGGTTTGATCGTGGGCAGTCTAGGCCTACGCAGTCAGAGTCAGTGGGCCAATCTTCAAGGAATAGTTATCTAGCTAGACAGGGTCAGCAGCAGCAGACACAGAGGAAGGGTAATTGTTTCTTTTAGTCCAGGAAGCGTTTGAAATGTTCCAATTGTGGCAGGAATCATACTAGATGTTGTTTTAGAGTTGGCGGTCCTTGTTACACTTGTGGTGATAGAGGGCACACTGTTAAGTTTTGTCCTAAGAGAGATTCTGGGTCTAGTCAAGCTACTCCTCAGGTACAGAGAGGTGTTGCAGGTACTTATGCTCACACTCAGCCAGCTAGGATCGCTCTACAGGGTACTCGTGGACAGGGTTAACAGGGTGCTCAGGGTTCTCAAATAGCAGGTGGACCACCGAGATTTTTTGCTATGGCTAGACAGGACATTGAGGCATCTAAGGCAGTAGTCACAGGTATTATCACTGTAAATTCTCACGAGGCATATTCTCTTATTGATCCTGGTTCTACATACTCGTGTGTGTCTCCATCTTTTACTTTATTCTTAGAAAGAAGATTGAGACTCGTGTTGTGCCATATATTGTTATGACCCTGGTGGGGAATACCTTAGTAGTGGATAGAGTTTATAGAGATTGTGTGATATCTGTTCAGGGTAAGGACACCATAGTTGATCTATTTGTGTTGCCAATGACTGACTTTGATGTGATTATGGGTATGGATTGGTTGGCGTCATGTTACGTTTTGATATTCTTGGAGAAATACCTTTTGTGTGGAAAGGTATGACTCCTGTGACTCAGGGAAAGATAATATCTTATGTTAAAAAACGCCAAATGATTAATCATGGGTGCTTGGGTTTCATTGCTACTGTTCATGACACTCGAGCAGAAGATATTGCAGTTGACAGTGTTCCCACTGTTCAAGAATTTGTTGATGTATTTCCAGATGATTTGTCCGGGCTACCTCCGATGAGAGAAATTGAGTTCAGCATTGACTTAGTGTCAGGGACTCAACCTATCTCTATTCTACCTTACCGTATGGCTCCTGCTGAGTTGAGAGAATTGAAAGTTCAACTCCAGGAGTTACTTAATAAGGGATTCATCAGGCCTAGTGTGTCACCTTGGGGTCCACCTGTGCTATTTGTGAAAGATGGCATGATGAGAATGTGCATTGATTACAGGCAGTTGAGTAAGGCAACAGTCAAGAATAAATATCCTTTGCCTCGTATTGATGATCTATTCGATCAGTTGCAGGGTGCTACTCACATTTCTAAAATTGACTTGAGATCAGGTTACCATCAGCTGAGAATCAAGGCTGAAGATATCACTAAGACAGCTTTTCGAACCAGGTATGGGCATTTTGATTTTTAAGTGATGTATTTTGGAGTGACTAATGCACCTGCATCATTTATGGACCTCATGAACAGGGTATTCAAGCCATACTTAGATCATTTTGTGATTGTGTTCATTGACGACATTTTGGTATGCTCTCGAAGTGAGGCAGAACATGGACAACACTTAAGAGTTGAGCTGCAGACTCTTAGAGAACACAAGCTTTATGCCAAGTTATCAAAGTGTGAGTTTTGGTTGGGCACGGTTTCATTTTTGGGGCATGTGGTGTCAAGAGATGGGATTCATATTGAACCAAAGAAGATTGAAGCAGTTCGAGATTGGCCTCAGCCTAGTACTGTTACGAAGATACGTAGCCTCTTGGGGCTAACTAATTATTATAGGAGGTTTGTTGAGGGCTTCTCGAAGGTTGATTCTCTATTGACGCGCTTAACTCAAAAGGGTGTGGTTTTTCAATGGTCAGATGAATATGAAGAAAGTTTTTAGAAATTAAAAATGGCATTGATTTCGACTCTGATTTTGACCTTACCTACCGCTGAGGGTGGTTTCACTATTTTCTGTAACACGTCTCGTATTGGATTGTGTTGTGTTCTAATGCAGAATGGTAAAGTGGTGGCATATGCTTCGCAACAGCTAAAGGTCCATGAGAAGAATTATCCGACTCACGACTTGGAATTGGCCGCAGTTGTATTTGTACTCAAGATCTGGCGTCATTATCTTTATGGTGAGCCATGTAAAATCTATACTGATCACAAGAGTCTACAATACTTATTTAAGCAAAGAGATCTGAATCTGAGACAACGACGGTGGTTAGAGTTACTTAAAGATTATGATCTCACTATCTTGTATCACCCTGGGAAGGCTAATGTAGCAGCAGACATTTTGAGTAAGAAGTGTATGGGCAGCTTGGCCCGATTTGCTATCGAAAGGTGACTTATGGTTATGGATATTCAGTTTTTAGCTAATCAAGAAGATCGAATTGATCACACAGTGCCTGGAAAGTTACTTGCAGTTATGGTGGTTCAGTCGTCCTTAGCTGGGCAAGTTTAGACTCACTAATATGATGATCCCTACCTTGTTGGGTTTCGAGATCGAGTACAGAATGGTGGTGTTAAGTCTTTTACTATCGATGGTGAAGGTGTGCTACGTCGTCATGGAAGATTGTATGTTCCCATTGTGGGAGATGTGAAACAGTTAATTCTTGATGAGGCTCATAGCTCGCGTTACTCTATCCATCCTGGTGCTACAAAAATGTATCAAGACTTGCGCGGATTGTACTGGTGGAAAGGTATGAAGGTTGATATTTTGAAGCATGTAACTAGTTGTTTAAATTGTCAGCAGATCAAGTATGAACATAAAAAACCTGGTGGAACGATGCAAAAGTTGAGTATTCCAGAGTGGAAAGGGGAAAGGATTACTGTGGATTTCGTTATTGGGTTGCCAAATACTTTCAGGAAGCACGACTCAATTTGGGTGATAGTGGATAGACTTACAAAATTGGCCCATTTCATACCAGTTCGAGTTACTTATAGCGCGAAGCAGTTAGTGGAAATTTACCTTCGGGAGATAGTTCGGCTTCATGGTGTTCCTATCTCAATCATTTCTAATCGAGGTACACAGTTCACTGCTGAGTTTTGGATATCTTTCAGAAATCATTGGGTTCACAAGTTGAGTTAAGTACAACTTATCATCCACAGACCGACGGGCAGTCTGAGCGAGTTATTCAGATCTTGGAGG
The DNA here is from genome assembly GCA_030864215.1 of Capsicum pubescens. Lineage (NCBI taxonomy): Eukaryota > Viridiplantae > Streptophyta > Magnoliopsida > Solanales > Solanaceae > Capsicum > Capsicum pubescens. The sequence goes on from CM061543.1 coordinate 105,264,802, forward strand.
ACATGCTTAGAGCTTGCGCTATTGACTTTGGTGGCCATTGGGATGACCAGCTGCCTTTATCAGAGTTTGCTTATAATAATAACTACCAGTCGAGCATCCAAATGGCACCATATAAGGCTCTATATGGTTGCAAGTATCGTTCACCAGTTGGCTGGTTTGAGCCCGGCGAAGCACAGTTATTAGGTCCAGATTTAGTTCAGCAAGCATTAGAGAAGGTTGCAGTGATACGGGACCAACTTAAGACATCACAAAATAGTTAGAAGTCCTATGCAGATAAGAGGGTTCGTGATTTGGAGTTTGAAAAAAAAGGGAGAAAGTTTTTTTGAAAGTTTCTCCCATGAAAGGAGTTATGAGATTTGGTCGGAAAGGTAAGCTGAGTCCTAGATACATTGGTCCTTATAAGATTTTGGACCGAATTGGATTGGTGGTATATAGGCTTGCTTTAACTCCGAGATTGTCTTCAGTTCATCCTGCGTTTCACGTGTTGATTCTTAGACGATATGTTCGTGATGATAGTCATAAGATCCAACTAGAGGATGTAGTGCTCGATGAGATTCTGACTTATTAGGAAAGCCCGATAGCTGTTCTTGATAGGCAAGTGCGACAGTTAAGATAAAAAAAGATAGCTTCAGTCAAGGTATTATGGCGTAATCAACCAACCGAGGAGGCTACTTGGGAGTCTGAGGAAGAGATGCTAGTTAGATATCCTCACTTATTTGACACTTCAGGTATGATTTGATACCTGTTCGAGGACGAACGTTAATTTAAGTGGGGGAGAATGTAATAATCCAGTCCTTTTAATGAGGGGTAAAGGGATAATTTGACCATATATTTATTTTTAATTAAGAGGATTTAAAAGAGTGGGCCCTACCCACTTCCTTCTTTCAGTTTTACGATTAAAAGAAAGAAACAGAAAAAGAATGTATTATTCGGGTAATTGATCTCTTCATTATTGGGAGAAAAGAAAAGTTGAGTGCGTTGGGTTATTTTGGGTGGCTTACATATTACGGTTGCTGCTGTTTGGAGTGATTTTAAACTTCAGGTAATGGTTTCACGAATTCATTATGGTATACCCACGTATTTTGTCGAATTTGTATAATAAGAGGTGATAATTTCTTTCTACTAATCAGTTGATCATTCAAAATTGGGGATGCCATGAATAATTATCTACTACAGAAGTGAGGGAATTAAATTTGATAATATTAAATAGGTACAGGAAAAAGAAGAGAAAAAAAAAGAAAATAAAGAAGCAGGAGGCAATATGTAATGCATGTGGGCGTAGTTAATTACTGTTTGAGTTGTTATTGACTAATAGTGATTAATTAATCACTATATTGTTTAGGGGTGAATTTTATTGGTCAAATATGTTGGAATTTCTTAGCATGTATAAGCCTCACAACTGTTGCTGGAATTGTCCCTTTTGTTTCTATTTTGTTTGTTTGGTTCAATGCCGAAAACATAGTGTCCCTTTTGGCTTTATGACGGGTTATCATTGAGTAGTTGGGATGCAATAATGTGGAGCTATGACCTGTTTTGGTGGCCTCCTTTGTTAAATTATTCTTAAATTCATGGGTTAAGACGTGAGATATTAAAATTTAACTCTAAACTTAAAAGTTAGGGATATGGAAACTTGACCCCAAATAAAATAATTGATATTGTTATTTAATATTTTATTTAAATTGATCCTATTGATCGTTGTTGGTTGATGTTCTACACATTGCAAAGTTGGGGAAGTTGTTATTAGCGAGGTATGTGAGACTTTAAGCTTTGATGCTTGCTTTTCAAATCTGATTTATAATTTATTTATTTTTTTGCCTAGTTCATGTGTTGGGACAAGCATGAATTTGGTAGAATTGGTGGTATTTGACTGGCTATGGATAGATAATTTGTGAGGTGTTGTGAGAATTACTCAGTGGTGATGTGAGGTGATGTTGGAGTGTTGAATATATTTTCTTCATTGCCGTTATAGTCTCTAGGGACATACATAGCTGCCATAATATGTTAGGGGCATTATTTATGCTGCCGTAATATGTTAGGGGCTTTGATACGAGACAAACAAGGGAACACCAAAATTAGTCCAAAAAACAGTCCACAAAATGGAAGAAATCCGTGAACCCTTTTGGAGACCAAGTCTCGGCTTCCTAAGAACACAATAACAAAAAGATAACAAGGTGTTTATTACACCAAATCAGCGAACAAACAACTAGATTAACAACATAAGATGATGAACAAGAAGACACAAGATTCAGATTTAACAATAACAACAGGAACACAAGATTACAACACAAACACTAAACAAGATTACAAGAAGGTAAAATGATAGATAAATAGACCACATGAAGGTATAATTTTAAGAACCCAAGAATGGACACTCTTGGACCCTTAACACTACACACAAAAATAAATCTATCTCTTACGTGACACAAGATTGGATTCTACCTCTCTAGCATCAACGTTTCCAAGCAAACAACAACAAAAGAGAATCCATCCTATTGTTGTATCCTAGTTTCGGTGGTCACTATTTTCACTAGAGAGAGAGCTTGTTACAAGTCTTACAAGACTCCCAAATATCATCCAAAAACTAAACTAAAAACCCTACAATGTTCCTTCTATAGCTATAACAAAATATAAGTTAAAATGACCAAAAGGCCCTTCAAAGAGTGGGCACCCATCTAGTGTAATTTATGGGCTGATTTGGGCACATTTTGGGCCTCTGTTACACTTCAATTGCATATGCCAAGGCTCGGGTCCAACACGCACTCTCCTAAGTCCATATCCATGATTATTCCCGTATCAGGCTTGTACATGCTGCCGTAGTAGACTTTTGGGGCATTATATATGCTGTCGTGGACTTGTCGAGGTGCTAGGTTGATCACCTTCACTGCAATTTATGACAAGCCGTGAGAGTTGAGTTACAAAGTGGTTTCTGAACTTCCGTTTGCATCTAGTTGAGCATTACCTTATAAGAGACACTGTGTGCATATAATTTATGTATTTTAGTTGTGCCTTGTATTTTCTAATACTTGTTTCAGGGGTATTAAAGTAGCAGGTCGAGAATCTTACTGGGTTATATTTATATATAGCTCACTCCTTACTTACATATCTGCAGATACGATTACGGAGAGAGAGACTTGTGGCTGACGGTCTTTACTTGTGGATTCTGTGACTGAGGTGAACCTTTGCATTATTCGTGGAGGATGTCATCCAGCTTTAGTCATTTTTAGATTATATTTATTTTCGTTGGGTTTGCATGTCCGAAGCTGAACTCATGTAACTTGTTTAGATGCTCCATGGTCTAGTGTGGGGTTTGGGGCAGAGATTTATTATCTAAACTACCGTTGTTTTCGAAAATCGATATGCAATATCTTGTTGGATGATTACTTTGCGATAATGGTTATTTCATACATTTAGAGTTGCTTATGTTTTTATCTCAGTGTCTATAGACATTGTGAATGTTTGGGGAAATTGGTTCTTGAAAAGTGGTGTTAGCGGGAGCCAGTCACGCCTGGGGTTGAATTTGGGTCGTGTCACTTTGCCCCCATTTAAGAATTCTTGCAAAATTTTAGAAAAAAGATAAATAACTCTGATTTTAAATTCTCTAGTATAACCTAAAATTTTTAGTGGAATAATATCTTGTACATAAACTTATAGTCTCTCTTGTTAAACTTATATATAGTTGGTCTACTACTACCAACAGAACATGAAAAAGTATTGATAGACTATAGTAAGAGACAGGATAATTGGGTCTTCTTCAAGAATTTGTACATGTAGTATGGAGATATTGTTTAGTAAACACTGTTCCCAGACACCACTTGTGGGACTACATTGGGTTTGTTGTCATTGTAACTAGCTAGGCATACCAAATTCTTTAGTTAGTTTCTGGCTTTCAATGTAGCATTTGATTTATGTTGAAGTGTCCCTCTATGTCAACAAGCCACACTGCACTAATGTTGCTCTCTTTAAAGTACATATGTACTATTCATGGCAACAGTAACACTAGTTCTACACTACACACCCTCATGCAGAGTCTTATTTACAGCTACTTATTTTTCCCTCTCGAGATGTTCTCTAAATATTAGATTCAGAAAAATATGCAAATCTCGGAAGAATGCTAGTGAATATTTGGCAAGAAGAATTGAAGAATTACAGCTTCCTTGGCCAAAAAAAGACTCTCTTCCTATATATCAACTTTGTAAATCCACCAATTACTATGATTTTCACTACTACAACATTGTAAATCGGATGCTGTTGTACATACCAATTGCACTAATGCACAAAAGCCATGTAATCACAATCGGTGCAAATAGAAACCCTAGTCAATGCGACCCATAATGTTGGAGGAAAAATAAGAACACGAGTATGACACATGCAACTGGAACTTCTACATCTGCAGGATAGTAAACATTTCAGTACACTATTCATTAGTTCCACTGTTGTTGCTTCTTGTTTCAACAAAAAGATTTTTGGTACAATCTAGAAACTTGCTTCAATAAAAGTTCAACTCTTTTTATTTATGGTAATCTTTCTAAATCCCTGTCTAATCTGAAGTTGATAATTCTTTTTTGGTTAACTAGAAACATCACCAACAGTGGCATACTCATTTGATCGAGCGTATTAGAAAGTCTTTCTATCTTGCACAACTCTCAGTGGACTTCACTTGTAGAACTATACGAGATATGTTATTATTGTTGATACCTCGACCTATCTAGCACATCATTGGAATAATCTTCTTTAAAGAAAGATTGAAAAAACTGTTTCATTAAGCCACTTTCCTTCTCCATATTAGTAAACATAAAGTTGCAATTACTATATTGGTATAGATGAATTAACTACATTATTTGAGCATCATCAAAAGGGAAACTATGGATATCTCTGTCTTCTTTCAGTTTCAAGAATTTACATTAGTGGGGGCCATGGAATAATAAAGAATATGTAGAAAGAATTTAAAATATGAGTCAATAGAAGGATTTATGAGCTTTGAATTTCTAAATTTGGGCATGTTAGCTGAAGTACATACAGACAAGCAGTTAGAAGTATATGCACTCTCTGATTTTTTGTTTTTAAATATAAATTTTGCTACTTTTATCCGTGCCATCATTTCAGAAGACGAAACAAAATTCAACATCTATAAAAACTAAATAAGTTTGCCTCTGACTCCCATAATTTCGAAAGTTAACTGGAGAAGTTATTGAAACTCCAGACTAGTTAAGCAATTATCATACGAGATCCATTCTGTATCTAAACAACTAGGGTAATTAATGACAATGGTTTCAGATATTACCTATGATCAATTGACAAATAAACTATAAAAGGCAAGGAAACAGAACCCACGAGGGGTAGAACTGGTAATAGATAAGATCTGGCAGGTCTTATTCTATAACTCTGACTAGATGGAAATGAAAGCAATTACAGTTTCTTAAAGCTAAATAAAGCAGTACCGGTATACACTCACCACTGCCAAGCTCCACCCCATCATTTGTTTCAAATCCATCAGATTCTAGTGTTGACCTCTCTCAAACTGCTTACCTACTGCCTCTACTGATACTAATTTATCTCCGACTCTACAACCTTTAATTAAACGTACGGTCACTCATTCTTAAACAGTCTTGCTGAGGCCCAAGCTACCCATTTCCTTATCTACTATTGCACATTTTAGTGAGGTGCCTACTTGTTATTCATAAGCTGCCAAGGCCAATAACACATACAAAGGTTTTCAGATGTGGATTTTTTGAAAAGATTGGACACAAATTAATATACTTTATGACGCCTCAAACCATTTTTCTCTTTCAGGGAAGAAATAAGAACAAATAACCTCGTCTTCTAAAAAGATTCTCAATCTATTAAATGTCATGCTTACACAAGCAACAGAGTAACAAGTCTACGAAGCACTAAATTTTGTAGAAAACAACGGACCATACCTATGAAACTTGATGTAGCGGGTAAAACAGTGTCTTGTTTGAGTGTTTGTTGGGAACCAAAAATCAGCTGGAGCAGTCTTAAGTTCAATCTAAAGGGTACACAGAGGAAAATGAAAACATGAGTAAAAAGTGCCAAATATAATCTAAGAGAAGTAAATCCATTCGCGAAGTTAGAGAAAAGTTTTTAATTTCTTAAAAAGAGAGGTTATTTCCACTTATCTTTCATTTTTTGTTACAATTTGTTTTTACCTTTTATCAATATAATACTCGCTGACTATAACAAGAATGGTAAAGTTCTCTATATTCTAAAATTGAAGTTCTGAATACTAGGAATATGCAAAAATAGCTATTTACATTTTAGAACTTCAGTTAGAAACAGGTCTAGAACAGGCTGTATTAAGTAAACTTTTGAAGCAGAAATACAGCTCACGCCAAAAACCAAAATATTTATTCCAAACTGAAAATTTAATTGAGAAACTTCATGTAACAGGCGAATATATTCACATTATTTTGGAAAGGAATCAGATAAATAAAACCAAGCCAAAACTAAGAAAAAAACTCTTTACCATGATGCTTAAACATCATGTCCAATCATCATATTGTTAGCCTTCCCCCCTCTCCCCCTCCCCCTCCCCCCCAAATTAAGTTACCCCTTGGTGAACGGAAAGCATAGATATTGGGCGTAGTATACTTTTTTACCCAACTCCAAAATTCTCAGTGATGACTATATGATCCTATAGGCTATTAGTATGCAAGTATAAACGGTTCCTTTGTCTTCAAAAGTGAAAACCAACAGTACTTTTTGGTAACATCAGGTGATCAACCGTTTAAACAAAGTGACACTTAGCAACCTTGTCATAAGAAACACTGAGAGAAGCTTAAGCAGCCATTTCCACAAACAAGACTCACCAGAATATATTGAGTGAAAACCTTTGTATGTGTTATCGGCCTTAAGTGAATTGTTAACCTGAACATAAATTCGATTTAACTTATCACCATCTTAGTAAAAAAAGAAAAATACTTGAAGCGAGTACGCTACAAACTAACAATTTCTAGAATCCGTTTAAGATGGTGATAAGAGACCTCAAACCTCAATCTAAATTGCTTACTATTTCACATAAGTGCTAAAATTCTTCATTCTATAACCATTCAACTACTCTAGTTGAATCTAACACCTAAATCCTTTAACTAGCATCCTACAACAACAACATACCTAATGTATCCCACGAGTGGGTTATGGGCAGAGTAGTACGTATGTAGCCTCACCCCTACCTTTGTGGGATAGAGAGGCTCTTTAACTATGCAACCTAATCATGCAATATCTTTAACTTGTTCTCCTTGTTTAGGTTCTTGATTTGTCACGTCACGTGAAACTCCTCGGGAAAAAAAAGACTTACATACTTTACACCTTTCCAAACACCAATTTGCATATTTATCCACAGCCACAACCGAGAAACCAATAACCTCCACAAGCAACTTGTTAACTAAGAAAAAGAATCCCACAACAATACATATTTATACACACAGAGTCTAAATCATCTAAAAATCAACACAAAATTGTGGTTCTAAAGAAACAACTCATACCGGATAAAAATAAGCGATCTAAACTTTTGGTAACACCACTATATATATGATAAAAAAAACCGTTAATTTTTTTTATGTTTTGAACCCCTTAGTAAAATAGCTCCGCCACTAAATAAAAAAAATCACAAAGGAAATTGAAAGAGAAGTAATTTTAGCTCTTTCGTTAACCCCAAAAGAGAAATAATAAGTTATAGGGATTAAACTAAAAGCCAAAAATTCAATGAAATTAGACAAATATCATAGAAAATGAAACGAATTTACCTGACAAAAATGATTGTAAAGCTCGAACCAGCCTGCTACTTCAATGGGGAGGGAGCGATTGTAAAGCTCGCTGTTCTTAAAATTATTTCCTTTCTCTGTGAGCTAGAAATCTTCGGTCTTCCAATTTATCCCCTTCTCTCTTCCTTCATTTCAGTCCCAAAAGAAATTTCAAAAGTTATGAACAAAAAATTAAGATCATAAATTTGAAAAAAGAAGATAACATATAAGTAATTATGTAGAGCTCTGAACCGATTTTAAATCTGTTCAAACGAGGAAGAGAGATTGTAAAGCTGCACTCAATGGCTGTAAGCGATGGTAAACCGGCACTGCTGCTTCAATGGTTGTAAAGCTTTAAACCCTAATTTGGTTTAGATAGATAGAGAGAGGAGGCAGTAAAAGACTATCCGATAACTTATATATTAAATATAATGTTTCGACCATTACAATCGGGTACAAATTAAATATATTTAATTATTTAATATTTTTGACTATAGTAGTAGTAGGATACATTTAATATATTACAGCTTTTTTATAATGTATTTAGTAGCATATCTATTTAATTATTAAAATTTTTGATTATAGTAGTTGAAAATATAATTAATAATATATTTAATTAGTTATTAATTTTCTGTATAAGGATATGTTTATATATTTAGTTATTAGTATTTTTGACTATAGTGGTCGGAAATATATATTTAATAATTTATTTAAATAATTATTTAATTTTTGTATAAGGGTCTGATTATGTATTTAGTAATATATTTGTTTAATTATTTATATTTCCGACTATAGTGGTCGAAAATATATATTTAATAATTTATTTAAATAATTATTTAATTTTCGTATAAGGATCTAATTATATATTTAGTAATATATTTATTTAATTATTAATATTTTCGACTAAATTGGTCGAAAATATATATTTAATAATTTATTTAAATAATTATTTAATTTTTGCATAAGGGACTGATTATATATTTAGTAATATATTTATTTAATTATTTATATTTTCGACTACGGTAGTAGGAATATATATTTTCCGAAATTTACCGCCACATATTCTGACGGTTGTAGTCACAAATAGTTTCAGAAAAATATTTTATGAAAAATAAAAATAAAAGAATAAGTTTTCTGACTGAAGTAGTTAGAAATTTCCGACTAATTTTTTTCAGTCGGAACTTTCAGTCGGAAAATAGAGAATTTCTGATAGTGAAAGTAATAACCTACTATAGCAGGTCACTACTACCGGATGGTGTATAAATTTATACACTGACAATGTATATAATTTAAACTCATTATAGCACATATGATTAATTCGTTTGTGCTATTGAGGTTGTGTTTGAGGCTGTAATATGCTTCCTTGACGCGCCAACACTATAAAGTACTGTGAATTTTGAATTTTTATTTTTATTTCTCATCCCAGGGGATAGAACAACAAACATTTCAAAGTGTTTTTACTTCTAATCATGCCAAAACACTAAGGTAAGTCAATCCACTATAATTATCTACAATCTTTAACCCCCAAAACCTTATATTTTTATAGATTTCATCGTATGATTCAACCCAAAACACCCTAAAAAGGAGCTTTTGGCTATTTCTCATTTGAAGGTACTGGTACATTCTAAATGTATGGATATTTTGAGAAATTGACATATGAATACAATCCAGTACACTTGTATAATGGTAACAAATAGCCCAACTCCCTTTTATTAGTCTAGACTAACAAGTTTAATACATTTGTCCTCTTTCTTCCCATCTCGCAGTTCGACACATCTCTCTCATCCTCAATAACATGCTTAAGTAGAAGAAAACGACAAAGACAAACCCCAATATTCATTATTGTAATATATGCAACTTAAAAATGTGAGTACAAGATTAAATACATTGCTTGAGTTTGGAAAAAAGACATGAAAACACATTAAAGATCATTGAATTACTTGATTTAATTATTTATTTATTTATTATGTACTTCTGATATGTTTCAATTGGGTATTTTAATCCTAAGGAGATTTAAGAAAAAAATATTTTGTGCCGTCACTGATAATAGTTGTGAGAGGCCTCTTTTTGTCTCACAAGTAGGTGGATCGAAAATATGTGGATCCAAAGAGTAAAGATTTGGATCCAACTATTTGTGAGACAAAAAGAAAGATAACAAAACTATTGTCAGTTGTCTGAGGTACAAAATAAAATTATTTGATCTTTAATATCAATTTTGAAGGTTTGGAGCTAATTTGAGACATATTCGAAATGATCTGAAATTGAAAATTCGAGGTTGAAGAAGATTCTATCCTAAATCTCCCATGCATATATCACCTAATGTATCAACATGTATTACCCTTTATGTCCACATGTCTCATATATATCATTTTTATCTATGTATAAACAATCTGTGTGATATATACATATCATAGTGACACATTCCAGGTACTCCAACATGTCAAAATTATCCTCAATCTTCCTTAGTATTTTCTTTATATAGCTTCGACTAGGTCTTTTCAACGAATCTTAATTTTGTTTGCTTAATTTTTTAAATTAAGGTCTCATATTCAAATTTGGATGCAATTGTAAGATTAATATTATGTCATTATTTAACTAATTAAGAGGATTTTTCTGATAATAGTGGTGAAATTGAGTGACGTTATAGATAATGGTACTATGAAGGATGGAAGGAAATAGTTCAGCTGATTATGCATGCTTAAATCATTTACTATTTATTAACAAATGTCGAATTTAGCTATTGTTGCCATTTTTTAGCACGTACCACTAAGCTTAATATTTATCTAAAATCCCATCGATAATTATTTGTATTGGTATATGTTAGGAGTAACTAGAATAAATGTTGATTAATAATTTTATAGAGAATTAAGAGGAATCTAATTCTAAACTTTTTTGGTAAGTAAAAATTTTATTTACCAATTAAGCTTTACAGAGCACTATCAAAACTTATTGCACTAGACATGGTCCTAGATTCAGAGTTACAGGTAGTAGTTAAGTTTCCCTTAGTTCCTTTGCGCGCCTTGGGAACATATAACCTCTACACATTATCTCCTTGACGATCAGTCTCAACACTATCTGGACTTCGATGCATTTGTCGGAATACTTTTACAGAGCAGTATCAAAACTTATTGCACTGGACATAGTCCTAGATTTAGAGTTACAGGTAGTAGTTAAGTTAAGTTCCCGCAGTTCCCTTGCGCGCCTTGGGAACATATGGCCTCTACACATTGCTTCCTTGATGATAAGTCTCAATACTATCTGGACTTCGATGCACTTGTCGGAATACTCTTACAGAGCAGTATCAAAACTTATTGCAGTGGACATAGTCCTAGATTTAGAGTTACAGATAGTAATTAAGTTAAGTTCCCGCAGTTTCCTTGCGTGCCTTGGGAACATATGACCTCTACATATTCCCTCCTTGACGATCAGTCTGAATACTATTTGGACTTCGATGCAATTGTCGGAATACTCTTCTATTTTGTTCCTGTCAGATGAAGTATACACTAGTTGCTATGGACACTGATGCAAGTTCAGAAAGTGCTAATTGCATGGAAGAATTTTAATTTGACATTGAAAGTTTGAAGCGTTTCAAAAGAGTGTAGAAATCAAAGAATTAATACAAGAAAATATTAACATTATTTTTAGGGTCTTTTTTGATCATTTATGATGCACATGTAATTAAAGACATTTACGTCTTTTTCTATCTCAGCTAATCCTAGCAATATAGATAGAATATGATGAATATTATTTTAGTTAAACAATATTTTTAGGTTAACTCTCTTGGTGAGGTTTATGAGTTGAATCCCTTTGTCTCCACATTGGATCTCTTGAACATCTTTTGATAAGATTATTCATGTATGAGTTCAATTCTTCTCTTCCTTGAATTCAATCATGTATTTATTTGCACAAATTAGGAAATTACAAATCTATATTTGTCTCTAATTTACTTCAATCGTGGGATTCTTTCTTTCTTTCTTCTCTATCTTCAATCTATTTCTTGATTATTCATTCAATTTTTTTAATCTTATATCTTGTTTTATATCAAGTGGTATCATATCAAGGCTAAGAATTGTTCCTACAATTCTTAATCCTTGGCTTGCATTATTTGAAAATTCATAAAAAAAAATATAGAAAATTTTGAAAAAAATCAGACTGAAAATTGGAGAAATTTTCAAGTGGGTGTTGTTGGGAATAGTTTAAAGTGCTTGATTGTCAAATTTGAGAGTATTTAAAGTTGATTTGGAGTTGATTCTGCCCCATTTTCTCTCATTTTTGCAGTTGAAATTTTTGCACTTTCTAGAGTGAAAAATTTGAGCCTCTGAGCTCTTTTGTGCAATTTTTACCCTCATCTTTTAGATCTAATTTTTTCAATCATGGGTAAACTATATTTAGGTTTCATTTTTGGGATCTAAGGATGAATTTATGGTCAATTTTGAGTTAAAAAACTGAGCATTTTTTCTTGGGCGAATTTTAATGAAAATTTGAAGTTTGAGTTGATTCCTTACTTCAAAAACTATTGGGTAATTCTTAAAAGTGCCCTATATTAATTGGGTAAACTTAATTTGAGTTGGATCTTGATAGATTTAATGAATGTTGTGTTTTAAGTTTGTTTTTGAGTGATCTTTCTTCCCAAACTCTAAATTTGAATTGTTTAATTTATGGGTAAATCATATAGTATGTTAATTTCTTTAGTTAGATTACATTCAGTATTAGTTCTACATGTGTTATCTAGTTATTTTTATGTTCGTATTTCATTTTGTGTCAATTTCTTTCGTGCTTTAATTTTCTCTTTTTAGTTTCATTGTGTGTTTAATTCATTCCTTGTCCGTTAACGTGTTTTGTCCTTATTTGTTATTGACATAAACTTTACTCTAAACCGATACTTGAAAGTTTACTTTGAGACTATTTAAGATTGTAGAACCGTGAAGACACTAAGAAATACTCTTGAGTGGTAAAAGGCTTGGGTGGTGAGATCATTCGAATATGGTCCTAAAAACCTACGACATTTGAATGTATACATGAGCATAGAGAAAATTGAGTGCCATCGTTTGAGTTATTCACGTGAGGGAGTGACTTGTGAGGTCCATTATTTTACTAACCAATTTTCTTATCCTAATTATGTATTATATAGGTTCAAGGAGTTACAATACAGGGTTGGATGTCAATGGAAAAAGGAGAATTTCATCTTATAATTCTACTTCTAGTAAGAATTATTGTGAAGTTTTTCATGATTATTATTGTAACACTGCGAGAATATCCCCTGGACGTCACACGTTACTTGAGACTACGAATAGCCACAATCTAATCCATGATATCTAACTGGCACATAACTCATAGGAAGGAAGACTAAGATATACACAACAGCCGAAAGAAACCAAGTTTAAAATCCCCCTTTTTAAATCTTTCAACTTAGAAATATCAATAAAAATCTCTTTAACTGAAATAAACATTGTCTGACAAGCCTATAATCTTATAACTGAAAAAAAGTCACTGGGACAGACTCCAGCTGACCCATAAAGGAAATAAAATAACTAAGCGACATCCATAAAATCTGAAACTCCAATAGACTTGGTCCTCGGACTATGAGGACTTACCAAATATCTAGATGTAGGAGATAACGCCCGCAATCAATCGTGCTGCAGGGGACAAACACCAGAACCAATAGTATAAGATAATGTAGCACATAGACATATATGTGGGTCAGTACTTCTGGAATGTACTGAATTGTAACACCCCAATTTTCTGAACCGGAATGCTACACGGTACTCATGACCCCGAAGGACCACAAGCTAACCCATGACTAATATCTGTACTTGTATACTGCATAATATATCATAAAATGCGGAAACATGAACATGAAAGGCCATAAGGTTCGAACTGAATAAACGTCTGATAACAAAATATCTGAAAAAGGTAATACAATACCAAAACAAGTCATAAATACTGAAAATAATAAGATCTGAATATCTAATTTTACATCTAGTCTGAAAGCCTCTAACTGAATTGAATAAGGAGTTGAAGGAAAATGTCTCCAACTAACTCCATCTAGCAACTGAATAGTAAATGTAGCAATAATCATATCGTCCTCGAATGAGAAGGACTCACTGCAAACTCTGAACACTGGAATGCTACTGCTGATCAGGAGCTCGTGCCTCTGAACCTATGGTGTAACATAAGAGAAAGCACCATAGCGCAAATGCATCAGTACGTCTGAATGTACTGAGTATACGAGTGAGGTAGGATAAATGCAAAGGGTTATATGCATGAACAATGCTAACTAATATGAACGTGAGAATACATACATGCATAAACAACTATAACTGAACTCGTGATGATGCTGACTACTGAGTCTGAATGCCGACGACATGACTTTACTGTTACTGAGGTACTGAATAGGTTATTGACTATTTCTGAAAGTTCAAATTATGAAGAGCTGGTTTGAATGACTGTGTCTAACAGTCCTGAAACTGAATACTGATAACGTGAGCTATGACAACTCATATAACTGATATAACTGTAATGATCGGACTAATCGATATAACCGATACTGAGCGACTGTATCTGATAATCTAAGTTCTGATGGAACTATCTGAGTTCCGTTCTACTTGGAGTAACTAAATCTGAGATCAGTCCTATCTAGCGGGTGATCATGAGTATACTGATAATAAGGATGATTTGACTTAGTTTGAGATCAGTCCTATCTAGCGGGTGATCTTTAAATCTAATGATTCTGATACTGATTAATCATAATTGAGATCAGTCCTAGCTAATGGGTGATCTTAAAGTCTATTTACAATGATAAGCATTGACTGTATCTAACAGTACTGAATCTGTACTACTAAGCTGAGTTGACTATGCCTGAAAGCCCTGATTCTGTAACTGAAACTGTGGGATGTGTTCATCTAACCGACATGCCCCAAGATAAGCTGACTGGGGTCCAAACTCTGACCTGACTGGAAGGGTGTCAGTACTGCGCCACCAGTAAAGACATCTGCTGTGGAGTCAGTCCTAATCTAGCGGGTGACTCCTGAGATCATTCCTATACATATAAATGTGCTAACGAGTGACCCCTGAGTATGTCAGTCCTATCTAACGGGTGACATCTCGTACCTACGCTGGCAACATAGTTATGGAACTTAGGGATTGCTTATAGGGATCTCAGTCCTATTTTAGCGGGTGAGCCCCCATCCCTAGGTTCGCTCGGTGCTGAATCCTACTTCCATCTGAAAGATACTGAACTGAATAACTGGGCTGAACTAAATAACTTAACTGAACTGATTTGCTGAACTGATACTGATTAACTGAATTGATACTAGTGGTATTATTTAGGGAAGCTAAAATTGAGTTTACTGGATTCCGATGACGGACGGAATATAATGAGTTCTGAGGACTGATTAAGAGTATTGAAGTTACTAAGATTTACTGTGATTACTGAGGTTACTGAGCACTGAGATTACTGAGAATACTGAACAATTGATATTACTGAGTTTTTCTGAGTCACATGACTGACTGATTTCTATAAATCATGGCTTGACTGAGAGTATCATGAAAACATGACATGACTCTAGCACACAACTATATTTTTTGGGTACAAGTACCCCCAGGACTCGATGGAAGGAAACTGACACACATGACTAATTTGATCATAAGAGTGGAGTCCATAATCCACAATATCATAAATAAGGGATTTCATACTAACCATTGTTCTCAACAATCTATTTTATGGAAGGGAATTACATACAACATGTATATACTTGCATAACTTTCAATATCATGCTCATTACATATTACAACCACAATTCATAATATCATTACTTGGGGAATTTCATGAAGTATATGGGTATTCTACATCTTGTACATGAGTGGGTTTTGCAAGTAAGCATAGTATAATTCCATAAGACTAGTTCATGAGTAATCCAACAGTGTTCACAAGATACATTATCAACATGGATGACATTGAATCATAGAGGCCTATTATGAATCCTTCAATTAGTCACAATTTATCTATAATGCATGATTTCTAGTCTCTTAGGTATTTTATCAAACACCTTACATGCACAACTTAGGCATAGGTGTAAATCATACAATTACTCATCATAAATAATCAAACTTACATGTTTTCAACTCATATGATGTCATAGATTCATAATAACACATAAAGATTCTATCTTGGCATCATTCAACATATAAACATGATCAACAATCCATTCATAACATGAAAACCATAATATATAGTTTTAGAAAAAAAAAGGGTTCTTGAACTTCATGGACGAAAGGAGTCCATGAATGAACACACGCATACCTTAGAAAGGAAACCTTGATGATTTGCTAGAGAGTTCTTGGATTGGGAAACTTAATTCTTGATTATCTTGGAAAAAGGCTTGAATCTTGCTTTTGAGAGATGAGTTTGATGGAAACCCTAATCTTGTGGTTGAGAGTGTAAGAGAGGGTTTTTGAGATGCTTAACTGAAGAAAAATGGGAAAAATTATGCCTATTTAGGGTCATAAGTCGTGGAAGGTGAAGGAAATGACCAAAATACCCTTGAAAAACCGCCCTTGAATTGCTGGAAAAATATACTTGACGCCATCCGTGACAGGCCGTCAGGTCCGTGATAGGACGTCACGAATGGTTGTCACAAAAGGGGTTCAAATTCTTGATTTTCTACCCAGGGCCGACGATGTCATCAGAAATGTCGTCAGAATGTGACGACGTTGTCAAAAAGGTCGTCAGAAACGTGATAGCCCGTCAGAAACGTCGTCACCGTTTTCCAACTTGACATGCTGGAATAAAATGGGGATAACTCTTTGCTCCGATATCGGATTTAGGCGAAATTGATATTGTTGGAAATCTAATTCAAAGATCTTTCATTTTATATATAGTAAACCACCCAGTTCTTCATATAAAACGAGTTATGGTCGATTGAAGTTGACCCAAGTTTTGACGCTCTCTAAAATTTGAACGATAGGAAAGCTTTCAACTTGTACTTGAGTTAGGGGACCTCTATGATCTAAATTCATGCTCAAATAGATTTTCACACTACATAATTTATTAACACACTAAATTTAAATAGGATTTGAGATTTTTGAAACATCCACGCATAGGAATGACGGATTTTCATTCTAGTCCAAAATGTGGGGTATTACATGAATATATGGGGTGAATGCACAAGTAAAACTAAAACTAAATAAACTTTCAAATCATGCATGCTAAGTGTAAAAGGACTCACCTTGGACATGAGTAAAGCTGAAAACTGAAGGATAATAAAACATAAATGATAAAGCATAATGTAAAGCTTAATGAGTCATCACACTTAGTTTCTAAAATCTTTACTTTTATTATTTCTTCTGGGAGATTCTTATAACCAACATAAATCATGTGAGCTATTATGGAGTCCAACGTGTTATCCACTTTGGGGAGAGGTGTCCTACCCTTGCCATCGGAATAGAGCCTTAACTTATGGTGATCACTAAACTTAACCCATATTGGGACTTAAACCTACGGTGGCTCATAGTTTTTGAAAATTAGGATACGCTCATCCACATTTCCTTCTTGGTGCTAAATACTACTCCCATATATATATATATATATATATATATGTATGTATGTATGTATGTATATGCTCATACTTAGGAAATTCACTTTAAAATAACAAATAGGGTTGTAATTAGAAACCATCTATGCATCTCTTACTTAAATCATATCCAATGAGTGAAATTATGGATTTCAAATCTTAAGTAAGATCATAAGATCAAAATTAAACTTTAACCAAGTTTTAAAACTTGTAAATTGAACTTATAAACTTAAACTTCTTGGAACTCAACAACTTGTACTTAATTCTTGAAATTCATGCATTATTCCAAGGAAACTTATAGCAAAATATTCTGCTCAGTACTTAAATTGAGACCTTTCATCAACTCATTAAAATCCAAGTCAAAATAATGAAAATCCAAGTCATAATCTTAACTCGTAGAGCTGATTTTCTTTCTGTTCCTTTTGATATAGGATCACACATCCACTATTTTACCTAATTGAGACATGCCTTTCAATTGATGACCAAGTTATTCTTATGATTCTCAAAATAATTGCCTTAATTTTCAAAGAAGACATCAGCTTGGTCACCAAATATCTCAGCACTCTACCTATTTTCTCAGATGCTTTTTCCTAACTTTGGCCCTTTGATTCAATGTTTCATGATAAAACTGAATTTTAAGATCTGGCTGAAAATTCTGCCAGCATGTCATATCACTAGTGTCATGCATTATTTTTACCAAGGTTAAATAAAACATAACTTATTGGACTCTAAAAGAATTGAATTTTTGTACAGAGTCGCCCCCTAAATTTTAAGAAAAATAAGGAAACCTTTTGAATTATTAACACGTGGGATTTATATTTCAGTCTGCAAAAAATTAATTGAGATTCTAGGTAAGAGTTCAAATTATCCTGAAGGGAAGGGGTTAGGCACCCTTCAGGATCCACAAATGTGGTACCCGGCTAGACTAAATTTATTAAAGAGGAGGAGGTATATTTAAAATAATGTAAAAAGTGTATGTATTAAGTATAAAATAATTCTTTTGAAAAAAAAAATATAAATGTTTTAAAACTATGTAAAGATTTATGTATATTAAATATATTAATAAAACATATTGTTATAAAAACATGTAAAAGATATGTATAAAAGTGTATAAATACATGTGAAAAGAAAAGTATTTTATGGTGTGTGAAAAGAAATGTATTTTGATGTGCCATGAAAAGAAAAAGTATTTACAAGTAATATTTCTTAATCTGATTAAAATTATGAAGAAAAGTAAAATTTATTTGAGAAGAAAAGACTACATAATATGCGAATTACTTGATTAACTTGATTCTTTTATGTAAGTGTATTAAAATAATACATATGTTTTGTCGTAAAACAATATAAACAAAAGTATATTAGTATATGTATGTAAAGAAAAGATAAAATTGAATAAAGAAAACTTGTTTAAAAGAAAAAGACTACGTAATATTTCTTAATGTAGAAAGTATAAATTATTTTATTAAATAATCTAAGTCAATCTAATATTTTTATATAAATATTAACGGTCTAAATTTTCCTAAATGCGTGGTGAAGATTGCGTAAATAAAGAATATCCCGCCCAACACCCGAAAAATAAAGTTTTCATCATGATTAACATTTGTACAAGTGTAAAAATATAAAACAATATAAACACACAATTTAAAGCCTTCTTTAACTGTCATTTTCGATAATGATTCCCAATAATCTGTATAAACACCTGTAATAAAAATGTTAGTAACAAATAAATAATAATCAAAATAAAATAAAAAATATGTGTGCATATACGTATTTAAAAATATAATTTTTGTTAGAAAGTGGGTTGAGATAAAGTTATGAAATATTATAAAGATTTCTTCATTGCCCAATTTTTTTTATTTTTGTTACGTATTTGTATACGTAAAATTCGTTTTTTTATTTGTGAAGGCCTCGAAAATCGACGAATAATTTCTTCATCGGCCAAGTTTTGGCTTTTGATATAAACTAATAATTTTGAGAAAATAAGTCCGTCTTTTGTAATGGGATGACCTCAAGTATCCGACGGATAGATAATGTCATTGGCTATTTAGTGTAGTGTTTGTTCATTGTCAGTGTAATAAATGTATAAAAACAGTAAAAAGGATACAATCAGTTTGAAAAATTACACCAACATAGTGAGCAAATATAATAGTCTTGAACAAATGTCCAAATATACAACCAACTGCTCAAACACAATTAAATCATTTAAGGAAACCCAATAACCAAACCAAAAATACTAAGAGCACAATGAATGAAGAAAATAAAGAGCATCCATCAACGAGTTTCACCACAAAAAATGTAGGAACAACGAATTTCACCGAATTTTAGCATTTTCAATCTAATCTATATATCATAAACACAATAACAGTGTAAAATTAAGAACCCGATCAAAGTAACCAACAAATCGAAAGCAGTGACCAAAAAAAAAAATGAAGAGGGACGAGTAGCGCCACTTCCATATCCTTCGCCGGAGCGAAGCCAAAAATGAAAAAATCAACAGCAAACACCAAGGGTTGGGCAGATTTGTCCATTTTTCGTGAGATTGAATTAACTTTAATGGAAAATAAAATGGGTAGTGTTGTGGCTGGAACTTCGCCTGCTGGTGATAAACTCTGGCGAGACGTGACCGGAAAAGGGAAAAGGGAAAAAGGGAAAGGGAGGCGGCGAATGTGAGACACGCTGCTGCTGGTTCACTAGAAACATGGAGAAAAAAGGGCAGCGTTGGTGGTTTGGTGTGGTCGTTGGTGTCGTGACTGGTCTTCGGCCATTTGGTGGCCAATCGGCAGCGGCTGGCAGTGATGATGATGTTGGTGTAGAGAGAGGAAGAGAGATAAAAAGGAACAAGAGAGAGAGATCTGATGTAGTGTTATGCGTGTGTGGGTATCTAAAAAGAAAAAAAAGGGTAATTTATCAAATCTACACTCTCCAACATATCCCTAGATTTAGGAAAGTAGGTGAAAGAAAAGTCAAATATTAGATGATGAGACCTTGACATGAATGATTTGTTATTCTGTATATTAAAATAAGTCGATATTATTTCTGTAGACTGTATTAAATAAAGTACAAAAAATACAAATACCGATATATAACTACAAATATATATATATATATATATATATATATATATAATTTTCTTTGAAAAATGTATTATGCTATAAACAATTAAAATTATATTATGTAAAAGAGAATTATAGTGTTATGTTGTGTACGTATGTAGATGACTGTGCAAAACTATTAAATTGATAATAAAATGATAAAATTCATAAAATTTAAAAAATTAAGGATAATTATGTAAAATTAAAATATGTCAATAAATTTGTAAAAATTCTAAAACAATGACAATTATCAATAACTTGTCGTATGTGACAAGACATTATTGTGCGGTCCTTCCCAGATGTGAGAAGATATTGAATTATTATACTGTACAAGAATAATTGATCCGACTCAGCATTAGTGGACTGTAAAATGTAGAAATTGATTTGTAATTATGGATGAATGTAAAGAATGTTGAAAATATTAAAAAAATATGATTAATTTGAAAATGTTATAAAAAAGTGATGTCATGTCGTGCACATATGCAGATGATTGTAAAAATATTTAAAGATATTCAATTGATAAAATATCCAATATACAGAGAATTATCAACAAATTATAAAAAATAAAAATATGAAAGTAAATTGATAAAAATCCTAAAGTAAGGATGAATATCAGTAATTTATTAACAATTGTAAAAAATATGTGACAATTGCATTTTGTGCCCTTTAACGATCAGGAAGCCTGAAGACATTAATTTAAAGCATGGAGAGCCAAAATTGGGTGTCAACAGTTACCCCTTTTCGTTTGAGGACGATGTAGAATTATTCAAACAAAAAATTTGACATGTAGCCAATTTTGCTCGACAAAAATGATAATTTTTTTTTTTTGAAGAAAATTCAACCGAACTCCAATTTAGAGTTTCCTACATACCTCAAGTTGTATGAGGATCAGGTCAGGTGCAGTTCAAAAGAATAGGCAACCGTCTCTTGCCTTATTATTAGGGGCAAATGATTATGTGGGATGATTATTGAGATGAGGGCTATTTGGGAATGAAAGTGCTCACATATTTCAAAAATTGCCCAGTATTGAGCTGTGAGATGCTGGAGATGCAGGATTGTGTACTTATTGGGGAGAAAGAATGACTGTGTGGCTGTAATGATCAAACTCTATGTAGAGCTTCCTACATATCTCGGGTGTCATGAGAATCAGATCAATGTAGTTCGAAATGAGAAAGTAGAAAATTTTGGGGCGGTTCTCAAAATTTGCCAGTGTATGATATGTGGGATTTGCAAAAATGTGTTGTTGTTCTTGATTGTACTTTTTGTTGAAAAGATGCATGATGTCTCCGATTGTCTACAGAAACTTGAGGATGAATAACGTCTCTGATTATTTACGGGGACTTATGTGATGGATGAAAAATATCTTCGATTGTCTACGAAGACCTGATGTATGACATCTCCAATTGTCTATGGAGACTGATGTTGATTGTTGTCTACAGAAACTGATGTTGAACGATGATGTCTTTGATTGTATACGAAGACTTGATGACATCTCCAATTGTCTATGAAGACTGATTTTGATTGTCATCTCCGATTGTCTATGAAGATTGTGTGATGAATAATGCTGTCTTCAATTGTTTACGAAGACTTGATGCATGACACCTCCTATTATCTATGGAGGCTGGTATGAATTTTCGTCTCTGATTGTCTACAAAGACTGATCTGATGAATGATGTTGTCTTCGATTGACTATGAAGACTTGATGCATGACATCTCCAATTGTCTATAGAGACTGATGTTGATTGTGGTGTCTTTGATTATCTACGAAGACTTGATGACATCTTCAATTGTTTATGATGACGGATGTTGAATGGTGATAGCTTCGATTATCTACGAAGACTTGATGCATGACACCTCCAATTATCTATGGAGGCTGATGTTGATTGTTGTCTCCGATTATCTACGGAGACTGATGTGAATGACATCTCCAATTATCTATGGAGACTGATGTTAATTATTGTTTCCGATTATCTACGAAGACTGATGTAATGAATGGTGATGTCTTCGATTATTTACGAAGACTGATGATGATTGTCATATTTAATTGTCTATGAAGACTGACGGATGACATCTCCAATTATTTATGGAGACTGATATTGATGGTTATCTCCAATTATCTACAGAGATTGATGTTATGAATGATGTTATCTTCGATTGTCTTCGAAGACTTGATGCATTATACCTCCAATTGTCTATGGAGGTTGACGCTGATTATTTGTCTCCGATTATCAACGGGGACTGTGTGAGGAATGATGATGTCTTCGATTGTATACGAGGACTTGGTGCATGACACCTTTAATTATCTATGGAGGCTGGTTTATTGTCGTCTCTGATTATATATGAATACTGATGTGACGTCTTCGATTGTTTACGAAGTCAGATATATGACACCTCCAATTGTCTATGGAGGCTAATATGATGAATGGTGTCTTCGATTGTCTACGAAGACTTGATGACATCTTCAATTGTCTATGGAGACAGATGTTGAATGATGATGTCTTCGATTGTCTATGAAGACTTTACAAAATCTCCAATTGTCTATGGAGATGAATGTTGAATGATGATTTCTTCGATTGTTTACGAAGACTTGATGGCGTCTCCAATTATCTATGAAGACTGATGTGATGAATGATGAGGTGTTCGATTGTTTACGAATACTTGATGACATCTCCAATTGTATATGGAGACTAATGCTGATTGTCGTCTCCGATTATCTACAGAGACTGATGTGATGAATGATGATGTCTTCGATTGTTTACAAAGACTCGATACATGACTCCTTCAATTATCTATGGAGGTTGTGTGATGAATGATGATGTCTTCGAATGTATACGAAGACTTGACGACATCTCTAATTATCTGTGGAGATGGATGCTGAATGATGATGTCTTTGATTATCTACGAAAACTTGATGACGTCTCTAATTGTCTATGGAGACTAATGTTAATGGTCGTCCTTAATTTTCTATGAAGACTAAGGTCATCAACCGGTGAGGTAATCGAATTCTAATAGTCTCTCGGTTGGTGGAATAGCTGAAAGGTAGTAGCCTCTCGACTGACGGGGCTTTGAAAGGTGATAGCCTCTCGAGTGGCAGGGCTATGAAAATGTGAGAGCTTTGAGAACACTTGGTAGAAAAGTAAAATGTCTGTGTTTGAAGGCGACAACTTAAAAAGAAAGGTCAATGGTATGTAATTGGAGGTGGGTGTCTTGCATGTAAAGTGTAATGCATGTATGTAAAGGCATGTGTTTGAATGGAAAGGAAATTATGTTGTATTTTCGTTGTAAAAAAAGTATTGAAGGGTAAAAAGAATGTAGAAGATTGCTTTGTATTTTCTTTGTGGAAGATGCGAAAAGGTGAAAATGTAGAAGATTATTTTGTATTTTCATTGTAAGAAATGCTGAAAGTTGAAAAATGTTGAAAATTGTTGTGTTATTCTTTGTAAAGAATGTTGAAAGGTGAAAATTTTAGGAAATTGTTTTGAGTTTTCCTTGTAAAAAGTGTTGAACAGTGAAACAAAATTATTTTGTATTTTCTTTTGTAAGAAATACTGAAAGTTAAAAAAAAGCATAATCGTGCCTTAACTGTAGTGTGTATAAGAATTCCCCCATCTCTTCTAGCTAACCGAGATTGACTTCAGGGTAACTCCTATAGCTTCAAGCGGTACCTCAGACATACCTAAGTATCGACAAGATTCGTTCGTTTTGCTTCAAACAAAGATTTTGGACTGTGCCTGTTCTCATGTTTCAAGTGCGCTCTCCAGAAAGAATGCCTCGTTCACACACTTATTTGTATATTATTTTTCTTTTGAATTTGGAGACATCTATAGATATACACTCACCCTCAGAAAGAAATTCAATAAATGCAATTGTGATACCATAGGCTTGGCCTTCATGTAAGTATCCACTAATGTGAGAACACTTAGAGTAGGATCTTATAGGACTTGTTATTGACTTGTAATGTAGGCTTGGGGTCAGGTAGGATGATATTTGGAATAAAAGTGACTAATTCCTCAATGAGCATTGCACTGTATCCGTGCTTTTGACATTTGTTGCGCTTTGACGTTCTATCTTCTTTGTTATGCTTCTTTTCCCCTTGTTTTGTAATTGATTCGACTTCGTTTGAATATTGTACCGGAGTTTTTCCCTTTTTTGGATATACTTTCCCTTTTTTTGAGGTGATGATGATTCTCCACCTTTGTCAGAGTTATTTTTTTTTGTGTGGGGGTTTCTGCTCCTTTTTAATTTTTGAAGTTGTTTGTTGTTTTTGTTCTTCTGGGCCTATATGTCCTTTGTCTTTGGAAGCTTTGATCTTGAATCTTCATTCGCAACTTATACGTAGTTAGTACGCTCAAGGAGGTGGGCCAAAAGAGGAATAATGCATGTAAGCACTCAAAAGGTATAGTCTCAGATGTGGTTATCCAAAGAAAAGGTTTCAGTCTCAAAGAAGGGAATGCTAAGGATAGATGTCATCCGGTGGGCTGTGAAAGGCACAATCAGGTCAAAGAAGGCCTACAATCATTTCCCAAACTAAATGTAACTCAGAATTTTGCCTCAACAGACATTTAGGCCATGTTCTGGATCAACAATGCAATGCACTGAACTGGTCAAAAGCTTACCACACAATGCATTTGAAACGACGAAGTTGGTTTCGTTCTTGTCTTAGATGTATGCAAGAGATTTTTCGAGTGTTATTCAGGTTTGATTAAAAGGTGCCAAGGAATCTATGGTTTACCATGAAGTGGGTCTTCTCCATCATACCAATTTGTTATTTCTTATGCACACTCCTAACTGTGTTGGTTCCAACCAAGTCAAAATTTTAAATTTTAAATTATTTGGAAAAAAGAATGGGATCGAACCCGAGTGAGGGTTGCCTACGTATCTTGTGAAAACAAGAATCTTGTCTGCGTAGTTTAGGAAAATTTGTAAATTTATATGTTCAATGTATAATTGTAAAAAGGTGATGGTTATCCATGAAAATAATGTGAACGGTGATCAGGAAAGAATGACTTTTAGCATCAAAATTATTCCGATCAGATGATTGAGAGGATGGGTGTCAAGCATGAGGAGAGCTTTGACACAACCTTGGTATGCTGACAAGATTGAGAAAGTTAGAAATTGATCAAATTATGACATTATTTCACCACAGTTGGCAGGATTATTATGAATGAAAGAATATTGAACCCTTTCTTTAAAAGTGGTGATCGATACGTCGTAAATTTAATGGTTTACGGTGTTCAAAAGAAGAAACTAGGTGTTCTCGGATCAAAATTGGGTGAGGATTTGGAGGTAGGCCAGCTAGGCACCAATGTTATTGAGATTTGAATTCAAGAAATTATTTATTTTCGCTCTTTGAAGACCTTTGGAGAGCATCTTTGAACTGTTATAAAAAAATTGCCCCAATTTAAATACCAAATAAATTATTCTGAAGTAGTGGAGAGACCGAACCCTAATGCAAGGTTGCCTACCTATCTTGTCAGGACAAGAATCAGGTCAAAATGTAGTTCAAACTCTTTTTTTTTTGAGTTTGTATATGGCGTGATCTATTTTCAGAATAGGAACTTTCCTAAATGGAGAGTAGGACTGAATGATCGCGAGAAGGCACACTAACCTAAATTCATTGACTCTGAAACTATAGAATTCAAAGAAGATTTAGAGGAGTGTAAGACACACCCCGCGTGAACCACAGTGTGTGAAGTGTACGGTCAAAGACTCGATGGAATTGTGATTTATGATCAAATAAAATAAAGAATAATGTGTAACCATCTTTATAGTATACAAATAGAGCGTATTAAACAAATAATGATTAAAAGAATTGATAAGGCAACAAAATTAATTTGGGCAAATAATGTAAAGAATTCATGAAAAAGTCTACACAATTTGCAATGTGAAACCGATAAAGAATCAAAGAATTAATATATGCGAAAAATGTAAAAATACTTCCCTCAATTGAAAAATTGAGTCTATCATGGTTAGAACCTATTGTTAATCCCCAGCAGAGTCGCCATTCTTTCATGCACTCTTTTTACCAAGGTTTAACAAAACATGACTTATTGGACTCTAAAAGAATTGAATTTTTGTATAGAGTCGCCACCTAATTTTTAAGGAAAATAAGGAAACCTTTTGAATTATTAACACGTGCGATTTATGTTTCAGTAAGCCAAAAACCAATTGAGATTCTAGGTAAGGGTTCAAATTATCCCAAAGAGAAGGGGTTAGGCACCCTTTAGGATCCATAAATATGGTACCCGAATAGATTAAATTTATCAAAGAGGAGGAGGTATATTTAAAATAATGTAAAAAATGTATGTATTAAGTATAAAATAATATTTTTTTTTAAAATATAAATGTTTTAAAACTAGGTAAAGGTATATGCATATTAAATATATAAATAAAACATATTGTTATAAAAACATGTAAAAGATATGTATAAATGTGTATAAATACATGTGAAAAGGAAGGTATTTTATATTGTGTGAAAAGAAATGTATTTTGATGTGCCATGAAAAGAAAAAGTATTTACAAGTAATATTTCTTTATCTAATTAAAATTACGAAGAAAAGTAAATTTTTTATGAGAAAAAAAGACTACAATAATATGTGAATTAGTTGATTAAGTTGATTCTTTTATGTAAGTGTATTAAAATAATATATATGTTTTGTCGTAAAAGGATATAAGCAAAAGTATATTAATATATGTATGTAAAGAAAAGATAAAAATTGAATAAAGAAAACTTGTTTTAAAGAAAAAGACTACGTAATATTTCTTAATATAGAAAGTATAAATTATTTGATTAAATAATCTAAGTCAATCTAATATTTTTATATAAATATTAACGGCCTAAATTTGCCTAAACGCTTGGTGAAGATTGCGTGAATAAAAAATATCCTGCCCAACACCCCAAAAATAAAGTTTTCACCATGATTAGCATTTTTACAAGTGTAAAAATATAAACACACAATTTAAAACCTTCTTTAACTATCATTTCCGATAATGATTCCCAATAACCTGTATAAACACTTGTAATAAAAATATTAGTAACAAATAAATAATAATCAAAATAAAATAAAAAATATGTGTGCATATACGTATTTAAAAATATAATTTTTTTTTATAAAGTGGGCTCTGATAAATTTTTATAATATTATAAAGGTTTCGTCATCGCACAAAATATTTTATTTTTGTTACGTATTTGTATACGTAAAATCCGTCTTGTTATTTGTGAAGGCCTCAAAAATCGACGAATAATTTTTTCATCGGCCAAGTTTCGGCTCTTGATATAAACTAATAATTTTGAGAAAATAAGTCCGTCTTTTGTAACGGGATGACTTCAAGTATCCGACGGATAGATAATGTCATTGACCGTGCAGTGTAGTGTTTGTTCATTGTCAGTGTAATAAATGTATAAAAACAGTAAAAAGGACACAATTAGTCCAAAAAATGACACCAAAACAGTGATCAAATATAATAGTCTTGAACCAATGTCCAAATATACAACCAACTGCACAGACACAGTTAAATCACTTGAGGAAACCCAACAACCAAACCAGCAATACCAAGAGCACAATGAGTGAAGAAAATAAAGAGCATCCATCAACGAGTTTCACCACGGAAAACGTAGGAACAACGAATTTCACCGGATTTTAGCATTTTCAATCTTATCTATATATCATAAACATAATAACAGTGTAAAATTAAGAACCCGATCAAAGTAACCAACGAATCGAAAGAAGTGACCGAAACAAAAAGAGGGACGAGTAGCACCGTTTCCACAGCCTTCACCGAAGCGACGCCAAAAATGAAAAAATCAACAGAAAACACCAAGGGTTGGGCAGATCTATCTATTTTTTTTGAAAAAAAATTGAACTAACTTTAATGGAAAATAAAATGTGCAGTGTTGTGGCTGGAACTTTGCCTGCCGGTGATAAACTCCGGTGAGGCGTGATCGAAAAAATGGTAAAGGGAAAGAGGAAAAGAGAGGCGGTGCCAGTGAGACCCGCCGCTGCTGGTTCGCCAGAAACATGGAGAAAAAAGGGCGGCGTTGGTGGTTTGGTATGGTCGTTGGTGTCGTGACTGGTCTCTAGCCGTCCGGTGGCCAACTAACAGCAGATGGCAGTGATGATGATGTTGGTGTAGAAAGAGGTAGAGAGAGAAAATGGAATGAGAGAGAGAGATCAGATGTAGTGTTATGCTTGTGTTGTGTGTGTATCGTGTGTTAGTATTTAAAAAGAAAAAAAGGTAATTTATCAAATCTACACTCTCCAACATATCCCTCTATTTAGGAAAGTAGGTGAAAGAAAAGTCAAATATCAAATGATGAGATCTTGACTTGACTCATTTATTATTTTGTGTATTAAAATAAATTAATATTATTTCTGTAAACTGTATTAAATAAAGTACAAACAATAAAAATATCGATATATAACTACAGAAAAATATATATAAATATAAATAGATATAATTATTTTTGAAAAAATGTATTATGCTATAAACAATTAAAATTATAATATGTAAAGAAGAATTGTAGTGTTATGTTGTGTACGTATGTATATGACTGTGCAAAAATATTAAATTGATAATAAACTGATAAAATTCTTAAAATTTACAAAATTAAGGATAGTTATGTAAAATTAACATATGACAATAAATTTGTAAAATTTTTAAAACGATGACAATTATCAATAACTTGTCGTATGTGACAAGACATTATTGTGCGATCCTTGCCAGATGTGACAAGACGTCGTATTATTATACTGTACAAGAATAATTGATCCGACTCAATATTTGCGGACTGTAAAATATAGAAATTGTTTTGTAATTATGAAAAAATATAAAGAATATTGAAAATATTTAAAAAATATATAATTAATTTAAAAATGTTATAAAAATGTGATGTCATGTCGTGCACGTGTGCAGATGATTGTAAAAATGTTAAAAGATAATCAATTGATAAAAAATCCAATATACAAAGAATTATCAACAAATTATAAAAAGTAAAAATATAAAAGTAAATTGATAAAAATCTTAAAGTAAGGATGAATATCAATAATTTTTTAACAATTGTAAAAAATATGTGAAAATTCCATTTTGTGCCCTTTAACAATCAGGAAGCCTAAAGACATTAATTTTAAGCACGGAGAGCAAAAATTGGGTGTCAACAACTAAAATCACCATAAAATGTACTATGTAAATAAATCAAATCAACAACACATATTTAAAACACAAAGGGAAAAGGGACACTCCATTTAGTTAGAATGAATGATGGAAGGGTTTGAACATAAACGACAAAGGGACAAAACAAGATAGATTTCGAACTACAACCCTGAAATAATTTGGAAAATAGAAAAGAACACAAAACAAACTACTAGACCTTTTCCTGGTAGGGAGAGGAGTGACTTCTCAATTGCTGAGCTTGACATCTTAGCCGCTGGTTTGCATAGTAGCATAACTAGAGCTTTCACTGCTATCAGACAAATTTCGTGTAAAATTATCCTTTGACTTTCTCCTTTTTGCAAACTTCAGCCTCAATTGAAATTTGGACTTAGAAGTTCCTTGGTAAATATGTGAGGGCCGAAGATGATGTTGAGGGATCGGTGCATGCCATTGTGCATAAGAAGATGGATGAGTATTCCGTTATGCATTGCAAAGAGGAACCTTGTTGTAGGTGATTATATGGATATGATGTATAGGCTCGGGGTTGAGGCTAACGGTATTGTTGTGTTGAACCTCTCAAGATCCGTTGTGGCCCCAACACAACCATAGCTACATTCTCCTTGTTCTTTTCTTTAGTCCCCCTCAATTGATTGTAATATCATCCTATTTTTTTTACAGTATCCTCGTACTCATCATGCTCCTCAAATTCTGATACCTCAAAGTTAGGAGAAAGGTTAGCACTTGAAGACATTCCATAGTTCTTATAGGCAACATCTTCATAATTCGTAAGTCTAAGAGAATTTTTCATAGCCTGTTCTGCACTTTTCATTTTCTCTTGCTCTTTAGAAGATTGGGCAAGCACAATTGTTGGGCGGAATGCCAAAGTGGGAGCCTCAGTATAGGGTTTAGCAACAGAAGCAGAGACTACAAGTGGTGCTTTCAATATGGTAGATTTACACTGAAGAGCTAGAGAATGAGTGATGAAAACATTCGGATGCTTTTCGCTTGAAGTGAATTCTGAAGCATGTTGTGGTGCATCAACAACAGTAGAAAATTGACTTTCCAATTGTGATGGATAACTCAAGGTATTTGTTAGGTCAATAGTGGGGAATGGAGGGGGAGGCAGCCCACTAGCCCAAGCTCGATACATTTCCATCATTTGTTTTCTTAGCCTCACAATCTCTTGCTTTAAACACTCATTTTCCTGACTCTTTGTTTGATCCATGATGTCACTCTCTATATCTTTTTTGGACACAACTAACCCTTCCTTAGATTTGGTGTGATGTGGAGGACCAACCATAATGCCAGAAACCAACCACCTTAAACTAACTGAACAAAAGATAACAAGTGCGTTAGAGTTTAACACTTTCTCAAAATCTTTTTCTCTTTTTTTTTTAAAAGATCATCGAACCCGAGACAGGAGAATCAAGTGTGCGTAGTTTGTGAAGTTTTGGCACAACATGGCCAATCAAACTCTTTTTTTTTCTTGAAACTTGAAGAAGAAAAGAAAATAACAAATTATCAAAAGAATTGACGAAAATCTTTTTGAAATTTTCAGCTTTAACATCCCTATACAAAATGAAACCTATGATTACCAAAGAAAAATCTTTTTGGATTTTCGATTTTGAGTTTCATACGAAAATGAAACTTGAACCTATTAAAGAATTTTTTTTTTGTAGTTTTCTTTTAAAAGATGTATATGACACCTACTCTAGATGAAGAGTGAAGAAAATATTTTTGAATTTTTTAAATAAGATCACCGAACCCTAGAAGGGCCGCCTGCGTATCTCACTCCCGAGAGAGGAGAATCAGGTGTGCGTAGTTCTTCCAGATTGGACAATTAAGGATTGAATAACAAACTGAACCCTGACTTGAAAGACAAGAGCAACCACAGACGATAAACAACGTCAATAAAATCTTTTTGAGTTTTCAATTTGACACTTCACATAAAACTGACACCAACCACTATGAAAGATTTTTTTTTTTGTTATTTTCATTATATTAAATGTACAAAACCTCTAACATGTTTTTTTATTGAATTTTTCTTTTATAAAAAGCTTTTATTGAAAAAAATCTTTTTGAATTATGAATACTTGCTAAAGGAAACAAAAGAAAAATCTTTTTGATATTTTTTTTGAGAAATGAGTGCAAAAGGTAATTTTTTTTTTTGAATTTTTGGATTGCGAAAAACAAAAGTCATAAAGAACTCTAGAAAAACTAGGAAACTCTTTTTTTCTCAACCTTTCCTTGCCTAAACACACACTCCTTTAATTCTAGCAAATGTTCTTTCCCAAATCAGTATGTCAAATGACCCTGTTATTCTCAAAACGCAAAAATTAACATGAAAGAATGCTTTAGGGGTGAGTCTCCTACAAAGGACCAAGTGGGTCCCGCTAAGTCTCAATATGATGCAAATAAGCATTACCTATAGGCTGACTTAGGATGAGCTCCACTAACAAGGCTGTTCGGGGAAGCATATAGTCGATAGTAGCTGCGATAACTTTCCACCCACTCCATACGCCCGACGGCTCCCCCTCCTAAAATAAGGGTGACTCAACTAGAGTTCGTGTACTAGACGTGTAATCCAGGACTTATTGCGAAAGAAATGACTCAGGGTAATGCATATGATGCCAGATATAAATCAGTAACACATAAAGAAAGACTGTAAACAAAGAGCACATAGGCATCCAACAATAATAAAGCAATAAAATAAATAATAACACAAACAAAATATTTATACACCTTTGGAAAATCCTTTTCAAAATGGTTTATGACTCTTTCAAAATTGGTCCTCGAACAGAGCTTCCAGTTAAGAAATTCTGTTGACCAAGGGAAAGGTGTTAGGCATCCCTCGATTCTGTGGTTCGACCACGGTCACTCCATAGAGTATATCGGCTAATATGACACTATAAAATGCATAAACCAACAAAAACACACACAAAAACAAATAATCAAATAGTCAAAACTCCAAAATAGTGACCGCTCCAATTTATTACAAAACGAAATAAAAATGCTGAAATTAAAGCCTAAACTATTCTAACTGTCCTACACTATGCTTTACCCAATGCCTCAGGGCTTGATCACGATCGGTCTTCCAAGTAAAAAGTATCACGGGGCATTCCTCGATAACAAATACAATTTTCTCGAGGCATTCCCCGGTCAAATGAGTACAAGGAGCTTAGATGAGATGAAATAAAGGTCATTCAATACATTCAAACATTCAACAATCATTAGCTCTTATGGTTTGCCTACCCGACCGAAGATTTGCCTATTAAATTTTTTGGCCTAAACATGATAGTATCAAATTCAACATAATCAGTGTTCATTTCAAATCAAATAACCATTAATGAATCAAACTAATCAATATTTTCCTTTTATCGATTTTCAATTCCCATCCCAAATGATTGATTTTAATTCTTAATGAGGTATCATTTTATCACACAACCAATAATCGACCCATTATCAAGGGAATCATACAACGGATCAAAATAAATAGATATTAAATACCAACAAGGATCAAACAACATCTAATGTTCAATTTAATACATCAAATATGATAAATAATGAAATAAAAAGAGGGAAGGAATAGAATTGGACCTCAAATTGATATTTTATTTTAATTGAATGGAGAAGCTTCATGGATTCGTATCCTCGAACTAACCCAACATTGACAAACTCAAACTCCATAATCTATTTTGGTGCTAGAACAGTATTAATTCAGGGGAGGATTTTACACTCCGCTACTGTTTTATTCATTTTTTAGCAGGTCTCCGATGTTATTCCAATGTAATGTCATCGGGACGAATGGTTTTGGTCAGAAATAGGCGGGAACTAACTGGTTAGTGTCAGATTTGGCCGAAATGGAGTTGGTTTTATTGTTCTCACTTCATCGGAGCTCTGCCGAGCTCGACAGTGACAAAAATAAAAAAGAAACTGGTGGTAGTGACCTTTTTCGATTGAACCTCACTGAAAAAGACTGTTTCTCGCCAGTTTTCTCCTTTTATTTCTCTCTTGCATTTAACTCTCTCTCCGACTTTGATCAAACTCTCTATTTATACCTTTTTTTTTGAACATGGGGTTTCCCCAGCAGAGTTTCCAGAGCTATCATAGACCATAAATTTTGGCAGTGTTGGTGGATTCGAGTTCAAACACCGGTGATTTGGGACTTTTTCGGTAATGGTGTAACGAAGTAGTGACTGGCAGTGATTTTTCAGAAGCAATTCCGGTGAGGGTTTCAACGGAAAACACCACCCTCACCGTTTTCCACACTCCTTCAAGCTATCTCTCACCCTTCTCTGATTTCCCTCTCTCTCAGTTCCTATCTCTCTCGGCTTTCTCTATTAATTTTCCTTTCTCTATACTTCTTTCGTCGTGGGTGTGGGAGTGTATTTTTTTTGTATGAAACTGGGTGTGTGCGTAAGTGTATGTGAGTGATGATGTGAGCTGTGAGTGTGTATGTATATTATTCTGCGTGTGAGAGCTGTATGAGCTTTATGTATTATTGTTGAATAGAAAAAAGTGAGGGGTAGGGGTATATGGGGGTAGGGGTATTGGGGTAGGGTAGTTACGGTGGTTAGGATGAGATGAAATTTGTTAGGGTGAGGTGTCAAAAATGGTTATGAATTTGTTTATTTGGATTTTAGTGGGGAAATTATCACACGGAGATAGGGTACACGATAAAGTGTATTCAAAATTGATATTGGGAGGGACAAATTACATGTCTACAGTTTCTCGCTGGTTTTCTCTCTTGCGTTTTACTCTCTCTTCGACTTCGATAAAACTCTCTATTTATACCTTTTTTTGTTTTTTTCTCTCAATTCTGATCACCCCTATGTTTTCTACCTCTATTCTCCCTCTTGTTCACTGCTCTCTCTCCCTTTTTATTGATTCTGTGTGTGTATGCTCCTCTACGTATGGTGGTATGTGTGTGCTCACTCTAATCCATAAAAAATAGAGGTTTGTGTGTGTTTTTATTTACTGTGTAAGTGTGTGTTCACTGTAAGGTACATTAGAGTGTATTCCTGTGAGTATATGTGCTGTATGTATATTTTCTCCTGTGGGTGTGTTGTATTTGTTAGGTATGGGTGTGAATTTATGCCTATGACAGTGTGTGTTGTGGGAATTCCCCATGGATCCCCCTATGTGAGTTATGTGTATGAGTGAATGTATTGTTGAGTGGAAAAAAATGTGGGGTAGAGGGTATGTGGGGGTATGGGGTGGGGTAGGAAGTTGTTATATTTGTTAGGGTGAGGTGTCAAAGTTGTTATGAGTTTTTTGGATTTGTTATTTAGATTCTTGTGGTGGAAGTATTAGATGGGTGAGTGTGTATGGTAATGATGCAGTAAATGAAGTGAATTTTGACAGTGTGATGCTCGGGAGGGACAAAATTACGTGTCTACACCATCTTTTGGTGAGGTTGATGATTCTTTACTTTATGTCAGTAGACAAATGGATGATGACCATACACTAGTTGAATATGATTGTGGAGCTAAAATTGTTATTGATTGTGAGCTTAAAATGTTTAAAGCTAGTGTTATGTCAAATATGAAAAAATATGGTGTTTCCTTGAATTCTTATGATGAAGATGAATATATTTCTTCTTTAGATACTAGGAGCACTAAAAATGTGATTGATGATGAATGTCTCTTTGCAAGTGAGTTTGATCATAGCAATTCTTGGAAAAATCACATATATAGACAAGGTAATTATTACTTATTACATAAAATCCCTTATTTGAAAAGTATTACAAAGATCCTATATTAATTACCTAACATCCCTTTCTTTTAGACTTTCTCTCTCTTCTGCCTCATACATCCCAAAAACATTCGATTTTTGCTCCATTATTGCACTCCTTATTTTACGCCTAATTCAAGCTACGTGCTTTGGGGGTTTCAAATTTGTTCAAATAATGTCTATTATTTTCAATTATTATGGAAATAATTTATTTCATAATAGATTTTCATAATAATTAGTTGGTCTATTATTTCAAATAATTATGGAAATAATTTATTTCATAATAAATTTCCATAAAATCAAATAATGTATTTTATTTTAAGTCATTCAAATTTATTCTATATTATAGAAGAGAGATCCATTATTTCTTCTACACCTTAATTTGATCTATAATATGCATTACAAATTATTATGGAAATAAAATCAAATCCAGTTATTTCTATAGTTTATGACTTGAAAGTTGATTTGAACTATAATAACCAAATTAATTCTCCTTTTTGGTTGCATGTATGATTTTATTAAATTATCTGCTTTTGCAATGTCATACATCGGAAGTATAGCATAATAAAAACGAATACACTTGCATCGTACATAGAAAGTAAAGTATAATACATTCTCATACATATAATACAAGTTGGAGTGTAAATCATGCATATAATATTGGCATCATACATAGAAAAAAATATGCAATACACTCTCATACGTGTAAATTTCAGAAACAATGTCAAATATCATTCAAACTGGGCAATGTATTATAATTTCTCAAACAATATTGTGAAAGTTTTTATTAAAAATCAAATACACTAAGAGGCGGCGGAGGCGCCGTTGGCTATTCATGATGGCGCCGGTGGTGGCGACAGCGGGAGAGGAATGAGAAACAACGTCAATCTTGGCGGCTGGTCGCCCTTGCATGTTCACCGCCACGAGGAAGAGGAGTGAAGCGGTGAACGGTGGTGACAACTGTAAATTAGCGGAAGCGTCGTTGGATTTTTAGGGAGATGAAGAGAGATGTTTCAGGATATTTTATGAATATGAATTACAATTACTATTTTAACCATCCAAAAAATCAAAACATTAATTACTGCCATTAAGGTAAGAGAATAATTAGATATAATTTTATTTTCATAATTTAAGAAGAAATAGTTTCCTCATACATTGAAGTTGCGTATGAGGCAAATTGACATGTAAATATATTTTTCCAAATCTGGGAGAGAGAGTCAATCCGGGATCTTATGGAATTAGTTTCATTTAGGATGGAATTTGTGTTGTTTATACATTCTTTATTTTGATCGTAGCAATTCATTACTGTCACGACCCGAACCAAGTCCCTGGCCGCGATGAGCATGTCGAACCATGAAGGCCCGAGAGACCCCTTAGCATGTAATCATAAGCATAATCCATACATAAATCAATGTGCGGAAGATCTAATAATATTCAATGGAGATTCATTTTAATACAAACTGTGTCAAGAAAATTATGACAATACAATACTCAACTCTCATCTACGATGCCTCTAATGAAAACTAACTATCTAGACAGTGAAAAAGCCCCCAGATGGACCATATACTGAAGGACTCAACATATAAGTAAATGCCTTTAGAAAGAAGGACTGTTCACCCATTTCTGTCGAATCCCACGTGTTATACTGAAGTGATGGACCATGGGACTATACCGGAGAACCTAAAATATTGGGGGTCAATACACAAAGGTACTGGTACGTAGAACAATCCAAAAACAAAATATTTTTATACAACATATGTGAGAGCATTTCATAAAATATGTCATCAGAAAACATTTGAAAATGCATGGGCATAATTTGACGAAATTCAACATATTTTTCTTGAAATCATGACTATACTCTTTATTTCTCTTCTGAGATAGATGGTACGCCCTATATTTATAGTACCCACGGGTTATATAGGTCCGCCATTAACTCATTGGCCAAGCCCCTTAATCCAAGTTTGCCGTAAGGATTGGGATCCTAAATACTATTCTAGTATACTAGTGCCTCAAGGACAAGTATACATTGGTCATAGCCAATCATGTCTCTCAAATTGGCAAAACTCGATTTCCAACAATATGCCCTTACACTCAAATGTCTTCTTCGGGTAACCATCTAACTCTCTTTAAGACCAATTTTAGTCCTTTAAAATCACACTTCATGCTAAAAAACATTCAGTGATTATTTTGTTAAGGCACTTCATCACAGGGTATCGTCATACCCAGACTTGCAAGTTATTCATATCATATCAAATCCACCGCCCTTCTCATTGAAAATATGTAAATGACAACCAAAAATGTTTGTCAAATCACACGAGAGTCTTATTATCAAAATCATATGAAACTCATTCAAACACACTCTCTTTACAAATCTTAAACACATAGTGTCCATTTACACTCAACACATGTATAATGGTTACAAAGACATTTAAAACTCAAGAATTTATCATCATTCATAAACTAGCCCCCCATCATTCATAAAATAGCCCCCGATATTGGTTATACATAAATCTCATGATAAAAAAATAGGACTCTTAATTCATGCTCTAAAAAATAGTTCACAATTCATATCATGCAAAGTCCATATATTTCATCATGGGGAGTGGAATTTCACAAGTTACATTCGTAAATCATCTTCCAAATTCAAATCACATATGCACGAGGTTATCAATCAAACTTATGGAAAACCCCCATTAAAATACATACTTTCATCAAATTGGGTTCATGATGCATCTCTTAAAATAATTTTCCAAAACCCATTTCATATACATACATATATAACTTTAAAGCTTGTTAAAATCATAAAATCTATGCCTATGAGATTTAGGATATCCCCACATACTTTTTTGATGAAAAAAACTTGTGATATCTTGAATCTAAGCCTTGAAAGCATCAATTTTTGAAATAAACCCTAACTTTTCTCTCTTGAGAGTAGAGAGTAGAATTAATTATGAAAAACTGACATGATGATTGAAAAGTAGCATTTAAATCATGTTTTAAGTCATGGGTTAGGGTTTTAGGGCGAGGAAAATACCAAAATACCCTTAAAGAAACCAAAAAAATTGCAGAAATTCTTCAGTTGACGACAAGGTTGATGGCCCGTCAGTTAGGTGACGGCTCGTCACCTTAGTCATCACTTTTAGGCTGGGATTTTCCATTTACTGACTTAGTCTGATGACTAGAGCTGATGGCTCGTCACTTAGTTGATGGATCGTCAGTTTAGTCGTCACCTAAGTGATGGCTTGTCAGCTTAGTCATCACCTAAGTGACGGCTTTTCAGCTTAGTCGTCACTTAGTTGATAGAAAAATATTTCGAAGTAAAATGAGCATAACTTTCTACTTCAATATTGAATTAAGGTGAAACCAGTTGTGTTGGAAAGAAGACTCGAAGATATTTCTTATGGAATATAGTAGGACATGCAACTCAATATATATAAGGAGTAATGATCATTAGAAGTTGACCCAGGTGGAAATGTTCACTAAAACTTAATCGATAGAAATGTTCTCAACTCATCTTTTAGTTAGAAGATTTTTGTGACGTCAATTCATATTCAAAAGTATCCCCACACTATATAATTGATCATCAAACATATATTAACAAGGAATCATTGGGTTCGGGTCTATACGCGTAGGAACGAGGGTTTGAATTCTAGTCCAAAAATGCGGAGTGTTACATTATCTCCCCTTAGGAATTATTTGTCCTTGAATGATGGGTAGGAATTTATTGAAGCTATAGAAGTATGGAATTAAGGACGTAACCTCACATTAGGAATTCTATTTTTTACAATGAAACATACATAGGCATTCAACAAGATCTTCATGACATCACCAAGTAAATCATGTAAGCATAAATCATGAGGTAATGAGACTTGACATAGACATGATCTTGGCATGTGTTCTATGGCACATGATCATGACATTGCAAGACATGAATTTTCCTGAGAATCCTTGGCCTGATTAATATTGGTACAAGACTTGGACTGAGACTCTCGAGGGGCATAAGAATAGAATATAAACATGCTCTACCTCAAATGGTACATCTCATAGCCTTTAAATTTTTGCGACATTTCTCCACTATGCTTTCAACTATGATTACCACATTTCAACATCTCAATCTTATAATTCCCCCGCTAAATACATAAATACAAGAGTTTGAGTCTAAGTGCATCAAACTTCCATGTTGAAGCCTAACCTGGAGTAAAAAGATGCTAGCTTAAGCTATAGGACCCCATACTCTACATCCCTTTAAGAATCCTCTTCTAGCTTATCACTATAATTGAACAACCTTAGGACTTAAATCGAGGAGTACTATCCACATAGCACATTAGTTTATGTATTCATTAATCACAACGTTCAAGCCTATCTTTACTATACCCACTTTATAGATTTCCCCACTAAACCAACAACTTTAATCACGCCCACAAAGGTTCTCACCACACATCTCCCTTCCTAACTATTTTGCGAAACATCAGTTCCTCTCTCTCTTCCCTCTTTACCTATAACCTTAACTCAATTAGCCACATACAAGATTTTACCCTTAAAGAAAATCCACTACTATATCTAAAACATTACTCCACTTGCTATTATAACCATCATTCCAATACAAGGAAGGTCAATAGGGGGACTAGAGTACTAGCATCAAGAATGGGAGTGATACTACTCGATTATGACCCATAAATGTCATACTACTTATGGTGAGATCTGCAAAGTGAGAGGTGGTATAATAGGCATGAAGTACTTCATACATCAGATGTCTAGATCATAAATAGAGAGTCATTTGGACATAAACACAACACAATATGCGTTCTTAGGATAGACTACAGTGAGAAACATTAGCATACATCATGAGCATCATAACATAGAGCCTAAATACATGAAAGACGGGATTTACAACGACATCATTGCTTCTAGTTTTGAGGTCGAATCATGGCATGACTTACATAGAGAACTCAAACTATAGGCATAGGTATGACTTGAATACATAACATAAGACATTAGTAAAATGACCTCTTAAATTGAAGTAGGAGGACTTTGCTTGAATAGGAATATATTTATCATGATTCTTACCTGAAACTTGATACCATGAGGAAATTCAGGAACTACCTTAATTAACCATCTCCCCCTTAGATCAAAGGCACAATTCTGAACTTGAGGACTTAACCTCTCATAAAATCTATGCCCATAATTCTTAACAAAAAGGGGTATCGCCATGCACATAAACGCTAGACTCCCCCTAATTACCTATAGTCTGAAGGCATTGCTTTTCGGGAATGCTACTCTAAACTTTCGCTAGTCTCTATAGCCATCACCGTACAACTCATACTCTCATGAGTAAACATATCTACACTCCTTATCTCATAAAAATTCACTCTCCAGTACTTAATATACTCGCATTAAACCTCTAATCGCATAACTCACAACTTAATAAAATTTGTAGAATTACCAAAGGCGCACAATGCATATCTATATTTTTCCTTAATTCAGCTCTAAAAACATCATATAATATCTCTCTAGACTTTTCCGTGCTATGAAACTTCTGAACATAGGCTAGGTGTACATGACACTCATACACATAAAACCTTATCTAATAACATGCTACCTGGGGGATTAACTTATTCTTATGTACTTACACCTTTATCCACTTAATGACTCAACCAAAATTTATTGTTTTACTCTTATCCTCATGTATATATATAGATCACAATTTTCCACTCATTATTCTACAAGTTGCCAATCTAGTCTATTGCACACATCAAATCAAGCCAACTACTTACTCCCACAAGACATGCATAATTAATCTTAAGCTACTATTCTTACCACCATAATCCATGTCAAAAGTTCAAGCCTATAGTCTAACATCAATTATGTACCACCGATGAAGCATGCCACATATTATACTAGTCCATCAAATTGGGAAAGCAACCCATATACCACATTTGACTTAACTACGACCCACAAGTTCATTCTCTCCACATCATTACTGCCACACCTTAAACACACCTTCTCACGTACATTACTAGCCTACAACTACTAAAGAAAAGACAATCAAGGGGGGTAAAGTCACATATTAAGGATAATTGATCTTAATCTTATAATATAATGCATTACGGTCTTATCAATATGCTCTACTTTCTCATATTAAATAAACTTACGCAATGCACATATTTAGACTACGTTCAAAATTCCTTAAACATCACTATTTTTTCCTCAAGTTAGTCTATACTTATAACTTATTGGCTAATCTACCCCTTTCCATTCACAACCTATAAATGATTTCTACAACCATCATAACCATTAATTCTAAGATCCTTTCTTATTTTGAATGAATAACAGTGATAGATAATCACTTCCAACACAGACTACCATGTAATTAGCAAGTCATGCTACAACATTAGTGACTCACTATACAATGGCAACCCATCCATCAATCAACAGTTATACAACTAAAATGGCTTATTAATGCAAAAGTCACCCTCATTCTGACTTCTAAAATTGTGACTTCATTTCAATAACTTTTGGACCATTTTACTTCCAATAAGTCATGACACTATATCATATACTACCACTTGGGTGGAATTTCTGTTCCAATATTCTACAACACATCTCTACCCTTAAGCATGAGCTCTGCAATAAGGATTCTGAAAGAAACTGAATATACTTCGTACCTCAGGCTGAAAAGCACGATTGCACTATGATAGAGGTATACACTCGAATAAATACACTTTCAGTATTAATGGACTTCTCTCAAGTCCTTGTGCTATCTCATAACTGCATGGATAACTCAATAAAAAAGGACCACATTATTGGGGGATCTAAACTCTTGGATTTATATTGCACTCATCAATGAGGCATGGCTAATAAAATTAGAGTAAGAAAGAAATTTAGATAACATACATATGGACGACGCTATAGTATAAAATAGAGTATGAAAGATGCGAAACAGCTCCAATATGCCCGGTATTCTCCTGATTATAAGTGTGGTGTACAAAACACCCACAAGCAAGACTATACTAGACATGTCTTTGTAGACACCCTGGGAGCATGAACCATGCTCTGATACAAAGTTTGTTATGGACCAAACAGAGGCCCTGGCTATGACGGGCATCCCGAACCATGAAGGCCCGAGAGACCCCTTAGCATGTAATCATAAGCATAATCCATACATAAATCAATATGCGGAAGATCTAATTATATTCAATGGAGATTCATTATAATACAAACTGTGTCAAAAAAATTATGACAATATAATACTCAACTCTCATCTATGAAGCCTCTAATGAAAGCTAACTATCTAGACTGGGACAAAGCCACCGGCTGGACCATATACTGAAAGACTTAACATATAAGTAAATGCCTTCTGAAAGATGGATGGCTCACCCATTTCTGTCATATCCCACGTGTTATACTGAAGTGATGGACCATGGGACTATACCGGAGAACATGAAATATAGGGGGTCAATAAATAAAGGTACTGGTATGTAGAACAATCCAAAAATAAAATATTTTTACACAACATAAGTGAGAGCATTTCATAAAACATGTCATCAAAAAGCATTTGAAAATACATGGGCATAATTTGATGAACTTCAACACATTTTCTTGTAATCATGACTCAACTCCTTATTTCTCTTATGAGCTAGATGGTATACCCTATATTTCTAGTACCCACAGGCTATATGGGTCCGCCATTAAATAGACGGCTAAGACCCCTAATCTAATTTGCCGCAAGGATTGGGATCCTAAATACTATTCTAGTATACTAGTGACTCAAGGACAAGTATACATTGGTCATAGCCAATCATATCTCCCGAATTGGCAAAACTTAGTTTCCAGTAATGAGCCCTTACACTCAAATGACTTCTTCTGGTAACCATCTAACTCTCTTTAAGCCTAATTTTTGTCCTTTAAAATCATTCTTCATCCTCAAAACCATTCAGTGCTTATTCTGTTAAGGGCATATCATCACAGGGTATCGTCATACCCAGACTTGCAAGTTATTCATATCATATCAAATCCACCGCCCTTCTCATTCAAAACATGTAAATAACCAATAAAAGGTTTATAAAATCACACGAGAGTCTTATTATCAAAATCATATGAAACTCATTCAATCACACTCTCTTTACAAATCTTGAATACATGGTGGCCATTTTTACTCAACACATGCATAATGGTAAAAGAGATATTTAAAACTCAAGAATTTATCATCATTCATAAACCAACCCCCGACATTGGTTATACATAAATCTCATGATCAAAAAGTGGGGCTCTTAATTCATGCTCTCAAAAAGAATTCACAATTCATATCATACAACGTCCAAAAAATTCCTTCATGGGGAGTGGGATTTTAGAAGTTACATTCATAAATTATCTTTCAAATTCAAATCACATATGCATGAGGTTATAAATTAAATTATGGAAAAACCCCATGAAAAATACATACTTTCATTAAATTGGGTTCACGATGCATGCTCTTAAAATAATTTTCCAAAATTCATTTCATATACATACATATATATAACTTTAAAGCTTGTGAAAATTATAAAACCTATGCCCATGAGATTTTGGATAGCCCTAAGTATCTTTTTGATGAATAAAACTTGTGATATCTTGAATCTAATCCTTGGAAGCATGAGTTTTGAAAGAAACCCTAACTTTTCTCTCTTGAGAGTGGAGAGTAGAATAAATGATGAAAAACTAACATGATGATGGAAAATTAGCATTTAAATCATGTTTTAAGTCGTTGGGTAGGATTTAGGGTGAGGAAAAGACCAAAATACCCCTAAAGAAACCAAAGAAAATTGCAGAAATTCTTCAGTTGACGACAAGGTTGATTGCCCGTCAGTTAGGTGACGGTTCGTCACCTTAGTCGTCACTTTCAGGATGAGATTTTCCATTTACTGACTTAGGCTGATGACTAGAGCTGATGTACCATCACTTATTTGATGGATCATCAATTTAATCATCACCTAAGTGAAGGCTTGTCATCTTAGTCGTCACTTAGTTGACAGAAAGATACTTCGAAGTAAAATGAGCATAATTTTCTACTTCGCTATCAGATTAAGGTGAAACCAGTTGCGTTGGAAAGAAGAATCAAATACATTTCATATGGTATACATTAGGCCACTTAAATAATTATATACTAGGAGTAATAATCATTAGAAGTTTACCCAAGTTGAAGCGTTCACTAAAACTTAATCAATAGAAACGTTCTCAACTCGTCTTTGAGTTGGAAGATTTTTGTGACCACCTCAAATCATATTCAAAATTATACCCACACTATATAATTGATCATAAAACATATATTAACAAGGAATTATTGGGTTCGAGTCTATACGTGTAGGAACGATAGTTCGAATTCTAGCCCAAAAATGCATGATATTACATTTATCTTGTAAGAACATGAATATGCCTTGTGGTAGTACACTTGGAATGAAGCATGAAATGTGTGATAATATCCTTTTTGAGCCTAAAGAATATCAAATTTTTAAAAA
Organism: Capsicum pubescens; assembly: GCA_030864215.1. NCBI lineage: Eukaryota > Viridiplantae > Streptophyta > Magnoliopsida > Solanales > Solanaceae > Capsicum > Capsicum pubescens. The sequence continues at coordinate 105,309,603 of CM061543.1, forward strand.
TATTTGATAATTTTTTATTTGGTAAAAATATTCAAGAAAATTTAAAAAGTGATTTTTGTATTGATAATGTGAGTCATTCATTGAGTCGTGTTAGTCTTGATTGTGTGATTCAGAATGATCATAATTTGAAAATTGAGTTTAAAATTGTGAATACTATTGATGAAATTCAATTGAATGATTCATTCCTTGTTGTCTCATATGCACTTGATGAAAATGACGATCCAAAATTTAAAGAGTGCATGACTTGTGAAAATAATTTTTGTGGCTTGCTTGAGGTTGCTAATTGTTTGGATGTTAGAAAACTACATCCCAAATTATTTGTCCAAAGTACTTCTTGTGTTGAAAAGTTCTCTAAAATTAAAGAAAATCTTTTAAAGAACAGGGGAGGCACAAGTTATTGGAGTAGTAAATTAATTTTTGTGTTAGTTTATTTACTTACTCTAATCTTGCATTTGAGGTTATAATTTGGGCTGACTTTTTAAATGCTTCTAGGAAATAATGTAAATATGATCTAATTTAAAGCATTGCCAATATCTATTGGCATAAATGTAACAATTCTTCTTTTGATGAGTTTACTGACCTTTTTGATCTATCTGTGGAACACCATTAAGAGAGGATCTACGAGTTAAGATACTTGAGAGCATCTTCTTGGGTTACAAAAAGTTTTAAGGTATCTTTGCCTTCTAAATCCAAGAATAATTTATTTGAATTACTAGTGTTTATTTTTGAAATTTCTTAAGCCATGAAGGTAGATTTCCATGACTTTGATCTTTATGGTAGCAACTTTATTCTGATTAGTGAGAATTATTTCATGTTGTTATTTTATTCATTTTGTGAGTTACTAAGTGAGAAATACAAGAAAGATTTGGAATTGATATTTGTGTTTGATCCCGAAAATGCATACTTGTATTTAAGGTTTGTGAATGATATTGCTAGTTCTCTTAATCAAGTGGTTAAAAGTGTATAATTCAATTGTGAATTAAGGAACTATTTAGTCCAAGTTGTTGAATAAACTAGTTTTGACTTGAAAGTTCTAAAGTGTAGAATTATTAGTTTCTTTAACCTTATTTATAGTTGTGGTATACTTTTGAGTCAAGTAACTGATACTATGCTTGAAAAGTTCATTTTTATAAATTTTCATGGTTCTAGATCTATCACAAAAGTGTGTACTTTTGAGAGTGGTATGCAACTTTTTTTTCAGATTATTTTTTCGCTTGGGTACTAACTCCCCTCTATGATTTGCAAGATCTGAATTTGTGGTTGAACGTTTTTTCCACATGGGGAGAATGATGCAAGTTCAAAAAGTGCTAATTGCATGGAAGGATTTCAACTTGACATCAAAAGTTTGGAGTGTTTCAAGAGAATGTGGAAATCAAATAATTAATACAAGAAAATATTAACATTATATTTTAGGGTCTTTTTTGGTCATTTACGATGCACATGTACCGAAGGATATTTATTTCTTTTTCTTTCTTAGCTAACCCTAACACTATATATAGAATAGGATGAATATTATTTTAGTTAGACAATATTTTTATGTTAGCTCTCTTGGCGAGGTTTATGGGTTGACTCCCTTTGTCACTACATTGTATCTCTCTTGAATATCTTTTGGTAAGATTATTCATGTATGAGTTTAATTTTCTTCTCTCTTGAATTTAATTATGTAATTATTTGATCAAATTAGGGAATTACAAATCTATATCTATCTCTAATTTACTTCAATTGTGGGATTGTTTCTATCTTTCTTCTCTATCTTCCATTGTAATGACCCTTCAAGTCATTTTCGTAGTTTATCTTATTTTGCCGTTAGAACTTTACTATAGCATCCCCAAGTCATTTATGACTTACTAGAACTAACAGTTCGATTATCGGACAATTCCTTTGATTTTTAGAGGCAATTTCCTATTTTGAAGTCTTCACTGGTTCGAATTGGCTACCAGACAAAAAATTTAGGGAAGCGACCTCTTATTCCAATTCTAATTGTTCCAATAGTTTTAAAATATTGATTTTAGGCTAGGAGGACTCTAGTTTCGGATCTTGAGGCACTCGAGCTCATTTCACCCTATTGGTCGAAAAGTTAAGAAAATAAAGTATGTGTGTGGGACCCACTTTTAGTCAAAATGATCTTAGATAGAAATTTTGACTGTGCCATTGATTCTGTAGCATCGAATTTGGTATGATAGCATAGTCCATTTACATATATGAGATTTTGAATGAATTTTGAGGGGTTAGCTGAGACTTGGAAAGTCTCAACTGTATCTAGTGCATTCTCTAATAGAGAGCCATGGGTCGCATATACGATACCATGGAAAGGCATGCCACGATCGTAGTTTAATAGGCTCAAGGTGCGGTGATAACAATAGTCGGGTCGCAATTGTGATATCCAAACACCTGAAAAAGGTATAAATATCCCATTTTTAGCTCGTTTCTTATTCCTTCATCCATTATCAAGAGACTTAAACCCTCACTACAAGAAAGAAGACATTTTCCAATAAAAATTTCGTTGTCATATATTGGATGTTGTTGCCAAATTTTTTTGGCAACAATAAAAAAATTATTACATGTCGTTGCAATACACGCCGATGGAAAAAGTTTTTGCAATAAAAAATACATTGTTTCCAAAAATGACTTAACGCAACCAACAGTATTATTGCCTTACATTTGTTTAGTTGTGGGTTATAAAAATTTTTGCAACAAAATTTAATGTTGCTACAAATTAACTTTATTACCAACAACATTAGTTGTTGCAACTTTGCAAAAAATTAGTTATTATTCAGTTTCGAAGCTTTTTAGCAACAACAATTTTTATTGCAATAAATCTTAAAATTTTTGTACACCTTTAGCGACAATTTGAGTAGTTTCTATATATGCAATACACATTTTTAAAAATAATTTATCCAAATATTGAAATTAAAGATTACATAAATTTGCAAAGGTAATACATAAGATTATTATATAAATTTTCAAAGGTAATACATAAGATTGATGCACTAGATATTTTCTACTTACAAAACACAAAATACTTCTACATATATTTTAAGCTTTAAAAAAAATATTTAAGGTCATTATATTCTAATCCTTCTAGTAATTCAAAAAAAATCTCCCCCGGGTATCATTTGTATTGCTACTTAATTGATTTAAATCTTCTCACTTGGTTTCTTCTTTTCTAACCCTTCAATTTTCTTCTCAAGTGATGATTTTTTTACTTGAAATCCCCTCTTTGTTTCTTCTACAGTATGCAACATAGTATGAGCTTTTAGCTCTTCTTGAATCTTTTGTAAGGCCTGTAAGTGAAAGTCACATAAGTTTGTGTTTTGCATATAGTGTAGAAGTTGCTAAAATATTGACTAATTATGATGCTGACAAACTTCTTTACAATGTTTAAAAAAATCATGAGCTTTTGAAGTAATTACACTATTTTACGTGAACTGAAATATGAGGCATTCAAATTAGAAAAGCGGGGAGTCTCTACTAAGTTACCCAGAGCAGTTCACATTTTCATGTTTTAGGCAAGAAGATAGATACAAATTTACATGACTATTTAAAGTTAGCACATGAAAGAATGGTACCATACACTGATAAAATAGATATAAAAAGTTTAATCAAATTCATAAGTTGCTTTAAATTGAATAGGAGAGATAACCAGTACATGTTTTTTTAAAATTTGGGTGAAAATATAGAATTGAATATGGTCAGTTTCAGGAGTCTAAACTATGATGATTATTCAAATTATGAAATATCTGTTAAAAATATAATTAGGTTTTGATTACATCAGCCCTTCAAGGAGGTGAAGCTTCCACAAAAAAGAATACAGTGTTGAGTTGCAAAAGCTACGGAAGAAATTGTGTAACAATACTACATTGCAGTTCTTACTTCGGGTTGCCATTTGAGAACTTAAGACTGATAAAGGGGAAATGACTTGTGGACATCAAACTCAGATATTGTGTCTTAGCTAAAGTTAAGTGTCTAACAAAACATAGTTCATTACAACTCACAAACATCTAAATGGCAGTTCTTACTTCTGCAAGTCAAAGTTCATACCGCTTAGCGAGCATTCATACATTACATCATGAATCACTATTACTACCTTATTTCATAAGACACCGAAGTCTTTTTAACCAAGCACTCTACTTCTCCCCCACTCTTTTTTACAACTACAAACATAAAAAAAATATCAAAAAAAATATTATTTTTTTTATACTGAGAGAGTCTGTTAATGCAGGGAAAATAGATGCAACAACCCAAATACAACAAAAATAGCTCTTATTTTATTTTTTGGATAAATTCTTTTGTTGATAGAGCATAACAATGCACACTCGTTCCTTTTTTTACAGTTTTCTTGTGGATCAATTTAAGCTATTGTAGGTAGCCCAAATTGACCCAGGCCATTTGATTGGTTGAGTTCATCTATATCCACATCGATCATCTATTTGTACATTCCTTTTATACTAGTGTAATTTTAGGCGTGTTGGGCTGTATTACAATTTTAAGGCTAAATTTGACATCTCTAAAGAAGCTCAACCACTAGCATTCTGAATGTTGTCCAATTTTAATCGAAAAACATGTAAATATGAGTGAAGAAACCATATAACAAAGATAGAAATACCTTTAAATGATAGTCAACTTTAGCCCATGAAACTTGATGAGTTGGGATAGGAATTTTTTCACTGATGAACCAACACAGGTACAACTAAAATTATCCATCTTTCTCACGTTTTTGGCTATTAATCATTGAACAATTTGTGGAAACTTAACATTGCACTGAAAAAATAATTGGCATTTAAGATATAAGAAAAAAAAATAAACACCCCAGTGAACAACAAATTTGCCCAATCAAATGCACATATAAGAGATGAGTTGCCTTCACAGGGATGCTCAAAGCCTGAATCCATAACAGCCCTCAAGAGCTCTGGCTTTAAAAGAAAGTCTCTGAATCCAGAACTGTAAATTCCAACATAACCCCTATATTAACAAATAATTACCAAACCATCTAGACTTATTATGAGATTCAAAACTCTCAAGCTTAAGAAGTTGAAAAAGAAGCATATTAATCAAATATGGTGGCATATTAGACCATTTATTCAATATGTGTGATGACATTATGTTGAATTGAAAATTGAAGAGATTTTCACTTCTCACTATAAAAGTACATGCAAACATGAGAGAAGACATGTCTTTCTAACTGACACTGTATAAAAGACGGACACAACAACAACATACAGTATAATTCGTATGTGGAGGGTAGATTGTGCTTCAACCTTACCCCTGCCTCAGAGATAAGAATTTTTTTTTATACTATGTACGTCTCACTCTCAATCTTATTTTATAATATTAAGCCACACAGAATAAAGAAATTTAAACCAATCCATTATAGAGATAGACCCTAATAATCAAATTGATTATCTTAATGCACAAGGTCACTATATTACATAGTAAAAATGTTTGAGAACATCACAAACACATATAGGCTGAGGCTCACCACTTGTGCTACATTCACTTAGAAATAATAGTTCAAACTATTCCAGTGTGTCTGCATCAACAAACTACTCAAGTGTACCCCTACAAGCTACAAGTGATGTCTGGAAAGAATAATCAACTTATATTTACCAGTACTTGATGCTTGCTAGAAAAACATTTGCAGTGACCATGTGTTAGGGTAATGTGTAATAGACAATATTCTTAATTGCTTCTCTCATGCAATGTACAAGCCAAAATGAAAGAACTCACAAATAAACAAATGCTAAGAGAAATAACTAGCCAACAACTTAAATTTTGATTTTTCTAGATCAAATTTTTAGTTTTGATTTTAAATTTTAAAATATTCTTTGTCAATTCTCCAACACAATTAAACCCCAACAAGAATTTGGGATATGGGGAATCAAAGACTTAAACTTTGAATAACTAATAATATAAAAAAATTGAATTACAACTATCTTTCATACTAAAATGTTCAATTAAAAAGAAAGTTCGTAAGTTTCTTTGGAGAGAAAAAGGAGAAATTTTCAATTGAATCAACCCAAGAACTTTCAGATACAGTGATAAGCCCTTACAAAAACAACAAATTAGTTTCCAATTTATTAAAGTATAAAAAAGAATTAACCCAAAAGAGGAACCAAATTTAAAAACATAAAAAAACAAAAGGGTAAGGGAGATCGAGAAACTAGTAGTATAATGACATACCCTGGGTTATGGTCCTTGCAAATTTCTTGAGTCTTGAGTTTTTTGATCAACATACCACTCACCATACTTATCGTATAGTATTGGTACATGTCACATAACGCGTAAGGTGTCTAGTGTCTAGTGGTTGGGTTTTTATTTAGGTTACGGGTTGGTGGTTATGAGTCATATGGTAATATGATGAAAAGGTTGAGTCCAACCCGTATGTTTTCCAGTATCTAGCCTAGATGTCCCTCTTAGGGTACGCTTTGAAGAATACTAGTCATATGGTGGTACGAGTTAAGCCAAGGCAGTCGTATATTGGACAAAATGTGGTGTCCAACTTTTTACTCGAGTTACGAGTTGAGGGTGCCACTCGTATGGTATGGATATGGTTGAGGGGTCCAATTGTACCCTCCTACATTTTTTTTACAACTTTTAAGATGAGGGTATTTTGGACATTTCCCACCCCAAGCCCTTAAGACCCCACATCTTAGAACACTATTTAGTCACTTAATCCATACTTTAGAAGAACGAAACACTCTCTAAAAACCTCTCAAAAGATTGATCTAGGGTTTCTTCAAGGTAGGCATCTAGAGGCTTAAGGATCAAAATCTGTCCGTGAATCTTTGTGACTAAGGCATGTTACTCCTCCCCCATTGTTAGTTAAGCTAAACACATGTTTTATTGGTATTATTGTGATAATGTTTGGGTTTTGAACTATATGTTGGGAGTTTTAGTTGTTCTTGGTTGGATAATGTTTTCCTATGCTTTTCTTATGGTTTTCATGTTATAATTGTGGTTTGAACATCTGGTTGCATGGGAATGGTTAATTGATACATGGTTTTTGGTTTTCAAAATAGTATACCCTCAACATGTTTGTTAAGATGCCTATAAGAATGCTTTTGTCACATAGTTTGACTATTATTTAAAACTTTGCATTGCATAATATGGTAATGTAACCTAAATTGGTTTGGTTGATTTTAAATAGTTTGGAAAGGCCTCGGTGGCCATGGATTTGGTTTAATTGGAAATCTTGTAGGGTACATGGGAATTCCCTAAGTGTTGGCTAGTGACACTACTTGCAAGCTATAGTCGATATGATGATACCACTTCAAAATGCCTTGACACTTGACTTCTAGGAATTGGTGGTTTAAGTTTGTGCTAAATATTTTAATTGGTCAATAATGGCGGGTTGTGATAGCTAACCGTGAAGGTGTGAGTCATATGGATGGACACTGGGAACTCATGTTTGCCTAAATTAGGGTTGGACTTGGTGACCATATGCTTGTGGGGTACACGGAAATTCCCCAAGTTTATACCTGTATATTTGTATCATAGAGGGCGACGGGTACACGAGAATCCCTGGCCTCTGTAATATCTTCGATTCATGTGGCTACATGTACTGGGGCCATTCAAGGGGTAACACTGGACCCATATATCCCTTGGGTGGATTATGACGGTAAAGCTACACAAACCCAGGTTTTAGTTTTAAATGCATACTAAACCCGGTTCCCTTTTCCGGCATGGTATACATGTAAGTATGTGGTTGCATATGGTTATTTACTTTAGTTTTAAATAATGACATTATTTTATCCTTATTCCTAAGTACATGCTAGCTTTCACCCACGCACCGACCTCAGGCGCTGTATCCCAACGAGATACAGGAATCAGCCATACTAATCCTTTGGCTCAGTACCTTAGATGCATGAACAACTTTCGTATCAGATTGAAGTGGTGAGATTCCATACTCCAAAAGTCTCCATTTCATGCTATGGAATTCTTTACAATATTTTTGTTTCTTACAGTTTGGTTTTGTCTATGGTCGGGGGCATGTCCTAACCGGATATTTTTTTTTGGATAGAGGCTTTGTTTGACTACTATGGGCATGGGCGATGTCGCTATTGGTGCCAGCCTTGGTATTGGTATTGGGGATGATACCAGTTGGGTATTTAATAGGATATTTGGGTGGTTATGGTTATGAACTTCTTTAAATATCTTTTAATTGATTTTTATATATCTTGTTATATGTTCAAAATTCACCCGACATAGGTTGCATGACAGTTATGGTCGGGTCTTGGGGGTATTCTTCGGTCCCGATTGGGCTTGACGCACCTGACATGACTAGGCCCTGGTTTGGGTCGTGTCATAGAATTCATTAGTTCGAAGATAGACTTGTAAACATCACCGACATAATTTGAGATGGAAAAGAAAAAACATCAGAAACTGAAACTAGTACGTAGCTTGTTGTTTACAGTACATTGTATATTGTGTAACTGTTTGATGATGGGTGGATTGAGCAAACCTCATTCTGCTTTTGCATGTTCGCATAGTAGTACTGGAAAACAACAACAACAAGAGGAGCCACCAATTGATCATGAAAATAAAAAATAAACTTTTTAAGCTCTAGGCAATGTGCTGAATTATTTTGTCCTTGTAAAATCGATGCAACAAAAGGAATTTTTTAAAATAGAATTTAGTTAAACAAAGATAATAACAAACACAACTATCAAGTAAATAGAAATTTTAGTATTCTAATGGCAACTATGAAAGCTGTACTTTAAAAGTACAATACAACAACATACCAAGTATAATCCCACAAGTGTAGTCTAGGGAGGGAAAGACCCAATCACTTGAATGTTTGTGCCTAAAATGACAATTGAGGCATGGAAAAAAATAGTAAAATTGTATGATCCGATATAACACACTATGCGAACAAGCATGTGATATGAAGGGTAGGCAAACGATATCCTTAGAAAATAAGAATTGAGTTATTACCTTGTACTTCTATAATTGACACAATTGTCAGACATAATAAGCCTTATATATGTCACCATTGGCTCTCGAGAGTAAAATTCCTTCACAATATCTTTATATTTTTGACTAGTTGTTCTAAAAAAATTGTCATTACTTTTAACATTAAAATAACTGACTGATGTCACCCAAAACTACACTCTAATAGAAGTGTGTTGTGGTCAATTGGAAATATAATAACCCAACTAGGTTGGGGTTGATCCCACAGGGAAAATGTGAATAGTTGCTTGACTTGATGTAATCCACGAGCAGTACAGGAAAGCAAATAAGGGGAATTTAGTATCAATATTAAGTTATGACCTAATCTTGTGTGCTTTTGAGTTGTAGACAATAGAAGACGAACAATAGGCTTATGTCCCCCATGGCTTCTTAACTCCATAAATTTCTCGTGATCAACCCAACTATTCTGTTGTTCAACATGCAAAGTTAATAAGATAAGTATTATTAGACGTTGGTTAAACGTGAAGATAAATCTCACCCTTTACTGGTTAGGTCTCCGGGCGTCGCCTTGTTGCTCCTTGCTACGACCTCAGTGCACTATTATTGGTTAGGATCAAGTGATTAGATGAGATGTGGGGACTAAAATATGGAGGTTAAATGTCAAATCACTGTCTTAATCTTCTTTTCCCAATCACAAACTCCTTATTAGGGATGGATGCAAATACAGGCTGTCTCAAGATCCTTCAGCTGCTATGAGATTTATTATTGTGAAGAACATTACGATACATGCACAAACCCTAGAATATATGAATATCATATTTCCTCTATGTAGCTAATCCACCAGGGTTCCCATAACCCTAGTCAAGGATATTAGCCGCTCATATTTGTGCAAGAAACCATGATTATCAATGAAGAAAACATATAATTAATTGCATAAGAATAAGATGAATATAATACAAAGTCTTGAATTGAATAAAAACCCAAAATCTAAAGAATAATTATAGAAGTATTGTAATAATGAGTAAGAGTACGTAAACTAATAAAAGGTAAATCCTAGGGTATTTATAGTATCTCAAAGTAACATAAAAAATCCTAATAAAATGGGAAAGGTAAAGTTATTTCGACACTCAGTACGACTCCGTCTCTACTCGTTTCAGCATCATAGAATCGTACCCTACCCTCTCGTATCCATTCCAGTGTCTGTTCTCCCAAGGCTTCTACTTTTTGTTCAGCATACGACTTCTACTTACGAGTCATACCTGAGCATACGACTCGTGTCCTTTACTCGTATCCACCAAGGACTTCTATCTTTCCAAGAATTAAACAGTGGTAGTACTCAGACGCCCGACTCGTATACTTTGGAGAATTTAACTTTGGCTGGTAGCTTAGGTTCTGTTATGCTTACGACTTCTCCTTATGACTCGTATCCTTTCTTACAATTTGAATGCTTGAGTCGTATCTTCCCCATACTAGGATTTTTAAATTTGCGTTTGGTTTTGTTATGCATATGAGTCAACATACGAGTCGTATTAAGTGTTGATGACTTAAGGGTTGACAAGTATCTTGATCCGAATTAGTCTTTTCTTGATCTGAATTAGTCTTTTCCAGGTCTTTTTCTACCCTATTCATTCCTACACTATTGTAGACCCGTCTTATGTGTAATTTACAACAAAGTGCATCATATCTAACAAAATATCCTAAGTTCACGCATAAATTCACGATTTTAAGCATCAAAAGTTCCATGTTTCCATGATATATCAACACCCTCAACTTAGACTTTTGCATGTCTTCAAGCAAACAAAACCAACAACTATTTTCTAACACAGAGATGGTGCTTAAATAGGAAGATCTTAAGCTACCCATGGCAGTGATTTTGAAATTGACTTCAATCTTTTTATTCCCCTCCTACTTTCAACTTTTAAAGACTCAAACTGTGTGTAACGATTTATCACACATAAAAACTTTAGGGGATCCGATGATGGCATTACATTAATAGTAGACAACTGGGCATAGACACAAATTACATTCACCAAACAATCTAGCAACCTAGCAACATAACCCATGTGCGCTCACAACCAAAGAAATCCCATTCACTCTTTTTATGGATAAATCAATATATTCAGGGATATAAGAAATGAATCTCTCTCTCACAAAGAAATATCATCGGTGTATGCAAAATACCTTAGGCTTGACCTTATACTCTTTTCCTTAGTTTTCAGATAGTCACGGTAGGATCACTATAGGACTTTATTCAACTTGTAACGTAGTCTTGGGGATGGTATGATATCTTTTGGGATTCATTTAACAACTAAGCCTCCTGAACGCTACGTATTTCTCGAGGTCCACATATTTTTTCACTTTTATTTTATTTCCACCCTTATGTCTCCCTTTTTTATTCTTTTAAGCACATTCATATTGGGCTAGGTATGATGGTTTTCTTACTTTTATTTTTCTTCTCTTTTTCTTTTTTCTCTTCTTTCCATTGTAAATTTTCTTTCTTTTATTTTTCCCATACCTGTCCATGTTTTAACTATTTCTCTTCTACACACTTTCTTCATACTTGTTTTCTCCTACACACCCTTATAATAGCCACCCTCAACTGAGGTGATTTTCCAGAGTTGAGGTGCATAGTGTCCAAAGAGGACCAGGGGCAAAAAGGTTCTTTATAAGGTAAATGGGAAGGTGAAATCGATGTAATCAACAAAATTTGTATATTCAAGTTCAAATATTTGGATCAAAGAGATTCATTTATTTGGTTTAGGATTTTTAGGCTCATGTGGAATCACACTAAAAGGGCCTATGATCATCTCCTACTTAACTATCCTAGACCTAGGTAAAAGCAATCGGGCAAGTTCTAGATTTTGACACACCAGGAACTCGGTATAACTCACACACTTGTACAGGGTTATACTACTAAGTACTAGTTATTCAGCTATGCAACTATTTGTCCCTAATTGTTCTATCCCTAATCCTAATGCCATTTCCAAATTTACAACATTCCTACACATATATAGGTATCACACAATAAAAATTATTTTTTGGAGGGGTTAATTTTTTCAACACAATTTTCATTTAACACAAATTCACAACATAATCATTCAAATCAGTAGTGTTTCCAAATCCGCAGATCAATTTCAAACTCAAATTTTTATTACAACTAAATTTTTCAAAATTTCTCAAAAATCACAATCAAAATTATCTGCTGCCATAGGCACTGATTTTCTCCCTATCCCAACTGTCAGCACCAAACCTGCAAGTCATAACAGACTTTTAGCTACTTATACTTTTCATCTACTCCTAGTTATTTGGAATAAACCCACCTCCAACTAAATAAATTTTGTACTTCCCTACATGCTAAAAGAAAATAGAGTAAGGATGAAAGGTCAGACTTGGGTGCTCAATATACCAGTTCATCAACATCAGCACATGGGCCCTCAGAGCGGGTCCCATTCTCCTCAGCTACTATCCCGTTAGATACTGGGATTAGATCAACAACAATAATTGGTGGCCGTGAACCACCAGCTTCAATTTCCATCTCACAAACTCACGTGTGCCGGTACAACATATCCTGTATTCTTTTTGCCCTTGCCTTATTGTCAACTTAGTTTTATTCCTTCCTCTTTCTCTTTATTCTCTCTTCTCTTCTCATTAGTCTCCTCATATGGTACATGTACCAGGTTTAGGATTGCCCAAATGTTCAGTACATGAACTGTAGGAATTGTTGTTTCAACTACAAGCTCTAACAACCTGTATATCATATATCTCTATGACCATTTTTTTCATTTCTGCAACCTTGAACCTAATCTCAGTAACATTTGGTGTCTACCAACCACTCTACTATCGAGTAATCCTCGACTCAAATGCATTCAAGTGCCCTTGGAGCCGTTTATATTGGCTTACAAACTATGAGTCAAGCCAGGGCTTCACGTCCCCTTCCATATGTATGGCCTTAGCCTCAAGTGTAGCTAGTTGGTCATTACCTCAGTCTATAGTGTCTGTGAATTCATCATAATGCCATAAGTCATACCTCACATCCTGGGTGGCACAAACTGTACTGGTGGTGGGACACTAGAAGTACTCGCTGTATCTGTATATGAAGTCTCTATCTGTGATCCTTCCCTAACATCCTCAGTACTATCAACCTGCCCTCTATGCGGAACATACTTTTTATCAAATCCGCTGCCTGTAGGGCCTGCCGAGCCAAAGGATTTGCCACATTGCTAATTAGGCCTAATATAGTGGTTCTCATGGTCTCAATCATCTAATATATACCAGGGAGTTCCAGAACTCCCTAAGCTAGACATATTTGCTGAATCAAGTTGGGGAAAGCTAATAACGACTTCTTACCCCTAACCGTACAATCCCTCATCTCTCGGGGATAAAAACTCTGCTACATCTAACTCATAGCTGACTATGAAGTTGGATATCATTGCTTCCTGAATCAGACTCAGTACATCATCTCTTGTAGTTGGACACAACTGGTGTCGGGCCAATGTCCACCATGATTTACCCTCAAAGTTGAGGGTCTGCTTTTTAATCTTCTATGAGATCACCTTTGGGAATCCTAAAACCAAAACAACATTTTGACTATTTGAAGCTATCTGCTCCACAATCCACCGAAAAATAACTATCTTATCCTTTGATCCCAACGTCCTCTGAGTAATCTTCCTTATTTTTTCCATTTTGTAGTCCATTTCATCAGTGTTGGTTGGAGCATGATACTATGGTCCATACAAAAATCTCCTCATAGTACATGGGGAATTGTCTACCCGAACTCCTTGAATCACCAGTGAAGTAACTTGCTCACCGCCCTTCCACAACTGACCTTGTGGGTATTACCTCTGAAGTTCTCCCTTGTACACTGCATATAATTCTCGAACAAGCACCTCACTATATTTTTTGAGCGTCCTTGTCATCTATTCAAATCCAAACAATCGAAAGCATTCCTCAAATCCGAGCAATTTTGACATCCCAATAGTTATCAACCTCCGCTCCGGATACAATACTCTTCTTATCTTTCTACCTGAAAGTCTGAACAACCCAATATTGAATATCTCTTGCATACCGGGGTACTCCCATCATGCAATGATGGGCACCGAAGAAGTGGTAAGTGCTAGTGGGGGATCTTGTCGGGCTATCAGAGGAACCTTTTCACTTCTTCTGCATTAACAATATTCCCAAAACTTACCTTTTCCAACTAGATTCATCCTCATCATTATTATCAGATGGTGATGGTATGTGTGGAGGAGAGACAACGGGGTTCTTTCTCCTTCAAAACCATGGAGGTGGTGATTCTTCTCGGGGTGCAACCTTCTTCCCCTTTCCTTTGTCGACTATCTTCCCTCTTTGGGCAACCTTGCCCTTTGAGGAGTCTTTAAAAAGTTCACTGCTATTGTCGGTTGATACATTAAACTTATAACCACTGGATTCTGAGTTAGTAACTGGTGCCTGCTTAGATCCCTTTTTGACTTATTTGGATGAAGAAACGTTCTTTAGAGGCATTGTACCTGTAAGTACACTAGCATTAGTAAGTAATTTTAAAATAGCAAAATTTTAAAACTAAAGTTCAGTGTGTATGGTCTGTTCAGGGTACTAGTTGTATCGATTGGGTACGACTCATATGAATGAGTCATATGTTACACAGTGCATGAACAATTGTTCACTAGTCAGCTTATGACTCCTCCTAACCAGTCGTAGCGTCAGGTCATGACTTGTTACCACCAGTCCTAAGCCTATCAGAAACATTTACTAACATTTTAATTTTCCCAAGTTAGTACATCTCTAAGTGTTTGAGTCGTATGGTTTGGATACGACTCGTATAGGTGAGTCATATCGAAAAAAAATCTTAAGCTTATTAAACTTCCATATTGTCAGTGGGTATGAGTCCCATTACGACCCCGTACGGGTGGGTACGAGTCGTAAGGGTTCTCGTATTAACTGCAATATAAAAGTCCAACTTTAATGTTTAACTTCTAGGAAAATACCCAAACTACCCATGACAATTTGCAGCAATATCAATCAATTTAGTACAAAATAGTACACAAAATCACTACCCAAAACCGATTCCATTCCCAATTCTTATTTTTCACCTAAAACACCTAAACTAGGGTATCAAAAATTCAAAATAAGTGTAAATCTTACCCAAACCAAGTTAATATTGTCTTAAATTCATCATTTCAACTTGAAAAATAAAGAGATTGAGTTCAAAACTTACTTGGTTTGAGTTGAAGAATGAATTTCTTGATTTCACTTCCTTTTCTTCCCAAATTCGTTCTTAACTCAAGAAAAATGAGAAATTCCAACTTGTTGGTAGTTTATTTAAGGTGTGTGCTAGTGATTTATTTTGTTGAAAACTTGAAATTAGGGAAAAAATAGAAGTGGGTACGAGTTTTGGTTATCAGGTTCCCATCGGGTACCCTTTTCTTGTATTTAACTTCTTTTTCTGGGCCGAGTTGATCTGCGATCCGACCTGGTAAGCATGGGTATGAGTTTTGTATATGACTCATACCCAAGATTACGGGCCATTTCTTTGACTCATATAGACCTAGAACCTTACCTGGGTCCTGGAGTGGGTACAACTCGTTCTGAGAATCGTATCCACTCCAGAAACTTTTTCCTGATTCTTAATTGTCTTCCAGTTCCATACAACTCCTATTCACGAGTTGTACCTTCCATATACGACTCGTATGGATTCCGTATGACCAAATCTTTTTCAACTTCTCTGGATCTTTCTGCATTCCTTAATAAGTACAACAACATGGGTTGCCTCCCATGCAACACTTGATTTAACGTCGTTGGACGACATGGCTAAGTTGGATACTTAGTTTTTACAAACTATCCTCATGGGTTGCCTCCCATGTAGAACTTGATTTAACGTAGCGGCACGACGTAATCACCTTGGCTACTCAGTCTTCACCAAGGTCAATGTCAACAATAATATTCACCTTTTCAATATTTCCCATATAGTTCTTCACTCTCTACCTATTTATCTTGAATGGGGATTCGCCATCCTTCTTCAATTCTAAGGTACCATATGGATAATTTGTAATTGTGAATGGACCGCACCATCTTAACCTTAACTTATCCAAAAATAAATTAAGTTTAGACTTATAAAACAATACCAGATAACCCTTGTCAAATGCTTTCTTCTCAATCTTGCGATCGTGATGTAGCTTCATCTTTTGTTTGTAAAGTGCTGAACTGTCATATGCCCATATCCGGAATTTATCCAACTCATTGATCTCATTCAACCTTTACTTGGATGTATCTTGCTATTCTAAATTCAGTTTCTTCAATACCCATAATGCCTTATGCTTTAGCTTAATTGGCAAGCGGCAAGCCTTGTCATATACTAGCTGATGTGGTAAAGCACCTATGGGGGTTTTATAAGCTGTGCGGTAAGCCCACAATGCATTATCTAATTTTCTTGACTAATCAGTCCTATTGGCATTCAAAGTCTTCGCCAAGATGGACTTGATTTCTTTATTGGACACCTCAACTTGTCCATTAGTCTGTGGATGATAAGGTGTTTCCACCCTGTGCTTTACTCCATATTTTCAAGCAGACTTTTGAATAGATAATTGCAAAAATGTGACCCTTTATCACTAATAATAGCTCGTGTCATGCCAAACGAGAGAAGATATTCTTCTCATGAATGCAGTGACACTATGAGCCTCATTGTTAGGAAGTGTAGTTTCTTTTACCAACTTTGAAAAATAATCTACTACTATAAGTATATAATTCATGCAAAGTGAACTTAAAAATGTTCCCATGAAATCTATGCCCCATACATCAAACAATTCCATTTGTAAAATAGGCATTATTAAGACGTTCATGTCTTCTAGAAATAGTACCTTGTCATTGGAATTGGTCACATACAGAAGCATAATCATGAGCATCTTTGTATATTTTTGGACAATAATAGCCACATCACAGAATTTTATGAGCTGTGCAGGCCCCTCTATGATGACCCTCAATTGGAGAGGAGTAACAAGCCTTAAATATGCTGATCATTTCCACCTCAGGCATACACCTATGAATGATCCCATCTGCATAAATCCAGAATTAATAAGGTTCATCCCAGAAGAATTTTCTTACCTCAAGCATGAATTTCTTTCTTTGCTGATAGTAAATAGCTTCTAAACTAGATAATTAGCTAATTAATTTGCATAATCTGCAAACTATGGAATTAGATCTTGGGAAGCTGCTAATATCTGCTCATCTGGAAAACTGTCAACAATCTCTAACCCATTTGCAATCTTCTGTATAGCTACCTCCTCCATTTTAGACAAATGATCTGCAACTTGATTTTCTGTGTCTTTTTGGTCTTTACCTCAAAGACAAATTCTTGCAACAAAAGCACCCATCTAATAAGTCTAGGCTTTGTATCCTTTTAGCCATTAGATACCACAATGCTACATGATAAGTGTGAACAATCACCTTTATCCCAATCAAGTAAGATCTAAACTTTCCAAAGGAAAAACCACTGCTAATAACTCTTGCTCCATCACAATATAGTTCTTTTGAGCAGGATTTAGTTCCTTACTAGCATAGTAGATGGGGTGAAGGATCTTTTATTTTCGTTGTCCTAGTACAACCCTTAAGGCCAATTCACTAGTGTCACACATAATCTCTATGGGTAAATAACAATAAGGAGACACAATGATTGGAGCAATCACCAACTTTTCTTTTAGTATTTCAAAAGCCTTCTTATATGGATCATCAAAGTTAAATTTTACCTCCTTCTCAAGAAGCTTGCAATGAGGATTAGCAATCTTTGAGAAATCCTTGATAAATCACCTATAAAAGCCTGCATGCCCTAAGAAGCTTTGAATTCCCTTCACAAAAATTGGGTAGGGTAATTTCTCAATCACCTCAATCTTCGCTCGATAAACCTCTATGCCCCTCTATGAAATCTTGTGTCCAAGCATAATTCCTTGGTTGACCATAATATGGCACTTCTCCCAATTATGTACCAAGTTGCATTCTCATACCTTTCTAGAGCATTTGCCAAGTTCTTTAGGCAGTCGTCAAAAGAATCACCAACAACTAAAAAATTATCTATGAACACTTCGATAGTGTCTTCGACCACATCAGAGAAAATTGACATCGTACATCTTTGAAATGGGGATGGAGCGCTGCATAGCCTAAATGGCATATGTTTGAATGAAAATGTTCCATAAGGTCATTTAAAAGTCATTTTCTCTTGGTCCTCAGGTGCAATAGTAATCTGATAGTAACCTGAGTATCCATCAAGAAAATAGTACCATCCTCTGCCTGCTAACCTGTCTAACATCTGATCCATGAAGGGCATAGGAAAATGATTATTCTGAGTCCATATATTCAATTTTCCGTAATCCATACACACTCTCCATCAAGTGACTAGCCTCATAGGCACTAGATCATTCTTCTCATTAGGTACAACAGTAATTCTGCCTTTCTTCAGGACGCATTGTACCGCACTTTCCCACTGCTATTAGTAATGGGATTACTACACATGCATCCAACCACTTGATTATTTATTTCTTCACTACCTTCTACATAGGATAATTGAGTCGAAGCTGATATTTGATAGATGGAACATAATCCGGTTCAAGCTGTATTTTGTTAGTACACAGACCAGGCAAAATAGCCATAATATCTGTAATAGAGCATCCAGTAGCCTTCTTGAATCTATGAAATACTGACAATAATGCTCCTACTTCTTCCTGTCTTAGATCAGCTATAATAATAACCAACAAAGTGTTGTTGGCACCCAAAAATACATATTACAAGTGAGAGATGAGGGCCTTCAACTCTAATACAGGTGGCTCCTTAATGGATAGACGAGTAGGTGGAGTAGTTCTATTCTTTAAATCTAAATCAAGTTTCTTTGGTGCATTATCATATGAACCATTCCCATACAATAAACCTACTATCTCCTCATACTCCTCAATACCATCAACATCAAAGTTCATGATCACGGTTGCTAGTGATTCAACACCTAATCTCTCTTCAATTGGAACAATCGCATCAAAACCATCATCCCATATAGTAACTACATCAATACTAGGGAATGAATTTGCCTCCTCATCATACACATCAAACAGAGATATCACTCTCAACTCATCAGGCTACTTCATGGATTTGCATATATTGAATATTATCTGCTTATCATTCAATCTCAGTATTAGATGCAGTAACTCCAAATCAATCAATGTCCCACTTGTAACAAAAAAAGGCTTTCACAGAATAATTGGGACTTGGAAATACACTTCAGAATCTAATATCACAAAATCAATAAGAAAGATGAAAGAAGCACCTTTACCAATACATCATATAGAATACCCACTGGTTTGTTTCACCGTCCTGTCTTCCATCACTAGTCTCATGGTGGTAGGTTTTAGAGCCCCCAATCCCAACTATTTAAATACTATAAACAATATGAAGTTGATACAAGCATCTAAATCACATAAAGTACGAGCAAAATTGAAAGAACCAATGGTGCAAGGTATAGTGAAAGAACCCGAATTCTCCTTCTTCTCTACCAATGATCTAGTAACTACAATACTACAATTATGAACATTATCAACTGGTTCATAACTGGCTGCTCTCTTCTTGGTGATCAGTCCCTTCATAAATTTTGCATTTCCAAGCATTTGCTCTAATGCCTCTACAAGAGGTATGTTGACTGACAGTTCGTTTAGCATGGATAAAAAATTTGATACATACCATCTTCTTGTATATTTTTTAGCCTTTGCAGATAAGGAGGAAGAGGTTTTGGAAGGGGCTTCAACACAGGCTCTGTAACCTTCTTTTTTCCTATATCTTCCTTGCTACTGCTCTCTACATCAACAGGCTTCTCATCAGTCTTCTACTCATCAACAGTGGGTACAGGTGGGTCTGTAGTAACTTTACCACTCCGAGTGGTAATGGAATGGTAGTGACTATTATTTCTTTGATTTACCACTGTATTTCTCAAAAGAGTGCCAGGTTATCTCTGATTTACTGTGGCTGACATCTAACCAAATTATTGCTCCAACTGCTTGATTGATATAGCATGTGACTCAACTTTCTGGTACAAACCTGACAAATCTACATTGATATCCTTTAGGAAGCTCTTTTGACTTTCTTTTCTTTTGACTAGCTTAGACAAAAGTGCATCCATTCTGGACTCTGCATCACAATTACCTGGTGGAATATACTTATCACTCTTCTCTTTATAGTCATCTTTATGCTGCCAATCGCCATTTCTCTCTCTACTATTTTTGTATCAGTCATTATGATAATTTCGACCTTGATTCCCTTGCCATTGGGCTCGGGAATTTGCCAATCTACGGTTAAGATACTTTGACTCTTCTTTATATTCAATCTTGAATGGTTTCAAAGTAGACCCCTGTGACACAACTGCATTCACTTTCTCAGCACTCATTATCGCAAATTTTTTTGCAAGCAACCCAATATATGTACAAAGTTGTGCAACCTCTTGCGCTACCATATAATAACCTACTCCATAAGTATTTGTTGCTATAATAGAATACTTACCACTACCATGTTCTGAATCTCTAGTATGACAACATCTATTTATCACCGTAATATTATCCAGCATATCCTGTGCAGTATTCCACCAAAGACGCATAAATGCTCCTCTAAAATAGTATCTGCCATAGCTCTCAAACTGTCATTCAGTGATCTATAGAAATTTTTTGATTAATTAGACCTTCTAATTCTGTGATTTGGTACCATGCTCAACTTTTTCTTGAATCTAAACTATGCCGCATACATAAGTTTTGTAGGAAACTGTCTAAAATTATAAATTTCATCCTTTAACCGTAGCATCCGTGTAAGAGGGTAAAATCTACTTAGAGACTGTTTCTTCAACTCGTGCCAAGTCAAAGTGATGCTTCCCCTGTTAACGAAAATATGAGCAACGTCAATCTCAATGCTTCCTGTCCAATCCATGAACAGTGTAAGATGTGTATATCCCCAAAAAATTAGCAAGGTGAATGTTCACATCATCCTTAGATGCACCAGAAAATACAACCTTCAGATTCAATAATTGTATCATAGCACTAGTTATATTAAACTTCACATTGGGGCTAAAGTTGGAAGAACTATGGCCCCTGTCTCAGTATGCTAAACATAACCCATATATTCTTCATCTTTCTCATATGGGTATAAGTGCTAATATGCAGGAATAAATGGAACTCTACCTCTCTGAACTCAAATATCAACTACCTATCTAGGCCTGGCTAGTCCACCTTACTGAGCTAACTCAACCTCTGTAGAAATTCTAACCTCTTAGGCTTCTTTTCTTTTTCTCTCTAAAATTTGTTACGTTTGTATGTCTGTAATATTCTGTATATCTAGTAGATCATGCGGGAGTGTCGTATTTGGATCCACAGGTGGGGGGTCTTGAACCCTATCATGAACTTGTCCTGGCATCCTTCTCGGTGTTTGAAGGATCCTCTCTGGCTTTGGATTGAATGGCATTAAGGGATTGCTTCTACTCCTACTACTTGGCATACACCGGCATATGCCAAATCAAGAAAAGAAAATAAGAACCCACAAACTTCACCAATTCAATTCACTACTCAAATCGTCTTCCCCTACAATGATGCCAAACTTTGATGTCGCCCTAAACTATACTCCAATAGAAGTATGTTGTGGTCGATTGCAAATATAATAACCCAACTAGATTGGGGTTGATCGCATAGGGACAACATGAATAGTTACTTTACTTTATGTAATCTAGGAGCAGCACAGGAAAGTAAATAGGGGGATTTTAGTACCAATTTCAAGTAGTAACCGAATCTTGAGTGCTTTTGAGTTTAAGATAAAATAATACAAATGCTAGGCTTGTGTTTCCCCTAGCTTCTTAAATTCATAAATTTCTCATGTTCAAATTAACTATTCTGTTGTTCTATATGCAAAGTCTACAAGATATATATTATCAGTCGTCAGTTAGACGTGAGGATAAATCTCAACCTTCACTAGTTAGGTCTCAGGGCGTTGCCTTGTTGCTCTTTGCTACGACCTCAGTTCACTATCACTGGTTAGGATCAAGTGATTAGATGAGACGCAGGGACTAAAAGATGGAGGTGAAATCCCAAATCACTGTCTTAATCTTCTTTTCCCAATCACAAACTCCATGTTAGGGATGGATGCGAATACAGGCTATTTCAAGACCCTGCAGCTGCTATAAGATTAATTATTGTGAAAAAAGATTCAGATACACTTTCTCTACGTAGCTAATCTACCAGGGTTCCCACAACCATAGTCAAGGAGATTATCCGCTCATGTTTGTGCAAGAAAACCTAATTATCAATGAAGAACACATATAATTAATTACACAAGAATAAGTTGAATAAACTCCAAAGTCTTAAATTGAATAAAAACCCAAAATCTCAAGAATAATTGTAGAAGTATTGTACTAAAGAGTAAGAGTACATAAACTAATAAAGTATAAACCCTAGGGTATTTATAGTATCTCAAAATAACATAAAAAATCCTAATAAAAATAAGAAAGGTAATGTTATGTTGACACTCGGTACGACTCGGTCTTCTACTCGTACCAGCATTATCCGAGTAGTACCCCGCCCTCTCGTATCTATTCTAGTGTCTGTTCTCCCAAGGCTACAACTTTTTGTTCAGCATACGACTTCTACTTACAAGTCATACTTGAGCATACGACTCATGTCCTTCACTTGTATCCACCTAGGACATCTGTCTTTCCAAGCATTGAATATTGGTTTGTGTACGACTTTCCTATATGAGTCATACTCAGACTTCTGACTAGTATTCTTCTGAAACTTTGACTTTGGCTGGTAGCTTAGGTTCTATTATGCTTACGACTTCTCCATACGACTCGTATCTTTGCTTAATACTTGAATGCTTGAGTCGTATCTTCCTCACAATAGCTTTTTCAGATTTGCGTTTAGTTTTTTTATGCATACAAGTCATCATATGAGTCATGTCGAGTGTTGACGACTCGAGGGTTGACTTATATCTTGATCCAAATTGGTCTTTTCTAGGTCTTTTTCTTACCTATTTATTCTAACACAATTGTAGACCTGTCTTTCTTGCAGTTTACACCAAAGTGTATCATATCTAACAAAATATACTAAGTTCATGCATAAATTCGTGGCGTTAAGCATCAAAAGTGCCGCGTTTCAACAACATATCACCCGTCTCCCCCCATCCCCCCCCCAAAAAAAAAAATAATAATATTTATATAGATCTAACAAGGATCCCAATCCACACTTTTTCCCAAAATATGATTTCACAAAGTATAGTTTTTGGAAGATAAATGTTGTATTTTATACTCAACTATAGTTCCTGTATCTATATACAAATACGAACCCTCAAGCTTTTAAGTCAATGGGATAAAAAAATACCTAATGTTCATTTCCACCAGGAATATAAAAACCTAGAAAATTATCAGCAGCGACCTTGGCAAGCAACAAAATGCAGAAAGAAACAAAAACAAAAAAATAATTATAACAACAAATGAAAAAAGATATAAAATTAAAAGGAATGAAGACATTATTTGCTCACATAGGTCCAACTTGTTTCAAAAAAATTGAATGAATAGGATAAGAAATTAATTTAATGTTGATTTTCCAGAAAAAATTGAAATTAGAGCCAAATGAACTTACCGATTAGAGCACTAATTTTTGTTAGGGGGAAACCAAGTAATTGAAAACTCTAATTGGCATGTGGATAGAATTGGGGAGGAGAAGCAGAAGATAAAACCTAAATTGAATGAAAATAAGGAAGGAAAATCGAGTAAAAAGGAAAAAATGAGGGAAATTTTTCCCGCTTCTACGTTTGCTAAAAAATTGAGGGAGGATAGTTATTTTATTATTATTATTAGCCACAAATAAAAAAAACTGTGGGGGAATTTAAATATTTTAGAAAGGAAAAAAATACTTTTAGAAACAATAAAAATATATTATTGCAAATATATTTATATTTAAAATTATTTTATGAATTCATGATATTTGGTGACAAAGTTAAAATATTTGGAAATAAAAAGAAGTTCGTTGTTAAAAACTTTATTCTATGCGAACAATAAAATTAAGTTGTTGCCAATTATTAAATTTAGCAACACCGTTTTATTTGTTGGAAAAAATTATTGCCAATTCTATACTTTCTTGTAGTGGGCCTAAATTTTAAGAAGGCTTAGGGTTAGAGATTGTGGGTGATTTGAGGAAAGTTTCCTTCATTTTCATGATCGATTTCCCTTTTCTTCTCTAAAATTCCTAAACCTTGTTGGCTTGATATTAGCACCAATATAGCTCAGATTTTACCCCTTTTGGATGGTAATTACTCCTTGAGCATGAGAGGATGTTGTGTTGGCTTCAGAAACATGATTTCTGTAAAGGAGACCGACATGAAATTTTGGTGTAATTTTTAGACCCGACGCACAATGGTGTAATATAGGTATCATTATTCTCGTGTCGATGAGTAGATTGTGATTTTGATAGCGTGGCATCTTGCAAAAGTTTCTCAAAGAGAAAAGTCGGTGATTTAGTGGATTCTTTGATTTTTCTTCAGCGTCCAGGTAGGCTAGGTTTTCCCCCTTCATGATTGAGCTATGTCATAGTATATTTATGATAATATGTTAGATTTGGGATGAGTTGAAGGTATTGGTGATCAATTTGACAATACTTGGGGTAGTTGGACCTTCAAGGCCATTTGAAAATCATAATTTAGGTGATTTGACTTAGTTACTTAAATCATAAGTAGAATTTTCATCTTAGTGCTAATTAAGTCTTTTTTGACACATAAAAGTGAATTTAGATACTTTAGCCTACTTTAGGGTAGAATTTGCCTTGTAGTCAATTTGGGGGATTTAGAAGTGGGCCCTTGACCCACATTAGGCCAAGATTCATGTAGTTCTTGTAAACCTTTTATACACTTGTTGTATGCCATGAAATTGCTTATTGATGTAATATTGAAAAACTTTAGCACTTGATGGTGATGATGGGTTGGATATTGAGAGGGGAGGATTATTGACTATGCTAGTGATTATTCTATTGAATGAGCTAGTGATTTTCTATTGCTTATGATCTTGAATATATATATATATACCGGTTTGAGTCCGAATATTGATTATAATATTGATGATATATGATTGCCGATTTAAGTTTGGGCGTTTACTATGATATGATGATACATGATTAATGGTTTGAGTTCGGATATTGATGATGGCACTGTAATATTTACCAATTCAAGCCCGACTATTAATTATACTTACCAGTTTGAGTTCGGCTATTAGTATAATATTAATCATGATATTGATGATATGATATTGAGGACATCGGGGTGTAATAATTGTGAATAGGGATACTCGCTAAGTCTAAAGGTGATGAAATGATTATGATGAGGCATGACACGGATGATGTAACACCCCAGATTTTTGCCTCTGAGATTTTTGAGTTATGAGCTCACTTACCAGACTATGACTGGCATCCCACGGGTCGTAAGGTGTGGTCAAGAGTCGTAGGGAGAGACTCCTGATCAAACCAGTAGAGTAGCCAATGATTCTATCCTGAGTACGAATAGGACCCTGCAAATCATAAGGTCTGGTTACGAGTCATAGGTTGTGACTCATGACATATCTAGTGAAGGCTGCCCTGAGTTATCACTCAGACTATGAGTCTAGGTAATGACCCGTACCCAATCGTCATGAGTCATGACGTGACCCATAATGACTTGCAACTAATTTCCTGCACTTTTAATGGAGGGTAGTTTGTTCATTTACCTCTTTCCCCAATCATAACCCACGGCCATAAAATATTTAAAGGGGGTTATTTTTATCACTTAGAAAATTATAAACTACTCTTGAACTCTCCCTAATTATCTAAGAAAGAAAATTTTTCTAAATCATATGTTTTAATTGTCATCCATGTGATTTAATTATTGGCTTTGAATTTGAGTTATGGACTTTTGGATGTTGTTGATTGAATTGCTTTTCTTATGGCTTTTGTGAATCATTCATGTTTTGAATTGATGACTTTTGAACTAATTGGGTGCATGGGCATAGTAAATAGGAATAGGGGATCGTAGATTCCCCCAAATTGATTTGATAAATGTACGGGGGTCGTGGATTCCCACAACTTTATGGATTTTGATAATTGAATTGGTAATGACCTCAACCCATCTTATGAAATTGGATTTGATACATATTGAAACCCAATATGAAACTATTTTATTGCATAAAAGGATAATGAAATATTAATGGCTTTGAAAGGCCTTTATGGCCATGACTTGATTTTAAATTGAACCTTAGGGGCCATGGATTCCCTCAAGTTAATGAATAATTTTACCATGGGGTCGTGGATTCCCCTAAATTAATGGATAATTGTACCATGGGGGTCGTGGAATCCCCCAAGTTGATGGTCAATAAAAATGGCATAATGACATTAGCTTGTAAGCATAATTGGTATGATGATACCAACGGTCTGTGCCTTACTAGATGGTCCTGTGTTTAATGAAAGGGATTGTGTAAATGTTTTAATTAGTCATAAAGGGAGTTGTGTATCTAATCCATCAAGGTGGAAGTCCCGATGGACTGTTGCTGGGAACCCACATTTGCCGGCGTGATGGTTAGTTTTGATGACCATGTGCTTATGACACACTTTATATATTTGTATCCTAGATTGGCAAAGGTTCATGGATTCCTAGGCCTTCCTTAATACCTCAATTTGTGCGGCTAACTTGCATTGGGACCCTTTCAGCAGGGTGAGAGCTGAACCGATATAGCTCATGGGTTTAGATGATGGTATGAGTTACACAGTCCAGATTAATATTTTAACTCTCTTGATAAACCTTGTACCCTATCCCTATATATTATATATATGTATATGATTTTGTGCATATGGTTTTGGAATAATTTTTGGACTGATTATCATGGCATTATTTTATCCCTTCCTTGCGTTACATGCTAGCACTTACCCCGCTAACCGTCCTCGAATGTTGTATCCCCACACGATGTAGGGTAAAAAAACACTTTTTTTCCTTGCACAATGGTAGGTGATTTCTAGATTGTTCGGTAGTCATCTTTGAAGTGGTGAGCTTCTATTCTTCGAAAGGCTCTCATTTTATGATCTTGTCTTTACTTATGTATTAGACTATTTTGGTGGGTTTTTGGCTATGGTCGGGGGCATGTCCCGACTTAGGTTGATGTTTTATTTCTTAGAGGCTTTTATGGACAAAGTGTGAGTGGGTTATGTTATGGATTCTTAGGTCCTTATTTTTTTTGATTTATCTATCTTGTTATAGGTTCGAAATTCAGATCTATCTTGTTATATGTTTGGAACTCATCTCTATTTTTTTACATCTTCAAAACTCATCTGCTACTAGTTGTATTGTGTTATGGTTGACTAGGTTAATGGGGGTGGTCTTTGGTCCTTGGCGGACTTGTGATACCCATTATGACTAATCCTTGGTTTGGGTCATGACAAGCTTGGTAACAAAGAATTGGTTCATGGTCATTGGGTGTCCTTAAATCACTTTCAAGTAGAGTCTCTTTTATGGGTGTGTTGTGTGCCACACTTATAAGGGAGAGGTTACTAGGAATTTAGGAATATTTCCCTTGTGATCTATTTTTGGATTATAGAGTCTAAGGTATTGAAAACTCCTCTAATCTCTATTTGCTCGCATTTGAGATCATGCCTCCTTAAAGATCTGATGCTCATAGAAACTTCTCTATCCCACTTGAGGATAATGTGGATGGAACTCGCCCTATTTATAGAGTTCAGACCGGTCTAGGGCCCCTGCTCCTGATTCTACTGCCTCTTGGAGTTCCATCGGTCCCTATCAGTCCTCCTTGGGCTTTTTGAGCTGATGATGTTCATGCCCCACCACCCCAAAAAGACATTTCTAATGCCGAGTTCCATCAATTTATTCATGTGCTGACTCAGTTAGTGACTTCTCAATCTCTCCGTTTGAGCGTGGTTTCTTTGTTTCTCCAAGGTAATTTGAGTTGGCCAATTTATGATGTTGAATCCCCCAACCTTTATAGGCTCTAAGGTTAAGGAGGATCCTCAAGGGTTCATTGATGAAATGGAGAAAATATTTAGGGTGATGCACACTTTTGATTTTGAGGGTGTGGAGTTTGCCGCATACCAGTTGAAAGATGATTCTTACTAGTGGTATGAGGAATGAGTGTAGTTTAGGGGTGATGATTCAGATCCAACTGTATGGGATAAGTTTTCAAGTGGCTTTCTTGATCATTTCTTTCCTCACGATTTGACTGAGGCTAAAGCTGAGGAGTTTGTGAACATGAAATAGGGAAGGATGACTATGAAGGAGTATGCATTAAAATTCACCCAACCATCATGTTATGCCCCGAAGATTGTGTCTAGTATGAGGGCAAGATTAAGGAAGTTTGCTTTGGGTTTGTTTCAGGATTTGGTACTAGAGTGTTAGGAGGCGATGTTGAATAATGACATGGAAATTTTCATATTTGTGGTTTATATGTAGCATGTTGAGGATGAGAAGAAGAAATAGGCAGAGATTGGGTAAAGACAAAGTAAGAAGTTCAGGTATTCAGAGCAGGGTGGCGGTGGACAAGTTAGTGAAAGAGATGGTAGACAGTGGATCAAGAAAAAAACTTGGGGAAACTTTTGTTCATATTTTATGCCTAGTGCTCCTTATTCTAAGATATCTCGTGATCATCACTTTCATACTAATAGTGGGTATAAGGAACAAGATGCCCAACCTCAGGCTAGTAGAGCCCAGTCAGCCCTACCTTATCCTCTTTCTAGATTTTATGGACAGATGCACTGCAATCAGTGTGATGAGGGGAGGAATAAGTGCTATCATTGATGTCAACAAAGAATTTGCAGTGACACTGACTAGTTAAGGTTGTTTCTAGTACTACTAAGGTTCCAGTTGCTACTTCATCATCTCCTGCACAAAAAGGTTCTACTTCGAGTACTGGCACTGGCCGAAAATGACTCTATGCTCTTGCCATCCGTCAGGAATCTGAGGCATCTCCGAATGTCATTACTAGTATGTTGAAAATTTTCTCTCGTGTTGTATATTATCTTCTTGATCTTGGTTCTACCCTTTATTATATGCCCCTTATGTGGCTGTTCATTTTTGTTTTTATCCTAAGAGTATTTCTGAGCCTTTCTTTGTGTCTACCCCAGTGGGTAATTCTGTCGTAGCTAAAGAAGTCTATAGGGGTTATAGGTGTCCATCTTTCATATGGATACATTTGTGGATTTGATAGAGTTAGATATGGTTGATTTTGATGTGATCTTGGGGATGGATTGACTTTATTCATGCTACACTTCTCTAGATTGTCGGACCTATAATGTCAGTTTACAATTCCCTAACGAACCGATAATAGAATGGGAGGGAAGTTTCTTAGTGCCTAAATGAAGGTTTATTTCTTATCTTAGAGCTCAAAAGTTGATTTCCAAAGGGTATCTATATCATCTAGTTCGGGTTAAGGATCCTGATTTTGAAAGTCCTTCTTTGCAATCTATCCTGCAGGTTAACGAATTTCCTAAAGAGTTTCTCGATATCTTCTTTGTATTCCTTTTGATAGAGAGATAGACTTTTGGATTGATCTTACACCGAATACCCGTCCTATCTCTATCCCTCTTATAGAATGGCTCCGACCTAGTTGAAAGAACTTAAGGAGTAGTAAAGGGATCTTCTCAATAAGGGTTTTATCTGTCCTAGTGTCTCTCCATGGGGTTCTCCTATGTTTTTTGTGCATAAGAAGGATGGGTCTCTTTAGATGTGCATACACTATCGGTAGTTAACAAAGGCAACGATGACGAATAATTATCCTCTTCCTAGGATTGATGATCTTTTTGACTAGATTTAGGGTGCTAGATGCTTCTCTAAGGTTGATCTTCAGTCGGGTTATCATCAGTTGAAGATTAGGGAGGTAGATATCCCTAAGATTACTTTTCAAACCTGATATGGTCATTATGAGTTTTTGGTTATGTCATTCGAGTTGACTATTGCTCTGACTGTATTTATAGATCTCATGAACTGGGTATTCAGGTAGTTTTTGGATTTGTTTTTTTTATCATTTTTATTGATGATATCTTGGTATATATTAAGAGTGAGTAGGACTATGCCAATCATCTCCAAATAGTATTGCAGACTCTTAAGGATCAATAAATGTATGATAGGTTTTTAAAGTATGAGTTTTTGTTGAATGCTTTGACCTTTCTTGGTTATGTTAATTCCAGTGAGGGGATCGTGATGGATCTACATAAATTTGAGGGTATTATAGAAAGTTTCTGGAGAACTTCTCTTCTATTGCTTCTTTCTTAACTAAGTTGACCTAGAAAAAGGTGAAGTTTCCGTGGTTCGATGCTTGTGAGGGTAGTTTTGAGAAGTTGAAAGATAAATTGACTTCTGTGCTAGTTTTGACCCTTCCTGAGGGTATTTATAGTTTTTTTGTTTATTGTGATGCGTCTCATGGGAGACTAGGCTATGCATTGATGCCCAATAGTATGTTGGTAGCATATGCTTTGAGACAACTTAAGGTTCATGAAAAAGAATTATTCGACTCATGATATAAAGTTGGCGGCTATGGTGATTGTGTTGAAGATTTGGTGCCATTATTTGTATGGGGTATGTGTGGATATTTATTTAGATCATAAGACCTTGTAGTATATGTTCACTCAGAAAGAAATGAATCTCAGGCAGAGGCGGTGGCTTGAATTACTCAAGGACTATGACATGAGTCTTCATTATCACCCAAGAAAAGCTAATGTGGTTGCTGATATTCCTAGCAGGTTGTCCATGGGGAGCTTATCTCATGTGGATGAGGAGAAAAGAGGGTTGGTGAAGGATATTCACTAGTTGGCTGACCTAGGAGTTCATATTTTAAACTTTGAAGATAGAGGAGTGATTGTTCAAGAAGCGGTTAAATCAACTCTTGGGCGTAGGTGAAGGAGAACCAGGTTTTGGATCCTATTCTTATGTAGATAAAGGCTTATTTTGGTCATCAAAAGGTTATGGCTTTTAAGATTAGTAGTGATGGTATTTTGAGTTACCATGGTCGATTATGTGTTTCTGGTGTTGATGGGTGGCGAGAAAGGATTTTGAATGAGGCATATGAGTTGAGGTATACAGTTCATCTAGGTTCTACAAAGATGTATTATGACTTTATGGAGATAAATTGTTGGAACAACATGAAGAGTGATATGGCAAATTTTGTTTCTAAGTGCAAGGTTTGTCAGGAAGTGAAGGTTGAGCATTTGAGGCCCGGTGGTATGTCTCAAGTGATAGAGTTACCAATATGGAAGTGGGAGATGATTAACAAGGATTTTGTTATAAGTCATCTGCGGTCTCGCAGTTAGTTTGATTCGATTTGGGTCATTATGGATAGGATGACTAAGCCTTCTCATTTTTTTCCTGCAAGGACTACTTACTATAGAAAGGATTATGCTAAGTTGTTTATTCTGGAGTTTGTAAAATTGTATGGTGCTCTAGTTTCCATTATTTTAGATCAAGGTACGCAGTTCTCTTCTCACTTTTGGTGTTCTTTTCAGAAATGCTTGGACACACGGGTGAACCTTATCACCCTCAGATGGATGGACAAGCGGAGAGGATAATTCAAACTTTAGAAGATATGCTAAGGGCCCGTGTGATTGATTTGATGGTAGTTGGGTTGATCACTTACCTCTCATTGAGTTTACGTATAATAACAGTTATCACTCTAGTATTGGGATGACCCCTTTTGAGGCTCATTATGGTAGGAGGTTTAGATCTGCTATTGGGTGGTTTGAGGTTGGTGAGACTAGATTTCCCCATTCAGACTTGGTTCACCAAGACATGGATAAGGTGAAAGTGATCAAGGATCGGCTTAAGACTGCTCAGAGTCACTAAGAGTCCTATGCAGATGTGAGGTAAAGAGAGTTGGAGTTTAAGGTTGGCGATTGGATATTCTACAAGGTGTCTCCCATTAAGGGAGTGATGAGGTTTGGGAAGAAAAGTGTAACACCCCAGATTTTTGCCTTTAAAATTTCTAAGTTCTAAGCTCACTCTACAGGCTATGACTGGAACCTCACGAGTCATAAGGTGTGGTCACGAGTTGTAGGGAGGGACTCATAACTAGACCAGTGGAGTAGCTAATGTTTTTATCATGAGTACGACTAGGACCTTGCAAAATGTAAGGTTTGGTCATGAGTCGTAGGGTGTCACTCATGAACAAACCAGTGAAGTATACCCTAAGTCACCGCCTAGACTACGAGTCTAGGCAATGACTCATACCCAGTCGTCACAAGTCGTGACGTGACCCGTAATGACTAACGACCATTTTCTTATTCTTTTAAGGAGGTTGCATTGGGCATTTCCCAATTTTCCAATTTATAAACCATGACTATAAAACATCTAAAAGGGGTTATTTTCATCACTTAGACAATCATTAACTATTCTTAAACTCTCTCTAATTCTCCATGAAAGATCAACTAGGGTTTCCAATGGATTGAGCATCTAAGTGTCAATTTGTTTGGTTTCTTCTCCAAATTCGTTATATTCTTAGGCTTGTATCTCTTCCCTAAATTATTATACTAAAAGCAGGTGTTTAAATTAACATCCATGTGATTTAAATGTTGGCTTTGAATTTTGGTTGAGGACTTTTGGATGTTGTTGATTGAGTTGCTTTTCCCATGGCTTTTGTGAATCATTCATGTTTAGAATTGATGACATTTGAACTAATTGGGTGTGTAGGCATGGTAAATGGGAATAGGGGGTCGTAGATTCCCCCAAATTGATTTGATAGATTTACGGGGGTCATGGATTCTCCCAATTTTATGGATTTTTGTAATTGAATTGGTAATAACCTCAACCCACCTTATGAAATTAGCTTTGAAATATGGATATATGCATATTGAAACCCAATTTGAAACTATTGCATTAGATTCAATTTAAAACTATTGAACATAAAAGGCTACTGAATACAAATGGCTTTGAAAGGCTTTTATGGCCATGAATTGATTTTAAATTGAACCTTAGGTGTCCTGGATTCCCCCAAGTTAATGAATAATTGGACCATTGGGGTCATAGATTCCCAAAAGTTAATGGATAATTAGAAAATGAGGGTCGTGGATTCCTCCAAGTTGATGGTCTATGAAAAAGGCATCGTGATATTAGCTTGCATGCGTATTTAATATGACGATACCAACAGTATGTGCCTTACTGGATGGCCCTTGGTTTAATGAACTTGAATGTGTAAATGTTTTAATTGGGCTCAAAGGGGGTATTGTAGCTAAGACATGAAGGTGGAGCTCCCGAGGGACTGATACTGGGAACCTATATTTGCCGGTGTAAGGGTTGGTCTTAATGATCGTGTTCTTGTGAAACACTATATATATTTATATCCTAGATTGAAAAAGGGGCGTGTATTCCTCGTCGTTCCTCAATACCTGGTTTTCTTTGGATAACACGCACTGGGACCCTTTTAATAGGGTTAATTTTGGACCTATATAGTCCATGGGTATAGATGACAGTTTGAGCTACACAGTAGTGATTAATGTTTTAACTCTCATCCTAGCCTTGTCCCCCATCTTGACATATTATATATATCTATATGATTGTGTGCATATAGTTTTGGAATGATTGATCATTGAATTATTTTATATCTTCCCTCAATTACATGTTAGCGCTCACTTCGCTAACCCACCCCGAACACTGTATCCCCATGCAATATAGGGCCAGAAGACACTTTTGTTTCCCTTCGCAGTGGTAGGTAATTTCTAGATTGTTCGTGAGTCAGCTTTGAAGTTGATACAAGATCGAACACACAACACGGATTCAAGAAATATACAAGATCAACATCAATAGAGAATTAAAGGCCCCACTCGGCTTCTTTATGTTATCAAGACAACAACAATATTCAGCAAAGTAGATGGAGAATACAATATTACAAGGACTATAGTGAATGAAAGAGGACCCACACGGCTTCACTATGTCAACACATAAACAACAATATTACAAAAACAAGAAGTTTACGGGTACATTAAAACCAACGAGGAACCAACGGATTCAACAAGATACAAGATAAATAGTTAGACCAAATGAAGGGAAAATCTTAAGAACACAAGAATTGTTACACTCTTGGACCCTTAGCACTATCCACGACACAAACCTAACTTTACATTGACACAAGAGGACCTTTATCTCCTCTAAACTTCAATGTTTTAAGCTACTATACAGACACAAATGAATCTTCACTTGCCTAGCCCTAGTTTTGGTTGGGAACTTCTAAGAGAAGACTAAACTGTTACAATGTTACAAGTCTAAAAAATATTCAACTAAGGAGCAAAAGACCTAAAATGTTCTATTTATATTACATCTCAAATAAAAGGTGTAAATACAAAAATGCCATTTAATGACCAAGTGAATATTAGGCACCTATGTAGTGCCCATTATGGACGGTTTTGGAGCCTCCATAACGCTTAACGTGTGCACCTTCTCGATTGAGTTCAATAAGATCAAAAATATGTACATCTATGAATTCATACTCGTATCATCCTCTCCACCTTGAAAGGAGTTTGACATCAAACTCACGGCTTCATCAACCTCACGGCTTCTCCATAGAATCACCTTCTTATTTTCTGTCCCCAAGCTTTGAGGCTTAGCCAAGGGATCCTTGAGTTTATCAAGCATGTGTTGGTGAGAAAGTTGCTCAGTATCTTCCGTAGGAAGCAGATGACCATGTACCTGCACAAAGGAAAATACGGTACTAGGCAAAATACTAGTACCTACGTTAGTGAGAAGTAAAGGATTCCCGAGGGTAAGTCCCAAAAGTGAGGACCCCTTGCCTTTTTTCTCCTTGGTTCCCTCCCCTTCTCCTCTACTCCCTCCCTCAACATTTCCCTTTCTATCCTTCTTTATATTTTCATCCAACTCTCTCACTTGTTGACTAACTTCGGCTACTTGTATCGGTGGGAGAGGGTGGAGCGTATACCTTTGGCCATGGAGCTCCAAAATTCAGCTATTGGTTCATACATCATACATGGTAGATCTATCGTATTTCCATGGTCTCCCCAACAATAGGTGTTATGCTTGCATAGGAATAACATCACACAACACCTCGTCAAAGTAGTTGCCTACCTTGAACCGTATCACTACTTGTCGGTTTACCTTTAACTCACCACACACATTTAACCATTGAAGGTTGTATGGGCTGGAATGATGGATAGTAGGTTGCCTCAAAACATCAACCAATGTACTACTAGCAATATTGGCACAACTACCTCCATCAACAAGCATAGAGCACACAACTCCTTTAATAAGGCATTTGGTGTTAAAAAGTTTTTCCCTTCGACTAGGATCACCCAAAACCTTAATAATTATGGCCTTTCTCACTACAAAGAATGTCACTTCAACCTCACCATCACACGGCCAAGCATCTTCGTCCTCCCCTTCATTTGGATTCTCGGGTTTTACCCCCTCTCTACCTTGAGACTGATCATCAATCTCCTTCGGTTCAAGTACCACCTCCTCCCTAAGAAAATATAATTTCCCCTCATTTAGAATCACATTTCTCCTATTCGGACACTCACTAGCCTTGTGTCCCCAACCTTGGAATTTAAAACATTGAAAGCCTTTAGAAATAGGAAAGGAATGTGGTTTACCTTCATTTCTCGAAGGGTGACTTTTGTGAGCCTTGTTCTCGGCTTGGGTAAACTTGGCCTCGGGTTACTATACTTTGGATGAATCATTCTGATTATGGTGCCAACCCAAGGGTGATTGGACTTTGAACTTGAACCCCGATTTCTCCCGCAACTCTCTTTAAATTTCCAATGTGGATTAGAAGATGGCATCAAGGGTATAGAAATTGTGAAGTGTCAAACATGAAGCAATGTCTCTATTCAACCCCACCTTGAATTGAGTGATATCATGACTCACTTGTTCCCCTATATGATCAAGTTTCAAGATGAGTTGTTGGAACTCATCGTAGTAAGCCATGGCGCTTTTATTTCCTTACCTCAAGTTATACAACTTGGCAAGGAGCTCTTGATAATATATTTTGGGTAGGTACCTTTGTATCATGAGGTATCTTAGCCAAAACCAAGGAGGGGGCTGCCCATCTACCAAAACGTTCCTAAAAATCTTAACATACTCCCACCATGTAGTTGCATAACCCTTAAAGTGAGCAATCGCATAGCAACTCTTCTTCTCCTTGGTAAGATCATTGACTTGGAAGACCCTCTCACATGCGGATTACCTTGCAAGAAACTCTTTGAGATCGCTCTTACCCTTGAATATTGGAAGCCCCATTTTGATGGTATTTAGTCCTACTTCACGGTTTTTGTTCCCTTGTTAGTTCTAGTGACCAACTCTTCCTTCTCAGCCATGAACCTCCTTTAGATCAACATATCTACCCCGTACCTCTTACCCTATTATGTAACCATCATTCAACAATCCATACCCTTTATGTTGGATAAGTTTATTTAGGTTAAGTTGAGCTTGTAGTAGTGGGTTTAGATTTGGTGGATAATATGGTCTTTGCTCAAGTGGAGTTTGGTTTGGAGGGTTCGGGTTGTGGGGTGGCATTTGAGTTTCAAGTCCTTCTTATTGGACTTGTTGAAGTGGTGGTTGGATTTTCCTCTCATGGTATTGGGTGAGGGAGTATAGTGGAGTTTGGTTTGTGACATTGGAGGGTTATCACGGTGGATAGAACATTTGGGGCAAGGCCTCGGGAGTAGTGGTCGGGGAAATGTGTTGAGGGGTGGATGGTCAACTCCTTTGACTTTCCACACACTCTAATCTCCCACCCATTGATTCCATATCCGTATCTATTTTCTCAAGACCCACATTCAACCTAGCTATATCTTGGGACATAGTTTCAAGGTGAGCCAAAATGAGATTGATGGAATTACTATCCATTGTTTGAGCATTTGAATCCTCGGGTACCATTGTGATGGTATCGGAATTAATCCTTGAATTTACGGTCCAACAAGTCACCAAATAAGTCCACTATATCACACACAACAATACAACAAAAAACCTATAAAACAAAACACATGTTAGTTCAAATAACCTCACTATTCTCTCACTCATGTTGTGGCCTCACACTTGATGTCACAAATGTTTGCAAGTCAACTTGTAGTTGTGGTGAGTGGAAGAGTAAGTCTACTCCTTTGTCGAAATGGATTCTTTGTTGGACGACTCAAGTAAGTAATGTTTGAACTTGAACCAAGAAGTACTACGATTATAAAAATTTCAAAAGCACAAAAGAAACGTAGACACGAACAATGGATTCAAAGGACTAATTGACAATCTAGTAGGAATTTACAAGTTTATTAATTAGTTCTAGGATCAACTAATGAAACGAAGAATCAACAATTAGAAACTAAAAAATCCAAATTTGAGCTTAGTTATTGATGTGAACAGTAGCAAGTGGTAACGTGGCAGTATGTAATTTGTCTTGGGTCCACACAACTTAGTCACAAATTTGAAATTCTCAACCTTCACCAATATAGAATGAAAGATAATTGGTTTTGGAGGGAAGTATAAGTCTTGAGTCTTTTGTAAGTTTATTCTCAAAAGATGATCTTTACTTGTACTAGTTCCACCAAACAAGGCTCCTTGATTTAAGGATAGTAGTTGGAAAAGTTGATGTCAAGTCTAGGTTCAAGTCTTTTCACAAACAACTTTACAACTTTTGTCTTACAACTTTTTGGATTTACTTTACACTTTTTGTTGCCTTAAGTTGTAAGAATAAATGACGAACAAGATGAATACCACAACAACCTTCAAGAACACAATAACCACTTCTTAAAGAACACCACAACATTGGTCAATATAATTAGCTCAATTTTAGATCTAGAGACTTTTAGTGTTGGCCAGAAAGGATCCAACACTAGAAACAAACTAAACAAGTAAAAGAATACTAGATATAGTCACAAAACTCTTTGACAATTTAACACAACAATACTTCATATTTCATCCAAGGTACAACACAACACAATGTCTCTAACTTTGGTAATGATCTTCCCAAGATTGGTTTTGTAAGAGCAAAACCAAGCCTTGATACCAAATGATACAACATCAAACACACAACACAATTTCAAGAAATCTATAAGATAAACATCAATAGAGAATCAAAGGCCCCACTTGGCTTCTCTATGTTTTTAAGACAACAACAACAATATTCAACAAAGTAGATAGAGAATACAGGATTACAAGGACTATAGTGAATCGAAGAGGCCCCACACGAATTAACTATGTCAATACATAAACAACAATATTACAACAACAAAAAGGTTATGAGTACATTAACAACAATGAGGAACCAGCGGATTCAAAAAGATAGAAGATAAATAGTTAGACCAAATGATGGGACAATCTTATGAACCCAAAAATTGTTACACTCTTGGACCCTTAACACTATCCATGACACAAACCTAACTCCATGTTGACACAAGAGGGAGTTTAAATTTTCTAAACACCAATGTTTCAAGAAAATATGCAAACACAAGTGAATCTTCAATTGCCTAGCCCTAGTTTCAGTTGGGAGTTTTTAAGAGAAGACTAAAGTGTTTCAATGTTACAAGTCTAAAAAATATTCAACGAAGGATAAAAAGACCTAAAATGTTCTATTTATGTCATCTCAAATAAAAGGTGAAAGGACAAAAATACCCTTTAATGACCAAGTGAACATTAGGCACTTATGTAGTGCCCATTATAGACGGTTTTGGATCCTCATCATACTTAACGTGTGCACCTTCTCGGTTGAGTTTAACAAGCTAAAAAATATGTCCATCTACGAGGTCGTACTCGTATTAGAAGTGGTGAGCTTCCATTCTATGTAAGTCCCTCATTTTAATGTTTTGTATTTGCTTATGTCTTAGACTATTTTGGTATATTTTTGGCTATGGTGGGGGGAATGTCCCGACTTAGGTTGATGTTTGGTTTCTTAGAGGATTTTGTGGACAAAGTGTGGGTGCGTTGAATTTTGGATTCTTAGATACCTATTGCAGTTGATTTATCTATGTTGTTATTTATTCAAAACTCAACTCTATATTTTTATATGTTCGAAACTCAGTTCTATCTTATTATATATTTGGAACTCATCCGCTACTAGTTGTATTGTATTTTGGTTGGCTAAGTTAATATGGGTCATCTCCATTCCTTTTCAGACTTCAGATATCCATCAGAACTAGGCCCTGGTTTGGGTCGTGATAGATAAATTCTAGTGGTACTTAGAGATTGAAAATAATGGTGGTTCAAGTTATACTTTACGTGTTGTACCCTCCAGGCTTAGGGGGACTGTGTTGGGTTATTTTTTCTGTACCCTCAATCAAATTCAAGTGTTCATCCCAACTACGCTTGAAATCGATATCACAAGCCCTTAATATATCCTATAAGGTCTGAATGGTCCTCTTTGACTGACCATCTGTCAGGGCATGATAAGCCATTTTGAGATGAACTTAGGTACCAAGACCTTTCTGAAAAGCCTTCAAAAAATGAGAGGTAAAGTGAGTACCACTATCTAAAATAATGGTTGCCAGTACTCCATGTAACTTACCAAATCCCTTAGATAGAGTGTAGCATAATCCCCAGCAGAATATAAAGTATGGACTGGCAAGAAATTGTCTGACATGGTCATTCTATCCACAATGACCTAAATAGAATCTTGCTGATGATGCTTACGAGGTAACCCTGTAACAAAGTTGATATTTACCACTTCCAATTTCCAAGTGGGTATGCTGAATTACTAAAGCGTACTACTAGGCCTCTGCTGCTCAACCTTAACCTGCTGAAAATTTGAACACTTAGCCACAAATTCTGCAATATCATTCTTCTTACCATTCTACCAATTGACTTCTAGAAAATCATGGTACATCTTAGTTGCTCCTAGGTGAATAAAATACCATGAACCATACACCTATGCTACTATTATCTACCTCAAATCATCCACTTCGGAACTCATAACCTACCTTGACAACGAAGTATACTATCTTCCCCTTGGAAGAAAATCTCAACCTTCTGATCCCGAACTGCCTCTTTAAACTTAACAAAAATAGCATCTCCATCTTGCTTCTCTTTTATCTCAGAAATCAAAGATGATTCTGAACCATTCTGAACCCATACACTACTTTTAGCCAAATCAACCAACCGAACAACCAATCTAACAAGCTGATAAACCTCACAAACTAATTCTTTTTTACTATCCTCAACATGGGCAACACTTTCCTTAGACAGTCTACTAAGGGAATCGGCCACAACATTCACCTTACCTGGGTGATACAACACATTTATATCCTAGTATTTTAGCAATTCTAGCCACCTTATCTAATGAAGATTTTTCTGCGTGAATAAATTGTAAACTCTGGTGATCACTAAACACATCAACATAAACCCCATAAGTTTATGCCTCCAAATCTTTAAGGCAAAAACAACTACTTCCAACTCAAGATCGTGAGTTAGGTAGTTCTTCTCATAAGGTTTGAGTTATTTAGAGGCATACGCTATAACCTTGCCTCGATGCATCAACACACAACCAATACCACCTCTAGAGGTATCATAGTACACTACAAAACTATTTGAGCCCTTTGGTAGGGTTAAAATTAGAGTGAAAGTGAGTTGAGTCTTTAACTCATGAAAAATCTTCTCACAGGAATTAGAATACTAAAATTTGAATTTCTTCTGAGTCAATCTAGACATGGGAGAAGAAATATAGGAAAATCCCTTAACAAATCATTTGTAGTAACTGGATAAATCAAAGAAACTCTTGATATATGATGGAGTGATGGGTCTAGGCCAGTTTTGTACTTCCTTGATCTTTTGAGGATCAATTCAAATGCCATCACCAAAAATGATGTGGCCAAGAAAAGCTACTGATTTTAAATCAGCATGACACTTGCTAAACTTAGCGAATAACTGCTGATCCTTATGGGTCTGCAAAAAAAAATCCTCAAATGGCCTATGAAGACTTTTACAAACATGTCCAAGTACTGCTTGAATACTCTGTTCATCAAGTCCATAAATATTTTAGGGGCGTTCGTTAGTCCAAAAGACATAACTACAAATTTGAAGTGACCATATTGAGTTCTGAAGGTTGTCTTCAGAATGTCACTTTATCTGACTCTGAGTTGATGGTAATCAAATATGATATATATCTTCAAGAAATAATTGGCACCCTGAAGTTGGTCAAACAAGTCATCAATCCTGGGGATAGGATACTTATTCTTGATTATGACTTTGTTCAACTAGCAATAGTTGATGCACATTCTTAGAGAAACATTTTTCTTGCACATAAAGAGAACTGGGGCACCCTACGAGGAAATAATATGCTTGATGAAGACCTTATATAAGTTATCTTTCAATTCCTTAAGCTCAGTTAGATCCATTCTATTTGGAGGAATTAAAATAAGCTGGGTGTCTGGGTCGAGATCTATTCCAAATTTGATTTCCCTCTTAGGAGGAACTCCAGACCGATCTTTAGAAAATACTTCTAGAAAATCATTAAATAATAGAACTGATTCAAGACTAGGAATCTCAAATTTTGAGTCCTTGACTTGGACAAGATGATAGATGCATTCATTGGATATCATATTCCTTGCCTTAAGGTATGAGAAAATTCGACCTATAGCGTGGAGGTACTATCCCTTTATTCTATGACTGGCTTATTAGGAAACTAGAACTGGACTATTCTATTTCTAGAGTAAATTGATACATAACAAGAGTTAAGCCAATCCATACTAAGAATGACATCAAAATCGGTCATCTCTAATTCTTTAAGATCTACTGAGGTAATTTTCTAGGATAATGCGACTGGGAAATTTTTGTACACCCGTTTAGCTTTAATGCAACTACCCATGGGAGTGGATATTGAGAAGGGTTCTGGAAGAATTTATAGGCTAACACGAAAGTCTACAGCTATATAAGGAGTCATAAAGTACAGTATAGCTCCGAGATCTAATAATACATATATATAAAGATGGTAGACTTGTAACTTACCAGTATCCACGTAAGGAGAACCTTCCTGATCCTATTGAGGTTTAAGGTCATAGAGTCAATTTTGACATTGTCCGCTAGTGGCACTATATGTGGCACCCTGCTGAGTCGAGCATCTTACTGGGACTGCTAAAGAGTTAGGTG
Organism: Capsicum pubescens; assembly: GCA_030864215.1. Taxonomy (NCBI): domain Eukaryota; kingdom Viridiplantae; phylum Streptophyta; class Magnoliopsida; order Solanales; family Solanaceae; genus Capsicum; species Capsicum pubescens. Next base: position 105,351,591 of record CM061543.1, read on the forward strand.
GGTCTTGCTGACAATCATTATTTCCTCGATAGGCAACTATATGACATTCCCTTATTTTATGGCCTGACCTACCACACCTAAAACACACATCGCTACATGCTAAACACTCACTCTTTTGGTTCTTACCACATCTCCTGCAAACTGGGTTGGTGCGACCATCATTCATACTACCCTAGGATTTGGAGCCTGGTGTTATCCCGATTGTCCTGTCTGAACTTAGGTACTAGAGCATTGGTAGAAGATGGGGCGGGGATGAGAATTTTTGGAGTAACTGAGGATGATTACCACCTTCTTACCTTTACTGAGAGAAGTTAAAACTTTTAGTTCTGGCTCTCTTATTCTCTCTTTCCCTTTATTTGAGCTTTTTCCCCTTAATTTGTTGATCATGAACCATCAATATAGAAAGGTCAATCTCTTTAATCAATATAGCTTGCCTACACTCCTTGACAACATTTTCTGAAACACCAAATATGAACTTACTCATCCTGGCCCTAGAATCAGCCACCATAGTAAGAGTATATCTTGCTAACTGGGTGAACTTGTATGAATAATCCTTCACACTCATGTTAACCTCCTTCAAATTAATGAACTCTTGCACCTTGACCTCCCTTAATTTGAGTGGGAAGAACCTGTCTAAAAAAGCAGTAGCAAACTCATCCCACTCTACAGGCCCTGCATCGACTCCTTTATCTTTCTTCCATTATTTAACCCATATGTGAGCCACCCTTTGAAATTGGTAAGTATCTAAATTAGTACTCTCACTTAGAGTAACACCCTTAATATCTGTCACCTTTTGCACACAATCCAAAACTCCTGTGGATTCTCCTCAAACTTAGATCCAGGGAATGCTGGGGGACTTATCCAAGTGAAATCTCAGTTTTTGGATGTCGTCGTGCCCACCAAAGGATTGGCTGGGGAAATAACCTACTTATTTATCTAGGAAACCATTGATTGGGATAAGGTGGTGAAAGTATCTCTGAATTTAGTGTGAGAGACTTTCTCATTCAGAGGGTCTTCAGAAATAGGTGGTTGTGTAGGTTTGTCCCATTTCTTCTTCTATTTGCCCCTCTGGGAGGCGTTTCTATAAATGGTAGAGAATGAGTTATGAGAAGAATTTTTACAGAGCTTACGCTCCATCGAACGACATGAATAATGGAAGAAGGGAGACTTTCCTAAAATATTTTATAGCCTCTCTCCCATAAGTGTGGCATGCTCACCCATGAACAAGACTCTACTTAACGTGGCTTTTAGACACCATAGGACAGTTTAAACCTTGTTCTCTAATACCAAGTTTGTCACAACCCTAGACCACCCTCTAGTCATTATACGGTGTTTAAGGTTATGAGTAACCCTAAGGTAACCCATGATCTGGAACAAGCCATAATTATAAAAAAAAGAATGTATCCAAATACTGTGCGAAAGTTATTTAAAAGTGTTTTATGATCAAAACAATATCAAGTGTAACTAAAATACATCACTGGAAAACACATCTAACTGTCTAAAAGCCTCTAAACATGATGAGTTGTTGGGATAGGCCCCCAACTAACTCTGACTAATCGAAATAAAATAAATTAAAATGCTGGGATGAATAACTAAAAATATAACCAGTACTCGACTGATGATGACTCACTAATGGTGCAACTAAGTGGCACAGGAACGGACTACGTGCGATCTAGGAACTGAGCGTCCGAACCTATGTTATAAGACAACATAGCACAAGCAAAAATGTGCAATAAGTACTTTGAATGTACTGGTATGTAACATGGAAGCTAGATTATATACATATATACTGAGCATGAATGCATGAACATGAAAAATCAAATGCAAGACATAGAATAAACATGTACTAAAATAATCTGAATAACTGGATGACTAAGATACTGAACACTTGGTCATGCTTACCTGAACTGAACATAATCCAAATAATTGAACTGAAAACTGTGGAAGCTAACTACAAATGACATACCCTACTCTTCCTAATCGAGGTCCAACCTCTAACTCAACTGGAAGGGTGTCGATACCTTACCAAAGGTACCAATATTGGCTGGCGTGGATCCACTATTCTAATGTCCTGAAAGACTGGGGTGTCAAGCCTTAACTGACGGATGACCTCTAAGTGTGTGTTAATCCTAAAATGCCTCATAACTTTCATTGGCAATGTAATTCTGGAACTTAAGGATTGCTACTAATGATTCGGCTTATCTGACGAGGAGCCTTTATCCCTACGTTCACTCGGTGCTAAGTGTTACACCCAACTGAATGCCTATGAAATTTAACTAAAACATAAACTGAATAATAATATGCTCAAGTCATGGTATTTGAAATTAATATTGTATACATAATTGAAGAAATCATGAAGTTATAAATTGATGCATGTTTTAAACCTTGGTATAGGATGTTCATAAACCACAAACATAGACTAATGAAACTGATCATAAAAGTGGTAAAAATTACCATAGTATTGAAAATCATAATTAATACTCAACATGTTAATAATTAATTTCATATCAGATCGAGGCGAGACTTGTAGCGTTGAAAAGCCAACTTAGTGGCCTATCTTTTGAGGGGTTTAGATCTTGAAAATTTGGGGTATTACAACTCTTGGATTTGGAGTTTCCCTATTTCCTCCTATGTATCTATGTCTAGTCTTTAGTTTTGAGATAAGATTATATTGACTATTTTAGAACTTTGGTTGTATTTATTGTAGATCTTGTACTGACTCTACCATGTCATGGGATGGTTTTCTTTGTTATGGATACCTTTTAGACTATTCTATTGTTTGCTACTTCTATATTTATTGTCTATAGCTCCAGTCTAGGGTTCATCTTACCTACTGGCGGTATAGAGTAGGTGCCATCATGACTCATAAATTGTTTCATGACAAATGTATATCTTGATTATCCATTCAATTTATTTATCGTGTATCTTGCTTTACATCAGACACTCGATATATCTTAGCAGTAGCCCATCTTTCTTTTAATGTATTTCTCTTCCCAACTCTTCTTTTCAGTTTGAGCTAATTTAGTCATTTGATTTCCTTGTTAGTGTAGCAATTTTTGTGAGATCTTAACATCTACTCATATGCAAAGAACAAAAAATTCACATTCTTATTAGTTTTTGGTAAATAAACATATTATTCAGTAAGAGTTTCAAATCATAACAGAAAAAGATCCAAAGTTGCAACCAACCTTAAATTAGCAACAAACCTCCGCACTCAAGCTTAACACAATCCGAACAAACCTATTACACTGGATAAAAGTTCACATCTGTCAATCTTATGCTATCTTGACACATTTGTTACTCATATATCACACCTCTTGCATAATAAGCTATATCACAACAATTGCATCTTTACTTCTACTCTGGAACACTATGGAGTTACTCTCTTCTATAAATGATATGTACAAGCAACTACAGTCATCATTAAGATCTCTGCTCTAGTCTGCTTTCCTTTCTAAGTGCTCATCCATAGTAATTCCTGCTGCCAATCACCAATTTGATGAACAATACCCTACTACTTCAGGATTATTTTCTAGATATGTGCCGAATAGGGACATATAAAATATAATTGTGTGATTCTCTCCAAACCAGTGCCATATAATGGATGGTTGGAGCTTATATCTAACCCCCATCTTTCTAGTCTATCTCTTATGTTTAGTCTTTCCCAAGCTCCAACTCTAAAGATAAATAGCCCTTTTGGTGCCCCTAAATTATTATAGATCACTCTCTTCCAAGGAAATTTGGGTAAGGAACCTTGCAACACTACATATAGATTTTGAATTGAAAATTTTGACATAGTAATGAACTGATTAGAGAAATACCCTGCAGCCTTAGTGACTTTCTTCCCTTTCAATTTCTTTATAATCCAGATGCCTATTTTGGTATAGTTTCCCAGATACATCCCTCTTTTATACAATAGTTGTGCACCCATATCACCCAGGCTTTATCTTTTTTTCATGACTCGGACACCACAATAAATTTTCCATAGATTTACTATATCTCCAAATCTATGATATTCCTCCTGCAGAGTTAGGAATGTATAATTGATCCCATGAAATAAGATCCTTATTTCTTGTTTCAGCTTTTCTAGTCCACAGGTATCTTCTACATACTGAGATAACCATTAAGCTCACCATCTTAGGAAGCACAAAATCTTGGGACTAGTTATTTTGTATAACCATCAAGACACTCCGAATAAGTTGTACTCTTCTTGCATAAACGAGGAACCTTAATGATCAACTAGTGATTCTACCCAACATTTTATGTCGAAGAGGTTGGAATTGCAATATTTAACCTTTTAGTAGTAAGATATAAGTATTTAAAAAGGTAGTTATCCCTTGTTGAAACTCAGAGTTTTCAAAATTTAATCTTGATTGACCTGTGATATTTCAAAATATATAGACCTCTTACTAGTATTAACAATTAGTCTTGAAGCAACAGAGAAATTATTTAAAAGAATCGAACATATGTGACATAGACTGAGGATCCCTACTACAAAATATTAGAAGGTCATCTACAAAACCTAACTATACTATTTTATGTCTACTACATCTTGGGTGATATTTCAAACTCTGAATATGTTCTAGAGACTTTAGTAGACAATTAAAATACACCATAACTATCATAAACAAGTGGGGAGAGAGGAGTTCACCCCATCTTAGGTGTTTCTTAGCTTGGAATGGTTCCATGGAAACACCATTCAACATAATAGAGTAAGAGACTATACTAACAAAAGCCATAATCCACTCAAAACCTTATAGGAAACTGAAGACTATGTAACACCTGCTCTAGAAAAACCTATTCAACAAAATCATATCATATGCTTTGTGCATATCCACCTTGCGTATATACCTAGGTGAAATTGTTTTTCTCCCATACCCTTTAACAAGCTCATATCCTAACACTATGTTATCAGATATCATTCTTGCCGGGACAAAGTCTGCTTGGTTGGTGTCAATAATCACATCCATAATTTTCTACATTCTACAGATTTGCCATGGATTTACAAAACCTTGATGTTTATAACTATAAATATTTGTAAGTACGAAGGCATTTTTTATATTTAATGAATTTATAATATTTGCAGGTCAAACAAGTTTGGAGAAGGAAAGTACTTAATATTGGATAAAAAGGCATTAAAAGATCATTACCACAATTGTAAGATCTGACCACAATCATACCAACACTTTCATGAGATAAATAAGAGTAGTTTTTTCAGGAATTAATCTGGAAGAATCCTTCCACGGTCGTAGGAGCTTACCATAATCGTACATCCTTATCATAGGAAGGATACATGAAATGCTGCAGGATCTAAGTGTAATGATAATCAAATGAGTGTCCCTCTTGATCGTGCCTAGAAGTAACGATCATACCATGAGATCATAGAAAGAAAATCCAGATTTATACTTTGTAGAAGCTTGAAATGTAGAATAACCAGATGAGACAAAAGTAAGACCATGCCTATTAACCATGGGATCTAATAGAAGACCGTACCAACCAATACCTAAGAGATCACAAGTCCAGTGCTAACCATGAGCACCAAGGACAATCATGAGATCAAACTACAATTATACCTTGTTTTCATTTGATGTAACTGACACATGAATCCTATTATTTCTTAGGATAGGTTTTGTTTTATCTATAAATACTCTTATTCATTTTGTTGTATGATTTCACGTTTTATTACTTTGTTGTAAGGTTTCAAGGCACATGCTTGATATTTGAATCAAAAACATCAAATTCTAGGGTTTTTATTCAAAATAAGATCTTGGAGTTTATTTTGTCATTATTGTACATTCATTTTTATGTCTTCATATAAAATTTATTCTTATTTATGTGCATTTTTTAGTTTCTAAATACCACAAATAGGGTTGTGGGAACCATGATGAATCAATGAAACATGTTTAGTGCATGGTAATTATAGATCTGTCTGCATGCATGTATTGCCATTTTCTTCATTATGATTGATTTCTAATAGGTGCGCAATGTTAGAACTTGCCTGAATTCTAAACTTGATCGAGAGAGAAATAATGATTAGGAAAGGAAAATAACAACAAAAAATTGTAGCTACCATTTTTCACCTAATCACTTGAGCCATAGTTGAGAGAGTTAATATGAGATTAAAATCAAGGGTTACAAGTAAAACACTTGAAGATTGAGAGGATATAGGTGATATTCATGTAATCAAAATCGAAATACATTTAGATGAACCTATATTGTTTGATTTTTCATGAAACACATCAGAATAGATGTCAACACAAATAACCTGTAGAGTTATAAAGTCATGGAAAACACAATCCTAGTGACTTTATTCATACTTATTATAAATCAACAAATCATCAATTGTTACTATGAATTTAATTACTTGAAAAATCCCCCTATTCTATTAAATATGGTTATTGATTGACTCGACTACACATTGACTGAATTTTCCCTATTCCTTATGGGTTCCACCAAACCTTCGGTGGATTCTATATTTAACAGTGATTGTTTTATACTTTATAGTAAGGTGTAATTTGAGCAACATCAAATTATGGCATTGTTGTCGGGAAATATGGTTACAAAGTTGATTTGATTGTGTTTTGGGGGGTTATTGGTTGCTTTTTCCTGATTTTACTTTTATGTTATTTTTAGGGTACACACCTGTGTATGCCTAGTACTCAAAGTTAAGGAAATCCCTTGATACAGAGATTGAGAGAACATTAAATGAAGGAGTAACGATAAAGGAGACCTACTTGAGAAAGTTCATGATGAGACTGTAATCTTCAATCATCCACCACATTCACATGATGGTTAGAAAACTGTGAATTAAGTCAATGCTTAATTGATGACTGAGGAAAACACTAGGCAAGAAGTTGTTAAAAGGGTAAGTGAAGAAAAGGATATATAAGATAATGCAAACCATCTAGCTTTATTTGATGAGTGGACATACAAAGAAGGAATAGGGGGAAACAACCTCTACAATGGTATCTCCCTCATTATGAAGATCCATAATAAGACTTGAATTATTTGGAGCAGATTAAGAAAGGTGCTATTATCCTACCGGAATTTTCTCTAGGGATGAAGTTTGATATTACTAGTGCCATAATCCACTTGCTGATCTTGAAGGGTGTATTTATTGGCATACTTACTAATGACACGAGTATGCATATGACAAACTTTGTGGGAATTCTCACTTTGTACAATCTTTTTGGAGTGAGTTAAAAGGTGATTAAACTACGATTGTTTCCTTTATCTCTAAGAAGCTACATTATATTTGGCTGAATTACCACATAGATCTATTACTACTTGAAATAAGTAAAGGACTCAATTCTTGGACTAATTTTCCCGCCTTCCAAAATATTGCAGTTGAAGAATGAGATTTACAATTTCAGGCAGTTGCATTTAGAGGCACTCTATACGACTTGGCTAAGGTTCAAGAAAAAGTTGCAGAATGTCCCATATCACATAATGATCTGTATAAATTTGTTTAAGATCTTCTATAGAGCCTTGAACTCAAACACCAAGGCTTTAGAAGATACTATAACTAGTGGGGAATTTACGAGTCTTCATTAGGAGCATGCTTTATTGATCTTAGATCAAATCACAAAGATAAATTGAAGGTGGCACACTTGAGATGTGGACAAACCCACATGCATTTATGCTATTAAAGAATTTACAGAGTTGAGAGCATTAGATGAGACAATAGCTTAAGAGGTTGCATAACTTATGTAATACCCAAAATTTTTGGCCTCTAAAAATTTGGAGTTTTGATCTTACTGCTCAGTTAACAACTCACCTAATAAGCCGTGAAGACTCATTATGAGTCATAGGGCTCTATTTATAGGCAAAACAGTGAGGAATGCCCAAGTTTCTACTGAGGCCATGACTTGGACCTCATGAGTCATAAGGTGAGGTCACGAGTCCTAGGGTAGGACTTGTGAATAAACCAGTGAGATATCCTAAGGTTGTTGTCTCGTTAACGACTAGACTCCACAATTTGTAGGGTTTGGTAATGAGTTGTAGGGTGTAACTCATGATCATAATAGTAAGGACGACCTGAGTCACCGTCTAGACTACGAGTCTAGGCAATGACTCATCCATAATCATTATGAATCATGACGTAACCCATAATAATTGGCAATAATTTTTCTTATGTTTTATTTAAGGGCACTTCGGTCATTTCCCTCTTTCCCCAGATAAGTCCCCCGTCCATAAAACACCTTCAGGGTCTTATAATTATCCCAACACACATCAAACACACTTCCCTCTTCTTTCAAAATCAATAATCAAGAACACCTTGGGGTTTTCTAAGGATTGGTCATCTAGGTATCAAAGGATTATCTCTTCTCTAAATTTATTGGCATCTCAGGCATGTATCTCTTTCCTGAAACTTGTTTTCCTAAAAGCATGTATTTAAATTTTTTATCCATGTGATTAATTGTTGGTTTTAAATTTGGATTGAGGACTTTTGGATGTCATTGGTTAAATTGTTTTCCCATGGCTTCTATTTTTTTATTTATGCTTTGAATTGATTTTTTAAACTAATTGGATGCATGGGTATCGATATTGGAATGGGGGTTATGGATTCCCCCAACCTTATGGATTTTGGTAATTTAATTGGTAATAACCTCAACCCATCCTTATGAAATTTGCTTTAAATCATGGATATACGCATATCAAAACCAAATTTGAACAACTGCATTGCATAAAAGGATGATGGAGCACAAATGGTTTTGAAAGGCCTTTATGGCCATGATTTGATAATAACCATGGGGGTCATGGTTTACCCCAATCTGATGGTCAATGGAAATGTCATGATGATAGCTTGCAAGTGTGATTGGTATGACGATACTAACAATATGTTCCTTAATGGATGGTCCTTGGTTTAACGAACTGGAGTGTGTAAATATTTTATTTGTGCTTAAAAAGGGTTGTGTAGCTGACTATTAGGATGGAGGTCCTGAGGAACCAATACTGAAAACCACATTTGTTGTCATGGGGGTTGGTATTAATGGTCGTTGCTTGTGTCACACTTTATATATATATTTATCCTAGATTGGTGAAGGGACATGATGCCTTCCCGAATACCTTAAATTTTTGCGGCTAACATGCACTGGGGCCTAACTAGCAGGGGGAGTTAGACCTAATCAGCCCATGGGTGTTTCGATGTTGGAAAAGCTACACGGTCCAGGTTAATGTTGTAACTCTCATGCTAAACCTTGTTCCTTATCCAAATATATTATATTTATATATGTATATGATTGTGTGCATATGGTTTGGAATGATTTTGGACTGATTTATCATGCCATTATTTTATCCCTTCCCTAAGTTACATTCTAGCGCTCACCCCACTAACCGTCCCCGAACACTGTATCCCCACGTGATGTATGGTACAAAGACACTTCTATTTTCTTGCATGGTGGTCGTTGATTTTTGGATTATCTGTGAGTCAACTTTGAAGTGGTGAGTTTTCATTCTCCAAAAGTCCCTAATTTTATGATATTGTCTTTACTTATATCCTAAACTTTTTTGATAGGTTTTTGGCTATGTTCGGGGGTATATCTCAACCTAGGTTGATGTTTGGTTCTTAGAGGATTTTGTGAACAAAGTATGGCTGGATAGTGTTATGGATTCTTAGATCTTTTTTGTTATTGATTTATCTATCTTGTTATATGTTTGGAATTCATCTCAATCTTGTTATATGTTTGAAACTCAACCCCTGCTATTTGTTATTGTGTTCTGATGATAGGCGAATTTACACGCCTATAGCACTATATTTTGCCCATATTTTAGCCTAGTTTTGAGAACAAATTATATATTTCATGCACTTTTAGTCCCTTTTCCTGTAAGTGAGCTAACGAACATGATTAGCAAAGTTTTAGGTATAAATGATGCAGAATTCAGCATTTTATGGATAACTTGACGCCAAAGAAAGCTTCACGAAAGGAGAAAAGCCAATCTTGGATGCCAAGGACTAAAGATGGCGCATGGAAATTCTGTCCCGGGCTAAAACAATATTTCTGAAGACTTTGGGGACTAGAAGTAACTTATTAGGATTAGGATAATGATACATTAACCTAGTACAATTAGGTTAAGTATTACATTAGCTTGTTAGGATTAGGATAATGATACATTAACCTAGTACAATTGGGTTAAGTATTTCATTAGCTTAGTAGGATTTGGTTAAGCATTTCATTAGCTTAGTAGGAATAGGATATGGGTATTATAAATACCCTATCTTGCTAGAGATTTTACATCTTCATCTAACATCTTCTTACATCTTCTACTCTTCTTACAAATAATTCTATTTTTCTTCTATTCATCTATTCTTAAATTCCGCAACAAGAGAAACGTTACTTTGCTAAGGGATTCACGCCTAACGCCTACCACACCATTACAAACGTGAAATCTTTATTGTGGTATAACAACAATGTCAATTGTGATTTCCTTCGCACTCATGGGTAACTAAACTTCTCTGTTGGGGTTATGGAAGCCGAATGAGATACTATCTATTGCTGTGAGTTTGTGAGTTCGTGACACGTATGCTGCTTATATCATTATTCTCTTCATCTTAATCTAAATTCTTTGTGGTTGCAAACGCAAGAATACGCCAGTATAACATTTAACTTGTTCGAAAGAAAGGTTATCTGTCTGGAAAAGAGATAATGTCAAGGTAGTAGGGTCCCATCCCCTATTAAAAAGTTAGTGCCGTAACTGGATTAACCTCTTGGAGAATTCGTACCGTTAGACGCGCTTTAAGCTCGAAAGATTTAAAGTGAAATAATCCTCGAATAGGTCGAAAGACGCCTGGATTTACTATCAAATACAATTCTCTATAAGCACATGCATGTCTGAATTCCTCACACTCATAGCCAATAGAGACGTATAACTCAGAAGGTGGACATAATCCCAACTCCTCAATTCTCATTATTTCACAACCTACTAAACATTCTTTCTTTTTACTTTGCTATTGCCGTTTTTCTCTACCAATTTGGTTACATTACTTGCACAACAAGAATCCCTCCTTTTTCGAGACTTTCACTAAAAGTCTAGTAATCTTCACTTACTTGTTGACCAAGCTATTCCCTGTGGGATCGATACCCAACCCAGGTTGGGTTCTATATTTGCTAACGACTGCTTTACACTCCTACGAGAGCTGTAGATTGAGCGTTATCAAAAATTGGCGCCGTTGCCGGGGAATACAAGTGTCAATTAAGTTCGTAAGTTTAGGAGATGATTTAGACATTTCTTTGGCAACCTATATTTGTTTACCTTCATTTTTACCTACCCATGGACATTATCCTAGTTAACCCTTTTGAGCCTTTAGCCTATTTTCTTTGACAACCTCATATGTAAGCCTAATCCATTTTTTTCAAGACCATAATTTGATCCAAATTCCTAAGTGCTTTAAGGTGTAAAGTCATGTGACAAAATAAGAGGAAATTGGGTGAGTATGATGCTTTAGAATGCATTGGTGCTTGAAATTGCAATGAAAAAGAAGTGCTATCATAAGAGGTATGTTATTAAAAGAAAAAGGAAGAAAAAAACTGAAAAGTTAGTCATGTTTAAAATCGAAAAACAAAAGAGGAGAAAAAGGGTGGTAGAATAAATGAAAGAAAGGTTGTTAGAAAGAAAAGTGTTAATGATAGAATGTGATGTATTAAAGCGCTTAGGAACATAGTCACTATTTCTGGCCAAAATAGTCCTACCCGTCCCTTAGCCTACATTACAACCATCAAAAGACCTATTTGATCCTAAGCTTAGCACTCTGACATTTAGTGGAGCATTATACTAAGGGAAAGCCTATGGTCATCAGTTGCTTCATATGAATTCTTTGTGAGAGTGAGAGCAAGGATATTTTGATACCCATGTTTGAAAAATATGCTATACTTGTGAGTGATTATGGGTAATATATTGTGAGACACACATGGTTGATGAGTTTTGGGTAGTCATGTATAATTCTTTGTGCCTTAACCTTTGAATATGAGTTGACCACCATCACGAGTCTATGCTAGAGGTTAAACTGTTTCTACTAATGATCGAAAAACTACTCTTTGTTGATAATTGTTGTGCTTGTCTTGACGAATATTTTATGTTGTTGCTGTGAAACCCTAAGTTGATGTTTAGAGGGACATAATATTTTATTCGAGGACGAACAAAGATTTAAGTGTGGGGTGTTGATGATAGGCGAATTTACACGCCTATAGCACTATATTTTGCCCATATTTTAGCCTAGTTTTGAGAACAAATTATATATTTCATGCACTTTTAATCCTTTTTCCTGTAAGTGAGCTAACGAACATGTTTAGCAAAGTTTCAGGTATAAATGATGCAGAATTCAGCATTTTATGGATAACTTGACGCCAAAGAAAGCTTCACAAAAGGAGAAAAGCCAATCTTGGACGCCAAGGACTAAAGATGGCGCATGGAAATTCTGTCCCAGGCTAAAACAACATTTCTGAAGACTTTGGGGACTAGCAGTAACTTATTAGGATTAGGATAATGATACATTAACCTAGTACAATTAGGTTAAGTATTACATTAGCTTGTTAGGATTAGGATAATGATACATTAACCTAGTACAATTGGGTTAAGTATTTCATTAGCTTAGTAGGATTTGGTTAAGCATTTCATTAGCTTAGTAGGATTAGGATATGGGTATTATAAATACCCTATCTTGCTAGAGATTTTACATCTTCATCTAACATCTTCTTACATCTTCTACTCTTCTGATAATTAATTCTATTTTTCTTCTATTTATCTATTCTTAAATTCCGCAACAAGAGAAACGTTACTTTGCTAAGGGATTCACGCCTAACGCCTACCACACCATTACAAACGTGAAATCTTTATTGTGGTATAACAACAATGTCAATTGTGATTTCCTTCGCACTCATGGGTAACTAAACTTCTCTGTTGGGGTTATGGAAGCCGAATGAGATACTATCTATTGCTGTGAGTTTGTGAGTTCGTGACATGTATGCTGCTTATATCATTATTCTCTTCATCTTAATCTAAATTCTTTGTGGTTGCAAACGCAAGAATACGCCAGTATAATATTTAACTTGTTCGAAAGAAAGGTTATCTGTCTGGAAAAGAGATAATGTCAAGGTAGTAGGGTCCCATCCCCTATTAAAAAGTTAGTGCCGTAACTGAATTAACCTCTTGGAGAATTCGTACCGTTAGACACGCTTTAAGCTCGAAAGAGTTAAAGTGAAATAATCCTCGAATAGGTCGAAAGACGCCTGGATTTACCATTGAATACAATTCTCTATAAGCACATGCATGTCTGAATTCCGCACACTCATAGCCAATAGAGACGTATAACTCAGAAGGTGGACATAACCCCAACACCTCAATTCTCATTGTTTCACAAACTACTAAATATTCTTTCTTTTTACTTTGCTATTGCCATTTTTCTCTACCAATTTGGTTACATTACTTGCACAACAAGAATCCCCCCCTTTTTGAGACTTTCACTAAAAGTCTAGTAATCTTCACTTACTTGTTGACCAAGCTATTCCCTGTGGGATCGATACCCAACCCAGGTTGGGTTCTATATTTGCTAACGACCGCTTTACACTCCTACGAGAGCTGTAGATTGAGCGTTATCATGTTCTGGTTGTCTAGGTTAGTAGGGTTAGTCACTAGTCCTTGGTGGACTTGAGATACCCATCATGACTAGGCCCTGGTTTGAGTCGTGACAACTTAAGACTGATATTGGGTTGCTTACTAAATAATTTGCTGCAATTAGAGTGAAAAAGGTTAATACAGTTGGTGCACAAGGTAAGGCCCATTGGTATGAAGATTCAGATTCTGAAAAAGAGTCAAAATTTTTGATAGAGAGGTAGTAGGTTTTCAAGACAAGAGCCAAGGGTCTAACCAAGACAATTGGAACTCTCAACAAGAGAATAATGGAGACAACAATTATGGTAAGTTAAGATATAGAGATAGGAGTAGGGATTGAGATAGTGATTGGAGGATAAAAGATGACTAAAAGTATAAGGGTGTCCTTTATGTTTCATTGGGAACTGTGATACTGGCTTAACAATTCAACGATGGATGACATGCTTTAGAAGGTTGTAAAGGTGGTAGAAAAAATAGAAGACTACCTAAAGAGATTATGGTTGATATTTTGGGGGATGAATTAGAAAGTTGAATCACATGTTACCTCTAGAAAATAACTTGATCAAAAGTTTGGTTAGATTTCTATGGATTTGGATCAGTATCAACAAGGTATACCTCTAAGAAACACCCCCCAAAATTCGACAAATGATGGTCATTTCTTGGTTATTAATACTCAAAATAGCAAGATGACTATGGATCCACCTATGCTCATAATTAATGATGATGAGGTAGATTCAGTGGTCAGAGATTATGAGAAACTTGCTGAATTTGATAACATGGTGGTGGATGAGAAGACATTTAAAAGGTATGTAGTCGATGAACATGAGCCAAAGCAAGAAAGGGAAAGGACAAGGAGGTCTCCAAAGTATTAACTCCTATTGCACAACCTCCCCCTCTTTTTTTGCAAAGACTTAAGAAGAAAGCCAAGGATAGAAAGTATCAAATGTTTATTTCAATGAAGAAGGAGTTGACGGTAAATATCCCTCTAGTCGAGGCACTTAAAATATTGCTAAGTTACATGAGCTTATGTAGAATTCAGTGACTATGAAGAGAGAGGTAAGTTATGAGCCTATTATAAATATGCACCATTGTAGTGAAATATCCTCTAGATCCTTGGTTGAGAAAAATAAAGATGCTGGAGCCTTCATGTTCCCATGCACTATTGGGTCTTTCAACTTTGTAAAAGCTTTATGTGATTTGGGTGCTATAATTAACTTGATATCACTAGTAGTTTATAGAAAATTGGGGTTGGGGAACCTAAATCTAATTTAATAAGACTTCTTATGAAAGTTCACTGTATGAAGATATCAATAAGAATCTTATGTGATATTTTGGTGATGATTGCATCCTTCATATTTCCAGCTGATTTCATTATCCTTGATTGTGAGGTTAATTTTAAGGTTTCCATTATCTTGGAAAGTCCTTTATTTGCGACTAGGTGGGCGTTGGTTGATATAGAGACTAGGTAGATAAAATTCTAATTGAATAATGAGCAAGTTACCTTTAATTTAGGCCAGTCCATGAAGCAACCAAAGGATATGCATCTGATCTATGTGATAGATATAGTTGATGAGGATGACTTGGTAGCTCCTATTGAGGAGAGACTTGGAGTTAAGGCCCTTGCAATAGTCATTACAAATTTTGAGGGTGATGATATAGAGGGTTATAATGTGATGGTTAGCACACTTAAAGGCAGCGGGTTCATATAGTTATGCACCAAAAAAGTTATATCTTGATTTGAAAAATAGAATGATCCCACCAGCTTGGTCTTCTATTGAAGATCCTCCGATTTTGGTGCTCAAAGATCTTCCATCCCATTTTTGTTATGTATTTTTAGAGCCAATAATAAATTTCCATTTATTATTTTAGTTGATTTGGTAGATTGTCAAGTTAAGGCTTTGGTTTCTGTGTTGAAGAGGTTCAGTAGGGCCATTGGATGAACCATTGTTGATATCATTGAGATTCTTCCTAGAATTTATATACATAAAATCCAACTTGAGTCAGATTTTATGTCTACTATTTATCATCAATGAATATTGAATCCACCTTTGCAAGTGGTATTGAGTAATGAAATTATCAAGTGGTCGGATGCGGGTGTGGTTTATTAGATTATAGAAAGAAAATGGGTGAGTCCGATCCACTATGTGCCGAAAAAAAGTAGAATTAATCTGACTTCGAATGAGAGGAATGAGCATATTACTATGTGGCCAATCATTAGGTGGCACGTCTGTATGGACTATAGGAAATTGAATGCATAGATCAAGAAAAATCACTTTTTGATGCCTTTTATGGATCAGATGTTAGACCGTCATGCTGGTAGGGGATGATATTATTTTCCTGGTGGTTACTCAAGTTACAATTAAATTCTATTGGTCTTGACAATCACTTTTAGTTGTTTATATGAGACTTTTGCATTTAAAAGGATGCATTTTGTTTTTGTAATGCACTTGTAATCTTTCAGCGTACATGATGGCTATTTTTTCTGACATGGTTGTACATACTATTGAGGAGTTCATGGATAACTTTTCAATTATTGATGATTAATTTGAAGATTGTTGGCACATCTTTCTAATGTTTTGAGGAGTGCAAGGAATGGAAGTTGGTCCTAAATTGGGAAAAGTGTTATTTTATGCTTAAAGAACGAATAGTGCTTGGTCACAAGATTTTGATAAAGGGGGTTGAGGTTGACAAGGAAAATATTGAGATTTTTGAAAATTTTCCTCCATTAGTTTCTATGACGGGTACTCGAAGTTTTTGGGGAATGCAGGTTTCTTTCGAATGTACAACAAGGACTTCTCTAAAATTATAAATTATTTTTTCAAATCATTGGATAAAAAGGTGAAATTTGTGGTTGATGATTAATGATGAAGGCATTCGAGTGCCTGAAAGACAAGTTGATTTTAGCCTCAATTATTATATCTCCTATTTGGTCTTTGTCGTTTGAGGTAATATGTAATGCTAGTGGCATATAACTTGGGTAAGTCCTTGGACAAAGGTGAGTGAATATTTTACATCCTATCTAGTATGCTCGTAAAACGCTTAACCCTGCTCAAAAGAATTATACTATGACTGAACAAGAGTTGCTTCTTGTAGTAGTTGTATTTGAATTTGTTTTTCTTATTTGCTTGGCACAAAAGTGATTATGCATACCGATCATGGAACTATTAGGTACCTTATGGTAAGAAAGATGTGAAGCCAAGGTTGATTCATTTGGTACTTTTATTGTAAGAATTTTACTTTGAGGTGAAGGACCAAAAGGGGACTTAAAATTAAGTGTCAGATCATTTATCATGCCTTGAAGAAGAGGCCATGTTGAAACTGAAAAATGAGCTTGAATTGATGATACTTTTTTTGGATGAACATCTATTAGCTGCATCGCAAGATTTGTTCCATGGTTCACAAATTTTACAAATTATTTAGTAAGTGATGTGGTTCCTGAAGACCTGCTATTTCAGCAATGTAAGAAGTTTATGCATGATGGACGAAGTTCTTTTGGGATGAGCCATATTAGTTCCAAATTTGTGTAGATGTAGTGACTCAAAGATATGTTCCTGAGGTTGAGATAATAAGTATCTTGTAGGCATATCATTCGTCTCCACTTAGGGGTCAACATAGTGGTGCGCAGACTACGTATAAGATCCTCCAATGTATATATTTTTGGCTTACTATTTACAAGGATGCACATCATTATGCAAGGGACCGTGACCAATGTCAAAGGTAAGTACATATCTCGTGAAGGCAAGACTTCCAATGACTACTATTATTGAGATTAAATTATTTAATGTATAGGGCATTGACTTCATGGGCCCCTTTATGTGCTTGCATGGTATGAGGTATATATTAGTGACTATTGAACATATTTCAAAATGGGTAGAGGTATTTGCACTTTCAAACAACAAAGGGAAGAGTGTCATAACGTTCTTGAGAAAGAACGTAGTTTCTAGGTTTTGTACACCAATAGCTATCATTAGCGATGGAGGATAACACTTTTGCAGTCCTTTGTTCAAAGCTTTGCTTGAGCAATATGGTGTGAAACATAAAATGGCAACACCTTACCATCCCCAGACAAATGGGGAAGTTGAGGTCTCTAATTAGGAGATTAGGTAAATCTCGGTGAAGATGGTGAGTACCAATAGGATAGACTGGGCTATGAAGTTAAATAATGCATTATAAGCTTATCTAACAACATTCAAAAGCCTATTGGTGATTTACCGTATTAGTTTGTGTACGGAAAAGCTACCATTTGCCTGTCGAACTTGGATAAAAGGTGTTATGAGCACTAAAGAGGGTGAATCTAGAATAAAGTGATGTGGCAAAAGTTAGAATGGATCAATTGAATTAAGTGAATAAATTCCATGTTTGAGCATATGAAAGCTCAACTTTCTACAATTAAAAGATGAGATTATGACATGTTCGAAAGATCTAAGAAAGAGAATTTAGCCCAGGTGATTTGGTCTTGTTGTATAATTGAGGCTTTGTTTGTTTCCTGCAAATCTGAGGTCTAAATGGTTTGGACTATTCACTATGGTGAAGGTATTTCTAAATGAGGCATTGAACTAAAAAGGCATGACGGTGTTCACTTTAAGGTAAACGGTCATCACAAGAAGTAGTATATTTAAACCATATAAGAGATTAAATTGGTTGATAAATTCACCCTTGATGAAGTCTAAGTAATTAAGAAAACTGAGTGTTATAGCAATATTAAATTAGGTTCTTCGTGGGAGGCAACCCATGGATAGTTGGTGAAGTCTGAGTAACCAACTTAGCCACATTTTACCAAGATGTTAAATCAAGCGCTTCTTCGGAGACAACCCATGATTTTGTACTTTTATTTTCTATAAAATTTTATGTGTTACTTTTGCAGGGATTATTAAGAAAATAAACTTCAAAACTGGATTCAACACTGAATTCATAAAAGGATTGAACCAACCTGGGAAGATCCCATGATCGTGGGTTCAGTCGTCTACACAGAATCAACTTAAGTCTTGAGGGCTAAATTTTAGGAATTATCTTACGATTGGTCATCACAATCATACCTAGATGTCACAATCGTGGTGCCAATCATCTAATAAAGTTCTTGAAAACCAAAATTTAGGACATTATACATATTATTTTAAGGAATAGTCGTGGTTACATATCACGATCATCCTTAAGGTCCTTAGGTTTCTAGGTAAGTTTATCTTAAATTTTCTTGGTATGATAAGGAGTCATGATTGTGGCTACATATTCATAGGAGATAGTCATCTATTGGGTCCACTTAAATAAGTAGGACGCGATCTGACCCGACCTAAATAGGGTTCTCGGTCGCCATTTCTATGCTTTCAAACTCAAATTACCTTCTACTTAAAGCAATCAAAGGAGTGAAAATTAAGAAATTCTTACCTCTAAAATGTGAAGTAGATATCCTTTAGTTTCTCTTAAAATTCTAAAATCCAAATTTGCAAGCAACTAAAAGTAAGTCTTTTTCTTATATTTGAATGGTGTTGCTATTAGTATAAATGAAGAAGTAATGGGTACAAATGTGGGTTGCATAAGAGTAGTAGAGTGATAAGGTGATGTATTCAGTGGTGGGTTTGTGTTTGAATGCTTGAAAATAAAAAGAAAGTTTGAGTACCCATTTATTGCTAAAATTTGATCAATGAAGGTCTAAGAAGGGTTAAAAAGAGTAGAAAATTGGTGTTTGAATTTTCTAAGTGTCAGTGCACACTCCACAACACAACCCATGATTATAATTTCAATGTATGATCATAGGTTGGATCATTGTGGGGTGTCAATTTTCCAACTGCAGGAGTTTATTAGTTGACCAGATCCCACAATTGTGTTTTCAGGGTACGATCATGATTTGTTCTTCTCTAATGTGACAATACCCCAGTACTTTCAGGACACTATCTATAACTGAAACAAATAATTATACCTTTATTGTATGATCGTAGGAAGGATTGTATGAGTGAAGTCCTGAACCTGTTTTATGATTTCACAAATTAAGACTAATGCTTTTTTATACAGGTACCATGCCTTGCAAGAACCTCAAACAAATATAGCAAGACATTTCAAAGACGACAACGCCCCGAGACATACCTCTTGATTTGGAAAGTGAGTTTTGATAGCTCACATGGTACCGAGGTAGAATATTCTACAAGTTCCTCAAATGACCAATACACTCTTTGAACTACTAGAGACAGGGCCAAAGATATTCAGAAGGCCAAGTACATTATATTTATGGTCATGGTTCCCACAACAACCCGTGTCAACCTTTCTTAGTCTGAAGAGGGATTAAAAACACAAAATAAGATGGGGTGAGCATTTAGCTGTTGTTGAGTAGATGAGCTCCTTGGAGGGTGATGAAGTGTCTAATGTCAAATCCCTTGAGGGATCTTCTAGAGATTTGCCTCAAAGAGGTATTGACTAAAGGCGTTGTATTAAGCCAAACTCTCAGGATTACTACACCGATGGGGTCTGACTTGCTGATACAGGAAACAAATAAAGGAGAATACAAAAGATACTTAAATCTTTTCAGAATCACTACAAAAAATCCTAGAGTTAGTGCAGGTACTTGAGGAATATGAGCTAGGGTAGATGAATAGTCCACTCATAAATTATAGTTCAAAATTAGTGACAGTGCCCAAGCGCACACGCAAGTGTACGTGGTCTTATAAAGTAGTAAAGTATCCTTCAATAAAGCTGAGTTATCGATCCCACAATGACTTGTTTCAACAACGATTCAATTCTAGTTCACAGTTTAGATTAATTTAGTGCAAGAGTAACTAAAAAGAGTTTGTAATTTGTAAATTAAAGAAAAGTAAACAATGCAAAATTTAAAAGTCTTGGAACAATCAAGGGAGTAAAGCCCAGGGTTAAAGCACTTTGAACAATCATACTATGTTATTGAACTTCATTCGTTAACTTGCTTATCTTGGTTGTTGATTCATAGGATTAATTGCATGATCATGGTCTCTCGACCTCTAATCGTTTACCTAATTTGGACATTACAACTACATCATTGAGCGGGGATGCAATAATCCAATTAAGTGTTTAAAGTTACCATCCTACGTTTGACTCAAGTAAGGCACCTAAGTACATCCCTGTCCTTGACACTAAGTTCAATTCTTTATTTCATAAGATAAAACAAATTGGCAATGATCTTCCACTTATTATTCTGACTCTTGACTTAATTAAATTAGAATTTGCACATTACAAACAAGTTATTCCATATAAACTTACTTATTTAAAATATTTGGAACAAATTAAAATCATTAGAATCCACCGAAACCAACTAGACACACACCTAGCTTAAGCTAGTAACACTACTCAACTAAGTACAAACTTGTTTGGAAAACACGTTGAACATTGTAAATACGTACATGGACACTTACATGCTTATTTACATCATATAAACACATAAAACACACGAATTGTCCTCAAAACAAGAATAATTAAGCTAGAATAGTCACACTATTGTGCATAAATACACCCAACATCACCACCCCACACTTAAATCTTTGTTCGTCCTCAAACAACTCTTTACTCTAAGCATCATAAGTTGAGGAGACTCCACACTTCTACTACATGCTAGATACCCAAGCTAGTACTACAATGACTACACAGAATGCAAGTTTCTTCACAAAGCACGTTATTTACACAAGTGATAGCTCATGAAAACTACTCCAAAACATCCTAAACTCGATATTTGACTCACCAATTGGCAAACTCATGCATATTTCTCAATAAAAGACATCATACAATTCACCCACATTCATAAAAAATGTGCCCTCATAACAAGAGAGTTACCCATCATCACTTACATAAATGCAATTTATAACATAATGGGTACAAGAATCAAATTACACTTACTCTCACAAAGAATTCACAAGTCACACAATGAACCATTGGCTTGCCCTTGGTGTAGTGCTCCACTAATATCATTATGTTGAAGATTAAGATTAAATAGGTCTTTTTCAGGTTGTAATATAGGCTAAGGGATGGGTAGGAACTATTTGGGAATAGTGACTAACCTCTCTAAGCGCTTTAATAATTACATCATACATTTAAAACCAATCTCCAACAACCAAATTACAGTTTTTCCTTCCACCCATACCTTTGTTTTGCCCCATCTCTTTTAAGCATTTTCACGAACACATGGTAGAAGTATTGTTTATTACCACATGAAACAATTTTATTTCTTTGTTTTCTTTTTCACAACCATGGTAATATTTCTAGCTCAATGTCTATCACATCCAACCACCACATACCAATTATAAACACCAATAACTTTTACCTTGGGGCATCAATTTTACCTTTCTCCTACTTTTTGAATATCACACTTCTTACTCAATTATTTTATAATAAAAGCACTTAGAAGCTTTTATTGAATCAAATTAAGGCCCATCAATGAATGGGATTAGGCTACATACGAGGCTACCAAAGAAAATAAGCTAAAGGCTCAATGGGGTTTAACTAGGATTAAGCACAAAGGGTAGGTATAATAGAAGGTATAAAATAAGGCTATCAAAGAAATGCCTATATCATCTTCTAAACTCACATTCTTTATTTCGCTTTACACACACCAGGCAAGTTCTAGATATCATATGCAACAAGGAATATACAAATACCTTACATCACACATGGCACATGCTTAACTCAAATAGGATCATCATAGACTCCCAACCACAGAATAACATGAATTCAAATTTAAGCCAAAAAGTACAAGAGTCACAACTTGAGCCTAATAGTCTCAAACACAGTAATTCACACAATGCTTATACAACTAAAACACTTGCCCCATGTAATAAAAAATAGCACCAACAAGAATATCTTCCATAATTTTTTTTTAAATTGAGCCAAAACTTGGGAATTTCCCTACCCCACACTTAAAAATATACTTTGTCCCCAAAGTGAATTTAAAAGTAAGAGATAGATATACTTCATGAGGCCTCTAGACTTAGATAGTAGCATCTTTCGCATGAAAACGGATCTGGGGGACCCCATATTCAGATTTTGCCATGCTCTTAGATCAGGTTTCCAGTACTCAAACTTCCAAATAACCTGCGACTTTATAAAAAAACTATGTAAAATAAAAACTAAAAACTAAAAATAAAACATACCTACTTTGGGTTGCCTACCAAGCAACGCCTGATTTAGTGTGGAAACACGACCCACCTAAAATCAACCAACTTCCTTCATCCTTTTACTCCCCTTTGGGAGCCATTTCTTATTTGTTTATGACCTTTTGAGTTTGCACTCCTAAGGTCAACTGCTTTTTAAACTTTCATCATGTCAAGTTACGGTATTAGAGGCTTTGACTACTCAATGAGGGTGTTAGAAGAGGTCTTTGCCAGGATAACCACCCCATACTCATCCCCTCAACAACAGTAATTATGCATAAATCCTTATAATGGGATAGCGTGTTTAGTAGTTTATAAATTTAAATAACGCCTCTTCATCATCCAACCTCATTTTTAGCGTACCCTCTCTTATATCAATTAAAGATCCATCCTTTGCTAAAATTGGATGCCCCAAAAGGATCGGTACTTGTTCGTCTGCCTTAAAATCAAGAACAATAAAGTTAGCAGAAATAATTAATTTACCAACCTTTATGAGGACATCCCCAATCACTCATTCGGTATGGGCTATGGTCCCGTTTGCCAGCTGCAGTAGTACAGAGCTTGGTCTAGGCTTCCCCAAACCCAATGTGTTGAACAAAGATAGGGGATCAGGATGATACTTTACCCTAAATCACTAAGTGCCTGCACCACCTCACTATTGCTAAGCTGAATGGGAAGATTAAACTTACCTAGGTCCTTAAGCTTTTTCGACATCTTTTGAGTGATCACAGAACTACATTCTTCAGTGAATGCTATTGTCTCCATATCCTGCAATTTTACCTTATTAGCAACCACATCTCTCAAGTACTTAGCATACTTGGGCATACCCTGTAAAACATCTAACAAAGGTAAGTTAATATGAAGCTCTCTGAATGTGTCAAAGAACTTCTTAAACATGGCATCCTCCTTCGCTTTTATTTGCATCTGAGGGAAGAAAGTGGTGGAATCTTCTTCATTTCTTCAACATCTTTTTCTTTTGAGTACTTAGACTTCCTCAATTTTTCCATAACTTTATCATTTACCTATGGGGGAGTCAAGTATGCATCTACCTCCTTAGTTACCTTTGAAGGTTCTCCTTGAAGCTCTTTACCACTCATTAAAGTGATTTCCATAACTTATTTTTGATTTTCTATATCTTCAGCAACCCACCTTAGGGCCTAGTATTTAATATTTGTGATAATTGGCCCAACTAAAACTCTAAACGTCTTGTGGGCGCTTGCTGATTTTTTACCTCCGCAACCAACTGTGTCTGATTAGCTAAAATCTGCTTCATCATCTCTTCCATGTCACTAGTTGACTAGTTTTCTTATGCCCGTGGTTGCTGAATTTGCTGTTGTTAGGCATTCCACGACTGAGTCTTCCACTTTATGTTGTAGGAATTACCATAATTTGTCCTTTGAGCATTGCCCAAATACATCACAAATTTTGGATTGGAAGCACACATGGACACTGAATGACCACTATTTTCGCAGACCTCACACTACTCACTAGTTTGTTGAACTCTATTGACTGCTGCGCTAGGCTGTAGAGCTCCCAATTTTAGGCTACTGAACTGAGTGTTTATCATACTTTGCAATGCCATAACCTGAGATAATAAGGCAGTGAACTGGTCCACCTCTAATACACCCACAATTATTTTCCTGGAAATTCTAGGAACCGAATGCCACTCAGGATTTGCTTACGCCATGCGGTTCAATAAGGTGTACAGCTCATCATAAGTCAACTCCAGTGCTTGACCACCTGTGGCTGAATTTAGCAAAATCTTTGTTTTATGATCAAGTGCTTCTACAAAAGTATGAGCAAGTACCTCGTTAGACTGTTGGTGATATGGACTGTCCCGAAGAAGATCCTTAAAGCACTACCAAGCATGATAGAGGTTTTTATCTATATTTTATTTAAAACTCACTATAGTTTCGCAGTCTTGCCAGATGGAAAAAATCTGATGAGGAACTTTCTGGCTAAGTCATCTTATGATGTGATCGAATTGGCTGGTTCCACATTCAACCACCTTTTTGCTTCCCCTAAAAGTGAATGGGGAAAAAGTGTTAGCCTGACATAATCTTTATTCAGCCCAGTCAGAATATGTCAGCAAGCTCAATGAAATTATGCAAGTGGACTTTTGGATCCTCGTGTGAAAGACCTGCAGACTGTCCATTGCTGATTAGAAATTGCATCATGTTGTTCTTTAACTCGAAATTACCCCTGAAGATGGTCTTTGTATTGGGGAAGTCAAGTTTGTCAGAAGTGGGACTACCACTTCCTCGACTGTCCTTCTGGCTGCTTGTTGCTCAGCCATAGGAGTAGGATTCTCTTGGTCTTCTTGGATTTGAGGAATTTGGGGGAGAAAGACTGCTTCTCTCCTCCTTTAATTGAAAAGTTGTTTGGGTTCAAAACTGGGTTCAACCAAGTCCTGATCCCTTGCCAGCTTCCTACTTTTAAATCCTGTTTCCTGCAATAGCAAAACCAAGACCAAGTGTAAAATACACCAAAGAAATCTAAAAGTAAAACTAAAATAAATAGTTGCCAAATTTCAAGTCCCTGGCAACGACGCCAAAAACTTGATAGCTCCCAAGCGCACACGTTAGCGTACGTGGTCTTATCATATAGTAAAGTGGCCTTCAAGAAAGAAGAGTTGTTGATCCCATAGGGACTTTTTTCAACAACGATTCAATTCTAGTTCACAGTTTAGATTAATTTAGTGCAAGAGTAACCAAACAAGGTTTGTAATTTGTAAATTAAGGAAAATTAAACATTGGGAATTCAAAAGTCTTGGAACAATCAATGGAGTAAAGTAAAGGGTTAAAGCACTTTGAACAATCATACTATGTTATTGAACTTCATTCACTCACTTGCTTATCGTGGTTGTTGATTCGTAGGGTTAATTGCATGATCATGGTCTCTTGACCACTAATCATTTACCTAATTTGGACATTACAACTACATCGTTAAGCAGGGATGCTATAATCCAATTAAGTGTTTAAAGCTATCATCCTAATTTCAAATCAAGTAAGGCACCTAAGTACATCCCTGTCCTAGACGCTAAGTTCAATTCTTTATTTCATAAAATAATAAACCCCAAACTTTGTTTATTCTCATGTTCTATCTCCATATTTCCTTTCCCAAGATCTCAAGGTCGACATTATATTTATTTTACGGGTGATCAATCCATCAAATAATTAAATCAAGAATAAACAAGCAACCAAAATGACAAGCAAAATTAAATGAATTTAATCAAAAATAATTGTACTCATGTTCTTGGCTTTAACTCCAGAAAGAGGGCGTTTAGCCGATAATATTCATAATCATGATCCAAATAATTGAATACATGTTATGAATAGTTAAAAGATAAATAAAGAATAAAAAACCTAAAAATGTGTAGCAGTTGCTTCAATATACTCAACACCGTCACACCGCTTCGTCCCAACGTGTCCAAGCCTTCTCTAAGGTGTGCAATGTAATCTGTATATATAATACTTCTAATCCCTATAGGATTAAAAGAATTGCACATGGTTCAATATAATCCCACCAAGATTCCTCCATTATGTATGCCATGTTATTATATTAATATGGTACAAGCCCAAACCGTGTGTTGATAGAATTATATTTAGCCGTGATTGAACTATCAACATGATGTGTTGGTTATAGAGTTGATAGGAGCGATTCAAAGTGAAACTTATATCATTTATGGAGGTTCCATGATAGGGAGATTCGATGCTATGCATTGAGATCGCGTCGGCTTGCTGGAATTTGCGTCCAAAATTTATTCTAAGTGTTGAACGTCCCTCCTTTTTCCCATGCCTTTTGTAGTGTATTTCCAATGAATTTCAATCCTTTTTGTCATAAATATATCACCATATTGAACTCACAAATATTCCTACAACATCGCACACCACATATTAGAGATCATAACAACACAATATCCTCAACGATAAATCAAAACAAGAGCTAAAATAAGGCTAATTTGTAATGATCTTCACTTATTATTTCGCCTCTTAACTCAATCAACTTGAACCTTGCAAATTCCCTAAAATTTGTTCCACATATAATTACACCATTAAAATAATTTGGAACCTTTTAAACACAATAGAAGCCAACAAAACCAACTAGACACACACCTAGCTCAAGCTAGTAACACTAGTTTTCCGAGTTGAACTCTAAATAACTCAATTAAGTACAAACTTGTTCGAAAAACACGTTGAACATTGTAAATACGTACTTAGACACTTACATGGTTATTTATATCATATTAACACATAAATCACACTAATTATCCTTAAAACAAGAATAATTAAGCTATAATAGTCACACTAGAGTGCATAAATACACCCAACATCCTTTGGTGAAGGAGTTCTATGCCAACTTTGTAGTGGTGATTGAGAGAATAAATACCTCAAACTAGGATAAAGATACTATGACGAAACCCTATCTAGACATGATACAAGTTTGGGATCATGAGGTTTGTATTTCCATCAAATACATCTCTAATGATTTGTTCGGAACCACTCTTGAACCAATCGAGGTGACTCCACAATATAATTTTTGGATGAATGAAAGAGAAATAACATTGGACACCAATGATAAGCTAATTAATTATAAGGGGTTTATAGACCACAGTGTGTAAGCTGGAGAGAATGCAACATAGGTCAATAGGGCAATAATATATAAGCATACATTGAAGTTCATCGCCAAGTCTTGATGGTTAATTGTGAGGCACCGCATCATACCCATGATTGAAAATAACCATTGGGTGTGACCAATGTATACCTGGTAGCTGAATTCATGGTAGAACTAGAGCTGAACACCCCGCAAATCATTACATAAATGATTTGGGACTTAGTATTATAGTTCAGCACCACGTTGCTATTTCCATGTCTTATCACTCAGTTGATGCAAAATGCATATGTATCGACTATAAATGTGGTAAATAGGTTCATTTACCCTACAAAGATTGAAAACAAGGATTATATTAAGGACCTAAAGAACCTGGCAGCTTTAGTCTAGGGTGATGAGATACCAGACATAATAAGGAGAGGGGGTGACCCGACTAGTAAGATCCCAATACCTGAAGTCGGTGCTACATCATCATCATCCCAATAGGCTATTTCACATATGGGTGCCCATTAGTTTGTGCCTACTGGATATACTCTAATTTATATAATATAACTAAAGAAAATTATGTTGAACCAACCATTGTATGATGCTCATATGCATATGTTGGAGGTAGGGGTAAAGCCCTATGTGATAGATGGGATTAGAAAAGTAGTGCAGGTAGTTCAAACTCGCCTTGAAAATTTCAAAAGTCCAATGATATCTAGGTTAGATGAGGCCTGAGCCCCAGTATGAGTGGTATCAGTATAGACTTGGCAATATTGGTGAAAGAATCCAGGGAACTTACTGAGTAGATTGTAATAGTAGTTCCTCCTCCACCTTTATCTATACCATCTTTAGTCAATTTAGCAGTTGATGTGGACTTCTTAGTCTTATATTCTTATATATAGGCCTTAGTGATTGAGGGGGATGATTCATATTGAGGAGATGGGCGAGGATTCACAGCCTTGTAAGAGGAAAATTAGAGAAGGCAAGAAAAACAAAGGGAAGAAGAAATCTAAGAATATAAAAAAGTAGAGGAAAAAAAAGTGACTAAGAGGACCTTAGATGTACATGATCTATAGGGTGTTGAGGACACACCTATTATTGAGGTGGTGGTTTATAGTGGAGGAGGTACAAAGACTGCTCCCATGGTTACATAATTGAGAGTATCAGTCGCCACCAGTACTAACGTATCTGAGAGTGCCACAACCATAACCAAGGCCACAAGAGGAGAGGAGCTTGGAGAGGTCACATCTATGACCATGCATGATCAGAGTACGACGGGTGTCTGGGGGTATATCCCAACTGATGGTTTTTATTATCATGTTTCTTTTCCTTCAACTATTCTATCTTAGCTAGAACCAACATGCTAAGGTGTTATTTGTGTGTTCTTATGTCTGTGTGATATTTTGTGTAGACCTTAGAGATAAATAAGAGAACTTGGTGAAGTCAAAATAAAATGAGCATGGAAATCTATTTTGAATGATTTAAATGATACCCCTCCTAAAACTTTTGAGTTTTGTGCTTTGTTGTGTGCTCAACTGAAATGTAACTATTGTTTGGATGTCATCATGGCATTAGAATTATAAATGTGATAATCTAGCATAACTTTGCATGAACTGAATAGGTATTGACCTCATACACTGCCTTGAGGAAAAAGAGCTTGAAGTTTATCGAGTCGTCCTGTGTGTAGGGTCTAGAACTTGCCTGGTTAGTGTCGCTGATGTTGTAGTATAGAAGTTTAGGAAAGGATCATAATAAATTCTCCAATAAAGTCCACAAAAATCCTAACAAGCCTACCGAATGAGCATAATATCTCTTAATCTCAATTTTTTAGCCTAAGTTGACCTTTTATTCGATCTAGCCTATTCAGCTTCCTAGGTTTTATAATACACCTACTTTGGCCCTGGTCCCTTCTTAGATACTGCGCACCTCAACTTAGGAAATTCACCTAAGTTGAGGGTGACTATAGTAAGGGTACATAAAAGATTGGGTGTGAAGAACAAGTTCGCAAAAAGAAAAAAGATTTGTGTGTGGTAAAGAAAAAATATTTGTGAAGAAAAGAAAAAAAGAAAAAAAGTAAGTTGTGAAAAAAAACCCGCACACGAAGTCCAAAAGAGATGGAAAAGAAAAAGAAATTAAAAAATAAAAAAAAAGTTGACGCCAAAAATAGTGTAAAGAGGGTTAGTCACTATACCCATATGTACCATATCTAACATGAGCCTACGTTACAAGCCCAAAAAGGTATAGTGCTACAAATCTGACTGTCTGAAAATTAAGGCATAGAAAATAAGGGCAAGCTTATGATATCAAATGCACATGGTGTGGCTTCTTTATGAGAATGAGAAATTTTCTTTCACCCCTGTCTTGTCAATGATTACATATTTTGAGTGAGAGTATTTCTTTGTTGTGAGGTCATAGGAGTTATTTTATGGTTAATGCTTGTTTGGGTAGTGTCATTATTGTAAGTGTTGGATTGCCCATTAATAATGTGATGCCATTTGTTGATCCGATTGTGTTATGGTGAATGGTTTGTAAATACATTGTACTAGTTGAGTTTTGATGACATATAGGGTATTGAAATGGGTTTCGGTTAAAAGGATGTTGAATTTGATTTTGTGAAACCTTGATTACAATTCTGATCTTAGTTTTATCTTGGTTAAGCAATAGGATAGTATAGTTGTGTTTTGTTTTCCTAAGGATATGCAAATATTCTAATATTTGGGTGTTTATGTTCCATAAATTTAACACGTGAGACTTGAAATAATGAATATTTGAAAGTACGAAGGTATATTTATGCGAATATGATGGGTTTTAGATTATTTATGTGTCAAACAGGCTTGGGTAAGTAAAGTGTTGAATATTAGATAAAGTGGCATCAGATGATCATTACCATGATCGTGGGATCTAACCATGATCGTACCAAGACTATTGTGACATGAATCAGAGGAGGGTTTTCAGGAATCAATCAGCTGGAAACCTTCCACAGTTCTAGGAGCTTACAACGATCGTACATCCTTATCATGGAAAAAACATATGAAATTAGTGTAGTAGGAGCTAGGTGTGATGATGATCAGATGAGTATCCCCCATGATTATGCCTAGAAGTCATGATCATACCATGAGATCATGGGAAAAAACTCCAAATTTGTAGTTTGTAGAAACTTGAAGTGTAGAATAACCAGATAGAAACAAAGCATGATCATGCCTACTAACCACAAAGATTGCACTGAAGACCGTACCAGCTAAGACCTGAGAGATCACAAGTCCATTTCTAACCACGACCACCAAGTACGATTGTAGGAAAAAACCATGATTCTACCTTCCCTTTTGTTTGATGTAACCGACATAGGAATGCTATTTTTTATAGGATAGGTTTTGTTTTATCTAAAAATACTCTTATTCATTTTATTGTATAAGTTTATATTCAATTACATTATTGTCAAGTTCTAAGTCACATTCTTGGTCTTTGATCTTAGGCATATTTATACATCCAAGTTCCAATATTTACCTATATGTGTACTTGTTCTATGAGCTAAAACATGTAAAATATATTGTGTTTGAGTTAAAATCTCTTTCTCGAGCTAATGGATATGATTAGTGTTACAGGGTTTGATTGTGGTGAAATTGTACGTGCTTTGATGCATTAACATAAAGCTATTGGATCATGGAAGCCCTCGGAGTTACATGCTGAGCATGAAGACCCTGGGAAAAGGTTCGCAAAGCATGGAACAAAGTGCGGAATCAAGAAAATATACAAAAAGCTAGAAAGGGAGAAAATAACATGCTAGCGTTCCATAGACCTTAGCCTCTGCATTAGGCTGCCTGACACATTTAGGGAATAAATGATAATGGCATAAATGATAATGGCATAATCCAGTGAAGGTTTGCAATAGCCCTGTGCCATGGACCTTAGTGTCTGCGATAGCCTCTGTGGCTATTAAATTTCACATGTGACCTTCCACTATGCATCCGTAGTATTGGTATGTCACGGACCTTAGTCACCGCGATAAGGCCCGTGGCAAGGTTAAGGGTTAATTTCATTCAGTTGAGCCCAACTATAAAAGGAACACTTAAACATAATTATAAATAGCTTTGGCATACAAAAAAGCAAGGCAAAAACACTTATGAGAGTTTTATTAGTGTTCTTTCATTTTTTATCTTTCAACTTTAAATTTGGTATTATCAATTATATTTCTTAGATATTAATTACGGACATAAGTGGCTAAAAACCCTTGTTATGGGGTTAGGGCCAAAGACATGACTGTATTTTGATATTCGTAGAATGATTAAATGTTGGTTTATCGCATGGGTTATTCTTATTCTCTTGTTTTTACTATTTTATGCATGGACACCATTCAAATACATGTTTAATCCTTTTGTGAACCTGGAAGGAGAATCATTAGGATAGATTGTGGAGTTTAAGGAGTATGTTCTTATTCCTTTACAAAAAAAAAGAATTGAAGTAGCGGCTAGGATAGGAATATACCTAGAAGCCTTATTTGGTTCAAATGCAGGATGACAACTTAAATCATATAAATGGATTGTTGTATTCCTTCTTAATGATGTATTTGTGATATCCTTTTTAGTAGAAGATTTGATGCTCGGAAGACCAAGATCGTAATTTAAACCCAGCGAATCAATGACCCTAAAACCAACACAATCAGGATAAGGATAGAGATTTACATGATTGTTAAGAGTGTCTCAACCTTGGAATTCTTCCTCGTATTTTTTACAACCTTATTTACGTTGCCATTGATACATGTTGCTATTTATTTATTAGTTTATTTTTTACTAAGTTTTTACAAACATTTTGATACTAAAAAACACTTGAATACAATATTGTTGGAATTGAAATTAAGTATGTTTCTAATCAAGTAGTCTTCATGGGTTCGATATCTAATTCTTTTGAATCACTATATTACTTGTACGATCACGTGTACTTGCGTGTGAGATAGACCACAACAAGTTTTTGGTGCCGCTGCCGGGGACTCAAATAATTAGTAATTTTCTAAATTTTTGCTTTTGATAATAAATTTAAGTGTTAACAACTTGATCTTAGTGGCTGACTTTTGCAGGAAAAGTGATGTATCGGACTGGAAAGAGCAAAAGAATTGGTTGTGCCTTATTTGGAACCTGAACAGATATTTCATTAAAGTCGAAGGGCAACAGTGCTTCAATACCCAATTAAGCAAATTCAAATGGCATATCAGGTAAATCCTATTTCTGTTATTCTAGTTGCTCCAGTTCCTATGGATCCACCTGCTCCTGCAAATAGAGCAGAAGCTAGACCTATTCGTGAAGTATAAATCCCACTTACGAATAATGCTAGAAATAGTATCTATAAGCTAATTGCAGGTGGTTGGTTTGAATTTAAGAAAAACATGGTGTAACTCTTGCACACGAGTGGGAAGATCCCAGGTTTATCTCATGAGGACCCCCAACAGCACATACAAAACTTCTTTGAGATCAATGATACCTATATTACTACAAGGGTATCTACTGATTACGTAAGACTAACTTTTTTCCCTTTTTCTCTGTTAGGGGAAGAAAAGAGGTGGTTAAATGTTGAACCACCGAACTCTAACACTTTCTGGGATGATCTGGCTAAAAAATTCCTTATTCGATTCTTTCCATTTGGGAAGACATATATTTGAGAAGTGAGATTGTAAGTTTCAGGTAAAAATATAGAGAGAATCATTACTAAGCTTGGGAAAGATTCAAGGCTATGCTCCGAAATTACCCTTTCCATTATCATACAAATGATGTGTTGGTACATACTTTAATTGAGGGACTTGATCCAAACACAAAGATTTTCCTAGATTCATCATCAGGTAGACAGGATAGAAAAGACGTATGATCAATTGTACACACTACTAAATTAGATTCCACAAGGAAATCCTGAGTGACATGCTGATGGAACAAGGAGTGCTCTTAAGAAGGTTGCAGGGGTGCTGGAGGTTGATCTATTTACAACTATATCAGCACAGATTTCTAGACTATAGAATTAGATAATTACACCATTTAACAATACTAATCTGGGGATCATATAGTCCACACCAGTAATAGCAAATACAGTTCATCAGTCTCAGACCTGGTGTAAGGTATGCAGAAACAATGATCATGAAGAAGATGCATGTGCAGCTAATCAAAAGCCTGTTAATTATGTGGGGAATACAAATCATCAAAGACATCAGAACTTTACACACACTTACAATCCTAGATGGAAAAACCACCCCAAATTCTCATGGGGTAGAAATCAGACACAAAATACAAATTAATACCATGGGCCAGTAAATCAGAATCAGCAGCAGAATGTTTCAGGGAATCAAGTCGTTGTTTAATCAAGAAATATTGAAGAGATGCTGAAGAAGATGATGGATACTCAAGAGTAGTTGGTAGAAGATATGAAGAATCACCAGATGATTACAAAGCACTTAGAGGTTCAAATCAGTCTGATTGCAGGGGCATAAAACACTTGACCTCAGAGAGGTTTACCTAGTGATACTGAGCTGAACCTAAAATAGGTGAATGCAGTCACAACTCAGAGTGGACTACAACTGAATGAGTTGGAACCGATGTAGATGAATCAAAAGGTTATTGATGTAGAAAAAGAAATAAATGAAAAAAAGGTTATGGGAGATGAAGTTAAAAGTACAAAAACCAAATTGTAAAGTGAAAATCTACCTCCATATTTCCCACAAAGATTGAGGAAACACTAAGAAAAAGCTTGCTACAAGAAGTTCATTAATGTGTTAAAACAAGTTCACATTAATCTTCTTCTTATTGATGCTTAATAGAGTGTCCTAAAGTATGCTAAGTATATAAAGGATATTGTTTCCAACAAGAACTGCTTGACTGAATATGCTACTATTCCACTCACTGTAGAGTGCACATCATGAATTCCAAACAAGTTGCCTACAAAGCTGAAGTATCCAGGGAGCTTCACTATTCAGATTACAATCGGGCAATCTATAAGTGTTGGAGGCTTTTATTATATCGGGGCAAACATAAATTTTATGCCCACATCCTTGTTAAGAAAGATTGGATTAGGTATCCTGAGATCCACCTCAGTTGTTTTGCAATTAGGTGATCATTCACTTTCCGAACCTGATGGCATTGTTAAAGATGTACTAGTGCAAGTAGGGTATCTTATATTCTTGGTGGACTTTATTATTCTTGATTTTAATACTAAACTGGAAGTCCCATTTATTTTAGGACATCTCTTTTTTGCAACCGCACGTTCATTGATTGATGTAGATGTAGGACAGTTGACCTTGCGTGCCTATTATAAAGTGGAGGTGTTCAATATATACAAGCCAATGAAGGTGAGTGCTATATTTAAGGAATTGTCTGCTATCACAGTTGTAGACCTTGAGTCTGAATTTTACCTTATTATATCCAAGGACCCCCTAGAGAGAGCATTGGTGGGATATGATATATTTGATGATGTTGAAGTAGTTGAAATGGTTCATATTCTAGATGTGGAAAGTATTATTACCATATAGATTGAATTTGAGCCTTTGAATAGACCTACCTATTGGTCCATCTCTCAAGGTATCTATTGAGGAAGTACCAAAGCTAGAGCTTAAGCCTGTACCATCTCATTTTAAATATGCTTTACTTGGTGATGATGATACTTTACCTGTGATTCTATCTTCAGGTTTATCTGTTGTACATGTGAGAGAGGCATTGACAGTATAGAAAAGAAGGACGAAGGCAATTAGATGGCAAATGTCAAATATCAAGGAATTAATCCTACATTTTCCATGAATAAAATATTTATTGAGAAGGGATACAAAGCCTATGTATAACACCAGAAGAGATTGAATCCTATCATGAAAGAAGTAGTCAGAAAAGAAGTCATTAAGTGTCTCGATGCTGGGATAGTTTATCCCATCTCAGATAGCAAATGGGTCAATCTTATGTAGTGTTTTCCTAAGAAATAGGGGATGACTATTGTTATTAATGAGAATAGTTAGTTGATTCCAACTCGTATAGTGATAGAGTGGAGGATTTGTATAGACTATAGGAAGATGAATGATTCCATTGGGAAGGATCACTATCCCATCCCTTTTATTAATCAAATACTAGATAGAATTGAAGGTAAATAATATTAATACTTTCTTGATGGATATTTGGGTTACAATAATATATCCATAGCGTCGGAATACCAGGATAAGAATATCTTCACCGATCCATATGTCACCTATGCAATTAGATGTATGCCTTTTGTCCTATGCAATACATCGGTGACTTTCCAGAGATTTATGATGGTTATCTTTTATGACATGTAGAGGATTTTGTTGAGGTATTTATGGACAATTTTTCCATTTTTGGTAACGCGTTTGATGTGTGTTTGCAGAACTGAGACAGGGTCCTGGCTCGATGTGAAGAAGAAAACTTAGTCTTGAACTGGGAGAAATGCCATTTTTGGTCTAGGAAGGTATCATACTTGGTCATAAGGTTTCACAAATAGGACTAGAGATGGATAAATATAAAGTCGAGGTCATTGAAAAACTATTGTATCCAGTATCTATAAAAGGTGTTAGAAGCTTTCTCGGACAAGCATGGTTTTATAGGAGGTTTATCAAATACTTCTCAAAGATAGGAAGTCCATATTCAATCTACTGGATAAAGAGGTAAAGTTTGAATTTAGGGCCGAGTGTTAGAAAGTATTTGAGAATTTGAAAAGAAGATTGACATAGGTGCTCATATTAATTGCTCTTGATTGGGGACTACCATTCAAGTTGATGTGTGATGCGAGTGATGTGGATGTTGGAGAAGTACTAGGGAAGTATAAAGACAAGGTATTTCATTCTGTTTATTATGCTAGTAAGACCTTGTATGCATCCCAAATCAATTATACAATCACCGAGAATGCGATACTGGCACTTGCTTATGCATTTGACAAATTTAGTGTATATTTGGAGGGCACAAAGGTAATTGTTCACATGGATAATGCTTCCACTGCTATTTATTCAATAAGAAAGAAGCAAATCCAAGGTTAATTATATGGATTCTGGTACTCCAAGAATTTTATTTGGAGGTTCATGATGGAAAGGGAGATGAAATCAAGTGGCTGACCACTTATTGAGGCTTGAGAGTCATGCTCATTTTGCGATGATACCTTATGTATTCGGGATGAATTTCTTGATGAACAATTGATGGAACTAGATGTAGTAGAGGTCCTATGGTATGCTTATATAGTGAACTTGCTGGTTATTGGTATTTATCCTCCAGATACCTCAAGTCAACAAAAGAAGAAGTTGTTCCATGATTCTCGCTCATACATGTGGGATGAGACTTATCTTTTCAAACAAGGTACTGTTAGTGTTTTGAGAAGATGTATTTTAGAAGATGAATCTGAATAGGTGATGGAAAGTTGCCATTCATCACCTTATGTGGGACATCATAGAGGTGAAAGGAAAGTACAAAAGGTGTTCCAGTCTAGTTTATTTTGGCCTACGTTCTTCAGATATGCTATAGCTTATGTGAGAGAATATGATCAATTTTAGATAATAGTCACTATCTCAAGGCGCCATGAAATGCCCCTAAATAATATACTTAAAGTGGAGATTTTTGTTGTGTGGGGGATAGATTTTATAGGCCTATTTCCACCATCGAATGGTAATCTGTACATTTTGTGCCCATAGATTATATGTCCAAGTGGGTAGAGCCTATAGCAATTCCCACTAATGATTCTAGGGTAGTGATGAAATTTGTCAAGAAAAATATATTCTCTCGTTTTAACACACCCGGAGCAATCATTAGTAATGGAAGAACGCATTTTGTGAATCATTGATTCAAGAACCTTTTGGCAAAATATGGAGTTAGATACAAGGTGGCCACTGGATTTCATCCACAGATCAATTGTTAAGTGGAAGCATCTAACAGATAAATCATGAAGATTTTGTAGAAGACAGTTAATGGTCAGAATAAGGATTGGTCGATTGAGCTGGATAGTGCATTATGGGCGTATAGGATAACCTACAAAATGCCTATTGGGACTTCTCCTTATTTCTTGGTATATGGGAAAGTGTGCCACTAAAAAAGCAAAAAAAGGGAAAGCGTGCCACTTGCCCATGGAGCTTGAGCATCAGGCTTATTGGGCAGTAAAAACATTGAATCTTGATCCAAAAATGTCAGGAGAGAAGAGGTTTCTATAGTTGTGTGAGATTTATGAATTCATCTTACATGTGTATGAAAATGCAAAGTTATACAAGGAGAAAACCAAAATATGGAATGACAAATAGATTATGACTTGAGCCTAGACAACAAGTGTTGTTATTCAATTCCAAACTGAAGCTATTATTGGGTAAATTGAGGTCCAAGTGGTTTGTACCCTTTGATGTTGTGATAAGGATCCCTCACGGGGATATTGAACTTTGGCGTGAGGAAAAAAGCACTACAGTTTTGGTAAATGAATAGAGAGTTAATCATTACTGAGTGGATCATGTGGAAAGGTGCAAGACGTATCATATTTGAAGAAGAATAAAGTTGAGCTTGGTTGTGCCACGACATTAAATAAGGCATTGTGTGAGAGGCAACCCATGAACGTAACTTAATAGCGTTGTTTTATTCCCTTGTTATTTAAAAAAAGAAAAAAATGAGAAAAGGAAAAAAATACAAAAAGATGTGTCAAGCCACGACCAAAACTAAGGTGCTAGGTGGGAGGCAACCCACTTTTTCTTATGTATTTTTGTGTTTTTGATAATATTTCAAGAATCAGAAACCTCTTGGCATGGGTAAGGAATCAAAAGTTAGTAAATTTTATGTTTTGAAGGTTATCAGGTACGTGAAATGTGTATCGCGTTAATGAAAAATAAAGGCAAGAAAAAAGGGGAGAAAAGTCACCCTAAGTGTCAAAAATGGTGTCTCACCACATTATCCCAGTGCCACAAAGACTATCCTCTGTGATAAGGTCCATGGCACGCTAAGTGATTATTTTGCAAAGGTTAAAAATAGTAAGACTCCGCGATTTCACCGTGACATGGAGCCTATTGCGGAGACTAAGCTCCGTGGCACGAATGGGGCATTTTTCAGGATTTTTATTAGAAAAGTTGGGTTTTGACCTGACCCAACCCAATAAAACCCCAAATTCCCCCTTATTAATCCCCAAATCCCCTTATTTCTGTCCCCATTTTCAACATAAAGTGCTACACCTCTTCAAAATCTCTTAAATTTCCCAAGCTAAAAGCGTGTCATTCCTCAATCCCACACTCAAAGTCTCTCAAACCTTTAAAGATAAAAAACGTGTCATGCCTCACTCTCACTTTAAGCTACTCTCATCTCTTTCCATAAATTTACCTTGGGTAAGTGTACAAAATAT
This sequence comes from Capsicum pubescens, assembly GCA_030864215.1. Taxonomy (NCBI): domain Eukaryota; kingdom Viridiplantae; phylum Streptophyta; class Magnoliopsida; order Solanales; family Solanaceae; genus Capsicum; species Capsicum pubescens. The sequence goes on from CM061543.1 coordinate 105,390,221, forward strand.
TTTACTTTATTTTTACTCACATATAGTAGTTAAAAACTCACACTTTGAATAAATTTATGTTATTGTTAGGGTCTTAGGGAATTGATTAATAGGTGTATAGTTGAACACAAAAATATGGGACTCTATGTTCTCTAACTCATTTTTGCGCCCCCTAAACTTTGACATTTTTATTTGTACACTAACACATGACCATACTTTGGTATATTGTCCTTTGGACTTTGATTCTGGATTTTGCTTGTTGTGTATGAGTATGCGAAATCGTGTCACTGGAATGACTTCAACTTAACCTATTATAATTGAAATTAGGAGTGGTGATTATGTGGATATTAGTTCTATATTGCTATTCTTATAGAGAGTTTGGTAGTGATATGTGTGATAGTAATGGACTGTGCTTCTTATTTGTTTTTGACAGTTTTGTTTGGATAATGTTGTAGAATTTGGTGTTTTTGTTTGAGAATTGTGATGCATATGCTGAGTTTATTACGATTGTTGTGTTACATGGTGTCATTGTTATATTCAAATCATTCATAAGTATGTTCACTAGAAATGGCTACACATCCGAATTCAAGTTATCACGTTGGCACTTGTACTTAAGTTAAACTCATAATATTGTATGTGCTAAGCTAAAGAATCATAATGATCTGATAATGCTGATATGTCTTTATCCTTTGGGGTGTAAAATATGATGTGCGCTTGAAGTCTGAGTAAAGAAATACACAAGCTAGTCATTTGCTTGGTTAAGGAGATGTGGCGATTAGATTATAATGTTAAATAGGGAGGTCTAAGTACCCTAGTTTCACATAGTACGCACTTATTCTAGCAATTAAGTTTGGGATGGCATACATACCCTTCCACACTCAGTGTTTGCTAGCTTAATTTGATGCACTATTTGACATGGTTGTTGCTTATTTTGACCGATAGGTACTATGGACAATAGATAACAAAAAGGGAAAGATGTGGCTGGCTTGTTGGAGCCATCAAAGAAAAGCAATAGACCAACAGGTCGGGTGCCAAGAACTTCTGTAGTCCCACATGGTGAAAAATGTGGATATTGGACTAAATCGGTAGAGGAAGCTGGAAAGAAATGGTACTCAAAGAACAATGAGAAAAAGTACGCCCTGGATGAGTTCATCAACCGGGAAAGATTAGTGAGGGAGTAGCCTATCTTGGTACAAAGATTGGAGCAGCTGTACACTAACTTTTTTTTAGCAGACCACTGAGTTCAACTTGCACCTTATCAGAGAATTTTATGCCAACTGGGACCCCAGGGATCCCGATTCTGAAGTCAAGATATACGGGCAGGTAGTGAAATTTTTTGCACATAACTTAAATGCTATCTTAGGTACTTTGGAGGCCTATGCACTTCAGCTGAGGCAGTTGAATATTACCCCACCATATGCCAACATCAGACATCTATTGTGTGGTAACAAATCTATAGCTATGTGGGTGCATCACACATTGAGAGAGAGCGATCTTTACTTGACATTCTCGTATGCATAAATAAACCGAGATTCACGAATGTGGTTGAAGATTATTTATCATTGACTATTTTTGGGGAAACACAGGATAGATGTTTCTTATGACAGGGTCTGCCTAATCTATGCTCTGATGATGGAGGATGTTGATATTAATGTGGGCGCAATTATCCTTTTAGCTATGAATAAAGTGCGCTATTACGGATTATACACTCAGTCTCCATCCCCGAACTCTATTGCAGATAGACCTAATTTTTTTAGAACCTGTAGATGTGATGTTCCCATAGACGAGGAACGACAGATGAGGGATTCTGGTATTGAGTCTGAGAAGGAGGATACTATAGACCTAGATTTGGGAGAGGAGGCCTACAGTCCAGATATTAGTGATGCCATGGACGTGGCCTGACCAGGGAGTGTTACACCACCTTGTAACTTTGTTATGTTTACAAGCACTGGGGATAGTAATACATTTTATGTGTGGAGTGGTGGTTCTCATTCCTCGCACTTCTCATTTTCTACTTTTATCTTTTTGTTATTTTTGGATATTATTGATGTGGGCTTACATGACATTCTAACTATTCGGTCTGTAATAGTTTGTTATTATGATACTTTATGAATTGGTAATTTGTAGTTATTTCTTTACTTTACTTATTGCATTATTTTTACTTCAAAATTTTAGTTGCTTTGTTAATTTTAATTTGATTTTAGGAATAAATTTTCTTTTTTCTTTTTAGGGTGATTTTAATAACTCATCATAGTTAGGTGCCTTCCTCTATGATGGATGGTTTACGATCCTCTTAAAGGGAATTAGTCTTAGGAAGTAAATAAGTTAGAAGAACCCGACCACTACTCTAGAGCGAGATACTTTGTGTGGCCATATGACTACATGACATAAGAAACAAGTGTTAGAAAGAAGCATGTCAAAGTAGAAAGAGGGATGCTAGTTTTGATATGCCTAATCTCAATTGTGTGACTCTATACTTGTTGGCATAATTTTGAATTTGTGCAATTAGTAGGTCAAGAGTCTATAGGGGCACTACTTGAATCTAGCATGCACCAGGTGTGAGTGAGATTATTTAGTTATTCCACATTCATAGTGATGTCTAAAACTTGCTCGGTGTGTTGACAAAACGAAATAAAGAGTGTTGAATTTAGGAGATAATGTAGGCATTTTGTTGATAACCATATTTTAGACCTCTTATACCTACCCTTGCGAATATTCCTAGTTAGCCTTGTTAAGCCTATAGCCTATGTTCTTTGGCAGCCTCATATATAGCTTGTACACCTTCTTTGTTTGACCTTAATTTGATCCAAATCTCCTAGGCGCTTTAGTAAAAAAAATTAGTTGAGTAAGGATTTGAAAGAAAAGTAGCAAAAAGGTGACAGTGAAGCCCCAAAATATTGCTATTGGTATAAGAATTAAGGTACAATGAGGTCGGGAGTTAGGTGATGAAAGTGATAATAAATGTTCAAGAAAAATATATAATGTGTTGAATTAGTAGAATACCTTCTACACAGTGTATAAGAATCAGCTGAATGAGACGGGGCCAAAACAAATAAAAGGGAAAGATAGATGAGGTGAAGAACTGGTTGTTAATTGTGTTTTTGTAATGTTCATGTGATGTATTAAAGCGCTTAGAGAGATTAGCCACTATTTTTACCCAAATAGTTCCTACCCGTCCCTTAGCTTCCATTACAACCCTTAAAGACCTATTTGATCCTTAATCTTAACATTCAACTATTAATGGAGTAATACACTAAGGGCAAGCCTATGGTTCATTATTTATCATATGTGAATTCTTTTCGAGAGTGAGTAAAATTTGTTCTTTGTGTACTCATTATTAAAATAGATTGCATGATTGTGGTGAATTTGCGTAACCATCTTGTTATTGAGTGTGCATGTTGAGGATGGTAAGGTGGTCTGTGTGACTACTTGGTTGAATAATTTGCATAAGTTTGCCAACATGCTAGATTCTACTCTTTTGGCTAGGAAGTTTTAAAATAGAAACCTTGTGTTTTCATATGTGATATGACATGCTTGAGATGAAAATTGAGGAGTCATGAGTAGCTTGTGTGTGCCCAACAAAAGTGCCTTATTCAAATTATGGTATGAAGCCTAGTTGTGTTATAATGATTTCCTGGGATTGTTCGAGGATGAACAAGATTCTAACTATAGGGTGGTGATCTTGGGTGTATTTATACGTCCAAGTGCCAATCTATACCCATATGTAAAATGTTTTATGTTTGAGTTAAAATCACATTCTCGAGATAATGGACATGATTAGTGTTGTAGGGTTTGATCATTGTTAAATTGTAGGTGCTTTTATGCATTAACATGAAGCTATTGGATTAATTTGGAGGTACATGCTGAGCATGAAGACACTGGTAAAATATTCAGGAAGCATGGAACAAAGTGAGGAATCAAGAAAATATACAAAGAGCTGGAAAGGGAGAAAAAACCTACTAGAGTGCCACGGAACTTAGCCTCCGCATTATTCTCAGTGGCACGTTGAGGGAAAAAATAATAATGGAAAAATCCAGTGAAGGACTGCGATAGCCTCGTCCCACAGAGCTTAGTGTCCGCGATAATCTCTGTGGCATAGAGGCTCATAAATTTTGCATGTGATATTTAAGTATGCATCCGTGATATTGGTGTATCGTGGACCTGAGTCACCGCGATAAGGTTTGTGACACAGTTAAGGGTTAATTTTGTGCAGTTGAACCCCTATAAAAGGAATAGTTAAACAAAATTGTGAACAACTTTGGAATACAAAAAAGAAAGGCAAAAATACTTACAAGTGTTTTATTAGGGTTCTTTCATTTTTCAACTTTCAACTTTGAATTTGGTCTGATGAATCATATTTCTTGGATAATAATTATGGACACGAGTGGCTAAATACCATTGTTTTGGGGTTGAGGCCTAATACATGATTGTATTTTGATATTCTTAGAGTGATTGAATGTTGGTTTATCACATGGGTTGTTCTTATTCACTTGTTTTTACTATTTTAATGCATGGCCACCCTTAAAATACATGTTTACTCCTTTTGTGGGGAGAATCATTAGGATATATTAAAGAGTTCAATGAGCAAGTTCTTATTTCTTTACAGAATAAAAAAGTTGAAGCAGCGGCTAGGATAGAAATATACCTAGAAGCCTTGTTTGGTTCAAATGCAGGATGGCAACTTAAAGCATCTAAATGGATTATTGCAATCCCTCTCAAGGATGTAGTTACGATGTCCTTTTAGGTAGAAGATTTGAGGCTTAGAAGACCAGGACGTAATTTAAACCTACATATTAACGACCAGATAACCAATACAATCACGATTAGGATAGAGATTTACATGATTTTTAAGAATCTCTCAACCCTAGAATTCTCCCTCGTATTGTTTACAACCTTATTTATATATCCATTGACGCGCTTTTTTATTTATTTATTAGTTAATTATTTACTAAATTGTTACAACCATTTTGATATTCTAAAACACTTGAATATAATATTATTGGAACTAAAATTAAGTAAATTGCTAATCTAGTAGACCTCTTGAGTTCGATATTTGATTTTTTTGAGTCACTATATTACTTGTACGATCACGTGCACTTGTGTGTACGATAGACCGCAACAATCTTTTAATCACAAACATCATATTCTATGGTTTTTATTTAACGTGAAATCTTGGAGTTTATTTTCTCATTGTTGAAAGTTCATAACAAGGTCTTGTTATCACATTTATTCTTGTGTTTGTGAAATTATGAGTATATAAACACCACAACTAGGATTGTGAAAACCATGATGAATTTCCAAAGAAAGTTAAGTGTGTGGTAATTCTAGACCATTGTTGATGTGCATAGTTTCATGGAACTTTCGATGCTTAAAACAAGGAAAATAAGCAAGAACTTGGGTATTTTTTGGTGAGTATGATATGTTTTTGTGATATTGTGTAGGAGAACAGGCTTCAGAGGAAAAACAGAGAAGAAAGGATCAAAATTAACCAAGGAAGAAAGAAGTTTGAATTTTACGGGTGGGTCAATGACTCGTAGACTTGATCCAAACCCATTGATTTCACTCATGAACAAGATACTAAAGAAAAGGAAAAATCTGATTTCCACGGTTTGGATCTATGACCTATAGACTGTGTCTAAGATCCATAGACTAGATCAGCGGAAAAGTGTCTGCTTTTCACGAGTCCAGTCTACGATTGTTAGACTAATCCCCGACTCTAGAGTATGATTGGTAGAAACCTGCTGACCTATTTCTCCTACATAGTTTAGGATAAAATTATTTTTTTATCTTTAAATAATCCTATTGGGTTTCATAATATTTTACATTCTATTACATTTTTGTTAGGTTCTAAGGCACATTCTTGGTCTTGGAATCACAAACATCTATTTTTAGGATTTTAATTCAAAGTGAGATTTTGGAGTTTTTCATCTTGTTATTGTAAGTTTATAATTATGCTTTCTTATAAAAAAATTCATGTGTTCTTGCACTTATGAGTAGCTAAACGCCACAACTAGGGTTATGGGAACCCTGACAGATTAATGAAGTAGTATTCAAAGTACATGGTGATGCTCGAAAGGTAGTTGGGCATGCATTGTTGTTTCTTTTGATTTAATTTCTTTTCAACGAGTGCACATATTGGAACTTGTCCTATCTCTAACTTGTACTCAACAAAAAAACTTGGAGTTATCTTCATTTAACTAGTCTTGAGACAGTAAATGGGAAAGACTATATTGGAATCATAGATAGGGATCAATAATTTAACACTCATGACATATTAACCTTTATGCTTAGAGATAGTCATCTACAATGGGTGTAACTTAGTCAATGAAATGATATGATTCTGTATGAAAAATACCATATGAGATCACTAAAACCCATGAAGTTATGATCTTATTGGGGAACACCATCCTAGTGACTTTCTCATATTGATTACAAGTCCAACAAATTGACACTCATTACTATTGATATTTTGTTATACAAAACCCCATATTTTACTTACATAGAAAAATACTTAAGTGGATTTCATCCTATTCCCTATGTCCAGCCTTGTTGGGTTCTATATTAGATCAATGATTGCTTTATACTTCTTAAGAGGTGTAATTTGGGCTACATGAAATTTTGGCATCGCTGCTGAGAAATACATTTACAGAGTTAATTGATTGCTTTTGTTGAGTTTTTGGTTTTGCTTGTTGATTTTACTTTTCTACTATTTCTAGGGTACATATTGATGTATTCCCAATAATCGGAGTTTAGGCAATTTCCCAATTACATTTGATCCTTAACTTGAGAAAACTTTGAGATAAATTCAAAGGATGGAGTGAGAAGGAGTTCTTGATCAAGGAGCCCGGATCCAAGGGGTTCATGATAACCCAACAGTGTTGAATCATTCACTTTAGTATGATGTTTAAGAGACTTCTGAATAAGTCATTACTCGATTAATGGCTGAGTAAATTGTTAGGTAGGCAGTTGCCTGACAAGCTGCGTGAGAAGAAATTTCTAGACAAGAAGAGGCATATTATCAGGCTGCACTAGATGCGAGGGAAAGATTGAGAAGAAATAGTGAACAACAACCCATCCAACAATATCTACCTATTTATGATGATCTAGGGGAAGAATTGTGGTAAGCCAATTGTAACAGGTGAAATTATTCCAACAGAATTGCCTCAAGTTGCTATGTTTGATATCATGAGTGCGGTGATCCAGCTATTTAATTTAAAGGGAATGTTTGCCAGCCTACATACAGAGGATGAAAACATGTATAATATGAATTTTATGGGTGTTTTCACTTCATATAATCTACCTAGGGTGGGTTAGGAGTCGATTCGACAGAGATTATTCCCATCCCCTCAGACTTGGGAAGCTCTTTGTGGTTAGGTAACTTTCCCCATGTATCTATAACCTCTTGGAATGAGTTAAAAACTTAATTCTTGGACTAATTTTTACCTCCCTCCAAATTACTGTAATTGAAGATGAAATAAATAACTTTCGATAGTTGTATTCAGAGGCACTATACTATACATGGTTGAGGTTTAGGTAGTAGCTAAAAAAATATGTCAAATCACATGATTACTGGTAAATATTTGATTGAGATCTTCTAGAGATTTGAATGAAAATACTAAGGTTGTAGCAGAAACTATCACTGGTGGGGCCTTTATGAGTCTATGATGGGGGCATGATTCTCAGATCTTAGATAAGATTACTAAAACCAATTAAAGGTGGCATACTCAGGAGGTGGATAGATCAACACTACTTATTATATTAGAGCCTTCATTAAGCAACAAGCACTAGATGAGATTGTGCACCAAGTGGTGGATCAGTTGTGGAATAAGATTGGGTTGCTTACAAAGTAATTTGCTATAGTATGAGATGAAAATATCAATGCAGTAGGTTTATGAAGTAAGGCTTCTAGATATGAAGATTTAGATTTTAAGAAGGAAGATAAATATCTTAATAGAAAGGTGACAAATTTTTTAGCCAAGGGCTAAGGGTCTAATCAAGATAATTAGAACTCTAGGCAAGGGAATCACGGTTAGAAATTATATAGAGACAACTACAAGAGGTCCTAGTATAGAGATCGGAGGAGGGACAAAAATGGTGATTGAAAGTAGAAAAATGATTATACAGATAAAAGTGGCCTTTGTTTTCCACTGGTAAACCGTGATGCTAAGCCTAGAAATATATTGATTGAAGCTTTTCTTGTGAAACTGGTTAAGGGGTTGGAGAGCCATGAGAGCTTTCTTAAGGAAATCAAGGAAGGCATTTTAGGTCTGAGCTAAAGAATTATCATATGCAATTGCCATTAAGCATCTTGAGCCATAACTTGAGCAGATGTTCACCATATTAAACCAATGTCACCTGGGAACACTTATAGTAACACTGTTCAAAATTCTAAGAATGATAGACATTGTCTTGCCATTACTACTTGGAGTGGTAAGGCTACTATTGATCCACCTAAGCCCGTGGTTAATAACACGAGGAACGACCCTGTGACCATTGATTATGCATAAGTGAATGAAACAAAAAAACTGGTGATGAATAATTGGGACTCTCAAAAGCCTTTAATTGTTAAGAAAGAGGTTGATGCTGATAAAAGGAAGGATAAGAAGGTCACACTAATATTCAAACCCATCTCTCAACCTTTTCCTCATTTTCCAAAAGATTAAAGAAGAAATTCAAAGAGGGAAAATATCAATAGTTTATTTCTATATTGAAAGAGCTATCTGTAAGCATCGTTAATATGGTAGAACTTTAACAAATGTTGGGATATAAAAATTTCATGAAATACTTAGTGAAAAAGAAGAAGATAATGAGTTTTAAGCCGGTGGATAATGTAAGCCATTATAGTGCAATTACTTTTCACTCTCTAGTTTAGAAAAAATAAGATCTGGGAGCCTTTATGATTCCTTGTACTATCGGATATTCATATTTTGTACAGGTCTTATGTTACTTGGGTTCTAGCATTAACCTGATGTCGCTTGTCATTTACATGCAGTTAGGTTTGGGACCATGTAATACCCCATACTAATCTTAGCTCGATTCAGCTCTTAGTTTTATGCTTAAGGGGCTTAAATCTTTAAATTTTCTCCAAGTGTTGGGGTTTTTTAATTTTCTAGCCCCCTAAACTTTGAGGATTTTTATTCTGGTCTTACCAACCCCGAGACATTATTTTTTGAGTTAATTCATGTTCAGAGATGTAATAAGTATGTCCCAAGGGAGTTTTGGATTTTTTGGATGAGGATTGGGACATGTTTGTACAAGAATCCAGCAAACCACCGTGATAACGGTGCATCACGGTGCTATTCTCGTTGGCACATATACCACATCGCGGTGAGGGTGTTGTTCCCAGTTATTTATTTATAATTTGAATGCATGTGTCATAATCTTTATCCTAGTGTGTGAATTTCTTATGAGGTGAAAAATGTTCATAGAAATCACTTAGAACAAAATTGAGCTGAGAGCCTTTGATTCGTCAAAAGTTTGGTATTTGATCCTACAAGGGTCAACATTGAACGTGTATAACTTTTGACCTATAGGTAATTTTTCATCTCAAGACCCACTTAATTGTACAAAATTGAATTATCTTTCCAACGATACCAATTTTGCCTTAATATGATACCCGAGCAAAAAGTTATGATCATTTTCATCAGAAACCAGTAAGCTACCGCGATAAGACTACATCGCGGAGGCATAGTTGCTTCCAGTTTTTTTGATTTAAATGGTAGAGGAGAAATTGGGTCTTTTATCCCTCAATATAATCGTTCATAACATGATTTGGGTATCAGTTAGGGCATAATTATGCCCTTCTTCTCCAATTTCCTCTCAAGAAAACCCCCTTCTTCCCCAAGAACACAAATTCAATTCCTTTTTCTCCAAGGAATCAAGAAGTCAAGTTCCTAAATCAAAGAACCTTCAATAAAGCATGAAGATTGGTCTTTCTCTTCCAAGATTGAGGGTTTAAGGTATGTGGGAGTTCATCCATGGGTCCCCTTTCACCAATAGAGCCCAATAACCCTTTTTGATTTTAAATTATGAGTTTTACATGTTTCAAGTTGAATTATCTCCATAAATATCTTGTTGATTTCAATTACGAGTTATGGTTTCATGTGTTTTCAAGTAGAATGAGTCATATCATGTTTGAGTATTAAAATTTCCATACCATGTTCAATTCATATCAGGATGAATCCCCAAGTTATGAATTTAACCATGTTATCCTGTTGTCTCCCCATGTTTAAGACATTCCCTTGTTCAAGTTCATGATTCCTAAGTATTTGATGAAATGTCTATGATTTTGAGTCTTTGAACCATGATTCAATCCCAAAGTTTTAAGCTTTAATATTGTATTTTATACTCATTCGGTGTTGGTCGGTTATGAACACTCGATACCTATATGATTTACATAAATTCATCTTTTCAAGTATTCAAAAAGATAATCCATAAATCTTATCAGTATACTCAGATATCCATATTCATGAGAAGCATTATAAGTTTATGTGTTATTAATTACCCTAGAATCCGTATGCACTGTTCTTTTTAGAATACCATAACCTGAGCTTATCAATTATTAGTTAAAAGTACATGCACCAGTTAGTATTCTTGTGTCATTCAGTTGGGAGTAGGTTTTAGTACGGAGCAAATGCAGGGATGGAGGCTTCCCCTTCAGTTATTCAGAGTGGTTAGTAAAAGTCCCTGTATTCTAGAACTACGTAGCCAGAATAGATTATGAAAAGTAACCCATCAGTTAGGCTTGGCTTCCTTTCAAGGCTTACCCATCAGTTTAGGATTGACACCCTGGTCCTTCGGGACACTATCTTAGTGGATCCATACAGCCTATGTTAGTACCCATGGTACGGTACAGACATCCTTCCAACTAGGGTTACGGGTTGGACCCCGATTAGCTCAGATTAGGGCATGTCGATTACATGATACCTCCTAGAGTCTCCGTCAGTATTTAGTGTAATTTCTATTTAGGTTTGCTTGACTAAGTGTACAGACTTTCAGATATTCAGTTTTACAGCTTTCAGTCTTTCAAATTTTTGATTATCTTAGAAACATAAAAGATATACACTTAGTCTTGCTTTCTCAGGTATTACAATTTCTATCACGTAGTTTCAGACCCAATATTCATACAGTACCCATGTTTTACAATTTTCCAGCTTCAGCTCTGCTTATTCTACAATAATGTTAAGTTTTAAGAAACTAAGTGTCATGATTCACCGGCTTATCAAATTATGTTTGTTACTCATGTTCTAAGATATTTCAACTTTTAGTTTATTTCAGTCTCTTGGTGAGTCTACTTACACTTAGTATGAATGTTTTATAATTACGTATGAAATCAGTTTTACTTATTGCATACTCCCCCACTTACTCAGTATATTCCAGGAGTACTGATCCACATATACGTTTGTATGGCTACATTGTTTCATAATGTTGGTACCAGTTGTAGTCCACACTTCATGATCAGACAGTTGAAATTTCAGCTAGCAGGTGATGAGTTCTCCTATTTGGGGGACTTAAGTCAGATTTTGTTCATGTACTTTACCTTGCTATTCATTTGTATTGATTAATGGTAGTTGGAGGCATGTCCCGGATATCTATAGTACTTATAATAGAGGCTTCATAGATGCCAGTCAGAGCCAGTCATGTAATTTGAGTTTCTTTCTTCAGTTTTGTCATGATGTAAACTGTATCAAGAAATTAAGTTTTGTAATATATTTTAAATCAGTTGGTAAAGTATCATGCCATTTCATGGGTTATCTTGGGATCACTTGTGGTTCCAAGCACCGTGTTGCGACTAGGGGGTAGTCTCGGGTCATGACGGACCGCTTACTCCAACCTCTTTATAAATTTTTTCGGTAGATTGTATGGTGAAAAAGTTGTTGGGTGTTTTTTCTGATGTGTTTGTGAAGGTCACATCTTTCATATTTATAGTTGCCTTCGTAATTCTTGATTGTGAGGTTGTCTTTGAGGTTCCGATCATCTTGGAAAGACCTTTCCTTCCTATGGCTAGGATATTAGTTTATATGGAGACTAGGCAAATGAATTTTTAAGCATGTAACGTTTAATGTATGCCAATCTATGAAGTAGCCCAAGTATATGTATGAGATCTTTTTGATAGATACCATAGATAAAGATGAGCTAATAGCTTCGATTGAGGAGAGACTCGGTGTTGTGGTATTTGCAACAGTAATAACGAAGTTTTATAGTGATGGTATGGATGAACATAATGAGATTATGAGAGCACTTGCTGGTAGGGTTTCATACACTTATGCACTAAAGAATTTGGATTTTGATATGAAGAATAAATCAAACCAACCAGCCAACCCGTCTATCGAGGAGCCTCCAATTCTTGAGCTAAAGGCCCTTCTTTCTCATTTGCATTTTAGGTCCAACAATACCTTCTTGGTTATTATTGTAACTAATTGGTTAGAGTGGAAGTTTGAGGCCTTAGTTTCGATTTTGCAAAGATTCTAAAGGGCCATTGGATGAACCATTAATGACATCATTGAAATTTACCTAGGATTTGTACTCGCAAAATCCAACTGGAGCTGCATTGTATACAAAGCATTGAGCACCAAAAAAGATTGAATCCACCAATGCAAGAGGTTTAAAAAAACATATTATCATGTAGTTGAATGCCAGTTTGCTTTATTCGATTTTCGATAGTAGATGGGTAAACCCAATCCAATATCTTCTAAAGAAGGGTGGAATCACTTTTATTCCTGATGCAAAGAATGAGTTAATTCCTATGAGACCATTCACTAGATGGCAAGTTTGCATGGACTATAGGAAGATAAATTTATGGACCTAAAATGATCACTTTTCTATGCCTTTCATGGATTAGATGTTAGACTGCTTTGCTGGTAGAAGATGATATAGTTTTCTTGATGGTTATTTTGGGTATAATAAATTTTTATTTCCCCCAAATACCAATATAAGACCATTTTCACTAGCCCATATAGGACGTTTATATTTAAAAAAATTACTTTGGTCAGTGTAATACTCCATCCACTTTTCATGTTATGTGATGTCTATCTTTTCTGAAATTGTATATGATACTATTGAGTTTTTTCAAGGATGTATTTTTGGTTGTGGATGATTTATTTAATGTTTGCTTGGAACATCAAGCCAACGTTCTGAGCAAATGTGAAGAATGTAACTTGGTGCCAAAATGGGAAAATGTTATTTCATGGTTAAGGAAGGGATACTACTGGATCATAAGATTTCTAAGAAGGGGATTGAGGGTAAAAATATAAAGATAGAGGTGATTATGAAATTTCCTCCACTAATTTCTATGAGGGTATTTGTTTTTTTAGGGCATGCGGGTTTTTATAGATAATTTATTAAGGACTTCTCTAAAATGCTAGTCCGTTGTGCAACATATTGGAGAAGAATTTGATGTTTGTGTTTGATGATGCATGTCTTAAAGTATTTGAAAGTCTAAAAAGAGGTTGATCTTAGCCCCCATCATTGTGTCACTAGATTGGACCTTGTCGTTTGAGGTGATGTGCGATGATTGTGGCGTGGCGCTAGGAGCAGTCCTAGACCAAATGTAAGAAAACTAATCTACCCAATCTATTATACAAGAAAATAACTTAATATTTCTTAGAAAAATTACACTGTGATTGAACAAAAGTTGCTTGTTATTGTGTTCACGTTTGAGAAATTTTGGTCTTACTTGATTTGAATAAAAGGCATTATGCATACTGAACATGCAGCCCTTAGATACCTTATGGAAAATAAAGATGCAACGCTAAGGTTTATTTTATAGGTACTTCTATTACAAGAGTATGACTTTGAGTTAAAGGATTGAAAGGGCACTGAGAATCAAGTCGTCGACCATTTTTCACACCTTGAGGATGAAGCAATTCTAAAACATATGTATTATCTTGAAAATGATGATACTTTTCCAGATGAGCACTCCTTGGCAACATCACAAGACTTAATCCCTTGGTTTGAGGATTTTTTCAATTATTTGGCAAGTGATATATTTTTGAAAGATTCATCATTTCAACAGTGAAAGAAATTCATGCATAAGGTGCATAAATTCTTTTGGGATGAGACATACTTATTTTGAGTTTGTGCAAATAGTATAATTCTGGAGGTTGAGATGATGAGTATCCTAGAAGTGTGTCACTCTTGACTAGTTAGGAGTAAACATAGAGGTGCACGAACTGCACACATGATGTTGCAATGTGGATATTACTGGTTTTCAATTCATATAGATTCCCATTAATATGCAAGGGCATGTGACCAATGTCAAAGGCAAGGGAACATCTTGCAAAGACATGCACTTTCGATGACTACTATTATTAAGATGGAATTGTTTGATGTATAGGCTATTGACCTTATGGATCCTTTCATGTGCTTTCATGTCATGAAATATATATTGGTGGTTGTATACTATGATTTTTAGTAGGTGGAGAGAGTTGTGCTTCCCAATAATATGGGTAAAATCATCACAACTTTTTTGAAAAGAACATATTCTCAATATCCGGGACACCTAGAGTTATCATTAGTGATGGAGGATCCCATTATTACAATCATCTATTTAAGTCCCTAATTGAGAAATACGGTGTGAAGAACAAGGTGAAATTACCATACCATCTGCAAAAAATGGATATGTTGAGGTCCCTAACTTGGAGGTCAAGTCTATTATGGCAAAGACTATGAATGCTAATAGGACGAAATGGGCAAAAAAGTTAGATTATTCACTTTGTACGTATTGAACCATATTCAAAACTCCTTTAGTGCATCTCTGTACCAGCTTATGTATGGCAAGGCATACCACTTGCTTGTTGAACTTGATCATAAGGCATTATGGGCATTTAAGAGGTTGAATCGAGAATGGAGTGTTTGAACAAATGAATGGGATGGATGACTTCCATCTATGTACATATAAAAGCTTATCTTTGTGTAATTATATAATGTTCGAAAGATTGAATGGAGATAATTCACGACTAGTGACAGTACTACTATTTGATTCGAGGTTGTAGCTATTTCCTAGAAAGTTATAGTAAAAAATGGAATGACCCATATAGAGTGGTTATAGTATTCCCTTATGGTGCAATTGAACTTGAGAATAAGGATAGGAAGAGGTTTAAAGTAAATGGTCAGCGAGTGAAACACGACATGGGTCAAAGAAATGACCTTAGGTTTATTTGTGAAGTTGAGGTAATAAGAATCGATTCAACTCAGAGTGATTGATCGACGACTCTGATCGGGAGGAACGCAATACCGTCTAATCATGCAATTGCCAAAAGACTCAATTGAAGTTGTACTTGACCCTATGAGAATTCACCCCTGGTCCTAGATTAATCAATTAAGGTATTAGTCTAACATATGAAATCAATTAAAATTGTATAAAAACAAATGTTCAATCTGTTGCAATAGATGTTTTTTCTGTTGGATTTAATCAAACAGATTAAGTTATCTGTTGCAACAAATTACACATCTATTATAGATTATCAAACAGTTGCTGCCATATGTTGCGACAGATGATCGAGCTTTAGAAATTTTCAAACAGAAATTATCATCTATTGCACCTAGATACTTTAAGACCCTTTTTTAAAGCAATTTAGGTATTTCCTTTCCGAGATAAAAAAGTTAAAATACTAAGGCGGTAAAAAATATTACTTAGATAACTCAAAAATCTCCTGAGTGAGTAGTCTTATCTGATCTTTTTAATGTAACCATCTCCTCGTGCCCCTCAAATGTTAATAATGAATATTTAAAACCCATATCTAGAATACTCTCTTTCAGCCATAAAGTAAGACTCAACTCTTCTATCACTCTTCTTTATTCTCAATTCTCTTTCTTTCCTTTTTTTTCTCCTTTCTCTCTTCTTTTGGATCTCAACCGATCAATATCTTTTCTTGACTGAATTGGATATTCTGATCCATTTTCCTTTTTGATATTGCAGATATGGTTCACTATTGCTCTTTCCATCTTATCTTCTTCTTTGTATATCATTTAAATTATATATTTACATCTGTTGCTATTAATGATTTACCCATTACCAGTTTTCTATTTATTGAGAAAATTTAAGGAAAGGTGACTTTTAAGACTTGAATAAATGAACTGTTGTTTTTATTAAAATATGCAAAAAAGTCATCTTTTGAGAGAACTTAAAAATCCTTGTTGTTAGTATAGTTTGATGAATAAGCAGTTGGAACAGACGAAGCAACTATTTGAAGAAATCAAACCAGTAGCAAGACTGGTTTGATTTATCCCAAAAGATGAACCATGTATTGCAATATATCATCCATCTGTTGCAACAATGCCTTATCGGTTGAACAAATGGGTAATCTGTTGCTTCATATTGGTCATCTGTTGATTCACTCAATTTTGTGTTACCGTTTTGTACAGAAGGAGTAAATATTTTAAGAAATCAAACCAGTAGCAAGGCTGGTTTGATTTATTCCAATAGATGAACCATCTGTTTCAACATGTCATCCATATGTTGCAACAGATGCCTCATCAGTTGAACAGATAGGTAATTTGTTGTATCAGATTAGTTATCTGTTAATTCACTCAATTTTGTATTACCATTTTGTAATGTTCTTTTTGTTCTTCTCTTATTTGACATCAAATGTATTTCTCTTGTTTGCAGATAAAAGGAAGTAAAACTGGATCCACTTTTGCCTGACCAGCATTAAAGGCTAGAGTAAAGATGGGTTCGGAGGAATACGCTGCTTGTAGATGGAACCACTTCATATGTGGTAGTTATGTATTACTGATCAACCTATCGTGAGAACACACATCCAGTACAATGATTTTGTGAATGTTTGTTCTTTAATTATTAGGTGTTAATCCTTCAAATAAGATATGACATTTTACAGTTAAGATTGTTAGGTTCGAACTGGAAAGACTGAGTGACCAAGTAGGTGGTGTCGATACCCTGTTATAATTTAATCACCATTTATGCTCATGTTTTTTTGTCAAGTTAGGGGAAGTTTTCAAGTTTTTTGCGGCAGTGTAAATATCCAATAGTGATTGGACCGATTTTAATGGATCAATGAACTTCTTGAAAGGCCTACAAAGTCTCGCACTGTAGGAAACAATGATGGAACCAATAAAAATTCCCCTAGTTCAAATTTATATAGATGGGTTGCTGGAGGAGACTATTATACAACAGAAGGTGCTTGGAAGAATACCTTTGCGGGAAGAGGGAGGTTGAGAAGGCCATATATCATCTCAGATCTTATTTAAGATGTAACACAGGGTAGAAAACATACTTGGGTCATTAAATCATAAAAACTTAGGGTTAACATGGTTACAACAATCAACTTGCAAATTGAAGGGTTTATCATGACTATCATGTAATTCAACACATACTGGAATCAATTCTTGGCACTTGTTATCTAAATCATGGATTAAAATTCAAATAACATCATGAACATAAATTCAATCTAATTCAAGCATGAAAATCATAAATCTTGTATTTGAAGAGGGATTCTTGGGCTCCATGGAAGGTAAGGATCTATGAATGGACATCTAACATACCAGGAAATCTAAATTCTTACAGTTCTTGAAGACTCTTGGAGGGATTCTTGAGGATTGACCTTGATTCTTGAACTAGGGTTTTTGCCTCTTAAGAGTGAAATACCTTTTGATTTTGGGAAAAAGTGAATAATGAAGGGTTTTACACGTTTTTAGGGCTTAAATCCCACATTTGGGTGGAATAAAATCATGGGAAAAGACTGTTTTAACCCTGGGCGCAACTTTATTTTTTCATGAAATTTTCTCGATTGGACCCCTGGCCCGATGCGCTACTATCGCGCCAGGCCACTGTAAAATGACAACTAGGAAGTTGTATGGTGGCGCGATGCGGTAAATCACGTTGCCACTTTGATTGAGACCTGGAAGCTCGCCACGATGCGGTGGTATCGCGTTGGAACACTGGAAAAGGAAAATTCTGAAATTGAGCCTTGGTGCGAAGTTCCAATATCACGGAGGCTTACTGGTTTTTGACAATTAATATTTTGTCTAGCTCCGCGACGCGCTGATGGCTCAGGTGGTACACTGTCTTACTAAAATGGCCATAATCTTCGCTCGGGTGTCGGATTTGGGCGAATTTTATATCGATGGAATGCTTATTCAATTTCTCACACAACAAAAAGTCAAAATCGTGAAAATTCCATATGTATAAAAGTGTATTCATCTTTAAATCAAGTCTTTGACATTTTTGGGATGAATTTAAGCTATGTAAAAGTACGGGGTGTTACAATCAGATTACCCATCTATTGCATAATTTGTTGTAGATGGTTAATCTCTTAGCAGTCGGGTTCAGAGAACCAAAGCGATAGATGGGTAATATGATGCAAGATATCAATCATCTGTCACAACAGATTATCCATCTGTTGCACCGGTTAGCACAGGGCGGGTAATCTGTTGCAACAGATGTCCCATCTGGTGCACCAGATATAACATCCATTGCACTAGATATAACATCTGTTCAATATCTTTCATTGAGTAAAATTATTTTACTTGAAGAAGACATACTGCATCATCTAGAGGGTTAAAGAGATTAGCCTCATTAATTTTGGTGTTGTTTTTTGCAGACAACTTCCTAATCATCCTTGGATGAAAAACCTCATCCGGGTAATCCATTACCAGCTTTCGGATGGGAGGAATGGATTCAAATGCCCAAGCCTAAAAAATGTAAACAAGAAGCAAGCAAAAAATAGTCATAATAACTATATTCAATATAAATTAATGGATGAGTAAAAATAATGATTAATTTTACCATGAAAGCCCAAGGAAAGTCGTATAATGTGGTCATCCCTGAGGATAGCTTTGTCAGTAAATATTGGACAGTCAAGTAGAAGTTGTCATATCCTCAAGCCAAAAAATCATATTCTATGACTTTGTTGACGTGTCTTACCAATATAACTGAATGGGCAAACCAAACTAAGCACAATTGCTCCCTGTACTGGTTTGGTATTATTTTCTCCATGAGATATGTCAACAAATCCGATGCTTTATAGCCACGTCGAGAAATGTCAAACAACCCATCTATTTTTTCCTTGCATTTTCTTGCCTTGGATCTTTTACGGGGTGTTCCCTTGGCGATAGGTGGTTCTTATGGATGATGGCATCTCAAGCCCGTTACTATGGCAAACTCTTGCAAGCCAAAAAAACCGGCATACCACAGCAGTTGATCCAGATTTCATCTATTTTTTTGTCCCCCTCTCCCGAATGTTTATCATCCCTCATGTACTTGATCCTATGCTTGAGAAGACTATATACCATCCTCATATGGAAACAGGCAGGGGGGTCCTCAAGAAGCTTACGAAAGCATCCAAAAACTCTTCTTAAAAAGTCCGTCTATGTTTTAGTTCTTCATAATTTTCCTAAAAGAATTAAATCTTTTCCCCATCCGACACTTAAGTACAAGTTCACCAGTTAGTTTTTCTTCTGCTTTTGGGTTATTTATCGGCATCGCAACTTGAAATCTGTCAATACTAAAAGTTTTGACAGAAACATGCTGGGATGTCGATATTAATTCATGCCCCATAACTGATCCATTATCATCATGTTGATTATCACCCTCTTTCTCTTTCTTACTCTCTAATTCCTCCCATTTCTCACTTTTATTTTATTCATCACCATATACAACCTTGTCCACCTCCCTCAATATTATTTTCATATCTCTCCTCAGCTTCACTTTTCCCTGACTGAGATTGTTCAAGAAGCTCCTCCGAATTCCTCTGTACTGTAGCCTTTTTTTTGGGTCGTCAGACGTTGATCCACTTTCACTTTCTTTTGTTTTGGGACATATTTTACCTACAAACAACAGAAAAATAAAAATTACATTATAATTGATGTATGCATAGGTTTTAAAAAATACATTACAAACACCACTAATACCGACACACCAACAACCACCACCACAAACACCACCAACTAATCCCACAAACACCATGAATACCGACACCATCGACAACCACCATAAACACCACAAACACCACCAACCAATGCCTCCACAAACACCACCAACCAATGCCACCAACAACCACCCCCAGTGCCACCACGACGACCCCACCACCAACACCAACACCACAAATACCATCCAATAATACCACGACAGTCAATGGAACACTATGACAAGAACTAGGATTTTGTCGAGTTCTTCCTACGATTTTACCATCAAAACTCAAAATTGTAAATCCATTCTCAAAGATAATACAACTAAAAGTTTTCTTTTCACCATTAACTTAAAAACCCTTATTTTTTAGAAAACAAAACAAATATAGAAATCTTCTTGAACTATGTTACCTACAAAGATAGAGAAAACAACTCATACAAGCAAGAATAAAGTAAAAAATAACACCTACATGGTCAGAAATAAAAAGAAAATCAATCTGTTGTAAATGGTTGAGCAATTTGTTGAGTAGTTATTGTCTGTACTGTATAATTAAGTGAGAAAGAGAAAAGAGCGAGAACTTGATATTTTAAATAATGAACTTTTTTTATTACAAATGGATGATTTGTATAGGTTGATTTGTATTTTGGAAAAAAATGACAAGTTTTAAAATGTTAATTTGGTCCAAATTGATCTTAATTATTTTTTAAAATTATAAAAGGTATGCGTAATTTTTAACCCTCTCATCTGCAATTGCCAAAAGACTCAATTGAAGTTGTAGTTGACCTTATGAACTCACCCCTGCTCCTAGATTAATCAATTTAGGTCTTACTCTAACAAATGAACTCAATTGAAATTGTACAAAAATAAATGTTAGACCTATTGCATTAGATTATGCATCCATTATAAATTATCAATCAGATTGGGTTATTTGTTGCAACAGATTACACACTGTTGTAAATAATCAAATAGATTAAGTCATCTGTTGCGATAGATTACTCATATATTGTAAATTATCAAATTAATTATCATATGTCACAAAAGATTACTTATCTATTGTAAATTATCAAATAGGGGCTGCCATCTGTTGTAGTTGACCCTATGAGAACTCACCCCTTGTTCTAGATTAATCAATTAAGGTATTATTTGAACATATCAGGTAGTAAGAATCGGTTTAGCTCAAAGTGATCAATTGACGACTCTGGTAGGGAGAAACACAATATCGTCTTATCATGCAATTGTCAAAAGACTCAATTAAAGTTGTAGTTGACCCTATGAAAACTCACACCTAGTCATAGAATAATCAATTAATGTATTAGTATAATATATGAAATCAATTGAAATTTTATAAAAACAAATGTTCAACCTGTTGCAACAGACTACGAATCTATTGTAAATTATCAAACAGATTAAGTCAATTGTTGCAACAGATTATGCATCTGTCGTAAATAATCAAACAAATTAAGTTATCTATTATGACAGATTACCCATCTATTGTAAATTATCAAATGGATTAAGTCATATGTCACAAAAGATTACTTATCTATTGTAAATTATCAAATAGGCGTTGCCATCTGTTGTAGTTGACCCTATGAGAACTCACCCCTAGTCCTAGATTAATCAATTAAGGTATTAGTTGAACACATGAGGTAATAAGAATTGGTTTAGCTCAGAGTGATCAAATGATGACTCTAGTCGGGAGGAACGCAATACCGTCTCATTATGCAAATGCTAAAAGACTCAATTAATGTTGTTTTTGACCCTATGAGAACTTACCCCTGGTCCTAGATTAATCAATTAAGGTATTAGTCTCACATATGAGGTAATAAAACTAATTTAGCTCAGAGTGATCGATCGATGACTCTGGTCGGGAGGAACGCAATATCGTCTCATCATGCAATTGCCAAAAGACTCAATTGAAGTTGTAGTTGAACCTATGAGAACTCACTGCTAGTCCTAGATTAATAAATTAAGGTATTAGTTGAACATATGAGGTAATAAAAATTGATTCAGCTCGGAGTGATCGATCAACGTCTCTGGTCGGGATGAACGCAATACCGTCTCATCATTCAATTGACAAAATACTCAATTAAAGTTGTAGTAAACCCTATGAGAACTCACCCCTAGTCCTAGATTAATAAATTAAGGTATTAGTCTAACATATAAAATCAATTCAAATTGTATAAAAATAAATGTTCAACCTGTTGCAATAGATTAACCATCTATTATAAATTATAAAATTGATTAAGTTATTTTTTGCAACAGATTATGCATCTGTTTTAAAGAATCAAATGGATTAAGTCATCTGTTGCGATAGATTACCCATCTGTTGTAAATTATCAAATGGATTAAGTCATATGTCGCAACAGATTACCCATTTGTTGTAAATTATCAAATAGGCTCTACTATTTATTATAATTGACCCTATGAGAACTCACCCCTAGTCCTAGATTAATTAATTAAGATATTAGTTGAACATATAAGGTAATAAGAATCGATTTAGCTCAGAATGATTGATCGACGACTTTGGTCGGGAGGAACGCAATACCATCTCATTATGAAATTACCAAAAGACTCAATTAAAGTTGTAATTGACCCTATGAGAACTTACCCCTGGTCCTAAATTAATCAATTAAGGTATTGGTTGAATTTATGAGGTAAGAAGAATCGGTTCATCTTAGAGTGATCGATCGATGACTTTGATCGGGAGAAACGCAATACCGTTCATCATGCAATTTTCAAAAAACTCAATTGAAGTTGTAGTTAACCCTATGAGAACTCACCCCTTGTCCTAGATTAATCAATTAAAGTATTAGTCTAACATATGAAATCAATTAAAATTGTATAAAAATAAATGTTCAACCTGTTTCAACAGATTAACCATTTGTTGTAAATTATCAAACAGATTAAGCATTTGTTGCAACAAATTATGCATCTGTTGTAAATAATCAAATAGATTAAGTCATCTGTTGCGACAGATTACCCATCCGTTGTAAATTATCAAATAGATTAAGTCATATGTCCCAATAAATTACCCATCTGTTGTAAATTATCAAATAGGCGCTGCCATCTATTGTAGTTGACCTTATGAGATCTCACCTTTAGTCCTAGATTAATCATTTAAGTTATTAGTTGAACATATAAGGTAATAAGAATTGGTTCAGCTCAAAGTGATTGATCGATGACTCTGGTCGGGAGGAACGAAATACTGTCTCGTCATGCTATTGCCAAAAGACTCAATTAAAGTTGTAGTTGACCCTATGAGAACTCACCACTAGTCCTAGATTAATCAATTAAGGTATTAGGTGAATATATGAGGTAATAATAATCGGTTCAACTCAGAGTAATCGATCGATGACTCTGGTCGGGAGAAACACAATACCGTCTCATCATACATTTGCTAAAAGACTCAATTGAAGTTGTAGTTGGCCCTATGAGAATTCACCCCTGATCCTTGATTAATCAATTAAGGTTTTAGTCTAACATATGAAATCAATTAAAATTGTATAAAAATAAATGTTCAATCTGTTGCAATAGATGTTTTTTCTGTTGGATTTAATCAAACAGATTAGGTTATCTGTTGCAACATATTACACATCTATTATAAATTATCAAATGCTTGCATATGTTGCAACAGATGATCGAGCTTTGGAAATTTTCAAACAGAAATTGTCATTTATTGCACTTAGATACTTTAAGACCCTTTTTTTTAAAAGCAATTTAGGTATTTCCTGTTCGAGATAAAAAAGTTAAAATACTAAGGCGGTAAAAAAATATTACTTAGATAACTCAAAAATCTTCTGAGGGAGTAGTCTTATCTGATCTTTTCAATGTCACCATCTCCCCGTGCCCCTCAAAAGTTAATAATGAATATTTAAAACCCATATCTAGAATACTCTCTCTTTCAGCCATAAAGTAAGACTCAACTCATCTAACACTCTTCTTTATTCTCAATTCTCTTTCTTTCCTTTTTTTTTCTCTCTTTTCTCTCTTCTTTTGGATGAGGATCCTTTTGAATCTCAACCGATCAATATCTTTTCTCCACAGAATTAGATATTCTGATCCATTTGCTTTTTTGATATTGCAGATATGGTTCACTATTTCTCTTTCCATCTCATGTTCTTCTTTGTATATCATTTAAATTATATATTTACATCTGTTGCTATTAATGATTTACCCATTACTAGTTTCCTATTTATTGAGAAAATTTAAGAAAAGGTGACTTTTAAGACTTGAATAAATGAACTATTATTATTATTAAAATATGCAAAAAAACTCATCTTTTGGGAGAACTTAAAAAGCCTTATTGTTAGTATAGTTTGATGAATAAGCTGTTGGAACAGACGGAGCAACTATTTGAAGAAATCAAAGCAGTAACAAGGCTGGTTTGATTTATTCTAAAAGATGAACCATCTGTTGCAACATATCATCCATCTATTGTAATAATGCCTCATAGGTTGAACAGATGGGTAATCTATTGCTTCAGATTGGTCATCTGTTGATTCACTCAATTTTGTGTTACCCTTTTGTACAGACGGAGCAACTATTT
Source organism: Capsicum pubescens (assembly GCA_030864215.1). NCBI lineage: Eukaryota > Viridiplantae > Streptophyta > Magnoliopsida > Solanales > Solanaceae > Capsicum > Capsicum pubescens. Next base: position 105,414,613 of record CM061543.1, read on the forward strand.
GAAGAAATCAAACTAGTAGCAAGGCTGGTTTGATTTATTCCAATAGATGAACCATCTATTGCAATATGTCATCCATATATTGAAATAGATGCCTCATCGGTTGAACAGATAGGTAATATGTTACATCAGATTGGCCATCTATTGATTCACTCAATTTTGTGTTACCTTTTTGGAATGTTATTTTTGTTCTTCTCTTATTTGACATCAAATGTATTTCTCTTGTTTGCAGATAAAAGGAAGTAAAACTGGATCCACTTTTGCTCGACCAGCATTAAAGGCTAGAGTAAAGATGGGTTCGGAGAAATATGCTGCTTGCAGATGGAACAACTTCATATGTGGGAGGTATGTATTAATGATCAACCTATCGTGAGAACACACATCCAGTACAATGATTTTGTGAATGTTTGTTCTTTACTTATTAAGCGTTTATCCTTCAAATAAGATATGACATTTTACAGTTAAGATTATTAGGTTCAAACTGGAAAGACTGAGGGACCAAGTAGGTGGTGTCGATACCCTATTATAATTTAATCACCATTTATGCTCATGTTTTTGTGTCAAGTTTGGGGAAGGCTTCAAGTTTTTGGCGGCAGTATAAATATCTAATAGTGATTGGACCAGTTTTAATGGATCAATGGACTTTTTGAAAGGCCTAGGAAGCCTTGCACTATAGGAAACAATGATGGAACCAATAAAAATTCCCTTGGTTCAAATTTATATAGATGGGTTGCTGGAGGAGACTACTATACAGCAGAAGGTGCTTGGAAGAATACCTTTATGGGAAGACGGAGGTTGAGAAGGCCATATATCATATCAGACATTATTTAAGAGGAAACACAGGGTAGGAAGATAAGTGTAGAGAAATTGGCTAATGAAATTGACATGAAAAATGAAAAAATTGGATGAGCTGCGAATGTGAAAATGTATCCAAAAATGAAAATCCATCAGTCGTTGAAGAAAAAAAGAATGGTCAAGAGGAATGGAGTTGGTCACTTAGCTAGAGACTGCAACTAGCGACGTGGCCTGAATGAAGACTCCCAAAATGCAGGACCAGAACTCTAAGGAAACAGCTACGTGGGAATAGAAGGTGGTAAGATTATCGGTCAGAATTGAAGCCTGAACCAACTACCCCTATAATAAAAATACGGGATCAAGCCAAGGTGAAAATTTCTCAAGTTAAACTTGCATCCCATGCCTCCTATTTATGGATCTGGTCAGGTCAAAGGCAGTGGAAACAACAAGGCATGTGATTTCTGCCCAACTTTAAACCTTTTTGTTTCTACTACCATTGACCTAATCATAGCCACAAATAGAAGGCATGGCATGCAAGTTAGACTTCAGAAATTGACGCCTTGGCTTTCCTTATTTTTAATTCAGGATTTGTTGGTTCAGGTTTAAATTCTGACCAACAATCGTACCAATTTTCTATGCTTACGAATCTTCTTCCTTAGAGGTTTAGTCTTGCACTTTGTGAGAGTATTCATTGAGGCCACGCTCCCTAGTTGCATTCTCAAGCAAAGTGTCCATCTCCAGTCCTGTTGACCATTCTTATTTTTCTTCAATGAATGGGGGATTTTTATATTTGGTTACACTTCCACATATAGAGCTCATCCAGTTTTTTTGTTTCTCTTGTCAATTTGATTGGCCAGATTTGCTAGAAGTTCCTTACTTGCTTCCCTGTGTTTTCTCTTAAATAAGGTCTGAGATAATATATGGCCTTCTCCATCTCCCCTTCCCATACAGGTATTCTCCCAAGCACCTTCTGCTGTGTAAAAGTTTCCTCAAGTAATCCATTCATATACATTTGGACCAGGGGAATTTCTATTGATTCAATCATTGTTTGCTGAAATGCGAGGATTTAGAGGTCTTTCAAAAAGTCCATTGCGCCATTAAAATCGGTCCAATCACTGTTGGATATTTACAATGCTGCTAAAAACTTGAACCGTTCCCCAAAATTGACACAAAAACATGAGCATAAACCATCATTAAATTGTAATGGGGTATCGACACCACCATCTTGGAACACTTCGGCCTTATCAGTTTGCACCTATCAAACTAAACTGTACAATGCAGGATCTTGTTTGGAGGATTAGTGTCTAATCAATAAAAAACTGTATTCACAAAATCATTGCACTTTATGTGTCTATCACAGTAGCCTGATCAAGAATACATAACTCCCACGCATAAAAGTGGATCCATCACACATACCTTATTCTTCTTACCCTATCACGAAATGTCAGACAGTATTGTTTATTCATCTGCATGCATGTGATAACTATTAAAAAAAGAGGTGTGAAAAGTCGTGACTTTTTATCTTAACACATTCAAAACAGCTGACATATCGAATTCTCCATCTGTTTCAACTGATGAATCATCTGTTAGAAGAAATCAAAACATCTCCAATATATGGTCAACTATCGCAACAGATAATTCATATGTTGTAACAGATGGTAAATCTATTGCGACAGACCAGAAAGTGTTTATTCATCTACACATATGTGATGACTATTAAAAAAGAGGTGAAGAGTCATGACTTTTTATCTAACGTATTCAAAATAGATGATGAACCAAATTCTCCATCTGTTGCAATTGATAAATCAACTGTTAGAAAAAATCAAAATATCTCTTTCAACAGATGGTAAATTTCTTACGACATACCAGACAATGTTTATTCATCTGCACGCATGTGATGACTATTAAAAAGAGGTAGTCGTGACTTTTTATCTAACACACTCAAAAAAGTTGATGAATCAAATTCTCCATCTGTTGCAACTGATAAATCAACTATTAGAAGAAATTAAAACATCTCCAAAAGATAGTCCATTTGTCGCACCAGATAATACATATGTTGCAACAGATGTCTCATCCATTGCACATACCAACCATCTGTTGCAACAAATAGTAAATCTATTTTGATAGACTATCTGTTACACATACAGATAATCTGTTACAAAAGATGGTAAATCTATTGCGATAGATGGACGATCTTTTGCAACAACTCAATAATAACGACTGTTATTAAGTCTCAAAACCATTTTGAAAAGGTGAGAATTGTTAATGTAAAAGAAAAAGTCGCAACTTTTCCCAGAAAATAAAATGCCACCAGTTTAAATGTTATTAATACAATGGAGCTTAACAGTCGTGCCTTTTGGCCTGACACATCCAGATTCAATCCTCTATAAATATGTCCCTCATTAATCTTCATTCTACTAAACTTTATTTATTTCTTGCATTATTTTTTTCGTGTGACATCTTCAACCACTTCTCTTCAAAGAGCATATTCCTTTCTTGTTGAGGTAAGTTTTTTTTACGGTGTAAATCTACCAGTTGGTAGTATACGTTGTATTATATTTGGACTCTTTTTCTTTATATTTTTCAATTCATGCGTGTTCTAGATATGGTTGATCCTATTTGGGATATTGCTATTCTGCACGACACAGTGTGGAAACTTCAGAGGCAGGTTAAAAACCTGCACAGAAGTTGTTCATCGTGAGAACGGCGATGTTCAGAGAGATACAAAGGATGATGAGGGACCTACTGCTGCGAGTTGATTGGTCGTCTGTCATTAATGATGATGATGATAATAATAATTAGAATGTATTTTTTATTTTAGCGTATATATTTTAATTTTTTTTATATCAGATCTATACCTAATGTATTTTATTTTTCATTTAATAAAAAAATTATTTTTAGTTGACTTTGGCTTTTTAATTCTTATTCAATTTTCATTCTGTCAATTTCTTCTAAACATACATGTAAACATGTTGACGGTTGGAGGTAAGGAGCAATTTTGAATCCAGTAGAAATAATAATTTTGGCTTTTGAGTTCTTTCAACAGATGGACCATGTATTGTAACAGATTGGTTATCGGTTGCGTTTATGTCAACAGATTATCCATCTGTTGCGATAGATTTTTCATCTGTTGGAGGAAAAATATTCTAGTTTGATGGAACTGGTGTTATGTTCTTCCAGCTAATAACCATCTGTTGCCACAGATGGGTAATCTGTTGAAAATAATTATGGTCTGATGTATTATTTAGTTCATGTTTTGCCTCTTTTTATTGATGCACAAGTTATTAAAAAGGATATTTCATATATAATAAATGATAACATTATGTTCACAACAATGAGTTAAATATATAAAAGTCCACAACAAACAACAACACAAGTTTCTTCAATTACAACGATCATGGTGGATTACGATCCGGGCATGTAGTTCTTTTGTGGCCAACACGCTTACATACGGAGCAGTTGTTTCTTCTTGATGAAAATGATTATTCGACTCCACGCCTCCTCTTATATGTTTTTTTTTTCCGATTTGATAGTGCTTGGGTCAATATTCTCCCCAAAAGCTCTGCATGAACAACCCAAGATTCTTTAGGAGGAACCGGAGTAATATGCCCACTATATATCATTTCATATTCTTCCATTGAATAATATTGAGAGGAGTGCTCGTAAACTTTAGGTCCATATTTTGAACCGTATTGACCTCGAAGCGCTGCCATGGCATGTGGACAGGGTATTTTGTCCAAGTCAAAAACTCTGTACGTACAAGATCTTGTTTAAAGATCGAACATGGAAAAATCACCATGACCGGTGATACTGAATTTATAATCTGCTATTTTATGAGATAATAACCTAATCCCCAAACTGATGTTCATTGATATTATTTTTTCGATTTCGAGAACAAATCGGGTTCTTTTTGGGCCCTAGAACTGCACACGTCTTTCGTCAAAAAATCGGCCATACTTCTTGTTTATTACTTCAAACATAGCCTTGATGAAAAATTCTCTTTCATCGCCAAACAATGAATTCACTGATTCAGTTATGTTTGATGTCATTGTACCTATACAAAAGAATCACTAAGTACGACATCATACTAAACTTGTAACTCATATAAGACATTAAATTCATAAGAATGTACCTATCTGCCGGATAGAATGCCCGACTCTATCTCTCAAAACCGATACATATGAGAAGTTCTTCTACCTTGGGATTTACATCCGTTATTTGATTGAAATGGTCTAAAAACTCTTTTATACTATATTCTTTAGCTGCTCTATAAAAAAAGGTCACGACTTTTTCGTTGTGATAGTTGGTCCGAATGTTCTCTCCAAGATGCCTGATGCAACAACCAAAGTAAGCTGAAGTGAAGAAAATTAAACCCATCTTTGGAATACTTGGATGCCTATCCAAAACAAAACACAACTCTTCGGTATCTTCGATGTAGCTTCACAGTTGTTAAAAAAAATCCATAAGAGGCATCACATTCCTTGTCTGCTACACAAAAAGTGATAGGAAAGATGTGATTCTCCGCATCCTGTGCCACCGCCACTAGCAGAACTCTATTATACCTACTCCTCAAGAAGTTATCATCGACGGCTATCCGTTTTTATCAACATGCAATGCCGTCTTACTTTTAGGATTTGTGGACTCAATCATGTAATAGAAGGAATCCAGGACTGCATACCCATGCTCGTGTGTTCCCCTAACCAAGTCCTTGGCAATATCCATGGTCGTATATATCTTCTAATAAATGACCAGGACACCTAATTCTGTAAGGAGTTGATTGGCTATAATCCTTACTGAAGAGCCTTTACCATCGGGGAAACTACTCCTGAAATATTCACCGAGGACCTTTGTCGTGGCATGAGGATTGTGGCCCGAGATGTGCTCCGAACCACATGTTTGATGTTTTTCATGTTTATGAATAACGAATCTGTTAGAACTTAAGTACTTCACCGCTCTCAACCACCACTTACAGTTCGAATTAGCACATTTGAAGCAAAAGACACTACTCGAATTAATCACCTTTTTTATTCTAAAATCTTTTTTCAAGCAAGAAATAATCACAGTGGTAGATAGTTCATTCTTGTCCTTGAATGACATTCCAATAAAAAGCCGGTCCCATCATCTTAAAGATTTATAGACTGGGTCAATTGAGAAGAACTACCCATCGTATTGGTCGCATCAACGGGCGTAGGTGTTTGATCATCATCTGGAATATTCATGTTAGATCATCCAACCTATCATCAAAGATGTCTTGTTGTTCTTCTTCTTTTACGTTCTAGTTCTCATTCTCTCTAGTCTTTTCAACAATGTACACCTTTAACACCGTCCTAGATGAATTACTAAGATAAGCACGCAACTGAACCTGATCGGTTATCTTGAAAGGTAGTACCCTCTGATTTTCAAAAGAGCTGTGCATGTAGCTGATGATGAGTTCTTTTAATTGATAATTCAGTCCACAATAACCGATGATTAAGTTCACAAAATCATCATAAGAAATATCACTTTGGACTGTCAAAGCTATCGTCTCTAGCATTTCACCCTCATTCCAACGCCATACATATCGATTACTCTTCTCGATCCATTAACTATGACAATCCACTCCTATTGTTATTGATCCCTCCATTAGTGGTACCTAAATAAAGTCATTTGTTAAAAAAAGTTAATAGTGATTTCATAGTGCCGTAAATGAATCCAAATAGATGTGTAATCAGCCGCAACATATTACTTACTTGTTGGGATTCATGTTACGCTCCTAAATCTGATTTCAACAGATGAGTCATCTATTGTAACAGGTGAATCATATGTTGCAATAGACTATATATCTTTTACAACAGATAAAGCGCCTGTTGGGATAAATGTTACAGTACTGAGGAACCTTTAAAGCTGATTCCAATAGATGAGTGACATGTTGCAACAAATAATTAACCTGTTGTGACAGATGACTTACCTGTTGCAGCAGATAATGATATATTGGAATTGAGGTTAGGTTCTATCGCAACAGGTTACTAATATGTTGTAACAGATATTTACCGTCTGTTGGAATCGAGTCCAGTATCTGTTGTAACAGGTTAATAATATGTTGCAACAAATATTTACCTTGTTGCAACAGAAAACACGTCTGTTGGAATCGAGTTCAGGTTCTGTTGCAACAGATTACTAATCTGTTGCAACAGATATTTACCATGTTGCACCAGATAACTAATCTGTTGCAACAGATAGGTCATATGTTGCAATAAATGACCCATCTGTTTGATTTATGTTACAGCACTATAGAACCATAAATATGAATCCAACATATGAGTCTTCCTTTGAAACAGGCTTGTTTAAACAGATGGCTCTTATATTGCATTCATGTTCGTGTGCTATCTATTGTTGAAAAAACAACATAATAGCAGTTACCCAGATGACAAATTCAACTAAAAATCTTAATTTGACTTACCAAAGTCTCTTATGAAGTAATGCCAAAGTGAAAAGTGATGTACGAAACAAAATTTGACCTAAGAAATTGGTCAAATAGCAACAGTAGCGGTAACAACAACAACAACAACAACGACAATGATCAACAAGAAAAAGATTAAGATGATAATGAAGTAGAAGATGATGAATAAAACAGTAGTAACAATGAACAACAAAAATCACTAAGAGAGAGAAAACAACGATGGATGAGAAGAGAGAGAAAGACGCCTTTTTCCCCTCCGTTTCCCATTATATTAGGTAAACATTTAGATCAAAGTGTAAATTTAAAAACTTTTGAGCTATTCTCAAACTTACCAAACTTTCTTAATCCATAATAAAGTAATTGTCACATCCACTCAATAATTAAGACTTGTGTCATCTACATCTCATTTTAAAACTCTTTTGTCACCTACAGCCCAAACCCCCTAGAGAGTTGAGACAATTTCTCCAGAATTTTATTTTGTTTTAGGCCAACAAGAACAAAAATACAGAGTTACATAATTTCTCATTCCTTCTTTACTATTTAATGTACATTGTGCTTTGAAACTGTAAATTGTATGTCTTTTATTGACATTTAATTTAACAAAATGAATACTCCTTTCATTTCAAAATAATTGACAGATTTAGATTTTATACATTCTTATGAAAAATATAATTAAGAGTGTGATTTGACTAATATATTTTTTATTAATTATTTAATTTTTATTTATTTACGTCTCTTAATTCTAAAATAATCCATGTTAAGGATAAAATTGAAAAAAAAATAATTAATATTAGCTTGATCTTTCAAATTGATAACTATTTTGAGACAAGGAAAACACAGAAAGTAGATAAAGAAGGTATAAAGTTACTGACCCCTTCTAATATTCTTGATTTAAAAAAAAATAAAAATTAATAAATAAAAAAAAAATTAATAAGACTTTAAAACATTATGTGGTTATAATTATAAGGAAAATAATTTTTAAGGACTCCCAAATGATAAATTTATTTTGCTGATGCAGCTAAATTTTAAAAAAGAATTCACGTAATACGTAAGTTACCTGTAGAAAAACTTATATTTAACTCAAATAGTTGCGGATGTATGCTTAAACAGATAGTGAATATCTGGTTATGACTATAAAAAATTTAACCTGATATATAAGACACAATTTCAAGGAATTAAAAAGTATGACAAGTTAATGACTTCATGCAAGAAAATTCAAAAACAGGTGAGTTCTCATAGTGTTTGTTATACTCGATCAAATTTTCGATCATTTCCAACTCTTTTTTATAATTTGATTGGCCAAATTTTGGGAGGTCAAAAGTTCTTATTTTCAAAATGTCAGGTATTTGATCAAACTTTTAAGAGAAAATAAGTACTTTTGAAAATGTCAAAAGTTGTTTTTCAGAAACTTAAAAATTATATTTTCCATGAAAGAAATTTTTTAAAAGCACATTTGAGAAAAATATAGTTACAAGTATTTTTTTAAAAAATGGCCAAATAATAATTACTGCTCAATTTATTTTAAAAAAAAATTATCGATCAAACACAAGTTGTTTCTCATATAGAGAACTATTTTTTTGAAAAATACTTACAAAGACATTTTTCAAATAAGTCAATTTTAAAATTTTGATCAAACTCTAATTGATTCTCAATAATACTTTTTTGAGAAATACTTTAATAAAAATATCCTACAAACACTTATATGCAATATTTTATAATTTATTATTTCTGTATGTAATTTTTTATATAATAGATTCACATATTTTCTTTATATTTTTAATATTTCTAGTGAAATTACTAGCCCATTCATATGCTTTACCATTATTTGAATTTTTTCGAGAGAGAATTAAATTAATGGAACTCAAAGTGATACCAAGCTCATGGGGGGGAAACCAAAAATTAAAAGTCAAATTAAAGAGAGTGTTTTTTTTTTTTTTTTTTTTTTTCAGTTTTTCTTTTTTATTCGTTAATAAAAGCTGTTTCCTTCTTGATGAGTTCACCTACATAGATAGTATAAAGAATAAAGAAGAAACATATGTGGCATAATATTGGTGATTTTGGTAAGGGAATTGGAAGAGAAGGGTGAACTAAATTCGGTTCATCTTGTTCAACCAACATTTTGGAGATATTTCACATTATAGAATGTTCAATAAGTTGATAGATTGCTATATTATAACAAATTGCAAATTTTATTTAAAAGTTAGTAACATCTTTCTCTAATATATATATATATATATATATATAAACGGGCAAATTCAAAATGCAGCTTGCTGATGTGAGGATTTGGTATCATTAGGCCAATTTTTGTAATGACCCTCACAGTCATTTTTCTGTATTTTCATACATTTTTGGTATTTAGAGATTTTCTATAACAGTCCCAAATTATTTATGGCTTGCTGAGACTGATAGTTCGGTTCCTAGGCGTTTCGTTTCAGAATTTTAGTAATATCTAATATATTATGAAATATTTTATTTAAATTGTCATTTGGTAAAAATTTAATTTAGTATCCTTCTAGAATATTTTTGATATAGGTAAAATTCTTTAAGTGATGATATATTTATATTACTTTATAATAGATCTTTATAGTCCTATAATATTTTAAGTGGAGGAAGTGAATCTAGATATGTTAAAATATTAACATTATATAATAGAAGTTTTATTAAAAATTATTTTTTATTAATTATGGTATATTCAAAATATTATATTTATTTTATCACGAACCTATACAAAACCCGAATATATAAGTAAAGTGATAAAAAGAAAGTTTTGATGTTGCCACCTCAACCCCACATGGAGGTGAAGTGGGTTGGCAACATAAGTGTTAAGGTGACAAGGATATAACGGCCTTATATTTTACTATTTGGGCCATTATGTAAATAGTGTTAATCATTCATTAATGTTAGGTAAGAAATACAACTTTCACATTAATAGTTCATAACTTTGTTAAAATTTTGAGAACTTTTCACTACTGTCCTTTTACTAAAGTTATCATACATTGATATTATATTTAATCTTCAAAAGAAAATCAATTATTTTCATCAAATATTTAAGCTCGGGTTCTAGTGGGGCACTATCTGAAGACTTTGCAGAAAGATGGTTTATCTTTTACGTCCAGGTAGGTTAGGCTTACTCAACCTTTAGATTGAGTTTATTTACTGAAATTGCGTACTATTATGCTAGTTCTAGATAAGTACTTGTAGTTGCGTACCATTTGATATATATAACATGCCTTATTTATTTGGATTAGGACCTTGTTTTAGTAAATTTTGGTATTTTATCTTTCAACATAATATAGCGTCTATCACCTTAGGACGTGGAATTAAATTGCCAAACCTTAAATTTACCCCTTTTAAATTAAGGCATGTGTACGGTAATTGGACGTATTTTAGCTTTTGTTCAGGTTCAATATATGTTTTATTTCTGTCATTAATTGTGAAATTTTTATACCACATTGACATTCTTTTGGTATGGCATGAATTTTAATATTACAGTTGGGTATACTTACTATGAGTTTCTGTTCGAGTCCAATATTTGATTATTATGGTTATTATGAGTTTCAGTTCGAGTCCGGTATTTGATTATTATAGTTACTATGAGTTCCGGTTCAAGTCTAGCATTTAATTATTATAGTTACTATGAGTTTTGGTTCGAGTCCGACATTTAATTATTATGGCTACTATGAGTTTCGATTCGAGTCCGGCATTTGATTATTATGGTTACTATGAGTTTCGGTTTGAGTCCAACATTTGATTATTAAGGTTACTATGAGTTTCAGTTTGAGTCCGGCATCTAGTTATGGTTATGGTTCCTCTGAGTTCTGGTTCAAGTCCGGCATTTAACTATGAGTTCTGTTACATATTATATATATGGCCTCTCGTTATTACCCACTATGCCCGATTTAAATCCGGCACGTGTCCACTTGTTATTATCCATCACTACAGGTTCAAGTCTGATGTCTGGCTTCTCGTTACTATCCATTGGTGTCGGTTCAAGTCTGGTGCACATCTGGATGACTACAATGATTTCTTGGGATCAATTCAGTTACAGATTATTTAAGTTTATTTTCATTACTTTTTGTGTGTCCTATCGGGTTACGGGGGTACGATTGGGTTTATTGTCTTCTTCAGTGTGCCTAGCGGGCTTTTGGGGCCCCATTTAGGTTATGTTTAATTTATCTGTCATTACTGCATTACTTATTTTCCAGTATTGCTTATATTTATTCCCTTACAGTGTTTGTGTAGGTTAGTAGTTGCTTACCTTTCTATCCCTATTTACTGATGATTCCAATTACGCCTTCGCATTGCAGTTATAACTTTTCTGTATTGAGCTTAGTCGGTCAATGATGCCTATCGAGTACCCATTGCTTTGGTAATCATACTACAATTCTGCATATTTTTCCTGATGCAGATCCGAGTAGTAGTAGTCGGCATTGACGTGATTTCTACCTTTCAATACTGATTTAGAAAAGGGTGATCTTACTGCCGTTTGAGGCTGATACTCCTCTATCTACTTTATTTTAGTCTTTTGTACTCGAGATTACTTGTATATATTGTATATATATTTTGAATTTTGTCTAGTACTCTAGGTATCTTTTAGTAGTGGCTCTAGTACCAATCTTACCAGGTCTTGTGAGGGATTCGTTTGTATATTTTATCCTTTTTCGTCTCTCATTTAAATATATAGTATATCTTTTCTTTCCGTTTGTCTCTTGTTATTACTATTGCTGTCATTATACGTGATTTTTTCTAATATTTGTTTGTTAGCCTGTTACCTACTATTTTGGACTATGGCTTGACTTGCCTACTAGGGGGATAAGGTAGGCGCCATCATGAATTGAGAAATCGGGTTGTGACAGTTTGGTATCATAGCCTAGGTTTCACCGGTACTGTTAGTACTAGAGTCAATGTTTAGTATAGTCCAGCGAATCGGTATAGAGACGTCTGCATCCTATCGTCGAGAGGCTACAAAGCATTTTTAGAAAATAATTTCATTTTCTTGATCTATTTTCGTACGTTGGGTCTTTGTTGATTGTAATTTTTATTTTTTTACTCTGTATGCAGATGGCTAGGATGCAAGGTTCAACAGTTGGGGATCGAGACCCCGGGTTCTCTTTTAGAGTTTTGATTAGGGTTCGGGTCAACCCAAAGGTCAGGGGTCGGCCCGATTATAGTACTTCTAATGGTCAGAGCAGTATCCATCCACAGAGGGGTGTTCATTTTGGATCTGCCAAAACTTCTAGATAGAGTAGGGTGGTAGGGGCATGTTATGACTGCGGGGTTGTTGGTCACTTCTCTTATGAGTTTCCTCAACATAGGATGATTGAGCCTTCAATTTTAACTGCATAGTCAATCAAATCAGTGTTGCAGTTAGGTAAGAGTGGTGCGCAGGGTCATGGGGATGATCTCCAATGTTCTAGAGGTGGTCCGCAAGGAGGTAGGATGGGTGATCAGATAGGTACCCAGTCCAATAGTGGACAGGGTCAATTCCATGTTGTACCAAGTAGATTTGAGTCTAAGGCTTCGGGTGCTGAGATCATAGGTATGGTTTTTATGCCATCAGCCAGCTTCTGCGTTGATTTATCCTGGTTCCATTATTTTATATCTTTCTGCTTATTTTTCATCACGGTTGGGTTTATGTTCGAAGTTTTTATCTGTGTCATTACATATAGCTATATCTCTGGGTGATTTTTTAGTAGTGGATCGGGTATATAAATCGTGTTTGGTGATCGTTCGGGAGTTTGATGCTCAGGTTGATCTCATTATCCTAGATATGGTAGATTCCAATGTGACTCTAGGCATGGATTAGTTATCTTTTTATCATCTGATCTTCAATTATTTTGTTAGGACCGTTACTTCAGCCTAGCCTGACATACCCATGGTGGTGTGGCAGGGTTCTGTTAGCCTAACACCCATAGAAATTATTTATTGCAATCAAGCTAGAAGACTAATGCCGAGGGGTTGTGAGTCATTTCTTACTTATGTTCGGAATGTTAGTGCTTACTTGAATCTGTCCCTATGGTTTGCGAGTTTCCTGATGTGGTTTCGATCGACCTACCTGGCCTCCCTCCCAGGTGTGATATGCGCACCAATATCCCTACCTGTTTGAGCTCACAGGTACGTCCTTATGCTTTACTTTTGCGGACAAAAGTCATTTTAGTAGTGGAAGTTGTAATGACCCTCACAGTCATTTTTATGTATTTTTAAATATTTTCTGTATCTAGAGATTTTCTATAACCGCCCCAAGTTATTTATGGCTTGATGGGACTGATAGTTCGGTTCCCAGGTGGTTAATTTTCGAATTTGATAATATCTAATATATTATGGAATATTTGATTTAAACTGTCATTTGGTAAAACTATAATTTAGTACCATTCTAAAATATTTTCGATATAGGTAAAATTCTTTAAATGATGATATATTTATATTACTTTATAATAGATTTCTATAGTCCAATAATATTTTAAGTGGAGAAAGTGAATCTAGACATGTTAAAATATTAACATTAAGTAATAGAGGTTTTATTAGAAATCATTTTTTATTAATTATGGTATATTCAAAATATTATATTTATTTTATTACGAACCTATGCAATACCCCAATATATAAGTAAAGTAATAAAAAAAAAAGTTTTGATGTTGCCACCTCAACCCCACATGGAGTTGAAGTGGGTTGGCAACATAGGTGTTACGGTGACAAGGATATAATGGCCTTATATTTTGCCATTTGGGCCATTATGTATATAGTGTTAATCATTCATTAATGTTATCTAACAAATACAACTTTTACATTGATAGTTCATAACTTTGATAAAATTTTGAGAACTTTTCACCACTGTCCTATTACTAAAGTTATCATACGTTGATATTATATTCAATCTACAAAAGAAAATCAATTATTTTTATTAAATATTCAAGCTCAGGTATTAGTAGGGCACTATCTGGAGGCTTTGCAGAAAGACATTTTAGCTTTGGCGTTCAGGTAGGTTAGACTTATTTTACCTTTAGATTAAACTTATTTACTGCATTGTGTACTATTATGCTAGTTCTAGATAAGTACTTATAGTTGCGTACCATTTGATATACATAATATGCCTTATTTATCCGGATTAGGATCCCGTTTTAGTAAATTTTGGTATTTTGTCTTTGAATATAATATAGCGTCTATCACCTTAGGACATGAAATTAAATTGAAAAACCTTAAATGTACCCCTTGTAAATTAAGACATGCTTACAATAATTTAACGCAGGGGTGACTCAAGGGTAAAGCTAGTAAAGTCTTTGCTTTAGGCCCCCAAAATTTTGAGGCCTCAAAATTTTTAATAGTAAACTCTATCATTTCAACTTCACTTGAAATAGTAATGAAGATTGTGAAATACATTTTAAAAAAAATATCTAAAAAATAATAAAAATAAAAAAGAGAAAAAGTTATTTCATTTTTACAAGAAATATTTTAAACTTTGAACTAAACAACTCAAACTTTATATTAATAAATAAAATTTTAACAACAACATTCAAGTTAATGCATTCCAAGCAAATGACTAACATCTTATTAACAAGAATTAATCCTTACTTTAATTAATAATCATATTAATATGTGAAGTTAATGGTTAAGTGTCTTTTAAAAATACAACATCGAAATAACTATTATGCAAGAACAAATACGACAACTCTAAATTATTATAGTAAATAAGATAACTCTGAATTATTACAGTAGTATGTTTTATGTATCTTTATATATGTAAGACCTCCTATTAAAATTTGGCTTTAGGCCACTAATTTTATTGAGACAACTCTGATTGGACGTATTTTAGCTTTTGTTGAGGTTAGTATATGCTTTATTTCTGTCATTAATTGTGAAATTTTTGTACCACGTTGACATTGTATGGTATGGTATGAATTTTAATATTACAATTGGGTATGATTACTATGAGTTTTGGTTTGGGTCTGACATTTGATTATTATGATTACTATGAGTTTTGGTTCAAGTCCGGTATTTGATTATTTAGTTACTTTGAGTTTCAGTTCGAGTCCGGCATTTGATTATTATAGTTACTATGAGTTTCGGTTCGAGTCCGACATTTGATTATTATGGCTACTATGATTTTCGGTTCGAGTCTGGCATTTGATTATTACGATTATTATGAATTCAGTTCTAGTTCGACATCTAATTATGGTTATGGTTCCTCTGAGTTTCGGTTCAAGTCCGCTATCTGATTATGCATTCTATTATATATTATATATGTGGCTTCTCGTTATTACCTACTATGCCTGCTTCGAATCCGGCACGTGTCCTCTTGTTATTATCCATCTGGCCTCTCGTTACTACCCATTGGCGTCGGTTCAAGTTCGATGCACATCTAGATAACTACTACGATTTCTTGTGATCAGTTCAGTTACAGATTATTTAAGTTTATTTTCATTACTTCTTGTGTGTCCCACAAGCTTATGAGGGTACAGTTGGGTTAATTGTCTTCTTTAGTGTGCCTAGCGGGCTTATGGGGGTCCATTTAGGTTATGTTTGATTTGTCTATTATTATTGCATTACTTGTTTTTTGTATCGCTTATATTTATTTCCTTACAGTATTTGCGTAGCTTGGTAGTTTCTTACCTTTCTATCCTTGTTAACTGATGAGTCGAATTACGTTCTCGCATTGTAGTTATACCTTATTTGTATTGAGCTTAGTCAGCCGATGATGCCTACCGAGTACCCGTTGCTTTGGTACTAATACTATAATTTTCCATCTTTTTCCTGATGCATATCTGAGTAGTAGAAGCCAACATTAACGTGATTTCTACCTTTTCAGTACTGATTCGGAGCAGGGTGAGCTTACTATCGTTCGAGGCTGATCCTTTTCTAACTACTTGTCACGACCCGAACTGAGTCCCTGTCCATGACGGGCATCCCGAACCATGAAAGCCTAAGAGCCCTTCTCTAACTGGCAGTCATATACACAATTCATATGCTAAAAGAAAATGCGGAAAACATGACAAAACGGAAACATGGTCATTGTTTTACTTCAACTAAATAATACGAAATTTAATTCATAATGTTTGAAAACACACAACACCAGTCTGCAAAATCTCTAACAATACCAAAGACCAATTTCTGTCTAAAATCTTGGACAAAGCCCTCAGTCGGACCATAAATAAAAATAAACTAACAATATTCTAAAACAGGCCTTTCGAAATAAGGGGAGGCTCACCAACTGCAAACTCTGATAGGATTCGACCTATTTCTTAGTGGGACCTCGAGACTGTGCCTCAGATCCTAAAATATAGTGGGGCAATACAATTGTACTGGTATGTAAAACAACCCAAAAATAGCATCCATTTTATACAAAATAGATGAGAGCATTTCGTAATAACCACGAACACAATGAAAGTAAAAATACATAGGCATACTTTAGTGCACTTCAAAAAAATCCTTGACAACTTTGACTCAGTCTTTGTTATTCTTCTAAGCTAGTCGGTACACCTTACAAATCTGAAATTCCACGGGCTATGTGGAACCCGCCCTTGACTCATCGGCCAAGTCTCCAATCTAAGTAGCCGCTAGGATTGGAGTAGTGATACCCCCATGTGAGCACACTGTAGGAAATCCCCCCATGTGAGATATCCTGAAAAATATTCTTTCATGTAGGATCATATATCATAAGTCCCGCATCGAAAACTACGATTTTCAGCGATGAGCCCTTACACTCAAACGCATTCTTCGGGTAACCTACTAGATCTTTTAAGCCCAACTTTTAGTTCTTAAAGAAAACATGTTCATACTTTCAAAACATTCAACACTATCTTGTTAAGGGCATGAAATCATCGAGTATTGTCATACCCTGACTTGCAAGTCATTCATATCACACCATAACATATTTGTAGCCCCTTTTCACTTATCCTCAAGTTAATGACCACCCATATTTTTTAAACATCAAGTGAGAGAGAGTCATACAATAGATTTTCATTTGAGTTTACATAAAAAACACTTTTCTCTCAATAGTACAATCATAAGGTGGCAATAGCATATTTGCATTACTCAAAACCCATGAAAATTGTTAATTTGACACACTGAACATTTATCATGCAAAAATACCCTCTTAACATATCATAAACAGTACCAATCCATGATCATTAAACAAGCATTCACCCTTTAGTTTTCTTTAAGAAAGTTTATGCAATTTAAATAATCCACAACACTTGAAATCAAAGATATTATAAAAGAAGAGGGAGTTTTTATCAATCATGCTCTCAATAAACTCTTCATTGCAAACGAAAATATACATATATAGTTACAATTTAAATTTTGTGAAAAATGGTTCAAGACAACATATAATTTCATCCAAATTATTCCATGAAACATAATTTTTTGCAACAATATCAAAACCCTTCTTTATAAACATGATTGGGGATCTTTAAACTTGATAAAATAGTAAATCTTATGACCATGGTGTTTAGAGTAGTTCCACATACCTTAAGTTCCTTGGTTTGAAGAATGGAACTCTATTCTTGAAACTTTTCTTTAGAATCTTGAATTGAAACACCTGAATTCTTGATCTTTGGAGAGGAGCTAGGGTTATGTTTTTGAGAGGATATGAGATGTTTAATTGATGAAATAGGAAGAAAATATCACCCCTGGCGGGTTATCAGGCGTGGGATGGAAGTTATAAGGAAATAAAAAGACTAAAAATCCCTTAAATGCGGAACCAACAGCTGTAAACTTGGGGCGGGCTTTGGAGCACGCGACTTCACTGCCTCTCTCACTAAAATAGCAATAACATTTTGCTCAGGTATTAGATTTTGGCGAGATTGGTATAGTTGGAAAGCTGACTCAATTATATACAATTTGATGGGTCTTGAGATGAAAAATTCTACATATATCAAAAGTTATACACGTCCAAAGTTGACCCTTGTAGAATCGAATATCAAACTTTGGACGATTCAAAGGCTTTTAGCTCAGCTTTGCTCTAAGTGATTTTCATGAACGTTTTTCACCTCATAATCACTTAACACACTAGGATAGAGATCATGAAACATGAATTTAAATATGAGTCATGAGATTAGAGTTTACACATGTAGGAACGACGGTTTGATTTCTAGCTCGAAAATGCGGGGCGTTACACTACTCCAGTTTAGTCTTTTGTACTCGATACTTCTTGTATATATTGTATATATATTTTGATTTTTTTCTAGTACTCTAGGTATCTTTTAGTAGTGGATCTAGTACCGACCTTACCAGGTCTTGGGAGGGATTCGTTTGTATATTTTGTCCTTTTCCTTCTCTCGTTTTAATATATAGTATATGTTTCCTTTCTGTTTGTCGCTTGTTATTTCTATTGCTATCATCATATGCGATCTTTTTTTATTTTTGTCTGTTAGCCCGTTACCTATTATTTCGGACTATGACTTGACTTGGCTACTGAGGGATACGGTAGGCACCATCATGACTTGAGAAATTGGGTCGTGACAATTTTTTCTTTAACTAAGTGTATGCTCTTTTCCTTTCTTTTGAAAGAACATGATGCATAGGTTGTTAGACATTTTTCTTTGTCATAGACTCATCATACATAATTATGTCCTTTAACATGGTCTGAACTGACATCTATATATCTTCAAATTCTAGGTGTGCACAAGTAGACACGTAAACTTAATTGTATAAAATTGAAAAAGTAGACACACACATTCTATGTGGCATCCTACGTGGCAATTCGCATGAGACGCCATATAGGATGTGTATGCACACCCAAAATTGATAAATATCAACTGAGGTCAAGTTAAAACGACACGTTTATGTATTATATATTCTCTATTTTTTGTTCAGAATCTATGATGTATAAAGTTTAGTCCCCCCCTCCCCCTTTTGTGTCCTTCATAAATAATGATTAGATTTTGCATGCAGTCTGGTTACTTAATTCTTTTTACTGTCTTATTTGGTTTATAGGATAGACAAATCCAAAATTTAAATTGAATAAGTTTATAATAAGTATTTATTTTCTAACTATTAGTTACTATATCATTTACATTTTACAACCCTGGATTCACAACTTTATTCTTGGTTAAATTTTTTACAATATGACTCTTTAGGTTTCAATCCACGTGGGACACTTTTTTTTAGTTTGTCTTAAAAAAATATTACCTATCTTTTATCAGAGGCGAATTTAAAATTTAAAGGTTGTGGATTCCCAACTTATAATTTTTACCACTAGACCAATAACATACTTTGTTTGTGGGTTCCCAACTTATAATTCTTATATATTTACTAGTTTTTTCAATATAAATTCAAGAACCGGACGAAAGTTATGGGTTCCCGAGAACCCACACTTTATGTTGTGCATCCGCCCCTGCCTTTTATATATAGAAACAATTTATTTTTAAATTTCTATTTTATTATGGGTGAGATGATCCATATATAAACACATGTTCATGATTTGTTTTAAACTCCATGAGTGGAACATTTCAAAAATCATTCTTTTTTAAACTCTATATGTGATCAAATTGTGTCACAATATTGCACAGAGGAGTGTGTCTAATATCAAATTTATATTGCCATGCTCATGTGGCGGCCAAAACGACGAGGTCAGATCAAAACGAAGGCACGTTTAATTTCTGAAGAAGACGTGCACATAATATGTTAAGCGAATCACATATCAAAATATGAGAGAAAAGTAAAGAGTTTATAAGGCATAACATTAGTTTTTCATGGTTTTTTGAAACTCAATGATAAAGTAGCTCATGAAGGACATTTGAGTTCTCAGAGGTTTATGATCATTCAAAGACATTATTTCAGACACTTCATGTGCTATTTATTAGGATTAATAGCCTGCTTGACTAAATTATTTTTTTTTTTGAAGTATTTATTTTTTCTCAAAAGTGCTTATTATAAAAAATAAGTATTTGACGAAGCTTTTGAAATAAAATAAGTGCTTCTGAAGTTATAAATAAGGGCAATTTTTGATAGACTCGCAGAGAAAAATAGTTTTTCATAAGCTAAAAGAAGTAGCTTCTTCTTAAAAACACTAATTATTTGAAAGAAACTTTTGAGAAAAATACACTTAAAAGTATTTTTGAAAAGTTTGGTCAAACACAATTGTTGCTTAAAAGTGTTTTTAAACTTATTGACAAATATTTCAAAATAAATTGATTTTAGAAATTTGACTAAACAACTAATGATACTGACAAAATTATTGCTTATTTTAGAGAGTCCAACCACATGATAAATTCATGAAGCATATTGCATGTCGACCCAATATGAATAATAAGTCTCATAAACTTAGATTGTGACTCACATAAACCTATTTTTGGGGGTACATTGCAGTACAAAAATATTGATTTTATAGAATTGGTCCTGTTCGTGATCTGTCAAAAACTCATAAAAGAAACTCTAATTTGGTAAGGGAACAAGTCTTGTATTGTTTGTTCTTAATACAAGTATACTATGTAACAAGTGACAAAATTGAAGGTCCAATCAACTGGACCAAATCTTTATTTTACGGCTCTACGTCAACTTTAAAAAATTAATGGATAATTTATCTTTTTATTTATTTATTTATTTTATTCTTGTTATTAAATACAATTTATCACCCAATACATTTTCCAAGACATTAAATTTATTATATTAAAAAAGATAATAAAGTAAAATTATTTCTATTAGTTTCTTATCCTGTGTACTAAGTTAATAGTGACAACTATTGTTGAACAGAGGAGGAAGTACAATTTTACGCCATGAGTGGATTATTTCAATTAAAGATACGTGACTTACTCCTACTTTGTTTCTGCCTAATTAATACTTTTCTCATTTCAATTTTAAGTAAATTTGTTTGATTGGAATGAAATGCTTTTTTAAAAGAAGTTATAATCTAAAAC
This sequence comes from Capsicum pubescens, assembly GCA_030864215.1. Taxonomy (NCBI): domain Eukaryota; kingdom Viridiplantae; phylum Streptophyta; class Magnoliopsida; order Solanales; family Solanaceae; genus Capsicum; species Capsicum pubescens. Next base: position 105,435,697 of record CM061543.1, read on the forward strand.
TTTAAATATGATATGACATTCTTTTAACTAAAATTAAGAATAATATAGGATAATTACTTGAGTACTATGTAACATATACCTATAGAAGTCCAACCAGGAGATAAGAAGGTTTCGACAAAAAATATGAAATTTTGATTGTTCAGAGAATAATGATTAATTTTCATTAAAAACATATTATTGTTATAAATGTACCCTATAGAGTGAATGTCTACTTTATCATATATAGTGAATACCTACTTTACCATATATTGCATATGTCTATTTATGGAAAAGTTACAAACCCCAAGGTTAGTTTTTCCCTATAAATAAAGGGATTTTCCTCATTGTAATTCATCCCTCAATAATCCCTCAAGAGAAATAAAGAAGTCTCTCTCTATTTTTATATTCTTCTTGTATTTGCTTTATATTTCATAACACGTTATCAGCACGAGTGCACATTAACTCGACCAAACAAATAGGCAACTCGGAAAAATTCGGTAAAGTGATTCTTTAATTTTCTAATAAGCTGATGACAGTAACTATCTTGTCATCTTATTTTGAAGTGGCATTTGACCAAAAATAATTAAGTGTCTTTATAATGATTATCACAATTCTGGACAAAGATACTACAAGCATGCACAATATTTTTTTTGATAAATTTATATGTAGTCTATTGTCACTAGTACACGTACATTACGTACTGTCTAACAATTTACTATATCTTTTTGGTGTGTTTCTTTGCAATTCCTAAGTTTAAATATAATTTGAGTACTAATTATTTTCTTTGAGAAGTTGTTTTTGAGTTGTAGGAAGATATTATTTTCAATTTCTTATTTATATGCATTTGCTACTAATGGTATAATTATTGTTGGATTTGTTAGGTATGAGGCAAAGTAATGGTTTGGAACCATTTATGTTTGAAATTTATTCCCCAAGAACAATATTACCAAAAGAGATGATAATATGTTGGGTTTAAGTCCCATCAATTTATGTCTAAGACGCCTTTATATGGATAAGATATTGAGATTGGATCTCAATGCACCATATTGATGATATTATGATGGCTAAGGCAAAATAATGTGTATTTCTTGAAAAGTCATGAAACATGTCTCATTGAATATACTCCATATTCCTAAAGTGAATGTGGTAGCAGTGCATAATATGTCTGAAAGAAGACACGTGATTGAATGCACGAATATACGCGTGGAGGGACAATATGATAATGATCATCAAAAGTGATAATATTTTCACATGCGTATTATGATCATAAGATATGTTAGAGAAAAATTCTCTAGATCATATGTATGCTTCGATTTGCTCCTGAAGTAGCAATATCATAAAAAAGATTATAAGCTATCAATTTGATATGCTTAAGACACGATTATATTTTATTCGTGAGAATGAGAATTTTAATTGTTATAAGCATAGACTCATTCCCTTGGTGAATGTGATGATATTTAGTGAAGCTTATCAACAAACATGAACTTGATTGTGATGGCTTCACAACTCACCTCCGAATGAGACAGAATAACCGAGGAGAGTTATTTTGAAAGCTACTTCTAAAGTAGTAAATATGAAATTTATTCATGTAATAGTAAATCTGAAATTTACTAAAGTAAAATGGTACATGTCATGATAAACTTGGAGTTTGCTAGAATAAAAGTTCATAAGTTGACATGAACGATTATGACATCCCGAAGATGTGCATATTGAGTATTGGACAAGTAATGAAGAATTAGAAAATTCTTCGAGAATTATTCATGTTGTTTGTTCTCATGATAAGTTGGTTGGACGAACTAATTTTGGGATTGGATCCCTTAAAATCTGAAAAGTATAAAAGGTGAATAAGGGCCTGTTCACCTATCATGTGCTAGCTTGAAAAGATGCATAAATAAGATGATCACATGTACATTCATTGTCAACCTACATTTGAAATTCATAAAGTTACTTGCTCAATATAAATTGAGCATAATTTTTAGATTGTGTAATTAAGATTATTTATCTTGATGATGATGGTTTAGCATTGAATGCCTTCCATAAATAGCTGAACCATTACTAACGAGAATAAAGTTTCATGTATTGGTAAGAAATATGATATGTTGCATACAATAACACTTGTATGTATTAGACCAATAATTATGATTATTTTTTCCCTCTTAATTGATTCAAGGTCAGGAACCAACTATTCTATCTAATAGTTTTGATGTGCGGTATACGATTAATGAATATATCATGATGCACAAAGATGGAGGATGTATGTTAGTTTTTCTAACATAAGGGGGAGATTATAAACAGCTATGAAATATGTTAGGAATTATCATCAGATCCTCATTCAAAAGATAATTCAAGGCGAATGTCGAACGCATCTCATATTTAAGCTGCAAGTGCTCCTATTTTGTGTTCATAAAGGACAAAGTCTATGCATGCATGAAGTATGGTAGATTAATAGGTTCCAAATGAAATAATCCTTGAAAAATAAGGAGCAAATAATCATAATAAGAAGGTAATGTGCTCTTGAAGACCCTACGACATAACACTTCATGAAACCTTATGAAAGGTTCAGGTACCTAAAAATAATGAAGTGATGAGATATCAAAATGTTATGTCGCATTGTGAATCGATACAAAATGATATATCATTGATGATATCTTTGATACAATATTGGCGCATTATTGTGAAGGATTATGAAGATCCAAATTCTATGTTTATTTAAGCATGCTGACGTAGAAACATTTATCAAGTGACATGAAAGGATGCATTTTGGTAAGCGTAAAACTTATTTGATTTTCAATCCAGAAACTCGAAAATGTCACTCACAAAATATTGAATATTGTCTCTTGATAAAATTTACACGAAAACATGTTTAAGGATTCAAAATGTTTGAAGCATATAAAAGTTTCTGGGAAACTTATTTATAATCCTTATATTGTATAAACTTATAGCTTAAAAATTATTGAAACTCTTGGAGAGTTTTCAAAGCAATAGATTATTTGCTGACATGAGAAATATATCGAATTGAATTGGTTATGAAGTACCGTATCTTAGTACAACTAATGTACTAATGTATCTTGCATATACTACAATGCCTGATATAGCCTTTTCAGTTAATATGTTAGCAAGATTGCATTTTTGATCGTATTGGTCATGCTGATGTTGGGTACTTATTTACCCCACATAATCTCGGTCTCAAACATATAATGTGTTCACATGTGGGGATACTGCCATATCTTGGAGATATGCAAAACAGTCTATCTAGCCACTTCATCGAACCATGTAGAGATAATAGCTATTCATGAAGCTAGCCGAGAATGTGTATGGTTGAGGTCCATGATACATCTCTTTCGAGAAAAATATGGTTTGAAATGTGACAATGTACCACAGTTTTATACATAGATAATGCAACATGCATAACACATCTTAATGGAAGATTCATAAAAGGAGATAGAACGAAGCACACTTCATCAAAGTTTATCAAAGTTTTTCTACAAACATGAGCTACAAAAGAATGGATTCATTCAAGTGACAATGTGGTTGATTTATTCACCAAGTTTTCTCCAACTGCAACTTTCAAGAAGATGGTGCACAAGATTGGGATGCAAAGATTCATTGATGTTCTCGTCAAGGGGAGCAAATACGCGTTGTACTCTTTTTCTCTTTCAAGGTTTTATCCCATCAGATTTTTCTTGTAAGGTTTTTAACGAGGCAACATATATGCATATTATTAGAGATGTATAATTTTTTTCCTTCACTAGATTTTTTTGCCCACTGGATTTTTTCTAGTAAGGTTTCAACGAGGAACATTATCTATCAATTAGAAATTCAAGGGGGAGTGTTATAAATGTACCATATATAGTGAATGTCTACTTTACCATCTATAGTGAATACCTACTTTACTATATATTGTGTATGTCTATTTATGGAAAAGTTACAAACCCCAATGTTAATTTTTCCCTATAAATAATGGAGTTTTTCCTCATTGTAATTCATCCCTCAATAATCCCTCAAGAGAAATAAAGAAGTCTCTCTCTATTCTTCTATTCTTCTTGTATTTGCTTTATATTTCATAACAATTATATTAATGACTAAGAAAAGTCTTCCATAGAAACAAGCTTCTTTGTCCTTATTTATCTTTATATGATCTTGATAATTTATCTGCTAATGTTCACTATTTTTTCTTATCCAAAACATATTGCAAAAACTAAATACACTTTTTTTTCACACCACTACTAAAAAATGCCAAACAGTGACCCAGTGAGGTCAAATATTTGGAAAACCCTAGAAAATCTACCTCAAACAAAAAGTCGATAAAGTCTTGATTTACAAAAAAAAAGTCAACCTCGGATGATTGAATCCCATACATGGATCGATTTTTGAAATTATACAATTATAAAATACATCATCTAGAGATTGAATCTCCATATTTGTTTAGGATACATTTTTTACCACTAAATCATTAGTGCTTGTTTAGTTTACAATTTTGATTTTTTTTTAATTTATACTCTTCAAATTCAATTTCTCATAAAAAGAGTAGATCTCCAGAGGCCAGTTTCTTTACAAAAATATATTTTAAAGAATTAGTTCTGCAGTTTATAAGTTTTTTAATATTTTAATAATATATATGAATTGTATATGTAATTAACATATACTTCAGTACAAAATTCAGTATTTGAATTTCATTTTATAAATATCAAATGCACGTACCATCAAGAGATACCAAAATCCAGTAATTAACAGATGCAGGTGACCCCAAACCTTAATGTAGGTCCGCCTCTGTCAGTGTGTGTCATGGGCTTGGATTAGGACACATGTGTTTGTACATTTGATGTACATTACAAAAGAGGTCGGTTTCTTTTAAACTTCAATTTCGATATCGTAATACCCACGGCAAAAATGTGTTAAATTGTGGGGGTTTATTTGCGGGAGTTAATTTAACCTCTGTAAAATTATGTGAAATGTGGGGGTTACAAAATTGCTGCTAAAATTTATATATTTGCGGAGGTTTAAACCCCCGCTATAAATTATGGGAGTTTTAAACCCCCGCTATCAATAGAAAAAAATAACGCTTGTACCATTAAAAAAAATCCCTCTTTGCCAAAATTTTTCCTCATTTTTTAATTAACAACTTTCAATATTCCCCCAAATCTCCCTCTTTCTCTCATTTCCCTCAATTCTCCCTCTCTCTCATCCCACCCCACCCACTTCTACACATAAAAATTGACTCCATTGTCCGGCCATTGCAATTGAGATCATTAGATCTAGCATTGTTGATCTTTTAGAGCTCAGGTCAGACTTGTCTCTATTATTATCGTTTAGGCTCTATTATACCTCAATTCTAGATATATTTATACCTCAATTAGCAATAGGGTTAGATGGTATAAGCTCTATTACTATCGTCTAGAGGTTGTGCTAGGGTATTAAGGTTCTTGTATTACATTTTAGTGAGGTAGCACAAGTGGCCTAAAACTTGTGACCTTTTTCGTGTTTACTCTTGTGTATAGTTTGCTTAGATCGTTTGTTGCTATAATGGAAATTGATGGATTTTTTAATGGAGGTAGTTTGAATATTGTTTGGTTATGTTAAGTGTGTTATATTTGTTTCTAGATTCATGTTTTTAGCTGATTTTGCTTAAATTGTTTGTTGCTACTATGGGTCTTGTTTAGATTTTTGAATGGAGGTTGTTTTAGGATTGTTTGGTTGTGTTGGGTTGGTTGTTGATGCTGATGAGCTGTGTTATATCTATTTCAAGATTCATGCTTTTTGAGATTTTTTTATGTTTACCTATGTGTTGATATTGCTTAAATTGTATGTTAGTATTTTGGGTTTTTGTGGGGTTTGTTTGGAATTTTGAATGAAGGTTGTTTTAAGATTGGTTATGTCAGATTGGTTAGTGATGCAGATAAGTTGTGCCATATCGTGTCAAGATTCATGCTTTTTTGAGATATATTTTTACCCATGTGTCGATATTGCTTAAATTGTGTGTTAGTATATTGGTTTTTGTGGGTTTTGTTTAGATATTTAAATGGAGGTTTTTAAGAATCGATTGGATATGTTGGATTGTTTTTATTATGTAAACTAGTGTTGTTGTATCTGTTTGTTGCTGCTATATAGATTTTTGAGTTGATGCAGACCAAGTGGTGCTACATTATTAGCTACTACTTAGTTTTTGTTGGTTTTATTTGACTTTTTGAAAGAATGTTGTATTTAAGGATGAATAGCTATGTTGAATTAGTTGTTGATGTTATATCTGTTTTGTTACTGCTGTTGTTTTTGTGGGTATTGGTTGGATTATTGAAAGGGGTTTGTTGAAAGAGGTGTCTTATGCAGATCGATTACAGTCTCTAGTAGAAAAAATTAAGACTACTGTCATCATAAAAGAAGGACCTTGACTAACTAATTGAAGTCTTGGCAAAACTTGTCAAACCAAAGGTAATAACAATCTTTTAGGTTGTCTCTTTATTTTTTCATCTTTAGTTTGATATAAGAAGGAATCAGAATCAGCTTAAAATACTACGTTCTAAGATCATCTGACTAATCCCACCCTCTGTATGGGACCCTAGCATTTAAACAAGGTTGGCAAAACATAAGAGACAATAATTTAATACAACACATAGAAGAACCTATGTATGTATCTTCTACTGTAGGTATTTCTTTACTAGTAGATTAAGTGTATTGATCTAGTGGTTAGAATATATTAGGGTATGATACTGGGGTAGATCTTATCATCATTGATATGGCAGATGTTGATGTGATTTAGGGTATAGATTGTAAGATTATCACTTGTTGATTATCTCGCGTGTAATGGTATTCTATTTACAATATGTATTTACATTTTTTTTATTATATAGGGAGGAGTTTGAGAATATTGAAGATTTTACTTCCAAACTACTAGTTGAGAGTTGGAACTGTTGCAAACTACATACGGTAAATCGCCCACTAGCTCCCATGCTGATATCTTTATTCAAAAGATAGTACTGTTGGTATTTTATGCATTCAAAAGTGAGATATGCTATCATAGCCGGAAAAGGCGTAGGATACTATCAGTTGTTGTCTTATATACAGTAAGTGGATGGTTTTTGCTCACCTGTTTTCCCTGCTACAATTTTTGTTATATTCAAGCATACTAGTTGACTATGAAATTTATTGAAAATCAAGGCTCTGGTATAATTTTGTTATATTTTCCAGTCATCCTTTTCTATATCGTGTATTGTTAATGATAGTCAGTGATATTTTGGGCTTTCATTTACGAATTTCTTCTTTATGAAATCTTATAGGTGATATTTTGCATATTAATTAAATTCTTCAGTGGATAAATCTTGGATTGGAATGCCAAGAAACACACAAGAGTATTTGCTTGGTTTGAATCAGTTTCTAGATTTTGCATTTACCAATGGAGCTAAAGGTGATAAAATAAAGTACCCATGTCCTGTATGTGGTTTTACAAAGTGGAAAACAAAAAAATGTGGTGTTTCAGCATTTGATGGACAAGGGTTTCCCTCAATATTACGTCACTTGGGTTATGCATGGGGAAATGAATGTTTTTCCTAATTCCAGAAACATAGAGGTTGCTCAAGATGCACCACCTTTTGAAAATCCTATTGAATTATTGATAAATGAAGAATTCAGTGGTTTAAGGCATGAGGCTATTAATGCAGGCCCGTCACAAGTAGCGGGAGAAGAAGAAGAAATTTTACATGATTTATCTGGTTCAAATAACAAAGATTATTTTGAATTGCTTAAAGATGGAAGTGAAGATTTATATGAAGTATCCAAGTACTCAAAGTTGGAATTTTTGTTAAAGCTTTATCACATAAAGTATTTGTTTGGGTTAAGTGATAAGGGAATGACTATGCTACTATATCTACTTAGGGATGCATTTAAATTTGCAAAGATCCCTATAGCTTTTTATGAGGCTAAGAAAACCATCAATTAGTTGTGTCTGGATTATATCAAGATAGATGCTTGCCAAAATGATTGTATGTTGTACTGGGGAGATGATGTTAATGCAGAATTATGAAAGTATTACCATACTTCTAGATGGATGCCCGAGAAGGATAGCAATCTTGATCATGCTCCTAGTACAAGTAAGAAACAAAAGAAGAATCAAAAGAAGAAGCAAAAAAAGCCTGCAAAATTTTTGCGATACTTTTCATTAAAATCAAGATTACAAAGATTGTTTATGTGCTCTAAAATTGCAGAGCATATGAGATGGCATGCAGAGGATGATAACAAAGATGGAATCTTAAGGAACCCTCGAGATGGTGAAACATGGAAATGGCTTGATACAAATTATTTTGAATTTGCTTCTGATCCTCGAAATGTTCGATTAGGACTAGCTAGTGATGGTTTCAATCATTTTGGATCGATGATTACTAAATACAACATTTGGCTAGTGGTTTTATTTCCATACAATCTTCCTCCTTGGTTGTGTATGAAACAGACAAATTTTATCCTGTCAATGATCATTCCAGGTCCATGTACAGTAGGAAATAACATAGATGTATATCTACAACCACTTATTAAGGAGTTGAATGAGTTGTGGAGTGAAGGTGTGGATACTTTTGATTCATCAAAGAATGAAATGTTCAAAATGCGAGCAGCACTTATGTGGACAGTTAGCGATTTTCCTGGACTTGATATCTTATCTGGTTGGAACATGCATACTGGTCTTGCATGTCCTTCTTGTAATTTTGATGCAGATCCTTGTCGACTTCGTCATAGTAGAAAGTGGTGTTTTATTGGACAACGTCAATTATTGGCAAGAAATCATAAATTTAGATCGATGAGACATCGTTTTGATGGAAATATGGAAGAGAGGCCCCCCTAAAAAGTTATCTGAGTCAAAACTTTTATAGCAGGTAAAAGATATCAATGTCACATTTGGAAGACAATCAGAGTTGCAGAAAAGAAAAAGGAAAAAGAATGTTGGGGAAGGTACAACTCAACAATGGAAGAATAAAAGCATATTCTTTGATCTTTCATATTGGGAGTTTAATCCGTTGCCCCATAATTTAGATCCGCTGCATATTGAAAAGAATGTGTTTGATAATGTTATATACACTTTGTTAAATGATAAAGAAAAGTCAAAGGATCATGCTAAGGATCGAAGGGATCTACAAGATATGGGCATAAGGCATGATCTTTGGGTCGACGAGAATGATGAGTGTAAACTTGCTGGATTTTCTATTCCAAAGAATAAGAAAGTGGTCTTCCTCAAGACTTTAAAGAAGATCTCAGTGCCGGTTGGTTATTCAAGTAATATATCTCGTCGTATTGATTTGGATCAAAAGAAAAATTTTGGATTAAAAAACCATGATTGTCACATTCTTATGCAAAAGTTGTTACCTATAGCAATTCACAATGTGCTTCCAAGATAGGTTGTTGCAACTTTGGTTGAGTTTTCTTCCTTTTTCAGGCAGCTTTGTTTGAAAAGTAAGTCTTGCAGACTTAAACAAGATACAAAATCGAATTGTGGAAACTCTTTGCCATTTAGAGATTTTGTTTCCTCCATCATTTTTTTACTGTAATCATTCATCTAATTGTTCATCTAGTTGATGAGGTAAAAAAAGGTGGCCCGATACATTATCGCTGGATGTATTATGTTGAAAGGTAAGATATTCGTTATTCAAAATCATTTTAGTTGATTTTTCAGTAGTGTTTCAATGTAAATGTTTCATCTTACACATTAATATTTTTTGGGTATAGATTGTTGGGACATTTTAAGTCCCTTGTAGGGAAAAAATCACAAGCAGAAGGTTCCATAGCTAAAGGTTACACAGTGGAAGATGCTCTTACCCTTTATTCTCGTTATTTTGAGGAAATTGAGTCAAGGTTAAATTGACCTAAATGTGTAAATGATGAACCAAGACAAAATGAGGCTTATGAAATGTCAAGTATGTTCCCTCAACAAGGTAAGAATATTGGAGGCTTCATAACAAAATCACTGACTTATTTGGAGAAAACAAAGCTCATCGATATGTGTTACTTAATTGTGCGGCTGTGAAGCCATTTATTGAGTAAGAAATCTGCATTGATTTGATTTGTAAGATATGTTTTGAGAAATTGGATTAAAATTACCAATTATACTATCTTTATAGTGAATTTAGAGATTACATCAAAATAAGTACAAGAGGCCAAAGAGTTTCAGCAACAGAGGTAGAGAGAAGAGTTAGTAAAGAGTTCCCTGATTGGTTCCTAAGCGAGCGAGTGAATGATATTATAATTTTTTTTAATATAACTTCTCTGTTTTTACTTTCCAAGTTTTTAGAGAGTTCTCGTTATTTTCTTATCTTGCGTACAGCAACAGTCGTCCACCCTCTGCCGGCGATCTCTCTCTCTCCCCTCTCCGGTGTCGCAGTGACCAGCGCTGCTACCGATCCCTCTCCTCCCCCCGTCGTGTCTCCAAATTTGGAAGACCAAACCGCCGCTCCGTCATCGCCAGCCGCGATTTTAGACGGTGAAACCAGTCAACAACCTCAACCACCGGCGCCCACTAGCCATCGGTAATTGTAAATCAGAGCCACCAGTCCACCATCGCCTCTGTCTTTTCCGGTCGGAGAAGCCCAAGTTATTTGACTATATGCTGACTCGCCGGTGGAATTCCGACGATGCTCCGACAGCTAATTCCGGCAGCTAATTCTGACATCGATATTGTCTTAACTAGCAGCACACAGGCACACCGGTGACATCTTTACTTTAATATTTAGCTACTTCTTTTCACTTTTGGTTTTGTTGAACTTTTTATTTATTTATTTATTTTGTCGTTTAGTTTGTTGCTTGTTTCCGTGTTGTTTGTCCTTGCTTTTGTCTAGTTCCTGGTTTCTTGTTTGTCTCCTGTTTATTTCTTGTAGCTTGTTTATTGTCTCTGCCTGTTCTTAGTTCTGGCTTCCTGTGAGTACATTGTGGACTGGATGTGGTGCGTATTGGAAATTTTTGTGGGTGTGTCCTAGCTGCTAGGCCGAGTAGTTTCTGTGTGTTTTGTCCATTGGGTTGTCGGCTTGGAGCTTTGTTTTTGGTGTTTTGGGTGTTGAGTCCATTGGTGTTTTCTCTCTATTTGAGTTTGGTTTTGTTTCTTGATTATTTCTTCGAATTTGTGTGAGCCTTGTATTTCTTGCTGCTGCTTTGTTACTACCATTGTTTATATTTTCTTATATTTTCTTGTAGTAGTGGCTATGGGCGTTGATGGTTGGATAAGGTCATGTCCGAGGGGGTTGGGGCAGAGGGCTGTTATGGGGGAGGGGGAAGAGGAAATGGCGGGAGTGAGAGGGAGGCCAAGGTTTGGCCTCAAGGGTGGTAGAGGAAGACGTGTGGATAGTGATGGTAGGATGAGGCTTGGGTCTTGGAATATAGGGACTCTTCAGGGTAAGTCCATAGAGCTTGTGAAGATTCTTAGAAAGAGGAGGATTAATATTGTGTGTGTTCAAGAGACCAAGTGGGTAGGGTCTAAGGCTAGGGATGTGGATGGTTACAAGCTTTGGTACTCTGGGAGCGAGAGACGTAGGAATGGAGTTGGCATCTTAGTAGCTGAAGAGCTTAGAGGTCAGGTAGTAGAGGTAAAGAGGATCAACAATAGGTTGATGACTATTAAGTTGGTCATTGGGGGGTTTACCTTGAACGTGTGTAGTGCTTATGCGCCGCAAGTGGGATTGGAGGGGGAGGAGAAGATGCGGTTTTGGGAGGCTTTGGATGAGGTGGTGAGAGGCGTGCCTCGCTCGGAGAAGATTGTTGTAGCAGGAGATTTCAACGGGCACATCGGGGCGTTATAGGGAGGCTTTGGTGATGTGCATGGTGGTTTTGGTTTTGGGGAAAGAAATGAAGAGGGGGCTACTCTATTGGATTTTGCGAGGTCTTTTGGGCTGGTAGTGGTGAACTCGAGCTTCCCGAAGAAGGACGATCACCTGATCACCTTCCGAAGCGCGATAGACAAGACCCATATTGACTTTTTGTTGCTTAGGAAAGGGGATAGGGTGTTGTGTAACGACTGTAAGGTCATCCCGAGTGAGAATCTTTCGACCCAGCATAGGCTCTTGGTTATGGATTTGGGTATAAAGAAGAATAGGAAAAGAAGGGGTGAGGAGTGTAGACCTAGAATTAAGTGGGGCGGCTTGACACCAGTGAATGCGTGGGAGATAGGGGAGAAGTTAGCGGGAATGGGGGTGTGGGAGTGTAGGGAGGACGTGGATAGTATGTGGGATAGGGTGGCTAGGTGAATCAGGGAGAATGCAAGTGAGGTGTTGGGTGTTTCTAGGGGCCGGGCCAGGCATCATCAGGGGGATTAGTGGTGGAATAAAGAGGTTAAGAAGAAAGTGGGGACCAAGAAAGGGGCGTATGCTAAGTTGGTTGAGAGTAAGGACGAAGAAGAGAAGCGGGTAAACAGGAAAGAGTACAAGTTAGCTAGGAAAGAGGCTAAGTTAGCAATTACGGTGGCTAAGACGACAGCTTTTGAGAGCTTGAATGTAGGGTTACAGGAGAAAGGAGGGGAAAAAAAGTTGTTTAGACTCGCCAAGGCTAGGGAGAGGAAGGGTCGTGACCTCGACCAGGTGAAGTGCATTAAGGGGGAGGACGGTACAGTGTTGGTGGAGGACGGCCACATTAAGAATAGATGGCAGTCGTATTTTCATAGGCTCTTGAATGACGAAAGGGATAGATCTATTGTGTTAGGGGAGCTGGAGCACTCAGAGGAGTGTCGGGATTTTAGTTATTGTAGACGTTTTAAGGTAGAAGTGGTTAGAGAGGTTGTTCATAGGATGCGAAGGGGTAGGGCGACGGGGCCTGATGAGATACCGGTGGATTTTTGGAAGTTTTCTGGAGAGACTGGTGTAAGGTGGTTGACTAGATTGTTTAACGAAATTTTCAAGACGGCAAAAATGCCCGAGGCTTGGAGGTGGAGTACTATGATCCCTCTTTATAAGAATAAGGGTGACATTCAGAGTTGCAATAACTATAGGGGGATTAAGTTATTGAGTCACTCTATGAAGATTTAGGAGAGAGTGGTCGAGGTGAGGCTGAGACGGATAGTGTCTATTTCGGTAAACCAGTTTGGATTTATGCCTGGACGCTCGACGACGGAGGCAATTCACCTGGTACGGAGGCTGGTGGAATAGTATAGGGAAAGGAAGAAGGACCTGCACATGGTGTTTATCGACCTGGAGAAGGCATACGACAAAGTACCCAGGGAGGTGCTTTAGAGATGCTTGGAGGTGAGTGGAGTCCCGCTGGCATATATTAGAGCAATTAAGGACATGTATGATGAAGCAAAATCTCAGGTGAGGATGGCGGGAGGAGACTCAGAGCATTTCACTGTATTGACAGGATTGCATCAGGGATCTACTCTTAGTCCCTTTTTGTTTGCTTTGGTGATGGATGTGTTGACGCGGCGTATTCAAGGGGAGGTGCCTTGGTGTATGCTTTTTGCAGATGATGTAGTTTTGATTGATGAGACGCGAGGGGGTGTGAATGATAAATTAGAGGTTTGGAGACAAACACTTGAGTCTAAAGGGTTCAGGTTGAGTAGAAGCAAGACAGAGTATTTGGAATGCAAGTTTAATGACGTGAGGCTGGAGAATGAGGTGGTAGTGAAGTTGGAATCATAGGAGGTATGTAAGAGAGATAGTTTTAAGTATCTCGGGTCCATGATTCAGGGTAACGGTGAGATTGACGAGGATGTCTCGCATCGTATTGGGGCGGGATGGATGAAGTGAAAGCTCGCGTCGGGGGTGTTGTGTGATAAGAAGGTGCCGACAAGCTTAAAGGCAAATTCTACCGGGTGGTAGTCCGTCCGGCCATGTTGTATGGAGCGGAGTGTTGGCCAGTTAAGAACTCCCACATTCAAAAAATGAAGGTGGCAGAAATGCGGATGTTGCGTTGGATGTGTGGGCTGACTAGAGGGGATAGAGTTTGGAATGAGACTATCAGGGAGAAGGTTGGTGTGACTCCAGTGGAGTATAAGATGCGGGAAGTCCGATTGAGATGGTTCGGACACGTGATGAGGAGGGGCATGGATGCCCCGGTTCGTAGGTGTGAGAAGCTAGCTTTGGATGGTTTTAGGCGGGGTAGGGGTAGGCCAAAGAAGTACTGGGGAGAGGTGATTATGCGGGACATGGAGCAGTTACAGCTCACCGAGGACATGACCCTAGATAGGAAGATCTGGAGGACGCGAATTAGGGAAGAAGGCTAGGGTCAGTTTGGATCGCTAGTGTAGGGAATTACTTGGTGGGGGTATTATTCTTGTTATGATACCTTGTTTCATGTTTTATTACGAATCTGTTTGCTTTTCTCTGTTTTTTATTACTTATGGGTGTCGTATTTATGTTATGCCATCTTGTTCTATGCTTTACTATGTATTTGTGTAGTATTTCGTGTCTCGAGCCGGGGGTCTATCGAAAACAACCTTTCTACTTCTTTAGAGGTAGAGGTATGGACTGCGTATATCTTACCCTCCCCAGACCTTACTATGTGGGAATACACTAGGTTTGTTGTTGTTGATATATAAGTGTTTTATATATTTAGATTATGAATCCGGATATAGCAGATACTATCTCTGATGAGATGAAGTTCTTAGCACAAGGTCCAGCCCGAGATGCAAGAAGATTCAACACTTATAACATTAATGGATTCAAATTCCGAACTTTGTCTAGAGAACATGGATTATAAACTCAAAATAGTGGAGTTTTTCTTGTCTCTAACATTTCTTGTGTCGCATCTAGTGTAGATAGATATGCAACACAAGAAGACCTACCATATTATGGGAAGTTGGAAGATATTATTGAGCTTAATTATTATGGTTAATTTCGGATTGTTCTTTTTAAATGCCAGTGGGCTGACACTACTCGGAATAGAGGGTTCAAAATAAATGCTTGGAAGTTTAATTGTGTCAACTTTTCCAAATTGATTCATACCATTGATTGTGTGGATGATGAGCCATATATTGAAGCATCACAAGCAAATATGGTCTACTATGTTGATGGTGAAAATGATAAAGAATGGAGTGTGGCTGTACATCTAAAACCAAGAGATTTATTTGACATGGGAGAGGTTGATGAAGAGGAAATATATGAGAATGAGCCATACCAACAACAAGAATTTGAATAATTTTTTGATGTTGGTTACGGGAATGTCCAAATTGCAATAGAGGAGCATATGACTGAATAGATATATCATTATTTTTTAGTTTCCTTTGGCACTTTGTTTTTCTCGCTTGATTAGTGGTTTTTTTTTCAAGACTTCCTATTTTTTAGCTAAGAAAGTTATCTTTGTTCTCTATATAATTCTTGATATATTTGTTTTGTTTCTCCATTCTTAGTGTTTAATCATGAAAGGATCTTCTGGTATGTTAAAGATTGGAAAGATTGTTTACACTTAGATCTTTGTTTCTAAGGCACATACTTTTACACTCAACTTATGGTTTTTAGCTTAAGTTATAAGTCATTTTAAAAAACCCAATCCAAATATCCTTTCATTAACCTATGAAACTTTATACTTTTTAAGCTATTTTGCTACTCATACATTTATAGTCGAATGTCATGAATTCTAAATGCAGTTGGGTAATAGAGTCTTGAGTTCAAATCCTTAATGCTTTGAATGTTATACTAGATATGCTTAGCTAATCAGGTGCTCTTTCTATGTTCTTATGCCCTCATGTAGTTTGTTGGTGTTAGATATCAGGGTGTATAGCTTTTTTGTGGGAACGATTGAAACTTTATACTTGTTAAGCTGGATTTTGCTACTGATACATTTATATTTCTACTCTATTGTTTTTATTGCTTTTGTCTTATCAATGGCTGTGAAAAGAAGAAAAAAGGTTCTCCATTTAATTGCTGTCACATTGAATGTAGTTAGTAAAGGAGTATCTGAAACTGAGAAGATACAGTAATGCTAGCTACTCCATTATGGTTTACATCTGAGAGGTGAAAAATTTGTCAACCATTGAAGTTATCAAGTTTGTTTGGCTTCCCTAATTCCTTCTTTTTAGAACATACACGCGTGCTTGCCATGGTTTAAGGTACCTGCGTCCAGCCTCTGCCTGAATTGTGCCTGAATTGTGCACGCAGGTCCTTGGCAGCTGAAATCAGTGGATGGTGTATCCTAAGTGCGCTGGACCTACGCCTGGACTTCTTGAGAAGTTCCAGCGTAGGTCGAGATAGAATATACCAGCTTCTTTGCATTCAACTTCAGGCCACTTGCGTCCATGGTGTGACTGACCTATGTTTGGACTGCTGTAGCAGTTCCAGCGTAAGTCAAGACAGATTGTTGCACCAAAAACCAGCCTACCCTACGTTCTATCTATGCTTGATATGCGACTGGACTGCTGCACCAAGTCCAGCGCAAAATCAAGCAGTGTAGCTACTGCGAATTTATTCCAAAAGAAGGCTATCTGCATCCCGAATGCTTAGTACCTGTGGCTAGCCTGCTCAAGAAGGTCCAGCGCAGGTCGCTACAGTTTAGTGCCTGAATTTTGTGTGTTACATTTAATTGCTGTCACATTGAATGTAGTTAGTAAAATAGTATCTGAAACTGAGAAGATACAGTAAAATAGTTGAGTCAGGTTGATCATACATGGTTATATTTGAACTTTGAACTCTACCGTTACTTATAAATATTTGATTAATGTGTTTTAGTGAAGCCTACTGTAGTTGTGATATAGTGTTACTATTGTGAGGTGTAACTTCCCAGATGTCATCTTACTAAATACTACATTGTTTACTGCAGATATGCCAAGGTTCAAGCGGATGCAGAAAAAGTAAAAACTAGGTCCGTCGGTATCTACATCACAAGTTACTGAATCAACACCTTCTTTTCTGGACAAAAAAAATTTGTCTCTGCCAATTCAGCATGTACCATAACCATCTTGACCAGTTTATTTAACATCCAATCCAGCTCCTATATATCAGGACACTCTACATCCGGGTCCGACAGTTTTCCCTAAATCATAACCATCTCCAACATATCACTTGACTTCATATCCATCTCTTGTTGGTTGGGACTCATCACAGAAACAGATCACTTGACTTCATATCCATCTCTTGTTGGTCGGGACTCATCACATCTATGTCCTATTGGTCGAGACTCATCACATCCATCTCTGGTTGGTCCGGACTCATCACAACCATCTCGATCAGTTCACTTTACTTCATATCTGGGTCAGACAATTTGGGAATCATCACAGTTATCTCAATCAGATCATTCTTCAGCACATTTGACTCTAACAAATCAGGACTCATCAACCAGCTACAACAGATGAGGCTTCACTCTAAAAATGTTTTGGACGTGAATCGAATACACATTGGGTTGTAAACGTAATAGGTAAATACTTCAGACTATCAATACATATTCAATAGATCTTTCTAAGCCAATGTAATATCTCTCATAGCTTCACCAAATCTTTTTTCTTATAATAGATTCAAGAAATAATATTAAGAAAATCAAAGTGAAAGCTAAGGAAGTACTGAATTTAACAAGTGAAGAACGTATCGTGGTTAAGATTGATGTTTATGATGAACTATTTGGGTAAGAACATAGCCTACTTTTGCACTTTTGTGAAATATTAGCGTGTGATTGCTCTTTATTTCCAATCAACTTTGAGAAATGGTCGAGTTTACCTATGACATACATCAACCGCATCTTCGAACATATTATAAAGGTATACGCTCTAAATTCTGACGAATATACCACTGATTAATTTTTTCTTTGAATTTTATATTTACATGTAGTGGAAAAGCTAACCAATATTTTCATTTTGAAGCCCAAATTCTTCTTTAACACAGCCGAATCAATTGCTCAGTGACATATTTTTTATCTATTGGTAAAAAGTGGGCTGCAAATAAGATTAACATGTGGAATGAAGTTGATAATCCACTTAAAAGTAAAGCTCAGATTTTGGATAAGGTGCCGGATGGGATTCCACCGGATCAATGGATTTCTTTTATTAAATACAATTTTATAGAATCAACAAAGGTATTTATGTATATGAATTTCTTTATAGTTATATAATTATATTTTTCTAATTGAGGTATAAATATATTTTTGTAAGAAAATGCGTCAAAGAAACCGTGAAAATCGAACGAAACAGACAATTTCACACACCGATGGCTCCAAAGCCAATGCTACAAGAAGGGCTGAAATGGTGAGTGAATTAACCTAGAATGTAATTATTCCTAACTAGTAAATTATTTTGATTATGTTTTTTAATTTATAGATGGCCGAGACTGGACAATGGCCTGGACGAGCAAAAATATACATTGCTACTCATAAGAATCAAGATGAAGTATATATTAATGAAGCAACAAAAGAAATATGTGTGATTTATACTTATGTGCCATAGAATCTTGTCGAGTAATCAACCTCGGTATGCCAAATAAATTTCTATTTTTAATTTATTTTGAAAATAAATTTTCTATATGTAGGAAAAAATTGAGTCAGATTTGAGATGAAGCGCCATAGATGAGTCCCAAATTTTGCCAAATGATGCCATTGGTAAGGTGCTAGGGCCAGAGCACTCTGTATGGGTGAGATTATTGGGATTAGGAGTTGTTCCTAGTAGAGTTTTCAAACAAGATATACCTCATTTTGGTGGTAGAAGTGCTTCAAGTAGTGGAGGTTCTTGTTCGTTCCAATGTCGAGATAAATTTTCTCAAATGATGATTTCTCACAATCAAATTATGAGTGCTTTTAAGGAATATATGATAATGAAAGAAGGAACAATACCGGAACAATGTGTGGGGCTCTTTGATTCTCCTTCAATAGTTTCTCCCACAGCGGTAAGTAAAGTTCTCTTTACTTTTTTTTTTCAATTGAATCGGTTGTACTTGGTATGCAAGTTAGTTCTCTGCATTAAAAATTTTTAGAGGGTTCTTTTACGAAGATGTTGGTTTCTTAGGATGAAAAATAAAAATGTTCAGTGCAATGTATGAATAATTCACTAAGTTCATCATTGGTGTACTTGGTATGCAAGTTAGGTCTTGATTGTTTGCTAAGTATACATTAAGTTGCCATATTGTTTGCTAATTATAACTTTTTCTGGAAGTACAATAGGAGTTCAGTAAGATGGAAAATGACATAAAATGGATTGATGTTAACGTCATCAGTAAAGAGGGATACAAAGATGTAAAGGTTCTATTTAAGTATATTCATGCACTAGAAATTTGATAATTCCAGTGAAAAACTATATCAACCATTTAGATTCAGGTGCATATTCTGCTAAGGCTACACTGTGTCATTGTTGTTTAATTAGAGATTGTTGAGTGTGTACTAGTTTAAAATGTATGATATAAATATTTGGAACTTGTAAATATGTTACATGTACTTTACGTGTGGCTCAGGGTAGGGAGTTGAGGTACCAATGTTTATGTGGACAAAGGGGTAGTATCTGTTGAATTTGTATTGGCTTCTTGTCTGTCTTTCCTTTCTCCACTTTTTTGATGAAGTAAGGATTAATATTAAAAGCATCACGAATATCCACAAGTATTTCCTTTATCTGTTTAAGGCTTGTGTATTATATGTTAACTCCAATTTATGTGGACAAAAGAAATCTAGGAGATCATGCACAGATAGTTTCAGGAACTCAATTGTTGCGTGCATAATTCATGTTCCAAAATTTTGAAAAACTATGTCATTGTTGTTCAATTAGAGTAATTGTTGAGTGCGTATGAGTTTAAAATGTGTGCAATTAAGATGACTGTTCTGCCTTGTGCTACTGTCTCAACTGCTTATTAAACTTGCTTCTCTGACTCTGTATCAAGTGTACTGGTGGCCTTATCAAGTAAAAGAATAGGCGTTGGTCATCTAATTTGCTTATTTTCCTCTATGCTTCACCTTTCTTTGAGGTGCATATTTTTCAAATGTTTATGTATCAAAATCTTGGAATGACATTAAGAAAATATTTGTACTTGAGTTATAAGGACTGAAAGTTTATCGATTGATTCTTATACTTTGCATTTTTATGTAGCCAAGTGATGCGGCTAGTGGACCCATTTCACCTATGGATGCAAGAAGATCACGCGATGATAATGATCCTAATGACATTCTTTGTTTTTGTTGCATTTGTCTTGGATATTCAATTATGATGATGTAATTGTGTTGTTGGACTGAATCTTAGAAATACTGAAGGTTTTGTGTTTAAATTTAATTTTGAACTTTGAAGATACTACTTAATGTTGAAAATTTGGCGTTTGAAGATATTAATGTTGAAAATTTAATTTTGAAGTTTAATGTATTTTTGATATGCTTGTCAATTACAATGTTTAATTACTCTTTTGTATTAATAATAGATAAATTGAACAAATATTGAATTGTAGGTTATACCTAAAGAACAATTAAATTTGAGCTAAAATTAGAATCTATAATTAGTTATTGAAAATTGATGGGCCCTACTAATTTTATATAAAAAAAATAATTACGGAGGTTTTAACCCCCGCAATTTTTAAATAAAAAATTATTATAATAAAAATTAAATTTAAAATAACGGGGGTCAGTAACCACCGTAAAATAATTACGGGGTTCGCAACCGCCGCAAACTAACTGTCGTAACTTAATTATGGGGGGCGGAAAAAAACCACCGCAATTCATTTGTGACGTCTCGAATTATGGGGGTTTTGGGAACCCCTGCAAAATGTTTTTGCGAGGGTCAAACCAAAAAATTAACCCCCACAATTTGACATCTTTTTTGTCGTGACCATACCAAATTACACAACACAGGTAGGGGCCTAGGCCAATGCCCCCAAACAACATTCGTTGTTGACTTATATAAGGTGTGTGTATATACATTGTACTTACAAATAAAGACTGATACTGCTGCTCCAGCTTAATCTTTGCATATTCATACCTGCAAAAGTATAAAAGTAGGACCAAGTCCTGTTAGCAATATCTGATCTCAAGAAATCATAATACATTGTCTCTTGTGTTGGGTTTGCACAACACCAAAACCTAGATGGTCCTTGCATACGCCATCTCCTTATATTTTCATCCACTTGGACTTCCCCTTTCTACATTCTCCACATGAAAAAGGCTATTTTGAAAGGTAGACCTTTTATCCATATATCTTTGTAGGTCTTATTAATCTCCTCCCTTTGTCTAACATATTACTAGGTTAATTTTACTGTAAAATTGCCTCTTGATTCAAGACTCCATATAGGTTTATCCCCCTTTTCTATCTGAATTGATAGCGTAATCTTATACAAGATATGATGTAATGCCCTGGGATTTTGGTTCTTGAAAATTTTCTAAAATTTTATCCTCACTATCCTGACTACGACTCCCCTGGCGAGTCGTAGGGAGTCATGATGGGTCATAGACACTCGATCGTAACTTAATCAGAACAAGTGCCTTAGTATTCTGCTTTGAGTATGAGTGACTCTCAGCTAGACATCAAGACTTCTTACGGGTCATAAGGACCAAGTCGTAAGGTGTTCGGTAAGTTTGGACCAAGGCACTGTCTTCATTACAACTTAAGGCTATGAGTTGTAAAGACTCATGACGAGTCATTATGTCCTAATCATAGGGTGTCCGGTGTGTCATCCCAAATCATTTTTGTTTTGAGTATGAAAAGTGGCTACGAGTCGATGGTATGAATCATAGCCAGACTAGTATAGGGCCTTGGTGGTTCTGTATTGATTATGACTCCTTGTGATGAGTCGTAATGAGTCCTTACGGGTCGTATAGTGACTCGTAGTCACTGACGACCAAATTTCAGTTTTTAAATTGGGGGTACTTTGGACAATTTCCTTCTCACACAATTTAAAACCCACATTTATAAAGAACTTAAGGGGGTTATATTTCATCCTTAACGTACTCCAACACTTCCAAATATCTCTTAAATTCCCTCAAGTAGCCATGCTTAGAGTCTTCAAGAAGTAGGTCATCCAAGGGCTAAAGGGTTAAATTCCTTCCGAAAAACATGGTATTTTAGGTATGTTAATCTTCTCTCATTGTTAATTTGTAAAAATCCTATGTTTTAAGGTATTGTTCATGAGATATTAATGTTGGTTTCGAAATAAAGGTTGAGGGTTTTGAATGCTTGCTGTGAAGCAATGTTTTCCCATGGTATACATATGATTATTCATGCTTTAAACGTGGTTTTGAACTTATGGGTGCATGGGTATGGTGAATGAACTAGGGAATTGTGATTTTCTCCAAACTTACGACTTTTGAAGTGGTAATGACCCCAACCCCATATTGTGAAATTAGTTTTAGTTATGAGAAATATGGGAATTGAACTATTCTTTAAGGCTTTATGATTTTGAATTTAACCTTATGGGGTTGTGTGATCCCCCAAGCTAATGCATAATTGAACTAAAAGGGGTGTGTGTGAATTTACTCAAGTGATATAATTGTTTTGGCATGTTACCTTGCAAGTGTAGTTGGTATGATGATACCAACAATGTATGCCTTAATGTGAATGGCTCAATGAATGGGATTATGTGATAAATGTTTTTAATTAGGCTTTAATGAGGGTTGTGTATCAGAGTCATGAAAGTGGAGGTTCAAGAGACCAATACTGTAACCCGCTATTGCCGATGCAGGGATCTATATGACCGGGTAGTTTGAGTCCCCCTTATTATTATTATTATTATTAATAATAATAATAATAATAATAATAATAATAATATATAATTAGGTGGTACAAGTCCCCCATAATATATTACATGATTTGGTGCTCGTGCCACCTTGATATGCAGGGAGGTTCGAGTCCCCCAAAGTGCATATGCACACTCTCTGGTTCGTGCGGCCACACACACTGAGGCCCTACTGGCTAGGGGAGAGATGGGTCCATATATCCCTTGGGTGACTTTGTATATTCGGATAGTTGATCTACACAATCCAGGATAAAGTTTTAAAGCACATATTAAGCCTTATTCCCTATCCCAATAAGTGATATATATGTATATGCATTTGATCATGTGAATTGGTTTTAAATGAATTTGAACTGTTAATCATGGAATTATGTTATCCTTATCCCTGAGTATCATGCTAGTGTTCACCTCACTAACCGTCTTCGAACGCTGTATCCCCATGCGATGCAGGCATCAGAGATACTTTTACTTTTCCTACGCAGATTTAGGTTTTATCGACTCGGTTCGTTGGTTTGTTATGTTGAGGTAAGTGGTAAGCTTCTATTCCCCATAAGGTTTAGGAATTTCACTAGCTTTCATTTGTAGATTTGAGTTGATACTTACTTTCATTATCATTAACATTATCATTTTGATTCTTATTGTCATTTGTTGGAGTCGAGACATGTCCTGACCAAGACTGATTTTTTGATCTTATGTTAGAAGGCTTTTTTAGATTACTATGGATATTGGGTGATGTTAATCAGTTGTTTGGTCGGTCACCGGTCGTCGGTTATAGGCATGTTTTAAATTTTCTTAAGCTTGATGCATATTGTTTTGTGATATTTCCAGAATTTATCCAACATTGGGGGATATTGTGTTTAGTTTAGTTAGGTGTAGGTGGTGATCTCCAGTCCACGAGGGACTTGAGATACCCGTCATAGCCAGGCCTTGGTTTGGATTGTTACAAAGATGGTATCAGAGCCTAGGTTTGGTGTCATTGGGAGTCCAACAAATCCGTGTCAAGTAGAGTCTGATTTATGGGTGTGTAGCGCGCCACACTTATAAGGGAACGGATATGAGGCATTTAGAAATGTTTTCCTGTCTTGTTTTCTATTTCGAGCTATAGAGTCTAAGGTCTTAAATGTCTTCTAATTCCTGTATGCTTGTTTTTTAGATCATGCCTCCCAGAAGATCTAATGCTCGCAACAACTTTTTTATCCCATTTGAGGATAATATGGAAGGAGCTTATCCTACCAGGAGTTCAGACCCGGTCGAGGGTCGCTGCTTCTGATTTCCCTAAGGGAGCTCCACCAGTTCCCCCTATCCCTTCCCAGGCACCTCGAGATGATATGTTTAATGCTGAGTTTTTCCCGTTGATTCTTTTCCTTTCCTAGTTAGTGGCCTCCCAAACTATGCGGGTATCTTATGTTGCTCCATCCTATGAGGCCACTATAGTTGGCCAATTTATGAGGTTGAGTCCTCCTACTTTCACTGGTTCTAGAGTTGAGGAAGATCCTTAAAATTTCATTGATGGGATGGAAAATATCTTTTGTTTAATGCATGCTACTGATATAGAGGGTGTAGAGTTTGCTGCTTATCAGTTGAATTGTAACGCTCGAGAATACCCCCTAGATGTCACACGATGCTTGAGACTACGAATAGTCCCAAACTAACCCATGATATTTTATTGGCACTAAACTTAAAGAAAGGTAGACTAAGATATACACAACAACCGAAAGGAACAAAGTTTAAAATTTTCATCTTTAAAATCTTACAACTTAGAAATATTAATAAAATCTCTTTAACTGAAATAAACATTGTCTGACAAGCCTCTAATCTTATAACTAAAAAAGTCGATGGGACAGATCCCAGCTGACCCATTAATGAAATAAAATAACTAAGAAATATCCATAAAGTATGAAACACCAATAGACTTGGTCCTTAAACTATGAGGAATTACCAGATATCCAGATATTGGAGATGATGCCCACAATTAATCTTGTTGCAGGGAACGAGCATAAGAACCTACATTATAAGACAATGTATCACATAGACATATAAGTTGGTCAGTACTTATGGAATGTACCAAGTATATAGGGGTGAATGCATAAGTAAGACAGAACTGAATAAACTTTCAAGTTATGCATGCTAAGTGTAAAAGGACTCGCCTTGGACATAAATAAAATTGAAAGTTGATAGATCAAAAAACATAATATATAAGCTTAGTGAGCCATTATACTTAGTTTTCTAAAATCTTCACTTTTATTCTTTCTTGTGGTAGATTCTTATAACCGACATAAACCATGTGAGCTATCATAGATTCCAACGTCTTACCCATGTTGGGGAGAGCTATCCTACCCTTTCCATAGGAATATAACCTTAACTTAAGTGATCACTAAACTTCATCCATATTGGGAAAATAAGAAACTCTTTAGTGAGGTCTCTTAAACCTATGCTGGCTCATAGTTTCTAGATATTATTATATGCTCATCCACATTCCCTTCTTGGTTCTAAATACGACAACTATATATATATATGCTAATACTTTGGAAATCCACCTTAAAATAGTATAGGGGTTGTAATTAGGAACAAACTATGCATCTCTTGCTTAAATCATACCCAATGGGTGAAGTTGTGGATTTAAAATCTTAACTAAGATCATAAGATCAAAAATTTATACTTTAATCAAGTTGCAATACGTGTAAATTGAACTTTTTAAGCTTATACTTCTTGTGACTCAACAACTTGTACTTAAGTCTTGAAATTCATGCATTCTTTCATAGAAACTCGTAGCGAAATATTATGCTCAATACTCAATTTGGAATATTTCATCAATTCATAAAAATTCAAGTTAAAGTAATGGAAATTATGACATAAAAGCAATCGTGCAAGTCAAAACATGAATACAGGAAAACTCTTATGCACTTTAAACTTTAAATATCATGATAAATTCATAACTTCAAAAATATGAGAATTTTGGGTATGGACTATAATTGAAATCATATAATTCACCTTCAAAAATCAAGTTTTCGGGCACAGGTATGAAATATTATCCTTACTCAAACCCCAAATACCTGGATTGCTTGACTTTATTGAAGGGAACTTAGACTTGGGGACTCGAGAGATGATTTTAAGAAAGAAAACTTAGCCTTGTTGTTCTTGAGAGTGGGAGAAGAAAGAACGTCGTTAAGTGATTGAGAATGGGAAAAAAATATGACCTCTTTTATGTTTTAAGTCATGGGTTGTGATTTTAAAGAGGGGAAAAGACCAAAAGACCCCTTAATTGAACATATAGAGACTTGACCGCCAGTCATCATGGGTCACCTCATAACTCATGACATCTGGATATCAGTTGTCCTTGTGACTCGTAGTCTTGGCCAAAAAAAGAGGGTACACATTGGTCTGGTTATGAGTCGTACCTAACGAATTATAGTCAGACATTATGACTTGTGACCACCAATCGTAATCTGAGCAGAAACTTAGGGGTACTTCATTGTTTACACTATGATTCTCACTATATGATTTGTATAGACTCATAACGACTCGTAAAGTTGAGTCATCATGTGAACAGAAACATTTGTCTTCCCACTGGGTTAACTATGTCTGGACCATACGATTTGTATAGTCTCACTACACTCTTATGGTTGATTCATAACCAAAATAGAACCTCAACCACCCTACACTGTCTTGACTATGGTTATATCTTATGACTCATAAGGAGTCTTCACTACTTATTAAGTGAGTCGTAGGTTCTATAGTGAACTTAAAGGCACAGGGTATTACATGAATGATATGGTGTATCAGTAGTATGAGGAGTGGGACTAGTATAGGGGAGATGATGATGATTCTTCTTTATGGGAAGACTTCTCTAGTGTATTTATTGACCTCTTCTTTCCTCGGGAGTTGAGGGAGGCAAAGGCTGAGGAATTCGTGAATTTAAAGTAAGTCAGTATGACAGTAAAGGGTATGCCTTAAAGTTTCATTAACTATCGTGTTATGCTTCTGAATTTGTATCTAACATGAGGGCTAGAATTAGGAAGTTTGCCTCGGGGTTATCCCATAAGTTAATCATATAGAGAAAGGCTGTCTTGTTGAACAAGGATATGGACATCTCTAGACTTATGGTGTATATGCAACAAGTAGAAGAAGAAAAAAAAGCAAGCAGAGATGAGTGAAAAGTAGAGTACGAAGTTTCACTTTTCGAATCAGGGTGGAGGTCAGCAGCAAAGTGGTAGAGACATTGGAAAATAGTTTAAGAAGAAGTGGGGTAATTTTGGTTCCTCCTCTACGGCTAGTGCTCCTTATCTGAAGCCATAGCCATCGAGTGATTTCCATTCTCAGTATAATAGTGGGTTTAGAGCACCAGGAGACCAGCCTCAGGCTAGTGGAGCTTTGTCATCTCCATCATAACCTTCATATATATTCTATGGTCAGGTGCATCGTGGTGTTTGTGAAGAAGGGAGGAACAAGTACTTTAAAAGTGGTCAGATTGGTCAGATGCAGAGGGATTATCCTTTTAAGGTTGCTTCTAGGGTGAATAATATTCCTGTTGCTACTTCATCCACTTCTTCACCAATGGATGCTACTTCTTCTTTTGGCTCCGGCCCTGGTCAGAATCATCTATATGCTCATTCCACCCGCCTAGATTCTGAGGCATCCTCCAATGTTGTTACTGGTATGAGTAAACACTTCTCTTATGATGTATATTATATGCTTGATCTAGGGTCTACTCTCTTCTTTCTGACCCCTTATGTGTCTATCTATTTTGGTTTTGATCCTGAGTATATTTCAAATATCTTTTCGGTGTCCACCCCGATGGGTGACTCTATTATATCTAGAAGGGTCTATAGAGGTTGTGTGATATTGGTCCATGGTAGGGACACCTTGGTAGATCTAATAGAGTTGGACATATTAGACTTTGATATTAATTTAGGGATAGATTGGTTGCATTCGTGCTATACATCTCTTGATTATCAGACCTAAAGGGGTCAGTTTCCATTTCCTAAATAACCCAGTAACTGAATGGGAAGGTAGTTCCCTAGTACCTAAGGGAAGGTTTATTTCGCATCTTACAACCCAAAAGTTGGTTTCTAAAGGGAACCTATATCACTTAGTGTATGTTCAGGATTATAGATCTGAAAGTCCTTCTTCGCAAACTGTACCTATGGTTTGAGTATTTCCCAAGGTATTTCTTGATGATATTCCCGGTGTACCTTCCAATATGGAAATTGATTTTGGGATTGATCTTTTTCTGGACTCTCGTCTTATCTTTATCCCTCCTTATAGGATGTCTCAGAATGAGTTAAAGAAACTCAAGGAGTAGTTGAAAGATCTTCTAGATAAGGGTTTTATCCGTTCTAGTGTGTCTCCATGTGGTGCTCCCGTGCTCTTCATGTGTAAGAAGGATGGCTATCTTTGGATGTATATTGATCCGCCAATTCAATAAAGTAACTATGAAGAATAAGTATCTTTTTCCGAGGATTGATGATCTGTTCGATCAACTTCACGATGCTAAGTTCTTTTCCAAGATTGATCTTTAGTTTGGGTACCATCAGTTGAAGATTAGGGAGGTGGATATCCCTAAGAATGCTTTTTGAACTTGGTATGGTCATTTTGAGTTTTTGGTGATGTTATTTGGTTTTACCAATGCCCCGACAGTGTTTATGGACCTTATGAATCAGGTTTTCCATAATTTTTTGGACTTTTTTGTCGTTGTCTTTGTTGATGATATTTTTGTGTATTCCAAGAGTCAGAAAGATCATGCCGATCACCTCCGCCTTATGATGCGTCCCTAGTGGGGTTGGGCTGTGTGTTGATGCAGCATGACAAAGTTGTTGCTTATGCTTCTAGACAGTTGAAAGTTCATGAGAAGAATTTTCCAACTCATAATTTAGAACTGTTAGCTATGGTGTTTGACCATAAGAGCCTACAATACGTGTTCACCCAGAAAGAATTGAATCTCAGGAAAAGGTGATAGATTAAGTTGCTCAAGGACTATGAAATGTGTCTTCACTATCATCTAGGTAAGACTAATGTAGTTGTTGATGCTGTTAACAGGTTTTCCATAGAAAGCTTATTTCATGTGGATGAAGAGAAGTGGGATTTAGTGAAGGATATTCACCATTTGGCTGATCTCATAGTTTGTTTCTTAGATTTCAAGAATGGTGGTATGATTTTTCAAGAGGTGGAAAGGTCAGCTCTTGGTTCTGAAGTAAAAGAGAAACAAGTGTTCGATCCTATTCTGATGTAAATGAAGAATGATGTAGGCAGGTAAAAATTGATGGTTTTTGAGATTAGTGGTAATGGTATCTTCATGTACCAAGGTATATTTTTTGTTCTCGATGTTGATGGGTTAGGAGGAAGAATTTTGTCCAAAGCTCATGATTTGCGTTATACTATACATCCTGGTTCGATGAAAATGTATCATGATCTTAAGGAAATTTATTGATGGAATAATATGAAGAAGGATGTGGCTAATTTTGTAGCTAAGTACATGGTATGTCAGCAAGTGAAGGTGGAGCACGTGAGTCCCAGTCGGTTGATTCAAGAGATTGAATGCCGGTGTGGAAATAAGAGATAATTAATATGAATTTTGTTACATATCTTCCACGGTCTTGCCAGCAAATTGATTCAATTTATGTCATCATGGATAGAATAATTAAGTCATCTCACTTCTTTCCAATGAGGATTAATTTCTCTTCTGAGGATTATGCCAAATTATTCATCAAGGAGATTGCGAAGTTGCATGGTACTTAATTCTCCATCATATCTGATCGGGGTAACGAGTTCTTATCTCACTTTTAGTGGTCGTTCTATCGAGGTTTTGGGACTAAGGTATCCCTTAGTACTGTTTTTCACCCGCAGACGGATGGGCAAGGGGAAAGGATAATTCAAGCCTTGGAAAATATGTTTCGGGCTTGTGTAATTGATTTTGGTAGTGGTTGGATTGACCACTTGACACTCATAGAATTTTCCAACAACAATAGTTATCACTCTAACATTGGTATGTCTCCATTTGAGGCCTTATATAGTAGAAGGTGTAGATTTCCTATTGGGTGGTTTGAGGTTGGTGAAAATAGGTTGTTTGGTCCTGATTTGGTTCACCTAGCCATGGAGAAGGTAAAGGTGATTCGAGATAGACTTAAAGCTCCCAAAGTCGCTAAAAGTCCTACGAAGATGTAAGTCGAAGAAAGTTGGAGTTTAGTGCTGGTGATTGGGTGTTCTTAAAGGTATCTCCCATGAAGAGAGTGATGCACTTTTGTAAGAAGGGGAAGCTCAGTTCCCGTTATATAGGTCTATAATTGGTTTTAAAGAGGATTGGTAATGTCACTTACGAATTGGAGTTGTCTTCTAGTTTGAGCTCCATTCATCCGGTGTTTCATATTTCAATGTTGAGAAAGTGCGCGGGTGATCCTTTGATGGTTGTTCCTATCTAAGAGGTGGGTATTTTGGATTCCTTATATTACGAGGAGATCCAGATTGAGATTTTGGATCGAAAAATCTGTTGGATGCGGACAAAGGACGTGGCTTTGGTAAAGGTTCTTTGAAGGAACCAAAAGATTGAGAAAACTACTTGGGATGCTGACAAAGACATGAAGTCCAAGTATCCAATCTTGTTTCTCATTCCATATAATCGTGCTTGAGGTATATGTATTCCTTAACATCTTTGTTTTCTGACTTTGTAAAAGGAAATGGTGATTTCCTTGGCATCTTTGTTTTCTCTCTTTCTTAAAGGTAAGAGTAGTGGTATGTGGAGTCAAATTATGGTAATAAATATCTTGTACTGTCATTCGAGGATGAATGATCCTGAGGGGGAGGGGGGAGTATGTAACACCCTAGGTTTTTGGTCCTTGAAAAATTTCTAATATTTTATCCTTACTGTCTTGACAATGACTCCCCTGATGAGTCATAGGGAGACATGACGGGGAATAGGGACTCGATAGTAACTTAATCAAAACAAGTGGCTTAATATTCTTCTTTGAGGACGAGTAGCTCTCAACCAGATGTCAAGACTTCTTACAGGTTATAAGGACCAAGTTGTATGGTGTCCAATTAGTAAGGCCCAAGGAACTTTCCTCATTACAACTTGAGGCTATGAGTCCTAAAGACTCATGACGAGTCGTTATGTCCCAATCATAGGGTGTCTAGTGTGTCATCCCAATTTATTATTATTTTGTGTATGAAAAGTGGTTACGAGTTGTGAAGTGTGGTTATGAGTCAGTGGTATAAATTGTAGACAGAACAGTATGGGGCCTTGGTGGTTCTGTCTTGACTACGACTCCTTATGATGAGTCGTAATGAGTCTTTACGGGTCGTATAGTAACTCCTAGTCATTAATGACTAAATTTTAGTTTTTAATTTAAGGGCACTTTGGACAATTCTCTTCTCACCCAATTGAAACCCCATGTTCATAAAGCACTCATGGGGGTTATATTTCATCCTTAACTTACTCAAACACTTCCAAAGATCTCTTAAATTCTCTCAAGCAGCCATGCTTAGGGTTTCCCATAAGTAGGTCATTTAAGGGCTCAAGGGTTGAATTCCTTCTGTAAAGTATGGTATTTCAGGCATATTTCTCTCCCCTTATTGTTAATTTGTTAAAAACATATGTTTTAAAGTCTTGTTAATGATTTATTTATTTTGGGTTTGAAACAAGGTTTCAGGGTTTTGAATGCTTCCCATGGAACAGTGTTTTCCTAAGGTCTACATATGATTATTCATGCTTTAAATGTGGTTTTGAACTTATGGGTGCATGGATATGGTGAATGAACTAGGGAATTATGATTTTCTCTAGATTTGTGAATTTTGAAGTGGTTATGACCCCAATCCCATATTGTGAAATTGGTTTTGTTATGAGAAATATGGGAATTGAACTATTTTGAACTATTGCATTATTATTTTGAATTGAACCTTATAGGGTTGTGTGATTCCTCAAGCTAATGCATAATTGAACCACAAGGGGGGAGTGTGAATTTCCCCAAGTGATGTAATTGTTTTGGCATGTTGTTACCTTACAAGTGTAGTTAGTATGACGATACCAACAATGTATGCCTTAATGTGAAATATGGTTCCATGAATGAGATTGTGTGATAAATGTTTTTGATTGGTCTTTAACGAGGTCTGTGTAGCTAAGTCATAAAAGTGGAGGTCTGAGAGACCAATACTAGAAATCGAGTTTTTTGATGCGGGGGCCTATATGACCAGGTAGTTTGAGTCCCCCATAATATTATTATCATATGATTGGGAGGTTCGAGTCTCCCACAATATATTACATGATTTGATGCTCGTGTTACTTTGATATGCAGGGAGGTTCGAGTCCCCCATAGTGCATATGTACACCCTTTGGTTCATGCTGCCACACGCACTGAGGCCCTACAATCTAGAGGAGGCTGGGCCCATATAGCCCTGGGTGCTTTTGTATGTTTGGATGGTTGAGCTATACAATCCAGGCTAAAGTTTTAAAGAACATGTTAAGCCTTATTTCCTATCCCGGCATGTGATATATATATATATATATACATATATATATAGATGTATATACATTTGATTATGTGCATTGGTTTTGAATGACTTTGAACTGTTAATCATGACATTATATTAGCCTTAACCCTGAGTATCATGCTAGTGTTCAACCCACTAATCGTCTACGGATGCTGTACTCCCACGCGATGCAAGCACCGGAGCTACTTCTACTTTTCCTATGTGGAGTTAGGTTAGTCGACTCGGCTTAGGCATTTCACCAGCCTTAGGTATTTTACTCAGCTTAGACATTTCAGCATTAGTGTTGAGCTTCTATTCCCCAAAAGGCTTAGGCATTTCACCAGCTTTTATGCATAGATTTAAGTTGACAGTTTCTTTCATTATCATTAATATTATCATTTTTATTCTCATTGTTATTTTTTAGAGTCGGGGACATGTCCCAACTAAGAGTGGTTTTTGGATCTTGTGTTAGAAGGCATTGTTGGATTAGTATGGATATTGGGTGATGTTGGTCGATTGTCTGGCCGGTCACCGTGATGTGTCATGGAAACACGACACTTTTGATGCTTAAAACCGCAAATGTATGCATGAACTTAGGATATTTTGTTAGATATGATGCAGTTTTGTGTATTTTGCAGGTAAAACATGTCTATAGTAGTGTTGGAATTAAAAAGGAAGAAAAAAACCTGGAAAAGTCCAATTATAATCAAGGTACGAGTCAACTCTCAAGTCGTAAACACTCGATACGACTCGTATACTGAATCGTATATACAACAGAACAATAAGCCAATCTGAAAAAGTTACATAAAGGAAAGATACAAATCAAGTATCTAAGTTGCAAGCTAGGATATGAGTCGTACAGAGAAGGCATATGCATAATAGAACCTAAGCTACCATCCAAAAGTTGAAGTCTCAGAAGTAAAAGAGTTGGAAGTCCGAGTACGACTCATATAGGAAAGTCGTACACAAACTAGTGTCCAGAGCTAGGAAAAATAGAAGTCCCAGGAGGATACGAGTGAAGGAAAAGTGTCGTATACGCATGTACACCTCATATGAAGAAGTCGTATGCTGAAAAAAATTTAAAGCCTTGGGAGACTAGGCACTGGAATAGATACGAGAAGCACTGGTACGACTCGTATGATGCCGGCACGACTTGAAGACCGAGTTGTACCGAGTGCCAACATAACTTTACCTTTCCCATTTTTGTAAGGATTTCTATGTTATTTTGATATACTATATATCCTAGGGTTTATATTTTATTAGATTACGCACTATTATGCTTTCTTACGCTTTATTACAATACTTTACATACTTTTACAATAATTCTTGAGATTTTGGGTTTTTATTCAATTCAAGACTTTGGAGTTAATTCATCTTATTCTTGTGAAATTAATTATATATGTTCTTCATTGATAATAATAGTTTCTTTCACAGGCCATCATCTAATCTCCTTGACTAGGGGTGTGGGAACCCTGGCGGATTAGCTACGTAAAGGAAGTGTGTCATTCATTTGTTCTTGGATTTATGCATGTATCTTAATCTTCTTTGAAATAATTAAAATCAAGCATCTGCAGGAGCTTGAGATAGCCTGTATTGGCATCCATATAAGGAGTTTGTGATTAGGAAAAGAAGATTAAGATAGTAATTTTGTAGTTGTACCTCCACCTTTTAGTCCCCGTATTTCATCTAATCACTTGATCCTAACTATTGATAGTGAACTAAGGTCGAAGCAAGGACCAACGAGGCGACGCCCTGAGACCTAATAAGTAAAAGGTGAGATTTATCTTTCCACCTAATAAGCGGCTGATAATACCTATATTGTAGACTTTGCATGCAGAACAACAAATTTGTTGAGTTGATCACGACAAATTTATGGAGTTGAGAAGCCTAGGGGAACACAAGCCTAGTGTTCATCTACTATTGTCTACAACTCAAAAGCACTCAAGATTCAGTTACTACTTGTGATTGATATTAAAATCCCCCTATTTAGTTTCCTGTACTACTCGTGGATTACATCAAGCCAAGTAAATATTTACGTTTTTCCTGTGTGATTGACCCCAACCTAGCTGGGTTATTATATTTGCAATCGATCGCGACATACTTCTATTTGGAGTGTAGTTTTGAGCGACATCAAATATTAGCACTGTTGCCCGGAAAAATGGTTTTAGTAGTGAATTAAATTAGTGAAGTTCACGGTTTTTCTTATTTTCTCTTTTGAGTTGGCATATGCCAATGTAATCCAAGTACGAGTATTACAGACAATCCCTTACTCAAATTCGATCTAAAGCCATAGAGAATTCTTCAACACCGAGAAGAATATCAAGACAAGTTCGTGACGGGGTTAAAGATCCCCCACCTGTGGATCCAAATGTGGAACTCCCGCGTGCTCCACTAAATGCATAGAATATTGCAGACATATAAATATAACAATTGTTAGAGCGAGAAAGAAGAGAAACCAAAGAGGACAGACTTACTGTAGAGGATGAGTTAGCTCAGTAAGGTGGAAAAGTTAGGCCTAGACAAATATATGATCGTTGAGTTCAGAGAGGTAGAGCTCCATTGATTCTTGTATATCAACACTCAGATCCATATGAGAAGGATGAAGAAGATATGGGTTACGTTGAGCCAAATGAGACATGAGCCATTGTTCCTCCTACTTTAGCCCCTAATGTGAAGTTTGATATTACTAGTGCTATGATCTAATTGTTAAATATGAAGGGTGTATTTTTGGGTGTAGCCAAGGATGATCCAAAGATGCATCTTGCAAATTTTCTTGGGATTTGCATGTCGTATACTATTCCTGGGGTTGATAAAAAAACATTGAGATTGAGGTTGTTCCCATTTTCGTTGACAGGTGAAGCATCACTTTGGTTAGGGGAACTTTCGAGAGGATCTATCACTACTTGGCACGATTTGAAGAAATAGTTTCTGAGCAGATTTTTCCCTTCTTCATGGATGCTACAGTTGAAGGATGAGATTTATAATTTCATCCAGTTACCTGTAGAATCTGTGTGTGAGGTGTGGTTTAGATTCAAGAAAAAGCTGCGCATGGTTCCAAATCACAAAACTAGAGGGTCTAATCTTTGAGAAATCTTGTATAGATCGCTGATTGACAGTTCAAGCGAAATGGTAGATCTATTTCTAGAGGAGAATTTATGCATCTCCAGTGGGATGCTGCAGAGCAAATGCTAGATGACATTGCGGTGACCAATAAAGGATGGCATACTTAAGATTCAGAATGTAGTGGTGGTACATATGCTATTGGAGAAGCAGATACTCATGGAGCAGGTCATGATATGGTAGCACAAGAGGTTGCACTATTTCATATAGATATTGGGTTGCTTACAAAACAATTTAGGACAATGGGTGCTGAAAAGGTGAATACAGTTGTGATACAGGGTTCTACTTCCAGACCATTCGAGATTCAATCTGAAGAAGAGGTAAAGTATCTTGATTATATATTGGTAGATTTCCAAGCCCAAGGGAAACAAAATCAAGGTTGGAACTATTATAATGACAGATACAGAGATATGAGTAGAGAGAGATGGTGATTGGCGGTATAAAAATGACTATAAGGAGAAGAGTGACAAGTATATTCTATCAGGTCGTAGATATGTAGAGTCCTGAATAGAGGCACTTTTGTCTAAGCTGGTCAAAGGGCAAGAAACTTAAGAGAGCTTTCTGAAAGATATCAAAGAAGATTTGTCAGGTTTAAAATAGAAAGTTGAGTCATATTCTATAACAATCAAGAAGTTGGAGAAATATTTTGGTTAGATGTCAGGCACAGTAAATTAGAGACAGCCTGGCACTCTTTTGAACAATACAATGGTAAATCCCAGAAATGATAGTCACTGCCATGCCATTACCACTCAGAGTGGTAAAGTCACTACAGACCCACCTGCTCCCAGTGTTGATGAGTAGAAGAATAATGATGAGCCTGTTGAAGTAGACAATAGTTGCAAGAAGGATGCAGGATAAAAGAAGGTTGCAAAGCCTATATTCAAACCCTTTCAAAAAACCCTTCCCTCTTATCTAAAAAGGTTAAAAAATAAACAAGAAGATGGTAAGTATCATAAGTTTTTATCCATGCTAAAAGAACTGTCAGTCAACATTCCACTTGTAGAGGCATTGGAGAAAATGCTTGGATATGCAACTTTATGAAGAATTTGATCACTAAGACTAGAGAAGTCAGTTATAAGCCTGTTGATAATGTTAATCATTGTAGTTCTATAGCTACCAGATCGTTGGTGGAGAAGAAGGAGGATCTTGATGCTTTCACTATAACTTGCACCATTGGATATTTTACCTTTGCTCATGCTTTATGTGATTTGGGTGATAGTATCAATCTTATTCCATTTGCAGTGTTTAAACAACTGGGATTGGGAGTTCCAAAACCTGCCACCATGAGACTAGTTATGACAGATAGGATAGTGAAAAAGCTAATGGGTATCTTATATTATGTATTGGTGAAGGTGACTTCATTCATTTTTCCTGCTGACTTTGTGATCTTAGATTGTGAAGTGGACTTCTAAGTCCCAATTATTCTGGAAACATAATTTTTGGCTACAGGCAGAATGTTGATTGATTTGGAGATGGGGCATCTGATGCTTAAATTGAATGGTGAACATGTGATATTCAATGTATGCAAATCCATGAGGAAACTTGATGAATTAAGAATGATATCTGTGATTGATGTGCATAATGAAGAGGCAGATTAATTCCATGATGTTGATGGAGTTACTCTTTGGGATGATGATTATGATGCGGTTGTATCTATTGAAGAGAGACTAGGTATTGAAGCACTATCAACTGTGATCATAAATTTTGACTCTGATGGTATTAAGGAGTATGATGAGCTAGTAAGTGTACTACATAGAAAGGGTTCGTATGATTTTTCACCAAATAATGTTAATTTAGATCTGAAGAGTAGAACTACTCCACCTTCCATTGAAGAGCCACCAGTGTTAGAGTTGAAGGCCCTCCTATCTCACTTGTGATAAGCATTTCTAGGGGCCAACAAAACTTTGTCGATTATTATTGCAACTGATCTAAGACAACCAAAAGTAGAATCATTATTATCAGTATTACAGAGATTCAAGCAAGCCATTGGATGGTCCATTGGAGATATTATGGGTATTCTGCTTGGTTTGTGTACTCATAAAATGATATCAAGTGGGTCAGTTCGGTATAATGCATTTTGAAAAAAGGCAAAATAACTCTTGTGCTTATAAAAAAGAATGAGTTAGTGCCTATGAGTCTAGTCACTTGCTGGAGAGTGTGTATGGATTACAAAAAATTGAATGCATAGACTCAGAATGATCATTTTACTATGCCTATCATGGATCAGATGTTAGACAGGTTAGCAGGAAGAGGATGGTACTATTTTTTGATGGGTACTTAGGCTACAACTAGATCACTATTGCACCTGAGGACCAAGAGAAGATGAATTTCACCTATCCTTATGGAACTTTTTCTTTCAAACGTATGCCATTTGGGCTATGCAAAACTCCATCCATATTTCATAGATGTATGATGTCAATTCTCTCTGATAAGGTAGAAGACACCATCGAAGTATTCATGGATGATTTTTTGGTCTTTGGTGATTCTTTTGAAGACTGCCTAAAGCACTTGGCAAATGCTCTCCAAGGGTGTGGAGAATGCAACTTGGTACTTAATTGAGAATAGTGGCATTTTATGGTCAAAAAAAGAATTGTACTTGGGCACAAGATTTCAAAGAAGGGCATAGAGGTTGATCAAGCAAAGATTGAGGTGATTGAGAAATTACCCTACCCAATTTTTGTGAAGGGAATTCGAAGATTATTAGGACATGCAGGCTTTTATAGGTGATTCATCAAGGATTTGTCAATGATATCTAGTCCTCTTTGCAAGCTTCCTGAGAAGTAGGTAAAATTTAATTTTGATAAATCATGTGAGAAGACTTTTGAAAGCCTAAAAGAGAAGTTTGTGACTGCTCTAATCATTGTGTCTCCTGATTTGTCTTTACCGTTTGAGATTATGTATGACTCTAGTGGATTAGCCTTACTAGGCAAATAGAAAGAAAAGATCCTGCATCCTATCTACTATGCTAGTAAGGCATTAAATCCCGCTTAAAAGAACTATATTGTGATGGAGCAAGAGCTATTGGCAGTGGTTTTTTCCTTTAAAAAGTTAAGATCTTACTTGATTGGGACATATGTGATTGTGCACACTGATTATGCAGCATTGAGGTACCTCATGGCTAAAAAGGATGAAAACCTCAGCTTATTGGGTGGGTTCTCTTGTTGAAAGAAATTGACTTTGATGTAAAGGACAAAAAAGGTACAGAAAATCAAGTTGCAGATCACTTAACTAAATTGGAGAAGGAAGCTATACAGAAGGTCGCAAATGGATTGGAGATTGATGACAGTTTTCTAGACGAGCAGATATTAGCAGCTTCCAGGGATCTAATTCCATGGTTTCCAAATAATGCAAATTACTTAGCTAGTATCTAGTTCCAAAAGATCTTTCCTATCAGCAAATAAAAAAATTCATGCTTGAGGTAAAGAAATTTTTTTGGGATTAACCTTATTTATTCAGCATTTGTGCAAATGGAATCATTCTTAGTTATATACTTGAGGTGGAGATGATTAGCATACTCAAGGCTTGTCATTCCTCACCAGTTGGGGGTCAACATGGAGGGGCCCACACAACTTATACTGCAATATGGATATTATTGGCCAACAATCTACAAGAATGCTCATGACTATGCTTCTGTTTGCGACCAATGTCGACAAGGTACTATTTCTAGAAGACATAAACTTTCTATGACTCCTATTATGTAATTTAAATTCTTCAATGTGTTGGGCATAGATTTCATTGGACTATTTGTAAGTTCGTGTGGAATGATGTATATACTTGTAGTAGTAGATTATGTTTTAAAGTGGGTGGAAACAATTGCACTTCCTAACAAAGAAGCATGTAGTGTCACTACACTCTTAATAAAGAACATTTTTTCTCGATTTGGCATGCCACGAGCTATTATTAGTGATAGAGGGTCATATTTTTGCAATTATCTATTCGAAAGTGTGATTGAAAAATATGGAGTGAAACACAAGGAGGAAATACCTTATCATCCGTAGACTAGTGGACAAGTTGAGGTGTCTAATAAAGAAATCAAGTCCATCTTGGCGAAGACTGTGAATACCAATAGGACTGATTGGGCAAGAAAGCTAGATAATGTATTATGGGCTTACCATACATCTTGTAAAATCTCCATAGGTGCTTCACCTTATCAGCTAGTGTATGCCCATTGAACTTGAGCATAAGGCAATATGGGCATTGAAGAAGATGAATTTAGAGTGGAAGGATGCAACCAAAAAAGATTGAATAATATCAATGAGTTGGATGAATTCTGGCTTCGGTCATATCAAAGTTCAACACTTTACAAAGAAAAGATGAAGAGCATCACAACTGCAAGATTGAGAAGAGAGTATTTGCCAAGGGCGATCAGGTGCTACTTTATCAGTATAAACTTTATTTTTTTTGGGTAAGTTACGGTCAAGGTGGTGCGGTCCATACACAATTTTAAAAGTTTATCCCTATGGTGCCTTAGAATTGAAGAGGGATGGTTAAGCCCCGTTAAGGTAAATGGCCAGAGAGTGAAGCATTATGTGGGAAATGTTGAAGAAATAAATAAAATTATTGATATTGACCTTGGTAAAGACTGAATAACCAAGGCAATTGCATCGTACCACAATGTTAAATCAAGCGCTACATGGGAGGCAACCCATGTGGCTAGTTAGTGAAATCTGAGTATCCAACTTAGCCACATCATGCCGCGATGTTAAATCAAGCACTGCATGGGAGGCAACCCATGTTTTTGTACTTTTTTAACTATACTGTAATATGTTTGTTTAGTGTGCAGGACTAATGAAAGCAGAAAAGATCAAGAGAAGTTGAAAAGGTTTTGGTCATATAGACTCTTTACGAGTCATATATAGATGGTACGAATCGTATGTAGGAGTTGTACAGACCTGGGAGAAAAATTAGAATCTGGTAAAAGTTTCTGGAATGGATACGATTCTTAGAATAAGTTGTACCCTCAAGGTACAACTCGCCACCTTGAGTCGTACCCACTTCAAAACCCAAGTAAGGTTCTAGGTCTATACGAGTCAAAGAAATGACCTATAAGACTGGGTACGAGTTGTGTATACAACTCGTACCTTTGCTTACCTGGTCAGATCCTAGGTCAACCTGTCCTAGATCTTCAATTAAAAACAAAAGAGGAGCACTAAAACAGGCACTCGATACCCGATACTCACCCACAATTATTTTCACTCAACTTCAATCTTCCAAAGTCTAAGAAATCACTTGAATAAAACCAAAATCAACTACCACTTTGCTTGGATTCTCCATTTAGCACGAATTTAACCAAGAATTTCGAGAAGAACAAGTGAAAATTTGAGAAAAATAATTTTCTCTACATTCAAGTAAGTTTTTAAACTCAAATCTGTATATTTCAAGTTGAACTTGTATTTAGAAGTAGTTTCCAACTTGCTTTGAGTCCTATTAATTGAATATGGAAATGTGGAACCCTAGTTCTTGGGTTTTAGTTTGAAAATGAGAATTGGGAATAAATTAGGTTTAGGGTATTGGTTTTATGTGTTATTTCATGCAAAATTAGTTCATATTAATGAAAAACCTCATGGGTAGTTTGGGTATTTGATTTTGATTCAAACTTTAAAAGTGGACTTTTATATTGCAGTTGATATGAGACCCCTTATGACTCGTACCCACTGGTACGGGGTCATAATGGGACTCGTACCTACTGAAAAATTAGAAGTCTGCAATTTTAAAGTTTTGGAATGGATAACTCAATCATACAAGTCATACCTAGACCGTATTACTCGTACACTTACAAGTCGTACCCATCTGGGAGGATTAAGTTTGGATTACGATTCGTACCTTACCGGTATAACTAGTTAGGAGGAGCTGTAAGCTGATCAGTGAACTATTGTTCTATCACTGGGTAACATACGACTTGGTCATACGAGTCGTACTCTAGGGTCTGACCAGTATCCCCCACTCGTGCCCTTACCAGATCATGCATACTAAACTTTAATTGTAAATTTTTACTTTCTTTTCTTTACTTACATACTAATAATGGTATATTTGTAGAAACCATGCCTCCCAAGAATGCATCCTCATCAAAACAAGGCAAGAAGAACAACAAGAAAGAATAAACTACTAGCTTGGAATCCGCTGGTTCCGAGTTTGATATTTTATCTATAGGCAGTGGTGAGCTATATGAAGGAAACACAAAAGGAAAAGCTACCTAAGGGAAGGTAGATGACAAGGAAAAGGGAAAGAAATTTGTACCCCAAGATGAATCACCTCCAAGGGACCCAAGGATAAAGAATCCAACACTCTCCTCTCCTCACACACCCCAGCCTGCTGATGATAATGACAAGGCGGAATCCAATTTAGAAGAGGATGGTTTTGAGGAGTATCAAAGTGAAAAAGAGGTTGAGGCAACCCCGATAGACAGACAGGCATCCCACTTTCACTTACCATTGCTCATGTGCCCATCATTAAATGGTGGGGGTACCCTAAAATACAGCAAACATTAAAAAATGGGTTAGTTCGATTCTAGGTGGCAAGATTAGAAGAGTGTTGTATCCGGTGCAAAGATTGACTACTATTGGGATGACAGAATTGCTTGGATTCGAAGAGCGTTACAGATAATATGGATTCGAGTGGATGACAAGGGCACCTGAAAGATATAGTGAGGTCCTTGTTCGTGAATTCTATGCATCATACAAGGGAGAACTTCAGAGGCAATACCCACAAGGACAGTTGTGGAAGAGTGGTGAGACAATTTCATCACATGTTATTCATGGTATACGGGTGGATATTTCACCCTGTACTATTGGTAGATTCTTGTATGGACCGGAGTATCGCTCCGGTAAACACTAAGAAATAAACTACAGAATTGAGAAAATGAGGAAGATAAGTTAGAGGAAATTGGGTTTTGAGGATAAGATAGTGATCTTTAGGTGGATTATGAAGTGGATAGCTTTGAATGGTGAAAATGCAATCTGGGTTATAGGAGGCCCCATGGTGGTCTCGTAGAAGATCAAGAAGAGTACCCTTAATTTTGAGGGTAAAGCATGGTGGAAATTGGCCCAACACCGGCTGTGTACAACTACTAGAGATGAAGTACTAAGCCCAGTTCAGGAAGCTATGATAGCTGGTTTCATAGTTGGCTATGAATTTGATGTATCGGAATTCTTATCCCTAGAGATAAGGGATCATGCAGTTGGGGATGAGAAGTCATTATTGGCTTACCCTTGCTTGATTACATAGATATGTCTGGCTTCGGGATTTATGGAACTCCCTAGGATAGATAAGATTATTGAGGCCACAGGACCCATAAATTTGGGCCTGATTAGCGATACGGATAACCCTTTGTCCCGACAGGGAGAAAATATGTTGGCAAGAATGTTCTTGTCGGGAGGACAGGCTAAGACTGCTGAGGCAGGAGCACAGACAGAGACTTCACATACAAGTGCAACAGGTAATTCTAGTTATCCACCACCAGTCTAGTCTATGCCACTTAGGCCACAAGGTATGCCCTCTGGTATTATGATAATCTCACAGGCCCTATGGACAGATGTTATAAATAGCTTGGCCATATTGGAGGCAAAGGTTGGGCATATGAAAGGTGGTGTAAGACCTTAACTTGAGAAACAGTTTGCCAGCCAAGACCGATGGGTCCAAGGAAGGCTGGATGTATTTGAGTCGAGGATCACTTGATAGTTGAGCAGTGGGAAGACACACGATATTACTGTGGTAAAAATTTGAGGTTGTAGAGATCAAAAGGATGGTCACTGAATTGTATGATAGACTAATTATTTCAAAGCCTAGGATTGAGACTATAACACCTATAGTCCATGTGCCAAATATTTAGGCTATTTCAAACCCGATAGACACATAAGACAAAGAAACCAAAGAGCAGAGAAAAGAAAAAAAAAGAAAAAAGAAAGATGACAAGGAAGCTGAAAAGAGGGCCAAAGCTGAGCATATTCAA
This sequence comes from Capsicum pubescens, assembly GCA_030864215.1. NCBI lineage: Eukaryota > Viridiplantae > Streptophyta > Magnoliopsida > Solanales > Solanaceae > Capsicum > Capsicum pubescens. Next base: position 105,478,765 of record CM061543.1, read on the forward strand.
GATGAGCGGGACCGGGACCAGGACCAGCGGGTCTGTGAGATGGCCATGGGAGCTAGTGGATTGAGAGAACTATTTAGTGATGCTGAGGGGTAGGTGTTTTAACCCCGAGTATTAATATTGATAAAGTACCGGATGATAGGACGGTAGCTGATATAAGTGGGACCCGATCTAAAGGCCCATATGCTGATATTGATGAGCCAACACCTTGATCGCCTAGGTTCTTGGGTGCTGACAACTGAGATAGGGATAAAATTAGTGCCTATGGCAGCAAATTATTTGTGAATTATAATATTTGAGGATTTTAACAAATACAAATTTAAGTTGTAATGAGAAAATTATGGTTTTGATTTTGAAAATTGATTTGTGAATGTCAGAACACTATTGATTTGAAATAATTATGCTAAGAATCTTTGTTAGAATGCAAGTATGTTGAAGATTAAACCCTCCAAAAAATTTGTTTACTATGTGATATGTATATGGGTCATACTGTTGTGAATATGGAAATTGCATTAGGATTAGGGATAGAACACTTAGAGACAAATAGTCACATAACTGGATAACTAGTACTTAGTAGTGTAACATGTGCAAGTGCGTGGGAGGTATACTGAGTTCCCAGTGAGTCAGAATCTAGAACTTGTCCGGTTGCTTTTATCTAGGCCTAGGATAGTTAAGTAGGAGATGATCATACGCTATTTTTGTGTGAGTCCACCTGAGCCTAAATATCCTAACCAAATTAATGAATCCCTTCGATCTAAATGGTTGAGCATGAATAGACCAATTTTGTTGTTTGCACCAATTTCACCTTCACGTTTTCTTTACAATGAACCTGTTTTGGCCTTGGTCCTCTTTGGATACTATGTACCTCAACTGAGAAAAAAAACCCTAAGTTGATGGTGGCTATTGTAGGGGTGTGTAGGATAAAATGTGTACGAAAAAAGTGTGTAGAAGGAAAATAGTTGAAACTTGAGCAGGTGTGGTGAAAATAAAAGAAAGAAAAGTTGCAATGAAAAGCAAAGGAAAAAAAGGGAAAAATATAATGAGAAAACCATATCTGGCTCAATCTAATTGTGCTTAAAATAAAAAGAGAGACAAAGGGTGGAAATTAAAGAAGAAATGGAAAAATAAGTGGACCCTGAGAAATGCGTAGTGTCCGGGAGGCTTAGTCACTAAATGAATCCTAAAACATATCGTACCAGCTCTAAGCCTACGTTACAAGCCAAATAAAGCCCTATATTAATACTATATAACTGTCTGAAAACTTAGGAAAAGAGCATAAGGTCAAGCTTATGGCATTCTATAAACACTGGTGTTACTTAATTTTTAGCGAGAGAGTCATTCATCATATCCCTGAATAGATTGGTTTAGTTATACAAAAAGTGAATGGAATTTTGATGATTGTGAGCGCACATGGGTTATGTTGCTAGGTTGATAGATTGTTTGGTGAATGTAATTTGTGTCTATGTCCAGTTGTCTATTGCTAATGTTATGCCATCATCGGATTTCCTCATGTTTCTATATGTGCTAAATCATTACACGCAATTCAAGTTTTAAAAGCTAAAATTAAGAGGGGAATAACGAGATTGAAATTGAGTTCAAAATCATGGCCACGGGTAGCTTAAGATCTTCCTGTTTAAGTATCGTCTCTATGCTACAAAATAGTTGTTGATTTTGTTTGCCTAAGGACATGCAAAAGTCTAAGTTTAGGGTGTTGATGTGTCATGAAAATATGGCACTTTTGATGCTTAAAATTGTAAATTTATGCGTGAACTTAGGATATTTTGTTAGATATGTTGTACTTTGGTGTATATTGTAGGTAAAACAAGTCTACAATAGTGTTGGAATGAAAAGGGAATAAAAATACCTTGAAAAGACTAATTTTGATCAAGGTATGAGTCATCTCTCAAATCGTAAACACTCTATACGACTCGTATGCTGAATCGTATACACAACAAACCAAAAGTCAATCTAAAAAGTTAAGTAAATGGAAGATACGACTCAAGTATCCAAGTCGTAAGCTAGGATACGAGTCGTACAGAGAAGTCATAAACATAAAATAACCTAAGCTACCATCCAAAAGTTGAAGTCTCATAATTATACACGTTAAAAGTATGAGTACGATTCGTATAGGGAAGTCATACACAAATCAGTGTCCAGAGCTTGGAAAAGAAGAAGTCCCAGGTGGATACAAGTGAAGGACATGAGTCTTATATACATGTACGCCTCATATGAAGAAATTGTATGCTTAAAAAAAGTTAAAGCCTTGGGAGACCAGGCACTGGAATGGATACGAGAAGCACTGGTACGACTCATATGATGCCGGCACGAGTTGAAGACCGAGTTGTACCGAGTGCCAACATAACTTTACCTTTTCTATTTTTGTATGGATTTCTATGTTATTTTGAGATACTATAAATACCCTAGGGTTTAGCTTTTGTTAGATTACACACTATTACGCTTTCTTACGCTTTATTACAATACTTTACATACTTTTACAATTATTCTTGAGATTTTGGGTTTTTATTCAATTAAAGACTTTAGAGTTAATTAATCTTTTTTTTGTGCAATTAATTTTATGTGTTCTTCATTGATAATCATGGTTTCTTTCACAAAAATGAGAAGCTAATCTCCTTGACTAGGGTTGTAGGAACCTTGGCAGATTAATCTCAAGCAGTTGTAGGATCTTGAGATAGCCTTTATTCACATGCATCCCTAATAAAGATTTTGTGATTGGGAAAAGAAGATTAAGACAGTGATTTGGGATCTCTATCTCCACCTTTAAGTCCCCCTGTATAATCTAATCACTTGATCCTAACTAGTGATAGTGAACTATGGTTGAATCAAGGAGCAACAAGATAACGCCCTGAAACCTAATAAGTAAAGGGTGAGATTTATCTTCGCGCCTTATAAGCGGCTAATAATACCTATCTTGTAGAATTTGACTGCAGAACAATAGAGTAGTTGAGTTTATCACGAGAAATTTACGGAGTCGAGAAACCAGGGGGAACACAAGCCTAGTGTTCGTCTACTATTGTCTATAACTCAAAAGTACTCAAGATTTGGTTACTACTTCTGATCGATATTAAAATCCCCCCATTTACTTTCTTGTATTGCTCATGGATTGGATTAAGTTAATTAACTGCTCATGTTTTCCCTGTGAGATTGACCCCAACCTATTTGGGTTATTATATTTGCAATCGACTTCAATATAATTCTATTTGGAGTGTAGTTTTGGGAGACATCACACCAGTCGTCGGTTATAGGCATGTTTTGAAAATTTTAAGCTTGTTGCATGCTATCTTGTTATATGTCCAAAATTACTTCAACATTGGGGGATGTTGTGTTTTTTTTGGTTAGGTGTAGGAGGTGATCTCCGGTCTACGTAGGACTTGAGATACCTATCACGGCTAGGCTTGGGTGTGGGTCATGACATATGGTCAACAATTTCATCAGGGAAAATCTCTTTAATCACAAGTTCATTCCATGTTCCATTTGACACCAAGTCTCTCACATATTGATATTCCATCTTATTCCTTGTTGTCCTGCATAATAGTATACAATTCTCCCATAAATGTCCATTATCACACTATAGATGAGTATTCCTACTCTTAATTTGCGATGTAATCAGATGCTCTATGATATCCCTAGATTGTAATATTTCCCTCCACACTTGTGAACCTCCTACTCCAGTTCTCTACATTACCATTTTGGCATTATCTTTTTGCAATATTTGTTGTACATGTAGGTACTCCATATGGACTTTCTAGTCCTGAAATTCCACCATAGCTTACAAAAAAAAAAGCAATTGACATATCTGACAACATTCTAAACCCCAGTCCTCCTTCCTTCTAGGTAAACATAAGGTTTTCCATTTAATCCAATGCCTCTCTCTTACCCCTATATAACTACTCTAGAAAATTGAGCAAATACTCTTCGAATTGTGCTCGTAACATTCATAGAGGGATTCATCATTGAAATATAGTGAATAGGTATGCTCTGCATTACATGTTTAATTAAAATGGATCTTCTTCCAAAAGACAGTAGCTTTCCTTTCCATTTCTGCAACTTGCAACTTATTCTATTTATTATTTGATGGTAATAATCTTTTTCCTTCCTCATATAGAAAATTGGATAGCCTAAGTAAGTGAAAGGAAACTCTTTTCTCAAGATTCCTATACCTACCTCTTCCATAACCGTTGTTCCATTAAAAACTCCTTTATATATGTAAATTGTCCTTTTTTCTTTATTAATCTTCTGGCCTGACACTTGTTCATATATGTCCAATGCTACTGTAACCAACTGTAGAGTACCCAACTTAGCCTTACACAAAATAATCATATCATCTGCAAAGGCTAGATGATTTATTCTAGGAGTACCTCTTGGCATACCAAACATCCTAAATTTCTTTTTATGAAGAAAAATCTGTAGACTCCAGGACAACACCTCTGCTACTATAATAAAAAGTGTAGGAGAGAGTGGATCCCCCTGTTTTAATCCTCTTGAAGATTTAAAAAATCCTTTAGTATTCAAATCTACTCATATAAGAAAAATATGGCAGCTTCAGCACAATTATATGCATTGTGAAGTTTCATTGGACTCGACTATTGCATAATTAACCTTATCTATAAAATTCCATCTTATTTAAATGGAAACACGTGAAGTATCTTATTTGGTTAAAATTCTTATTAAAGTAAGAATGTACAGTCAATTCTATTTGGTATACTGTACAATGATTTCACTTATCTTATGGAGCTATTGGGATTATTCTCAGAAAGAGTATCATTAGTATTACTTTCTCTGAACACATTATCCAATTTTCTTTTCATCGTTTGGTTGGATCCTATATCCATTGATCTTATTCATCAATTCGTAAGTGTATCGGATGACTTTTTTTTCCCCAATTTGGCGAATTGCATCCACGCACAATGACATTCTTTGTTTATGCGCCCCTTACCATTCTAACTCAGTCTTTCAACACCTAGAAACACAGTCATAGAAACGAAGCCTATTTCCACGCCGATAATCAAATATAAGATCGGATCCCTTCTTACAGATTTGATAAAATGGATCACCCTACCCAAGAGCACTTATGTCATAAGGGAACTCATGTCTAGAAATAATTCTTATGGTTTGTTTTGATAACCGGTAGGAATAATAAAAACAAAGTGCAGGTTGGTTGGTGAGCCTTGATAGGAGACTATCTAGCTTGGTTTAGAGAGAACTTGTTGGAAATAATATTTTTTGGTTGCTAATGTTACGACCTAAATACTGAACTATTGACACTATTTGTTCGGATAGGTGTTCACACCAAAGTATTCCCGGACCGCATGCATACACCCGTAAGTAACTTAGTGCAACATAGAAAATTTCATTGAGAAGAATCAACAAAGAAAATAAAAATGGGTCAACAACATCAACCTGTGTATTTGAGAGATTGTCCTTGGGCTGAGTAGTGTCCATATGAGTTCGTTGAGGTGTTTACATAGGAATGACCATAAAGGTTCTCTCCGGTCTTCCTCAAAAAGATAACTTTAAAGATCAAGTCAAACTCATGATAGGCGACCAATAACGCGCACATGGTTTAGTGGTTTGATATGCTCTGTGATCTTATTGTTCCGCAAAACCAGATGCTTTATCTGCTTCTTTAGCTTAGTAGCATGAAAGATTTCCCAATTCAATTGCTACAGATCCATCAAAGCAAGTAGTTAAGGCCAAGGGAAAAAAATGGGGAAATGCCTCTACCAGGAAGGTATAAAGCTTCTAACCATGTGTACCAACTGTCTAGGAGACGGTATATAAATCAGGTCATAGAGAGAACTGAGAAATAGCACTTAAACTATATGGGTAGGAAGTAGATCAAGTGTTAAATAAAAATCAAAGCTCTCAGCAAAGTCATGGATATCTAATTGGATTAGTTGCAGAATATCCTTCTAATTTGGAAGGTTGATATAGTAGAAATTTCAGTTTTCCCTAAACTAGAAAAAATGAGACAACAAAGTCGTGATGTCTACCTTACCATCTTAGTACAAATAAGGGTTATAAGGAGGAAGAGGATCATCACCTGACCCAATATACTCTATATTCCCCCTCAAACCTAGTTCTTCCAATAGGGCATACCCTACTTTATCAACAAAGAGAACTTTCTCATTCTTTCTTATGAAAATATAAACCTCATTGACGAATCTATGAATGCTATACCTGGAAACCTTTTAGGAAACTGACTATCAAAAATATTTTTTAAGGCTATATCGAGTAAAACCTAAGTGATATTACCCACAGGTGGTATGCATGAGCCGCCACTTCTTGTATAAATGAGAATACATCCCGAATCTTCAAAAATAGTGAGGCTAAGAAAAGATAAAATTAGTCTATAAATTGATCCATCTCCAACTAAAGTTTTTACCCATGATTTGATCAAAGAGGAAGGAATTTCTCTTATTGATTCACCCAAGTTAATCCTATACAATTTATCTACCCTTTTTCTCTTATTGAAAACAAGAGTAAAAAGAAAGAAGCAAACAACTGATTTGGTAACCTTCTTCTGGCATCTCACTACGATAATGATGAAGTAGGGTTATGGATAGACCCATTAAGACCTATGCATCCTCTTTTATAGATGGCACAATTACATGAATTATATCTTCAACATTGCCTCCCGTAATCATGAATTCTTGCCTCTTAAGTATTAACCCCTTTACAAAGTCCCTTAGATTTCTCCATATTATTTGCTTTATTTCTAGGTTGGTTACCAACAAACTCTTCTCCAAAGGTGACACTCTCAAGTTTCTATTTATTTTCATTATTGAAGTATTCTTCGCCCTACCAAATGAAAGAAGTCATAGTCAAATTGCTCGTCCTATTGAAGTACCAAAGGTGCACTCAGTCCAGTTACTAGGAAATAGGTTTGCCCTTAAATTAAAGTGATGAGGTTGGAAAGAGGGAAGTAGGGATCCTATTGACTAAAGGTTGGTTCTTCAATTCCCTTTAAAATTAAAGTTTTTATGAAGCCCATCTCCTTATAGTGGTTGAACGCCCCTACTAATTACTTTATTTGATTTAAAAGGCGAACAGCCCCCCTAACTAGTTGTATAGGGTGGGGTTATTTTTAAAAGTAGCTTTGGATATAAGTAATTCCTAAAATAGGCTTTGTCCAGTATTTGATGAAGATTTTTCTATCAATAGATAAAAATGAGTGTTTGATATAGGGGATAGATCCATCTGCTCTTTATTCTCATAATTATTTTATGAGAAATATGTATATCATTTATCTATCTCTTGTGTATCTATCATTTATTATCAATTCTAATTTTTGGGTTCCTCGAAGCCCTAAATGGAATAGATCATTTTTGCCAATGAAATAAATGCGAAGCCCATTCTGAATGCTTCTACGATTAGAAAGTTCTCATGAAGAGAATAAGATCCAGCTCCCCTTCCCTCTTTCTTTTCCTTCTATACTAATCTTTCCCTTTAATGCGGGCTGGGCAGCGATGGGTGGAAGAGAAAAAAAACTAAGAGAACATGCTCGTCTCTTAGGTCTTTTTTTTAGTGCAACACAAGAAAGCTCCCTATTTTTGTCATCCCTGCAGCTTTCCAGATTTTGTATTGAATGCATGGCATAGCTACCCTTCACATTCTTTTGAGCCTATGTTCAAGCCAAACCCACCCTCTATTTTACTAAGGTTGGAAAGAATTCCCACCAAGTTCAAATAAGGGAATGATTTCCCCAAACATTAAAGTAAAGGCTCGACGAAGGGAGAGAGTTACGGTGGGGGAAGGAAAATGCTGGCAGATATTGAGATTTTTTTCATTGAAATAAAAAAGTCCAAGGAGGGACATAGTTTCGTCTTATCTGAAAGGAACATGTTTTTTTGACTGCTATGGTATGATTGTTGGGCCCTCCTCCTTATAATGGCTTTTAGCTCCTCTCTTTATTTTACCCTTCCTATTGGGATAGTAGTCTTGGGGCTTTTCCTTCCCTTTCTAATAAGAAATTCCAGCTCGACTCGAGAAAGTGTTGGAAACAACTGAAAGAAAGGGGTCCATATAGCTGTTGTGTTCTTCCCCTTCTTAGTCACTAAGGCACAACACGTTAGTCATATACTACAAAAGAGAGAATCTACTTCAGATAACCACGTCTCTGCTAGGCAGCGTGTGGAATGGCCGAGAGCTGATCTTTTTGGATATTTAATCTATGTCAAGAGTAGAGTTACAGAAAAAGTTGTCTGATAGAAAGCTACTTTCACATTCAGTTCAGAGAGAACTTTTTTGTTGAGAATTCCTCATTACCTTTTGTGTGAATTCCCTAGCGGCAAATTTCAAACTTGCATGTCCCTATATATTCCATCTCTCAAGCCCTGAAGAAAACACCTTACCCTTCGAACTCCATATATTTTTTGACTCTATATATGTGGGCACCTGATATATATAAGGGATCTCCAACCCCGGTTATATCCTTCCTTTTTATTGAACCTAAAATCTCTATTTCTGCTAATATTTCACGTGTTTCTATTTATGGTTCTTATGGAGCTACATAAGAACTGACTTGTGATTATTTTGAATTACATGCTATTGGGGTATTTTTCAATAGTTAAATAAAAATTAAACTAAGAATCATTGTAAAGTCTACCAAATAGAATTGATTGTACATGCATTGCCAATGAAATATAATAACATCATGTTTAATAGCTTATCTGTAATAGCACGTAATAATAATTATGAATTGACTGTACAAGTAATGTGCTTATTCATAATAGATATATCCTCACCAATTCAATGGTTTATTTCTATTTATTAAAAGCATCCAGTTCTGAGCTATTGTGTATAAATAAAAAGATAGCCAGTCCTCTTGGGCGGCCGTGAGTGTTATGTAAAAAGGACAAGGGAGGATCCTATCCTTTAGGAGAAGGATGAGGAGTAGGAGCTAGCTTTAAATACAAAAATAAAGACGATTTTTATGGATTCACCGAGGGAAGAAACTTCTCTTTGGAACGGTCCATCCCAATTTTCTTCGTGGATAGAATTCCTTGAGGGTTGAGGAGCTTCCCACTTAGAAACGAGTGTCAATCAAAATGACCCCAATCCATTTGATGAGCCTCTTTTTTTCCTCATCACAACAGTGGTTGATATGGGGGCAGAGATTTACTGACCCTTACTGTAGGACCCCCTATGGTGGCAGGAACTCAATGACCGCCTCACCTTCTATTTAGGGGAGGTAGATGTTCCTTTATCAAAAATTGATTTGATTCTAGGGAAAAAAATTTTGATAAAAAAAGGGTGGAATTAACTCTATTATCTGATGGCTTTTCCTAGAATATGTTTTGAACAATAGGAACCAAATTTGGGGTTTTTTCCTTTATCCTCATAGGCATCTCCAAATAGAGAAGACCTATGCCGCCTATCTCCACAAAATGGAGACCATTATACCACACCGGAGCCCTCCATATACAAAAGTTTTAGTGGCCTAGCGTAATTGCCAAATTTTGCTATTATAATAAGTGGGTCATGGTGTATGCTAAATTCTTTTTCTTAGTAAGAATGAATGGAAAAAGGATGCTTGTGTTATGGTTTTTATAGTTGCATGAATTTTTATTTGAGAAAAGGTCCCATCCTTCAATATCATGATTGGGCCGACCACGCCAGATCATGAGTGAATATAAAAAAAATGTACATAGCTGTTCCAGTTGAAATACTTGGAATAATTCTACCACTTCTACTAGGAGTAGCCTTTTTAATTCTAGCTAAACATAAAGTAATGGCTTTTGTGCAATGTCGAAAGGGTCCTGATGTAGTACGATTGTTTGGATTGTTACAACCTCTAGAAGATGGTTTGAAATTAATTCTAAAAAAAACCTATTTCACTAAGTAGTGCTAATTTTTCCCTTTTTAGAATGGCTCCAGTGGCTACATTTATATTGAGTCTAGTCGCTCGGGCCGTTTTACTTTTTTATTATGGTATGGTATTGTCAGATTTAAACATAGTGCTACTTTATTAATTTGCTATATCTTTGCTAGGTGTTTATAGAATTATTATAGCAGGTTGGTCTAGTAATTAGGGGGCGACCATTGGGTTACCTATGATACTGAAACATCCTTGGTTTTGGCCTTTGAAAATTTCCTGAGTCTTGAACTTTCTGATCATCATGCTACTCACCATACGTGTCGTATGGTGTGGGTACGAGTCAGGTGACCCAACTTATAAGTTGTCCAGTGTGTGGTGGTTGGGTTTTTATTGTGGTTATGACTTGGTGGGTACATGTCGTATGGTTTGGTAACGGTTCATTATTTTGGTCTTTCACTTAATCTGGAACTTGGTAACTTGACTTTGTTCTGAGTACAAGTGTCTCATTAAGAGCCACGGGGATAGGTAAGAGTGGTAGGGTGTAATCGTATGTTGTCCAGTATCAATCCCTTTGGATTTTGCCAAGGGTACGACTGGACCATACTAGTCATATGGTCTGGTCACGAGTTGGGGCCTTGGAGTTGTATGTTGGACAAAATGTGGTGTCCAACTTTCTGATCAAGTTAAGAGTGGAGGGTATCACTCGTATGGTGTGGATACGAGTGGACTGGTCCAACCGTACCCTCCTGTGAAAATTTTTATAGTTTAAGTTAGGGGCATTCTGGATAATTCCCCTCTCACTCCTTTTGACCCCACAACCTAAAACATCTTTTAGGGGTTAATTAACCTCCTATTCTTAATCAACCACTCTAAAACACTCTTAAAATATCTCTCAAGCTTTGGGTTTAAGAAGAGGCTAGGGTTTCTTCAAAGCAATCAATTAAGGCTTTAAAGGGGTGGTTTCTCTCTTTCTTTCTTAGTGTCTAAGGCATGTTACTCCTCTCTCACTGTTATTTCAACTAAACGCATATTTTAATGAATGATTTTCATGGCATTATTATGGTATTATTTTGGGTTCTGAACGATATGTTGGGGGTTTTGGTTGTTCTTAGTTGAATAGTGTTTTCCCATGTTTTACTTATATTTTTATGTTATAATTATGATTTGAACATGTGGTTACATGAGAATGGTGAATTGGTACTTGGTTTTGTCTTTGGAAACTATATGCCCTCAATATGTTTGTTAAAATGTCAATGAGAATGCTTTTATCACATAGTTTTACTATTATTGAAAACTTTGCATTGCATAACAAGGTAATGGAACCTGAATTGGTTTAAATGGATTGGAAAGTGCTTGATGGACATGGTAATGGTTTATTTGGAAACTTTGGAGTCAAATTGATTTAATGGCTTTGGTATGGCATAAATAGATAGAATTGCAAGCTCTAGTTTTGGTATGACGATACCAATGGTTAATGCCTTATAAATAAGAATCCTTGGTAAATGGTTGGTTATGGGTTAATGGTTTTAATATGGGCTTAAAGAGGGATGTGTTAGCAAAGCCATGAAGGTGGTGGTCCCTAGGGATCAAAACTAGAAACTCATGTATGCCGGTGTGAGGTTGGTCATAGTGACTATGTGCATCATGTCACGCTTCTATTTTAGGATATGTGCTAGTCATCTCAGGGTTTTTTTTCTCCGATTCATGCAACAAACAAGCACCAGGGCCCTTTCAATGGGGGGGAGGGGGGAACCCACATTACCCATAGGTGGATTTAGGACGGCAAAACTACACAATTCCAGGTTAAAGGTTTTAAATACATGCTAAATGTGGTTCCCTTTCCCGACATGGTATATATACATGTACGTATGTGGTTTCATATGGTTATTTACTTTGGTTTTGAATAATAGAATTATTTTATCCTTTTTACTGAGTACATGCTAGAATTTACCCGTTAACCCGTCTTCGGGTGTTGTATCCCCACATGATGCAAGAAACGACCATACTCCTCCTCCTGCTCAGTGATATATATTCGGTGACAGCATTCATATCAAACTAAATTGGTGAGCTTCCATACTCCGAAATACTTTATTTCATGCTATGGACTTCTTTTCATACTTTTGTTTCTTTCTTGGACTTTAGTTTTGGCTATGGTCGGGGGCATGTCCTGACCGGATGTTCATGGATTTAATTTAGAGATTTTGTGTGACTACTATGGGCATGAGAGGTGTCGGTATTGGTTTCATCCTTGGCACTGGTATTGGTATTGGGGCTGACACTGGATGGATACTTGGTTAGATATTCGGATAGTTATGGTTATGAACATTATTAAATGCCTTTCCATTATAATTGTTCTATCTTGTTATATGTTCAGAATTAATCCGACGTAGGGTACAGGGCAGTTATGGTTGGGTACTGGGGGCGGTCTCCGGTCCGGGTCGGACTTAAGATGCCCGACATGACTAGGACCTAGTTTGAGTCATGTCAGATTGGTATCAAAGCTTTATTTTCATGGTCAATTAGGATTCCTCAAAGCCGTATCGAGTATAGTCTCTTTTAAGGGTGTGTAGCGTGCCACACTCATAAGGGAGAGACTATGAGGTGTTTAGAAATATTTCTCTTTTTTCTGTTCTATTTTTGAGCTGTAGAGTCTAAGGTTCTAAATTATCCTATAATACTTTTCAGAACATGCCTCCTTGATGATCTGAAGCTCACAGAAACTCCTATGCCCTACCTGAGGACAATGTTGATGGGACCCATCCTACTTATGCGGTCCAGACCCGGTCTAGGGGTCCAGTTCCTGAATGCCCTCCTGGAGTACCACCAGCTCCATCCAGTCCTTCTCTAGCTCTATAGGCTGACGTGATGAATGCTGAGTTTTTTCAGTCTATTTATATGTTGGTGCAGTTGGTAATTTTTCAGGCTGACCGTGGTGCATCTATTACTCCATTTTCTCAGGCCATAAGGGTTGAAAAATTCATGATGTTGAACTTTTCAACCTCTATTGGTGTTAAGATGGAGGAGGATCCACAAGGTTTCTTGGATGAAATGGAGAAGATATTTCGTGTTATGCTTGCCACGAATGGGGAAGGCATGGAGTTTGCCGCCTACCAACTAAAAGATGTGGCGTACTAATGGTACGAGCAATGGGATCAGTCAAGGGGTGTCAGTAATGAGTTATCTCTATGGGAAGATTTCTCTAATGCTTTCTTGGATCAATTTTTTCCTCATGAGTTGAGGGAAACTAAGGAAAAAGAGTTTGTCAATCTAAAGCAAGGCAAAATGTCAGTCAAGAAGTATGCCTTGAATTTTCATCAGTTATCTCGATATGCTTCGAAGATGGTTTCTAACATGAGAGCTAGAATTAGGAAGTTCACTTTCGGGTTGTCCAGAGATTTAATATTGAAGAGTAAGGCTGCCTTGTTGATCAAGGACATTGGAGAGTAAGGTTGCCTTGTTGATCAAGGACATGGATATCTCTAGGTTAATTGTGTACATATAGTAAGTAGAGAAAGAGATGAAGAAGTTGGCTGAGATAGGAGAGAGGTAGGGTAAGAAGTTTAGGTTCTCAGACCTTGGTGGTAGCCAAAAACAGAGTGGCAGGGATGGCGGGAAGTGGCCTAAGAAGAAGTGGGGAAATTTTGGGTCTTACTCGATGGCTAGTGCTCTCTACCCAAAGCTATCGGGTGATAGGCGTTTTTAAGGTGGCGACAAGTTCAGGGCACAAGGTGCCTAATCTCAGGCTAGTGGGGCCTAGTTGTCTCCCTCGTATCCTCCCCACAGGTTCTGTGGTAGATTACATTGGGGTTACTGTGAAGAAGAAAAGGATAAGTGCTTCAGCTGCGGTCAACCAAGGAATATGATTAAGAACTGTCCTACTGGTAAGGTTGCTTCTGGGGCAACCAAAGTTCCTGTTTCCCCTGCTTCAGCTCTGGCACCAATGGGAGCACTATCTGGCTCTGACATTAGTTGAAATCTCCTTTATTCTTTCACTACCCGCCAAGAGTTTGAGGCATCGCCTGATGTCGTGACTGGTATGTTGAAACTCTCAATTTTATATTGGTTTATCAATTGGTATTTGGCGGCCTTCATGGAAATAATCTCTTTATCAGTCCTAAGGATTTATCATCCTTATGGAAAATGGATATAGATGATAAGAATTTAGGTGCATCTGAGAGCATAAACCCTTTTAGTAAAATTCCACAAGGAGGGGTGACCAAAAGGGCGATTGTGGTTACAATTTGGTTAACATGAAAATTATGTGGTCAAGGCACTACAGCAACCTGAAATTGATGTCAGGCCCTTAATGAGGCTGCCATTTAGGAAACCATACCCTGATTGGATCGACCGAGTTCATCTGTTTCCAAAGGGGTATAAGGTGTCTGAGTTTGTTCTCTGGGGCTTAGGTGACAACCTAAACTCAGGTTACGAAGTAATAAATCATCCATTGAATAGAATTTTGATCGGAGAATCGCACTGATCGAACCCGGTTCACAATCTAGGATAGCTAACGCTACCTTGCGTGAAGACATGGGATTGTCGTAGAAGTCTCATGCCAAGCAAATTCTTGCCTCCTCTTCCTCTACCTATCTCGAGTAAGCTACATCCATACATAGTCTAAGCCTCTGATTGACTGTACTAGGTAAGGAATCTTAGTCCCAAGAGTTTTGCAGATATGGGCTTAGAAAGGACGGTCCTATATCAACTTAGTTGATAAAGGCAAGTAGTACCCAAAGACTGACTTTCAAAAGACAACTATCTTAATCAAGACGTTCTTAAAAGTTGGAGAGCCTATACGCCTACACTTCCATTTTAAAAAGGTTGGTGTTAGCATTAGCACTCGCTTAGGTGCTAAAGGTAGAAAGGTAGATATGTAAATCGCTTAATCCTTGAAGTAGTAATATGGCCTATTAATCAAATTCAAATAGAGTACTTGTACTATACTAGATCTTCTTTTCCTATATACATTTCTTTCCAAGTTGACGATGCCAATGAGATAAGCACTATACATTTCTTTGTCACTCTCTAAAACCAATCATAGAAGATGACAAAAGGTGTAGACCTCATATAAGATATGATGACCTAGTTGCAAATATTGAAAATTTAATGCGTCCGTCTTTCCGTTACGGGTCTTTATTGAGTTAAAACTTACTGCCTCACAAAATTCACCAATTAAATAGAGCATATGATATAGTATTAAATTATCACACTATAATTTAGCTCGTATGTATAAATTATCATATAGTAACATGCACTAGGTACTTGTTAGTTAGAAGTTAAAGTTGACTTAACATTGGCATGTGGTATCTGTCTACATATATTCATGCATCTATCGACATGTTTCTGTTATATGTTATTGTTGAAAATCAGTTTAATCCGACACATGTTTAAATCTGAAACGGAGAGTATAATTGATTTTGAGTTTCCTAATTTTTTAGGAAAGGACATATCCTACAAAGTATATGGACTTTAGCACATAAAAATAATTTTTATGGTGGGTGTATATATGTGCTGCACGAAATTGATAAAAGACCTCAGGAATATCGACGTTTTTTATCTGCATGGTCCCAACTTTTTTTCGTTAGGCTAAATACAGTTGCAGCCTCTTAAATTTACGTGTAAATACTATATTCTTAGATAATTGAATTGTAATTTGTTATGATTGAGCGCATATAATAAAAATATTCTTATTAAATGTATTCAATTCAAAATTTTAAAAAAGCTTCTGTGCATGCATGTTCGAGTGTATATTGCATAAATAATTAATCACTTAAAAATATGTCATTTTCTTCAGTTATGATATTAGTCTCAATAAGTTATACAAACATCATGTATGTTTCACTGATGATGATTCGTATAATTGAAGTTCACATATTTTCACTTTTCTCTTACCCTTTTCGAGGCCGCACTCTTTTTATTTTATTTTTAATAACTCAAATTCACAACCTCAAAATTAAAGGCGAAATTTTTTACCATACGAGCCATCCATATTTCCACCTTTTGGTTATTTGTTTTCTCCATAATTTTCACTTTTCTAATTACCATGCAGCACGTGATGAGAATATTACTTCCTCCGTTTTAAAATAGTTGGCTCTTTTTTACTTGGCACTTCCCTTAAGAAAATATTTATTAGGGGTTTATTTTATCAAATTAACCTTATTAATTATGCTTTGAAAATATAAATTTGAGTAAATATACTTTGTTTAGTCATTTAATTTTGAGGGTAGTATTGGAAGAACATAATAAAATACTCTTGATTTCAACAAAAGGGATAACTAAATTAAAATAAATATTTTTAGAAAGAAAATCAACTAAAACGAAACGAAGGGAATATACGGGGAGCAATAATTTTTTGACTTATAGAAGTGAAAGCCAACTGTCTTTCTTCTTCTTAACAACCATGTTCAAATTTGTTATTGATATATCACACCATGTGTCACATTTTAATTTCTCCATAGGCCACGTCTACTATAATACACTACAAAAATAATAAGGGAATCTTTTAGAAATAACAATACTTTACTGTAAAACTCACCTTTTATAGTCATATTTTACTTAATTATAATTTATAATTATTGTATTTAGTTTGCGCCCGCTGTATTCAGATTTATCAATAATTTATATTCATATAAGATATAAATGTAGTACCTATTTAGTCGTTATATTCGATTCAGAACTGTTGTATTCACTTTTACTCAATGGTCTGTATTTATAAAAAGCATATATACACTACATATTTATCCTCGTCAAAAACACTACCATTTTTTTTCTTTTTCATTTTTTAAATATTTTTTCTTTTCATGTTTTCCACGTTTTTTCTTCTTCTTTTTTCAAATTTTTCCTATTTTTTTTTTTTTGGTTTTTTTGTTTTTGTTTTTTCTCTCTCTTCTATCTCTAACATCTATTTCTTATTCTACTTTGATTTTTTTTGTTTTCTTTTTAGTACTTATTTTCTTTATCATTTTTTTTTCTATTTTATATTTTTATATTTTCGAAAAATATGACTACTCGAGCACAAGTCATGGATGATAACGTAAATACCACAATTGGTTATCGTACTTGTAGTCGCACCGTCATTTATATTTTTGTATTCATTGATACAACTGTTTTTGTATTTTAAAGTTCGCGCTTGTATTTGTATTTTATAGTTTGCAGTTGTATTTTTATTTGTTAGTTCGCACCATCATTTATATTTTATATAATTCACACTTATATTTTAAAGAACTATTTTGTATGTATATTTTATAATTGACTGTATATTATATTGGATTATATTTGTATTGTGGTTTTATTGTGTTTGTATATTTAGATTATATTTGTATTAGTATTCTATTTTCGTCGATGTCTTTTTATTTTTAAAGAATTATTTTGTATTTGTATTTATAAATTGATTGCATATTGTATTTAGCCGCGATTATGTACAATTTATCATTTGTATTCGTATACAAACATATAAATGCATTAATTATATTTTCCTGATTCTAAAATGTATAAATATGTAATGTGTCATTTGATACAGGTGTACCTTTTTGTATTTGTATGTCAAAATTATCATTCGTATTTGTAAATAAACAAACATCACTTGATACAAATACAATTACAAATAAATGTAACAAATGATTTTACAAATACAAATACAATATGTTTTTGTATATATTATATTAGTATAAGAATTTGAACTGTATTTATTTGTATCAATAAATACACACAAGTATTCATAAAAAGAAAATCAATTGTTCCTTTTTAATAATTAAAAAATACAAATGATAGTTCGCATTTGTATTTACATTTTATAGTTTACACTTGTATTTGTATGTTATAGTTCGCATTTGTATTTGTATTTTATAGTTTGCACTTGTATTTGTATGTGTATGTTATAGTTCACATTTGTATTTGTATGTTATAGTTTACATTTGTATTTGTATTTTATAGTTCACACTTGTATTGTATGTTATAGTTCACATTTGTATTTATATTTTATAGTTCACACTTATATTTATATGCTATAGTTCGCATTTGTATTTATATTTTATAGTTCGCGCTTATATTTGTATTTGTTAGTTCGCACAAATGAAAAAAAGAAGAAAAAATGAAAAGGAAAAAAATGAGAGAAAAAAGAAGGAGAAAAGATTAAAAAGAAGGAGAGTAATAGAAAATAGAGAAAAAAAAAACAAAAAAGAAAAAAAAGGAGAAAAAATGAAAAGGAAAAAAGAAAAAAGAATCGAAAAAATGAAAAAAAAAGTGAAAAAGGAAAAAAGAAAGAGAAAACTAAAAAAAAGGAAAAGAAAAAAACTGAAAAAAGAAAGTAATAGAAAATAAAGAAAAAGAGAAAAATACACGAGAGACTATGAATTATAATTAAGGATAATTAATAGGCAAGAGGGAATTATAAATTATAATTAATTGAAACTTAGTCTAAATAGAGTAATTAAGAATTTATATTTAATTTGTTCAAGTCAGGTAGTTATCCCTATTTTGAATAAACCTGCAGAACACATTGAGATCACCACCAGCAGAGAACAAAGCACCGAAAAGAGCATCACTTGTTGGTGTTTTTACCACAACTTTATTTTATGTGTTATGTGGTACCATAGGCTATGCAGCCTTTGGTAACAATGCTCCTGGAAATTTCCCTGGATTTGGTTTCTATGAACCTTTTTGGCTAATCGATATTGCTAACGTTCATCTACCTGATCGGACCATACCAGGTATGTAAAAGTTGAAGTCGATTATATGAATCATTTATACTAATACCGATCTATTAAGGTTTACTTACCAATAGGAGTACTAATAATTAGTCTAATGCTAGATATTGCTAGTATGTAATTGTATTAAGTTAAAAGAAATTTATGTATGGTCATTATGCTAAGTTATTATTATATTAAAATTTTAAATATAATAAAGAGTTATCAGTTGTTGTAGGTAAATATTATTTGATGATGTAAAATATATCTATAATCTATAGCTATATCTATAATATATTAAAAGTGTGAATACCTTTAGAAAAGTGATTTGAACTTTTTGTCCTTCATTAAAATACTCCACTCTATATAAAATCGTCTTTTCACCTATTTTCTCAAATTATATATTTTTTTATAATATTTAAAATAAAGAGTCCAAATCCTAAAATATAAGATAAAAAATTATATATGGTTAGAATTAGGATCCTATACACATCTATAAAAGTACATAACTTTCGGAAAAAATTTACACAATTAATGTTCATGCGTAAATACTTCTATAATTATTGTTCATGCGTTCAATTAGAAAAAAAATCCTGAAATAGAAGAATTCTTTAAGAAAAAAAAAAACCTCAATTGTGCTCCTATATCAGTGTTTCTTACGTCAACAAAATTGTAGAAATAGTAAAACTCAATTGTGTACTCCTGTATTAGTGTTCCTTACATGAATAAGATTGTAGGAGCAGTATATAATTATTTTAAAAGAAACTCAATTGTGCTCTTATGTGAGTGTTCCCTACGTGAATAGGATCATAGGAGTAGTATATATAAACACTACCCTTGCAGGTTTAGGGCAAAAAATTAAATATATAGGATACCGCTAAACCAATGGAATCCAGGTATATGTTAATTTCTCCACTTTTTTCATGAAGTTTCATATGTCGAGGGGAGGGATGGTTGTATAGTGTTGGCACTGTTGGGTAAGTGATGATCTTGCAATCTATCCCTGAAGTATTATGCATCACAACATAATAATATTGATTTTTTTTTTCCAATGTTGTGATTTAATATGTTGTTAATCTTTTTATTTTCTTTTTTACAGTTTTAACTTTTTTGGTTCACGAGCAGGTTGGGATAATTAATTTACATTATATGTCGTCTTTACATTTAATTTATCCTCCTCTCCACAGTTATAATTTTGTCGACTAACATTATTCCTTAACTTTTTATTGCCGAACTTTTTAGTTTTTCTGTTATGTGATTTGGTTTTTCTTTTTTCTTTTTTATTTTTTTGTTATGTAATTTGCTTTTGCTTTTTAATTTACTTTTTTGTTATGTGGTTTGATTTTGCTAATTTTAAATTTCTTCTCTTTTTTTGGATGGTTATTATATATTGTTTTATAATACATCGTATTGTGTCATCTATAATCTATAATTTATTAAAAGTGTGAAGACCCTTAGAAAAGTGATTTGAACTTTTTGTCCTTTAGATAAAACTGTCTTTTCACTATTTTGTAATTTATTATTTAATTATTTATATTATATTAACTAGACTCCTAAAATATATGGGACTCCTAAAATATATGGAAGGAGAATCAATTAATATTTTCTTTTGTAGCATAAAAATATACTCCTAAAATGAGATTCTATTAAGGAAATACTTCTATAAATATTGAATGCACGTTAAACTAATAGCGAACCGATTAGTTGATATGCTTACTGCCTATTTGAAATGCTTTCGCAGTTGCTACACCTATTATATTTGTTACTTGAGATGTGATTACCATTATCGTGATGATTTTATCGTTATTTACAGAAACTGTTATGTTTGACAAGTGTTTTGTTAAAGTTAGAAATATATAGGATGATTTGGTGAGAACTAAAATGCGTTGTACTGTTTTGAATATATAGTACTTCGAAAACATATAAAAGGAGAATCAATTAATATTTTTTTTTTGTACTGATTAATTAGAAAAAATACTCCTAAAATAGAATAGAAAAATACTTCTAAAATAGCACTCTATTAAGGAAATACTTCTATAAATATTGAGATGCACGGTATTAAGGAAATACTTCTATAAATATTGAGATGCACGTTAAACTAGAGAAGAAATCGGTTTACCTATTGGAAAAATATGATTGATGTTAATTTAACTTTTTCCATTGTTTTTGTAACATAATAGAATTCAACGTGTGTGTGTATATATCTTTGTTTTCATTCAAATCATTCTTTAGAGTCAAAATTTTCGCTAAGACGAGAATTATTTTCATCAAAACTGAAGCTATGTGATCACTATTGTATTGTTTTATTTTAGTTTACAGGTCGTAGATGAATTTACAAGTGGTAGATGAATGTTGGTTGACTTGGAGGAATTTTTTTAGCTAAAGATTAGGTTTAATTGTATTGTTTTTATATCTCTGTTTTGAGAATTTTTTTGTGTCAATGTTAAGTTTAGTTATATTATTTTGATATCTCTATTATCGTATTATTTTGTTATAGTTTACAGGTGGTAGATGAGTGTCAGATGACTTTGAGAAATTTTTTTGTGTAAAGGTTAGATTTAATTATATTGTTTTGATGTCTTTATTATCGTATTGTTTTGTTGCAGTTTACAAGTGGTAGATGAATGTCGATCATCTTTGATAAATTTTTTTGGTAAAGGTTAGATTTAATTAATTAAATTCTCCAAAAGATGTTGAATTTAATTATTGTATTCATCTTTATTATTTAAACAAATATCTTATTTAGTGTAACGTTTAAATTCAATAAAGTGGAGTACACGTGCGAGGCGCGTACACCTGAACTAGTATATATATATATAGATATAGATATACTATCGATATACAGATAGGGTGGATTTATCCACTATAGGTTATGAGTTAATCAAGACCCAATAAATGATTTAGACTTGTATGTGCACAGAAATTTATCAAATATCTACAAAAAATTAAATTTTGAACACAATAACTTAAATGGTTGGGTGGATTCAGTGGCATCCTGAATACTAATTAAAGTTCAAATCATGTATCCATCTACAGGTACAAAACTCAAATTCTTCCAGTTATTATGACCAGTTACTTGTAATTATCTTTAGGTGAGGTGATGATGACAATCTTCTTTCGCATTGTCAGCATAAAAAGTTAAACAAGATACTTACACTAACGGCCCATGTATTCCTTGTTTTACTTTTCCTAGCTGCTATACGTAAATTATACACTGATTATACATGTATTATATGAATTATACATCTTATGATTATTTTTAAGTTAAAGCAATGTGTATGGTTATTTAGGTTAATTCTTCAAAGTTAAGATCACCAATCAACATATATTCCCCTTTAATTTTCAGGTTGTCTGCCAACCAATATAT
The DNA here is from genome assembly GCA_030864215.1 of Capsicum pubescens. NCBI lineage: Eukaryota > Viridiplantae > Streptophyta > Magnoliopsida > Solanales > Solanaceae > Capsicum > Capsicum pubescens. Next base: position 105,500,651 of record CM061543.1, read on the forward strand.
GGTTTTGTGGAGGGTCGTTGTAATGAAAAATGGCCCAACAGCAAATTCCTAACCACCCAGCATGCCATAAACATCCCATGGCACGGTTTGGTGTTTACAATGCTATAGTAACAGCAGTAATTGCTATGATATTCCCATTCGTCAATGCAATCTTGGGTTTAATTGGGGCAGCTTCTTTTTATCCATTAACTGTTTATTTTCCTATAGAAATGCACATTGCTCAGAGGAAAATTCCAAAATATTCTTTCACTTGGATATGGTTTGCAAATATTGAGTTGGGTTTGTTTGATTGTATCACTCGTTGTTGCTGCTGGATCCATAGAAGGCCTTATACAAGATGTCAAGGAATATAAGCCCTTTAAACCTCAAGAACATGAATGAGTTTTAGAATTATAAGTTCTTGAGGATCATAACTATGTATGTAGTAGTACAGTAGTAATATTTTCATCAATAAGTTTGTTGAAATTCAATGGTTATATGTAACTCACAAATTTTGTAAGACAAGTTATGTTTTACAAATTCTACATGCAATGACAAAGTCAGAATTTTATCTGGGGAGAGTCAGTATAAAATGTAAAACATGAAGAAATCAAGGGGTTCAAACACATACATAGTATACATGTAGATATATTAGGAAAATTGACCTGTTTGCATTTTGTAATTTTTCTGTGAAGGGTGTATTGTTCTAGGTACAAAAATCTGTATGTTTCAACCCAAACTTCAATACTAAGTTCAAGAACAACTTTCAAGAACTACAATGAAGTTACAACAACTTCAAACACAAGTCCAAATGAATAATCAAATGAACTATCAAAATGAAGTGTTTATCAACTTTAAGAAAGAAGATGAAGTAGAAAATTTTCGAATCAAGTCCACCAAATATATGGTGTGTCCTTAAGAAATTTATTCCCTTCAAGTACCCGAGGTTATGGAATCTTTCCTCCCAAGATAAAATGATTCTCCTTATGAAAATAGCGGTACCTCAAATTTTTAGAAACTTCGAACACACTCAACGATTTGATGATCACACGAGAGTTTTTAGTAGAAGAAGAAGATTGTTTTTTCTACTCAAAATTGTCTTTACCTGAGAAAAAATTCAGGTATTTATAGCCATCAAGGTGTGTCTTCATGAAGAGAAGCAATGGTTCATAAAGGTGCACCCATTCATAAAGGTGTAACTCTTAGAAAAAGTCACAACCCATTGAAAAGGTCATAACCATTCAATCCGAAAAGGTGCCTATTCAAATTGCATCCTTTCTCTTGGTGAATTTTCGAAAAAAAACACCTATTCATTTTTCATCCATACCTCTTAAAAATCAACAATTCCCCACATGAATGGGTAATACTTGTTTTAACAAAATATTTACGGACAAGTGTGTGAACAACAAGCAAAGACAAATTGCATTTGGATAAGTATGTTTCCCTTTGAACTTTCTGTAGTGAAGATGCATCAGATACACTCGGTGAATCAATAGATTTGATATCTTTGAACCGTCAAACTTTAATGTACACCTAGACAACACAGGTCACACAACCAACCTTTTATCATTTATGATTCTCATGGTTTTGTTCGTTTCATCCATGAACACGTCTTGGTTTTATGAGAGCGTAGAAATTAGACCTTTACTAACATTCTCCTTGAAGCGGCTTCCACTTCACCCTCACATAGGTGATTCCTAAAAGTTTAATGTTATAAATCAAACTATTTGGTAAAACCTTCAAAACTTTCAAACCATTAAAGATCTTTAAAACATAAGCCTTATCCTTGAACATTGTCTTCATCATGAGAATGAGTTGAGTATATTGACAATGTTGAACTTTCAGTCACTACTTTGTTTGATCTCCTTGAACCTAGCTCTTGGGAACTCAAGTATTCTAGGTAGAGTTACCGCCATGCTGACTTGTCCAAGACTTTAAACCTATTTTCTTTGAGGAACTCTCAACCCCCTCTCTAGATAGGCCTTTTGTAAGTAGATCCGAAATATTATCCTTTGACTTCACAAAGTCAACAGTGATGATTCCACTAGAGAGTAGTTCTCTAACAGTATTATGTCTCCATTTTATATGACGAGATTTACCGTTATGCATCATGCTCCCTGCCCTACCTATTGCCGCTTGGCTATCACAGTGCATACATACTGGTGCCAATGGTTTGGGCCAATAAAGAATATCTTCCAAGAAATTATGGAGCCATTCAAATTCTTCACCAGTTTTATCTAATACCATAAATTCAGATTCCATTATAGAGCGGGCAATACATGTGTGTTTGTATATTTCCAAGAGACTACTCCTCCATCTAACGTAAATATATATCCACTCGTGAACTTTACTTCATTCGATCCGGTGATCTAATTTGCATCACTATATCCTTCAATGACCGCTGGATATTTATTATAATGCATAGCAAAGTCTTGAGTGTATTTAAGATATCCTAAAACTCTTTTCATTGCATCCAATGAGTTTTATTGGGATTACTGTGTACCGACTCAATTTACTAATAGCACATGCTATGACTGACTGTGTACAATTCATGATATATATTAAACATCCTAACACTCTTGCGTAGTTCGACTGTGAGTCAATTTCACCTTCATTCTTTTAAAGTGCAAAGCTCATATCTAATGAAGTATTGACAATACCGAAATCTAAATACTTGAACTTATCAAGTACCTTTTTAATGTAATGAGACTGTGAAAATGCCAACCCTTGTGGAGTTTATGAATTCTTAATTATTCCTAAGATCACGTCCGCAAATCCAAGGTCTTTCATATCAAACTTAATTTCAAGCATTCATTTTGTAGTATTTATGTCAAGAATGTCTCTACTGATGATCAATATGTCATCCACAAATAAATAAGCAATAATTTTGTGATTTGGTGTGTATTTAATGTAAGAACATTTATCACATTCGTTTATCTTAAAGCCGTTTGCCAACATGGTTTGGTCAAACTTTGCATGCCACTATTTGGGTGCTTTTTTTAGTCCATAAAGTTAATTAATAAGTTTTTACACCTTATTTTCTTTACCAGGAACCATAAAACCCTCAGGATGTTCCATGTAAATTTCTTCCACCAACTCTTTATTTAGTAATGCTGTTTTCACATTCATTTGATGGATTTCAAGATCATATACTGCCGCCAGGGAAACTAACATACGAATTTACGTTATCCTCATTATAGGAGAGCATGTATCAAAATAATCAAGGTCTTCCTTCTATTTGAAGCCTTTAACTACAAGTCCTGCCTTATATTTTTCAATAGTATCATTCGTTTTTATTTTTCTTTTGAAGATCCATTTAGAACCTAAAGGTTTATTTCTTGGAGGAAGATCAACCAATTTCCAAGTATAGTTACTCAATATTGAATCAATTTTACTATTGACTGCCACTTTCCAAGAGGATGACTCTGAAGGCGACATCGCTTCTTTAAGCATTTGAGGCTCAGTTTCTAAAAGAAACATTACAAAAGCCGATCCAAAGAATGTTGACGTTCTTTGACATGTACTATGCCTTTGATTATTCTCATCATTATGTACATTCTCGTTTGTTCATCTCGAGGTCGTTTAGACCATCAACTAGACTGCTCATGTCCATTTTTATATAGATAAATATGTTCAAAGAACTCATCATTATCTGATTCAATTACTGTATTTTCACTAATATCTGAATGTTTGAATTGATGAATAAAAAACTACATGTTTTACTGCTTTTAGCATATCCAAGAAACATGTATTCCACAATCTTAGGTCCTATCTTTACTCTTTTAAGTATAGAAACTTGGACCTTCGCTAGACACCCCCACACTTTGAGATATTTTAAGTTGGGTTTTCTTCCTTTACATTTTTCATATGGAATTGAAAGTGTCTTACTATGGGAAACTTTATTGAGTATTCTATTAGCGGTAAGGATAACTTCCCTCCACAAATTTTATGGAAAACCTGAACTTATAAGTAAGGCATTCATTATTTTCTTTAATGTACGATTTTTTCTTCCCATAATACCATTTGATTGAGGTGAATACGAGGTAGTATTTTGATGGATGATTCTATTCTCTACACATATCTCTCAAAAGGAGATTCATATTCTCCATCCATTCTCTACACATATACCCACAAAAAGAGATTCATATTCTCCACCCCTACCACTTCTTTTCATCCTTACTATTTAGCAAATAGATATAATAGTACCTAGTGCAATCATCAATAAAAGTTATAAAATACTTTTTCCCACCACGAGATGTTGTTGACTTCATATCACAAATGTTTGTGTGGATTAAGTCTAAGGGATTGGAATTTCTTTTAACAGACTTATATGGATGCTTAGCATACTTTGATTCCACATAAGTTTGACACTTTAATTTATTGCACTCAAAATTTGACAAAACTTTTAAGTTAATCAGTTTTCACAAAGTTTTGTAATTGACATGTCCTAATCGTTCATGCCACAATTCATTAGACTCAAGAAAGTAAGAAGAAATATAACTATATTGATCTCAACAATCATTATGTTCATCTTAAATAGGCCCTCAAATCATTAAATAAGTTAGGAAAACAGGGAAATAGGATAACAAAAAATACAAAATCTCAAGTTATAGTAGTACCTGTGAATCTCCAAAGCTTGAGCCAATATAGAAAAGATACTCGGCTAGATATGATATGGTAGATGCAATGGTAGTTTCTCCCTCCAGTTGACTGATTTTGAGTGTGGTAACAATGGAAAGAATGATTATGGCCATATAATCATTTCATTTTCAGCAGAAGATACAAAACCATTTTAGTAATAGAAACTCATCAAGATTAAAAAAGACATAGTGGATAAGAAAATTCACTTCTTCTTAGAATGAGTTAACTCCAGTAGGTTTGAGGACACCATTGTGATCCCCAAGAAAATATTTTTTTAGCATCAAGTTTCCCATAATCCATTTTTCTTATCGAAGACTTGAATGAAACCTATAAATATTAGCAAGACAAAATCTCAGTCCGTATTTAAATAACAACTTCTCTGATAATAATAGATTAACAGTTTTAAAGGTTTATTCATGTCAAAGTTGGTGGCATGAATGGTTGTACAAGAACAAAAAGAATACTTGTAAACTAAACATGTGCCTACACATTCAATATGTTTAGCTTTATAAGTTGGAGTTACAAAATAAAAAATGGTTTTTGGTCTAATGATCAGTACACAACACAATGGCTGAGATACTAGTATTAGCCAAAAAACTGTGTGATCATGAAAAATCTAGGTTGAGATACATCTCATATGTTCAATATATGGGTTCTTCTCCAAGGGAAGCTCATATTTTTTGAGGTATCGACCGTGATTTCTTCCGTATAAGTCAAAATAAGAATCATTATCAAGTAATTTACCGAGATGTAGGGAAATCAATTTATGGTCCAAAAAGATTATACCAATCTACCAAAAGAAAGGAAAAGGTTAAGGAGTAAACAGGGTCTTGATATATAAAGAATCCTAGATAATAGTTTTTTTAACAAAAACAAAATATCAGTTTATTATAATATCAGATTAAATTCAATAATATTTGAGGTCATTTCTCAAAATCGGCGCTTCAACTGAGAAATCTCCATATATTCTACATTTCAAAGCATTAAGAGAACTATTTTCACTGACTAAGGATATATGAGCGAAACATGATACCTGAAAACGTATGTGAAGAGTGATAAAAAGAAAATTAAATAAAACATAACCCCTCGGCAGCTGGCAGACAGACCTTAAGATTACTTCAGATGCCTCAGCATCCCACCCAATGATGCAATATTGATATTTCTCCGTTGTGATTAAGAGAAAGTCTTATTTTTCATCATAATAAGGATAAAGAGATAGCATGAAAAATGGATAACACTTTGTTTGGAGGGTTGTTTCCCATGATATTGTATTGTATGGTTACTATCAATAACATGTTTATTTTGATTGTTACTTAATACATATGGTATTGTGTGGTTTGATTCCATGGTTAGATAATCATGAAAATTCTTATTTTATGTATAAAAAGTTTGTTTATGATAGACCTATAATTAATTTCACTCTAATCAATAAAAACTGTGATCTTTAAAGTTACTATGGCTTACTGCACAAGATAGCACCAAATAACAAATATTCATTAGATTGTTGGATATTTAGAGTAGAAGATATCTTCAAAAGTAGTAAATTTGTGCATGGTGAAGACAACAACAACGACATACCCAGTGTAGTCTCATAAATGAGGTCTAGAGAGAGTAAGGTGTACACTTAAATTTGTGCATGGTAAAAAATATATAAGAGGAAGTAAAGTAGTTTCTACATGGTAGAATATATAAGATAAATATCGGTGATGAATAGTCAAATGATTTAATCTTACAAGTTCAAGATTGATAACTTATGTCAGTAATATCACCCCGAGTCCGTCTACTATAAGCTTGGCCAGTTGAAATTAAATTATTTGGTCTGGAAATCCAAATATCTTCTTCAATCTTGTCATGGAATATCTTCAAAATGCAAAATGATAACATATTTATTAGATTCCTCCAATTTTGAATCAAACTGAATGTAGTTTTTACTTCTTTTTAAAGGTAACAAAAGAATTGAGTCCACAAAAGATGTCGCTATTGTAACACTTATTTCCAACTAACTATGACTACAGAAGATGAAAAATAACATACTTATGTAGAATATCCTATTATAATGTTGTTGAATCTTACATGTCATTAGAAGAAAATGCAAATGACATTCCATTTCCCATAGAACTAAGAAAATAAGACCATGAAACCATTTTTCTTTACATTAAATGGTTATCCTCAGCCTCTGGTCATAATCAAATTCAGAGATATTGGGTACAAAAGCTATGTCTGTCTCTAAGACATGTAAAAATAGGTCTAAAACTAGGTATTCTGTGTAACTTTGTGTTCAATTGAGCATGATGATTGGTTTGATTCAAGCTTTAAATATGACCAAACTCAAGATCTGTCAAAAATGTTTGAAACATGTTCCTTTGTGGACTACAAGATCCTGATGCCCTTTCCTTCTCTACCCCAATTCCTTCTACAAATTTGCCTTTATTTAATATTCCATTAGACATCCCAGCTGATTTGGCCAAATTCTGAGCACTTGATGTAGGAGCTGAGCTCAAATTAGGAACAAAAGTACTTGGAGGAGTCTCATACATTCTCATCCTCTGAGATACTTCCAATTATGAAGATGTTTCAGGATCAATATCCCTCACATCTTATGCCTCTGGTTCCTACTCAGAAACAACCTCTTATCCTACCACTCAAGCTCCCATTGAGCTACCAAAAGTCATTTTTTTCTTTCCATGCACATGACCTTGTACTTTACCTCTTTGTCTCTATAACTATGATGTCTGTGCATGATAACTATCATTCGTCAAAAGCATATATATAGAGAAATTCTTACTCCCTTAAATTTAACTCTTTACATTATAATTTTTATTAATATAAGAATACAATCTAATGCCACACCACTGTGTATAGAGATCAAATACTATTTCATCTTTCTACCTAATATTATTACAATCAAACATAGTAAAACAAGTATCAATACTAATAGTTATAATCTGAAAATAACCTTTCAAAGATAAAAGGAACAATAATCAAGTCAACAAAAATCACTATCATAATATTGTTATTTACTGTTGCCTTCAAAACTTGCATAAAAACTATAGAATATGTTAGAAATGAATAAAACTTGCAGCAACCAAAAAGAGAATCGCTATTCCCATAATATATACCTTAATTTTTCCGATGCGGTAAACCTTTAATTTTTTTTTGTTTACTTCATTCGACGACAACAAGTTTGTTTCATGTAAAAAATTCATTGTCAATTATTGATTATGTATAATTCATATATAATCTTTAAATTTATTAACTAAAAGGAATAAAGAAAAACAGAAAGGATGATGATAATGATTACAAGAATATGACTTGAATTAATATGATTGTACTAAAATTATGAGCATGCTGTTGAGATCAAAACTACATGCATTGTGAAAAAACTAACAAATAAATCTTGCACAATGATTATAAATATAAATTTACAAAAGACTCATAATACATATTAATTTGATTTGGTCAATTGACCGAAAAATATTAAAAAAATAAAAACAATTGAGAGAATAATCTCCCCTAAACAAGCCTTCTAAAGATCTACATTATGTATGTTATTGAATGATTCTCAATTTATAAAAGTCTAAAACCTTTTACTCCAAGAAAGAAATACCTAAATATGGATGATGTTTATGTTTTTTCATAAATATAGGAGTTTAGTACTAATAAGTTTTCTACTTATTCTCCGATTAAAACCTTTTTTTCTTTGTGATTTTAACTTTAAAGAGTTATAAAAATTTTACTTGTGACGTGTATCATAAAATTACTTTTGATTAAAATTTTTAGTTTTTCAATATAATTATTAGAATATTAATTGACTAAAAAAATAAAAGTAATTACGTAAATAAATCACAAATAGTTTGTAACATGCATAATATTATTTTAATTAAAAGTATCAAAGATACTCCTAAACCTATAAGGAGTTATTGGAGCACACAAATTTCTTACTTTTACTGTATTTTGTTGTAAGGGCTTGATTTTGTGAATTTTTTATTTTTTTTTCTTTTGAACCTTTTACCCTTTCCTATGGTTGCTACGTGATGTTTTGAGGTGTAGGGATGATTGGCTAAGTTTTTAATGTGACCCAAAACAATTTATGTGAATTTGTGATTTTTAGGAGTTTAAAAGGCTTTATTGTTGACTTTAGTCAACATTTATTGTTCTGTAGGCCAGATGAAAAAATGAATTATGTCAGCAGATCCAGAATGTTGATTTTTAGTTGGTAGCATATTTGGTATGATTTTATGGCTTTTGGATCTCATTTTGACCTTTGAGTCGAGACGAGAAGTGAAATTTGGATCCTAGGGGTTAATTTTGTGAAAATAATTTCTTTTTGAAAATATGATGTCGTCATTGAGTTCGTAATGTCAAATTTAATAGTGTAGCACAGTTCATTTTTATTTTTAAGATTTTGTATGAATCTCAAGGGGTTAGTGAAGACATGAATATTTTCCAAGTCCTCATTGGTGCAGCACTCAGCTGGTGCAACTGCAAAAGCGACACTTGGGTCGCTTTAGTAGAGGCCAATTAAGAAACCTGGCTCCCTAGCTTGGGCCACTAAAGAGGAGCCTTGTCTTCTTAAGCGGAGAGAATATGTCAGTAAGTACTGCTTAAGCGACACTTGGCTGCTTTAATAGTGACCTCTTAAGCGGTCAATTGGCCACTTAAGCGATCATGCCCGGTATAGTATAAATAGGCATTTCTTGATTTTTCCTCCATTTTTAAGGTTTTAAGATTCGGATTGAAAGGTTTTGAGATTCGAATTAAGATGTCATGCCCAATATTTTTTACTTTGTTCAGTCGGCCTATGATACCTATTAAGCATAAATGGACTGCACTCATCCCTACTATGCCCTTTTGATGCAGATCTAGTTATAAATGCAATACGCGATAGTTGAGTTCGAGCGGTGATTTGACATATTCGAGGTTGTGGATGCTCTATGCTTTCAGAGTAGACCTCTAACCTCATCATTTCTGGTTTATGTCTTATTTGTATTCAGAGACAAGCTTGTTATTTCTTTTAGATTATCAGTTGTATTTTAGACTTTAAGTTGTATATAGATTGTTCTTACACTCTGACACCAGATTTTGATTTTATTTGTGGTGTTTATTATGATTCATAATTTCTCTATAATTATAATGTATGTTCTGACTTCACTTTAGAAGTCTCATCTTGGGAGTTGTGTTATGATTTTGTATTTACATATTGGTTTGGGTGATCAACTTCCTTGTCGAGGTTAAGCTGCAAAAAGTGTCATCATGACCCTTAGTTTTTGGTTCATGATAACTACATTTAATTCTTTTATGCACAGATGGTAAGGATAAGATCTCATGAGTCTAGAGATATTGAGTCATTATCCGAAAAGAGAGCCCAATCTAAGGGATAATTTATGGGTCATGAATAGGACCATGGTGGATGGTGGGCACGAGGATTTGCCCCTTCCAAAGGTAGTACTAGGGGATCTCCATTGAGCCTCAAGTTGAGTATTCCAGAGATATGTTACCTACTCAAGTTTCACAGAGTTCGTATACCCCGGTCTTGAGGGGTTATTGATTCGATTTTTGACTTGTTTGAAGGGTGTTCTTCTTAGAATACCTGGTGTTCCTCTAGCTATGGATATTGTATCTCCATTGGAGCTAGAGTCTACTTATGGTGATCGTCCAACTTTAAGTGTTGTGCTTTCATCTATGTCAGTGTCTTGCAATAGTGTTCCTCCAGCTCCGAGTATGGTTACTCTAGTGGTACCAAAATCTACTTATGGTACTCTTAAAACTCCGAGTGTTGTTCCTTCTTTTGTGCCAGTATCTGAGTATGGTATTTTGAGATCAAGATTTCATCCTTTATCTATGTTAACTCTTCAGGTAGGATCTCTGCCAACTAGATTCACTATGCCTCTTATTGCTACAGGTATAGTTATGTGTTCTGAAGACTAGAAGATGTTTGAGAGATTTACTCGCTTTGGTTTACCCAAGTTCAGTGGTGACATAGGTGAGGATGCTTATGAGTTCTTGATTGATTTTTGTGAAAAGTTGTATAACTTTTGATTTTTTGTATCGTATGGGGTTGCTTACACTACCTACCAGTTAAGAGATAAAGATAAGGAATGGTGGACATCACGTGTTAGTTTTAGACCCCTAGGTTTGCCACAGATAACTAGAGATTAGTTTGCTAAGGCCTTTTTTGGACATATTTTTGCCATATAGTTTTAGGAGTCAGATGGGAAATAAGTTTGATCACTTAGAGTAGGGATCCATGACTGTTGCTGAGTATGAGGCATGTTTCCATGCCTTGTCCAAACATTCTATTACCAGTATTTCCACTAAGTCTAAGAAGATTTAGAAGTTTATAAAGGGACTGGATATTTCACTTCAGTTGGATACTGCCCAGAAGTTAGTGTTAGAGGCATCATTTTAGAGTATAGTGGATCATGCGAAGATGATTGAGTCTATCTATCTAGCTTCGCTAGGAAGTGCCAAGAGGGTGCACCGTCAGGTCGAGTTCATTGGTCACCCCGCTCGAGGCAGAGATTTCAGAGGTTCTCATGGGTACCATGGTATCCCAATGCAACAACTTTACAGTTAGGTAGTAGGAATTCTGGTTAAATGACTTAAGATATTCAAGAGTCATACCTGTGTAACCGTTCTAGCTCAACTGTACCTCCTCTTATTAGGTTGGGTTGTATAGGTTACTATGTATGTGATGATTTTAGCTATATGTTCAAGGATTGTCTTTACTTTATTTTGAAACCTACTCTTATATCGACAGTGAGAGATAACTCTCAAAGTGGTATAGGTACTACGAAAGTTATATGAGGCATAGGTAGTGTAACGCCCTAAAATCTGATCTTGAGACGTTGCACGGTGCTCAAGACTATGATTAGCATTAAGCTAACCCTGTCTGCTTTTTACTAGGTATAAATATCATAATCAAAGTAATATAGGTATAAAAGTCATACTGAATGCGGAAACTGTCTGAAATAACTGAGAATAATCTAAAAAAATGTCTGAAAATAAAATACTGTAAGTCTGAATCAAATCTAAAAGTCTGACAAGCCTCTACTACTAATAACTAGAGAGTCACTGGGACAAAACCCCAGCTAACTCGACTGTCTAAAAAAATACTGAATCATATAAAACTACGAAGCTGCATAATCTGAATGAAAAAGTCCCCAAACTATGAGGACTCACTGATAACTCTCAATCTACAGCTCTCGTAGGAGTGTAAAGCGGTCGTTTGTCAAATATAGAACCCAACTGGGTTGGGTATTGATCCCACAGGGAATAGCTTGGTCAACAAGTAAGCAAAGATTACTAGACTTTTAGTGCAAGTCTCGTAAAAAGGGGGGATTGTAACGTGTAACCAAAAATAATAGAGTAAAAACTGAAAATAGCAAAGTAAAAAGAAAGAATGTTTAGTAAGATGTAAACGATGAGAATTTAGAAGTTGGGATTATGTCCACCTTATGAGTTGTACGTCTCTATTGGCTATGAGTTATGCGGAATTCAGACATGCATGTGCTTATAGAGAATTGTATTCGATGGTAAATCCAAGCGTCTTTCGACCTAAACAAGGACTATTTCACTTTAACTCTTTCGAGCTTAAAGCGTATCTAATGGTACAAATTCTCCAAGAGGTTAATCCAGTTACGTCACTAACTTTTTAATAGGGGATGGGACCCTATTACCTTGACATTATCTCTTTTCCAGACATATAACCTTTCTTTCGAACAAGTTAATGCTATACTGGCGTATTCTATGCGTCTGCAGCCACAAGAATTTGCATTAAGATGAAGAGAATAATGATATAAGCAACACACGTGTCACGACTTCACAAACTCATAGCAATAGATAGTATCTCATAAGGCTTCCATAACCCCAACAGAGAAGTTTAGTTACCCATGAGTGTGAAGAAAATCACAATCGACATTATTATTATACCACAATAAAGATCTCGTATAGTAAAGTGTGGTAGGCGTTAGGCGTGAACTCCCTTGCAAAGTAACGTTTCTCTTGTTGTGGAGATTAAGAATTGAATAGATGAATAGAAGAAGAATAAAAAGTAGAATTAATAGAAAAGGTCTTGCGGAATTGGAAGTAGAATGAGAATTATTAAAATCTCTAGCAAAATAGGGTATTTATAATACCCATATCCTATTCCTACTAAGCTAATGAATTACTTAACCCAATCCTACTAGGTTAAGGTATCATTATCCTAATCCTAATAAGTTACTGCTAGTCCCCAAAGTCTTTAGAATTGCTGTTTTTGCCCGGGACAGATTTTCCATGCGCCACTTTTGGTCCTTGGCATCCAAGCTTTGCTTTCCTCCTTTCGTGAAGCTTTCTTTGGCGTCAAGTTATCCATAAAATGCTGAATTCTGCATCATTTATACCTGAAAACTTACTAATCATGTTCGTTAGCTCACTTACAGGAAAAAGGACTAAAAGTGCATGAATTATATATTTTGTCCTCAAAACATCGCTAAAATATGGGTAAAATATAGCACTTTAGGCGTGTAAATTCGCCTATCATCAACACCCCACACTTGAAGCTTTATTCGTCCTCGAACAAAATATCATGTCCCTCTCAACATTTACTTAGGGTTTCACAGCAACAACACAAAATATTCGTCAAGACAAGCACAACAATTATCAACAAAGAGTAGTTTTCCGATCATTAGTAGAAACAATTTAACCTCTAGCATAGACTCGTGATGGTGGTCAACTCATATTCAAAGGTTAAGGCACAAAGAATCATAAACGACTACCCAAAACTCATCAACCATGTGTGTCTCACAATGTATTACCCATAATCACTCACATGTATAGCATATTTTTTTTAAACATGGGTATAAAAATATCCTTTCTCTCACTCTCACAAAGAATTCATATGTTGTAACTGATGACCATAGGCTTGCCCTTAGTGTAATGCTCCACTAAATGTCAGAATGCTAAGCTTAGGATCAAATAGGTCTTTTGATGGTTGTAATGTAGGCTAAGGGACGGGTAGGACTATTTTGTCCAGAAATAGTGACTATGTTCCTAAGCGCTTTAATACATCACATTATATCATTAACACTTTTTCTTTCAAACAACCTCTCTACTTTCTTTTATTCTACCACCCTTCTTCTCCTCTTTTGTTTTTCAATTTTTAAACATAACCAACTTTTTAGTTTTCCTTTCCTTTTTCTTTTCATAACATTCCTCTTATGATAGCAGTTTTTTTTTCATTATGAATTCAAGCATCAATACATTCCAAAGCATCATATTCACCCAATTTCCTCTTATTCTGTCACATGACTTTTACACTTTAAAGCACTTAGGAATTTGGATCAAATTATGGTCTTGAAAAAAATGGATTCGGCTTACATATGAGGCTGTCAAAGAAAATAGGCTAAAGGCTCAAAAGAGTTTTATCTAGGATGATGTCCATGGGTAGGTATAAGGAAGGTAAACAATCATAGGTTGCCAAAGAAATGCCTAAATCATCTCCTAAACTTGCACTCTTTATTTTCGCTTTACATACATACCAGGCAAGTTCTAGCATCAGCCACAAGCACAGAATATACTATTATCTCACACACACAAGGCACATGGTCGACTTTATTGGGAGTAGTATAGACTCTTGACCCAACAGATGAAGGAATTAAACCAAACAATATCACATAGTGAGTCACAATTAGATCTTAAACGTCTCAATAGTCATGATTTTAGCACAAACTCTTGTCATAATCTCATGCTGCCTATTAGAATAATTTCATGCGAAGCTAAGTTAAAAATAAAATAAAATTTAACTACTGAAAAAAACAATTAACTACTAACAAAACAAACAAACATAAATAAATGCAAATGTGGATAGAGAAGTATAGCATGAAAATACCAGCACCCCACACTTAGACGGGACACACTGTCCTCAGTGGAAAATAAATAAGAAGAACCTGGTTAGTCGGACTCATCCTCTATGTCTGGGGTCATACCCCTTTCGTCGGAATCATCATCAGAGTCGTCATCCTCAGAAGTTCCTCATAAGTATCCCACTTAATTCCAAGAGTGAGTCGAGGTATTTGCAGCGAGGAGGGTTCTCCTTGCTCTTTTCGGCCTCTTTTCTTGCCTTTTTGTGAAGTGGTAGCCTTATCTTTGCCTTGTCTTGCTTTGGGTGCCATTGTACCTGAGACTTAAAACAATGTTCATGTTAGCATCATCTCGATGGATACAATCTATAAACAAGCAGTAGTGGCACCACCCCACACTTAGTTTGTTGGTACAGACTAGTGAAGTGAAAGTGGTCGATTACTCAGACTTCATCGACATACGTTTTAGGTGCTCTATTCCAACAATAAAATCAGTGCAGTCATACTTCTTGTAATCTTGGCGATACTTGCATGTGTGAGATATCAAGACTACTACATAGAGATTGAATCAAGGTATAGCATCTAGAAATAATCACAACCTCCTATGTCGGTAGGCAACTATAATTCTTATCCCGATGAACAAGTCATTCCAACATATAAGTATTCAAGTGACAAGATTATGCAATTTTTGTGACCATATCAATTCCGCAAAAGTAAGATAGTGCATCAAATTCAAGTTGGAAATAAGTTACGATCATCCTTACGTATTCATTCACTCACTTGGTTGTATCATAACAATTCAATCACTTTCAAATCATCAATACTACTTCAAGATTTAGCAATTCATAATAGGATTAGTAATGTAGTACTTACGGAATATAAATGAAGAACAAAGAAGCACTTACTTGATTGATGACTTTGAATGATGTTTTTGTGAAGTAAGAGAGCAAAATGAAAATTTTTGAGAGGATTTGGGGACTATAGGCGGCGCTTAAGCTAGGTTTCCAATGTGTTTTTGGTTCAAGACTAAGTCTCATATTTATAGGAGAAGTTTGGGTCGGGTTTTGACCCATTTAAAATCGGATTTGGAGACAAGAAGTGACCATAGGCGGCGCCTTTTGCTTTGCCTATGCTTGGCATAGGCGGCGCCTTTTTGCAAAGCATTGTTTAGCATAGGCGGCGCCTATGCCATGGCATTCTTAGGCATAGGCGGCGCCTTTCACTTAGCATATGAGATTCAGAGACAAAAGGCATTAGCATAGACGGCGCCTATGCTATGGCATACTTGGGCATGGGCGGCGCCTATGCTATGGCACACTAGATTCCGAGATCTTAGGCCATAGTATAGGCCTTGCCTTGTTCGTGGCCTAGTTTTACCTAGGCCTAGCCTTGTTCGATGCCTATATTTTCATGAGCAATGCTCAATCCATAGCCTTTTGCATCTTCATTCCTAACTTACCACCTTTAACATGCAATACGTCCAAATCGAAATTTGAAACCAATCTCCTCATTTTACACCTCTTGCACCTACATTTGCTCAAAAACAATAAAAACGATTAGAACGATGGGTTGCCTCCCATCAAGAGCCTTAGTTTTGGTCGTGGCACGACTCTTATTTTTGGATTTTTATTTATCAAAAGAAAACACGCAATAGAATGAAAGAAAAATAAAAAACGATAAACGATGGGTTGCCTCCCATCTAGTGCTTGATTTATTGTCGCGGCACGACATAGCTATCTCGATTACTTAGACTTCATCGAGATAGATGGTTGATCGTTTTATGAATGGATTCAGACAATAATGAGGCTTACTTGTAGGCATGCAATCTTCTTTGAGATGACCCTTGTGCATGCCTATCCCAGGAGGGATACCAATTATATCATCAATAGTCCAACCCATAGCTCTCATGTATCTCTTCAGAGCAGAGATGAGAGCCTCTACGTGCTGTTTACTTAAATCATCCGCACTCACGGAAGTATATTTATACTTTCCAAGAACACATACCTTAGATAATCGGGGAGCTCTTTTGATTCTAGCATTGGTGGCTTTTCAAGGGAAGTCTTCGCTGTTGGTGACGGTTGATTCTTAAGATCACGGTCCGATTGCTTAGGAGTATGGGGATAGGACTCTATTTCTGTTAGAGCACCCATAAGTTCTTCATAATTTTCATCGTCCTCATGCTCAACATTCAGTGGCGCAGCAGACAATGGCTCAACAGTAAGTTGTTTTTCTACAGATAATGCTTTCTTATCCTCATGATGAACATCAGCTACAGAGAACACATTCATATCCCTGGGCTTCTTTATTGCTTTGCATATATCAAAGCGGACCACTTCGTCATTCAACCGAAATAAAATCTCATTAGCTCTCATGTCAATAAGCACGCTTCCCGTTGCAAGGAAAGGACGTCCCAAGATTATGGGTACTTCAGAATCCACCTTGCAATCCAAAATCACAAAGTCTGCAGGAAAAATTAAGGTAGACACCTTCACCAACACATCATTCAAGATACCCACAGGTCGTTTTACAGACCTATCTGCCATCACGAGCCGCATATTGGTTGGTGTAGGGTCGCCCAACCCCAACTTTCTGTAGACGGATAGTGGCATCAAATTGATGCTAGCTCCCAAATCACACAATGCTTTGGCAAAATTCATAGATCCAACCGTGCAAGGAATAGTGAAAGCACCGGGGTCGGCCTTTTTTTGAACTAGTGATCAGGTGGCAATAGCACCGCAATGATGAACAGTATCTTTCAACTCATAGTTTGCTGCCCGCTTCTTTTTCAAAAGATCCTTCATAAATTTTGCATACCCAGGCATTTGTTCTAGTGCCTCCACCAACGGAACATTAATGGTCAGCTGCTTTAACATAGTCATGAATTTGCCGAATTTTGTATCATCCGCATGCTTCTTCAATCTTTGAGGAAAAGGTGGTGGTGGATATGGAATTGTTTTCTCCACAGCTTTCTTCTCCTCTTGCTTCCGAATTTTGGTAGTTTCAGGCTGCAACCTACTAGGGGTGACATCATGTACGTCTTGGTCAGCTTCCATGGCGTTTTCTTCATTAGCCTTATCATCGTTGTCTGCTACATCGTCGACCACTTGTTTTCCCTTAGATGAAGTTTCCAGCGCCTTACCACTTCGAGTAGTAATAGCCATGCATGATCCCTCATTCCTTGGATTTTGCACAGTGTCGCTAGGTAAAGTGCCAGCCTTTCTTTGATTGAGTGCTGCTGAAAGTTGGCTCAATTGCTGCTCTATTTGCTTGATTGAAGTGGAATGTGAATCAACTAATTGCTTCATAGAGGACAAATCATTTATTACCTCCGTTACTCCCACGCTAGTTGCTTCCACTCCTTTCAATAGTTTTGCCATCATCTCTTCCATATTTCCAGAACTAGATGTGGTGGCGTCACGTCTTCCAGGGGGAACATACAAACCTCTACTGTCATTCTTGTTCTTCCAACTACCTTGGTCCATGTTTCCAGATTTACCATGATATTTCCGACCTTGGTTTCCTTAGGCATTGCCTCGGAAACCCCCCTGATTGTTCAAGTAGTTGGCTTCTTCTTCCGAATCAGATTCGTTTCTTCCTTTTGACGCAACAACTTTGACTTTTTCGGTCTTCCCTGATATTAGATGCTTTGTAAGAAGATCCACTTGTGTCTTCATGTGCGCCATATATTGATCACGTTCTTCTTCTCTTCTCCTTTGGTCTGCAGTCATGCCTATAGATAAAGTGGGGCTTGCTACCTCAGAATCCCTGGTATGCCAAGCTCTACTTTGCTTCATCATCCGGTCTAGCATATTGCTTGCCTGACCAAAGGTGAGATCCATGAATGATCCTCCAGCCGCATTATCCACAACTGGTTTAGTTATTGAATTCAAGGCTCTGTAAAGTATCTCCATTAGGTGAACATTAGTCATGTGATGGTTTGGGCACCTCATTAGCTTCGTCTTGAACCTCTCCCATGTTTTATGAAGGGCTTCAGTTGGAAGCTGATGAAAGTTGCTGATTTCATCTCTCAATTGTGCTCTTTTGGATGACGGAAAGAATCTTTCAAGAAAAGCGTCTCTCAATTGCCTCCAATTTGTAATAGAATCAAGAGTCAGCCCATTCAACCATAGAGTTGCCTCCCCAGACAGAGACAATGGAAATAAGCGTAACCGAATTGCATTCTGACCAACTCCAGGATTGTTAAACGACT
Source organism: Capsicum pubescens (assembly GCA_030864215.1). Lineage (NCBI taxonomy): Eukaryota > Viridiplantae > Streptophyta > Magnoliopsida > Solanales > Solanaceae > Capsicum > Capsicum pubescens. Next base: position 105,519,323 of record CM061543.1, read on the forward strand.
TGCATGTAGAAATAAAGTTGATGAGATGCATATTCGGATCATCGCCTGCTAGTCCACCAAATAATCCCTTGAGTTGCAATAACTGAATCATGGTGTACGTGATGTTGAACTTGGCTCCGGGTGCCAATGGTAGAGGAATAATGGCTCCTGTGGCTCCGTCTCCATCAAGATCATCATCATCATCGTCGAATGCTGGTTGCATGGGTCGACGTTCCTGCCTAAACCTAGCTTGACGATCTCTTCTGTTAGCAGGTGTTACTATCTCAGCATCACGCCTAGGGTTTAGTAACTCGTCATCACCTAGATCCTCATCGTCAGAATTTGTTGCTCGTCCAGGGTTATCAATATTCTGTTGATGCACTTGAGCAGCTGCCAGTGCAGCTAATCTAGCTTGTTCCTGTTGAGCAGTCCTTCTATCAATGTCACGTTGTGCCTCCATCCTGCCAATAGAACCTGAATAAAACAAAAACAACAGCTAAAAGTAAAATCTAAGAACTTTTGACCAAAGGGTCTAGTAACTATCGCAAACTTAGTTGACAACCGTATTCCCCGGCAACAACGCCAATATTTGATAACGCTCAATCTACAGCTCTCGTAGGAGTGTAAAACGGTCGTTTGTCAAATATAGAACCCAACTGGGTTGGGTATCGATCCCACAGGGAATAGCTTGGTCAACAAGTAAGCAAAGATTACTAGACTTTTAGTGCAAGTCTCGTAAAAAGGGGGGATTGTAACGTGTAACCAAAAATAATAGAGTAAAAACTGAAAATAGCAAAGTAAAAAGAAAGAATGTTTAGTAAGATGTAAACGATGAGAATTGAGAAGTTGGGATTATGTCCACCTTATGAGTTGTACGTCTCTATTGGCTATGAGTTATGCGGAATTCAGACATGCATGTGTTTATAGAGAATTGTATTCGATGGTAAATCCAAGCGTCTTTCGACCTAAACAAGGACTATTTCACTTTAACTCTTTCGAGCTTAAAGCGTATCTAACGGTAAAAATTCTCCAAGAGGTTAATCCAGTTACGGCACTAACTTTTTAATAGGGGATGGGACCCTATTACCTTGACATTATCTCTTTTCCAGACATATAACCTTTCTTTCGAACAAGTTAATGCTATACTGGCGTATTCTATGCGTCTGCAGCCACAAGAATTTGCATTAAGATGAAGAGAATAATGATATAAGCAACACACATGTCACGACTTCACAAACTCATAGCAATAGATAGTATCTCATAAGGCTTCCATAACCCCAACAGAGAAGTTTAGTTACCCATGAGTGCGAAGGAAGTCACAATCGACATTATTATTATACCACAATAAAGATCTCGTATAGTAAAGTGTGGTAGGCGTTAGGCGTGAACTCCCTTACAAAGTAACGTTTCTCTTGTTGTGGAGATTAAGAATTGAATAGATGAATAGAAGAAGAATAAAAAGTAGAATTAATAGAAAAGGTCTTGCGGAATTGGAAGTAGAATGAGAATTATTAAAATCTCTAGCAAAATAGGGTATTTATAATACCCATATCCTATTCCTACTAAGCTAATGAATTATTTAACCCAATCCTACTAGGTTAAGGTATCATTATCCTAATCCTAATAAGTTACTGCTAGTCCCCAAAGTCTTTAGAATTGCTGTTTTTGCCCGGGACAGATTTTCCATGCGCCACTTTTGGTCCTTGGCGTCCAAGCTTTGATTTCCTCCTTTCGTGAAGCTTTATTTGGTGTCAAGTTATCCATAAAATGCTGAATTCTGCATCATTTATACCTGAAAACTTACTAATCATGTTCGTTAGCTCACTTACAGGAAAAAGGACTAAAAGTGCATGAATTATATATTTTGTCCTCAAAACATCGCTAAAATATGGGTAAAATATAGCACTTTAGGCGTGTAAATTCGCCTATCATCACTCACCAACTGTCGGATGTAAATGAAGATGCTTGAACTACTCGCGCTGTTGATACTGAGTACCTGAACCTACATTATAAGACAATGTAGCACATAGGCATATATATGGATCAATACTTTGAGGATGTACTGAGTATATGGGGGTTAAATGCATAAGTAAAACATCATCTCATCATCATAAGTTATAAAACAATGCATGCTAAATGTAAATGACTCACATAAGCTGGAATGTCTAAAACACTATAATAATAAGAAGCAAATCATACTTTATGAATCTAGTGAGTCATAATATTTAGTTCTGAAAGTTGTACTTGTATTCTGTCTGTAAATCATACTGTCTAATTGTAGAAAGAGCTCACTTTTGAAATATGAAATCTAAAAGCTAAAGTCTATAACTGATATCTTTCTGTAAAGCATAATCTGAGTAAACTTTTTAAGCCTTTACACTTTGTTTTCTAAAAGCTTTTCTGTAAATCTTTTCTGTTAGGCTTTACTATTAGGGAAAAATTCTTTAAAACTATTCTGAAAGCTTTTTCTACTAGGGAGGTTCTTTTAACCGACATAAACTATGCGAGCTACATGGAGTCCAGCGTCTTGTCCTCCTAAGGAAGAAACCTCACGTTGGGGAGAGGTGTCATACTCTTGCCAGGGAGTATAACCTCAGCTTAAGTGATCACTATCTCAGCCCACTATGGGCTCTTTAATCTCAATTCTATGGTGGCATGTAGTTTTAGGGTATGAGACCTTGGAACCATACCTAACTTAGTGCGAAATACTACTTCCTTTAATTTTCTACGCTCATCTTGTTGGAAATTCACTTTAAAACTAGCATAAGGGTTTATTATGAAACCAATTATGCACTTATCTGAATCAATCTCTAAATGAAGCTATTTTTCTTTCTATAATCTGTAGTAAATCTATAAAGTGAATTCCAAAACTTATCTGATGATCAAAAGATGAAAGCTTTACTGAAAATCTATAAATAATCTGATAATAGGATGCTTAATGCATCATCTTTCTTGAAATAATAATATTCAATCTTGGGGTAATAACCCATGCTTCAATCTCATGTCAAAACATCATAATAATCATGCTTGATATTGAAGACAATGATAGTTCATCTCAAAATCTGTAAATTATTGTAATAAGTATGAAAATATGAAATAGACATGAAATTCATCTTCTAAAACACTTGAAATCTCAAAATCATGCAAAGAGAAATAATCGGCATGAACCCTAATTCAAATCTCATGAATAATCATTCAAAATCATATGAATTTTAAATAAAAGCTTGGTTTTGCGCACAAGAATGGAAGAAGATCCTTGTTCATAAACCCCATATACCTTGATTGATGATTACATGAATAAACTTGAATTATTGATTCCTAATTGAGTTCTTGGAGATAGATTCTTGATTATCTTGTCTTGGAAATCCTCAATCTTAAGATTTCTTGGAGAATCAATGGAGGATTTTGATTTCTTAGAGAACAATCTTTGGAGCTCTAGGGTTTTTCTTTGAGAGAAAATGCATGAATTTGGGCACAAAGTTCTTGAAATATGATTAATTCCTTGTTTTGAACGAATTGGTGCCTTGGGAATTGATCAAAATGCCCTCTTTAAACTTTTGGTTGGAACTAAAAACGTAACATTTTTCCGATTTGGGTGGCCACCGCGACGCGCCACTATCGCGGTGGCTTACTGGAAACTACCAATTGGGTCCTGGAAAATCACCGCGATGTGGAGCTATCACGGTAAGCCTTTGGAATGCCATTTTGGCCACCTTCGCGATGCACCATTATCGCGGAGGCTCACTAAAAATTGCCAAATGTGAAATGGGACTCCTCCGCGATGCGCCATGATCGCAGCGCTTAACTGAAAAGTGACAATTATGAGATGGGACATCACCGCGATGTGGTGGAATTGCGAGTCTCACTGGAATTTGACAATTGTGATTTTACACTTCTCCGCGACGCGCTACAGGTCCAAATCACATTGTTTTACGATTGAAACTTAAAATCGCCATAACTTCTCACTCGGTTATTAGATTTAGGTGAATATTATATCGTTGGAAAGATAATTCAATTTCCTATGCATCAGAGGGTCCGAAACTGGAAAATTGTACACGAAATAAATACTATTCATTTTGAAAGCTATCCCTTAATATTCTAGGAACAAATTTAAGCTAGGAAAAGTATGGGGTATTACAGGTCATGGCACACAGTTGTGGTCTCAGGGCTACTCAGTTTGGTGGAAAACATGGTTAGTGATGTCCTATACCTGACATACCTGAGGAAGAGTCTTCTGAGGCTATTATCAATGGTATCGTCCCCATTTATTTCAGGAATGCTTATGTGCTATTAGATTTAGGATCGGCTTTCTCCTATGTGTTTTCATATTTACTTCTGGTTTTGATTTTAATAGTGAGCCTCTTATTTTGCCTATCCATGTATCTACCCATGTAGGAGACTCTTTAGTGGTGGATCAGATATACCGATACTGTGTTGTGACCTTTGTTGGGCGTAAGACAAAGGTAGATCTTATCATCGTAGATATGGTAGATTTTGATGTCATCTTAGGCATGGACTGGTTAGCTCTTTATCATCCTATTCTAGACTTTTATGTTAAGATCATGACTTTATATCTATTGGGTGTGCCAAAGGATGCACTTCATTTGGGTTCAAAGAGAGTTATATCCTTTCTTGTTGCTCATTGCTTTGTTAAGAAGGGATGTTTGTCCTATTTTGTACATATTCATGATACTAGTACTGATTCACCACCTCCTTTATATTATGTCTGTATTATCCATGAGTCCATGGATGTTATTCCCAAGGATTTGCTTGGTATACCTCCGGATCATGATATTAACTTTGCTATTAATGTTGGGCCAGGCACCAATCCTATATCTATCTATTCCTTCTTATAGGATGTCCCTATTAGAGTTTAAGAAATTAAGGAATCAGTTGCAGGAGTTGTTGGATAAGGGATTTATCCAACCTAGTATATTACCTTAGGGTGCGCCTATCTTATTTGTGAAGAAAAAAGAATGGTTCTATGTGCATATGTATTTATTATCGGTAGCTGAACAAAGTGATGGTTAAGAATAAGAATCCGCTTCCTTATATTAATTATTTATTTGATCAACTTCTCGGTGCTTTGGAGTTTTTGAAGATTAATTTGAGGTGTGGATATCACTAGTTAAGGATTAGAGATTTGGATATTTTAAAAATAGCTTTTCAGGCTCGGTACGGTCATTATTAGTTCTTGGTCATGTCTTTAGATTGACCAATGCCCCAACCGTATTTACGAAATTGATGAACCAAGAATTTTGACCTTAACTCTTTTTTTCATTAAATTTATAGATGATATCTTATTTTACTCCAAGAGTGAGGCTGACCATGAGGAGCATTTATGGATTGTACTTCAGAGGTTGAGAAATGAGAAATTGTCAGCTAAGTTCTCCAGGTGTGAGTTTTGATTGGAGTGTCTCTTTCTTGGGTCATGTGGTGACCAAGGATTGTATCCAACCAAGATTAAAATAATTCCTGATTGGGCTAGGCCTACTTCTCCTATCGAGATTCAGAGTTTTATTGGTTTAGCAGGCTACTACCGATGCTTTATTGACTATTTTCCATCTGTTGCAGCTGAGCAAGTTGACACAAAAGAATATTTCTTTTCAGTGGTCTGATGCTTGTGAGGAGAGCTTTCAAAAGCTCAAGAACTTATTGACCTCAGCTCCTATCTTAACTTTGCCTAACATAGGTGTGGGTATCACTTTCTGCTATGATGCTTATGGTGTTTAAGTGTTGTGTTGATGTAGAACTATAAGGTTATTACGTATGCTTCTCTTCAGTTGAATCATCATGAGAATAATTACCCTACCCATGTTTTGGAGTTGTGCACGATTACATTTGCTTTGAAGTTAGGCATAGACTATTTGTAATACCTCAAAATTTCTTTAAGTCAAATCTAGTCTCTAGAAGAGTTAGTGATGACTTCCTAAATGATTAATATTTAAATTAGATAGAATTTCCCCATTTCGAATTTATATCATGTGATAAATTTAATTAGCTTTCCATCGATAACCATTCATCAAAATACGGTATCGGGGTAGAAAGTTATGGCCAAAATATAGAAAACAGTCAAAACTGCCCAGGTGCGACGATGAAGGTCGACGGACTGTCGATCTACCGATGGACCATCACCCAAACCATCGCAGAGGAGGCAGAGAGAACACATTATGCCAAAGGACGATGGCTCAGGCCGACGGACCTTTGAGCCAGCGATGGTCTATCATCTAAGACGTCGTAGAAGAGGCAGTGAACCCCTATTTTTCCCAGGTGCGATGGTCAGGGCCGACGTACCATCGCACCCACCGTCGCATATTTTATTCTTCTATTTAAAACCATTTTAAAAAAGGTATTTGGGTATTTTTCCACCTATTTTAACCCCTAATTATACCAGACAATAGCTCATAACTTCATTATTCATTCACAATATCCAATTAGGGTTTCTCTCAAAGATCAATCCCCAAGAACAAGAAACCCTAGGTGATTAATTCCAAGTTAAGAAATCAAGTTTTCCTTCACCAATCTTCAAGAAATCATCCACCCAGGTATGTCAAGTGTTCATTCATGGATTCCTTTCATCCATGAAGCCTAAGAATCCAATTTTAAATTAAAAATTATGATGTTTATGTTGTGGATTGATTACAATCATGTTGATGTTGTGTATGATACCCAAGTTGGAATCGTTAAATGTGTTTTCATTAATTTATGCTAGCATGTGGATTAAAATCTACTAAATTGTGTTGATTTATGCAACCATAATGAATTAATTTAATGTCCAAGCCTATGCTCATAGTTATGCATGCAAGGTGTTTGATAAAATGCCTAAGAGAATAGGAAACATGCCTTATGACTCAATTGTGACCAAAATAATGAACCTATGTTTCACCCTTAAGTTCAAATGACTCCTATGTTATTGTTAGGCTTTGTGATGGATTGATGTAATGCTCATGAGATTCGGCTTATGAAATTATGACATGTTTATATGCACTTCTATTCATGTGCGAGCTTATGGCATGCAAATACTTCATGAATATCCCCGATGATTGTACTATGAATTGTTGACTATGGTCATGTGTCAAGAAGTGTCAAGTCTTGTCAGTTTCATGCTATTGAGTCCTGGGGGTACTTGTACCCGATAATTTAGCTGTGTGCCTAGAGCCAGTGTCATATTTTGAAGATACTCTCAGTCAAGCCATGTTAAGTAGAATTCAGTAAGTCTCATGACTCAGGAAAACTCAGTAATCCCAGTAATTTAAGTAATCTCAGTCATTTATCAGATCTCAATAACACTTCGTCAGTTAACGGAACTCAGTAAACTCAGTCCAATCAGTTCAGTATAATTAATTCAGTTTTTAATCAAATGGGAGTTGGATTCAACATCGAGTGATCCCAAGTATGGGAACTCACCTGCAAGTAGAGGGTGTGATTCTTAGAAGCAATCTTTGCACTCCAGAACTACGTAGCCAGCGTGGGTTGATACATCTAACCTGTTAGATGAGAGTTGATGAGGTGGCTTAAACTGTTAGATAAGGGTACCACCGCTCTCCTTAGAGTACCTGTTATATAAGGGATCACTCACAGCTTGTCCTTATCATTGGCACGGTATTGACACCCTTCCAATTGAGGTTATAGATTGGACCCCAACTCAGATATAATATCTTATTTTGGGCATGTCGTTTAAAAGACTACTTCCCACAGTTATAGTTTTAGTCTCAGTCTCTGTAATAGAACTCAGATAGTTCTATAGAATTTAGGACTGTCATATACAGTCAACTCAAAATAGTATGAAACTTAGCTAGTTCCATCATAACCTAGATTGTCAGATACAGTCGCTCATTATCAGTTATTAGTACTCATGTTATTAGTATTCAGACTCAGTAGTCAGTATCATCAAGAATTTAGTTACAATTATTTATTCATACATATATTCTCACATTCATGTTATTTAGTCGATTAGCATAGTTTATGCATATTAACCCTTGCATTCAGCCTACCTTACTTGCATACCTATACATTATATCGCACTGACGCATTTGTGCTATGGAGTTTTATACCATAGGTCCAGAAGCACGAGCTCTAGAGCATCAGTAGCATTCTAGTCTCAGTAGTCAGAGTTACCAGCGAGTCCTCATCCTTCGAGGACATGACCATTACTTTATTATTTCATTATTTAATTTATTTTAGTAGTTGGAATTAGTTGGGGACATATCCCATCAACTCCTTATCAGACAGTTTAGAGGCTTTCAGACTATCATGTTCAGACAGTTATTTCAGTTGTTTTGGTATTGATATACCATATCTCCAGATGTTATGTTTTATCAGATCTTTGAACCTTATGGCCTTTCAGCCTTTATTTTTGTATGTATATAATATATTATGCAATGTATAGGTACAGATATCAGACATGGGTTAGCTTATGGTCCTTCGGGGTCATGAGCACTGTGTGGCATTCTGGGTACTAGATTTGGGGCATTACAAACTTGGTATTAGAGCCTAAGGTTCAATAGTATCCTAGGAAGTCTGAAAGCCGCATCTAGTAGAGTCTTGTACATGGGTGTATTGAGCGCCACATTTATGTGCAGGAGTCTATAACATGTTTTATGAACAGTTTCCCTTCTTTCAGTATTCATGTCATGCCAGTGAGCATAATCTCAAGTCAATCTCTCAGTCTAATCCATTTCTCCCTTTCCTCTATAGAACATGCCTCATAAAAGAAGAAACGGGAATCAACCATCCCCTTAGCCCAAAGATTATTTGGGCAAACATGTTTCTCATGTAGAGTTCATAGCTGCATTCACTACTCTTACTCAGTCAGTTACTGCTCAGAATGAACTACCAGCTATCGTTTCGGCCAACCTAGTGGCCAATTCAGCTGCATTTAGGATTCGGGACTTCACCCGAATGAATCCTCCATTCTTTTTTGGATCTAAGTTAGATGAGGAACCTAAAAAATTCATCAATCATCTTCACAAGGTTACTGACATTATGGGGGTTACTCCTAGTGAGAGTGCTGAGCTAGCTGCATATCAGTTATAGGATATTGCTCATATTTTGTTCAAACAGTGAAAGTCAGAGAGGTCAGTAGATGCAGGATCCATAGAGTGGGAAAGTTTGTCACCACCTTTTTAGGGAGATTCTTTCCTCTAGAGCTGAGAGAAGATAAGGTGTTAGAATTTCTCAACCTCAGGCAGGGCAACATGACTATAAAAAAGTATTCTCTTAAGTTTACTCAATTATCCAGATATGATAAGTGTAGGTCCGCAATGTTGAATTATGACATAAACATAGCCAGGCTTATGACTCATGCTCAGCAGGTAGAGGAGCAAAAGATTAAGATGAGGGAGAAGCAGAATAAGAGAGCAAGGACAGGTAGTTTCATCTTTGCTCAGCCTAAGTTTGAGGGAGGAAACCATTCTAAGTTTCATCCTAAGTCATCCATTCTAGATCTTTCCTTATCCAGTGCTTCAGCTCCTAAGTTCAAGGATGGTAATAGAGATAGGGTTCCAGGCTCTAAGTCTCAGGGCAGTGTTAGTAGTTCCCGTACCCATTCTCTTTGTCAGACATATGGTAAGCACCATAAGGGTACTTACAGAGATGGTAGTGATGTTTGCTTCAGATATGGAAAGCCAGGACATAGAGTTAGAGATTGTCCCCAGCCAGGATATCAAGGTCAGCGTAACCGTTCCCCAGCTCAGTTTGGTCACCCAAATCAGTCGGGTGCCACTTCTAGTGCTACTTATGGGAAACACCCAAATAGATTTTATGCTCTCCAGTCCTAATAGGATCAATAAAATTCTCCTGATTTGTTTATTGGTACTTTATAGATCTTTCACTTGCATGTTTACGCTTTGCTAGATCCATGAGCTTCTTTGTCTTTTGTTACTCCCTATATAGCAGTTGATTTCAGAGTCAGTCCTAAAATTTTAGCAGATCCCTTCTTAGTCTCTACCCTAGTGGGTAAAGCCATCATAGACCGACGGGTATACAGGAACTTTCCGATTATGGTATCTCAGAAAGTTACCTCAGCAGACTTAGTCTAATTAAAGATGACTAATTTTGATGTGATTCTCGTCATGGATTGACTTCATTCCTGCTATGCCATAGTCAACTGTAGAAACAGAGTGGTCCAATTTTAGTTTTTGAATGAATCTGTCCTAGAATGGAGGGGAAGTACTTCAGCTTTCAGAGGTCAGCTTCTTTCATACCTTCGGGCATGGAAAATAATATCTAAGGGGTGTGTCTATCATCTTGTTCATGTTAAGCACTCTATATCTAAAACTCCTAGTCTTGAATCAGTTCCAGTAGTAAATGAATATTCAGATGTCTTTCCTAAAGATCTTCCAGGAATTCCTCCCGAAAGGGAAATAGACTTCGACATCGATCTTCTTCCAGATACTTATCCTATATCTATTCCTCCATATAGAATGGCACAAAAAAAACTCAGAGAATTTAAGGAGCAGTTGAAGGATCTCTTAGATAAGGGATTTATCAAGCCCAGTGTGTCCCCGTGGGGCGCACCAGTCATATTCATATGAAAGAAAGACAGTTCTCTTAGAATGTTTATAGACTACCATCAGCTCAACAAAGTTACGGTCAAGAACAAGTACCCGCTTCCCAAAATAGATGAATTGTCTGACCATCTTTAGGGTGCCAGTTATTTCTCTAAGATAGACCTCAGATCAGGCTATCATCAGCTTAGAGTCACAGAATGTGACATTCCAAAAATAGCTTTCCGTACTCGGTATGGTCACTTTGAATTTTTAGTCATGTCCTTTGGTCTTACCAATGCCCCACCAGCTTTCATGGACTTGATGAACCATGTGTTCAAGCAGTACTTGGACATGTTCGTCATAGTCTTCATAGATGACATTCTTGTCTATTCCTGCAGTGAGCATGATCATGCAGACCATCTCAGAATTGTACTTCAGACCTTCAGAGATCATCAGTTGTTCGCCAAATTCAGTAAATGCGAATTTTATCTAAGGTCAGTGGCATTCCTTGGTCATATTATTTTCGGTGATGGCATTAGGGTTGATCCTCAAAAGACCAAAGCAGTAAGAAATTGGCCAATTTTTGTCTCTCCATCAGATATCCAGAGTTTCTTGGGTTTGGCTGGCTATTAAAGATGGTTTGTAGAGGGATTTTCTTCTATTGAATCCACTATATCCAGATTGACTCAGAAGAAAGTTAAGTTTCAGTGGTAAGATCCTTGCGAGAAGAGTTTTCAAGAGTTAAAGACTCGACTTACCTCATCTCTAGTTTTGGCTCTTCCAGATGGTTCTGATGGGTTCGTAGTGTATTGTGATACATCTTGAGTATGTTTGGGTTGCGTAATCATGCATCATGGTAAGTTCGAAGCCTACGCCTCCAGATAACTTAAACCCCATGAGAAGAATTATCCTATTCATGATCTCGAGTTAGCAGCCGTAGTTTTTTCCTTAAAGATCTGGAGGCATTATTTATACGGAGTTCATTTAGATGTGTTCACAGATCATAATAGCCTTCAATATGTCTTTTCGAAAAAATATCTCAATCTTTATCAAAGGAGGTGGTTAGAGCTCTAGAAAGATTACGACATGAGTGTCCTTTATTATCTGGGCAAGGACAATGTAGTGGCCGACGCTCTTAGTAGACTGTCTATAGGTAGTGTTGCATATGTTGAGGACAGTAAAAATAAGTTAGCTCAGGAAGTCCATCATCTTGCCCGACTAGGTGTACGCCTAGTTGATTCTTCAGAGGGTAATATATGGGTTCAGAATAGTTTAGCATCATCTCTAGTTTCTGAGGTAAAAGAAAAGTAAGATAGAGATCCCAGTCTAGTTAAGTTGAAAGAGTCAGTTCAGGATCAAAATGTAGAGGTTTTCTCCCAAGGGGGAGATAGTGTTCTGCGTTGTTAGGGTCATCTGTGTGTTCCAGGTGTAGATGACTTAAGGAAGCAAATTCTTACAAAAGTGCATGGTGCACATTATTCTATTCATCCAGGGGCCACAAAGATGTACCGCGATTTGTGGGAGGTCTATTGGTGGAGTGGGATGAAGAGAGATATTACAACGTTTGTGGCTAAGTGCTCTATATGGCATCAAGTTAATATTTAGCATGAGAAGCTTAGTGGGTCCATGCAGGAGTTTAGTATTCCTACTTGGAAGTGGGAAGAAGTGAACATAGACTTTGTGATGGTTTTTCCTAGTACTCGTCACCAGCATAATTCAGTTTGGGTCATTGTAGACAGTACGGCCGAATCAACTTATTTCTTTCCAGTCCATACCTCTTATTTAGCTGAGGATTATGCCAGACTCTATATTAGGGAGTTGGTCTGATTGTACGGTGTTCCATTATCTATTATCTCAGACAGAGGTACCCATTTTACCTCTCATTTCTGGAAAGTGTTCCAAAAGAGTCTTGGTACCTAATTTCATCTCGGTACAGCCTTTTATCCCCAGATAGATGGTTAAGCATAAAGGACCATTCAGACTTTAGAAGACATGCTAAGGGCATGTGCAATTGATTTCAAGGGTAGTTGGGATGACCACTTGCCTTTGATTGAGTTTGCATACAACAACAACTATCATTCCAGTATTCGGATAGCTCCATTCAACGCTCTCTATGGTAGGAGATGCAGATCTCTAATTGGTTGGTTCAAAGTCAGTGAGGCTTTAGTTATAGGGCCTGAATTAGTATTCGACGCTTTAGAAAAAGTCTAGTTGATTACAGAAAGACTCTAGGCTACTCAGAGCCGATAGAAGTCTTATGCAGATGTGCGAAAAAAAGATCTCTAGTTCGAAATTGGTGATTATGTATATCTAAATATCTCTCCCATGAAGGGAGTGAAACGGTTTGGAAAGAAGGGAAATCTCAGTCCCCGATATGTCGGTCCCTTCAAAATTCTCAGTCTCTTCAACAAGGTAGCTTATGAGCTCAAATTGCCTTCAAATCTAGCCTCAGTTCATCCAGTCTTCCATGTCTCTTTGCTCAAGAAGTGAATAGGTGACCCAGCAGTTGTAGTCCCTATTCAGAGCATAGATGTTCAGAACAGTCTCTCTTATGAAGAGATTCCAGTCAAAATTCTTGACTACCAGACTCGTAGACTGAGGAACAAAGAAGTCCCTCTAGTCAAAGTTCTTTGGCGGTATCAGTCTGTTGAGGGAGCTACTTAGGAAGCATAAGAAGACATGCAGACCAAGTGTCCTCACCTCTTCTTCGTAAACTCAGATCTAGCGCAAGGTAACAGTTCTCCTTAAGCTTTTTAATTTTATGTTTAGATTTCAGTGACAAGCTTGGTATCAATTTCATGTTCAGAATCCATTATAAACTTGGTATTAAGTACCATTGCATATTCATTCATTCATTCATGTATCAGTTCAGTCAAGTAATCATGCATCAGATATGCATTCTCATTGTGAGAAACTTAGTTCCTCAGAATACTCAGTCATCCATTCATGAATCAGTTACTCATGCATCATATATGCATGTTCAGTATGATATATATTCAGTTTATTAGTCATGTTAGTCATGGAGTCATGTTTCAGTCATTCATGTTCAGGATGTTCTTTAGTCTTATATTTCTCCCCTTTCAGTTAGCCCTATTCAAGGATGAATGTTCTCAAGGGAGAGATCTCCAGAAGAGTTAGTGATGACTTCCTAAATGATTAATATTTAAATTAGAATGAATTTCCCTAATTTTGACTTTTTATCAAATGGAAAATTGAATTAGCCTTCCATCAATACCCATTTCATCAAAATATGGTATCGGGGTAGTAAGTTATGGACGGAATACAGAAAGCAGTCAAAACTGTCCCGGTGTGATGGTGAAGGCCGACGGACCATCGCCCAAACCGTTTCAGCGGAGGTAGTGAGACCACATTCTTCCTAAGGGAAACGGCTCAGGACGACCGACCGTCAAGACAGTAACAGACCGTCGCCCAAGCCGTCGTAGAAGAGGTAATGAACCCCTATTCTTCCCAAGTACGACGGTCAGGGCCGACGGACTATTGACCCAGCGATGGACCGTCGCACCCACCATCGCATATTTCGTTCTACTATTTAAAGCCATTTTTAATAGGGTATTTGGGTCTTTTTTGACCCATTTTAACCCCTAATTATACCAGACAATAGCTCATAACTTCATTATTCATTCACAACTTCCAATTAGGGTTTCTCTCAAAGATCAATCCCCAAGAACAAGGAACCCTAGGTGCTTAATTCCAAGTTAAGAATATAAGTTTTCCTCCACCAATCTTCAAGAAATCATCCACCCAGGTATGTCAAGGGTTCATTCATGGATTCCTTTTATCCATGAAGACTAAGAATCTAATTTTAAATTATAAATTTTGATGTTTATGTTGTGGATTGATTACGATCATGTTGATGTTGTGTATGATACCCAAGATGGAATCGTTAAATGTTTTTTCATTAATATATGCTAGCATGTGGATTAAAATCTACTAAATTGTGTTGATTTATGAAACCATGATGAATTAATTTAATGTCCAAGCCTAATCTTATAGTTATGCATGCAACGTGTTTGATAAAATGCCTAAGAGAATAGGAAACATGCCTTATGATTCAATTGTGACCAAAATGATGAACCTATGTTTCACCCTTAAGTTCAAATGACTCCCATGATATTTTTCTGCTTTGTGATGGATTGATGTAATGCTCATGAGATTAGGCTTATGAAATTATGACATGTTTACATGCACTTCTATTCATGTGTGATCTTATGGCATGAAAATACTTCATGAATATCCCCTATGATTGTACTATGAATTGTTGACTATAGTTATGTGTCAAGAGGTATCAAGTCTTGTCAATTTTCTTCTATTGAGTCCTGGGGGTACTTGTACCTGACAATTTAGCTGTGTGCCTAGAGCCAGTGTCATGTTTTCAAGATACTCTAAGTCAATTTATTTTCAGTAGAATTCAGTAAGTCTCATGACTCAGGAAAACTCAACAATCTCAGTAATTTCAGTAGTCTCAGTCAGTTATCAGATCTCAGTGATACTCCGCCAGTTAACAAAACTCAGTAAACTTAGTCCACTTAGTTCAGTATAATTAATTTAGTGTCTAATTAGATGGGAGTAGGATTCAACACCGAGTGATCCCAAGGATGGGAACTCACCTACGAGTAGAGGGTGTGATTCTTAAAAGCAATCCTTACGCTCTAGAACTACGTAGCCTGCTTGGGTTGAGACATCTAACCTGTTAGATGAGGGATGATGAGGTGGCTTAACTTCTTAGATGAGGGTCCCACCATTCTCTATAGAGTACCTGTTAGAAGAGGGGTCACTCATAGCTTGTTCTTTACCAGTGGTACGGTATTGACACCCTTCCAATTGGGGTTACATATTGGACCCTAACTCAGCTATAATAGCTTATTAAGGGTATGTTGGTTAAAGGACTACTTCCCACAGTTACAGCTTTAGTCTCAGTCTCAGGAATAAAACTCAGATAGTTCTACAAAATTTAGGACTATCAAATACTGTCAACTCAAAATAGTATGAAACTTAGCTAGTTCCATCAAAACCTAGACTTTCAGATATAGTCGCTCAGTATTAGTTATCAGTACTCATGTTTTTAGTATTCAGACTTAGTAGTCAGTATCATCATGAATTTAGTTACAGTCATTTATTCATAAATATATTCTCACGTTCATGTTATATAGTCGATTAACATAGTTCATGCATATAAACCCTTGCATCATTTAATTGTACTAACGTATTTGTGCTATGGTGTTTTATTCCATAGGTCCAGAAGCACGAGCTCTAGAGCATCAGTTGCATTCCAGTCTCAGCAGTCAGAGTTAGCAGTGAGTCCTCATCTTTCGAGGACATGACCATTACTTTATTATTTCATTAATTAATTTATTTTAGTAGTTGGAGTTAGTTGGGGACATGTCCCATCAACTCCTTATTCAGAAAGTTTAGAGGCTTTCAGACTAGTATGTTCAGAAAGTTATTTTAATTATTTTGGTATTGATATACCATATCTCTAGATGTTATGTTTTATCAGATCTTTGAACCTTATGGCCTTTCAGCCTTTATTTTTGTATTTATACAGTATATTATGCAGTGTACAAGTACAAATATTAGTCATGGAGTAGCTTATGGTCCTTCGGGGTTATGAGGACTGTGTGGCATTCCGGGTACTAGATTCGGGGAGTTACACTTTTATTATGGGGTCTGTTGTGGGATCTTATCAGATTATCATAGCAGTTAGTATTTATTTACCTAGAGATATATTAATATAAGGCAGGATTACTAGCTTGAGTTGCTGAAGGATTATGACCTTACTATTCTCTATCATCCAGGCAAGGCTAATGTGGTTTCAGATACCTTGAGCTGGGAGTTGACTAGTATGGGTAGCTTGGTGTATCTTTTAACCTAGGATAGGCCCTTGGACTTAGACGTTCAATTTTTTTCTAACCAAATAGTTAGGCTTGATGTTTTGACACCTAGAGAGTTTTGAAATTTATGGAGGCTAGATCTTTTTTAATGGAGTAGATTTGGGCTCACTGGTTTGATGATATTGGTTTGAGAGTGATTCGGCATAAGGTGTTGAGTGGTTAGGTTAAGGAAGCCTAACTTTATTCCAATGGTGTTTTGAAGATTAGAGGCTGAGTCTGCATGTCGAGAGTGGATGACTGGGTGAGATTGATATTGTATGAGGCTGATTGTTCTAGGTACTCCATTCATCCGAGAGTGACCAAGATGTATCATGATTTGAGATAGCACTACTAGTGGGGTGGGGTGAGGAAGGAGGCAACAGACTTTGTAGCTCATTGCCTATGTTGCCAACAAGTGATGGTCGAGTATTTGAGGCCTTAGGTTTTGCTTCAGAGATTACCCATTCTTGAGTAAAAATGGGAACAAATCACCACGGACTTAGTGACTGGGTTGCCTTGCACTTCCTATTGTTCTAACAGTGTGTGGGCCGTCGTAGGTAAATTGACTAATTTTTCCCATTTCATTCCAGTTCAAGTTTCCTTCAGTGCTGCGAGGTTGGCCGATATCTATATTCATGAGATATTTCGTCACTATGGTGGCCAATGTCTATTATACTAGATAGAGGTTTAGTGTTCACATCTTACTTCTTGAAAGCATTTAAGAAGGAGTTGGGTACTCGGGTTGATCTTAGTGATCTAAGGTGGTTTTATACACTTTTGTATCATTATTCTAGCTATTTCGCCTTGTTTTGAGAGGAATTCGGGTGCTTAACGTATTCATATTGATATAAATAAGAATTTAAGTGTCCAAATGTGCATTTACAATGTCCACATTTTTTTTCAAACAAGTTTGTATTTAATTGAGTAATTTAGAGTTCAACCCGAAAAACTAGTTTTACTAGCTTGATCTAGATGTGTGTCTAGTTGGTTTCGGTGTATTCTAAAGTGTTTAATTTATTTCAAATATTTTAATGGTGTAATTATAAGTGGAATAACTTATTTTTAATGTGCAATGTTTAATTTACTTAAGTCTAGAGTCGAAATAAAAAGTGGAAGATCATTGCGAATTTACCTTATCTTAGCTCTTGTTTTGATTTATCGTTGAGAATATTGTGTTATTTTAATCTTGAATATGTGGTGTGTGATATTGTAGGAGGCTTAGTGAACTAAATACGGTAATATATTGATGATAAAAAGGCTCAAAGTTCATTGGAAATACACTACAAAAGAAATAGGCAAAGAATAGGACGTTCTACTCTTAACCAAATTTTTGAACGCAAATTCCAGTGAAACGACGCAAAATCAATGTTTTGCATCAATGTTCCCAATACGTTGAGCAACACGTCGCATTGCTAAAATTTTTGCACAACAATTAAAGCTGCCGGAACAATAAGGACATTGTCCAAATTTCATTCAAAAAGGGCATGAAAATAAATGTTGGTGGGGCCTTTTTTTTTTCACCTCCTTTTTGGATTAGGAGGAAAATATATATTAAATTATATAATGGGACACATATGGACAGCTTTTGGAGAATATAATTTAAGGGTCAACTTTTGACACGAATGGAACGACTTGTACTCACGGAAGTCACAGATTAGGAGAAAAAGCGGAGGAGTTGCTACACGGTTTATTAGGTTTTAATTTTTTTAGTCTTTAATTTTTTATATTATGTAGTCAATTATTTGGATCGTGATTATGAATATTAGTGGCTAAAAATGATTACTATTGTTTTGGATTAACTTTGCTTAATTTTGCTTATAATTGTTGTTTGTTTGTTTATTCTTGTTTTAATTATTTTTAGAATTCGCAAACCTTAGAATACATATATTGTCAACCTTTTGATCTCGGAAGAGGGAATAGGGAGATAGAACACGGGAATAAATAAAGTATGGATGTTTATTCTTTTATAAAGTAAAGAATTAAATTTAGCGTCTAGGATAGGGATATACTTAAATACCTTACTTGATTCATACGTAGGATGATAGCTTTAATTAACTTAATTGGATTATTACATCTACGCTCAACGATGTAGTTGTATTATCCATATTAGGTAAAAGATTAGAGGTTGGGAAACCATGATCATGCAATTAACCCTATGAATCAACAACCACAATAAGCAAGTTGATTAATGAAATTCAAAAACATAGTATGATTGTTCGACAACGATGTAGTTGTATTATCCATATTAGGTAAAATATTAGAGGTTGGGAAACCATGATCATGCAATTAATCCTACGAATCAACAACCACGATAAGCAAGTTGACTAATGAAATTCAAACACACAGTATGATTGTTCGAGGTGCTTTAACCCTGGGCTTTCTTCCATTGATTGTCCAAAGACTTTTATTTTTATGCATTATTTATTTTATTTTTAATTTAGAAAATTACAAACTCTCTTTTTGTTTATTTTTTCTCAATTAGTTAGACTAGAATTAGATAGGCGACGAACACAAGTCCCTGGGAGATCGATACTTGAGCATCCTTGAAGCCACTATATTACTTGGCAGACCATGTACACTTGTGTATACACTTGGGCACTATCAAGTTTTTGACGCCGTTGCTGGGGACTTGTAATTAGGCTATCTTATTTTTAGTTTTGCTATATTGAGTTGTAAATAGTTTTTATTTTTTTATTTATTTTATTTCTATTTTTCTCACACTCTTCTTGAGATGTCAGTCTTGGGTAGATGGTTTTCAAGGGATGATGATTCTTGTCATTTTTGTGGAGGACCCCACCATGAGGCTTTTTGTCCAGATTTTGATCCAAGAATTTGGAGTGGCCCTGTTTGTTTTCAACCTATGGAGCAACCCACAAGTTGGTTTGTGGTTTGTTATAGTCCGTATCACTCAACAGATATGTGTGTTTTTAATCCTGATTCAGTCATGTTTACGGGCAATGCTCAACAAACAACTAAGGAGGTAGATACAAAGTTTACCTTCCAACCTATTGTAAATGAAGATGTAGATAATTCAAGAAAGTCTGAGTACTTGAACACTGAAATTGTTAAGGAGATACAACTGCCACCATGTCTACAGTGGCTAAGAAAAGAAATATATGAGGAGGATATTAGCCAAATTATGGAGCAAACACAAGAATCGTAACCACTCGATTGTCATCTTTATCTTGAGACTGAAATTGAGAAGGTGAATAAAAGTGAGTGTGTAGTAGATTATGTAAATTTAGAAGTCGGATTTTTTGGGCCGCATTTGAAATACTTTTCTACATTATGTTTAGATGATGTCTTGTCTGTGGAATCATTTAAAATAGTGAAAGAGTGTGAAGATAAGGAACAAGAATCCTATATTCTTGATTTTACATCGGACAAGCAATATAAAAACATACCTCACTTTAAGGATGAGTGGTTAACCATGCACATTCAATTACTCAATTCCTTAATTTTTGTACCACCTCCCTTTGAGCTTGGTAAAAAGATGGATGCGATGTTGGGGGGTGAAATTTATATCTTCAAGGTGGAGGAAAAAGCATGATTAGGTCGTACCGTGACACTAAATCAGGCGTTTCTTGGGAGGCAAGCCAAGCTTAGGTATGTTTTGTTTTAATTTTTTTTAGTTTTTATTTCATGTAGTTTTTGTTTTTTATCGAGTCACAGGTTAATGGGAAGTCTGAGTACATAAAACCTGAGCTAAGAAGCATGGAAAAAATTGAGTGTGGGGTCCCATGGATCCCCTCTTTATGTGAAAATGCTACTAGCTAGGCCTAGAGGCCTCAGGGAGTATTTCTATCTTTTTACTTTTAAATTCACTTTGGGGACAAAGTAGATCTTTAAGTGTGGGTTGGGAAAATTCCCAAAATTTGGCTCAATTTAAAAATTTTAGATTAGGAATAAGTGAGATATTCTTGTTGGTGCTATTTTTGAGTACATAATTCAAGTGTTTTAGTTGGAAAAAGCATGTTGAATACGTGAATTACTACTTTAGAGACTCTTAGGCTCAAGTTTGTGACTCTAGTTTTGTGGCTTAATTTTGAATTCATGCTTTTGTTTGGTTGGGAGTCTATGATGATCCTATTGAGTTGAGCATTTGCCATGTGCGTGTGACATTTTTGTATATTTCTTGTTTCATGTGATGTCTAGAACTTGCCTGGTGTGTGTGTGAAGCGAAATAAAGAATGTGGACTTAGGAGATGATATAGTCATTTTTTATAGCCTTGTTTTATACCATATTTTTATCTACCATTGTGCGTTATCCTAGTTAAACCCCATTGAACCTTTTAGCCTAATTCCTTTCTTTAATAGACTATAATTTGATCCAAAAAGCTCCTAAGTGCTTTAATGAAAATTGAATTAGTAAGGAGTTTGAGAAATTGAAGAAGAAAAAAGTAAAATTTATGCTCCAAGGTAATAGTTATTGGTGTATAATTGATGTGTGGTGGATGGTTGTGATATAAATTATGGTAAAAATATTTCCATGATTGTGAAAAAAGAGAAAAAAAATTATTCTTGTGGTGGTAAACTATGCGTCCACCAAGTGTTTGTGAAAATGCTTAAAAGAGATGGTACAAAAATAAAATAATGGGGTAGACAAAAATGGTGTAATTTGGTTGTTGGAGAGTGATTTTAACTGTATAATGTAGTGCATTAAAGCTCTTAGAGATGTTAGTCACTATTCCTAAATAGTTCCTACCCGTCCCGTAGCCAACCTGGAAAAGTCCTAATTGATCCTAAGTTTTACATTCGACTATTAGTAGAGCATTACACTAAGTGAAAGCCTATGGTTCCTTGTGTGTAACTTGTGAATTCTTTGCGAGAGTGAGCATAATTTTATTCTTTTACCTATTACGTTATAAATTGCATTATTGTGAGTAATTATGGGTAGCTCTCTTGTTGTGAGGGGCACATGTTTGCTGAATATCGGTGATTTGTATGATGTTATTTTTTGAGAAATATGTATGAGTTTGCCAACTAGGCGAGTCAATTCTTGAGGCTAGGATGTTTTGGAGTAGTGTTCATGAGTTTTCAATTGTGTAAGTAACGTGCTTTGAGTAGAAACTTGCATTCCGTGTAGTCATTGTAGTACTAGCCTGAGTGTCTTTATTTTAGTAGGAGTGTAGTGTCACCTCAGATTTTTATGCTTAGAGTGAAGATTATTCGAGAACGAACAAGAGTTTAAGTGTGGGGTGATGATCTAAGGTGGTTTTATACACTTTTGTATACATATATTGTCAACCTTTTGATCTCGGGAGAGGTAATAGAGAGATAAAACACGGGAATAAACAAAGTTTGTGTTTTTATTTTTTTATAAAATAAAGAATTAAACTTAGCATCTAGGACAGGTATGTACTTAGATGCTTTACTTGATTCATACGTAGGATGATAGCTATAATTAACTTAATTGGATTATTACATCCCCGCTCAATGATGTAGTTGTAATATCTATATTAGGTAAAAGATTAGAGGTTGGGAAACCATGATCATACAATTAACCCTCCAAATCAACAACCACGATAAGCAAGTTGACGAATGAAATTCAAAAATATAGTATGATTGTTCAAGGTGCTTTAACCCTGGGCT
The DNA here is from genome assembly GCA_030864215.1 of Capsicum pubescens. Classification (NCBI taxonomy): domain Eukaryota; kingdom Viridiplantae; phylum Streptophyta; class Magnoliopsida; order Solanales; family Solanaceae; genus Capsicum; species Capsicum pubescens. Next base: position 105,541,275 of record CM061543.1, read on the forward strand.
TTCTTCTATTGATTGTCCAAAGACTTTTATTTTTACGCATTATTTATTTTATTTTTAATTTACAAAATTACAAACTCTCTTTTTATTTATTTCTTCTCAATTAGTTAGACTAGAATTAGATAGGCGGCGAACGCAAGTCCCTGAGAGATCGATACTTGGGCTTTCTTGAAGCCACTATATTACTTGGTAGACCACGTATACTTGAGTGTGTAGTTGGGCGCTGTCACTTAACAAAAAAATTTCACCCCCAGATCGATGGGCAATTGGAGTGGACTATTCAGGTTTTAGAGTATATTCTCCATTCTTATGTTATAGACTTTGGAGGATAGTGGGAGAAAAATCTAGCTTTGGTGGAGTTTGCATATAATAATAACTACCATTGCAGTATTGTGATGGCACCTTGTGAGGATTTATAGTGTAGGCATTTTCTCTCTCCAGTTGGTTGGTTTAAGGTTTCTGATATTAAACCTTCAGCTACGGACTTGCTTTATGAGTCTTTAGATAGTGTTTGGGTCATTTTAGATAGACTTTGAGCAAATCAGAGTAGAAAGAAGTGTTATGCGAATCATATACTTTGTGCCTTGAGATTTAGTGTAGGTGATCAAGTCTTTCTTTAAGTTTCACCCATGAAAGACGTGATGAGTTTTGGGAAGAGGGTAAAGCTTAGCCCTAGGTATATTGGGCCATTTGAGATTCTTTGAAATATTGGGGATGTAGCATATGACTTAGAATTGCCCCCAAAATTATAAGTTGCTTATCTAGTTTTTCATGTACCCATGCTATGGTGCTATATTCCGGATGAGTGTCATGTTATTTGATGGGATACGGTTAGATGAGTGGTTGTCCTTTATTGAGGAGCTTGTCTCTATTTTAGCCAGGTGCTGAATGACTAGATTTCGGAGATATATTGGTGGTTAAGGTCCAGTGGAGACATGGACCTGTAGATGAGGATACTTGAGAGGTCGATTTCGATATGCGTAGTAGTTATCCCTAGCTTTCTGCTGATTCAAGTATTTCTTTTTCCTTTAGTTCTAGGATGAACTAGATTCCTATTAGTGGATATTGTAAGGGCTTGATTCTTTGAATTATTTTATTTTTATGTGTTTTGACCTTTTTACCCCTCCCCGTGGTTTCTACGTGGAGTTTCTGAGGTGTGGGGATGATTTGAACGATTCCCAATGCAATCCAAAATGATTTGTGTGAGTTTGTGATTTTTAGGGGTTAAAAAGGCCTTATAGTTGATTTTGGTCAATATTTATTATTCTTTGTCGGATGGTAAAACGGACTGCGCCAGCAGATCTAGAATGCTGATTTGGGGTTGGTAGTGTATGGATCTCATTTCAACCCTCGGTTAGAGAAATATTGAAATTTGGATCCCAAGAGTCAATTATGTGAAAACAACCTCTTTACAATAATTAATGTCTCCATTGAGTCCAAAATGCCTATTTTTATAGTGTAGCATAGTTCTTTTACATTCTTGAGATTCCGAATGAATCCTGAGGGGTCAGTGGTGACTTGAAAATTTTACAAGTTCCAACTGGAGCATCCGCTAAAGTGACACTTGGGTCGCTTTAGTAAAGGCCGCTTAAGAGGCCAACCGTTCTCTTAAGCGACCCGACTCACAAGCTGGGGCCGCTAAAGCAGAGACTTGTCCACTTAAGCAGAGGGTGCATGTCATCATGTACCTCTTAGGATACACTTGGACTCTTTAGCAGTAACCGCTTAAGCAGTCAAGTGACCACTTAAGGGGTCATGCCTGATATAGTATAAATAGGCCTTTCTCGAATTTTCTTCCATTTTTGAGGTTTTGTGCTTTGGGTCAAGACGACTTTGGGCGAATTCTTGTATTTTTTATCAAGGGAAAGCTCCAAATCTTTATTTCAATTAATTTACTTCGATTCTTGTCTTCTAAAATTTGTTAATTCCTGATTTTAAAAGTGAAATTTGGGGATTTTGGTTGGGAAGGCTGAAAATGATTTTTCTTCAAATTAAACCCCGTTTTCAATCCATTGTACTTGGATTTTCTTTATGGCTTCATTTGATATTGGGTAATTTGTTTATGAACAAAAATTCTGATAGTACCCTTTCTTTACAAAAAACTATTTTGGGGTCCACTGTGACCCCGACTGAAAAATAGACAATATGGGTATCATTGGCTTTATTTTAATGTGTATATTCGATATTGTATGTTTTAGTTGATTTTGAGGCCATTTGAGAGGGGGAAAGCTCCTAATGAAAGGTTTTAGGCTTGAATTTCATACTCCGAGGTAGGTTGGCTTAACTTTCTTCAGACTGGGTTGGGTAGCTAATATTTTTATACAAGCATGCTATGGATATAGGCAATGATCATGGAAATAATGTTATTACTGTTGTGTGCCCGTGTGGGGGCTTATGTTGTGTTATTGGTGATTTGAGACTATAATTGCTATGTGTTGCCTATGTGGGGGTCTTATCTGATATTATTTCCCTTGTGTATACATTTGGTTGTTTTCTTCATGGTAGAAATGCCTAAGTTAGGGTTAATGTCATTAGTGATGTCTTACTTGCATATGATAGTACAATGGAATTTCACAATGTATTCTGAATTCTTACTTTAGCAATAGTTAAATAAGATGGTATTACATGCAATAGCATGTAATTTAAATGTAACCTTTCAATAGTATTTCTATTCATCTTAAATAGAAGCAATCTATTTCTCCTCCCTTGTCTCTATTCTACCACTGGGTTTGCTATGTTCTTAGGTTCGAATTCTATATCTTGGTGTGCAAAGAAGCAACCAACAACATGTAAATCTTCAATAAAGGTTGAGTATAGTGTTGTTGCTTATACTGTTGCCGAGAACACTTGGATTGGTCAAATACTATGTGAGCTTAATCTTTATCTCGATGAATTGGTTTGTGTATTTTGTGACAATGTCAGTTCTACATTTATGTCAAGCAATGCAGTGTTTCATGATCGCTTAAAGCACATTGATGTTGATTTTCATTATGTTCGTGATAAAGTTATTCATGGTGATCTTGTTGTTCAATATGTTCCCACTTGTTCACAATATGCTGATATTTCTAAGAAAGGATTACTTTCATCTCAGTTTTGTCTTCTACATAACAATCTAAATGTCATTTCTTTTAGTCCAGATTAAGGGGGCATATTCGGACTCTTGTTGTATTTATTCCATGGATAAAAAACACTTATCTATTAGGAGATATATTTATCTATATGTCACGTCCCAAAATCCAAGGGTCATGATGACACTTGTCGCGGTTAACCTTGACAAGTAAGCCTATCACCCAAACCAATACACAGGGGGTAAAGACAAAAATGACCCTAAGGCAAGGCTTCTAGAACGAAGTCGAACCATACAATTATAAAAAATGCGAAAAGAAATACACTCAATAATACCAAATCCCAAAACCTGGTGTCATAGTGTAAGAACATAACTAGTCCCACTCAGAGTCAAATAAAAAAGACACCCAAAATAGGATGTAACTCTGTCTTTAAGATACAATAAAGACATAGTCTAATAAGTAAAGATAGAAGTGGACTCCGGACGCCTGAAATCAGCAACTACCTTGAAAAGCTTCAAATGACACTCGAACTCAAACACTGTGAGGCACACCCGGACCTGAATCTGCACCGAAATGGTACAGTGGGAGTGAGTACCATTCACTTGTACTCAGTAGTTATTATAGGCATACCGAACAAAGTAGAGAATAGAACATACAAAATACACACTAAGAACACATCACCTGCAATCAGAAAATATGGCACAACGGTAGCCCACATCACTTGCACTTACAGTTATATAATACTCACATATGTTGTAGCAAACACCAAAAAACAAATACGAGTATACATTATACCACATACAAGTAGAGAAAGAAGAACAAACATATACGAGAACATCAAGTACGAGTAAATAAAGATAGAACAAATGGATAGGTAACAAGTCAACATTGAAATACAATCACTACACAAGCATGATAAGGTAAATACAATGAAAATGATGATGATGATGATGTAATGCACGAGGTTGTCGAAAAACCTCCATATATAGCTACACAGCTAAAGCTTCCCGACGTAGGAGCCAAGGGGGGTTCATCAATCCGTATACAATCCATATTCAATCAATAGTCATATCTCCTCCCCGACACATCCCTTGGGGATATTTTTTATGATGTCAAATTTTCTATCAGGAAAAGCAAATTTTTCTAGTGTTTCCACAGTGGTACCAATGTTTCATAAATGAGTATGATATGAGGATTAAATGGTCACAACCAACCAACATGAGTGTTTCCATATCCAATCAATGTACAAACCAAGTGATCCAAATATTCACTTAATTTTTCCAACCATTCATGAAATCCAACATGATTCATATGCCAATAGAGTGTGATGCACCACAATACACAATTGATACCATGATAGGCTTTTTCATCAAACAAGATACAATTATTTTTATGTATATAAGGCTATCATTATTATATAGCACACAATGTTCCAAAATAACCAAATAACATCACATATAAGCCCCCACATGGGCACAATACGATAATATATCCATTTTCATAATTAGTTCTCATAACTTTAACATGCTTTTGTATCAATTAACTACCCAACCTAATTTGAAAGAAGAAAAGCCATAACCTAACTTGAGTGTCGAAAATCGGTCCACAAGCCTTTGATCAAAAGTCTTAATCCCCATGAACGGATCCAAAATAAACTAAAATAAGAAAATATAGAATCTATGCGTCAAAATAAAGCCAACGATACCCATATTCTCTATTTTCAAGTCGGCGTCAAAACGGACCCCTCAAAATGAATTTTTGAAAAAGAAGGACAAAATCATAATTTTATTTCAAAAGTATGTTTTCCATATTTTTAGGAGTTTACAGTTGGAAATCAAGTAGAATGAGTTAAAAATGAGGTTCAAATTGAATAAAATTAATTTCAAGCTTTATCAGGTTAAATCCCCAAAATTCATTTTAAAAATCAAGAATTGAAGTTGTTTTGAAGATGAAATTGATAGAAAATTAATAATAATAAGAAAAAACTTATCCAAGTGAAAATGGGTTGAAATTGGGATTTAAATCAAAGAAATACAATATTAGACCTTCCGGGCCAAAAGGCCTAATTTCTAATTTAATCCATGTTAAAATAAGAAATAGATGATAAATTGGAGTAAAGTAATTAAAATAGGTGTTTAGAAGCTTACCTAATCTTCGAAATAGAAGAAATTGCTCAAAAATATGAAATTCAAAGCTCCAAGTCTCAAAGGGAATAGAATGGCAAAACGTTAGTATATATAGGGTCCAAGTTTCTACGGACCCCTTGAAATTCATTCGTAATCCCGTGAATGCAAATAAAATATGCTACCCTATCAAATTTGATGCTCCAGACTCAATGACGATATCAAATTGTCAAAAAAAATTATTTTCACAAAATTGACCCCCAAAACACAAATTCACAACTTTCTGAAGTGAGAGTCGAAATGAAATTTAAAAATTGTAAAAACACACTATGTAACCACCCTAAAATCAATGTTCCAAATCTATTGGCGCAACCCATTTTTCCATCTGACACATAGATCAAAAGATGTTGACTGAAGTCAAGTATAAGACTTCTCAAGCTTCCAAAAACCACAATATCACATAAATTACACCAAAATGCATTGGGAACCAATCCAATTATCTCCACACTCCAGAAATACCACAACACAATCACAGAGAGGGATAAAATAGTCAACTCACATAGAAACACATATTTCACATAATTCATCAAAAATTCAACTTGTTACACTATACGTGTATATTTCTCAGTATAAATAGATGTTATTCTAGTTCTCAATTCATCGAGTCATTCACCAAAGCACTCTCAAATCCATTTTTTGTATTACATGTAAATCATCTTTTTAAGCATTAAATCTTTTTTTCCTTATTTTTTTAATTAAAATCCCTTTTTATCTTTCTTTATTTCTGAATCTTTTTTTCTGTTTACTGATTTTTGATTTCTTCGTTTCATTTTAATAAAAAATATCATTTGCCAAGTAAGGTCTCTTCCATCGACGAGATAAGGAGTTTCGAAAGAGCATGAACATAAATGGAGATGGCAATCGAAAGTCTCGAATTTAGGGGTTGTTTGGTTTGAATACAAGTTATGCTAGAATTATTTATGCTGGGATTAGTTATGCTAGGAGTAGTGGTCCTGGGATTAGTTATCCTGGAATTATTTTTTAGTGGTTGTTTATTTTGTGGTACTAAAAATACTATGAAGTGCATTCTTTCTAAGAATTTATTATTTGTTTACAGAAATACCCTTCAACTTATATAGGTGAAAAGTGATAATAAAATAATTTGGAGGATAATTTCGTCATTTTATTGTTTATCCCAAGATAAATTATCCTGAAATTATTGTACCACCAAAAGGATAGGATAACTTATCTTTATACTATTTGTTAATCCCAGGATAATTTATCCAGAACTGGGCAACCAAACAAGATACTAACAATTTTATCTTTGGACTTTTTTTTTATCCTAGAATTATTTATTTTATACCTTACACCAAATGACCCCTTAGGGTATAGTTTGTGGATGCTTGTCCCTTATCTCTATTAAATATAAAGGTAAAGAATTATTAACCAACTTTGATTACGAAGATCACACTAATCGTTAGGTTTAAATAATATTGCAGCAATAATGCTGACACTAGAGATGAAAAAATTTCCGTTGGAGCTTAACTTGGTAAATAGTAAAAATTTAAGAATTGCGAAAAGGGAAAACTTCACCCCTTAACATACCTAAGCCCTTAATTAGACAATAGAGCAATACTTTAACATAATTATTTTAGATAGAAAAAATAGCAATACTCTGAAAGATCCTGATTTCATACAATATTTGGAAAGATCTTGATTTCATGCTTTTTTTTCTTTTTTTTTTCTACCCATTTTAGATTTCATCTCTATTACCTATTTTATCTCCTACAATTTAGTTTTCAACTTAAAACACATATTCAAATGATTTCTACCCCAAAATTATGAGTTTAATTCCTTTTCACTCCCTAATACTTCCAAAACTATTTGATTTCTGTTTTGTTGTTACTAAAGGAAAAAGAAAAGTCAATGTTCTCAAATTTTCCTGTTGAATCATAGTTTTCTCATCAAAAAAGGTTTTGTTTTCAAATTTTCATTTTGAGATCTATGGCAATTTTTGATTTCTTTCTCAGATCTATATTTAAAATACATTTAGAGTGTCATTTATACTTTCTTATTTATTTTATTATTTTTTCTTTCACTCTTCAAGTTACGACCCTAAAAATAGGTCATGATAGCACTTATCGTGGCTTAGCCTTGATAAGTAAGCCAATTATCCAAACTGATAAAGGAAACACAAATATACAATAATATACACCAGGGCGAGAATTATAGAACGAAGTCAGGCCCTAATACATAAGTAAAAGTAGAATCTTGAAAGTAATCTCATATATCCCTAAAATCTAATGTCATAGCATAAAATCATCTAATACAATATCCAAAAATTTAAAATACACATCTATCTTTGAATACAAAAAATGAAGCCAAATAGATATAGATGAGGTCTGAATCATCCTCGAACTCTAGAGTAAGTCAATACCTCAGAATCATGAAACTCTGGACAAGGTCAACCCCCACAGAAAGTGATCGTACTAGGATATACTCCAAAGGACACAGTAGGGGTGAGTACGACCCATTTGTACTCAGTAGGCATCATAGATGACTGAGCAAAGTAAAAATAAGATAAATTAAATATACTATGAGCACCTCACATGCAAATAGAAAAGTCCTAAATGGTAGGTCACACCATCTCCAGTAATATTTCTAATATATAAGTACACAGAAACATAGACAACACAGATATTGATGAAAATACATTGAAACTAAGCACAATTCAAGAAAACTAAGAAAAACTCAAGAAAGATGCGTTTGCAAGTGCAATACAATGCAATGTGGATGGGATGAATGATGAAAGTCATCACATGACTTTTTGCAGAAACCCACACATCTTAAAACTATAAGGTAGGACCCATGGGGTGTTCCCAAACCATTTATTATATATTCATATCTCAATTTTAACTCACCTCTCCGACTTCCATTCAAGAATAGGATTTTCATATGGAAATACAAGAACACTACTTTTCTTTCTGAGAATAATCCCAATAGCTCACAGATTGGAGTTTCGTCCTTTAAGACAGGGAAGCTGCAAACTTTAATTAATGATTTTTGACTTTTAGATTCTATACTATATTACATAAAATAGAAGCAATGGTATAGATATTGACCTAACCAAGATAGTATGAATCATCTCAGCTCCGATCATGGAGGGTGAATACGGAAGATTAGTTTCAAGACACTACGTCGAGAGCTGCCTATGAAAGAGTTTTGTCTATGCTTGGCCATCATAACTTTATATACGATATTGATAGATGAATAGATAAATCCAACCACAATAATTATTGATTTTCTAGGAGGATTTCAACCACTCGATCTCAGAGAGATGAGCCTAATAGTGCCCCAAGCTAAAATATATAGAGAGAAGAAAAATGCAACTATCTCATTGGGATCACAGTTTTGACCATTCTTTTAAAGGCTAAAAGGTGAAAAAGTGTTTAGCCTCACTCTCATTGGAATAGTCTTATCAAAGAGCTCTCTTTAACAAATCAAGAAAGAAAAATGTAATGAAAGAAAAAAAAAGTAGCTTCGTAGCTCTCCCAAATGAAGATACCAATACTATAGATTTGTCAATCCCTGGGCTTGGCCAAAAACATACCCGGCATACTAAGACTAAGATGAATCATCTCAGTGCCTCAACAAGCCTAGTCACTAAATCCCTAATCTAAATAGGACACTTATAACTACGATCATGCCACATCAGCTCTTTCAATCACTACTACTTGTTTTGCACCTACAGTGATAGAGAGTTTGATAAGACTACCGGATAAGAAAGATCAATATTTAATAAGATTTAATCGATTCTCAAACTAAATCTTTTTAAAAGAAAGGATCTATATATAGAAAGATAAATGCTCGGTCAGTCTAAATAGAAGTAGACCAACATAGGAAGAAATATGAAAGTAGGGGTTGCTAAGCGCCTAGACCCAGAATTAATAAAAATAGAGTTCTTGCTATTGTTCAAGAAAAAATAATATAAATAGCAAGCCAGTACTATTTATATAGATTGGAAAGAAGAGACTCTCCAAATAGAGGCTCGAGCAGAATGCAATTGTGCTAAATGAATGAGTTGTCCTAAATGCCCCTTATTAGCTGTTGTAGAGTGGTGAGGGATCAGGAAGTGAAGCAAACTAAACCAAAGGACAAGTCTATTCCTGCTTTATTTTTATTTCTTGATTCAATCTTAATCTTTCTTGAATAAAGAAAGAGAGTGAAAGAGAAGATATCAGTGTAATAGGTACAAAGATATGAGTAACTGTCTTTATTCGATTCTACAAAAAAAAGTAGAGAAAATAAACAAATAGGAAGATAAATATGAAAGCTTATAATTAAGCAAATATACTAAAGTTATCATCACCTCAAGTAGTAAAACAAAGTTGTTATGGCTATGTTACTAACATAGACAACAATGAATGATATTCATTGACAGAAGTGATCACTTTCTAAAGGAATCAAGCAATTCAGAGAAAATGTTGAGGGCTAGAAAGAATAAGATATGTAGAGAGTGAACAAAGGTTCATAGGCGGATCAAAGTCAAAAGGAAAATTTATTGGTTAGACATAGATGAAGCTAAAGTATAGTTAGACGATGCCATATGAACTCTTGCAACAAATCCCAGCTACAGGAAGCTAACTTCCTAAAATGAATAGGTCTCTTTTTGATTCTTACTCCCCAAAGGAACTCTTAGCCCCATATATACATGAGCTATATTAGGTTTTGTAGGGTTATCAATACAAGAATCTCAATTTGAAAATACCTGAGGTATGATTGCTCAACGATCCATGTTATCTTAACTCCCTTCTCCCGGGATGAAGCATTAGAAGGAAAAGTGTAGGCCAAAAACTTTTTAGCTTTAGATATTATATGAACCTCTAATAAGGAGCCATATGCATAGAGCTATTGGGTCATAACTTTTCTCACTATGGCCTTAGGGTTCTTCTTTCAACAATCTAAAATCCTTACTTCATATACAAATACTTATATGATAATATTCCTAACAAAGATTCTATTTGACTTGATCGTAGGTCATCCATCACCTTCCTCAATACAATGGAAAACTAGGAGCACGGAAGCAATGAAAGCATACCTACTTTTTTTGGCTAGCACAATGGATCAATATAAGGTCGAGAAGCCTAAGCTAGCTATCAGCTGCCCTAGCAAACAAAGTCTAGTCTTTTTATCGAGATGAGCATGAGTGGTCAAGCCTAAATAAGATCATGTGCCCTAGCCTAAGCTTGGGGTACTGTTTTGTGTTTGGATCCTTCTAGTGAGAGTTTGTGACCATCGCAATAAATGCAAGCTAGCAACAATGAAAGAATGAGCGAGAACATATCAAACTGCTTTAAGCATAAAGAATTAAGAATTAAGTAAGATCCTACCTCTACTCAAAAACAGCAGTGAGGCGGACATTGATTTGTCAAAGGTTGGATGCCTTGTAGGATTGCTTGCCTAGTTCACCGGTACTAGGCTATGAGAGGCTCAACATTAGGTCCAATGTAAAGCAAGCCTTGAGAATGATGGTGTCTCCATGAGTGTTCTTAGTTCCCCGATTCATTTCATGGTGCAAAATTCATCATTGGCAAAATAATTTTTTAGTTATACCATTTTGGGATTTTATCTAATTGAAGGCCTTTAAAACTGCCTAAGAAGGTCAGTGAGGTTCCTGCTATGGAGAAATATCTTTCACTATAGTGGGAAGAAGATAGGTGGGAGCGAGTGAAGCAAGTTTCAGTGGTGGGTTATCTTCTTGGTCCCACAACATAGTAAGAAGAGTAGAAATACTCGGCAAAGCCATAAGTATTGAGCTTTCGTGATCCAAGATGAGCAAAGAATCAAACCTTCCCCAATAAATATAGGATTCGTGGAATGTGAATTCATGTGAAAATCTCATCAAAAAGTGTGGTGTATTTTTTCTCACTTGGAAGGGTAAGGATCTGCAGGATGACTTGGAGGCGCCATAGATTACACTATTGGCAATGACACTTTTGAGTGCCCCTAGTCTTAAGGGGTCGTAGATTAAGTTCTAGGCTAAGGTTTACCATTTTTATAGCCCTTTGAAACTCCCTTTTTGAAAAAGTTCAGTGGATCTACCAGGTTACCGAAAATGACCAAAGAATAAAAAAATTGCACCTATTAAAGAGCTTGACGTTACTCTAAGATGAACGCATTTTTATCTGGCAAAGATGGCTCAACATATATTTTAGCTCCAAGATTTTGCTCTTATTGATAGCTCTTTTTTATGCATGGCGCTGAAGAAGAAAGATTAGATATGCCTTATCCACTATTTGTGATGTGAATAGATATTAGGTACAATGGACTATAATTTCATAGTATAAAGAGCTATGCGTACTAACCCTTAGCATTAGTGCATCTATGCATGTTTTTAACATTCTATATCTTAGTATGGAAATTCCCCCATAAGTACTTTAGTGGGAATATAGAGGATTGATTGCTTGTTAGCCGTAAGAGCAGTCCCAAGAACCTTTGCTTGTCAAGTGCACATTCAAAATATAGTGTAAAGTAAGTGTGGGTACGCCCTCCTTTATTAACAATAAGTGGTTAGCGGTCTATATAACTCTCTTTTAAGTTCTCATCGATCGAGTAGAAAAAGAAAGCAAAATCCTTTCAATAGTGAGTCGGTGGATCAGAGATGCCTTCCGTCAATCGTCTGTAGTTGATAAAGTTTGTAAAATATAGGAATGAAGTGGTTTATTTATAGCTTCAATCTTTGGTTTATTCTGGCCCCGATGAGAAGGAAATATGAGAATCCCTCCTGGCTTGTGTTCTTTATTATGATGTCCATTATTTTCTAAATTCCCTGGGTAATACACTAGTGATAGGGAATTACCATTTACTGTTCTAGTGGGTACATTTTTCTACTCGTTTTATAGTGGCTAAAAATTTCTTTTGTTTCTTTTAGAATGACACAACGAGTCCAAAATCTTGGCCTTTAGTGACTCGAGTATGAAGCTCTTCTAGCTCGGCAATACAATTAGCTTAGTATTTAGCAGTGGGAGGAGCCTATTATATAGAAAAGCCTTAGTCCAATTGGCCTTTGGTTGGAGCCAAATCTCTATATTCATCTGGTCGTTAAGAAAAAGCAAAGTCCTTTGATGCTGAGTTAAAAGGTTGGCATTCCCATAAAAATAAGGAAAATCCATATATGAATTGATCCCTATGCTTGAATGCCCCCCATAAGAGCTATCTGAAGTGGAAAAGAACAATATCTGAATAGGAAGATATAGCTTCATACTACTGGCTTAATTTTATTTTGCTCGTTAGGTTCAACCTTCCACAAAAGCATTAATAAAACCCTTGCCTAGGGAAGAATTCCTATATGGAAAGGCTACACTTGGTGACGTTGTTACCAACTCTTTTTATAGACCCTGTTCTAACTTCTTAAGAATAGATGGGTAAGATGCCTTAGAAAAGGAGTGGCTTCAGGCCATAAGAAGAAAAATTGAATAAAAAAAAGGATTGGATCGATTGAACTTTAGCAAATAGCCCATAGCATATAGATTGAGATTTATGCCTGTGTCTGGCCTTATTTTTTCTTCAAGCAGAGTAGCGGACAAGGGACAAAGATAAAAGAGTTATGTAAGCTAGCTAAGCTACTTTCATTGAGAAAAGAAGTGGATTCTCAACTCGTACGATAAGACAGACAGGTGGGATTAGCAAATCCAAATGTTAGTTTCCATATTTGGTAAAAGAAGTAGTGTTCATTGATAGATAAGAGACAACCTACTCTGATATGCCTGGTCTCCCATCTCCAAGAAAGCAAGAAGTGTAAAAATCTCATCTTATAGAGGCCTTACTGTCATTCCCATCTTAAGCATCTATACCTCTCAACAAAGTTAATATTTTGGAACCTCCGAGTGGGACTTATCTGAGTAAGATATAAGTAAGGGTAAGAGTCATTCCATTGAGTAGGTGAAAATTCTCTTTTGAGCAAGATTATTTACCACGCCTTACTAAATGAAGAAAAGAGAGAGAGTGGCAGTATATTTCAATAATGAAAACAAAGGACTTCTTTATCCTAAGGTTTTCACTGAATGAATCTGGTAACTAATTCTCCCAAAGAGGATGAGGTGAGTATCATCGCATCGCCTTCTCCACACTTTTTTTTTTCATTTTTGATTATTCATTTTAGAATAGATAAAAAGTAGAAACTAAGGGTACTCTCTCTAGAAAATTTTCTTAGAGCTTTTTTGGCGGTTGATATCTTGAAACCACTTTGCTTGTGGGGTCAGGAGTGGAAAGAATGCTTCATAAAAGAATTATGTGGCATGGTGAAAGGTTTCCTATTGGGTTTTCTGACTCTCCATGTCTCCACCTACTTCTGGAATAAGGGGTTCCTTAATATTAAGGTGTTACGGCAGTCGAAGAAGGCCACAGGTGGAAGAAACTGATTCTTTGATCATTTAACTAACTCCTTGCTACCAGTCCGTGCTTGCAGTCATGATGGCAAAAACAGGGGTTTCAATTAGTTTACCTATTAGTGTATTTGAACCAATGACTCTTGAGATATAAAAGTGATACTCTAACTACTGAGTAAAGAAGGTCAAGATGATTCAAATCACCCTATAAGAGAAAGCTACACAACCAATGTAGCCCTTACTATACAAGGGGGTGGAGGTCTAAGAAAGATAAAGTGTTATCACTATACAAAATGAAGCAGTGGCTAGCATGCTATGCTAAGATTAACCATGTTCGAACGTGGATCCTTTCTGTTTTAGTCGTCTATCTTAATAAGTAGATTTTAATTCATGCATCCCATCTTCCACATTGGTCTTTTCATTCCCCACTCACCACTATAAAAAATCTTTCCACTGTATTAAAGAGTAGTCAAAGGAAGTACAGCAGGTCTGATTAGGAATAAATTTACTAAGAAGTAAGGCATACAATAATGGATCAATTTATTCAACATGATTTTTTTAGATCAGACCAGGATGAATGGGATTGGTTTGACCTCTCACTCGGATGTAAGATTCCCACCGCTGACAGTTGTCCCATGCCACCTTTCGTGAACAACTATGTCTGAGAATGAATTGTGATATAGATCTGAAGAAACCACAAATCTATTCCCGACTCAAAATCCATAAATCACTTTAAGGGAGATAAAATAGGGGGCCTTATACCATACATCTTGTGACCTTGGGACGACTGCACATTACATCATAGAAGCATGACCAAAGGGAGGTATAAATCCTTTGTAAAGGTTGGGCACTAGCTAGCGCCTTCCTTATACTAATATAAAATATTAGTCCTTCCCTTTATTTATTAGTATTCATGAAGTTGCTCGAGGAAATCTTCTTGGAATGAAAGTTCCCTATTATAAGATCCCTAGTAAAGCCAATTTAATGATGGCTACTTATTTGAGTAAGAATACAATGGCTTCTATTATTGGTGAGCGATATCGTTTACACGTTATATTTAGGCATTTTACTCTTTTTTAAATCGATGACTAATCGGATGCACATACTTTGTGAAAATTCCATCTTCTGCACAAGATAAACTGAGCCCTACATCTCACTCTATATGTTTTCTTGAGTAAGGTTGGGGTTCACCTTTTTCAAAAGGGGTACCAATGTTAATGATACTTCTACAAGATGATTCCACCTTTCTCGATATGTCATTTTTTTCGAACATACTATAGAACTCGGGGTTTTGAGATTCCCTGTGATGGTAGGACATTATGTTACCTTGTCTCACCTTATAGGGGATAGGTGGAACTATTGGAAAGTTTATGTGAGAAATTATTAGAATTCTACGATTTAACAGAGTCAGCAAGATCTGGGTGACTATAGTGATCAACTTAAGGGGAAGTTTTGCAGGTTTATGGAGACAGATTCTTGTCACTCAATTTTTAGAGCTGAGCCAACTAATTCAGTGGTCTCCCTCTCTCCTTATACTTTGAACCAAGAATCTTCTTTAGACTTAGGTTCTCTAGCTTCTATTTTTGGTGTACATATATCCACTTGTCTTCATTTTCCAATTCATAGGTTTGTACCAATTAAGTATCTGTCTATTTCCCTCGAGTATTTTTTGCAATTTCATCCATCTTTTTTAACTTGATACCTTAGTAGAGGCCATATCTCAACTCTACTGACAACTCTATGCAGAAAGAGATCTTAGCACTAAAATGGCTTGCTACTTGTGATTGAGTCTCTCTTCCTCTAGGGAAAGAAGCCATTGGCTACAAGTGGATCTATAAATTCAAAAAAATATTGGAGCAGTTGAGGGGTTGAACTCTAGGTTAGTGTCTAGAGGATATACACAAGAATATTGATTCGAACCCCTTTCCTTATAGTCAAGTGGCCAAAGATACACCTCTTCTGTGAAAACTATTTCTTCGTTTGGGAAACAATCCTTACGCTCATGTTCCTCCTTGATTTGATAGGGTGGAAGGTTTTCTACTATCACCCTTCCTTTTTAGTTACATACTGTTGTCGAATTCAGACAGAAGCAATAACTATCTTGTGGTCCTTCCCATTACATTAAGGTAAGTTTTTTAAACAAATACTTTTCTTAGGTCCATGGAATCTATTAAACGTACTGGGTAAGACAACATGTAATGCCTCAATTTTTGCCTTACCTGCGAAGCAGGTTTTCTCAAAATTGGTATAACTGGTCTTGTAGTGAGTCATTTTCTTATGTTGGTAGTAGATGGCCTTACTTCCATCTGTCTTTGTCATATTAAGTCAACATAGACCCTATAGTGGTTTCAGTGACTGATAGTTGTAGTAATAAAAGCTTTCTGGCATTATAGGCACTAGAATGAAGGTATTCCTTTATTTTGTCAAAATATTTCTCCTATTTTCCTGCAAAATTTGGATTTCAAAATTTTTGTATCAACTTGCAAGTGATTATACAAGGGAAAGTCAAAGTGTTATGGGACTATTGATCGCTACAAGGTTTAGGTGGTAGGCAAAGGCTACAACCAACAATAGGGTATAAACTATGGTGAGACATTTAATCTAGTTAACAAAATAGAATCATGGGTGATTAGAGGTGTGAATTGCTTGATAATTGAAAGAAAAGACATCCACCAAGTCCCTATTAGATTCCTATATTTTACAATTCTCAGAAGCTCTTAGCTACTTAGCTATACTATAGGGTCTAATGGAATTACTCGACTGAGAGAGTGCTTATATTATGGGGGATTCCCTTTCCAACATCTAACTTGTATATAGGTCAACGTCAACTTAAGAATCATAAAAAAAATTAACTCACTCAACTGAAAGGAGAGGGATGGGAGTAGTCTTTTCCCAATAGGCTAGCTTCCCATTACAGGAGTTCATGATCTGAAAGGACACCAACAAGTTGCTACTGAACATGAACAAAGCCAACCCAATATGATATTCAATAAGCCAATTTTTTTGGGAGAAAAATTTGAATTTGTTGGGAAAGATTAGTTGTAAAGAAAAACCTATAGTCAAATTAAGAATTGCATCCGAAGTTATCTAAAGAGTCTGCCACTTTGTTGTTTTCTCTAAATGTATAGAAGATTTTGAAATGGCCAGCCGATAATTTTGATGAAATAAAGCTCCACTATGAGATAAAGTATGGGTAATTTTAGGGGCTTCTTTATTTTCATTGAAGAATTCAACAATGATTTTGGAGTCAATTATGAGCTTTTGAGCTTGATAAATGTAGAGTGCATCCAGAAGAATAGAATCAGTAAATGTCTACGATGATCTAATGTTAAAAAGCATAGAACAATCTTTCAACCAATCCATAATTTTTTGAATAATAGACACCGATTGAGATATTGGGTTTTCTAATTTACTGTTATTACCTTTCTTCTGGAGTTCCCAAACTGTAAAAATTGTAAGCATAGACATGACGTAGCCTACATGGGATTTATTGAGAGATCTGTTAAACTGTCGGGACTGAATGAAATCCATTTGGAAGGATCGTATATTAAAAAGGCGATCAAAATGGTTCCAAACCTCCATAGCAAGCTCACTCTTGATGAAGAGGCAACCAATACTTCATTTATCATGCTCTTAATAACACAAACATTTGTTTTCTAATCTTATAACTTTCATCTAAATTTATCCCCTTAACTGATTCTAAAATCCCTGCATATAAAGTAAAATAAGAGCTTCCACGCAAAAATGTTAATTAATGTAAAAATGGCTTTATCCCTGCTAAAAGGGACCTAATGCGTGTAGCCGCATGACCAGGGAAGTATAGCACGACCAGGGAAGTATCCCATAGGATGACTAGTACATCCCCTAATAATGTGACATCATGAACATGGTCCACTAAGACCAATCCTCATATTAGCAAACACGAGTTTCCAGTTTTGGTCACCCTGGGACCACCACCTTCCATGGCTTTGAAACACACCTAGCCATTAATGCCAATTAAAACCTTTTCAAAATGACCAACCAATCCATTTACCATTTTATTAACCAAGGCCAATATTAGTGGTAGCGTCATACCGCCCCATACTTGCAAGTAATATCCATAGCCAAACCATTTAGGTAAAGGGGACTTTCAAGTGCCCTTCCATATACCATATTAAACCACTTGGGATTCTTCCATGTTACCCACAAGCATAACCATTTAGCCTTTAGCCTTTTCAGTCCATTTAAACTTTTCATAATTCCTTTACCAAGTTTAAAACATGCAAGAGTTCTATTAAAAAAAGTCAATGCAATGAACATATCTTTATAAGAATTTTATCAAACACATTAGGGGCATAATATAACCAAAAGAAATTCCAAAGACCATTAAACCATTACCATGCAATCCAATTATCCAAAACTGCCATTAATGCATATAAAAGCATAATTAAAACCATAGGAAACCATGACCAAGCATTTAATATTAGAACCCCCAAATACTAGTTGAAAACCATAATCATGAAATAGTAAAACCATGAAATCAATCATTAAAACCATGCCTTTAGTTGAAATTACAATGAGGGAAGAGAATCATGCCTTAAACCAAGAAAATAATGGAAGGAAATCACAAAGACAAGACCCAAAGAAATCCTTTTGTTGTAACCCTAGCTCTCTTGCCCCAAAAGTTCTTGAGAGAATTATGGAGTGTTTTGGAATAGTTTCTAAGTGTTAATAAATAGAATAATAGGGTAAATAACCTCCTAAGTCTATTAGAAACTGTGGGTCCTAATTAGGATATGTAGGGAAATATCCAGAATAACCCTACTTAACCCGAAGACAAAGAAGGACTATCTGAGTGATAATCTTTAACCCGAACCAAGTGATAAATACAACCCTTAGAGATTAACCTCTGAGATCTAAGATAAGAAATAAACCTCCCCCTAGGAGCTAAGGAGACACCCACCCATTCCATAACTGGTTCACCAGGGAACTTAAAGATAATCTTACAGGTTCGACAATCCAAGGACGCATAATAAGAAAGCAACTGATCCATACCTAGAATTGCATCAAAATCCACCATATCTTACTTAAATAGATCTGCCAAGGTCTATTTGACACCAACAGATAACACACACACCCTATAGACTCTCTTAGCAATAACTGAGTCATCTATCGGGGTAGAAATAGAAAAATGATCCAAAATAACTTCCAGATCAAAACCAAAAGACACAACCACATAATTGGAAACATAAGAAAAAGTGGACCCCAGTTCAAGCAAACAATATATGTCTCGAGATAAAAGTTGTAATGTACCAGTAACGACGTCAAGTGATGCCTTAGATTCCTATCGGGACGCCAAAGCATACAACCTGTTCCGACTAACACTAGAACCAGGAGCAGTAACAAAAGCAGATGCCACACCACCAGGTGCAGGAGTAAAAGATGAAGCCACAATAATCTTATTAGCCCCATTGTAACCTTATTGACCAGCTAATCCCTGAACCAATGGCCTACCTGTCTGTACTTGAAGCATTTGTCCTTTTGTTCATCGCAATAACCCCAATGAGTAAAATCACAGAATCGACAAGGAGGACATGAAAAAACTGACTGACCTCTGCTCGCCTGATATTGGGTAACCTATGCCTGAGAATTTTCACCACCTTGATAATGCCTGTCTCTCGACTGGTAAGGAGCACTAGCAGAAAAGTAGCCAAAACTCCCCTACTTTTTTTTGCCACTTACTACCATGTCTACCACCTTGAGACTGAGCACCTCCCTAATAAAAAATCTTGCCCCTTTTTCCCTGCCTATCTACAAACTCCACCTGCCTCCCCTTCTTATCCCTAACCTCTGCATATGAATAGTTAACCTTGAGATATTCATATCCTTAATTAGCAAGGCAGTCTTGTTCTCTTGAATAAAATCTCTATTCAACCCAGAAGTGAACTTCCTCATTCTCGACCTCATATTAGCCACTAAGTTAGGACAATAACTTGATAGATGATGGAACTTAAAAGCATATTCCTTTACTGCCATCCTCCCCTACCTAAGGTTCACAAGCTCCTCCATCTTAGAATCCTTCAAATCTTGAGAAAAAAACCAATCCAAAAAGGCGTTAGAAAAGGCCTCCCATAATCCTTCCTCTTCCATATCACCTCTATACATATCCCACTCCTCATACAACTGATAAGCAACATCTTTGAGCTGATAAGTTGTAAGGTTAACCCCCTCTACATTAGTAACCTACATCACCCAAAAGATCTTTTTCATCTAATCCCAGAAGCCTTATGGATCCTCCTCCACCTTCACTCCTATAAAAGTTGGAGAACCCATCTTCATAAATTGACTAACCCTTGTGGCCTCAGCAGACAAAGCACCGACCGCACCCCACTCAACTTAAGAAGTAACTAGTTGGGCAATAACATGAATAGACAAACAAAATTTTACATTTGTCATATTGCCCTAAGGGACCTGAGGAGAACTAGCCAAAATAGAAGGAACTCTAGCACCAACAGGAATACAACCATGAGATAAAAAATGTACTCTAGACGTAGGACGTACCCCTTCACCATTATCCCTAGATGGGACAAAAGAATTTTCTTATGTTCCAGATCTAGATGGCATGATCTGAAAGACGAACAAACAAAGATTAAAGAAGAATCCAGGATTGAGAACACAAGCTTCAAGATAGAATACCAATAAAGTGAAACATTTTTAAATGCCTTGTAGCCTCTCCCTTATGAGTGTGGCGCACTTCACCCCCCAAAAGAAACTCTACTCGACATAACTTTGTGAACTCCTAAGTGACTATTAAACTAGGCTCTGATACCAACTTGACCCGACCCGACCTCGGGCCTTATCGTAATAGGTATCTTAATTCCATCCGGGACTGGAGACCGCCCCTGTTACCCAACCCTACGTGTTTAAATAGCCTTTGATGGGCTGAATTTTAAACATATAACAAAATATCATAAATGTTCTCATTAAGACTCTGGGTTAGGGTCACAACTGTGACCAACCCAATCGAGTCCAACCATACCACACCAACCACCCAACCATACCGATCAAACCATAGGCCATAAACCAGGCCATAACCAAAGACATCCCAAAACATAGTATAATTAATCCCAAAATGTAATATCACAGAACAGTGAGACATCATGTCCGATGATTCCATCTTCAATATCAATACCAATGCTAAGGCTAACACCTCTACTATCCCGCCCATACCAACCCATAGAAGTACAATAAAGCCTCTATCTAATAGAATAAATAAATTTGATTGGGACATGCCCCAAACCATGGACAAACCAATATCCAAAATAAATTCAAAATGTCTAACATGATCCATTACATGAAATAATGCCTTTTGAAAGGATGAAATCTCACCACTTCAGTCCAAATGTTGTCCCTAAGTTAATCAATATGTAGGAAGAGTCGAATAGTTAATTTCTGCATAGCGTGGTATACAACCGCTAGTAGACGGGTTAGAGAGTGATCGCTAGCATGAATCTTTAGATAAGGATAAAATAATACCAGTTATAAGTAAAACCATCCAATGCACACAACCATACATACTTATAACCTTGTCGGGAAAGGGGACCGGGTTTAGCATTCTTTTAAAACCTTTACCTAGGATTTGTAGCTTTGCCATCCTAAACCACCCATGGGTTATATGGGTTCAGCTCACCCTGCTCAAAGAGCCCCATTCCGTGGAGATGCAAGACCAGGGAATTATCCCATGGGATGACTAGTACATCCCCCAATAGTGTGAAATTATGCACATAGATCACTGAGACCAATTCTCATATTGGAAAATATGAGTTTTCAGTTTTGGTTCCCCCCGGGACCGCTATCTTCTACGGTTTTGCTATATACCTTGCCATTAATTCCCATTTAAAACCATTTCCAAATGACCAACCAATCCATTTAATATTTTATTAACCAAGGCCAATATTAGTGGTATCATCATATCACCCCTTACTTGCAAGTAATATCCATAGAAAAACCATTAGGTTAAGGAGACTTTTAAGTACCCTTCTATACACCATATTAAACCACTTGGGAGACTTCCATGTTCCCCACAAGCATAACCATTTAGCCTTCAGACTTTTCAAACTATTCAACCATGTATAATTCTTTTACCAAGTTTAAAACATGCAAGAGTTACATTAAAAAAAGTCAACGCAATGAACATATCTTTATAAGTATTTTATCAAACACTTGGGGCATAATATCGCCAAAACCAATTCCAAAGACCATTAAACTATTACCATGCAATCCAATTGTCCAAAACCACAATTAATACTTATAAAAGCATAATTAAAATCATAGGAAGCCATAACCAAGCATTTAATATCAAAACCCCCAATTAATATTTGAAAACCATAATTATGAAATAGTAAAACCATGAAATCAATCATATAAACCTTGACTTTAGTTTAAATTACACTTAGGGAAGAGAAATATGCCTTAAACCAAGAATATAATGGAATGAAATCACCAATACAAGCCCCAAAGCAATCCTTTAGTTGAAACCCTAACTCTCTTGCCCCAAAAGCTCTTGAGAAAATTATGGAGTGTTTTGGAATAGTTTCTAAGTGGTAATGAATAGAATAATAGGGTAAAAAACCTTCTAAGAGTATTAGAAGTCGTGGGTCAGGGAAATGTCCAGAATACCTCTACTTAACCTATCATAGGGATACAACTACTACAGGAGTTGGCCTGGTCAATAAGAGGGAGTCATACTTTGGGTTGATTTTTTGAAAAGAAACTATTTAAAAGACCCTATGGTTAGTTGCTTCCAAACCTGGTTGTTAGGACTTGGAGTGAAATCA
The DNA here is from genome assembly GCA_030864215.1 of Capsicum pubescens. NCBI lineage: Eukaryota > Viridiplantae > Streptophyta > Magnoliopsida > Solanales > Solanaceae > Capsicum > Capsicum pubescens. The sequence continues at coordinate 105,563,666 of CM061543.1, forward strand.
ATTCTATTTTCAGGAAACCCACCAATACTTAAGGGCCCAAAATGGTGCATTGGAAATGGAGCAAACACTGATTTCTGGTTCCACTCATGGATCTTTGATATTCTACCCCACCTTATTGACCAGGTAAACTTCATACGAAAAGCTTTTGAAAGCTCTTGAAAATGTATTATAGTTGGAGGACCCAAAGCCACTTCCTGAATAGGTAGGAATATAGTATCAAAAAATATATAGTGAAGCTTTCTTTTGTCTTCATCACCGCCTCACCAAAAGTTAGCTAACATTTTTCCAATAGGTCAAGAACTCCCTTTGAAATTTGAACCCCTGCTATAAGGTGTATAGGCATCGAGAAAAGAACATATTTGCAAAATCCACTTGATAACAATGATTTATATCCTACCATTTTATTTTATACTCTATCTAGAAGATGAGATTTTTTTTATCAAATTTAAATAGAGGTAGTCCTAGATCAAAATATTAAGAATCAAAGCAAGGAAAGTAGCATTGATAGAACAGAGGATCGCACCTTCAACGAAGAAATAAAGTGACCAACTGGAAGTTTTTGAAATCCCAACAATATTTTCTATATAAAAAGAATTCAAAAAGCCTGATGGTTGTAAGGGATAGGGGAGACATTTTTTCTGGTTAGTGCATGCCGACATGCTAAAAATTTACTTTTGAACTTATTCTATATTAAGATAGCTCGTAAGAATCTTATTATTTTCCTCTGTGACTAGAGAGGGGATGGTCTCAACGATCTCATCCTCAAGCACCGAACCTTGGGAAGAAAGTAATATATGAAATAAATTAAGAGCTTTCTGCCATACAGAGAAAAGTTATAAATTTTATTCAAGGTGCTTATTCTCTATCTTTCTTCATATAACAGAAGTTTTTCAAGGTTAATATTGTCCATATATACTTCCATTTTCTTATTAGCAGACCAACTATGTTCAAGAGCAAATTTTCCATCTTTATTTTTGGCATTTTTATATTCTGAAATAGTTTGCCAATTTAGTGCTTTATTTGTCGAGTCAATCTTCTTGGAGAAAACTTGAAAAAGATTTCTCGAGCATGGTTGAGATCAATGCGAAAATAAGAATACTAAATCCATTGGAATTGAAAGACCCTAGGCCTGCGAGAATTATAATATTATAAGGATATTACTAGATAAGAGTGATCAGAGGATACTCTAGGCAAGTGGTTAACTCTAGTTAAAGAAAAATGACTTTTATTTAGAAGTGGGCAGTCCCCATTCAAATGGATTCTATCTAGTCTAGACCAAATACAATGTTGACCGGTTTGATTATTGCTCCTATTAAATTTGATGTTATTGAAATCCCAATAATATAATCCAAATGAGAAAATCATATCTTCAAAGCTTATCACTTCAACAAAGGCATTGAAGTCAGGAGACCAACCCACAATTTTTTCTAATGGATCCGCAATTACATTAAAGTTCCCCCTACTAGCCATGGGAAGTTAATGCAAGTCTATAGGTCCATCAATAATCGAGTACACTATTGAATTCCCATACTTATCATGAAAACATCATCGATCTTTGATGCTTATGGGGGCCTCTATCATACACATGCACCACCAAAGTCTTCATAAGAACTCTGGGGAGAGGGCCAAGGTTAACTCAAATTAACCATGAGAAATAGTCATATTGGTAGCAAAGGTACCAGGATGGATGGTTGGTTGAACCAGGAGATAGCTTTATTCTTAACCAATATTAGCTAAGAAAAGCATTGAAATAATTCCCTGATTCTGACCCAGCTTCTCTCTCTGATACAGGAAATCTAACAATTCCTATTCTTACTAACCATTTTTCTTAGAGTCTTTTTGATATATTGAATTATCATTCCTTATCTGTAACTCTCGAAAGTACTCCTTGGATGTCACATGGGGCCTAAAACTATGAATATCTCTAAGCTAACTCAAGATATCTATTCAGCGTAAAACTCACATAAGAAGTGAACACACATATATAGGAACTTAAAGGTAAACAATCTCATATCTTAATGAAAGTCTTGAACTTGGAAATCTTCAAACAAATTCGTTGAACCAAAAACATGATCAGTATGAAAAGTGTCTACTAATGTCTAGAGAGCCACTAGGATAAATCCTAGCTAACCAAACCATAAAAGAAAATCAAATAACTAAAAAACTATCATCAATGTGCAAAAGTCTGATAAATTGGGACCTCGAACTATGAGGAATCACCAAAAGTCGGGATGTAGGTGACGATACCCGCAGTCAATCGTGCTACTAGAATTGAGTACCCAAACCTACATTATAAGATAATGTAACACATTGACATATATGTGGGTCAGAACCTCTGGAATATACTGAGTATGTGGGGGTGAATGCATAAGTAAGTAATAACTAAATGTATATATATATATATATATATATGTATATACTTTCAAATGATGCATGCTAAATGTAAATAACTTACCTCAAACTTGAATAGAAACAAAGGGTTGCAAGATCATAAACATGAATAGTAACACATAACAATAAACTTTGTGAGCCATAACACTTAATTTCTAAAACATTTTCTTTTAGTATTTCTTATGGGAGATTCTTCTAACCGACATAAACCATGTGAGCTACCATGGAGTTTAACTTCATACCCATGTTTAGGAGATCTATTCTATCCTTTCCATTAGAATAGAACCTTAAGTGATCACTGAATCTCATCCATACTAGAAAAAAGATTAACCTATGGTGGCTCGTAATTTTCAGGAATTTAAGATATGCTCATCCACATTTCTTTCTTCGTGCTAAATACTAATCCCAAAATAGTTAAATATTCATACTTTAAGAAATCCACCTTAAAATAGCATAAGGGTTCATAGACTAAAAACCAATTATGCTTCTCTTTCCTAAAATCATAATCAGGATGAACAATTGTGGATTTCATAGCTTATCTTTATATCATAAAACCAATCTTTCTTAAATCATGCTATAATGTATATGAATGAAGTTTCAAAAGATTAAACTTTTCTGTAAACTTAATACTTGTACTTGGGACTTTGAATTCATGCTTTATTTCATAGGAGTTCATAAAAAAATATGATGCTCAATAATCACCTTAAAATCTTTCAACAATATCCAAACAAGATAATGAAATTCAAATCATAATACAAATCTTGCAAGTCAAAACATGAATATATGTAAAGCTTGATGTACTTAAAGCTTTCAATCACATGGTAGTATCATAGTTCAAGAATATGGCTATTTGGGTATGAACCCTAATTCAAAACAAGTAAATTTAATCTCAAGTCATGCACTTTCGGCACAAGGATTACAGAATAACCCTTTTCATAAACCCCACATACCTAAAGTTTCTTGACTTATGAAGAGAGATTGAACCTTGGGACTTGAAAGGTGAATTTGTGGAGAATAACCCTATTCTTGATGTTCTTGAAGATGGGAAGAGGTAAGTTTTGTTAATTAATTTGAAATAGGAGGAAAATAAAGCTTTTTTGAGGGTTATAGCTCGTGGGTTGGTGTTAAAAGAGGGAAAATACCAAAAAGAACTTTAACTGAACATATAGAAATTGATCATCTGTCTTCACAACTCAACCATACGACACGTATGGTGAGGGTACGGCTATGCCCTTCAACTCGTAAGCTCGGAAGAATCAAGGATGGTATACACTTATCATCTTACGAGTGGTAACATACAACTAGTATCATCTCTATATGACTTTTAGACCCCTACTAGTATCTTGGATAGAATCTTAGGGAACATACAATGATAAACTTATGAATTATCTTCATACAAATCATATGTTGATCTTACGACTCTAAGGGTCAGTCGTTCCTACAACAGAATGTCCACCATTCCATACTGTCTTGGATATAACTACAACATACTTCTCGTATGTTGTATGTATAACTCAAGAAAGTGAGTCGTGTGATGCACAGAAACTTCCATAAATAGGGTATTACAATATCTCCCCCTTGGAAACATTCATCCTCAAATGTGATTCACTTAGGATCTGGTTTTTGAAAATGTATCAACATCTCCACAATTAATCAATAATAAAGCATTACACTACTATAAGGATATAGTTTCTCACAACATAATATATAACATAGAAACACTTAAAAGGACTTAAAGAGAAGAAATTTGCTGGAAATAAATATTTACCTTAGGTAGGAACTGAATTGGAGGAAAAGAGATGAGGATACTTGGTCATCATATCTTCTTCAGCTTCCCAAGTGGCCTCTTCAGCTAATTGTTTTCTCAAAAGAACTTTTACTGATGCTACTTCCTTATTCCTTAGCCTTCAAACCTACCTATCAAGTTGTAGACATCTAAAATTTGTGGATTCTTCAATAAGAATCCAAATTGTGTTAGAGTTCTAGAAGGCTACTTTACCCTAAATCTCGACTATTTAAGAGGACTCTTCAATAAGAATCCAAATTTTGTTAGAGTTCTAGAAGGCTACTTTACCCTAAATCTAGCCTATTTAAAGGGTAACATATTCCCTGAAACAGGCATCTTGAATATCCCATAAGCTGATGGGTATTCGTAAGAAGATCGGGATCTCCAATATCCCACAAAATCATGGGATATTTATAAAGAGATCATCCTATGTTCGAGAATAAGCCACTAACGACCCTCGAATTATGGAGAAAATTAAGAGAGAAGAATCAAGGGAGGAACAGATTTGTAACCAAAATCGTTTATCAATAAAAAATTCTTGTTTCTTCATATTTTTGTTTGTGGTTAAAATTTATTTTCCATGAATTTAAATTATGTTGCAAACACAAGTATCTCTACAGGAATCTCTTCATACTTCAAGTTATCTTTAAACTCGATACTCTCTAAGGGAACTACTAAGGACAGATTTGTAATACACTTTTTAAGCATTGAAACATGGAACACTGGGTGAACTGCATTTAACTCTGATGGAAGATACAATTTATAAGCAACCTCTCCTACATGCTTTACTATCTTATATGGACCTTCAAATTGGGGACTCAACTTTCCCTTCTTTACGAATCTCATAATTCCCTTCATAGGCGACACCTTCAAGAATACCCAATCGCCCACTTCAAGCTTGAGCTCTCTCCTTCTTTCATCAACATATGATTTCTGATGACTTTGAGAAGTTTTTAGTCTCTCATGAATCTGCTGAACCTTTTCCATAGCTTCAAGAATACAGTCTAGCCCAATCAAAGACACTTCACCGACCTCAAACCATCCTATAGGTGATCTGCACCTACACCCATACAATGCTTCAAATGGAGCTATCTAAATACTAGCATGATAACTATTGTTATAAGCAAACTCAATTAAAGGTAGATGGTCATACCTACTTTCTTTAAAGTCTAAAACACATACTCTCATCATGTCTTTCAATGTCTCAATTGTGCATTCATCCTGACCATCGATCTACAGATGAAATGCAGTACTACGCTTAACCTTTTTGCCAAGTCCCCTTAGAAAAGAATGCTAAGACTATGAAGTAAACTGCGTGCCTCTGTCTTAAATTATGGACAAGGGTATCCCATGAAGTCTTACTAACTCACGAATATACATTTTTTCATAATCCCCCACAATATCTGAAGTCTTGATAGGTAAAAAGTAGGCTGATTTAGTCATTTGATCTACTATGACCAAAATTGAATTATGCAGACGTCTTGTACGAGGCAACCCTATGATAAAATCCATATTCACTACCTCCCACTTCTAAGTAGGGATACTAATCTCTTGCAATATACCACTCGGTATTTTGTGTTCAACCTTAACTTGCTGATAATTGGGACACTTTGCTACATACTCGGCTATGCCCTTCTTAATACCATTCCACCAATAAATCTCCCATAAGTCATGGTATATATTAGTAGTACCCGAATGAATGGAATACCTCGAATCATAAGCCTGGGATAGTATCCTTTCCCTCAACCCATCTATATTTAAAACACAAAGTCTACCTTGATAGCGAAGTACACCATCTCCCCCTTGGGAGACAACCTTAACCTTTTGTTGTTGGACTGCTTCCAATATTTGGTTGAGTATGGGGTCATTTCATTATTTCTCCTTCACTTCAACTAAAAAATATGTTTTTGAACCATTCTAAACTACTACTCCCCCATAATTAGTGTCGAGAAGACATACTCCCAAATGAGACAACCTATCCACATCTTCAGCCAACTCCCGTCCTTTCGCTTTCACATGGGACACTATACCTATAGAAAACGTACATAGTGCATCTTCCACTACATTAGCCTTACCTAGATGATAGAGCATATTCATGTTATAATCTTTCAATAACTCCAACTACCTTCTCTGACGAATATTCAGCTCCCTTTGAGAAAATACATATCAAAGACTCTTATGGTCAATGAAAATGTCATCGTGCATACCATAAAAGTAGTGCCCCCAAATTTTCAAGGCAAAAATAACAATAGCTAACTCCAAGTCGTAAGTTGGGTAATTCTTTTTATGATCCTTAAGTTTCCTAGAGTCATATGCTATCACTCGCCCATTTTCCATCAACACATAATCTAACCCAACCCTAGAGGCATCACAATACACCATAAATCCATCTAACCCTTCAGGGAGTCTTAAAACTAGTACCGACATTAATCTATCCTTCAACTCTTAGAAACTCTTCTCACACTTATCTGACCATTTGAACTTCACTTTCTTTTGGGCCAGTTTAGTCAATGGTACGACTATAGAGGAGAACCCTTCAACAAATCTTCTATAATATCTAGCCAAACCCAAAAAGCTCCTGATATCGGATAGAGTGATGGGTCTAAGCCAGTGCTTTACTGCATTAGTCTTCTAAGAAACTATATTAATACCAACCCCTGAAATAATATGTCCCAAGAAGTTAACAGATTCCAACCAAAACTCACATTTATGAAACTTCTCTTACAATTGATGGTCCTTGAGGGTCTAGAACACTATTATCAAATGGTCTGCATGTTTTTCGTCACTCTTGGAATACACCAGTATGTCATTTATAAAGATAATGACAAATATATCCAAGTACTGTTTGAAGACCCTATTTATCAAATCCATAAAAGTTGCAGGATCATTTGTCCAAATGACATAAACCACAAACTCAAAATGGCCATACCTCATTCGGAAATCTATTTTTGTAATGTCTTGCTCCCTAAGTTTCAACTAATGGAATCCTGACCTAAGGTCAATCTAGAAGAATCACTGGGCACCATGAAGCTGATCAAACAATTCATCGATTCTAGGAATGGGATACTTGTTCATGATGGTAGACTTGTTTAGATGTCTATAATATATACATATTCTAAGAGTGTCATCTTTATTGCGCACGAAAAGGCACTAGATTACCCGACGGAGAAACACTAGGTATGATGAAACCTTTATCTAAGAGGTCCTTAAGCTGCTCTTTTAAGTCTTTAAGATTGGTTAGAGCCATACGATATGGAAGGATAGAAACGGGTTGAGTATTTGGAAGAAGATCAATACCTAATTCTATTTATCTATCTGGAGGTACACCTGGAAAATCTATGGGGAAAACCTCCAGGAACTCATTTACTACCCGAACTGACTGAACTATCAGGACTTCAGACTTAGTATCTTTGACTTGAAATAAATGGTTGATACCTATTGATATTAATTTCTTACCTTAAGATAGAAAAGTGAAGGAGGATACATTCTTTAAGAATTTCTTTGACACATTCAGAGAGCTTCATATTAACCTTCCTTTTTTAGATGTTTTGCAGGGAATGCCCAAGCATGCTAAGTACTTAAAGGATGTTGTCACTAACAAATTTAAGATGCAGGATGTGGAGACAGTAGCACTCACTGTGGAGTATAGCTTTGTGGTAACGCAGAAGACGCCCAAAAAGCTCAAAGACCCTGGAAGTTTACTCTTTCTATGCAAATTGGGAATATTAAGTTGGTACATGCACATAGTGAATTAAGGGAAAGCATCAACTTAATTCCCCTTTTTTTGTTCAACACTTTGGTCTTGGGGAAGCCGAGACTGAGCTCTGTGTTACTGTAATTGAAAAATGGGACCATAGCCCATTCTAAAGGAGTAATAGAGGATGTTCTTATCAAGATTCGTAAGTTTATTATTCCTACTGACTTTATTGTTTTAGATTTTTAGGTAGATTAAAAAGTACCAGTCATCTTGGGATGTCCATTTTTGGTAACGAAAGGAGCATTGATAGATGTAAGAGAGAGAGCGCTCAAAATGAGGCTAGATGATGAAGAGGCAATTTTCAAAGTGTACAAACCACTCAACACACTATCCCACTATAAAGATATGTTTATGATTACAGTAATTGAAGGGGATAAGTGTGGGGTGGTGGGGTTTAGTCCACCAAAGACCTCTTCGGACTTTCTCATTGAGCAGTCAAAGACTTAACTACCCTAGCTTGACATGATGCAAATCGATAATTCTGAAAAGGATATTGTTGGGAGAGCTTTTGACATTGAGAGTTCACACTCAAGAGGTCAGAAATGAATAAAAAGATGGCACCCCAGTGTGAGAAAAATGATGAAGGAAAATGGATGAGTCATTGATTGGGTTGTGCTGCGACACTAAATTATGCACTGCTTGGGAGGAAACCCAAGTTAAGTTAAGGTATGTTTTATTTTTAGTTTTTTAGTTTTTACTTTACTAGTTTTTGTTTTTATTGAGTCACGGGTTAATGGGAAGTCTGAGTACCGAATAACCTGAGTTAAGGAGCATGGAGAAGACAAAGAGTGGGGTCCCTATACCCTCTTGATGTATAAAGATTATACTAGCTAGGACTAGAGTCCTCAGGGAGTATTTCTATCTCTACTTTTAAAAGTATACTTTGGGGATAAAGTATATATTTAAGTGTGGGGTAGGGAAATTCCCATTTTTAAGGTAAATTTAAAATTCTGTGTTAGGAATAAATAGGATGTTCTTGTTGGTTCTATATTTGATTGCATAATACAAGTGTTTTAAATATAAAAAGCATGTTGATTGTGTGAATTACTACTTTTTAGACTCCTAGGCTCATGATTATGACTCTTGTACTTGTCGGCTTAATGTTGAATTCATGTTGTTGTTTGGTTGAGAGTCTATAATGATCCTACTTGAGTTGAAAATGTGTCATATGTTTGTGAGGTATTTATATATCCCTTGTTGCATGTAACTTTTAGAACTTTTCTGGTGTGTGTACAAAGTAAAATAAAGAGTGAGGGTTTAGGAGATGATATAGGTATTTCTTTTATAGCCAAGCTTATACCTTTTTTGTACCTACCCTTGTGCATTATCGTAGTTAACCCTATTGATCCTTTAGCTTATTTTTTGGAATCCTCATATGTATCCTAATCCCTTTCTTTAATTGACCTTAATTTGATCTAAAAGCTCTTAAGCTTTTTAGGGTAAAATTAATTGAGTGGGGAGTTGGAAATTCAAGTAGGATAAAGGTGAAATTGAATCCCCAAAGTGATAGTTATTGGTTTGTAAAAAATGTTATGTGTTATATTTGGGAGTTGAGTAATGTAAAGAATAAAAATTTGCTCAATTTGAATATGTTGGGAATAGACAATACTCCCACCAAAGTGTATGTGAATGAGCTTAATGAGATGGGGCAAAACAAAAGATAGGGGTAAACAAAAAGGGTGTAAATTGGTTGTTGGAGATTTGTTTTAATTGTAAAATGTGATGTATTAAAGTGCTTAGGGAAGATAGTCACTATTCTTGGCCAAAATAGTTCCTACTCGTCCCTTAGCTTACATTACAACCATTAAAGACCTATTTGATCCTAAGCTTAACATTCTAATATTAGTTGAGTACTACATTTAGGGAAAGCCTACGGTTCATCATTTGTAACTTGTGAATTCCTTATGAGAGTGAGCGCAATTTGATTCTTGTACCCATTCTGTTACGGATTACATGATTGTGAATGATTATGGGTAACTCTCTTATTGTGAGGGAACATGAGTTGATGAATGTTTGCTGAATTGTATGATGTCTTTGATTGAACAAAGTTCATGAGTTTTCTAACTAGGTGTGTCAATTCTTGAGACTAGGATGTTTTGAAGTAGTATTCTTGAACTGTCAATTGTGTATGTAACATGCTTAGCGTAGAAGCTTGCATTCTGTGTCGCCATTGTAGTACTAGTTTTAGTGTCTTACGTGTAGTAGAAGTGTATGATCACCTCTGCTTATGATTCTTATAGTCAAGAGTTGTTCTAGGATGAACAAGACTTTAAGTTTGGGGTGGTGATCTGAGGTGGTTTTATGCATCTTTAGAGTTATTTTCCTAGCTTATATAGCCTTGTTTTGAGGGAAATTCAAGTTTATTATGTGCTAATGATGATACAAATATGCATGTAAGTGTTGAAGTAAGTGATTGCAATGTTTTAAAGGTGTTTTTAAACAAGTTTGTATTCAAATCGATCATTTAGAGTTTAATCGAGAAAACTAGAGTTAATAGCTTGAGCTAGGTGTTGTTCCAGTCTATCGTGATGGACTCTAATGTGTCAAATGAGTTCCTAATGCTGTTATTGTGTATTTTTTAGTGGATCAACTTGTTTTTAATGTGCATAGTGTTATTGAATCAATAAAAGAGTCAAAACACTAGGTAAAGATCAAAGTGGATAGAGACTAATCTTATCTTGAGTTTCAAGTTCATCATTATAAATGTGTTTTTTTTAGCTCTAATCCATGGATTTTGATGTTATAGGATTCTTGGTGAGCTGATTTGGATGATATTTGGATGATATACAAGTATTAAATCAAGTGGAAACAATACCACGAGGCTTGGTACGAAAGGAGAAAGGCTTGAGACAAGTTGAGACGCAAAATGACAATTCCTATGAGGTCATGCGATTAGCCCGAGACACCCCATCTAGTCTGGGGGACTAAGCCCCATGATGCTCCTTCCAGTCCAGTGTACTAAGCCCCACAACATGCCTGCCATCCCAGTGGACTAGAGCCAGTGGTGCTTGGCCTATTTTCACGCGGCTAAACACTTTCTACTATAAATAGGACTTCTTGTACACATTACATTTACTTTTGACGTCTTGGAGCTTTATATAGGTGTGGATAAACACTTTAATTAGGGTTTATTTCTCTTTACTTTAGTTTTTTTATGGATTATTTCATGTTTTCAATAATCTTTATTACGATTATGTCTATTAGTGGCTAAATGCCCCCTTTCCGGGGTTAAGGCCAAGAACATGTTTACTTTCACTATGAATTGAGTTTTTTTGGATTGCTTATCATATTTGGTTGTTTTGTATCCTTGTTTTAACTATTTTAAGGATTCTCGACTCTTAGAATACATATATTGTCGACCTGTGGTCTCGGGAGGGGGAATAGAAAAATAGAATATAGGGATGAATTGAGTAAGGTTCTTATTCTTTTATGTTAAGGAATTTGAATTAGCGACTAGGATAGGGATATACGTAGAAGCCATGGTTGGTTCAAATGTAGGATGATAGCTTCATGCATCTAATTGGATTTTTGTATACCCTCTCAATGATGTTGTTGTAATGTCCAAGTTAGATAGACGATTAGAGGTCGGGAGACCATTATCTTGCGACCAACCCTACAAATCAACAACTAAGATAAGTAATCTAAAGAATTAAGCTCAATAGCGTAGTATGATTGTTCGTATTGCTTTAACCTCGGGTTTTTATTCACTGATTGTCTGAAGTCTTTACTTTTACATACTTTTTACTTTACATTTAGTTATAACTTCCAAAACTCTTTTGGTTACGCTTGATCTGATAAATCTCAATAGTAAAACTGGAATTGGATAGTTGCTTAACAAAAGTATCTGGGGGATTGATATTCATCTTTATTTAAGGCCACTATATTATTTGGTGAAACCAAGTACACTTTCATGTGCGCTTGGGTACAACAGCTATTATAGGGGTGTGTATAAAAAATGAATATGTAGAAAGACATGTAGAACACAAAAAATTGATGCAAAAGGACAGGTGCTATGAAAAAAAAAGAAAAAAAAAAAAAAAAAAAAAAGAAAGTGAGAAAAGAAAACTACACCTAGTCCAGTTGGAATGTGCTTTAAAAAGATAAAGGGAGACATAAGGGCAAAAATAAAATAAAGAAAAAGTAGAAAATAAGTGGACCCTGAATAAAGCATAGTGTCAGGGAGGCTTAGTCACTAAAATGTCCCAAAAAGATGCCATAGCATCCCCTAACCTAAGTTATAAGCCAAATAACGTCCATTAGTTATCCTATCCTGACTGTTCAAAAACTTAGGAAGAGAACATATAGGCAAGCCTATGGCATTCAGTATACACTGGAGATACTTCTTTGTGAGCGAGAGCATCTATGGTAATATCCCACAATAATTTGATTCATCTAGATTTAGTGAATGATATTTCTTTTACTGTAAGCGCACATGGGGTATATCGTTAGGTAGCTAGACTGTTCGGAAAATGTGATTTATATATGCCTAGTTGTCAATGTAATGCCATCATTGGATTCTTTTTTGTCATTCCTTTTACGAAATTGATACACATAGTTGGGATCTTGAAAAGTAAAACAAGGAGGGAGGATAAAATATTGAAAATTTTAATGAAAAGTCTCTGCCATAGGAATCTTAGGATCTTATTGTTTAAGCATCTTTATTGTGAGTAGTAGTTTTAGTTTTTGTTTTGTCTGAGAACACCCAAACTTCTAAGTTGAGAGTGTTGATTTATCGTGGAAACACGGCAATTTTGATGCTTAAAAAAAAGAATTTATGCTTGTACTTAGGTTATTTTAGTAGATATGATGTGCTTTTGTGATTTTTGCAGGTAAAATAGGTCAATAATAGTGTTGGAATGAATTTGGAAGAAAAAGACCTCAAGAAGACAAAGTTCCAGATGATACGAGTCACTTTACCAGTCATCAACACATCATACAGCTCGTAGGGTGACTCATTAGCATAATAGTGACAAAATCCAAATAGAAAAACCAAGTGATGATAAGATACTACTGGAGCCAACAGATCATAAAATTAGGATACAAATCTGAAGAAGAAGTCGTCAAGAGAACAAAAACTAAAGTTAGATGCAGAGTTAAAGTCTCAGAGAAAGATGAGTCAAAATTTTGAGTAAAACTTGTATGGGTAAACCATAAGCAGACCAGTGTTTAGAGCATTAATAAAAGAAGTCCAAAGTGGTAATTAGTGAAGGCTCGAGTCGTATGGTAAAGGTACAACTCGTGATCATGAGTCATAACGATAATAGAAACTTGGATCCCTTGAAGATCAGACATTGGAGAACATACGAGAGGCAATGTACGACTCGTTAGAAGACCTTACGTATGAACGAGCGAGTCATACCTTATGGTGACATTACTTTTTCTATTTCATTTTATTTAGGATTTCTGAGTTGTTTTGAGATACTATAAATACCCTAGGGTTAATATTTTATTAGTTTACATTCCTTAACATTATTTTACATACTTTTACAATACTTTACATTATTCTTGAGATTTTTGGGTTATTATGCAATTGAAGACTTTGCATTTTATTATTCTTATTCTTCTGTAATTAATTACATGAATTATTTATTAATTTTCATGGAGTGTTGCATGAACAGGAGAAGCTAATTTCCCTAACTAGGGTTGTGGGGACCCTAGGGGATTAGCATGTATCTTAGTCTTCTTCATTGATGAGTGGTGATTTTACCACTCATTCACACTCGTTATTAGTGCACATTACCTTGTTTTAAATGAGTAAATGAGTCATGATTGTGATTAAATGCACTAATATCCACTCTTTCCAGTCGTGGTCGCGGTCAATCAAGATGGTCAACCAACCGTGTCTATGGAAGTTAATTGTGATTGCATAGCCACGGTGGCAGCCAAAATTTGGTGATCTCGGCTTGGTGGAAATGTTCAGCCCAAGGGCAAAACTCAAATTGCACGTGTTGATCCCAATTTGAACAAAAAGACTCAAACCATAATTTCATGAATCATTCATTCTATCACATTCTTTCTTCCCCAATTTTCTAGGTTTAGCTTTAGACTTTGTGGCCTCCATTTTTGGAGAAGAAAATATTGTATAAATTTTTGGTTAAGAATATATTGGAGACTTTCTAAGTGCAAGATTTGCTCACTTCCATTATTGATATTGTGGAGAGCCAAGTTTGAAGTAACATTTGCTTAAATCTTCAACAATTCATCTGCTTACTTATCTTATGTGTAGATAAATATTCCTCTTGGGGTTATGTGTGAATATGGGTTAAAGTGTGTGTGGGTTGTTATTGTTAGCATCTATTTAGTAGTTCATGTTCATGGGTTTTATTGTTGCTAAGCTAGTTTGGTTGGGATTTGATGGGTGAAATCTTCAAATACCCATATGGGTTTGATAAGTGAAAGCTCCAAGATCTCAAAAGTTCAAGGACATCTTTGAAACAAAGGTTTTGGGTGAACTTTAGGAAACCATATCATCCTCGAAAGAAGGATGTGGGGACCAAAGCAATGATAGACAATTATGCGTGTAGTTTGCTAAATTTTCCCTATCTTAGACATAAGGGTGAATGTAAGGTTGACTATGACATGGGTATCATCCTAGAAATAGGGATGCCTAGATTGAGGTTGTGATGACCAATTGTTGAACACACCTATTAGGTATTTGAAAGAATCAATGAGTGAAAGTTTGGTGTTTTGTTGAAAGACTAGCATCAAAATCTATAACCAAGCCTACCCATATTTGATTTACTAAAATGATGTTGATAACAAGCTCCCACATGTCACTTACTTAGTAATGCACAATCCCAAGATCCGTTCATAATTATTAAAACTCTAATTATTCGTAGCCTCGAATTTATGCTAGAAAACCCCAAAAAAGAAATATTATTGTAGGTAGTCATCTCCCCTATTTTATCTTCTTATAACATTTGTTTGAATTTAACTTGTATCTATCATTTTAAATTAATTTAATCGCCACTCACATTATTCCTCGTGGATTCGACCCCGACTCCAAAGCTGGGCAAACATATTGATGACGACCGCCTTGCACTTAAATTGACATGTAAGTTGAGAGTTATCAAGAATGACGCCGTTTCCTGGGAATAATTTGGCATGTTAAGTTAGTTTGGAATTTTAGCTTAATTTCTTGAATTCAAGCTTGTATATATGTGTTTGTGATTTTCCTATGTAGGTAGATTTTATTTTATTTTTACTTTTCTTGATGGCATTTTCTAACAAATATGAGTTGGATTGTTGGAAGTCATATCATGACCCACCATGTTCGTATTGTGCCAAACCACACTTCAGGAGAGATTGTAACTATGCTCCTCGGAGAAAGATGGAATCACCATCCAAGTCCTATCGGGAGTATGGTTGTTATATGTGTGGAGGCCTACAAGGACATTGGGATGAATGTCCAAATACCCCCTCCCCCTATTATACTAACCGAGTTGTTAGTTCTTCTTATGATCTTGACAAGTCTTATGATGAAAGAAAAAAAAGCAACATACCGAGTGCAATAGATGTGACCCAAGGTTACTTGATATTTTGGACTAAGTGGAAGCAATAGGGGAGAACATCAAACACTTGCATAAATCCTATGAGGTGTTTCAATGGGCAAGTGTCAAGGAAAGGTAATCGGTCAAGGATATAATTCTTGAAAACCTTATAACCCCAACCGTTTCTCGAGAGAAGGTTTATCAAGAAAACAAACCAAGATATGATGCTGAGCTTGGTAATGAATATTCCTCAATGGCTTTAAAATCATCCAACTCACATGAGGAAGAAGAAGCCAAAATAAAAAAATGGAACTAAAGTCAAAAGAAGAATCAGAGCAAACCTCTTATGAAAACTCTAGTCCATTTCGGGGTAAGGATGCTAAGATGGATGTAATTCCAGAATTAAGTAAAGGACCCCATTCTAAACATTCTTCAAAATTATGCATGTTGGATTTGACGAAAGTATGTTTACTCAAGCCAATGATGAATGTTGGGGAGAAGGAACTCCATCCTTATATTTTGGAAGTTGAAAATCCAAAATAGCATATGGAGTCCCCACACTTGAAGGCCAATGAGCGCAACATCCAACGATCAACGAGTGGCTTATTCCCACCTTTACCCAAGGAGCCTAATCAAAAGTTTGATTTGAAGTTTGTTAAAAGGTTCAATCTTCCAAATAGAGAGATCAAAACTTGCTTGCCATGTCCTCACCTCTTCCAAGCCTTATCTTGAAAGATCTGGATCTTCTTTCCCTCTTTCGTTCGTTGCATGTCGAACGAATATTGGGAAGAATATTCAGCTCTTCTAAGTGGAGACATTAAATAAGAGACAGAGGCATCGGGCCACAGCTTTAAACTAATCACTCGATGGGAGGTAGCCCATCACGCCACAAAAAGTGGCATGTATTCTTTTCTTTATGCATATTAGAGTAGAGTTAATTTTTACTCTTAATTTGTGTATACATAATCCATAAAATAGTGGTGATTAGAGAAATTTTGGTTGAATTTGAAAAAGTAATATATGGAATTGGCAAATTGGAACGAGTAAGAAATGTCGAAACTCAATTGTTTGGTCTTAGCTATCGTGATCGCGGTCCGTACCTCCGCAATTGCAAGAGTCGTGTGACCTCTATCGTGGTACTAAGACAGCGACCGTGGTCAATTCAGTTTTAGAAACCGTTCGAATTCCAAATTCCCCCCACAATCTTCTCTCAAAATTATCTCAAATTCCTCTCTGCTTGTTGGCATTCCATTGCATATCTGAGTGTCAATTTCTCTCTTTTGCATCTTCTAAGTCGGTAAGTTGTTGAACTTTTGTTGGTTTTTGATATATAAGGCATGTGTAGAACTCGTAGTGTAGAAAAAGGTCTGAAATAGCATTTTGAATTCATAATGCATTCTTTTTGTTTATTATTGTGGTGTTTAGGTGTTGTAATTGGTGTACACTCAATTGCGGAAGTCTTGAGTACCCATAATTTAGCCGTAAGCCGCTTAAATTGAAGTGATCACCACGTGTTCGATTAAATGCCCCTACGAATTCCTTGATAAATTACGTTGTGTTTGGGGCTAAGATCACACACCCTAGGCACCAATTCACTATTTATAATGATTAGTTTCCCTAGTTATAATAAGGGATTGGAATTGAAATAAAAATTTGAACAAATGTGCAAAAAATGTCAAACCTGATCTTGGGTACCGCGATTGCAGTCCCGATGACTCGATTGCATCACCGTAGTCGTAGTCAACGCTCTGCAATCTCCATACCTAAGAGCACACTTTGACAGGAATCAAAATTTTGCTCATCCCCTACTGCCCCTGAAACCTCCCATAACACTACCACATGAGTTTATATGTTGGTTTTAGCATGTTTTTGGTGTAATAATCCAAATGATGGCCTGAGTTGCATTGTTTACAGGTCCTGAGCTATGCAACAACAGGAGATTATGGCAATGTCTGATTCATGGCCCCGGAATATCAAAGACAGAACGAGAATGATCTCTGAAGAGCCAAAATGTTATTAGAGAGAGGCATCAGCATCGAGGGGGTCCCAGAATAGTATCCAGGATTTTTTGAAAGGCTTGCTACTTCTGGATGGATATGCTTTGTCCCGAACCCTTTTGAGGCAAATGAGAAATGAGTGTGGGAGTTTTACATAAATTTGAGTGTTATCTCTCTTGCAACCCCAGTAATGAAAATTTAGGAAAGGCAGGTGCATTTTGGAGTGCAACTGTAATACCCCGCAAAATCCTCTTCCAGTCTGAGCCTTAGAGCATATTCAGTAAAGCGGAAATCCGAGTTTAAAAGTTTTAGAAGTGTCTTCCTAAGTATGAAATACGTTGAATCGTGTGGAATTTCCCTAATTTCTACTTTTTGTCATGTAGAGAATTGAATAAGTTTTCCCCATCGATACCAAATTTGCTCAAATCGGACACTCGGGTGAAGAGTTAGAGCCATGTTAGTGAGACAGTATGCCACCTGGCACCTTAGTGCGTCGCGGAGCCAGCCAAAATGGCAATTGTCAAAATCCAATGAACCTTCGCGATTCCACCGCATTACGGTATAGTTCCAGTTCGTAATCAAAGGGGAAATGCGATTTCCACCGCATCGTGCTGTCATGCAGTTTCTCAATTGTCCATTTTCCAGTGAGCTGGCGCGATTATGGCGCGTCGCACCAGCATGTAAAATGGGGATTTTTAGTTTCATTCCAAGGACGAAAAGGGGCTTTTCCCAACCCCTATATATACCCTCTTTACATAAGAATTGGCCTTATTTTCTCTCTTTCCACTCAAAAAATTAGGGTTTCCAAAAAATTAAAATCTCCTCTCTTCTTCAAGCAAAAAAATCAAGAAAGATCTAGAGAAATCAAGAAAATCTTCCAAAGGCTTTCAAGAAAAGAGTTTCCCCAAGGTATGTAGATGTTGATTCTTAGGTCCCTTTCATCTAAGAAGCTCAACTACCCTTTTCTAAAGCTCAAAGATTTTATGTTTATGAGTTGTTAATGATTCATGTGAGTTGAAATTGATATTTCATGTGTTTTTGAGTTTTGATTCATGTTTGTTTACAAGATTCATGATCTTTGACCCTTGTATGTGGAATCCATGTGATATTTGTGATGAATCTTCCTTATGTTGTTTTCTATGTGATGTGTTCATGACATTTGGGTGTAGAATTGGTTGAATAAGTGGAGCATGTTCCCCATAGGTTTGATTAAAAGCATAGGTGAAGCATAAAAGGGCCATTGTAGTATGTTGAAGATGAAACACCAAATTGTGAGTTAGTTTATGCATGCCTAGTGTTTGATAAAATGCCCAAGTGGATGAATTATTCCATGATGGTAGGAAATCCCCAAATAAGTGTGAACCCATGCATGCCTAGTGTTTGTTGAAGGACTTTAGTTAACAAGTGGAGATGTGATAATAGTAAATTCCCCAATTATGTGCTCTTTGATATATTCTAAGCTTTTAATACATGTCAAGTGATTAGCAAGTAATTTAAGACATGATAGTATGAAGTTTTCCCCAAATTATGTGATGTCCAAATACATGTCAAGACTAATTTAGGTGTGAAGTACTTGAGGTAATACCTTGTTGAAGGAAGTATAATCTAGTAGCATGTTTCCCTACGCTAGTATATGTTGATGTTTCCTAAATGCTTGATGTGATGCCTTAATGATTGCAAAAGGTAAAGGTATGTTATGTTTCCTAATTAATTGAAGAGATGCTTGAATGATTGTGATGATGCATGAATGACTATGATGATGAATGAATGGTTGTGATGATGGAGGAATGATCATGCTTTATTTTATGTTATCGAGTCCTAGGGGTGTTTATACCTGACAATTTAGCTGTTGTCTACAGCCCATGTAAATTTTCACAATAATTCCAATCGAGCCATGATTCTCAGAACTCAGTGAACTATAGAACTCTACATCCTTAGACAATTGCAAAACTTAAGAAAGCTCAATAATCCCAGTTATCGCTAGTAATCTAACCTCAGTCCTGTAATCAGCTTAGATCCAATAGTATGCAAGTGTTCAATTCTAATCTCAAAACTGACCGAATAATCTATTCAATCTCTGTATCGTCAGTCAGATACCGTGATTCAATACCATTTCCGTCAGATACCTAACTAAGTGATCTCAGCGTAGCTCAGTCAGATCTTTTGACAAACATAATTAGTATCAGATTTAGTTCAATTGTGATCAGTTAAGAATTCAGTCAGAGTCTTTCAGTTGGGAGTAGAAACTAGCACCGAGCGAGGAAAGGGATGGAGCCTCCTCCCGTCAGCGAGAGAGAGAGGACGGATTCGTTAGTAGCAATCCCTGACCTCCAGAACTATGTAGCCAGCACAAGATACATAAGTCGCCGTTAGGAAAAATGTTGTCACCTCCATAGAGAGAGTATTTGACTATTATATTACCTTTGGTCGACTGCCTGGTAAGGGTTATCCGTCATAGAGGATTGACCAGAGAGAGGTCTTTACCCATGGCATGGTATTGACACCCTTCCAACTGGGGTTACAGGTTGGACCCCACCTGTGGTAGGTTGGGGCATGTCAGTTAAGTAACTACTTCCCACAGTTTCAGTTACAGTCTCAGTTTTAGTATCAATCTTCAGAAATCAGGACTGTCAGATACAGACATCTATCATTATGAGGAACTCAGATAGTTCTATTGATTCATGGACCATCCCATCAGATAGGCTTGGTCTCATATACAGTTATTTGATATCATATTCAGAGATATGCCGCCAGATAGGCTTGATTCACAGTCTCAGATTCTATTCAGTATCCTTGTTGTCAGATTCAGATATATTCATATTTCTTATCATTGATAATAGTTTCTGAAATCATCCATTAGAAAGGTTGATCTCAAATCCTGTCAGTCAAAAGCAGTAAAGCTCAAAATTCAGTCCTTGATGTAAGTGCATCCAGATTCTTAGTTATCAGTATTAGATGAGTGAGTAATTCAGTGTCTCAGTGTCAGTAGGGAGTTCAGTCTGCAGTAAAGTGGTATAAGAGTTTCAGTAGCTAGAGTTGTGATGATTGTGATTATGGTCTGTGCATTCATGTATGTGTTCTCATGCGATATTTTCATGATTATTCAGTTTAGATATTGTGCACGCATGAGCCTTTGCATTTAGCCTTACCCCATCTACATACTCAGTACATCCCTGTATTGACGCATTTGCGCTATGGTGTTTTATTTGGTACCATAGGTTCAGAGGCACAGGACCCAGAGTTTTCTCAGCTGTTCAATCACAGTTAGCAGCAGCAGTGGTAGCAGTGAGTCCTCTTCTTTTGAGGAAGAATCTCAGTTTACTATTATGGCATAAGATTTTGTTTATATTTTTAGTTGACGGAGTTAGTTGGGGACATGTCCCATCAACTCCACAGTTCAGAGAGTTTAGAGGATTGTCAGACAGATGAATTAGTATTCAATTTTCAGTTTTGAGTATGTATAGATGTATTGAACCTTATGGCTAGTTTCCGCATTTATTTCAGATATTAAGTAGTGTACAGGTACAGATATCAGAAAAGGGTTAGCTTGTGGTCCTTTAGGGTCATAAGCACCGTGTGACATCTTGGATGGGATCTCGGGGCGTTACAGCAATAGGTTAATGCGGTACATGTTCTTCACGATACTGACATGGCCAATTTCTAAGCAAAGGGTCTCAAACCAGGCACTTGGATGGCTAACATTTTGTACCCATACATAGAGATTTCCTAGTCCATTACCAAAAGAGGGATCACCACAAACAAATTCTTTGCAGAGGCTAAGATCAGGTTGTATATTATCCATAGCAGAGTCTCACCATGAACCCATATGACATCTATCACTGAGTGCGAGCTTGCATGGTGTCCTTCCTAATGATTGGGATTAATCTAAATATGGGCTAGATTATACTTGAGGAATGGAGGCAATACATGATTCAGGGTGGTACCCTTCTTCGTTTCCCTTCTCTTATTACTAAATTGTGCAAAAAGAAGAGGTATAAGAGTATCTTACAGATACCTGGGTAAAACCAAATCCCCGAATCACTCCACTCAAAAAAAAGAGGAAAGGTGCACCTGGGCCCAATAAGAAATAAAAAGTTAACTCAACCAGGTCAAAAACTGAAGAGCCTAAATCTTCTAGGCCATCCATAACTCGGCCTTTGTATGATTTGAATATTGATGCCAGAGCCATCAGAGAGATGCTAATAGGTTTGCCTCAAGGACTAGGGGACCCATCCACTAGGATTCATTCATATGTGTCCGTTGCAGATTATGAGAAATACAAAAAGAAATAGGAGACACAGAGTGCTATAGGAGCCAGCCTAGAGAGAGCTTATTCAACCTTAGCCTCATCTCACAAGGATCTCAAGGCCTCACATGAGAAGATGCTGAAGAGATAGAAGAAATGGGATAAATTTTTTAACAAAGTATGGAAATAGGCTAAGGTCCTGTGGAAAGGCCTAAAACCTAATGCCAAACTCCCTTCTTCCAAGATTGACAGTGATGATAAGGCACCTGCTAAGTGGTTAAATGCTGAGAATGGTTGTAAAGATTCAGAGTCAACAGAGAAGAGCAACTCGTGATACATATCCAGGGAGAACTTTTTTTACTTTCACTTATTGCACTTGAGTGAGGACATTGTATTCTTATAGTTGGGGGTGTCCTCAGATATTTACTTTGATATTTTTGAGATGATGTTTTGGATGATATTTTTATTTTATGTTTTGAGATGCAACATTTGTGGGATACCCTATTGGTGCCCACGTTTTATGGGTTATCATGTTTTTTCTCTTAGTTTTTAGTTTTCCTCTTAGTATTTTAATTTTTATTATGGATCTTAGTGATTCATGGCATGTAAGTGGTTAAGGCATTGGTGTAGGTTAATTCTGAGTACCCGTAGCATAAATGTCAAAGATGCAAGGGAAGTCTGAGTACCTGTGGCATTGTATTTTACAAAATTGGGATCACTTTACACACCATTGGTGAAGTCCGAGTAGCCATTTGATTAGCTTGCCCGTTTCAAGACAACATGTGAGACTAAGGCTTTGGTTGTAGCCATAGTTTAGCAATTTTTACATGGTGCTATTGCAAATCTAGAAAACCCCACCAACCAAGATTTTTGAAAAAACAAGGGCATGGACGTGAGCAATGTTGTAACAAATCCTTTTCTCTTTTTGTGGTTCCACAAATTTTTGACTTGTGAATAGTGATAAATACTCTGACTGTATCTCTTGTTGGAGGGACATTTGAGCTCCCTTGGCAAAATTTTGCATGCCGTGTGTGGTGAGCTACTTGATATTCATCTCTTGTACACTTGTGCTATCTAGAACTTGCCCAATTAGTGTTTCAAAACTAATTTTAATTGTACTTGGTTGGAGAAATGATCTTAGGCCCTCTTTGTAATTTTGGAACCTACTCTAGCCTAAAAAGCCTTCCCATACATAATTTAAAACCCTAGTTATCCACTTTGAGCCTTTGGACCTTTCTTTGGCAAACACATTACAAGCCTTAAACCATTCTTTCATCTCTTCTTTGAACCATACCCTCCTTGAACACTAAAATGCAATTTGTGGCTAAAATATTAAGTTGGGGGTTGTAAAGATCAATGGAAGTGTGTTTGGGGCCACGAAGTATTAGTGAAATACGAAATGTGCCTAAGTGTTGAAAATCAATGTTTAGAAAAATAAAGGATCCCATAAAATAATGAATTGCACAAAAGTGCAAGGAAATGGAAGTAAAAGAATAATGGTGAACAAAGGAAACAAAAGATAGGCTTTCAAAAAAGAAAAGAAATAAAGAAGAGTGGTCCTTAGTCGAAAGAGAAGGGTTGTAAAGCATGATGTAGATGTTCAAGGTAGGGTGTAGCCATGTTGTTCCTAAATGATATCCTACCCTAACCCGAACCTTCGTTACAACCTTAGAAAGTCCTTTGATATTTTCGACCATTTATTTTCTTTGTAGTGGTGATTAAAAATAGGGGCAAGCCTATGTCATGACACTAGTTGCATTGAGATTTATTTTGTGAGGGGATAGGTATTGCACTTAAATTCCTTATTACATATTCGGTAGTTTGGTGTGGGGAAATTCTCTTTCTTATGAGGACAGCGTGTAAGCAAGTTGAGGTAAGTGACTTTTGTCACCTCCCGAACAATGAGGTGAATGGAGTATGGTTTAGTTTTAGTCAAAGGTGAGCCATTTCTAGAGTATTGGTTTTTATTGCTTGATTGCTCTTTAAAGTCTTATGCACTTTTGAGTATTGCATTTTATAATAAAGGGTGTTGAGAAATTAGCCTAGCATATGTGCGATGAACTACTTGTGGTTGCGATTGAAGTTGAAGTCAATATGGCCTTTAGGGCATAAAATTTAGGCATAAATGATTATGTCTCATGGTAAGAGTTAGTGTTGCTTGAGGACAAAAAAATGCTCTAAGTTGGGGGTACTGATAAGTGGTGATTTTACCACTCACTCAGACTCATTATTAGTGAACATTACCTTGTTTTAAATTAGTAAATGATTTATGATTGTGATTAAATACACTAATATCCACTCTTTGCAGGTATAAGAGTTGAAAAGACAAAGAGATGTAGAGTGGTGCTTGAAATGATCAAAAAGGAGCAGAAAAAGAGAAACTGAAGACCTGCAGTAAAAGAGGCTCTGTTACCGCGGTCTTGGTCCATTGGTCACGGTCGCGATCAATCAAGATGGTCAATCAACCGCGACTGTAGAAGTTAATCGTGGTGGCATAGCCACAATCGCAGGCTGACTTGTGCGATCGTAGCTTGGCAGAAATGTTCAGCCCAAGGGAAAAAATTTAATTGCACGTGTTGATCCCAATTTGAACAAAAAGACTCAAACCCTAGTTTCATGAATCCTTCATTCTATCACATTCTTTCTTCCCCAATTTTTTAGGTTTAGCTCTAGACTTTGTAACCTCCATTTTTTGTAGAAGAAAATATTGTATAAATTTTGGTTGAAGAATATATTGGAGACTTTCTAAGTGGAAGATTTACTCACTTCCATTGTTGATATTGTGGGAGAGCCAAGTTTGAAGTAACATTCTCTTAAATCTTCAAAATTCATCTCAATGGAGATTATGGGTATATCTATGCTTACTTATCCTATGTGTAGCTAAATATCACTCTTGGGGTTATATGTAAACAGAGGTTAAAGTGTGTGTGGGTTGTTATTGTTAGCATCTATGTAGTAGTTCATGTTTGTGGGTTATATTGTTGCTAAGATAGTTTGGTTGGGAATTGAAGGGTGAAAGATCCAAATACCCACATGGGTTTGATGAGTGAAAGCTCCAAGCTCTATAAAGTTTAAGGCCATCTTCAAAAGAAGGGTTTTGGGTGAACTTTAGGAAACCATATCATCCTCGAAAGAGGGATGTGGGTACCAAAGCAATGATAGACAATTATGCGTGTAGTTTGCTAAATTTTCACTATCTTAGACATAAGGGTGAATGTGAGGTTGAATATGCCATGGGTATCATCCTAGAAATAAGGATTCCTAGATTAAGGTTATGGTTACCAATTGTTCAACACACCTATTAGGTATTTGAAAGAATCAATAGGTGAAAGTTTGGTATTTTGTTGAAAAACTAGCACCAAAATCTATAACCAAGCCTACCCATATTTAATTTACTAAATTTATGTTCATAACTAGCTCCCACATTTCACTCCCTTAGTAATGCATAATCCCAAGATCTGTGCATAATTGTTAAAACTCTAATTATTCGTAGCCCCGAATGTATACTAGAAAAACTCAAAAAAGAAATATTATTGTAGGTAGTCATCTCCCCCATTTTATCTTCTTGTAACATTTGTTTGAATTTAACTTGTATCTATCATTTCAAATTAATTTAATTGCCACTCACATTGTTCCTCGTGGATTCTACTCCGACTCCTAGGTTGGGTAAATATATTGATGACAACTGCCTTGCACTTAAATTAACGTGTAAGTTGAGCGTTATCATTCATATTAATTGACCTCAAAGCTACTTTAGAAGCTTGAGGATTTCATGTACTAAATAACGTCCTCAAAAGGGAGTTTAAGATTGGGAAAAAGGATTAAGACAGTAATTTGAGATTCGTGTCCATCTTATTATTCCATCATCTCATCTAATCAACTCGAGACTCAAAAGGTGAGAGTTGAACTTAAGTCATGGACAAGGAGGAATAAGGAAAGACCCTGAGACTCACAAGGTAAAGGGTGAGATTTATAACACGTTCACAAGACGGTTGATAATACCTAGCATGTCAACTTTACATACAGAGAAGTAGAATATGTGGGTTGAACACGAGAAATTTATGATGCTTAGAAGCCTGGTGAAACACATTCCTAGTGTTCATATTCTACTATTTACAAACTCAAGGCACTTAAGATTTGGTTACTACTTACTTACTACTTCCATAATCCCCCATTTACTTTTCCGCATTGCTCATGAATTTTGTCAAGTTAAGAAACTGTTCAACTTTTTCCCTATGAGTTCGTACCCATCCTAGTTGGGTTACTATATTTGTCATTGACCACAACATAATTCCTTAGAGGTTATCTTTGGGCGACATCAGCTCCTCTAGAGATGGAGGTAGGCCCAGCCCAGGCTTGTGCGGTTATGGTTGTTGTACATGACCTCATAAGAAGAGAATGAAAAAATGTTGTTTCCTTTCCTTAGAGTCAAGTGGTTGAATGCTCCTTCATTAACATTAGTGAATCATGATCTAGAGGGATCCCTCTCTTTATCTCTATCCACAGAGATCTATCTATGAATCGACCTAGACTATCCTCTATCCAGATAGATATGTCCCTATGAATGACTATGCTGATCTTTATATGTTTTGGCCATGTCTCTTTCTACTCCGAATAAGAAAGTTTGGATCTTTAAAGCTTATGTCATGAGGTATGTGACCTATGTTAGGTCCATAAGATACCACAATTTTTGGTGTTCTATGATTCACCTCCAAATAATAAGTAGGTAACTGATCCTTTTTATTTTGATATTTTTAGTAAACTAATGGAGGGAGGCGAAGCAATAGGTTGAATTACTATATAAATAAGAGTTGTAAAGTATAGGACTTCTTGTTCGAGTAGGAATATTTTGAATTTTCTTATTCCTTCTCTTTGATAAGAATAGGGATTAGAAATGATACAAATTCCTCTTCATTTTGTTGTGCTCAACGAAAGAACTACCAAAGAATACTTTTTGGGATCCAACTTCTTTGTTCTTTCTAAGTCTTCTTCTTGCATAGAAGAACGCAACTATTGCAAGAACAAGGATTTTAGTAGTAGGCGGCATCCCCTCTTAGTTTTGAGTAGGAGGAACCATTTTTTTTAGTTCTTCTCCATGGGTGATCCAGGAACTGTCCTATTATTTTCTCAAATGAGATTTTGCTATAGAAGGATCTCTTTATCTCTTCACAGTGGGTGCTCGAATTATTTTCTTGAAAAGTTATTATATCACCATGGGAGTGTTTAAATGTATAATATTAACCATTACATTATTCACACAAACTCTTTGATGACTTATCAGTTGCCTTGCTTGAGGAATAGTTTCACGAAAATGGAGATGAACCAGGATAACATCCGATATTGATTCTAGATTGAGTAGAAAAAGGATATATGAAGTTTGTTCTTTTCCTCTGTGCTTCTTTGTGATGGGTAAATCTCCATAAAAAAGGGACAACTTTTGTGTAGTTTGTGATTAGATGTAACTGTCAAGATTTTCTCTAGAATAAATCATTCTCTTAATAGATCTGTTCTTGTTCCTCAATCTTCAGATAGTACGTCATTGTGTTATTGTTAGTTCTATATTCCAAGCATTTCCTAAAAGTAGACGGCAAGTTTTAAATCTTAATTTAGGCATCGCTCTTTTCTTCATCCTTCCTTCTATTTTTTCCCTATCACTAGTGGTTATTCCAGATCCGAAGTACCTCTTTTCTATTCATAGTGAGATCCACACCATAATATTAGTCTTTTGGGGTTTAATGTTCTAAATGGTGAATCAATCAATAGATGTCATTTTCCTTCTGATATGGAATAGAAGAAAAGTAGTTGTATCATTTACCAAATCTTGTTCAGTTCCATCCAAGCTCAGTTTTTTCTGAATCTTCGTGGAAGAAGAAGAATCAATTCACAGGCCACTATATTTGTGGATACCACTAAATCATTAAATATAGAGGTTGCTCACTCTTTGATCAGTGATTCGTTGGTCACTAGATTGGTGAAGAATCTCTTCAAAATCTACTCTTTGATAAGTGATTCACCGGCTACTAGATCAGGGAATCCCACCCTATTCTCAAACCCAGTGGTTCGATGTATTAGTACACATATTGGATTATCTTGCATACAAATTTTGGGAGTCCCAAGTCCTGCATCCACCAAGAACATTTCTTCCCTTAAGCGTAAAGTAAGGTGTTTCCCCTATATAAGAAAAACCTGGCATTAGATCTTTGAAATAATCAACTCAAAAAGATGCTCATCATAACTTTTTCTCTAATCAAGCTTATCGTAACCTTTTTTATCTTCTTCTTTGTGTTCTATTGATCAGAAGCATCTAGCAGTGCTTCTTTGATATAGAATTTGAACAAAAAATGGCCAAAGAATCAATAAGTAATATACCCTCTATTGCCAAAAGACCTTATCTTCTCCTTTTGGTAAAGAGAGCCTCTATTTTGAGTTCGACAAAGTGAAAGAATTGATTCGATCATTCAAGTCGTATAGCATTTATCTATTCTATGATTCGACCTATATGAAATTCTTTCTTCTCTTATGATATTTCTATCAAGCAAAAAAAGAAGCGCCTACTTTTCTTAAGAAATTATCAGATCGATCTTTGAAGGAAATGATCATTTTTTATGGTTGATACCTCTTGGAAACCAAATTGAAAAGAGAACTGATGAAAGTTCATCCAACCGCTGCTCTTGACCGGTAGTAGATAGCTACCAAAAAGATTGACTCTTTGCATGAAGAGTGAGATGCAACAAAAAGTTAGTCTGTATTCAAGCATTTTACTAGAACTTACTCAGTTAACTCAGGTAATTTAACTTCTTAAATAATCAAGGAATAAGCACTACTAGTTTTTTCAAAAACTACTTCTAAGATCCAAAATTAAATAGATTTATAGATTTTAGTTTGGGGGCATTAGTAAAAGGCCTAAACGGTCTTAGATCCTTCTTTGGTCTTGTCACCCATGCCCCTCTTTTCTTTTCTCTTCTTTTAGAAGTTGTTTATGATCAGGATTTCTTTTGCTTTGAACGACTCCAGTCCTTTGAATGACTCCATTCCTTTTGATCAGAGTCGTCATTATAAGGATAGATACGATTAAAGGCAAAGACAAGTATGTTATTTAGCAAGATAGCAACCATTGAAGTAGGAAATCAACAATCCATCAAGAATGAAGGATGTGGAATCAGGTAGTTCTTTGAACCAAGGCATTTAAGGCCAAAGGTGGATCCAACTGGAATTATTTCACTCTCTATAAAGGAACATGTAGGACAAAAAGCCAAAGTACACCTTATTTTATGTGTACTACCAGTTTTTCCTACCAAACTAGACCCATCCTTCAAATAGATGTAAGATAATGAGCTTGGATATTAATGAACTCTATAGAAGAGTTATCTCTCAGAACAAGACTCTTACTAATCTATTAACAACAAGTAGATATACACCGGGGGAATTAGTAAAATGTCAAGAGAAATTGGTGCAAGAACGCGTGGATACAATTCTTGATAATGAAACAAAAAGACAATAGTTCATCTCATGTAAGAGATTATTATAATTTATAAAAAGTGAGAGCTTCCAAAAGTAATGTTCATAAGAAAAGAAAAAAAAGCTCTTTATAATCAAACTGACTCTCATTTTAGTTTAATCCTTCATCGATCGGAATAAGGAGCACTTGTAATCAAATGAATTTAAACAAAGAAAGTGTGGAGTCACTAGACCTACTAACATGATAATCGGGTTATGTTGGGATATTCTCTAGTGACATCTGGGAAGACTCTCATGTCTACATCATAACATCAAGATAGATTGTATGAAGAGATTGATTTCAATTTTCGAATTTCCTCTCAAAAATTAGGTAGAGTTCACCCCTTGAAGGATAGTTAAGTGTTGCAATAGGGGGGTTGTTTAACAAATGGGAAACAGTCTCCATACCAACATAGAAGGCTTTAATCTATCCATAGTCCAAAGAGATCGTTACTCAATGTAGGTGCTAATGCTTTACTAATATAATAGAATATAATGAAAAAGTAAAAGCTCTTCTTATGTTCTACGAATCTAACTAATCTATACTACTAGCTATATAATCAGACAAGGTCTTCTAGAGAAAACTAGCATAGCAGATTGAGATATATCAAAGAATAAACTTAGTCTGCAACCACAAATGGGGTCCTTTAGGTAGCCGATTGCCCGTTTGCTTCCACTGACTTATTTCGTGAAAACCCATTAATGAAATAATGAAATAAAGAGAAGGGATTTTCCCATGAAAGGTAAAGACTAGTATTTAGAATATAGCTAATAGAAGACGGGGTTATCTCTGTTACAATCATTTATAATCCTTGTCCTGAAAGCATAATGATAAAAATTCTCAACAAAGAGAAAGTTTTTCTTTTAATGTTTTAATAAGAGTGACCTTTAAATGATACTTTTCCCTTCTTAAAGGGATAGCTCACTCTCCTTTAAAGGTGTCTCTTCTGCACTCTAAGGATGTCATATGATTAACTAGAACAGGAAAGAGAGTTTGGCATTTCCTCGCTCAATCTTATATCAATCAGTCGTCTTAAAGTTGTCAAATAAGCTATTAGATAGTTATGTGATAAAGAAAATAGAGGAGGCCCCATCACATTCAATTACCCTTTAGGTGAAAGAATCATGGTTCCCCTATCAGAAGACTCGCCAATAAAATCTGTCGTCTTGCCTGTCTCTTTCTGCAATGATTTTAGTATAGAGATTGCCTACTCATCCCTTAAACTTTACTATTCCATACTAAATTCCTTTGTTCACCAATCAACTGAAGAACCAATTAGTTGTAGTAGCACTTGCGACTAAAAAAGTAGTCCCAAAAAACATTTAAAAGAAGAGGTCTAAGGCTTGTTCTGAAAAGCGATCGAAGAGAAAGTAGTTCATTCAAGGCTCGGACAAAATTAGTTAGAAACACCTCTTTCTATTGATATTGAATTGATATGATGCTCTCTTCTCTTTTCTGTAAACCATAGGAAATATCCACAACAAGCATCTTCAAAAAAGTTGGTTGGAGTTTGGGCAGTTGGTCGGAAAGTACCTTGTCTAGTGACACCTATTTCCTTTGTCTTATTCAAATGTTATTGGTAGAATTCCTTCAATCTAGTATTTAATCATAGAAATAATCATCATGCTTAACATGCATATTTTGTAGAACTTATGCCCCTCCTCTCTATAAGTAGAATCAGGCTGAGCAATCTACTATGAAGATAAAATAGGAAGGAAGATAAAACTATAAAAGAGAGAGTCTTACATCCCAAGTGGAAAATCAAATTCATGCTTAACACAACCTAATTGGTGAACGTATGACATCCTTAGTTATTAACAGCCAAACCCACTTTATTACTATTTTCCATTTTTTATACATAGTATAAAAGAGGTCCTCAGGTCAACTGGCTTAAAAAAAGTTGATATTCAATTATTGTTCCATAAGACCTATTCACTCCTAGATGATATGACGAATGAATCTTAGTAGGGTCCCATCATCCCCATCTTTAAAAAGAGAAGAAATATATGCAGATTTTTTGTGGCTTTTAAAGGGACCTTTCCTTCCTTCTCTACCTACTTCTCAATTCCCCCTGCCCCTTGGAAAAGAATTGAGGCACCTATTTACTGATAAAAAAATATATATAGAAAGAATGGGTTGGCTTAATACATGATATAAACCACTAACATCTACTTTCAAACCATTCGTCTTTACTCTTTGTTGTGAAGATAATTGCCCAATCCCTAGATCGAATGAGTCCGTTCTACGCCTTTAGTGTCTAAAGACTAAACCAAAACAAGTGAGCTAATGATGTCTCCTTTATCTTCAGATGAAAGAAAAATCTAAAATACATTGAGATTGCCAAAAAAGACACACAAAACCAGGAGAAAGAAGAAATACCCATCTCGATGAATCTAAAGTAGTAGATCTGCAAATATCAATCGTTCTTTATTCTTTCTCAGTTTAAAGAGAGGAGAGAAAAGGAGAAGCAAATGATTTTTGATTATTTTATTAACGAGATATCATTGAAAGCTGAGATGGGATAAGTGTAAAGAGTCAACTATTGACCTACTTTTATTATTTCTTAGAAAAATGGCCCTGGTATACTCCAAAAAGGCAATTCTCTCTAATGAATCAAAAGAATGACTCTCGTATTTAGAATAGATAAGTTTGATACAATAACAAAGAATAGAAATTTGATACTGATAAAGAAAAACCTTTTCTGTTATCGAATATGGTAGACGGTCACTTAAGTAGTATTACCTTATATCTATATATATATATATATATATCATTTTTGGGTCTTAAATCATTAAATAAGTTTAGTCTTATATCATCTCATGACCTAAGCAATTTCTATATAGAATTCCATTCATATTGGTATAAAGACATATACAACAATTGAATGAGCTTCAGAGACAAGGATTTCAAAAAAAATAAAGATATAGGAGTTATTTAAGAATTATCATGCTACTTTAGAAAAGGTAGGTCATCTTATGCTAGCTATACTGGCACACGTGAATCTGAAATCAACCTACGATCTTTAGAGGAAATCTTTTTCCCTGAATAAGGATAAAAAGAATGTTTGTATCCTTAGTGGTCTCTTTAATGAATTAGCAAATAGGGTGCAGACAACTAGTTGTAAGGATCCCATAATCAGGCTAGCGTCCATATACAAGGGTTATGTCTTTTATCTGCCTGCCTTTATGGACTTTCGTGGAAGAATCTACCACAATGGTACCTTGCATTTTCATGAGCATGATTTTGCAACAAGTTTCATTCTATTTTCAAACAATACTCAATAAGGAATCAACCAGTCATCTAAGTAATTAGTATCCACATCAAGTGCCTTTAAGCATAAGAAATTAGATCTTTATGATGATGGTCTAAAATGGAATAAGGAAAACCATAGTTTGATCTACGCTTCAGATGAGAGTTTAATAAGCATCTCTAAGGGTGCTAGTGATCCATTTCAGTTCATAGCCAAGGATGAACTACTGATTATCCATTTGTGTTCACTAATTAGAATGCATTTGCAATACAGCCTGTGTTGGCACCACCACTATGGATAACACAAGCGTGATATCAGTTTCCATCATGCATGAAGTCTTTAGCTTCCTGCATGGTAGCACCCATGTGAAAAGGAAGCCAGAGACTTAAAACTCTGGTTGTTGGATCATGTCATCACCATTGAAGATATCTATCACATTAGAACCAGATTGTATGGAAATACCCTAACTACCACTCTCTAAGTAATGAACCATATAACTAGATATGTTGCTATCTTCCTAACTATTAAAGATATTTCTATCGTTCTTTGGAGATGAAGGCTAAGATTGTTGCAGAATTTTTTTGTGCAAACAGTTCCCTCCAGTACCCCTGGATCTCTTCATTGCGTGACGATGTTGAGACTCTAACGATATAGCTTTCTATTTTTGACAAGATTATTTTGAGCTTGACGTTTGGAATAGACATGTCGCCTTTTGAGGATACCACTGTATTGTTATGCATTCATATAAATGGAAAAGCTCTCTGTGCATTCAATATTCTTGTAAAGGTGACACTCACCATTGGAGTATAAATGATGGCATTTTATCCATAAGTAGATATGAGACTTCCAAAGTAAGTGTCAACCCAAGGGTAGGAAAGGCAAGTCGTTGGATTATCATGATAAACTTGCGGCTTAGGAAGATGTTGGTGGAACTTTTGCCTGATAGGTATGCCTTTGTTCTACTATTTTCTTGCACATCTAAAATTCTACCCCAACCTGGATGAGATATAAAATTTTTCTGAATGGTATTGCTTTTTCCCATTACGGCCTACACGTGATTAGATTGACTACTTGACAGAGTAGAAGTTAAATCCTGATCTTGGAACTCGAATTCTAATTTCTTGATATTAGAGTGATGTTTCAATGGAGATTCCACACCAGTATTCTTAAAGGGATCATGTTCTAGTTGGTCACTGGAGTTCCACATAGATGATCAACTCACGAATAAAGAAGCAAAAGATTGACATTCTTTTCCATGGCTACTTTTTTTTTAGAAACTTAACATCCTCTTTGAAACCGATGATCTAGAAGATTTAGCAAAAATATATGGAAAACCTCTATGCTATTGTAATACAATAGAGCTTTCTAGACTTCAATTACATTTTGCTTTGGGTAATGAATGACTTCAGAAACATCTGGTGAGCTTTGGCTCCTGTGCTGTTTTATCTCACCGAAAACTACTACTGTCTTACCTATAAAGTACGATATACTAGTATTTCCTTTTATTTCCCCAATTCTCATAAAAAAAAATTCTAGAAAATAGAAAAGGAAAAGACAAGACCATCCCTTCAGTCATCACATGTAATACAAACCCTCTCTTCCCTCATGACTTCCACCTTCTTTTGATTTCTTCCAGGCATGTTATTGATTTTTGATTAGCCACCTAACCTAACTATTATTACCATTTATGACTTTGAAGTAGGACTTTGGAATGATGCTACTCCTCTTTTTAATATATATATATATATATATATATATAAGTGAACAAATCTTTGTGATTCAATCATTTCCATTCTCGTTCTCACCCTCAGTGAAGTCCCTTTAAGGATAGAAGCGCATCCAAACTTTGTTCGTTTGTATTATTTGTTGGAATATGTAATACATATATGATCAGATACATATGTAGGTAAGGACTACGTAGAGTTGGACACAGAATGCCTAATTCAAGTTGAAATGTAAAATGATCTAGGAAATAAGATTTTCCTTTTCTTAAAAGATAAATAAACAAAATAGATCCACTTTCTGGATTATTTCAGATGTAATCAAAAAAACAAAATTTTCCAGGGACCAAATAAACTTTGATTTTCAGCTAACCCAACACCAAGTCTTCAATAGATTTGTTTCTGGAGTTCTATCTTTTAAGCTAGGGAAGCTGCATCTAGTTTAATTGATGATGTCTCACCTTCATCCTCTATACTACATTACATTAAATAGAAGATATGGTAGAAATATTGTCCTAACCAAGATAGTATGAATCATCTCATCTTTAATCATAGTGGGTGACTGCGGGAGATTAGTTTTAATCCCCTGCCTTCAGAGCTATTTATGAAAGAGTTCTGGCTATGCCTATTTATCATAACATTCATAAATGAGATTGATAGATGAATAGAGAATTCCATCCACAACTATTATTGATTCTCCTGGGATGATTTCAACCGCTTGAACTCATAGAGATAAGCCTAACAGTGCCCCAACCCAAAATAAAGAGAGGATAAGAATGAAACTATCTAATCGGGAACACAGTTCTTACCATTTCTTTGAACGTCGAAAGGTGAAGAAGTTTTTAGCCACACTCTCTGTAGAACATTCTTATCAAAGTGATATCTTTAACTAATAAAGAAATATGAATAGAATGAAAGAAAGAAATACTAGTTTCGTAGCTCTACTAGAAGAAGATAGACCCACCACTATAGATTTATCAATCCCTAGGCTTGGCTAAAGACATACCTAGCATAAAATACCAAGATGAATCATCTGAGTCCCTCAATAGGCCTAGTCCCTAAATCCCTAAAATAAATAGGACGCTTATAGTCATGATCATGCCGCATTAGCTCTTTCATTCACTACTACCTGT
The DNA here is from genome assembly GCA_030864215.1 of Capsicum pubescens. Lineage (NCBI taxonomy): Eukaryota > Viridiplantae > Streptophyta > Magnoliopsida > Solanales > Solanaceae > Capsicum > Capsicum pubescens. The sequence goes on from CM061543.1 coordinate 105,598,935, forward strand.
GTCGTACCTACAGTGGCAGAGAGTTTTATAAGACTCTCGAATAACAAAAACTAATCATGAATAAGCTTCAGCTGATTCTCAAGATAAATCTTTTTATAAGCAAGGAGCTATATATAGAAATATAATTTCCAGGTCATTTAAAATGGAAGTAGACCATGTGAAAGTAGGGGTTGCTAAGCGCCCAGACCCAGAATTCAGAGAAAAAGGAGTTATTGGTATCGGTCAAGCAGAAATAATATAAATAGTGAGCTAGTACTATATATATAGATTGGAAAGAAGGGACTCTCCAAAGAGAGGCCCAAGTGAAATGAATTTATGCCTAAATTCCCCTTGTTAGCTGTCGCATGAAGTGGTGAGGGCTCAGGAAGTAAAGAAAACTCGACCAAAGGACAAGTCTATTCTTCTTCGTTTTTGGTTCCCAATTCAATCTTCACCTTTCCTAAATGAAGAAAGAGAGTGAAAGATAAGATATCTGTGCAATAGGTATAGAGATATGAGAAACTATCTTTATTTGGTTTGGCAGAAGAAGGTCGACAAAACAAACAAATAGGTAGAGTACTATGCAATCTTATAATATAGAAAATATATAGAAGTTATCACCACCTCAAGCAGTAAAACAAAGTCGTTATGGCTATGTTACTAATATAGACAACTATGAATGGTATTCATTGATAGGAGTGATTGTTTTCTAAAGGAAGCAAACAATTTGAGAATGTTGAGGGCTTGAAAGAATAAGATACGTAGAGCATAAACCAAGGTTCATAGGCAGATCAAAGTCGAAAGGTAAAATTATTGGTTAGATATAGATTAAATCCACTTCTAAGCAGGAAAAAGGTCCAAACCATAACCGGGAGCGAGCCGAATTTCAAAATGAAAGTGAAAGAGTAAGCAAAAAGAAATATAAGCTCTCCTGCACTATAATAATGGCTTTTTGGAAATAGGGTTGGGGCTTAAGGTAGATTCAAAAAAAATTAGATGATTACTCAGATTGGTTCTCGCATCCCTATTTCTAAAAGAATGTGCGAGTTCGGTTTGAGTGTTCATCAATCGGGTGGATCTATATGCTTTGGGGTGGTGAGACAAGGTGTAACACAGTCTGGTCAGCGCATCTATTTTGGGTACGGCGGGACATAGGTTCAAATGCCTTGATGTGGATGCAGTACCCTAAGAGCAAGTCAAAACTATGAGAAGGGCTCAAGAAGTTAAGGTAGAGAGAAATTTTCAAATCAGACATCAAGTTGGTATGCCGCGTATTAAGAAGTCAGACACCGCCCCAAGCTTCACTCTAATTCCCAGCTAAGGTTGAGTAAGATTAAATCAGTATCGCTAAATTCATTCTCAAATGATTCATCGATGGAATTAGGCCTAGGTGTATGAAAATTTCTTGTGATTCCCCTACTTTCTTCGATGAAGGCATACACACATCGATAGGGAACCCAAAGAAGAGCTAGAAAAAAAAAGTGGCACCAACACTTAATAGCTCTATTTCTTGTTCTTTAGCGTAAGGTACACTTAGCCACTAATAAATTGCTATTTCTTAATCCTTGCATCCAAGGATAATGAGACGGTTATCTCTTAGACTAAAGCCTCTCTCAGGGTTAGTGTTATGTAACACCTCGCATTTTTTAGCAACAAATTTAACTATCGTTCCTACGTGTGTAAAATCTAATCCAATGATTTGTATTTTGAATGCATGTGTCATTATCATTATCCTAGTGTGATTAGTGCTTATTAGGTGAAAAATGTTCATAGGAATAACATACAGCAAGGTTGAACTAAGAGCCTTTGATTCGGCCAAATTTTGGTATTCGATTCTACAAGGGTAAACTTTGAACGTGAATAAATTTTGACATAGGTAGAATTTTAAGATCAAAATGCACCAAATGATATATAATTTAGTTAGCTTTCGAATGATACCAAGTTTCCCTTAATCCAATATCCGAGCAAAAAGTTATGACCATTTTTATGAGAACCAATAAGGGGTCGCGATAGCCTTGCGCCGCGAGGGCTATTCCACCTTTCTAGTGGTCACGTCGCGAGGGATATTTCCCTGGAATAGGGATCACGCCACGAAGGTTATTTCCAAGTGAAAAAGATGCCAAGAGGCAGTTTGGTCCTATCCCATCAACCCCAGCCGTCTAAACACGACTAATAGCACAAAAAGGGGCTTTGTTTCTCATCTTCCTAAAAAAACTCATTTAAAAATCCTCCCCTTTCCCAAGAACAATACGACATGACCCGAACCGAGGCCTTATCGTAATGTGCAATCTCAAGTCCAACCGGTACCGGAGACCATCCCCAATACCCAAACCAACCAACCAACCTGTACCCTGAGTCGGATAAACTCCGACTATATAACAAAACAATATATTAACAATGTGGTAACTTTGGGATAAGCCTATATCCGAAGCCAACACAATCAAGACGAATCGCCCAATAACCAAAACCAACCATTAAAACCAATAAATAACCGAGACAAAACCCTAAATCAAAACCAAGATAATAACCCAATGTATATATATAAACCATAACCAATCCACACTATACCCATGTCCACAATTGTCCATATAAAGCCTCTAGACCAAACCAAAAAGTACCTTGTCGGGACATGCCCCTGACATAGCCATAAACCGAGTCTATAAAATACAAAAGCAAATAAAATAATCCTTGACACGAAATAGATGCCTTCCAAACTATGGAAGCTCACCACTTCAATCCAACAGCTGATTTCAAAGTTTGATAGCTAAGCAGGAGTAGTTGAATGGTAGGTTCGTACATCGCCTGGGTATACAGCCGCCCGAAGATAGGTTAGCGTGTGAACTCTATATATATATACATATATAACTATGCCAGAAAAGGGAACAAAGTTTAGCATGCCTTTAAAACCTTTACCTGGGTTGTATAGCTCTATCGTCCTAAACCACCCACGGGCTATATGGGTTCATCTCTCCTAAATAAAAGGTCCCCAGTACGTGAAGCCACATGACTAGGGTAAAAAACATGACATCCCCCAAAATATAAAGTGTGACATCATGCACACGGTCATTAGGACCAAACCTCACATCGGTAAATATGAGTTTCCATTTTTGATACCCCCGGGACCACCACCTTCCACGGCTTTGATACACGCCCCATCCTTTAAACCTAATTAAAACCATTACCAAATAACAAAATCATTATACATTTATTATTAACCAAGGCAATTAGTAGTGGTATCGTCATACCGACTATAACTTGCAAGTATTGTCCTTAGCCAAACCTTTTTTAGATCAAGGGATTCCCATGTACCCTTCAATTCCCCATATTAAACCATTTGGGGGATTCCCAAGTACCCTACAAGTATGATCATTTAGATCATAACCATTATTCAAACCATTTCCATTCACTTGGAGGATTCCCGTGTAACCCCACAAGGTTTTTATTTAAACCAACCATAACTATTCCAAACCATGCACACCATTTAAACCATTTTAGACCATTCCAAACATTTAAAGTATTTATATCATTCAAACCATTTAAACCATACAAACCATCCAAATACAATTAGGTTTCCATTACCAAACCAAACCATGCAAGATTTCTATTGGAACTTCCATAATAGAGTGAAAACATTCTTTTAGGGATTTTGTCTAACATGTTGAGGGCATACCTTTACGAAGACCAAAACCAAGTATAAACGATCATAATTAGGGTTGATCAAGACCCATTTGTTAAGACATAACCAACCCACACCTACACGTGCAAACCATTACAAAAAAATATGTAAAAATATAAGTTAAACCAAGACCCAACAATATGCATCAAGACCCTCAACATTGATTTCAAAATTCATCATTTATGATTCATAATCTATGTTTAAAACACAATAAAATATGCCTTTACTTGGAACTAACAATGAGGGAAGGATTACATTCCTTATACAAGAAGATTCCTAAGAGAAACATGACTCTTGAGCCCTTTGAATAACACATGAAGAAACCTTAGCCTCCAATCTTCAAGAGAAAGTTTGAGAGAGTATTTAGAGTGTTTCCATACTTTAACAAGTGCTATGAGAGGCCACCAAGGGTTATATAATGTGAGGACATAAGGTTTTTGAAGTAGGAAATGTTTGAACTACCATAGACTTAAGAATTAAAACAAGCCACAATGTAGGGTAAGACTCACCATGGAATCCAAACCCTAGGGTACGAGTGGTACCCTAACTCGTACCCAAGACTTTCCCAAGACCCTACACACTGGTTTTAGTAGGACTCGCACAACCCTAACTCATACCTTAGGGTATGAGTGGTACACCAAACCATACCCACATCTCGTACAATGGACAGATTCCACAAGACCACACCTAAGACAACATACGACTAGGGCTGCTACCCTTGTGTCCTTCTATACGACTTATACCTTGATGAGTCGTATCTTGGGCAGAGTCTAAACCAAACACACTGCCTAGTGTACGAGTAGACCATTAAACCCTCCCCCAACTCATATCCAAGGGTACGATTAGTACCCTTGAGTCGTACAAAGTCTAAAAGTCCAAAACCTAAGAAATTTTTTAAGCATCCTATTCCCGAGGCGTTATAGTCTCCCCCACTAGGATCGTTCATCCTCGAATGATGGGTAAGGGTTAGGACAAGCACAAGGTAACACATTAACACACATCAAAAATTTCTTCATCCAAAGTGGAAGACGAGGACTCCAACCAAGATGAGAAGTTCATCACATGCCCCAAGCATGATTTACACCCCAACACCTCCATTCTGACCTCTAACTAAGTTAGAAAAATATGATCCAAGAGGTACTATTCTTCACCTTTAACCAAGTTAGAAACCATGATGTGATAAATAACACATACCCTACGCATGAGTTTCTATAATGAAGAACCGACGCAGATGCTTGGATTCTATGTCCTCTTCCGCACCCCAAATGGCTTTCTCAAACTTTTGGGCTCACCATGGAACCTTTACCGAAGCCACACCTTTTGTTGAAACCAGCAAACTTACCGATCCAAGATCCTCACCGGGACCTCCGTAAGGAACAGAGAGTCCGAGTCACCATTACTACCCAAAGGAACCAACCAACCAAGGACCATCCACACCTTACCATAACACAAACACATAGGTTACCGAAAGAATGGGCTCATGCTATAGAGCAAGTCCAATTCAACTTAGAATTTACCGAGACACATTACTATGAGAGCATAAATCTAAATATACACCATCAATTCCATGTTCAAGCCTATCTAAAACTAAAAGGAGCTAACTTAGGCCACCGGGCTTTACTTCTTACATATATCCCAAAATACTACTCCGCTTCTATCACCATTATAGTATGGGAACCATGAGTGATGGACATGGACAACCATATCCAACCATTATAACCAAAACCCTCAACCTATAATTGAACACCCAAAACCATACACTACTATGCCATAAAGACAATTCATAAAACCATACCTTATAATCTCTCCTAAGTTCTCAACACAACTATTGGTATCTCTACCAATCAAAACATTCAAGCATGCATCTTATATACCTGCACTATGATCTATCCATCAAAAGATCTAGCACCCTCTATCATTTCCACAAGGATTTTCACCACTTCTTCTTTGCCTAACCAATTCTCAAAAAAATAACTTTACCTCACCTTTCGAAACCTTAACTCTAGTAGTCACCCTAGAATCTCCCCTACTTAGGGACTTCTATATTCCCCATTTCACAATATCACCATGCTCCCCAATGCCACTACCATCCTAACACAAGAAAAATCATTTACGGAACCGAATTACAAGAATTTTCCATGCCACCCAAGGCAAGACAAAGACCCCTGAAACAAGACATAGCTCCATAGGCACGAAGTACCTTATAACAACCACATAAACCATAATGAAGAACCATCCTAACATAACCATACCAAAAATGAGTCCTTAAGACTGGATGCCAAAAGAAATATAACCACATATACCATGAGTAACGTAATGTAAATCAAACTCATATTTAGGGAACATGGCGAATACCAAACGCGAACCTTAGGCATAAGTGCTATAAGAATGCATGCAACACTAGTAGAGTACCCTCTTAAGCGAGAGAGAACAATAACCCATAATATGCAACCCAACCTTTCCTTGAAGTTCACCGCTGAAGGAAAATTTTAGACTAACCATCAACATTCACCCCATTACACCAACGAACATAATTCTCCGCTTTAAGGTATCACTAAGAATGTACACTAGGGATGTGTGGTTTTCCTATACCCAAAACCTTAGTCATCCCAATTCTACCTAGAGCCCAGCGCAAACATGCCAAAAATCATGAGACCAAATTGACTCCAAGGTTTCCAATTAAACCAAAACCATTCAAATTCAAACTATGGTAACCAAGGCCCTTTCCAAAATCATTTGAATCCAACCAAAACTAGATCATATTACTTTATTCATTTATGCAATGCAAAGATTTAAGAATAGTGAAACCATATGTCAAAATTATATTCAATGACAATTTAACAAATAGTTTGAGGGCATATAATTTCCAAAATCAAAACCAAGTAATTGGGGAATCCATAGTACACCAAAATCCATTTAACATTCCCATTCATCCCACAATGTTCATGAGCATAAATAAAGAATGAATAATGCATCATAATCCATGAAAAATCAATTAAATGAGTAATCATGCCAAACCCCTCAGTTGTGCCAAAACCCAAATTCAAAATAATGAATTTAATAATCAATTTCATGCAAATAATAAAATGCAAATACAGGGACAAAGATATGTGCAAACTCAATGATCTAACCTATCTAATGACTTGACCCACAATCCATATCCATCCGTTCAATATGAACCTCCCACCTAAAAGTTACAACCTTTCCTACTATTGTACTTCCCAAGTCATCAACCTTTACCAACCTACCAATTTACCTTCATAATTTCCATATTTTTATCCCCGAGCTATTATACTCCTTTTACCAAAAATCAGACCCCTAAGATTCACATTTAGTGTCTATCAACCACCATGCACTACTAGCAAAGTACCCCATATAAAATGGAATATACATATATGATCCATTCTCCAAGAAGGACACCCTAACTTCCTTATTCATTCATTGACAAACTATATCTAGGAACCATCCGCCATATGCATGAATGCAAAGAAGCACCCCATCGAGGAAGCACTAGAATAGATGGAACCTTTATCTAAAATATCCCTTAATTCCTCGTTAAGCTCCTTTAACCCGATCGAAACTATTCTATAAAGAGAGAATAGAATTTGGATAAATGTTCGATATAAAACAAATCCCAAACCAACCTCCTCATTAAACAAACACCATGAGGGTCATCAGAAAGAAACCCTAAGAAATTCATGCACCACCAAAACCAAATGCAAAGAAAGACCTTCCGAGTAAGAATATTTAGCCCAAACCAAATAATAAAGGCATTCCCTTTGAAACCAACCTTTGAGTTCTAGGATATGATATAAACCTCCCCCTTAATAGCCAGGGAGTGAAACCACCCTCCAATTCTATAACCAACTCACTTGGGAACTTAAATAAACCCTCTACAGATCCATCAGCCAAATAAGGCATAGCAGAGTGAAACCAATCCATTCTCGAATGACATCAAAATCCACCACATCCGATTCAAACAATGTTACCAAGATCCCTTTATTTCCAGCAGCTACCACACACCCCTTATTGACTCTTTTGGCAATCAAAGAGTCACTTACCAGGGTAGAAATAAAAGAAGAAAAGAGTCTGAAATAACTTTTAGAATAAACCACATAACCACAGATGAGGTCATAAAAGAGAGGGGACCCCGAACTAAGTAAACCATACGCACCACAAGAAAAAGGGTTTTCAACATACCAGTATCAGCATCAGAAGATGCCCCAGACTCCTAAGGGATAGTAAGAACATTAATATGATTCCGACCAATGTCGGAGACAAAAGTAGCAACCAATACTCTATTTGCCCATGAGGCAACCCTTATGGGACACTCCCGTTGCGTGTGACCCACTTGACCATAACTAAAACACCAATTCCTTCCTTTCTCGCAACAACCATAGTGCGACCGTCTATAAAATCTATAAAGAGGATAGGAAGATGCGGATTGGGCTATATTAAAATTAGACTGGGTACCTTGTGCCCTAGAAGGAAGTACTAATCTGAAAACACCTGCCTCCCAATAGATTCGGGTAGGGAGCACAAGCCATAGAGCAGGAGTTAGGACCTACCCAACTCTTCCTCTTGAACCACTTACCAATATACCGTTGTTCTCTCCTCTGTTCAGAAGATCGAGACCCCTTACCTTGCCTATTTACCAATCTTACCTTATTCCTCTCCCTACTAATAAGTTTGGACTGGCGTGACAGAGTTGTCACTATCTGGGTTAATAGATTAATAGAATGTCAAAACTCAGCATTGGTAACCTCTTCTTAAGATAACCAAATATGAGTACCACCTTCTGAGATAGGGTTTGTGGAGACTGGTAGGACTCCACAGGGAAAACTAAAAGTTGTGACCCTTGGTTGGGTCTATGCCCCATGAGTTGGACTAGATCCATCCATGTTATCCTCGAGTGGGACAGGCGAGTTTCCATGAACTTTAGATAATTGAGAAGACATGATCTAAAGAGTGAACAAAGAAAGATTCAGAGAAGTGTTCAATACCTTAGACTCCAAAGCCCAAAAGTAGAACAACCAAGAAAGTGAAACATTCCTAGATGCCTTATAGCCTTCTGATTATAAGTGTGGTGCATGACACACCCATAAGAAAGACTCTACTCAACACGGCTTTGTGGACACGACATGACACTGAAACTAAATGCTCTGATACCAACTTGACATGACCTAAACCAGGGCCTTATCGTAATGGGCAATCTTAAGTCCAATCGAGACTGGAGACCACCCATAATACCCAACCCAACCAACCACCCTGTACCCTGAGTCGAATAAACTCTGACTATATAAAAAATAATATATTAACAATATGGTGACTTTGGGATAAGCCTATATTCGAGGCCAACCCAACCAATTCGATCCACCCTATAACCGAAACCAACAATCCAAACCAAACAATAACCAAGCCAAAACCCTAAATCAAAATAAAGATAATAACCCAATGTATGTATATAAACCATAACCAATCCATACTATACCTAAGTCCACACTTGTCCATACAAAGCCTCAAGACCAAACCAAAGAGTACCTAGTCGGGACATGCCCCCGACATAGCCATAAACCGAGTCTATAAAAGATAAAATGATATAAAATAATTCATGACATGAAATAGATACCTTTTAAACTATGGAAGCTCACCACTTCAATCCATCAGTTGGTCCCAAAGTTCGATAGCTAAGCAGGATGAGTAGAGTGGTTGGTTCCTGTATCGCTGGGGATATATCCACCTAAAGATAGGTTAGAGGGTGAACGCTAGCATGCACTCAGGACAAGGATAAAAAAATTCCATTTATAAAAACCAAGTAAAACCATCCATAATGCATACAACCTTACATATATATATATATATATAAATAATTCCATTTATAAAAATCAAGTTAAATCATCCATAATTCATACAACCATACATATATATATAACCAAACCAGGAAAGAGAACCGGGTTTAGAATGCCTTTAAAATCTTTACTTGGGTTGTGTAGCTCTGCAGTCCTAAACTACCCATGGGCTATGTGGGTTCATCTCCCCCTGCTGAAAAGGCCCAGTGCATGAAGCCGCACGACCAGGGAAGAAACCTGGGATGACAAGTAGATCCCCCAAAATATAAAGCGTGACATCAAGCACACAGTCACTAGGACCAAAGTCCACATCGACAAATATGAGTTTCTAGTTTTCGTCCCCCCAAGACCTCCACCTTTTACAGCTTTGCTAAACACACCCCTCTTTTAAGCCCAATTAAAACTATTACCAAACAACAAACCATTATTTATTTATTAGTAACCAAGGACATTAGTAGTGGTATCGTCATACTGACTATAACTTGCAAGTATTGCCCTTAGCCAAACCTTTTTGAGATCTAGGAATTCCTATATACCCTTCACTTTACCATATTAAACCACTTGGGGCATTCCCAAGTACCCCACAAGTATCATCATTTACACTGCAACCATTATTCAAACCATTTCCATTCACTTGGGGGATTCCCGTGTACTTCACAAGGTTTTCATCTAAACAAACCATAACCAATCCAAACAATGCACACCATTTAAACTACTAGATTGTTCCAAACATAGAAAGCATTTATATCATTCAAACCATTTAAACCATGCAAAACCATCCAAATCCATTTATGGTTCCATTACCAAACCAAACCATGCAAAAGTTCCAATAAAAGTTCAACAATTGAGGGAAAACATTCTTTTAGGCATTTTATGTAACATGTTGAGGGCATACCTTTACCAAGATCAAAACCAAAGTATAAACCATCATAATTAAGGTTACTCAAGTTCCATTTGTAAAAACATAACCAACCAACACCCACATATGCAAACCATAACAAAAAACTTGTAAAAATATAGTTTAAACCAAGACTCAACAATATGCATCAAGACTCTCAACATTGATTTCAAAATTCATCATTTATGATTCAGAACCCATGTTTAAAACACAATAAATATGCCTTTAGTTGGAACTAACAATGAGGGAAGGAGTACATTCCTTATACAAGAATATTCCGAAGAGTAACATGACTTTTGAGCCCTTTGAAGAACACATGAAGAATCCATGTCCTCCAATCTTCAAGAGTAAGTTTGAGAGAGTATTTGGAGTGTTTCCATCCTTTAAAAAGTGTTATAAGAGGTCACCAAGGGTTATATAATGTGAGGACATAAGGGTTTTAAAGTAGGAATGTCCGAAATACCCTTGACTTAAGAATTAAAATAAGTCATGATGTAGGATAGGACTCACCATGGAATTCGTACCCTAGGGTACGAGTGGTACCCTAACTCATACCCAAGACCTTGCCAATACCCTACATACTATTTTTAGTACGACTAACACCACCCTAACTCGTACCTTAGGGTATGAGTGGTACACCAAAACATACCCACATCTCATCCCATGGACAGATTCCACAAAACCACACCTAAGACAACATACGACTAGGCCTTGCTACCCTTGTATACTTCTATACGACTCGTACCTTGACGAGTCGTATCTTGGGCAGAGTCTCAACCAAACACACTGCCTAATGTACGAGTGGACCATCAAACCCTCCCCCAACTCGTATCCAAGGGTATGATTGGTACCCTTGATTCGTACCAAGTCCCAAAAGTCCAAAACCAAGGAAATTTTGCAAGGGTCCTATTCCTGGGGCGTTATAAAAATATATGGGTCAAGACTTTAAAATATATGGTAAGACATGGATAAAGGCCTCAGCAAATTGTGTGGAAAAAATTAGTTAAAAAGAATTATGGGGGATATGTACTTATATAAGGAAAAGTAGAGAAATGGTCAAAGACCTAAGAAAATTGGGGTAAACCACATTAATGTTCCTTAGAATGGGTGGTTTTGTTTTCCTCTCCCTCATAAGAATGGTCTTAGAAAACTAGCGTCCCTTCTTTTTATTATAACACAATTACCTATATGCCCCTCAATATCTCAAATATTTCTATACAGCTCCATACTTATTTATCTTTCAATTTGTTTTCCCTTTTTTATTTTACTTTAATTTTTATCGTTTCTTTTGTCTCTCTCTTTTTTTTTAGTTTTTCTCAATCCTTACCTTTTTTTCTTTTCTCCTGTCAACTTCTATTTTTAAAAAAAACTTTTTTTTATTTTTAGTATTTCTCAACTCGTACTTTTTTTCCTTTCCTCCTCTCAATTTCTATTTATTTTTAAGAAAAATTCTCCTTTTTTATCTTTATTTTTCTCCTTTTTTAAAAATTTTTCTCAATCTTTATTTTTGTTTTGTCTCTTTTATTATTTTTTCTCAACCTTTATTTTTTTCTTTTCTTCCCTCTGCTTCTATAATTTCTTTATTTTTCTTTCTTATTTTCTTTCATTTTTCTTTTTTCTTTTTTCTTTTTTCCTTTTTAATATTTTTCTTCATTATCTTCTTTTTTTGCTATTTTTATTATTGTTTTTCTTTTCTTTGATTTCTTCCATTCAAGTTACGCCCCATAAGCAAGAGTTGACACTACCACATTGTAGAGGCAAGACTTCTTTCAAACAAGAAGTTACGTTTTATGTGCAAGAGTTGACACTATCACATTGTTGTTTTGATTTATGAGATATTCTATAACTCTTACCGTAGAAGAAAGACTTAGGTCAAGGACATTCAAACAATAAATTATGCCCTACGGGCAAAAGTTGACTCTACCACATAATATTTTTATTTATGTGATGTTCTACAACTCTTGTCTTAGAGGCAAGAAAGCAAGACTTAGATCAAGGACTTTCAAATAGCAAATTATGCTCCACGGGAAAGAATTGACACTACCACGTTATGTCTTCATTTATGAGATGTTCTACAACTCTTACCTTAGAAGAAAGACTTAGTTCAAGGACTTTCAAAGGATAAATTATGTCCCACGAGCAAAAGCTGATACTACAATTGTATGTCTTCATATATGAGATGTTCTACAACTCTTTCCTTAGAGGCAAGACTTAGCGCAAAGGACTTTCAAACATCAAATTATGCCTCGTGAGAAAGAGCTGACACTACCAAGTTATGTCTTCATTTATGAGATGTTCTACAACTTTTTCCTTAGGAGCACGACTTATCCTAACAATTTTCAAACAAGTTACGTACATTGGGGAAGAGTCAACACTAACACATTGTGTTTTTTAATTATGAAATGCTCTGAACTCTTGTCTTAGAGGTATGACTCAGCCCAAGGACCATCAAATAACATGTCCCATGGGTAAGAGTTGACACCACCACATTATTTATTGATTTATGAGATGCTTTATAACTCTTCCCTAAGAGGCAAGACTTAGACCAAGGGCTTTCAAGTAACAAGTTGTGCCATATGGGCAAGAGTTGACATTACCACATTATGTTTTATATTATGAGATATTCTATAACTCTTGCCCTAGAGGCAAGATTTAACCAAGGACTTTCAAACAACAAGTTATACCCAATGGGTAAGAGTTGACACTATCACATTATGTTTTGATTTATGAGATATTCTATAACTCTTGCCTTAGAGGTAAGACTTAACCCAAAGACTTTCAAACAACAAGTTACACTCCAAGGGCAATATTTGACACTATCACATTGTGTCTTGATTTATGAGATGTTTTATAAATCAAGGACTTTCAAAGAACAAGTTATGGCCCGTGGGTAAGAGTTGACATGACAAGACCCGACCCAGGGCCTTGTTGTAATGGGCATCCCAAATCCAATCGAGACCAGATACCACCCCTGTTACCTAACCCAACCTCCAGTCGCTTGCACTGAGTTGGTTGAATTTTGAATATATAAAAAGATAGTGTAACATCTCACATAAATACTCTGGGTTATGATCACAACCATGACCGACTCAATTGAGTCCAACCATCCTATACCAACCGTCTAACCATACCAAGAAAGCCAAAACCATAAATCTGATCATAACCAAATAAGTTCCATTATTAATTAAAAAAATCCAAGATGAAATACGATGGAACAGTGAGAAATTTTATCCAATGAGGTCATCCCTAATACTAATACCAATACTAAGGCTGACACCAATACCAATCCCACCAATTCCAACCCATAGTAGTTCCACAAAAGCCTCTAACCAAAAGAATACAAATATCTAGTTGGGACATGCCCCCAACCATAGCCAAAACCAACATCCATAAGTAATCCAAAGTATGAAATGACATCCATGAAATGGAGCCTTCCAAATAGGTTGAAGCTCACCACTTAAATCCAAAGCTGACCCCTAAATGTCCAAATGTTAAGCATAAGGAGTGGAATGGATGATTCCTATATCGCATGGGGATACAGCCTCTCGAAGACGGGTTAGTGGGTGAATGCTAGCATGAACTCATGATACGGATAAAATAATGCCAATTATAAAACTAAGTAAAACCATCCATATGCATACAAGCCATACATATATATATAACTATGCCGGGAAAGGGAACCAAGTTTAGCATTCCAGTTAAAACCTTTTCCTAGGTTGTGTGGCTTGGACGTCCTAAAACCACCCACAGTCTATATGGGTTTAGCTCCCCCTGCTGAAAGGGCCCCAGTGTGTTAAGCCGCACATACAGAAAAAAAAACCTGGGATGACTAGTATATCCCACAAAATATAAAGTACGGCATCATGCACACGGTTACTAGGACCAACCTCAAATCGGCAAATATGAGTTTTCAGTTTCGTTCCCCCCCCCCCCGGACCTTCACCTTCCACTGCTTTGCTATTAACCTCCTTTTTTAAGCCCAATTAAAAACTATTTTCCAACCAAACCATTATTCCTTCAATATTAACCAAGGCTATTAGTAGTGGTATCGTCATACCGACTATAACTTGCAAGTTTTTTCCTTAGCCAATCCTTAGGGGATTCCCATGTAACCCGCATGATTTCTAATTAAACCAAAACTATGGCCACCAAGGACTTTCCAATCCATTCAAAAACATTTAAACCATTCATATAATTTAGGGTTCCATTACAAAGTTTAAACCATGCATAAGTTCCATTAAAAAACCAATATTATAGTGAAAGTATTGTTATAGGAATTTTATCAAACACATTGGGGCATAGTATTTCCAAAACCAAAGTCCACTACCAAATAACCATTCCCATGCAGCCAATTATCCAAAACAACCATTAATTCATAAACAAGCATAATTAAAACATGAGAAAACTATAAATAAGCATGTATAACCAAAAACCCCAAATCATATTTGAAAATCCAAAATCATACAACATTCAAATCATGAAAACATTGTATAAAATCATGCCTTTAGTTAGAACTAACAATGAGGGAAGAGAACATTCCTTAAACCAAGATTTTGATCGAGATAAATCACTAAGACAAGCCCCAATTTACTCCTTAAGATGAAACCCTGTCTTCCTTTGCCCAAGAACTCTAGAGAGGATTTAAGAGTGTTTTCTTTGCGTTTAAGAATAGAATAATAGGGAAAATAACCTCCCAGTAGGAATATAAGTCGTGGAACCTTATTAGTATAATTGGGAAATATCCATATTGCCCTCACTTAACTAAATTTAATTCCTATCATAGGGTACGACTTACCCTTACAAGTCGCACCCATCCCATACGAGTGGTACCCACCTCTCGTACCCTAGGCATTTCCACTTTGACCCAACACTGGCCAAGGTATGTCACACCCAAACACAAGTCATATGCAGGTAAACGAATGGTACCTATAAACCTTACCTTGGAAAAATAGAATCCCAGGAGGTCTGAACATTGACTACTATACGAGTCCTGGGTATGACTCCTGCCCTCACTTACGTCTCATGGTGAGCCACTCGTACGTAGATCCAACTTTTGTTGCCAAGTCTAAGATTAAGTGAAGTAACCAAACAACACATACCTAACTATATGACTCATACCACCCAAATTGTACCCATTCCAGTAAATACATCCATTCCACCAACCAACACTAGTCAGCATACGAATAGACCATACTACCCATACCCAAGTGTACAACTCATTCCCCTAAGTCGTATCTTGCCTATAAATCAAAAATCAAGGAAATTTTCTAAGGTCCAGGAACCAGGGTGTTTCAGTCTTCCCCTATAGAAATATTTGTCCCAGAATGATGAATAAGGTAGGGTTACCACACGCACAAGTCATTTACATTATCAAATATATTCCTATTCTTTAACAAAGTTTGAAAACAAAGAGGCAAAGATATTAATCTTTCCTTTAACAAACTCAGAAAATAAAGATGTGTTGAAGACACATACCTTCCGCACAAATCCCAAGATTAGAAAATAAATGTGGATACTTGGACTTTATGTCCTCTTTCGCTTCCCATGTAGCTTCTTCCACCTTATGGTTCTTCCATAAAACCTTAACCGAAGCCATATCCTTGGTTCGCAACCGACGAACCTGCCTATCCAAGATCTCAACTGGGACCTCTTCATAAGACAAAGAGTCCAAGATACCCAACCCCTACAAAGGAACAATTGAAGAAGGATCACCAAGACACTTCCTCGGTATGGAGACATGAAATATCGGATGAATAGAGTTCAAACTAGAAGGAAACTCAAATTCATAAGAAACATTTCCAACCCTCTGCAAAACCATATAAGGACCAATATATCGGGGATTAAGCTTCCTTTTTTTACCAAACTGTATTACTCCTTTCATGGAAGATACTTTGAGGGATACCTTATCCCCAACCTCAAACTCTAAGTCTCTACACCTTACATCTGCATAAGAATTTTGGAGACTTTGGGCAGCCTTAAGCCTATCCCTAATCAGATTCACCTTTTTTATATCTTGATAGATCAAATCTGGACTAAACATATTTGTCTCACCAAGCTCGAACCAACCAATAGGAGATCTACACCTCCTACCATACAATACCTCAAAAGGGGCCATACCAATACTAGAATGATAGCTATTGTTGTAAGCAAACTCTACCAAAGGTAAATGCTCAACCTAACTGCCACCATAATCAACCACACATGCCCGAAGCATATACTTCAATGTTTGAATAGTTTTTTCTACTTGCTCATTCATCTGAGGATGAAAAGTAGTACTCAGACACACCTTAGTACCTAATCTTTTCTAAAAAGACATCCAGAAATGAGATGAAAACTGCATACAGTGATAAGAGATAATCAAAATAGGTACCTCATGTAGCTTCACAATTTCATGAAGATACAACTTTGTATAATCCTCCGAAGAAAAGGTAGTCCTCACTGGCAAGAAGTGAGAAGCCTTTGTCATCCTATCCATGATGACCCAAATTAAATCATATTGATTCTAAGACTGAGAAAGACCAATAACAAAATCCATATTGATTACCTCCCATTTTAATTCATGTAAATCCCCTAGGCCACCTTTTAACCACAACCACCTTTTGTGGATCCACCATGATCCCCTTACTAGAAATAATATGACCAAGAGAAGTCACAACGTTCAACCAAAACTCACACTTGGAGAACTTGGCATACAACTGTTGTTCCTTCAAGGTCTACAATAACACACGGAAGTGATTAGCATGATCCACTTCACTCTTAGAATAAACCAAAATGTCATCAATAAATACAATGATAGAGAGATCCAAGAACTGCCCAAGTTTATCAAATCCATAAATATTGTTGGAGCATTTGTTAAACCAAATGACATCAACAAGAATTCAAAGTACCCATACCGAGTGTGATAAGCCATCTTAGGGATATTCACCTCCCTAATCTTAAGTTGATGTTACCCAGACCGAAGATCTATCTTAGAAAAGAACTTGCACTTTGCAACTAATTAAACAAGTCATCTATCCTTGGAAGAGGATACTTGTTCTTAACGGTTACCTTATTTAACTGCCAATAGTCAAAGCACATCCGAAGGGAACCATCCTTCTTAAGCATGAACAACACCGGTGCACCCCACAGGGATACACTAGGATGAATAAAATACTTATCCAAAAGATCCTTAAGTTGCTCCTTGAGTTCCCTCAACTCATTCGAATCCATTTTATAAGGAGGAATAGATATTGGATGAGATTCCAGAACCAAATCAATACCATACTCTATTTCCATATTCGGAGGAACACCAGGAAGATCATCTAGAAAGACCTCAAGAAACTCATTTACTACTGGAACCAACTGTAGAGAAGGACCTTCCGAGTTAGAATTTTCAACCTGGACCAAGTGATAAAGACAATCTTTAGAGATTAACCTCTAAGCTTTAAGATAAGAAATAAACCTCCCCCTAGGAGCTAGGGAACCACCCTCCCACTCTATAACCAGTTCAGTAGGAAACCTAAAGACAACCTTATGGATCCAACAATCCAAGGATGCGTAACAAAAGTGTAGTCAATCTATCCCTAAAATAATATCAAAATCCACCATATCCAGTTCAAACAAATCTACCAAAGTCTGCCTACCACCAACACATACCACACACCTCCTATAGACTTTCTTAGCAATAATTGAGTCACTTACTGGGGTAGAAATGGGAAAAGGATCTGAAACAACCTCAAGATCAAAACCAAAACATACAGCTACATATGGGGTCACATAGAAAAGAGTGGACCCCTGATCAAGTAGATAATACACGTCACAAGAAAAGATTTGTAAAGTACCAGTGATGACATTAGGTGATGCCTCAGATTCCTATTGTGATACAAGGGCATACAACCTATTTTGTACTATGCCAGTACCAAAAGAAAAGGCAGACACCGAAGCCACACCACTAGGTGCTAGAGCAGAAGATGAAGCAACCGGAGCTTTGACCATTGTCAAAGCTCCCCTACCAACTAGAAAATTCTTAAGCATATGGATTGGCTGTACATATTTAAAACACGTGTCCCTTTCATCGTCATAATAACCCTGATGAAGATGACCATAGAACTGGCAAGGAGGACATAAAGAAATCGATTGACCCCCACTCACCTGAGATTGGTCACCATGTGCCCAGAAGTTATCACTACCTTGCTGACGCCTATCACCCAAATACTTCGGGCAAGGAGCAATAGCAGTAGAGAAGGAACCATAACTCCCTCACTTCTTTTTCAGCCATTTACCTCCATCCCAACCACCTTACGACTGAGCACCTCCCTGGTTAGAAAACCCTCTCCTCTTTTCCTGCCGATCTCTGAACTTTACCTGTTTCCTTTTCTCATCCTCCACCTGTTGCATGTGGACAATCATCCTAGAAATATTCATATCCTTAATCAGCAAAGTAGTCTTACTTTCAAGGATCAAATTCCCAGACAGCGAACTTTCTCATCCTCGCGCTCATATCAGACACCAAATCAAGAGCATACCTTGACAACTGATGAAATTTCAAGAAATATTCCTTGACAGTCATTCTCCCTTACTTAAGATTCACAAACTCCTCTATCTTTGCTTTCCTCAGTACTTAGGGGAGGAAAAGATCCAGAAAAGCACCAAAAAAATCATCTTATAAGGATGACTCCTCCATATCACCTCTATCTCTATCCCACTCTTTGTACTATTGATACGCAATATCTTTGAGCTGATAAGCTGCAAAGTTTACACCTTCCATATAAGTAGTCTGCATTCCACCATCACACCAGTAAAAGTAGGAGCATTTAGTTTTATAAACTGGACAACCCTAGTGGCCTCAACAAATAACCCATCAGACTTATCCCGATCATTCTGAGCAGCAACCAACTAAGCAATAGTGTGAATAGATTGGTAAAATTCTAGATTAATCACCTCACCCTTGGGAGGACTAGTAGCAATCAGAGGATTCTTAGAACAATTAGGGATAGGACCCTGAGATCGAAGATGAACTCCAGACGTAGGATGTACCCCATCAATATTGTTCCCAAATGGGATTCAAGAGTTTTTTTGTGTTTTAGATCAACGAGGAATGATCTAAAAGATTAAAAAACAAGGATTAGAGGAGATTCTAGGACTTAGACTCCAAGCATGAAAATAGAATACCAAGAAAGTGAAACATTCTTAAATATCTTGTAGCCTCTCTCTTATGAGTGTGGCACGCTACACACCCTTACAAAAAACTCTACCAAACACGGCTTTATGGACTCCCAATTGAACATGAACCTAAAGCTCTAATACCAACTTGACACGACCCGACCCGGGGCCTTATCGTAATAGGCTTCCCAATTCTGACTGGGATCGAAGAACACCCCCGTTACCCAACCTAACCTCTAGCCGCCTGCCCTGAATTGGCTAAATTTCAAACATATAACAAGATAGCATAATATCTCTCATAAAGACTCTGGAATAGGATCACAACTATGACTAACCCAACCGAGTCCAACCGTTCCATACCAACCGTCCAACTATACCAAGCAAGTAAGAACCATAACTCCGATCATAATCAAATAAGTTAAATTATTAATTAAATAATACCAAGATAAAATAAGATGGAACAGTGAGAAATTTTGTCCAATGAGGTAAACCCTAATACCAATGCCAATACCAAGGCTGACACTAATACCAATCCTGCCCATTCCAACCCATAGTAGTTCCACAAAAGTCTCTAACCAAAAGAATACAAATATCCAATTGGTACATGCCCCTAACCATATCCAAAACCAATATCCATAAGTAATCCAAAGTATGAAATAAAATCCATGAAATGGAGTCTTCTGAATATATGAAAGCTCGCCACTTCAATCCAAAGTTGACCCCCGAATATCTGAATGCTAAGCATGAGAAGTAGAACGGTCGATTTCGGTATCGTGCGGGGATACAGACGCCCGAAGATGGGTTAGTGGGTGAAAGCGAGCATAAACTCAGGATAAGGATAAAATAATGTCAATTAAAAAAACAAGTAAAACCATCCATATGCACTCAAACCATATATATATAACCATACCAGAAAAGGGAACCAGATTTAGTATGTTATTTAAAACCTTTACCTGGGTTGTGTAGCTTTGTCGTCCTAAAACCACCCACTGGTTATATGGGTTCAGCTACCCCTGTTGAAAGAGACCATTGCATGAAGCCGCACAACCAAAGAAAAGAACCTGGGATTACTAGTACATCCCCCAAAATATAAAGTGTGACATCATGCACATGGTTACTAGGACCAATATCACATTGACAAATATGAGTTTCCAGTTTGGACCCCCCCCCCCCCTCGGGACCTCTACCATATACGACTTTGCTACATACAGCCCTCCTTTAAGCCCATAAAAACCATTTTCCAACCAAACAATTATTCCATTATTATTAACCAAGACTATTAGTAGTGGTATAGTCATACCGACTAGAACTTGCAAGTATTGTCCTTAGCCAATGCTTAGGGAATTCCCATGTACCCCACATGATTTCCAATTAAAAAAATCATGGCCACCAAGGCCTTTCCAATATATTCAAAACCATTTAAACCATTCATATCATTTAGGGTTCCATTACCAAGTTTAAACCATGCATAAGTTCCATTGAAAAACCACTATTATAGTGAAAGTATTGTTATAGGCATTTTATCATAACACATTGGGGCATAGTATTTCCAAAACCAAATTCCATTACCAAATAACCATTCCCGTTTAACCAATTATCCAAAACCACTATTAATACATATACAAGCATAATTAAAACAAGGGAAAAACGTAACTAAGCATTTATAACCAAAACCCCCAAATCATATTTGAAAATCCAAAACCATACAACATTCAAATCATGAAAATATTGTATAAAATCATGTCTTTATTTGTAACTAACAGTGAGGGAAGAGAACATCCCTTAAACCAAGATTATGATGGAGAGAAATCACCAAGACAAGTCCCAATTTACTCCTTAAGATGAAACCTTAGATTTCTTTTCCCAAGAACTGTAGAGAGAATTTATGAGTGTTTTCTAAGTGTTTAAGAATAGTATAATAGGTAAAATAACCTCCCAATAGTAATATAAGTCGTGGAACCTTATTAGGATAAGTGGGGAAGTCCAGATTGTCCTCACTTAAACTACATTTAATTTCTGTCATAGGGTACGACTGAACCTTACGAGTCGTACCCATCTCTCATACCCTAGGATTTCCCCCTTGAACCCAGCACTATCCAAGGTACGACATACCCAATCCTAAGTCATATCCAAGAGTACGATTGGTACCCATAAATCGTACCCCTGGCAGAATAAAATCTCAGGAGGTTTGAACATTGACCACCATACGAGTCCTGGGTACGACTCGTACCCTAGCTTACGGCTCATGGTGATCAAATAGTACTCAAATCCTACTTAATTTATCAATTCTAAGATTAAGTGAAGAAACCAAACAGCCTGTACCCAACTATACGACTCATACCACCCAAATCGTACCCATTTCAGTAACTACATCTATCCCACCAACCAACACTGGTCAGCATATGACTGGATCGTACCAATCATGCCCAAGTGTATGACTTGTTTCCCTAAGTCGTATCTTTCCCAGAAATCAAAAATCAAGAAAATTTTCTAAGGTCCAGAAACCAGGGTGTTTCATGACACTACCACATTATGTCTTGATTTATATGATGTTCTATAACTCTTGCCTTAGAGGAACGAATTGGTCCAAAGACTTTCAAAAAACAAGTTATACCCCATGGGCAAGAGTTTACACTACCACATTGTGTCTTGATTTATAAGATATTCTATTACTCTTGCCTTGGAGGAAAGACTTGGCCGACAAGTTACACCCTATGGAAAAGAGTTGACACTATCATATTGTGTCTTGATTTATGTGATGCTCTATTAGTTTTGCCTTTAATACAATACTTAGCTCAAGAACCTCCTAAAAGAGCAAGTTACGCCCAATGGATAAGTTTTGACGCTACAATATTATTTCTTGATTTATGAGATGTTATATAACTCTTGCCTTAGATCAAGACTTAACTCAAGTATTTTCAAACAAGTTATACTCCATAAGAAAGACTTAATAGAAAATACAGAATATATGCAAATAGATTACATAGATTACGAATTAGAAAGCGAAGACAGTATATATGAAATTTCAGAGAATGAAACAGATAATGAAATAGATAGTGAATTAGATGAATTAAATGACTGAAGAAGATATAAAAATATTAACAAAAGAAGAATATAGATAGTGAATTAGATGAATTAAATGACTGAAGAAGATATAAAAATATTAACAAAAGAAGAATATTTAAATGAAGAAGGAACAGATCAAAAAATAATATTTGATAACAATGTATTCGATGATTCTATTTCTTTTAATGATTTATTCTTTTCGTAAGATGTATCCATTAATTTATTAGGTTTATTATTTTATCCTGTGGTAATTGCAGAGTTACAAATTTTTGTATAATAATTTATCCTGTCTGTACTGTAGTATATATCTAATTCTAGATTTTCTATGTCATTTATTATCTTGTGTTGTTCTTCTCGTAGTGAGTAGATTCCTAAGTTGCTTTCTGCGACTTAGTTTGATTTATTGTATCAATTGCTATTTTTTTATTTTTTCTTATTACCTCATCACTAAAGCTTAAAGTCATGAGAGATATAAACAATTTCAACAACTTTTGTGCAGTGTTTAAAGACACTTCTGAGGCTTGTGATGGAGAGGTCTTCTTTGGTTAAGACCATGCTATGTTAGACATTTCCTTTTGGTACTGATTGTATGTTTAGAATTTAATATATTTGAGTTGTTCTCTCTTTAAATTTAAGTTGTTATACAATAGGAAAAATTATTTTTTACTATTTTAATTAAATTATTATTTTATTATTTCTATAATATTTCAAGTGTAGTATTTGAAATTGGGTTTTACATGGAAAGACCAAGTACTTTGCTATTTCGTATCCAAAATAGAATTGAATTCGTTCAAAGTCCTTTTGGACTGATTTACATACATGGCTTAGTTCCAATTGGAAAACCTTTTTTTTCAGTTAACCATTTACATAAAGTGTGTTTCTGGCATTGGTAGTGGGGTAAATAATTTTCATAGTGTTTTCAATTAGTGTTTTAAAGTTCTCTGCTTTTAGTCAAAATTGCGAAAAGAAATGTTGAATGTGAGATCCAACTTTATACGGATTAATGTTGTATTTGATATAATATGATGATCTATATCTCCTACATTTATTGTGAAGGTGATAGGAATCTACAGTTGAATACTAAATATTTTGGATGGATCTTTTTACCATTGTTAATCATATAAAAACCATATTATTTTATGTATGCTTTTCTCTAATTATAATGAATTTATTATAAACTTGTCTTTTAATGTGATGTTTTCTGTTTGCTCTGAGGATTTTTCTGAAAAAGTCTCTCTACCTCCTCTAGGTCGAGATAAGATTTTTAGAATCATTTAATAAAAGATAAAAATTCACACAATATTTCTAATATTTTCATATAGAGCTAAGATTGGAGAACAATGATTCTTAATTTTTGTATGTTTAAGATTTAGGTCACTAAACTATTACTGCGTGAATGATGATGGTAATAATTTGTAATCACAATTAATAAAAAGGTGTGTTTGAAAAGTCTGGCACAAATTAAGAAAGTGAATGGAGAATAAAAGAAAAGGGGAACTTTTACAAGCCAATTTGTTAAGGATCACAACAACCATATCTCATGCAAGTTAAGCATCGCCTCTGGTCTGTCAAGTACTGGCTTGCCAATCAATTTTTGGTAATCTAATATTATTGTATGCCTATAATATATTTATTTTTAAGAAATTTGTGATTCTTTTTTATACACGTGTATTAGATAAAAGGATATGGAGGTCGTCACAAATTAGGATAGAAGATTAGTAGGAAGTTATTTTTTGACTTACTTTTCGGCCGGTTAGGTTTAGCAGGAGTCTAGGAGCGTTTGGTTTGTCTTTTCTTGAAGGAAAGCAAAGAATAGATTTATTGTTAGAAAATCTCATAAATCCTCCATGACGTTGTTGCCTAAGTTTTTTTAAGCACAGTAGTTTCTTTTGTTTCATTTGCCAACATAAAACATACGTAAGTATTTTTTTATTTCTAAATATCTAATAATGCTATCTCGTTCTATTATGAATATTTTCTATGCATTTGCTTCACTTTGATTAGTTAAGATTTCTAACTAGTGATCCAATTCAAAATTTTATTTTACATTATAGTAAGAGTAACATTTTTGTGATGATCGGTTAAAATTACGTGCATCGCACATACCTAAACTGGTAAGAGGAAAATAAAAGAGGATAAGGAGCTACTAAAATATTGTTATTTTGTCATCCCATTTAATTTCTTAAAGTGTTGCTATTTATATTAAATATGGACTTAAGCTTGCTAGTCTCTGTATTTTTCCAAAAAAAAAAATGAAAAGGGTAAAAAATACCCCCGAACTATCTGAAATGGATCAAAAATACCCCTCGTTAGTTTTTTGGATTAGAAATACCCCTCCGTTAAATATTTGACTCAAAAATACCCCTTCCTATAAAAAACTTCCACCAAGCATGCTACCTAGGTAAAAAAAAGTCAAGTGGCCATGCCACATCACCATCCATGTGTAAAATTCTCTCTTTACTTCCACAACCCAATTTATTATCCGATCCGATCAATTAGAGTTGTCAATACGAGTCGTCCCAACTCATATGGGCTAGCCCACACGGGCTTTGAGTTTGACAGGCCAGGACGGGCTAGCCCATCAAAATAACGGGCCCAAAAACATCAAGCCCGCATCATTACTCTGTGGACTGCGGGCCACGAACCAGCCCACTTTTTAAAAAATAATATTTTATAATTTAATTTTAGAATATTAATAAACATAAATATTACCAAACAATATTACATAGTGTTAATACTTGTTAATCAAGTCTCCAACACCCTAAAAAATACTCCTACTAGCAAAATTAAATAACTTTTGACATGATATCCTTTGAACCAAATAAAAATACTAATAAGCAATCTAAATAGTTGCATGTATTTGACTTATGGGCTAGCCCAACCCACATTGCTCAAGCCCCTGGGCCACGGTTTTATATGGGTCGGGCTAAAAATCCTTATTCTTAAATGAGAAGCAAAAATTGAAGCCCAATTACATCAAATTATAGACCAGATTGGGCCGTTCCAATGGGCCTACCCCATATTGACGGCTCTATGGTCCATAATTAAAAAACCAAATCCAAGAGTCAAATTACAAAGGGTAAAACACAATCATCGAATCAAGAGTTACATCAGAACAAATATTGTAAACACTTTTTTGTGACATCAACAGCTTTTATGCGATAGATATTCAGGTAATACTTGACAAAGCATTATTATGGAACCTGCAAATTAGAGACAACGATGTTGTCCTAATTGCCTTCATTCCTAATATTCCATAGAAAATAATAAATAGGCATCACTACTGTGCTGCAATACCTCTTGATTCAATTTTGATCCAAAAGCAAAGATTAGGAAAAATAGAAAGATTCGATATTTGTGTTTTATCCTTTGTAATTTGACTTTTGGATCGAGTTTTTTTATTATGGATCGGGTCGGATAATAAATTGGGTTGTGAAAGTAAAGAGAGAATTTTACACGTGGATGGTGATGTGGCATGGCCACGTGGATTTTTTTACCTAGGTGGCATACAGTGTAGTAAAAGGAGAGCGCCTCATCGCCAATGGAGAATGGCTAGGCGAGGTGAGGCTATGTCACCTCTTCAGTTCATGGCGTTTCCAAAATCAAAAGGCAACACCTTTGCGAGAAAGGTGACATGTCGAGGTGAGGCGAGGCGGCGACAAAGGCTTCAGTTTTTAAGTTTTTTAAAAAAAAAATAGGGCTTTAGGTATATAAGCTAATTTTAGGGCTTATTTACACATTTTGGCTCTACCAACTTACTAATTGGTGACTGCGGCTGCTACCATTCATCTCACAAGTTTGATTTCGGCGATCGGTGACTTCTACTACTCCGGTAAGCAGTGATTTCTATTTTTTTATTATTTCTTCTTCTTCTTCTTAATCCGACGATTGGACTTGTATTTTGGTGATATTTTTTTTCTTTCTCTTTTTATCTTATTCTTCTTCTATTTTTCGTCCGGCGTCACTATATTTTGTATCTAGGGGTGTACATTGGTCGGTTTAATTTGGTTTATTGGTTTTCAATTTTTAAATATGTTAAACCAATACCAAACCAATAAGATATTTTTTATTAATTTTTTATATATTGGTTTTTAGTACTTAACGGTTCGGTTTTCGGTTTAACCGATAAGAAAATACTCATAAAATAGAAATAGTAGTAACTAACATGAAAAGAAAATCGAATCTTAGTTGCAACCAAAAATCCTACATAATGTGTTTTAATTTACAAGAATCTTCAAGTTTGAACTAAATGTTGTTAGGAGAAATTAAGAGTTTGTATAATTGAAATAATAGATTTGTTAATTGGTAGAAATTAAAGAGAAATATATAATAAGTCATACATATATATATATACACACACACACACACACACACACACACACATATATATATATATATATTCTTATTGGGTTATCGGTTTACTCAATAACCCAATAAAAAAATCAAACCAAATCAATAACCCAATAATTGTTTTTATAAAATCATTAACAAACCGTTAACCCAATAAACCAATAACATTTTTATCAGTTCAGTTTATCGATCGATTCAGTTTTTGTACAACCATATCTATAATAGTGAAATTGTCTTACAAGACATACGCTGTTACAGTGTTACTATAACAGTAACCAATGTCCAGTAAGCTCTTAATTGAGTTAATTCTTATTAAGTAATTTTTTTTTAATAACTTATGTAGAATTAACATACTATGATGGTAATATACTAATTAAATTATTTGATCATTGACAACTGTCAATTTCAATGGCGTCTCAATCTACTAGTAGCAAACAAAAGGACATAGGATAAAATTATGGTATGCAAGGACCAACAAAAGATGCGGTGATATGTAACTTTTATCGACGTACTATAAATGGCGGTATTACCCGATTCAAACAACACTTGATAGGTGAAAACAAAAATGTGAGGACACGTCAAACTTGTCCGGCAAACATTAGGGACTAAGTAAAGGCATTTGTTGATAGAAAAGCCGCAACAAATCCAAAGAATCAAAGATATATGCCATCATATAATATTGTTGATGATGATGATGACATGAATGAACATGAAGAAATGATGCTCCCTCCAAATATCAAAAAATTTCTTCGAGTTGTAGTATATCATCCTCGACACATGTGACGAAAGGTCCTATGGATAGGTTTTATCTACAAAATCCTCAACATAACACCATCTTTGAAAAGGAGGGAGTGGGAGGAGGAAGAGGAATTAATGACAAAAAAAAAATCTTAAGGGAGCGGGCAATAAATGCTTTCGCGGTATGGATGTATGATGCGGGCCTCCCTTTCAATTGTGTTAATTATGATTCATTTACTAACTTCATAGAATTGGTAAGACAACATAGCCCGGGAATGGAGCCACCTACCTATCATAAAGTTAGAGTTTCTCAATTAAAGAAAGAAGTAAAGAAAGTTAATGAACTTGTTGAGAAACATAAGGTTCAATGGCAAAAGTATGGTTGTTCCATTATGATGGATAAATGGAAAACTCGTAATGGAAAAATGATCATTAATATTTTGGTCAATTGTCTGATAGGGAGCATCTTTCTTGGTTTTGTTGATGCTTGCAATAAGTCCACCACTGGCACTAAGATGTTCAGACTGTTTGAGAAGTCAATTGAGGATATTGGACCAAAAAATATTGTACAAGTTGTAACTGATAATGCCAGTAAGAATGTAAAAGTGGATGAGATTATGAGAGTTGTGTACCCATATATCTACTGGAATCCATGTGCTGCTCATTGCATCAATTTAATGTTGCAAGACATATTCAAGATTAATCCATATGCCTCAAGTAATACTTAACACCTCTTTTTTTAGTTATTACTTATTACTAAAGTCTAAATATTTATTAAGCTAATAGTTGAAATAATGTCTTTCACAGTTTTTAAGAAGGACACAAAGGTGGTTTCTTGCATAAGTTGTAATACCCCATACTTCTATCAAGCTTAAATTCGTCCCAAAAATATCAAGGATTTGTTTCAAATATGAATCCACTTTTATACATATGGTATTTTCAAGATTTTCACTTTTTCTCATGTGGTAAATTCAATAAGCTTTCCATCGATACCAAATTCGCCCAAATACGACACCCGAGTGAAGAGTTAGAGCCATTTTAGTAAGACAGTGTCCCACCTAAGCCATCAGCGCGTCGCGGAGCAGGTCAAAATAGCAATCATCAAAATCCAGTGAGCCTCCGCGATTATGGCGCGTTGCGCCAGGGTTCAAATTCAGACTCGTCCTTTTTCCAGTGTCTCAATGCAATTTCACCGCATCGCGCCGTCATCCCAATTCCTAGCTGGCAGTTTTTAGTGACACAGCGTGATAGCGCCGCGTCGCGCCAGCTTGCCAAATCGGGAAATTTTCTCAAAAACAAAATATGCATCCAAGGGTTAAAAGGGTCAATTTATCAACCCTATATAAACCCAATAACACGTGATTCAGCCATATTTTATCCAAAATATAGGGTTTCTCCCAAGTTTCTCGCAAGAACAAGCTAGGATTTTCAATTGGGGATTCAAATCCAAGACCCAAATTCAAGAATCTCTCCGTCAATCTTCGTAGAATCAAAAACTAATATATGCACAATGTTCATTCATGAATTCCTTTCATCCATGAAGACCAAGAATCAAGTTTTAAATCTTGTATTGTTAATATTTTGTTGTGGGTTACTTATGTTCATGTGATTATAGTTGTATAATTCCCAAGTTGGAATCTTTATGTGTTTTTCATGAACCTATTCTAGTATGTGGTCTGAAACATGTGAAATTGAGTTGAAATATGGAGTTTTATTGTATTAATTTGATGGTTATGTTTATGCCCTAAGTCATGCATCCTAGGTGTTTGATAAAATGCCTAAGAAAATAGAAATTATGCATTATAGCTTAATTGCGACCCAAGGGATAAATTCATGCTTTACCCTATGACTAAGAATGACTTCCATGATATTGTGTGCATTATGAAAGGTTGAGGGAATATCCATGAGATTAGGGTGATGAAAGTATGACAAGTTTTTATGCAATTCCATTCATGTACAAGACTATGATAACCATGTGCTTCATGAAATCCCCAAATTAATGTATTAAGAATTGTTGATATTGGTCATGTGTTCAAGAAGTGTCTTGTCCTGTCAGTTTTATGATATCGAAACCTGGGGGTACTTGTACCGAAAAATTTAGCTGTGTGCCTAGAGCAGTGTCCTATTTTCACAATACTCTCAGTCAAGCCATGATCAGTAGAATTCATTCAGTCACATGACTCAAGAAAACTCAGTAAACTCAATATCAGTCCAGTCTTACTCAGTAATATCAATAGTCCAGTAATTTTAGTGATATCAGTAATCCAAGAAATCTCAATAACTTCAGTACTCTCCATCAGACCTCAGAACTCAGTAGCATTCCGTCAGTCAACGAAACTCAGTGAACTCAGTTTAGCCCCGCTAAACAATACCATTAGTATCAGTTCAGTTCAGTTAATCAGTTTAGTGTCTATTTAGTTGGGAGTAGGATTCAGCACCTAGTGAACCCAAGGATGGGGACTCACCGGTTATTCAGTGGAGGGTGTGATCCTTAAAAGCAATCCTTGAATTCCAGAACTACATAGCCAGCGTAGGTTAAGATGTACCCCTATGCGTAGGGCGACTAATACATCTCACTTGGGGTTATTCCTACAAAAGGGTTAACAGAAGATCTTCCTATCAAAGAGGGTTACCTCACAGCTTGTCTTTACCCGTGGCACGGTATTGACACCCTTTCAGCTGGGGTTACAGATTGGACCCCACCAGTTCAGTTCTAAGGTATGCCGATTAGATTATTACCTCCCACCATCTCTGTTTTAGTCTCAGTCTCAGTCTCAGTAATAGAACTCAGATAGTTCTATAGATTTCAGGACTGTCAGATACAGTCACTCAGTATAGTACAGAACTCAGCTAGTTCCATCAAAACTTAGATTATCAGATACAGTCGTTCAGTATCAGTATACTAGTTATACGAAACTCATGTTATCAGTATTAAGCTCCAGGACTGTCAGATACAGTCAATCAGACTAGTTTTTCATAATCAGAACTATCAAAAAATAGGTATTTATGTATCCATAATGTAGTATCAGTCCCTCAGTATTCAGTATCCCAGCATCAGTAAACTCAGATGTCTATAAATCCATGTTATCAGTAGACTCGGTAGTCAGAACTTAGTATTCATTCCTATCATGATCTTAGTTACAATTACATATTTATGCATATATTCCTACGTTCATATCATTCAGTCTGTTAGTGTTGTCCATACATATGACCCCTTTTACATTCAGCCTACCTCACTTGCATACCAGTACATTCAAAGTACTGAAGCATTTGTGCTATGGTGTCTTATACCATAGGTTCAGAGACACGAGATCCAAAGCATCAGTAGATTCCAGATATTAGTAGTCAGTCAGCAGTGAGTCCTCATCCTCCGGGGATGATATGATTTGTTATTTCATTATTTCAGTACTTAGTTATTTTAGTAGTCGAAGTTAGTTGGGGACATATCCCATCAACTCCACAGTTTTCAGACAGCTTAGAAGCTTTCAGACTATAGTATGTCCAGATAGAATTTCAATTATTTTGGGTATTCAATACTCCAGACTTATGTAGTGTTTTATCAACTATTCAATTAGAACCTTACGTCCTTACAGCTTCTATTCCACATTTTTTACAGTGTATATATATATATATAATATATTATACAGTGTACAGGTACAGATATCAGTCATGGGTTAGCTTATGGTCCTTCGGGGTTATGAGCACCGTGTAGCATTCCGGGTACCAGATTCGGGGTGTTACAAACTTGGTATCAGATCCTAAGGTTCAATAGTGTCCAGGAAGTCTGAAAAGCCACATC
The DNA here is from genome assembly GCA_030864215.1 of Capsicum pubescens. Taxonomy (NCBI): domain Eukaryota; kingdom Viridiplantae; phylum Streptophyta; class Magnoliopsida; order Solanales; family Solanaceae; genus Capsicum; species Capsicum pubescens. The sequence continues at coordinate 105,630,431 of CM061543.1, forward strand.
TAGTAGTGTTTTGTGCATGGGTGTGTTGTGCACCACACTTATGTGCAGGAGGCTATGAGATGTTTTAGCAACAGTGTCCCTTTTTTCAGCATTCATGTCATGCCAGTGAGCATAGGCTCAAAGTTAAACTCTCAGTCTAATTCACTTCTTCCTTTTATTTACAAAACATGCCTCCCAAAAGGACTAACGAAAGGGGAACCGAAAATCAGTCAGCACCTCAGCCCGTCAAGACAGATTCTCTAGATGAGCATGTCTCTCATGCAGAATTCAGGACTACATTTACTACTCTAGCTAGTTTATTCGTAGCTCAGAATGAATGGCCATCTGTTGTTCCAGCCAACCCAGTGGAAAATTCTATTGCAGCCAGTATTTGGTACTTCACCCAAATGAATCCTCCTCTATTCTCAGGTTCTAATTCCAAAGAGGAACCACAGGAGTTCCTCGATCAAGTTTAGAAAGTCACAAACATCATGGGAGTGACTTCCAGTAAGAGTACAGAGTTAGCTGCTTATCAGCTACAAGATGTAGCCCATATGTGATTTAAACAGTGGAAGGTAGATAGGGGTATAGATGAAGAGCCCATAGAATGAAAAGAGTTTGCTACAACCTTCTTAGATAGATTCTTTCCCCTAGAGCAAAAAGAAGACAAAGTGTTAGAGTTTATAAACTTCATACAAGGTATCATGAGCGTAAAAGATTATTCCCTCAAGTTTACTCATTTAGCCAGGTACGCTCCCTATGTAGTAAAAGACGGTAGATCTAAAATTAATAAGTTTGTTTCTGGGATATTAGGTAGAGCGGTTAAGGAATGCAGAACTGCGATGTTGATTAGGGAGATGGACATATCTAGGATTATTGTCCATTCTCAGCAGATTGAGGAGCAGAAACTTAAGAAGGAGAGAGAAAATAAGAGGGCCAGAAGAGATAGTTATAGTTTTGCTCAGTCAGGGTGGCAGGGTGGTAATCGTTTTCAGTTGATTCAGAAATGTTCATCCCCAGTTCACTCTTCAGCTAGAGCACTAGTACCAAAGTTCAGAAATGACCATAGGGATGGAGAATCAGGCTCCAAGGCCCATGGTAGTGAGAGTAGGGTTTTTAATCATCTATTTTACAAAAAGTGTGGTAAGCATCATAAGGGTGTGTGTAGAGCTGGAAGTAATGTGTGTTTCAGATATGGTGAGTCAGATCACAAGGTCCGAGACTGTTCTAAACCCGGTCCTTGAAGTCAGCATGGCCGTTCTTCATCTCAGTCTGGTCACCCGAAACGGCAGGGCACCAATTCCAGCGCTATCAGTGGGCAATGCCCAAATAAATTTTATGCACTTTAGTACCGAATGAATCAGGAAAGTTCTCCTGATACATCCACTGGTATGTTACAGATCTCTCATTTACATGTTCACGCTTCTTCATATTCATGAGTTTCTTTTCTTTTGTAACCTTGCATAGCAGTTAAACTTTGGGGTCAAAAAGTCAAGCCTTCATATTCTAGTTATAGTTCCAGTATGTGTAGATAATCAGTAAGGAAAGACGATTCCCGACCCGTTCCTGTCTTAGTGCAAAGTTTTGTACTATAGTCATCATGATATTTACGCATGCTACTCGTCTCAGTTCTACGAATATAACTTATAACCATATTCTTCTCACAGAATAGTGTGTGTTCCAAGTTCTTAGTATAGGAATTTTGGTTCACTTAGTGTCACGAATCATGTCCCATGAAACACAGAAATTCCAGACTCAGGTCATGCAACTCATGACTCATGTACTTATGTCAAGATTTACAGTATGCTTAGCCCATATGACTCAAATTCCACTTTTATTGAATAGCTAAACTCAGTAGTGTCATGTACATCCTCTTCTTGAAACCCTTGATAAATCCATGATTTGGGTATTCTATTCCCCAGGCCTCAGTTAACTGTCAAATTCAATATATTCCTGGCATATATCAATTGTCCATAAGCAATTATCATAACTCAGTTACGGTTTTAGTGTTCAGTTTCAGTAATCAGTATTCAGTCCCAGAATCAAATACTTCAGCACCAGTCTAAACCTCAGTTATCAAAAATCAACGTTTAGTCTCAATTACCATCTTAGCTATAATCTTATTCCAGTCCTAGTTCAGCCAGATCAGAAACTCAGTTCACTTTCAGGATTACCCGACCATAGCATATAGTTATCAGTTACTGAGTCATTAGTATTTCAGTACCTCAGTTACGAAATATTTCTGAATCATGTCATACATTTGGTCTCACAATTTCAAGTAACACAGTTTTCATAAATCCATGCCCAGTCACCTCATGTCACTCAGTCAGTCCTTACCTCCTATGCATAATACTCTACAGCCTCAGGCTAGTCGTTTAGACTAAGTATATTCAATCTTATATGCCAGTGTTCATCTATAAGTTATTCTGTTAATCAGATAAGTTAGTATGTTTAGGCATTCATGCTCAGCGCTCATGCGAATATTTTCAGTAGTCTCAAGTAAATAAGAAGTTCTTCATTTAAGTATAAGTTTTCAGTATGAGTTAAATCGATCAACCAGTAATCTAATTTAGAAATCAGGCATCAAGTTCATATGGTGTGGTTTCCCATCTTTCCACCTAGTCCTACTATCAGAAATCTTAGAAATGTAACTATTCCAAGATAAAAAGTCCAAGTAGTTGCGAGATCAGCTCAATTCATGTATTATGCCTTAGTTTCAGATCTCAGATATTCAGTCACAATTCAATTCATAGGTGCCCTGTGCATCATCCCAATTTTCTTCAGTACCACAGTCAAGTCAGTATTCTTCTAAGGACATAGTATCCTAAGGGAGAGATACACTATGAACCCCAAAATGTTCATGACAAAAACATCCCATTCTCTTTTCACGTAACGAATCCAATTTGGAGTAGTGGGTACCTATAGGTTGACTCTCTATCTCTAATCTCATTCATATGCCATGTGTTCAAGGTACTCAGTTTAGATCACGATATTCAGCTCATGTATCACATTCCAGACCTAGTTACGTTCTCATGTTTCCGCTAATGCATATTTAGTAATTAAGCTCAGGCTTAGCCCAAGGTAATAGCTTTTCTTAAGCTTATCCAGTTTCAAGTTCAAATTTCAGTTACAAATATGGTATTCAGTTCCATGCTCAGTTTTCATTTCAAACTTGGTATCTTTACCCTTACATGTTCAGTCACATGTTCATGAGTTGGTTCAGTTATGTATTCATGTATCAGATATACATGATCATCTTATCTGTAATCCCAGTTATACAGTCATGCATCAGCTCAGTCATAAAATCATGCATCAGATATGCATGCTCAGTATGAATCTCAGTAATATCAGTCATGTAGTTATGTTTCAGTTGTTCATGTTTAGAATGTACTTCAGATTATCATTTCTCCTATATCAGTCAGTCTCATTCGAGGACGAATGTTCCCAAGAGGGAGATATTGTAAGACTCCGTACTTCTACCTAGCTTAAATTTATTTGAAAAATATCAAGGACTTGTTTCAAAGGTGAATCTATTTTTATACATGTGGTATTTTCAATATTTTCAATTTTTTCATGTGAGAAATTCAATAAGCTTTCTATCGATACCAAATTCGCCTAAATCCGACACCCGGGTGAAGAGTTTGAGCCATTTTAGTAAAATAGTGTCCCACCTGAGCCATCAACGCGTTGCGGAGCAGGTCAAAATGGCAATCGCCAAAATCCAGTGAGACTCCATGATTATGGCGCATCGCGCCAAGGCTCAAATTCAGAATCATCCTTTTTCCAGTGTCTCAATGCGATTTCACCGCGTCGCACCGTCAGCCCAGTTCCCAGTTAGCAATTTCCAGTGACACGGTGCAATGTCGTGCCAACCTGCCAAATCGAGAGATTTTATTAGATATAAAATACGCATCCAAGGGTTAAAAGGGGCAATTTCTCAACCCTATAAAAACCCAATAACATGTGATTCAGCCATATTTTATCCAAAATATAGGGTTTCTCTCAAGTTTTTCTCAAGAACAAGCTAGGATTTTCAATTGGGGATTCAAATCCAAGACCCAAATTCAAGAATCTCTCCGTCAATTTTTGTAAAATCAAGAACTAAGGCATGCACAGTGTTCATTGATGGATTTCTTTCATCCATGAAGCCCAAGAATCAAGTTTTAAATCTTGTATTGTGAATATTTTGTTGTGGGTTGATTATGTTCATGTGATTATAGTTGTATGATTCCCAAGTTGGAATCTTTATGTGTTGTTCATGAACCTATGATAGTATGTGGTCTGAAGCATGTGAAATTGAGTTGAAATATAGAGTTTTGTTGTATTAATTTGATGGTCATGCCTATGCCCTAAGTCATGCATCCTAGGTGTTTGATAAAATGCCTAAGAGAATAGAAATTTTGCATTATAGCTTAATTGTGACCCAAGGGATAAATGTATGCTTTACCCTATGACTAAGAATAACTTCCATGATATTGTGTGCATTATGAATGGTTGAGGGAATGTCCATGAGATTCGGGTGATGAAAGTATGACATGTTTTTATGCAATTCCATTCATGTACAAGACTATGACAACCATGTGCTTCATGAAATCCCCGAATTAATGTATTATGAATTGTTGATATTGGTTATGTGTTCAAGAAGTGTCTTGTCCTGTCAGTTTCATGCTATCGAGTCCTGGGGGTACTTGTACCCAAAAATTTAGCTATGTGCCTAGAGCAGTGTCCTGTTTTCACGATACTCTTAGTCAAGCCATGATCAGTAGAATTCAGTCAGTCACATGACTCAGGAAAACTCAGTAAACTCAGTATCAGTCTAGTCTTACTCAGTAATCCAGTAATTTCAGTGATCTCAGTATTCCCAGAAATCTCAGTAACTTCATACTCTCCGTCAGTCCTTAGATCTCAATAGCATTCCGTCAGTCAACGGAACTCAGTGAACTCATTTTAGATCCTTTAAACAATACCATTAGTATCAGTTCAGTTCAGTGTCTATTCAGTTGGGAGTAGGATTCAGCACCGGGTAAACCCAAGGATAGGGACTCACCTGTTATTCAGTGGAGGGTGTTATCCTTAGAAGCAATCCTTGCATTCCAGAACTACGTAGCCAGCCTAGGTTGAGATGTACCCCTATGCATAAGGCTACTAATACATCTAGTTTGGGGTTATTCCTACAGGAGGGTTGACGGAAGAGCTTTATATCAGAGAGGGTTACCTCAAGCTTATCTTTACCCATGGCATGGTATTGACTCCCTTCCGGCGAGATTATAGGTTGGACCCCACCAGTTCAGTTCTAGGGCATGCCAGTTATATGATTACCTCCCACCATTTCAGTTTTAATCTCAATCTCAGTAATAAAACTCAGATAGTTCTACAAATTTTAGGACTGTCAGATACAGTCACTCAGTATAGTACGAAACTCAGCTAGTTCCATCAGAACTTAGACTGTCAGATATAGTAGCTTAGTATCAGTATACTAGTTATACAAAACTCATGTTATCAGTATTCAGCTTCAGAATTGTCAGATACAGTCAACCAGACTAGTTCTTCATAATCAAAACTGTCAAAAATAGTTATTCATTTATCCGTAATGTAGTATCAGTCCCTCAGTATTCAGTATCCCAGTATCAGTAAACTCATATGTCTATAAATCCATGTTATCAGTAGACTCAGTAGTCAGTTCAGTCCTATCACGATCTCAGTTACAGTTACATATTCATGTATATATTCTCACGTTCATATCATTCAGTCAGTTAGTGTTTTCCATGCATATGAAGCCTTTTGCATTCAGCCTACCTCAGTTGCATACCATTATATTCAAAGTACTGACGTATTTGCTCTATGGTATCTTATACCATAGGTTCAGAGACACGAGCTCCAGAGCATCAGTAGATTCCAGATATCAGCAGTCAGTCAGCAGTGAGTCCTCATCCTTCGAGGACGATATGATTTGTTATTTCATTATTTTAGTACTTAGTTATTTTAGTAGTCGGAGTTAGTTAGGGACATGTCCCATCAACTCCACAGTTTTCAGTTATTTTGGGTATTTGATACTCCACACTTATGTTGTGTTTTATCAGCTATTCAGTTTGAACCTTACGGCCTTACAACTTCTATTCCGTATTTTTTACAGTATATATATATACAGTATATTATAAAGTGTACAGGTACAGATATCAGTCATGGGTTAGCTTGTGGTCCTTCGAGGTCATGAGCACCGTGTAGCATTTCGGGTATCAGATTCGGGGCATTAGATAAGTCAAAGGCCGTTGTTGTTGAACTTGATGACAAAATTCACCAATGAGAAAAATTTGGTGAAACCGGCATAGACAAGATTTGCAACGACCTTTTTGACTTTGGAGGCTATGTATAAACAAAGGAAGAATTTGAGAACCTTGATCATCTCTAATGAATGGACTTCTAGTAAATTTGCAAAGAAAGTTTTGAGGAAAGAAGTTTCCGCCATTCTTTATTCTACATACTTTTGGAATGAAGTAGTCAAGGATCTTAAAGTTTGTGGTCCTTTGGTATCGTTTCTTCTCTTGGTGGATGGGGAAAAAGACCCCCAATGGGCTATATGCTTAAAGCAATGGATAAGGCAAAGGAAACTATTCAACGGGGGTTTGATGGAGTTTTGAGGCATTATAAAAAAGTCCTCGAAATAATTGATTTAAGGTGGACTAACCAACTCAAGCGACCGTTGCACTCAGCCGGGTGTATTTTGAATTCGGGATTGTACTTTAAATCAACGATGAGTGAGGAGAAAATTGCTAAAGTGTGGGAGAGTTACTACACTTGTGTTGAGACGATGGTCCCAATCTTTCCACACAAGATTTACTACTTGCTGAGCTTGCTAAGTACAAGAGTGCGGATGGATTGTTTGGTTCTGGTCAAGTTGTTAGACCCAGAGACACAAGGTCACCGGGTTAGTGAATATTGAATTGGTTTAGTTATCTTTATTTTAAAGCACCTTAAGTTATTGACTTTTTTATACTTGTTAACCTTCAATTTTTTTCTATAGTTGAATGGTGGTCCCTATTTGACAACGGAACTCCAAATTTGCAAAGATTTTCCATGAGAGTTCTGAGTTTAACTTGTAGTGCATCTGGATGCGAGCGAAACTGGAGTGTCTTTGAACATGTGAGAACGAGTTATTATATTCAACTTTCTATATTAAAGTGATTATTATTCGAATCTAATTAGTAACTACTTTATTATGTACAGATTCATTCCAAGAAGAGAAATAGGCTTGAGCTATCATGTCTCAATGATCTAGTGTACGTTAAGTACAATAGAACATTTACACGTCGCTACGATATTCGCGATACCATTGATCCTATTATCTTGAAAAATATTGAAGATGCTAATGAATGGTTACTTGTTGGCCCCAAAGATCAAGAAGATGAACTAGTGTATGAGGAAGGTGATTTTAATTGGGGCATTGTTGCTATGGTAGGTGGACCTGATGAAGATAATATCTATGGTCTTAGGAGAAAGTCAAGGTTAAGGTCACTTGAAAAGGGAAAAGCGACAAGTTCAAGCCAGACTCGGGCCCTAGTTGATGAAGAATCCGAAGAGGAAGAAGATGAGAGGCAATATAATGAAATGCATGTCGGAATTGAAGATTATGTAGATCTTGACGAAGAATAAACTTGTTTTATGGATATTGAATTGTTGAGTCATTTAAGTTCTAGACTTTTAGTATCTATCTACTATCTATTTTTAATTCTTGACTTGGAAATATTTCCTAATATATTAGTGTTATTGAAATTTTGATCATTTATATATTATTTTAATTTTTTCTATTAATTATCGCCGTACATTCAAAAGGCGCTCGCCTTGCCGCGTGGCGAGGCGGGGCCATGTCGCCTTTCACCGTCCGAAACACTGGTGGCATGCTTGGTGGAATTAAGTTTGTTAGGGGAAAGGGTATTTTTTGAGCCAAATATTTAACGGAGGGTATTTTTTATCCAAAAAAAAACTAACGAGGGGTATTTTTTATCCATTTCAGATAGTTCAGGGGTATTTTTGATCTTTTCCAGAAAAAAAAAAATAGAATTTCAACGTACATAACTTTAAAAAATCATTTTACCCTATTTGACATTATAATTTTTTGGTGAGGGAATTTAAATTAAATGCGTAACAACAGCTACATATATAGCTCTGGCCCCCTGCTTGTAACTTGTGTTCAACTAGCTAGAGTGGACACCTTATTTTTCCCTCCCTTAATAAGAAGCTTTAAGACCACATACACTTACAAATACGAAAATAATTAACCTTGTACTGCTCATTACCTTTAATGAGAAACTTTAAGATCACAAGTTTAAAAAGGATTTATATCCATATAAATAATATGTCATGTTTGAAATTATAAGTTTCAAAAGTCTTAATATTTTTTATAAACTTCATATCAATTTAGACTAATACTACTCATACGTTTACCACATAAATTAAAACGAATGGAGTTTGGCCAAAAGTGACACATCGGTGTACTAGGGAAGAGTGGATTTATATTCAGGAATATAATCCTTAACCTTATTTTGAACCAAACAACAAATGACTTCTTTATGTCAACCAACCAAACCATGGGAGTTAGCATAACCTTGAACTGATCGTTCTGAAATAATTCGAAGTAAAATAAATGCTTGATCCAACTTGATCAAAAAATTACGGCTAAAACAGTTCTTTGAGAACTTTTAAATAGAGACAGCAAACTTCCTTTCCTCCACATCCGTTCAATGGCAATGGAACAAAATATTGCTTCTGCCCAGCAAAGCCAATCCACTTTCTTCTCTTTTAAAAACACAAAACTTGGATTCCATTTTCTAATCTCCTATGCACCTTACCTCATTATCATTCCAGCCCTTTTAACCTTGGGAGACTTGAAGAACCGTAGTATTCCCATGCTGAAATCTTGGCCAATTATTGTTATTGTTTTCTTGGCCGCACTCTACTTCAGGGGTCGTCCAGGAAATGTTTACTTGGTTGATTTTGCATGTTACAAGCCAGACCGGGCGGATATGATGAGCAAGCAAGAACTCTTAAACATCATGTCATCAACTTTCGACAATGAGGCTGTACATTTCCAAAAGAAAGTCTTGGAGAGAAGTGGTTATAGTGACAAGACGTATCTTCCAGGGAGCATCAGAATGCTCCCTGCAAAGTTGTTAACGTTTGATGAGTCCAGGATGGGATTAGAAAAAGTGATGTTTGGAGCCATAGACGATTTACTGGTGAAAACAAAAGTGAAGGCTTGTGAGATTGGGATAGTGATAGTGAACATCGGTCTGTATAATCCAACTCCCTCTCTATCTGCCATGATAGTGAACCATTACAAGCTTGGGGTGGATGTGCTTACTTATAACATTAGTGGCATGGGCTGCAGTGCTGGACTCATTTCAATAGACCTTGCAAACTGGCTTTTGCAGGTCAGTCAAATGTTTTCTTTTTCTTTTGAGATAACTCATTTTTACACCCATATATTTACAAGTAAAGAGATCTATTAATCGAATACGTGGGTCTGGAAAATAATACTCCTTCCATAATTTGAAGAGTTAATAACTCAAATGGTCACTCAACTTTGATATTTTATCCCAGAAAATGACTCAACTTTGGACTTATATCCCAGAAAGTCACTCAACTTTATCTTTACCCATTAAGTCACTAACTTTCACATTTTTACTTAGAAAGTCACTCAACTTTCACATTTTAACTCAGAAAGTTACTCAACTTTCACATTTTAACTTAGAAAGTCACTCAGTTTGGGTGACTTTCTTAGTAAAAATGTGAAAGTTGAGTGACTTTCTGAGTAAAAATGTGAAAGTTGAGTGACTTTCTGAGTAAAGATCAAAGTTGAGTGACTTTCTGGGATAAAAGTCCAAAGTTGAGTGACTTTCTAAGAGAAAAGTCAAAAGTTGAGTGACCATTTGAGTTATTAACTCTAATTTGAATGGAACAATAAACCCCCATGATATTTAAATTTATGACACTATTCAAAAAGTACTTGATGGATTTTTTCCCCAACTTCTTGAAAAAATCATCAAGACTTACATTGCTATTTCTCACAAACCGGCTTATTTCCAAACAAATGACATATATAAGGATCAGTTGCCGTAATCGCTATCCTTATTGATTCTCTAAATGATTTATATGTATATGTTAAGGGGTAAACAAGCGAGGCCAATTCTAACGGCCAATCTATTAGGTGAGAGAGTCTATTCAACCTATCAACCCATTATTATCTCCATTGCTATTTCTTTTATGAAAAATTTACTGAAATGTATTAAGGGGCAGTTGACACACGACAATATATGCAAGTATGTAACTATAGATAAACTTCTTTATTTTTCAATCAACACACTTTCTCTCCTTTAGCTCGCTATTAGTTATAACTCTCTTTAGTCCAAATCAACAAAATACAACTAAAAAAGTTTGTTTTGAAAGATAGCTTTCTCCCGGATTGGCATGATACTAAAAGAATTAATGCTTTTCAAGACTCTCTTTATGGACTTGATTTTTTTTTATGTTTTATCCAAGGAATATAATGTCTTTTTGTCAGTATAAAATAATAAGAAGCATATGATCTTACCAAAATAACTTTTTTCTCTATCAAACCTACTGGTTGTAAAGAGTACTATTGGTTATACATGTATATTCATTTACTTCTAAAATTGTAAAACAGACACAAGTCAGTACCTACGCGTTGGTAGTTAGCACAGAAAGCAATGATTCTGGTTACTATCTTGGAAAGGATAGATCAAAGCTTGTATCAAACTGTCTTTTCCGTATGGGTGCCGCTGCTATTCTCCTATCCAACCGTTTCTCAGACTCTCACTGTTCCAAATATAAACTTATGCACGTTGTGCGTACACATAAAGGAGCCGATGACAAAGCTTTCAAAAGTATATACCAAGAACAAGATGAAGATGGAAATATTGGCATATCACTTTCAAAAGGCCTAATGGTAGTAGCTGGAGAAACACTCAAATCCAATATAACGACTCTGGGGCCGTTGGTCCTTCCTGTGTCCGAGCAAATTCTATATTTTGCGTACATAATCGCTAGAAAAATCTTTAAAATGAAGAATATCAAACCATATATCCCGGACTTCAAGCTGGCGTTTGATCATTTCTTCATTCATGCCGGAGGAAGAGCAGTGTTGGATGAGATTAAGACGAATCTTGAGCTGACAGAATGGCATATGGAGCCCTCAAGAATGACTCTGTACAGGTTTGGAAACACATCGAGTAGCTCGGTGTGGTACGAATTGGCCTATTCTGAGGCCAAAGGAAGGATAAAGAAAGGTGACAGAGCATGGCAAATAGGTTTTGGATCAGGTTTCAAGTGCAACAGTGTTGTTTGGCATGCCCTGAAGACTATTAATCCTGCTATGGAGAAAAATCCCTGGACTGATGAGATTCGGGACTTCCCCGTTAATGTCCCCGAAATCATGCCTCTTTCTGTTTGATAGTTACTTATTAGTTTTTCCAAAGGGGTTAGCCCCTGTGATCACTACTTAGGTTCATTACCAGTTATCCTAGATTATGTTAATGATCAAAACCAAAAGTATGAGTACTATTATGTTGTATATTTTTCTCTTTCTTTATATCAGTCTCTTTTTCTCATAAACATACACAAGGTGTTAACTGACCAGATGGCCGATGACCAATAAAACCTTTTCTAAACGCAGAAAAGTCGAGTAGCACCATATATATGTTTCACTTTCAGATTAGCCAGGAAAATAACATGTATTACATATACGTTCAATATTTGATATTTTATTGTAGAGCTATCATGAGAACACGTGAGATATTAAGATCGGCAGTTAGCAATCAAGTTCGAGCCAACATTCTTTTTGTTTATGGTTCCCATCTATAATATTTTATTGACTTATTCTATTTTTTAATATATTTACTGGATCTACGGTAGCGGGTGGGGGCTCCCGCACTGTAGATCCCCCCTGCTGGCAGAAGATAATATAGAAGAAGGGGAACAGGTGATAGGGTCTCAAGGACACCAAGAATCCAAGAAACAAACTCGTATCATTGCCACAACAGCTAAAGACTACAGAACAAGATTTTGTTCCATTTGCTTGCAGATGCTTATTAATTTGGCTCTGTTAGATTGCTAGGTTTGCGACACTGCTGAATTAATTCCATATAACTGGTATCGAGGATGTCATTACTTGGATCTTCTACAAAGTGAATTATGCCTCTTTTACATTTTAATGAAATTGAAATTGAAATTGAAAAACCTATTGGTGCTCCACCTGAATTAAACTATTTTGTAATTTTAGGCATTTTATTAGGTGCAAAATACATAGTATATTAGAGTGATTTTGATTGTTGTTGAGCTAAGAAAATGTAGTGATCAAGTTGATGGTTGTTAGAATAAGTTAGTGGGTGTGTTGTATGTGTTAGGAGGTTAGTTAGTTAGAAGTGACAGCTATCACTATACAACTGTCACATGAAGCTAACAAACAACACTATAAATGCAAGCCTATAGAGACTCAATGAAATATAATTCAGTTAGTATAAAATCAAATTCTTCTTCTAGATCCTACCTTTTCTTCATTTTCTCTTATTCTTAGCTCAAGTAATACAGAAATCTAACATGGTATCAAAGCTATCATGGTTGATTGAAGGTGATAATTGATGCTAGAGATCGCTGATTTCACCTAATCAGTGAGAAATACAGCTGTTGTTTGATCATCCTCATCTTGCACTGTTGTGTCAATGGCGGTTACTCAAAACTCTACTGCAGAAGCTGCAACTACAATTGCAGGACCTGGGAATACAGCTACGTCTGGTACAATTGAGATTGACCATAATCACCCTTTGTATTTGCATCGTAATGATACTCCAGGTAGCTTTCTTATTTCAATTCAACTCACTTGATCTGAGAATTATGCTCTTTGGAGCAGATCCATGGCATTAAGTCTATTAGGAAAAAATAAGGTAGGTTTTGTAGATGGTAGATATCCAAAAAATCACTTTGCAGAGTTGTTACATAATCAATGGGAACGAGTTAATGCAGTAGTTTTGTCGTGGATTATGAATTCAGTGAGAAAGGATCTATTGAGTAGCATCATATATGTCTCCAATGCTCATAATGTGTGGATTGATTTGAAAGAACGATTTGATAAGGTGAATGGTTCTAGAGTTTTTTTTCTGCATAGAGAAATTGTTACCCTCTCTCAAGGGACTTTGTCTGTTGCTGACTATTTCTCTCACATGAGAACTCTTTGGGATGAGTTTGATGCACTTATGCCCTCTCCGAGATATAATTGTTCTGAGTCTAGAAGTTATGCACAACACTTTGATTACCAAAGGGTTTTGCAGTTCCTCATGGGTCTTAATGAGACATACTCTCAGTGTCGAAGACAGATTCTACTAATGACATCTATTCCATCCATCAACAAGGTCTATTCCATGATTGTAGACCATAAAAGTCAGTGGTTCATAGTTTCTAGTTCTTCCATCAGTCAGGTTAATGATACATTAGATGCAACAGCCTTTTTTACTAACAATCCAAGACACAAAGGCAAAGAAGTATATATGGGACCTGCTAGCACTCCACTTGATGTGAACCAAAAGCTAACTTCTGTGGAATATGATAACCACATCTCCAATGGAACATCAGATGATGATGCAACTTAGAAGGATCCAACAGCATATCAAAGATTAGTAGGAAGGCTACTATACCTCACTATGACCAGACCTGACTTGTCATTTGTAGTACAGGTGTTGAGTCAGTATATGCATTCTCCAAAGGTCTCACACATGGAAGCTGCTTTAAGGGTAGTGAGGTACATAAAAGGTAATCCTGGCTTGGGATTATTTATGCCTGCAAAAACCACAAACCAGCTGACAGCTTACTGTGATTTAGATTGGGGTGCTTGCCTACAAACTAGGAGGTCAGTTGCAGGATATGTAGTCAAATTTAGAGATGCTCTAATCTCTTGGAAGTTAAAGAAGCAAGATACTGTATCCAGGATATCAGCAGAAGCAGAATTTAGAAGCATGGCTACTTGTAGTGCAGAGATCACATGGTTACTCGATTTGTTTCAAGAACTGGGAGTTCATATCAGACAACTTGTAGAACTTATGTGCGATAACAAAGCAGCAATACAGATTGCAGCCAATCCTATATTTCATGAGAGGACAAAACACATTGACATAGATTGTCATTTTGTGAGAGAAAGAATCAACCAAAAGATGATTCAGACCAATCATGTGTCAACAGAAGAGCAGCTAGCAGACATTCTCACAAAAGCCTTAAGCAAAATCCAACATAAGTACTTGCTAAATAAGTTGGGAATGAAGAATATTTTCAATCCATCAACTTGAGGGGGAGTGTTGAGCTAAGAAAATATAGTGATCAAGTTGATGGTTGTTAGAATAAGTTAGTGGGTGTGTTGTATGTGTTAGGAGGTTAGTTAGTTAGAAGTGACAGTTGTCACTATACAGCTGTCACATGAAGCTAACAAACAACACTATAAATGCAAGCCTATAGAGACTCAATGAAATAGAATTCAGTTAGTAAAAAATCAGATTCTTCTTCTAGATCCTTCCTTTTCTTTATTTTCTCTTATTCTTAGCTCAAGTAATACAGAAATCTAACAATTGAGTTTCACAATTTCAGTTATTAATATATATAGAGAGAGAGAGAGATGAACAGGGAAATCTTAAATCTCATTTGTCCAAGGGTTTTTTCTTTGGCTGCATCAACGGTCCTCGGTGCATGCCATACAACACTATTACATTTGAAGCCTGATCCAAAACCAATTTGCCATACTCTGTCACCTTTCTTTATCCTACCTTTGGACTCAAAATAGGCCAAATTGTACCACACTGAGCTACTTGAAGTGTTTCCAAACCTGTAAAGAGTCATTCTTGAAGGCTCCATAAGAAATTTCAGGAGCTCCAGATTTTTCTGAAGCTCATCCAGCATAGCTCTCCCCCTGCATGTATGCAGAAATGCTTGAACTCCATCTTAAAATCTGGGATATATGGTTTCATCTTACTCTTAAAGATATTTCTTGCGATTAATGAGGCAACAAAAAGGAGTTACTCGGACATGGGAAGGACTGATAGAGTTAAGATTTTATCATCGATCTCTGACAAGAAAAAGAAAAACCACAAATTATTTGAGTAATAACACATTGGGCCTTCATCACAGATTGGGCCTATTAAACCAGTTCACAACAATAATACAAACTACAACAGAGTTTGGCCCAAATACACAGATGTGCATAATAGATAGAAAAGGGATAAAAAGTTTGTTACAAGCTAGGCAATAGAATAGCTACAAGTGTACAAAGTTTATTGGTTTTGCTTTGATTCTCTAGGTATCTTGTATATATGCATTGAGTAGATGATTTGAGAAATACACAAAAAATTCCCATAATTTCTTTCTCTTTAAGCCATTCTTTCATGGTATCAGAGAAAGGTTGAAATCCTTAACTCTTCTTTCTTTCTTCCTTCTTTCTTCTCTTATTTCTCCTTTTTCTTTCATCCTTCTCCATTATGTCGGATACTAGTACATCAGTAGCAACACCACTATCAAACACTATTAATGGCAGTGATCCATCACACCCTTACTATCTTTATGCTTCTGACACACCTGGGATGGTTCTTGTTAACAATTCTTTCACTGGAAGAGGTTTTGCAGGATGGAGAAGATTTATCCTTATTTCACTCTCAGCCAAAAATAAGTTGGGGTTCATATATGGTGTTTTCCCAGCTTCATCTTCAACTGATGCTTCTTTCAGACTTTGGAATAGGTGCAATAACATGGTCACATCTTGGTTGCCCAATTCTCTTTCCAAGGATATTGCAGACAGTGTTCTTTATTCAAGAACAGCAAAGGACCTTTGGACAGATCTTAAGCACAGATTTGAACAGCCAAATGGGGTAAACTATATCACCTGTAAAAGGAGTTAACAGATCTGGTTCAGGGATCTAGTAACATAGCAGGTTATTTTACCAAAATAAAAAAATTATGGAATGAACTAGACACCCTAAATGTTGATATTGTATGCAGTTGTGTTTGCAGTTGTAATGGAAAGAAAAAGATCATGCAGGTCAAGGAAGATGAAAGATTAATACAATTTCTCATGGGACTAAAAGATGTCTATTCTCAATCAAGAATTAACATACTCATGATAAACCCTCTTCCTTCTGTGAATCATTCTTATTCCCTTTTGATGCAAGATAAAAATCAAAGGGAAGTGCATATTCTTAATTTAACAGGAGAGGGTTCTGCTTTCTTAGTTGCGAATAATAGTGGAGGGGAAAACCCATTCTCTCAAAGATCTGGAAATTCCAATTTCAAAGAAAATAATATGTACAAGGAAAACAAGCATATGTTTTGTACATATTGCAAACTTACCAATCACACTGTTGAGGATTGTCACAGACTTATTGGGTATCCTTCAGATTTTAAGTTCACCAAATCCAAAAGATTTTCAAAGCCTACAAAGAATAACTTTGGTTCTTCAGCTACTGGACATGACATGAGGCTTAGTAACGTACCTCAGAAGTTTCAGCAACCTATAAAGATCAACTATGCTGGTTCAACTATTCCACAAGAGATGGCATTCAATGTTATGCCACAGGGTACTAATCATTATAGCCCCATGCATGATCTTTCTCATTTTGCTCCACAGATATCCACAGGATAATCTACTGCTCCTTATAATGTTATCTCTGAGAATTCTCACTTTCCTCAACAATTATCACCAGTTCAATTCACCAAGCTAACATACATTTTGGATCAAATGCAGACAACGTCTTCTGAGGTTACTGCAAATTAAACATTTGGTATATTTTTTGAGAACTCGAAATCTTATTACTCACTAGCTAATTCTAATTCTAAGTCCAGTATAATTGACTCCAGATAAAGTGAACACATGTGCTTTGATTCTAATTCTTTTATGTCTCTTTGTCCTTTACCTATACCCATTATTGTTAAGTTGCCCAATTCTTCTAGGGTCAGAGTTACTCATGCAGGAAATATACTTCTTTCTCCAGGTCTAGTTTTGAAGAATGTTTTACATGTTCCATGTTTCAAATATAACCTTCTTGTTGTGCATAAACTTTGCCTTACATACCATTTCATTGTCAGTTTCACTTCCAATGGGTGCATTTTGCAGGGCCCTCATTTGAAGAGTCCACAAGTTTTTGGTGAAGTTAAAGGAGGTCTTTACACATTGGAGTCTTCTAGCACACATCATAGGACTGATTCTTCCAACAACTTAGCTCATTTATCTATGTCTAATGCCTCTACTTCTATTTCAGATTCTATTTTTCTTTCTTTGTCTGCTAAAACTACATCTGATGTAATGTTATGGCATGCAAGAC
Organism: Capsicum pubescens; assembly: GCA_030864215.1. Taxonomy (NCBI): domain Eukaryota; kingdom Viridiplantae; phylum Streptophyta; class Magnoliopsida; order Solanales; family Solanaceae; genus Capsicum; species Capsicum pubescens. Next base: position 105,647,773 of record CM061543.1, read on the forward strand.
TTGGTCATTTGCCTTTTTATGCAATGAGACATATTACTTCTATTTCATTTCCTACCAATCATGGTTGTTCTTGCACTATTTGTCCCCTAGCAAGGCAAACTAGACTACCTTTTCCTATAAGCTCTATCAAAACCAAGAGTATTTTTGAGCTTATTCACATTAACACTTGGGGTCCATTCAAGGTACCAACCTATAATGGATACAAGCATTTTCTTACAATTGTTGATGATTTTAGTAGATCTACTTGGACTTACTTATTATCTTCTAAAGGGAATGCTTTTTCAGTTCTACAAACTTTCTTGTCTATGGTTGAAAGACAATTTAGTACCAAAGTTAAGATCATCAGATCAGATAATGCTTTAGAATTAGGAAAACATTCTTCAGCCTCTCTATTCCTACAGTTACAGGGTATTTTGCATCAAACTTGTTGTGTTGCAATACCCCAACAAAATGGAATAGTTGAAAGAAAACATAGGCACTTGTTGGAAATTACTAGAGCCCTCATGTTTCAATCTAATATTCCAATTTGTTAGTGGGGGGAATGTATTTTAATAGCCACTTTTCTTATTAATCGTTTTCCATCTAAAGCTCTTGGTGGAAGAACCCCTTATGAAGTTCTTTTTTGCCAAAAACCTTCCTAACATTTTTTAAGAAGTTTTAGTTATCTATGCTATGCTTCTACACTTGCCCAACATAGAGATAAATTTCATCCTAGAGCACAACCTTACATCTTTCTCAGATATCCTAGTGGTACCAAAGTTTATAAGTTGCTTGATTTATCTTCAAAGAAAGTATTTATCTCTAGGGATGTCCAATTCTTTGAGCAGAATTTTCCCTTTCTCCAAACACACTACACATCTCCTCATATTTCTCTTCCTACATTTCTTATTTTTTTCATCTATATTCACCGACTGCATTTTAGATTCACTACCCATAAGTTCAATAGCTGCACCTTCTCCTCCTACCACTCACTCTAATTTAGAGATAACAACACCTACTTCACATGATACCGAGCTCACCTCTACTTCCCAAATCCCTTCTAATCCACCTACTATTATGCCTACTGTTTTACCTACTAGGATATCTAGTAGATCTAACAAAGGGACTCTACCCTCTCATTTATGTAATTTCATTTGCAACAATGTCTACACTACTTATCTCACTTTATCTTGTCTAAATTCATCAATTTCTGACTCCCCTATTCTAGCTTTCAATGTCTTATCCTCACCCAACCAGAATCTCATCAACTCAATTTCCAAAATCCATGAACCCATCCATTATTCTCAGGCTTGTAGTCATCCTGGATGGATAAAAGCCATGAACTTTGAATTAGATGCTTTGAAAGAAAATCAAACTTGGGATATAGTACTTTTACCTCCTGGCAAAAAGGCTCTACCTTGTAAATGGGTTTATAAGGTGAAACAAAATGCTAATGGTTCAATTGAAAGACTCAAGGCACGTTTAGTGGTTTGAGGAGATGTACAAAGATAAGATTTGTATTTTAATGAGATATTTTCTCTTGTTGTTAAAATGACAACGATAAGATGTCTCTTAACTGTCGTAGCTAAAAAGAATTGGTCTATCTCTCAATTTGATGTCAGTAATGCTTTTTTACACGGTGATTTACAAGTAGAATTTTAAATGAAGTTTCCTTCCGGTGTTACTCCTCCCAGTCCTTACCATGTTTGTAGACTCAAGAAATCACTATATGGCCTCAAACAAGCCTCAAGATAATGATATTCCAGGCTTGCCAGAACACTAAGTTTTAAAGGGTTTTCTTCCTCTCTAAATGATTACTCCCTATTTTTTAAACATTCAGGGGATCAGGTCACTTTCATAGTAGTTTATGTAGATGACATTTTGATTACTGGGAGCAATCAGCAGACTATTTCATATCTAAAGTGTTTCCTTCACTCAGAGTTTAAAATCAAAGATCTTAGGGAAATTCACTATTTTGGGGGGATGGAAATACTTAGAGAAAAAGTAGGATTTATTGTAACGCAAAGGAAATTTACCTTGGATTTTCTTGAGGGATTTGGATGATTTGATCTCCCTATTGTTTCCACCCCTTTGGGCCCCCAATTGAAGTTGACAGCAGACTATGGAACTCCTTTACAAGATGTTTTTATTTATCAAAGACTGGTCGGCAAACTCAATTATTTAACACATACTCGTCCCGACATTTCCTTCACGGTTCTTATCCTTAGTCAGTATATGCAGCGACCTTGCACTGTACATTTTTCTGTTGCTCTTCGTGTGTTGCAATATCTTCAATCTAATACAAATCAAGGTCTACTACTCAATTCAAGATCAGATTTTTTGCTTTTTTTCTTTTTGTGATGCCGATTGGGCGTCTTGCATAGAATCTCAATGATCCGTTAGTGGGTTTTTCATTAGTTTAGGTGGATCTCCTATCAGCTGGAAGTCAAAGAAACAAACCTCGATATCTCTATCATCAGCTGAAGTTGAATACCGCTCAATGCATCGTCTTGTGGCAGAATTGACTTGGCTTTCTCGTTTACTTGCCGATCATTCCATTTCTCCAGTGATGCCCATTCCGATCTTTTCTAGAAGTCAAGCTTCCATACACATCGCTTGAAATCCAGTCTTTCATGAACAGACAAAGCATGTTGAACTCGATTGTCACTTCGTCCGTCAATAATTTTTATCTGGCATGATTTCCCTCACATTTACTCCATCCAAATCTCAACTTGTAGATCTTTTCACAAAAGCTTTGTCTGGACCTTCCCTTTATTCTATCCTTGGAAAGTTGGGCATCTCTTCGGTCCCCTCCAACTTAAAAGGGGTGATAGAGTTAAGATTTTATCATCGATCTCTGACAAGAAAAAAAAGAACCACGAATTATTTGAGCAACAACACATTGAGCCTTCATCACAGATTGGGCCTATTAAATCAGTTCACAACAACAACAGAAACTGCAATAGAGTTTGGCCCAAATACATAGATGTACATAATATATAGTAAAGGGATAAAAAGTTTGTTACAAGTTAGGCAATAGAATAGTTACAAATGTACAAAGTTTATTGGTTTTTCTTTGATTCTCTAGGTATATTCTCTAGGTATCTTGTATATATGCATTGAGTAGATGATTTGAGAAATACACAGAAAATTCCCACAATTCCTTTCTCTTCAAGTCATTCTTTCAAGGACTAAAGGGCAAAGAGTTGTGCTATATATTTTTAAGGTCTCACCTGTAACTGCCATCAAATCTTTTGACAACGATACACTCCTCTTTCCTTCCTCATCCTCATCTTGGTAGGCGCATCAGTAAGCTCTTTCATCCGCACCTTTATGGGTGCAGACCATGCGCATCATTTGATATTTGGCATGCCAACAATTAGAGGAATGGTTTGACAGGAGAACAGCAGATGAACCTATTCGGAATAGATAATTTGGTACAAGCTTTTATCTCTGCTTCCCTAAATAGAATGTCATTAAGATTATTTTTGTGCTTACTATAAGTGCATAGGTGTTGGATTGCCCCTGTTTTGTCATTTTATATATCAGCAATTTTTTACCATAATAGGAAGGGAAAATTGAGAACGACAAAGTTATCATATTTGGTTAGTCAAAATTACTGGAAAAGATTATAGAAAAACAAGTTCATTACTGAAGAGAAAAATGACTTTCCTACTTAAAATAGAAAAACAAGTTCCACACTTTTTTCCTTTCCGCCCTTCAACACCCCGTACCCCATAGCCCTCATCCCCCACCCCCACCTTTATTGGGTTCAAAATCGAGAGGGCGTTATGCGGAAGCATATAATTTGCAAACTATGGACGATAAATCAGATGACACAAAAATATACTAAAAAGATAATATTAACTATGGTTTGGCCAATTAACCTACAGATATAAAAAAAAACTAATATTATTGAAAAATATAAAAACTATGAGAGAAGTCTCCCCTAAGCAAGACTCTTTTAAGGATACATTATGGATGATATTGTATTTTTGTATGAGAATAGGGGTCTTCTATTTATAGAGGTCCAAAATCATTCCTCCAACAAAGAGGTTTGCCAAATACGGAATAGTTTTATATTCTACTTTAAGGAAAAGTAAAAGTAATTATGGTATTACTTTTATCTTCCTTCTAAGAAAAATAAAACTTAAGTTTGGTAAGAAAATCAGGGCAAAAACCCTAACAAATCTCCCCCTTTAGGCTTGAATTTCTGGCAAAATATTCTTGATTCTGCTTCTTCTTGTGCATAATCTTCGCTCTTCACATATTTTTCATATATCACTGCTATTTGACATGCTTTAAAAATTAACCTATTTGGTTAAAAATATATGAGCCCTTTCGGGTTTAAAATATTGGAGCTCTTTGCAGGGTTAAAAGTGAGCTTTATTTTCAAATATGTAACAACAGAATTGTTGAAAATATGATTGACAATTGTCTTCACATGTAATTTTTTTTTTTGACAAAAAATCTTCATCATCGCCAAGTTGTTTGCAACTTTGATCTTAAACTATCCTCAATCGAACCATCAGATCTTTGAACCATAGGCTCTGGTACCACTTGTTGGGTTCAAAATCGAGAGGGCATCATGCGGAAGCTCATAGTTTGCAAACCATGGACGATAAATCAGATGACACAAAAATATACTAAAAAGATAATATTAATTATGATTTGGCCAATTGGCCTACATATTTAAAAAAAAACTAATATTATTGAAAAACATGAAAAATATGAGAGAAGTTTTCCCTAAACAAGACTCTTTTTAAGGCTACATTGTGGATGTTATTGTATTTTTGTATGAGAATGGGGTCTTTTATTTATAGAGGTCCAAAATCATTCCTCCAAGAAAGAGGTTTGTCAAATATGGAAAGTTTTATATTTTCCTTTAAGAAAAAGTAAAAGTAATTATGGTATTACTTTTATCTTCCTTCTAAGAAAAAATAAAACCTAAATTTGGTAAGAAAATCAGGCAAAAACCCTAACAACCTCCATCCTTTATGATTTTTGTTGAGATTATATACAACTAATTTTGGAACAATCTTATTTAGATACCAAACACAAGAAATAAATAAATCACTTATTTACCATAAAATATTTTCAAAAAATTATTTTGTAGAAAACATTTTCCTAAGCACACCTATATGTAAAATTACCTCTAAATAGTTGTGAGAAAAAACGCTAAAAGAGTGGAAAATGAAGATTTACCGACCTGTAAAACCCGGTTGGCTAGGTCCACGGAAATAAGTCCAACACTGCAGCCCATGCCACCAAGGTTATATGTGATGACATTGACTCCAAACTTGTAATGGTTCACAATCATGGAAGAAAGAGAAGGTGATGGATTAAACGTACTAGAATTCATAGTAACAATCCCAATCTCTCCAATTTTCACTCCCGTTTTCTCAAATAGATCATATATGACACCAAATATAAGATTTTCTGCTTCATTTTGGTGACTACTAAAGGTAAATTTATATGGGATTGAGTTGATCGAAATGTAAATCTTATCACCTTAGCCTGACCTCTCCAAAATTCTCTTTGGAAACATTAAACTCTCTTCATCAAAGATGCCCGACATTTTTTCTATCAGACCTTGTTTCGATATTATTAAACATTCATGTGGCTTGTAACATGAAAAATTGACTAAGTAAACATTTATTGGACGACTCATTAAGTATACCGTGGCCATAAAAAAAGAAGAGTTGAACAAGATTTCAACATGGCAAAATGGTTCATGAAGTCTTCAAGAGTAAGGATTGAGAGGTGAAGTACCATGGCCACAACAATTGGCACGGTGAGGAGATAAAATGCATTTGATATTAAGTAATGGTATCCAAGTTAAACATATTTGATTATAATGGAAAGAAGAAAATTGGGCAAGTTTGGGTTGATTTCTACAGAATTAAGAGCATTTTGTGCCATTGCTTTTGAAGTAGAGATGAGGATTTATGGGTATTAATATGAAAGAATTGAGTATGATAAGTTTGCAAGAAGATCAAGATTAATAGATTTCAAGAGTTAAGAAAATAGACTTATCCTCTCAACACCACCTCCTATTACATTGGTGTGCCATTAATTGGTAGGAGTAATAATGAACTATTGATACTTGTATAGGGTAAAATCAGTAGTAGCAGATGAGGCAAGATTAGGATAGGCAACTCGAGCGCGTGACACTCCTACGGACACTACGACTACCAAGGGTTTTCTCTCTCTCTCTCTTTCTCTCTCGTGGTGCTCGCAGCAAAGGCATCCTCTTGTAAAGGATAAACACAACGAAAACTCATCACCATCAATGACATAGCATAAGAAGAAAAATGGGGACAAGTGTGTCAGGCTCTTCAGAAGCGCGGATGAGTATATGAGAACAGAGCCCCAGAAGAATATAAGTTGGACGGCCACCAATGAAGCAGACCCTGACGAGCCCGCATTGGTCTTAGTCCTTTAGGGAGCTATTGTCGATGCGATTGCCCAGGAGATTGTAAACTATAAATAGACTTCCTTACTCATAGAGGTGTGCAAAAATTGAATCGACCAACAAATCAAATCGAAAAAAAATTATTGACTTATGTTATTGGGTTTTTTGGTTATTGAGTTTTTAAGGGTTTTATAAATTCTTTTAATTTGTTATCGATTCAGTTTTGTTTTTTAATTTTAAATTATTGTGTAAACCGATAACCCATTAAGACTACACTAAATTACTACTTTACCCCTACTTATATATATTACATTTTTTTTGGTGAACTAGACATGCATTAGAGTATATATTACTTATTAGTGCCTTCAAATTTTCTACAAACCTAAAAACACAAAAACCAAATACTATGGGTGGAAATTGATTCTCTTGTTCCTTTTTATGTAAAAAGGAACAGAAACTTGTATGTTTATTTGATTGGATTAGTCAAGATCAGTTTAGTCTATTGTTAGAGTCATGGATTTTTGGTTTCAAAAGTACATACTAATTAAGCCTTTTTAATTAGCACAGAAAGGGAAGCAATATGTCCACAAGCTTGATGTTCAAATTATTAAATTTTTTGTCGGCGCCATTTACTAATCGAAGAAAGGGCATATGTATCCGCCAACCATCATAAATGATACATATATACCCTTTGTTATACTTTGAGTACGTATACTCTCAGTGTTAATTTTTTGGATTGTATGTAGCCTTTACCCAAACGACGAGACACATGGCTTAATCCTATGCATTTACCAATTTTTTATTTATTTTACAAAAAGGGACATATATATCCGAACTATCATAAATGGTACACGTATACCCTTCATTATACTTTGGGTATGTATATACTCACGTCGTTAATTTTTTATTTGTATATACTTTTTACCCAAATGATAAGACACACGACTTAATCTTGTGTGTTTACCTTTTTTTTTTTTTTTATCCAAATAAAATTAAACTGGGAATTTAGACCCAAAATTAAATCCATCAATTCTCTACCCGAATTCTTCATTAACACCACCACCATTTTCACCATCAATTCTCTTCCTTTCCTCTATTAGCAAAAAATCTAGAACCACCACCACTCCGACCAACACTTGGCTGGAAAACACCGCTCCACCTCTCTTTTGACTCACCTTCCTTCCAATCAACCACAGAAAATCAATTAATCACATTAACACCTCTAGGCCCGCCATCAACACCCATTAATATCCAGCAACCAATGACTCATTTCTCAATTACCACCACCGACGAACTCCTTCCGCCACCACATTTATTTCTTCAGTGAACCAACATCGCCCTCCACCTATCCATTTTTTGTCACCATTTCGGTAGAACTAGGTCACCAACGACTTTGTGATCTGGCTACACGTGAATAAAACCACCGACAGAATTCATCCACCATAATAATTCTGACAAGCTCCAACGGGATTCTTCTATTAAGTGATTTAAACCAGGGGTCGAAGTGGTAAAACTAAATTAATTGGGTTAATTTCTGGTCTAAATTGGGTAAGTTAATTTTTTTTCGGATAACATAATAAAAATGGATGAATGCAAAAGATTAAGTCACGTGCCTTGCCACTAGGGTAAAGGGTATATACAATCCAACGACAGGAGAATATATGTTATGCATACTATTTGTGTTAGTTTGGTGATATATGTCTCTTTTCCATAAAATAAATAAAAATGAATAAACGCGCAGGATTAAGACATGTATCCCGCCACTTGGGTAAAAAGTATATACAATCCAAAAGATTAACAAAAAGGGTACATACGTACTTAAAGTATAATGATGGGTATATGCATATCATTTATGATAGTTCGGGGTGTATATGTCCCTTTTTCGTTTACTAATCAAGCATTTCTTTATGTCACACTAACTTAGACATCGAGAATAGTATATAATTATTCAGAAGGAAAAATTACATATATTTATTTTATGAATATTTTCTTATCAATTAAATCGAAAATCGAACCATTAAGGAGCAAGAATCGATAAATCAAAAACTGATTAAAAAATATCTTATTGGTTTAACATACTTAAATATCAAAAACTGATAAATCTAATTGGTAATACATAAAATCAAATCGAATCGAACCGATCGATGTACACCCCGACTTACTCATTTGTAAAGTCAACTTCCTCTTCCTCATTCTCCCAATATAATAGTTCTTACTTGGTCTTCAAGTTTTTCTTTTTTTCCTCCTAGTTGGATATCTGTTGAGAGTTCCTCTAAGTATCTCAGGGAGCTTGGTCTAGCTCTCGATTACTCTCGTGAATGGCCTCGGTACTCTCAAATTCATATGCTTATTTACTTTTTATGTTTGTTTTGAATTAGTTGTTCCCTTTAATCACGTTGTAACCAAATTCCTAACAAATCGAATCTAAAAAAAGGTTGAATCGTAACGCGTGATCTTGACTTACCTATAAATTTAACTGCACCAAATTCATGGTAAACAATACTCCCTTCTAGTCCAATATCAAAGAATTGTTGTTAAAGCTGTTAACTGGGCCGGGTCGGTTCAAACCGGCACCGGTCCACGAAAGTTAACTGGGTTATGGGTTGGTCCGGTACCGGGTCAGTGTTAACAGGCCGGTCCGATCCGAGCCCAAATAGTGAAATTTTCCCAAACGAACAGGAACTGGACCACTAAAGGATTTTCCGTTTTTGACCGGTCAAATTTTTTTAAAAAAATTAAATTCATATTTTCATTTTTTTTAATATATACACACCTATATACACTTTAAAAATATTAAACAATAACATACAACATATATACACCAAATATATATATTACTTTAGAAAACATATACACATGTATACTTTAAATAGATACTAGTTTAGATTCTAAAGAAAATATATGCACATATACGTACAATACAATATATATACTACTTTAAATACTATACATACAACATATATACACTAAATATATACTACTTTAGAAAATATATACACATGTATACTTTAAATAGATACTAGTTTAGATTCTATAGAAAATATATGCACATATATACGTACAATATAATATATATATTACTTTAAATAATATACATACAATATATATACACTAAATATATACTACTTTAGAAAGCATATACACATGTAGACTATAAATAGATACTAGTTTAGATTCTATAGGAAATATATGCACCTATATACGTGCAATATATACATTACATATAATACTACTTTAGAAACATATACACATGTATACATTAAATATATACTATTTTAGTCTATAGAAAATATATACACATAGATGTAGAATATATACTACTTTAAATACCACTTGAAATAATACACACACAACATATATACACTATATATATACTACTTTAGAAAACATATAGACATGTATATGTTAAACACATACTACTTTAGAGTCTATATAAAATATATACACATATATGTAGAATAAATACTACTTTAAATACCATATATACATTACATGTTATAGTACTTTAGAAAATACATATATACATACAAGATTACAATGTATGCTACTTAATATAATAATACTTGAAGTTATGAACATATATTCATTATATTTGAACTTAAAAGATGTTTATTTTTTCATTGTGTGTTATATTTATTACTTAGTGTAAAGTTTGATAGTAATATATTAAAAATAGTTAATTCAAACTAGAACTTCAATTTAAATGAAAAAAATTACAAAGTAAGGAGTGAATGAATGTTGTATTTTATTGATTGCAAAATGATCCAAAACTTATAATTTACATGAATGAAAAATCTACAAATTTTGCATCATTTTTTCCAACTCGTGCATGTTAATATTAACAGAAACTGCCATAGGATATTCAAAATCAATGGGGGCAAAATCATGCATTGGACTTGATTGTGCTGAGTTCTCCCTTGAAGTCAGAATTTCTTCAAGATTTTGTTCGTCTTTCGGCTCCACTTCCATTCCTTGATTTCTTCGTTTCGCTCTAATCCAATCTCTAAGGCAAACTAGAACATTCATAGCATTGCTTCGAAATGAGTGTCATTTTTCTCCAAGTTGTTGCCGTCCCTGACTAAAAGCGCTCTCCGATGCAACGGTTGACATTGAAACATTCAATATATCTCTAGCTAATCTTGAAAGCACAAGATATTATCTTTTATTATTCTTCCACCAATTCAATGCGTTGATCCTTTCTCTACGATCCTTTATCGGCTGTCGAAGACAATACCTAAGCTCTTACCGATAATTTGTTGTGTATGTTGATGGAGAAACCCTATCCCAAATATTTAAATCATAAAAGTAATCAGGAAAATCACTATGTGCCGACCTTTTAGAAGATGATGGCTCCTCGGGAGCTTGAGGAGCGACAGTTGGAGTGATATTTGTCGGTACAACTACATCAAGTAAATCGACACAATGATTATATAATTTTTCTATGTAAATGTTCGCATCACTCATAGCCATAAAGAAATCTGGTTTTTCTTCAGGCTCTATCTCTAAGGAATTATAAATAATAGAACTAAAGTCGCACATAATATTATATTTCATACATAGATTTAGTATAGCACCAACCAAGTAAATTGGGGGAAGCAGATAAAAATATTTTTAAAATTTAGCAAACATAGCACCAATAGCTTCTTTGTTACCTTCTTTATTCTTATATTCTTTAAGCAAACAAGAAATTTTGACTAAATAAGATAAAATATTATAAATAGTAGATTAATAAGCTCCGAAAAATTCGACCGTAGCTATATAAAATTTTTTCAAAAACTTAACAAGATCATCAATTGCAACCCAATCAGAATAATGTAGCATACACTCAAGAAACAACAACAACGACAACAAGCCTAGTGTATTCCCACACAGTGGGATACACTCAAGAAAAGAACTAGAATATTTATTAAAAGTTATTGTAATAGGAACTTTATAAGCAAGACAAGTTTTTAAATAAGTATAAGTAGCATTCCATCTAGTATCACATTCTTCAAGCATTAATATCGGTCTAAGCCCATTTTGTTCACATTTAACTTTAAATTTTCTCACTCTACATCTTCGATTATTTCCTTGAATAAAGCCAACAACAAGCTGAACCTTTTCAATATAAAGCTCAAAAATTCAAGACCATCTTTTACAATTAAATTATATATATGACAAACACACTTAACATGAAATATTTCAGATAACGGCGAAGAAAGGTCATCTTTTAACTTGTCAATAACAGCCTTGTTGTTAGATGCATATCAAAAGCAATACATAAAATTTTTCTTTTAATACCATAGTATTCTGCAACTTTAGTAATAGATTCAGAAATAAATTTTCCAGTATGTCTACGATCTTCATCATACAAAAAAGCTAGAATATGTTTTTGGATAACATAATTATTCTTTATCCAGTGACAAGTAATGGTTAAATAATCATTTTTATTAACAGCACGATCAAGATCAGAAGTTAGAGCAATTCTACATTGAATATTTTTTAATAATGTAGATAAATAATAAACATATTGTGCATGGAGTCTAAAAATATCGTCTCGACAAGTACTTCTAGGAATACCATTAAACATAGGATTATAAATTGATTGAATATAATGAATAAAAGCATCAGAAGAAGTAAAAGTGAAAGGCAAACAACCCACAACTATTATTTTTGCTATTTCTTCCCGGTTCTTCATTTTATTATAATTATTAATTAATTGACCGGTTGTTGGGTTCAATTTGGTTTGTGCTGGCCCACTAACAGCCTCACCACCTTGTGCAATAAGTAACTCTCTAGTGTGATTTTATCTTATATGTCTCATGAACGAACCCGTACCTCCTTTATTGCCTCCTCTTTTATGCTCATATACAATTTCACAAATATTGCATTGCACCTTAGTTTTTCCTTCTATTTTCGTAAAATATTCTCATACAATACTAGTTTTTCTACGAGCTCTTGGGGAACGGGGAGGACGGGGAGGAAGATTAACCGATTCAGATCTAACATTAGTATTTCCTACTACGGGTGTCTCGCCAATATTTTCATCATCTTCATCTAAATTAACCAGATCTACTTCATTTTCTTCTTCTATACCATAATTTTTCTGAGCTTCTGCATAATCCATATCGTGAGCACCTATGCTTATTTCTTCCTCAAAAGGTTGACTAACCGGTACCAGAGGCACACAGGTATATCTATTACTTAAACTACCTCTACCGGAACCGCCACCAATTCGGTTTTTACTACCACTACTACTTTCGGGACAAAATTTTTTAACACTTTTACCGATGTTTTTTAATTTATCCATAATATAAATCAAACTAAAAAATATTGAAAATACATAAAAATAATAAAAATAAATATTCAACAATTAAATACAATAATTAAAAATAAAAAGTAAGAGATAAAACAATAATACTAAATTTTGAAAGTATCCGAAAGTTGTGACTTTAGAAAACTTTCACTTGTATTTGTAATCGCAAAATTAAAAAAATAAAATTGAGCACTTTAGGAGATAATTAGGGCCCATTTGGCCATAAAATTTTTTCCCTTTTTTTCGGAATTTTTTTTCACTTTTTTCACTTTTCCAAAAATTATGGTGTTTGGGCACGAAAATTTAAAAAATTATTCCGGAGTTGGATTCCAAAAAGTGAAAACAATTTTTTATTGTTTTCACAATTTTTCACTCCCATTTTAAACTTTCATTATTATTACATATAACTTCAATCTTTAAATTTTTACACAAACACCTCCTATAACTACAACCAACCACCCAAAAAAAAATTATTATTTGTTTTCTATGGTACAACATCATTTTTAATTGTTACATATATTCTAATCTCTTTTTCTTCTTTTAACCAAAATTTACTAACGTGAAGTAAAAAATAATAAATGACAATCTATGGCGGAAATATATCAACTTTGTTTTGAATAAACTATATTATAGAAATATAAGGTCTAGTACATTATATTATTTAAAAGTGAGAAATTTAATAATTTTTTCTTGTCATTCTAATTTTCTGTATATATCATATAATGGCTATTATGATTTTAATAAATTATTAAAAAGTGGTTGATAAAGTCGCATATCAAACATAACGTAACTATCCATATTTACGATACAATAATATTTAAAGAAAATCAATATCATCAATAAAGAAAAAGAAAAAAATTAGTACTAATCTATACAGAAATAATTCATCCGTAATTTTTTTTAAAAGGACCAAATTCAATAAAATAATTAATTCAAGTGAAATTAATTAAGAATTTTATCAACAAATTTAAGAATATATAAAATATATTTATATCCATCAATCATATTTATCAAACTATAATTACTTTATTCAATCAATTATGATTAGATAAACTTATTTAGCTCGGGCTTGTAATATTTTTATCCAAATTTTAGAAGAAAAACAATCATAATAATTAGTTTGTTGTTAATTATTTTATCAATTGAAGACATATAAATTATTTTCTCAACATTTGGTTGTATGTTAGTAGGTAAATTAATAGTTGAGTGATTTTGATAATTTTTAAAAGTTGAGGGCATAAAATCATATTTAAAAAAGATTTTTTAAAAGTTTAAAAAAAAATTCAAAAAGATATGGGCAAACACAACTCCAACTCCAACTTCATTTTCAACCCCAACTCCAACTCCGGAAAAAAAAGTAATTTTCATGGCCAAACGACTACTTAGAATATTTGAGAGAGATTGAGATTTGAGAGAATGAGAACTGTGTGGAAAATGATTTGAAAGTGTACGGTATTTATTAGAATTTTTTTGAATTAATTTTTGTTTTAAAATAAATTAGGCCAATTGGTCGTCGGGAGCTCCAAACGGCTATAATGCCATTAGGCCTCGACGGTCCAATTGGAAAATGTGGCCCAATGATAAATTTTGCGGGAATTAAAAAAAAAATAAACGGACTGGGTAACCGGTGGGCCTGATCCGGGTTTGGACCCAGCCGGGTTAACTGGGCCTCTCAACCCAGACGGCCCAGCCCGGGACCGAAAGCCCTGTAGCCCGGAGGCTCACCGGGCCGAGTCATCTATTCGGGTCGAGTTTACTAGGCCGAAACGAGCCAGCCCGACCCGTTTGAAGGTTTAATTGTTGGCAGTTTTTTTATAGTACAAAAAGAATGAATTGTTCAAACTTCAAGAATGTATTAATTAATTTTTTTTCTAAAATTACCTTTTCTTTTATGTGATTTTCAACTACTTTTAGATCCCAAACAATGGCTATATCTACTTCTCAAAAAGCTAATATTGACAAATTATCATTTAATTAATCTCTTTAATATCTTTTGAGTGTGTCACACCCCAATAATTTAATTATATTGGAATAGAGAAAGTATATTTTGTTATAAAACAAGAAAGAACAAGAAAGAACAAGAAGAAGAGTAGAGAGAATAGAGAGAGTGATTTTTATTTTTTCTCTTGAGGGTTGAGAGATCGTACGATTGTAAATACAATGAACAAAACCCCTCTATTTATAGGGAAAATTTGCTCCTAGTCTGAGTAAAAGACGGATGTTTCAAATCCTAATAGATATCAAAGTAGATCTTGATAGATCTTGATAGACATTCACTATAATGTAAATACATTTATAACACTCCCCCTTGAATATCTAGATAGATAATATGACTCGTTAAAACCTTACTAGAAAAAACCCAGTGGGAAAAAAATCTAGTGAAGAAAAAAGAGTACACATCTCTAACAATACGCATATAGGCTGCCTCATTAAAAATCTTACAAGAAAAACCCAGTGGGACAAAACCTTGAAAGGGAAAAAGAGTACAACGCGTATTTGGTCCCCCTAATGAGAACATCCTTGAACTTTTGCATCCCGATCTTGTGCAGCATCTTCTTGAAAGTTGCAATTGGAGAAGATTTGGTGAATAAATCAGTCACATTGTCAGTTGAACGAATCTGTTGCACGTTAATATCATCATTTTCTTGTATCTAATGTATGTAGAAAAGCTTTGGAAAAATGTGCTTCGTTCTATCTCCATTTATGAATCCTCTCTAAAGATGTGCTATGTATGCTGAATTATCTCTGTATAAAATTGTGAGTAGATTGTCATATTTCACACCATATTTTTCTCGAATGAGATGTATCATGGACCTCAACCATACACATTCTCGGCTTGCTTCATGAATAGCTATTATCTCAGCATGATTCGATGAAGTGGCTACGATAGACTGCTTTATATATCTCCAAGATATGGCAGTACCAGCCATATGAACACATAACCTATTTGAGACCGAGCTTTATGCGGGTCAGATAAGTACCCAACATCAGCATGACCAATAAGATCGGGACTGCAATCTTTAGAATAAAACAAGCTCATTTGTTTTATCCCATTTTGATGTCTCATAGTAGGAGCAAAAATATACCTTGCTAACAAATTGACTGAAAAGGCTATAGGCCTTGTAGTATTTGCAAGGTACATGAGTGCATCAATTGCACTAAGTTATGGTACTTCATAACCAATCCAATTTGATATATTTCAAATTTCAGCAAATAATCTATTTCTTTGAAAACACTCCAAGAGTTCCAATGATGTTCAAGCAATAAACTTATACAATATAAGGATTATAAATAAGTTTCCCAGAAACTTTTATATGCTTCAAGCAGTTTGAATCCTTAAAAGTTTTCACATAAGTTTTGTCAAGTGACAATATTCAACATTTCATAAGTGACATCTTCAAATATCTGGACTGCAAATCAAATAAGTTTTATACTTATCAAGATGCATCCTTTCATGTCACTTGATAAATGTTTCTGCGTCAGCATGCTTAAATAAACGTAGAATTTAGATTCTCGTAATCTTTCACAATATTGCGCCAATATTGTGTCAAATATATTGATGATATATTATTTCGTATCGGTTCACAATGCGACATAATATTTTGAGATCTCATCACTTCATTATTTTCAGGCACATGAACCTTACATAAGGTTTCATGAAGTGTTATTAATTATCTTAATTCAGATATAAATTATAGTACAATCAGAATAGAATATTACATAGAAATTAGTAAACAAACAACTACTTTAGAAGGAAATGATAGACTACGAGTATTTAAAATACTGGAAACAAAATATGGAAGAAATAAGATTAATAGAAATACTTATGAAAGACAATTTAATTGAATATTTTGATAAAATTAGATTTAGATATCCACCAAAATATTATAAATATTGTTTAGATGAATAACGTACAGAAATTACAAAAATATAAAGAATTAAAACAAATAATATCTGAAAAATGTAAAGAATTTAAAATAAGGATAGAAAGACTACAGTATAACATAATAGTCGGAGTTAGTAAAAATTCAATAAATGCACAAAAACAAGAAATATCAAATTTAGAATCAACAATAGATAGTCTAGAATATATATATCAACATAACCTATATACGTTTAAATAAAATGAACAAAGAAGAATTTATAATAGATGAAAAAATATATGAAAATCACGAAAGATTAAAAATAAAAATAGTATTCTCTAATTTAGGAAGAACAGATAAGAAAATAGGTAAATATTTATATTTAATGTTAGAAAAAGAAGAATTAAAATTAGAAGATAAGTTGGCAGCCATGGTAAGAATAGAAAGAGAAAACGAAGAAATAGATAGAAAAAAGGAAATAGATAAAATAAAACAACAAACCACAGAAGAAATACGAAAAATAGAAGAAACTAAAAATAGTAGGATTGCTGAATTAGAAAAAGAACTACAAATGCTAAAAGATTTATATGAAAAGAGACAGAAAGAAAAAGAAGAAAAAGATAAAGAACAAAAATTATTAAACGAGATAAATCAATTTAAAGAAAAGTTAGAAATAAAAAATAAAGAACCAGAAACCAGTGAATTAAAAATAAATACAATAGATGCTGAAGAAACAGATAATTATGATTCGGAAGATAGTGAAACATATACAGAGATTCTAGAAAAAATAGGAAAACTAGAAATTCATGGAGAACAAGAAGTAATTAATAAATAAAATCTAGAACTAATAAATACAGAAGTAAATACTCTAGATAAAAATATAATATCTAGTACATCAGAAATAAGAAAACCAACATATAATTACAAAGGTAGTATATATAATCCAAAGGATGAATATAATATATGGACACCAAAATAAATAATTAATTACAACTTTCTAGATTTAGACTGTGTAATAGACACAAATAAAATAATACAACTATGGGTAGGATACATGTCAAAACAATTATTAGATAATAAAATAGATACAACAAACACACCAGAATATATAGAAAAGACATTAATAGGAACAGTAAAATTATGGTTTTTAAACCTAGACGAAGAAAGTAAAAAAGTATTAAGACCTGATAATAAAACAGAAGGAACATCAACAACTACTAAAATATCACCAACAAAAATATTGAAAAAATATGAAATAGCTATAAGAGATGAATTTAGCAGTATGACAACAGAAGAAGCAGAACAAAATAAAGAAAAAGATATGAATAGGAATTTAATGTTAAAACTAGCAATATGTAATATGTGTTATATAGAGGAGTATACGTGCGCATTTAAAGAATATTATTATAAAAGAACATATAATATAGAAGAGAGTAAAGAAATAAGAAGATTATATTTTAGTAAATTACCTGAACCATTTAGTTCAAAAATAATTAAGAATTGGGATGAAGCAAAAATAGTAGATAACCTAGGAGCAAGAATAAAATTTTTACAACAATGGTACAGAAATCTATGTGAAAAATATAGAGAAGAAATAAAAATGGAAAAAACATTAATAAGAAATTTAGCATGTTGCAAAGATAAAATAGCACCTCAATTTGGATGTGAAGAAAGATATTATAAGAAAAGAAAAAGACATAAGAAATATAAGAAACACAAGAAATCAAAATATAAGTAAAGAAACCAAGAAGAAGATATTATATAAAAAATTATAAACATAAAAGACCATATAGGAAAAAGAAATCTATAAAAGAATGTACTTGTTATAATTGTGAAAAGCTAGGACATTTAGTTAGAGATTGTAAAGTGCCTAAAAATCCAAAAAAGAAACAACTATCAGAAATAAAGATAGAAAATGCAGAATATATGCAAATAGATTATATAGATTACGAATTAGAAAGTGAAGATAGTATATATGAAATTTCAGAAAATGAAACAGATAATGAAATAGATAGTGAATTAGATGAATCAAATGACTGAAGAAGATATAAAAATGAACCAAATAACTGAAGAAGATATAAAAATAATTACAAAGGAAGAATATTTAAATGAAGAAGGAACATATCAAAAAATAATATTTGACAGTAATATATTTGACGAAATAAAAGGAAAAGAGTTAGACTTAAGTGTAGAAAAAATATTTAAAATACCAACAATAAAAATATATTTAGTAGAAAAAAGGAAGAATACTACGTAGTAAGCCAAAAAGAACATGTAATAGACTGTAGATATGCAAAAGGTAGAGCTAGTATACCACTAGTAACAAAAAGAATAATTAATAAAGAAATAAACGATATAAAAAGTAAAGACCAAATAAAATATGTACACCTTGGAGGAACAGAGATATTAATAAAAGCATCTTTTAGAGAAGGAATAAATACACCAATAGAATTATATTTAGCAGATGATAGAATTATAAAACCTATAGAAAAAAGTATAATAACTGCCATAAAAGGAAATTTAATATACCAAAAATTTAAATTTATAATAAGTGTGAATTATTCAGTAGCAATAACAGATAAAAATATAGATAAATCATTAGTATTATATTGGAAAATATCAGGAATAGAACTAACCCAAGGAAGTAAAATATTTACAGCAAGATGTAAAAATCTATATGTATTAACAACAAAACATAAAATAATAGGAAAAAATAAAATTAATAAAATACAAATAGAAAGTCCTTTTGAACAATTTGTAAAAATAATTGATAATAATGATTATAGTTACAAAGACATAGATATAGAAGAAGATTTAGAAATAATAAATGATAGAATAAGCACAACAAAAAGAATAGCTTATGAAAAACCAGAATCATCAATCTCATAAAAAAGAACAAGGTTTGAAACAACTTCAACAGTTAATTTAAATCAATATTATATAACAGGAACAATAAATGAAAAAGAATATTTAGTACTCCTAAACACAAGACAAGAGGAAAATTATATAGCAAAATATCTAGTAAAAAGTGAAGAAATAAAATCTAATAGTAATATATGCCCAGATCTACCAAGGAGTCTAATAAACATTAAAGATACGGCAGAAAAAATAATAATAATAATAATAGGAGTTAGAAAAATAAAAATAGAATTTGAAATAAAGGAAGATATGAAAAAAGCATACATAATATTAAGAATAAAATGGTTAGAACAAGTAAAACCATACAATATAGAACACACACAATTATCTATAACATATAATAAAGAGAAATTATTCATAAAAAGAGCTTTAACATGATATGAAAATATATGTACTTGTAAAAATAATAGTAGAAGGATATTATAATAGGTATTATACACCTATGATAGATACAGGAGCAGAAGCAAACTTATGTAGATACAACTGTTTACCAGAAAGTAAATGGGATAAATTAAAAACACCAATAGTAGTCAAAGGATTTAATAATGAAAGAAACTTAATTACATATAAAGCTAAAAATGTAAAAATACAGATATGAGATAAAATAATAACAATAGAAGAAATCTATAATTATGAATTGACATCAAAAGATATGCTTTTAGGAATGCCATTTTTAGATAAATTATATCCACATATAATAACTAAAACAGATTGGTGGTTTACAAACCCATGTAAACAAAAAGTAAGAGCAAAAAGAGTTATTAATAAAATAAGAAAGAAAAC
The DNA here is from genome assembly GCA_030864215.1 of Capsicum pubescens. Taxonomy (NCBI): domain Eukaryota; kingdom Viridiplantae; phylum Streptophyta; class Magnoliopsida; order Solanales; family Solanaceae; genus Capsicum; species Capsicum pubescens. The sequence goes on from CM061543.1 coordinate 105,668,027, forward strand.
TGATTGGATAAAAGGAAGTGAAAAAATTACACAAAATTTAGAAAATATAAAAAATACAGAAGACACAGTAGAACTAGTTGTATTTTCGATAAATAAAAAAGAAATAACTATATTTTCAATAGATAAGGTAGAAATAATAAAGAAAAAATTAAGACAATTATATAGTAAAGATCCATTAAAAGGATGGGAAAAACATAAAACTACTATAAAAATTGAATTAATAGATAAAAATAGCATAATAACTCAAAAACCATTAACATATAATTTTGACGATTTAAAAGAATTTAAAATGCATATAGATGAATTATTAGAAAAACAGAATATACAAAAAAGCAATAGTAAACACAAATAGTCCAACATTTATAGTAAATAAACATAGTGAACAAAAAAGAGGAAAAAGTAGAATGGTTATTGATTATAGAAACCTAAATGCAAAAACTATGACATATAATTATCCAATACCAAATAAGATACTAAAAATAAGACAAATACAAGGATATAATTATTTTAGTAAATTTGATTGTAAATCAAGATTTTACCACTTAAAGTTAGATAAAAATTCTAAGGAATTAACCGCATTTACGGTACCACAAGGATTTTATGAATGGAACGTATTACCATTTGGATATAAAAATGCACCAGGTAAATACCAACATTTTATGGATAGTTATTTTAAACAATTACCTAATTGTATAGTATACATAGATGATATACTACTATATACAAAAACTAAAGAAGAACATTTAAAATTATTAGAACAATTTACAGATATAATAAAAAAATTGGGAATAAGTTTAAGTGAAAAGAAAGCCGAAATTATGAAAAACCAGATAGCATTTTTAGGAATACAAATAGATAAAAGTGGAGTAAAAATGCAACAACGTATAGTACAAAAAATAATAAATTCAAAAGAAGAATTAGATACAAAAGAGAAATTACAATCATTTTTAGGATTAGTAAACCAAGTAAGAAAATATATACCAAATTTAGCAGAAAACCTAAAGCCTTTACAGAAAAAATTTAAAAAGGATATAGAATATAATTACAACGAAGAAGATAAAAAACAAGTTCAGAAAATAAAAATACTTTGTAAAGAGTTACCAAAATTACAATTCCCAGACGAAAATAAAAAAATTATATATATAGTAGAAGCAGATGCTAGTGAATATAGTTATGGAGGAGTACTTAAATATAGATATGAAGAAGAAAAATTAGAACATCATTGTAGATACTTACGTTTAATGAAGCAGAAAATAAATAGAAAATAATTATGTTCATTATATAAATGTTTATTAGCATTTGAGCCATATATTGTATACAATAAATTTATTGTACGAATAGATAATACACAAGTACGTTGGTAGTTAACAAAGAAAATACAAAATTCAGTTACAACGAAAGAAATTCGGAGACTAGTATTGAATATATTAAATTTTACATTTACAATTGGAATAGAAAAGCTAAAGACTAATGAAGTTAAACTAAAGTCTAAAGCTATGAATCAGCTAACTCAGCAGTGTGCAGAGCTATGTCAATCGGAAGACAATAAAATTCTAGAGCTAAAAGGAGACGTTGGGATACTCCATAAAACCCATAACGCTTATCAAGCTACAATTGCAGGTACAAGCAAATGAGTTAGTGGAGAAAGATACCAGAGCATGAACATGAATAAGATATTTGAAAAACCATTTATACCAAAAGCACAAAAAGAGCCCTTGTTCATACCCCCACAAATTACCACATATCGAGATAGTTTGAACCAAGATAAAAAAGCTTATAACCATATAGCCCGAGGATATATAGAAAATATCTACAAAGTACAAACTTTTCTAAACCTTAACCCCAGAGCTACAAATATCCAAGAACCAAACACAAACTATATAACCCAAAAATTGCAAGGTTGCAACAAGCTAATCGCACTACGCAAAACCAACCCAAGCTTAATAAAAACTTGTTTCGACTATGGATTATTAAATACCGTATATACCCGAGATGGAGAAGAACTAACAACTTTAGAAAAATTACATAAAGTATTCACCACCTATAAAAGAGTAACCAAAGGAAATCTATTTTATATAAAATTTTATACTGCACCAGCAGAGATATTATACGGCAAGATCAAACCAGTTATACAAATTGTAAAAATAGGATTAACCAGAGATATGATCATACCGAAAGATATTGTGCAACAACCAAAGATACCCAAAATCGAGATACCTGATTTTTACGCAAATAAATGACTTATTGGAATAGCTACAATTATTCAAGAACTAACAAATAATTATATCAATGGAAACCCAATAATGAGCTATTATTCAAGAGATCATCAAATGATTTATTCAAATTCAAGAGAATTACGACAAATAGATATGGAAGATGTTAGGCAATGGATAATGACGTTACTTAACCCAAAAAAATAATCTACTGCAAGAGCAATTAGGAAGAGATTTATTTCAGACAGATTATTAACTAGATATTGCAAGATAATTGGACACAAATATCCAAACCATCAATGTTCGAGATGTAATGGAGAAGATAATATTATCCCGAAAGTCCGGATAGAATAAAAAAAAATCAACCAAGAAGATAAGGACGTCAGCTAGAAGATAAAAATCAACGGAGCAATAATGAAAGAGAAAGAAGACAAAATAGTAAAAGTTATGAAAGAAAATGACATGCGAATAGTTTCCTTGACTTTAGATACGTAAGTTATTATAACATTTACTAGTTTTTGATAACTTTTTGACTTTTCTATGGCAAAGTGTCATTATTGTATAACTTTAGTCTTTATTAATTTTGTCTTTTTGTAGAATAGTCTTAAGATTTTTTGTAAAGTCTTTTGCAAATAGGACAAGTGTAAAGTAGAAAATAGTTTACGTGTAAATTAGGAATAGTAGTAGGAATAGTTTCTTTTTCTCTTATAAATAGGTAAGCCATTCGGCAAGATAAAGGCAAGACTTTCATGTATTGAAAGCAAGCCTTCTCCTTTGTAAACAAACTTTTGAATATTTAATAAAAAGAAGATATATTTCTAAGGAAAAACTATGGATAAACAAAGCCCAGAATTATCAAACCTACCAGAACATGTATATTTATTTACGATTATGAATAGCTAAATTCATAAATTCCTGACAATTATGATATGATAAAATAAGTTTACGTTAGTTACTTTATAGTAGAATTATTCGAAAAATAGCATGTTAAGAAGTTTATTAGCAAAGTGGAAAAGAAGAAAAATCCCTAAGAACTATGCCATCCTTAAGGTGAAACCGATAAGGAAAGAAAGTCGTGGTGGGGAGTAGCCAGAGTAGAGGCGCTGTTTAAGGGAAAAGTATCCAGATTACCATGCTAATAGTGACCAAAGAACATGTTATTTAAGAATAATCTAGTATATAGTAATCTAAAATGATCATATTTTGTTATGTGTATGATTGAAGGGAATATTTTGAAAATAGCATCATATGAAAAAACATAACTACCTATTTATCTAATGAAAGGATAGCTAAATTTAATATACTTGTTTTGTATGTACTTAAAGATATAGAAATAGTAGATATAAGAAAAATTATATACGAAGAGATATTTTATTTTAATGAAAATTTATTAAGTTCTATAGAAAACTTACACCTATATAATGAAAGTTACTGCTCATATTTAGATAGTTGTTACTCAGATGGATATTATACAGATTAGAAATGTTAGAATATATTAGAAAAATTAGAGAAAACCAAAGTGATCTATATGAAGAAATTAATTATAGAAACCGACTCAAAGAAATAATGGAAAATCTAAAAGAAAAATTAATATGGATAAAAGAAACCTTAGAAAATTTAGAAAAAAGTATAGATAATATTTTATATAACATAAAAAACTCATTAAGAGAAGAAGAAGGAGAGATAATTAATAGTACTAATAACCTTAATTTAGATATAAATTATAGTACAATCAGAATAGAATATTACACAGAAATTAGTAAACAAGCAACTACTTTAGAATAAAATGATAGACTACGAGTATTTAAAATACTGGAAACAAAATATGAAAGAAATAGGATTAATAGAAATACTTATGAAAGACAATTTAATTGAATATTTTGAAACAAAAGATATAGAATATTTAGAATACCTTCGAAATAATATACAAGAATTACAAAGACTAACAGAAAAAACTAAAGAATATTACAGTAAAACATTTAATCAATTACCATAAAATCACCCCCCCAAGATATGAACATTAATAAAATTAAAATAAATAAATTAAAAATAAAAATGATTAGAGAAGTTAAGAAATATCCACGCACAAACAAAAATAGATCCATTAGAGCTATAATAGATCTATTTAAGTTACCCAAGTTATCCGCACCCCCCTACAATGTGCTTGATATGAGATGCTTTCAGCATTTGACTTGAATTATCTTTTGGATGAGGATCTGGTGATAATTCCTAACATATTTCATAGTGCTTATAATCTCCCCCTTATGTTAGGAAAACTAACATACATCCTCTACTTCTTTGAGGAATCCATCTTTGTGTATTATGGTATATTCATTAATCGTATACCGCACATCAAAATTATTAGATGAAATAATTGGTTCCCAACCTTGAACCAATTGAGAGGGAAAAAATAATCATAATTTATTGGTCTAATGCATACAAGTGTTATTGTATGCAACATATCATATTTCAGACCAACACATGAAGCTTTGTTCTCATTAGCGATGGTTTACCTATTTATCAAAGACATTCAATGCCAAACCATCATCATCAAGATAACTTTCTTGATTGTACAATCTGAAAATAATGCTCAATTTATATTGAACTAGTAACTTTATGAATGTCAAACGTAGGTTGACCATGAATGTACATGTGATCATCTTATTGATGCATCTTTTCAACATATCACATGATAGGTAAACGACCCCTTATTCACCTTTTATTCTTTTCAGATTTTGAGGGATCCAATCCCAAAATTAGTTGGTCCAACCAACTTATCATGAGAACAAGAAACATTAAAGTTCATGAAGAATTTTCTAATTCTTCAATATATGTTCAATACTCAGTATGCACATCTTCGGGATATCACAATCGTTCATGTCAACTTATGAGCTTTTAATCTAGTAAACTCCAAGTTTACCATGATATGTGTTTTTTCTTTAGTAAATTTCAAATTTACTATTATATGAATAAATTTCAGATTTACTACTTCAGAAGTAGATTTTAAAATTATTCAACCTCTTTCGGAGTTGAGTTGTGATACAATCACAATCAAGTGCACGTTTGCACTAATAAGTTTCTCATTCCTCAAGAATTGAATATAATCGTGCCTTAAGCCTATCAAATTATGATAGCTTATAACCTCTTTCAAGATTTTTCTACTTTAGAAGCAAATCGAGGCATATATACGATGTAGAGAATTCTTCTCTAGTATATCTTATAATCATATAAGCGTGTGAAAATATCGTCATTTTTGATGATCATTATCATATTGTCCCTCCACGCGTATATTCGTGCATTTAATCACTTGTCTTCTTTCAGACATATTATGCACTGCTACCAAATACACCTCAAGAATGAAGTAAGTTGTCATATTTCAGACTTATCATATATTGCTACCACATTCACTTCATAGAATGGAGCATATTCAATGGGTCGAATTTCATGACTTTTCATTAAACACCCATTATTTTGCCTTAGCCATCATAATATCATCAATATGGTGTATTGAGAATCAAACTCAACATCTTATCCATATAAAAGCGTCTTAGGCATGAATCGATGGGACGTGAACCCAACATATTATCATCCTTTTTGATAATATTATTTTTGAGGAATAAATTTAAAATATAAATGGTTCCAAACCAATTATTTTTTCTCAAATCCAATAATAATTATATTAATAGTAGAAAAATAAAGATAACATAAAGAATTACTAACCTTGAAATCCTTCAGATTTATAATCTCACCTTGTTTGTCAGTCTTGTGCTGACAACGTGTTATGAAACAAGAAAGAACAAGAAAGAACAAGAAGAAGAGTAGAGAGAATAGATAGAGTGATTTTCATTTTTTCTCTTGAGGGATGAGAGATCGTATGATTGTAAATACAATGAACAAAACCTCTCTATTTATAAGGGAAATTTACTCCTAGTCTGAGTAAAACACGGATGCTTCAAATCCTAATAGATATCAAAGTAGATCTTGATAGATCTTGATAGACATTCACTATAATGTAAATACATTTATAACATTTTTTAATTATTTTTTTACATTCTTGATAATATAACATGCGAAACAAAAATAGATTTCATCTTTATTCAAGTCGTCCATTAATTTTATCAAATAAAATCGAACTAACTTACTATTTAAAAGGTGTTTGGTGCACGAAAGTAGGCATACTAGTGAAGCAGTATGCCTTCAATTTTTTTACCAGGCTCGGTTCAGGTCCGGATCGATTGCCCCAATTACTGGGCCGGTCCGTGTTAGGCCCAAAAGTAATTTTAAGGGAAAAAGACACCAGATGACCATTTTTAAAAGGGCGAAATTCAGAAATAGCATACTTGACACCTTAATTATGAGAATCATAGCAGCACTTTCATAATTACATAATATAGCAAGTTGTATTTTGTATTTTTGCAAAGTGTTGCTATAAATATACAAATACAACTGTTTTTTTACTGTCCTTAATTAATTCAATTAAATATGATAATACTGCCTTATATTAACCATGAAGATCACAATCCCATTAAAATCTCATCAATCACGCTTTTTTCGTTATTTACTAACAACCCTATTCAAATTCAAAAAACAATTTTAGAAAAAAACGTATTCCTTAAAAAAATAAATCCAATTCAATTCAATTCAATTCAATTGATTCAACAATTTTGCTCTAATTGAACAATCCAATCCAATTCTAGCTGTTGTTAAAGGTATCGAATCGTTATTTTTTTTTGTGATTATTATTCAAATTCAAAAAAACAGTTTCAGAAACGTATTTAAAAAAAAATAATTCAATTTAGTTGATTCTTCAATTTTGCTTTTATTGAACAATCCAATCCAATTCTAACGGTTTTTAAAGGTATTAAATCATTTTTTTTGTGATTATAAATTTTTTCGAACCGTTGTAGTTAATTCGTTCGATTTTTCTATTGATCAATTTCTTCTACTTTGTTGAATTTTATTTACTTCATCGTAAATTTTCTTATGAATACTTTCTTATCAATTTTCGATTAAAGTTAATGAATTAGTAATTTCAACTGATAGAACTAAAAATTGATCGTAATCAATTTGTGAACCTGTTCAAATTGTGTTTTTTTTGTTGTTTTGCTTGACGGAATTTGAGAGAATATCTGTATATATGAAAAGATCTTTTATATATGTTTTTTGTGTGTTCAATTCTGGAGTTTCTGGATTTGGTTATATTTAAACTTGAACAGATACTTTTTAATTGTATTTAGCCTGGTAAATTTTACTTTGTTTCTAAGTTTAGTTTAACAAACGTGTAAATGTATTTTTTGTTGTAGTTGTTGGCTGATTTGAACTAATATAACAAAAAAACTGATAGAATCTATTTTGTCGAGCTGATGAAATTCTTTTTTTTTAGAGTTTTGCTCATTGGAATTTGTCAGTATATCTGTATATCTAAAAAGTTCTTGTATATATGTTTTGGTTGTGTTCGATTCTAGAGGTTATGGATTTGATTGTAGCTTATCATTGAACAAATAAATACACAAATTATATTTTGGCAAATTTTTTTTGCTGTATTTGTATTTTAAATTTACCAAATTATTGTGTAAATGTATTTTGGTTTGTAGTTGTTGTGTAAGTATAGTTTACGTTTATAACTGAAAAATTCTATTTTTTTTTGGAAAATTGTTTGTTGTAACAATTGATATCTGAGAAATATGTATTGTTTTGTATTTTGGGTGTAATCTGTTAGAAATGGGAAACATACCAATTCATGTGAAGCACTCCGGAAGATAGACTTATTATATGAAGTTTTGATTCTCAAAATTTATAGTATATCTGTATATGTGAAAAGTTTGTTTATAGATAATTTGGTTGTGTTTGATTATGGAGGTTGTGGCTTTGATTGTATTTAACATTGAACAAATAATTTTTAATTGTATTTTGTCTGAAATTTTTTTCTGTGTTTGTATTTTAAGTTTAACAAATGTTTCGTAATTATATTTTCGAGAGTAGTTGTTGGCTTTGATTATATTTGATTGTATTTTGTCTGTAGTTGTATGTTTCGTAATTGTATTTTCGGGAGTAGTTGTTTTGTAATTCTACGTTTATAACTGTAGAATTTTGTATGAGTTTTTGTTGTGTAAGTGTATGTTGTAACTATTGACAACTTACAAATATGTATATTCTTGTATTTTAGGTGAAATAAGTTAGCAATGGGAAATTTATCAGTTTTCGTGAAGCACTCTGGAAGGTGGACGTATGAAAAAAACTATGAAGAGTACGTCACTGATGCAATATTGTTGAGAACGACGGCATCATTCAATGAACTACACAATCTTTTGGTATCTCACATAAATGTGGATTTGAGCAGCAGACGTGTTCAAGTGGAATATCAAATCACTGGTAATGCAGGGCAAATATAAATACATAATATATGTGTTGTTGAAAGAAGTGACATCCAAAATAATTTGCATCAAGTGTTAAATACATCTGATGAAGGTGCTAAAATCGAGCAGGGATATGTTTGAAAAGAAGAACATCAACTCATGCAGTGGTTGTGGGTCTAAGGGTAACAAGAGACGTTCATGTAGAAAATATCGTAAATAACACATTTGTTCTTCCGTATTCTTTATAATTTCTTTTGCACTTTTCATAATAATGAATTCATTTGTGAGTTTTAAGATCTTTATCGATCATTTTCTATAATGCGTTATAAATAACAATTAGTAATACAGTTATGTATTACTAAATTTGATAGAAAAATAAATATACTTTTTATTTGAAAATACTATGTTTTAGGGTATATGTATTTGATAACTGAGATGTTTTTCAAATATGTCCACTTCTACGTTTTTGTAATGTGAAAGTATTTAAAAATATTTGAAAGTAAATGAACAAAGTTAAATATGAATGTTGCATATGTATATATTACAAAATCTGAACATATTTGATTTTTAAGCTAAATTTCACTGTAACAAAAAATAAATAAAAACTGGAATAAAATACAAAGTACAAAATTATTGAAAACATATTAAACATAAAAGACTAAAATGAATTACTTTCATTCACTTCAAAATTAGTAAGTTTGATTCACTTCATATGTATTATGAAAGTAAATTAACAAAGATTAAAATACATATGATGTTAACTGCATATGTATTTTTAAGTTAAATCTGAATACTGCATATGTATATATTATAAAATCTGAACACTGCATATGTATTTTGAAGTTAAATCACACTGTAATAAATACAACTGAACACAAAAATAAAATACAGACTAAAATAAATTACTTTCATTCAGTTCAAAATAAGTAACTTTGATTCACTTCATATATATTTGAAAGAAAATGAACCAAGAGTAAAATACATATGATATTAACTGCATATGTATTTTTAAGTTAATATGAATACTACATATGTATATATTGCAAAATCTGAGCACTGCATATGTATTTTGAAGCTAAATCTCACTGTAACAAATAAAGCTGAACAGTAAAATAAAACACAAACTACAAAATTATTAAAAACATATTCAACATAAAAGACTAAAGTGAATTACTTTCATTCACTTCAAAAATAAGTAACTTTGATTCACTTCAAAATATAAAATAAGTTTCTACAATTAATATCAACATCCAGTTAAATCTTGTCAATTACACAATGTAATAAAATCATCAACCATTAGACTTCTAATACTTCTGTGACACTAGTTATCTTGCTTTTTCTAACAGGCCTCAATGACGCTTCATCGTCACTTTGAGCTTTTGCTTCTTTTTTCCTCATTATGTAATTCCACAATAGTGGAGCATATCTTGTACGAAATACGTTGGGATTGAACTCAACTGAAGGAACGTCTTGAGCATAAGAAAGGAAATCTGCGTATGTAACCATATACAAACCACAGTCCCTACAAAAAAATATTGAATAATAATTAAAATATATTTTGTACAAACTTACAAATCCTCTACAAATAACACATCAATATTTCACATCAATATAAACTGTAAACTTCCCTTAATATCATTATCACTGTAACAACAAATATGTGGTGCAAACTTGAAAGTTTTCTTACAATGAATATTTCATCACGCGACACCTATATAAAGTAAAACTACAACTTATTAAACTGTAAGGAACAATAAAACACAATCAACACATCAAAAAATACATATAAATATTCATATGTATATTGAACAAAACAAAAGCACAAAATCATCACTAAAGCAAAATACATATGAAATTTGATATGTATGTATAAAAATACAAATGTTTTCCTATACCTTAAAATGTATATTGAACCTAACAAAAATACAAATGAAAGTGCATATGTATCTATAAAACATACAAACTACATAAGTATACATTAAATGTATATTTAGTCAGTAATTTGTATATATGGCAAACCTACATAAATTGTATTGAAAAATTATTTAAAAATATATTTGTATTTCAACAGATACAAATATGTCCATAACCACGAATGTATTTGTATATTTCAACATTCCAATATACTAAAAATACATATCAAGTATAATAAATTCCGTCTATGCAACATAGCGAATTCTTTTAACATACAAATACAACTAAACATAGCAGTTTTACAAAAAAATATAAATAAAACCATGTTAACCCAAAATGTATATTTAACCTATCATCTTCACAAATCAGCTTTACTGAAATCCCTAAATACATATCAGTTGATCAGTAAATACATATTAGCTTCACAAAAAAAAAAAAACATATTACCCAAAATTGATAACAACTTTACTGAAATCCCTAAATACATAACAGTAAATAGAAATATATATACAAGAAAAAATACCTCTTCCTCCATGTCTTCTTTAACAACAATCAACCCAAAATCATCTACAATATTCATTCAACTACGATTATCCTTCATTAATCGCAACAAAACAAAACCCAGTTTCAATTCTCATCCAAAATTATTTTTTTCAACTATATCAACTCATAAAAAATTAAATTTCACTGAAAAACAATTGAAAAAAAATCTATCAATAATAAATCAACCCAAAATCATCTACAATATCCATTCAACTCTAATTATCATCTATTAATCGCAACAAAATAAAATTCAGTTTCAATTCTCATCCAAAATTCAATTTTTTCAACTATATCAACTCATAAAAACGACCTAAAAAACGACCTTGATAATGATTTACAGTACAAAATATAAAAAAAATTATTAAATAGATAACATGTAATAATTGAATTTAATAGTTACCTGGTTTTGTGGATCACAATCCTTATAAAAATATGAGAAAAATGTGAGGAAAAAAAATTGAAAGTGAAATTTGGGAGATTTGAATGAAAAAAAGAGAAAGAGAAAAGTTAAAGTTACAAAGAAAGAGAAAGATTGGGAAGAAAGAGAAAGAGAAAGAGAAAGTGAAAGAGAAAAGGTAAAGTTAAAAGGAAAGAGAAAGATTAGTTTGCAATTGGCGTGAAATCCGCATGTTAAAGACAATAATTTTCTAGAGACGCACAAAGTGGGGGACCAAACTTAAAATAATGCCAGGTTTGCTACACAAGGTAATTTCATTAAAGTGTTGCTATTTTTTATAATTTAAATCTTTGGTATGCTACTCCATGCAATTTTTCCTTTTTAAAATAAATAGTCTTAGTTTGACATTTTGCCAAAAATAACCAGTCGGCTATTTTATTTCCACATTAGAGCCATTTCCTAGTTTGGGTCAATTTGGCCCATGTAGTTCATATATAGTTTATATACCATATTGCTACAGTCCATAAACAATAATGATACATTTTTCAACTTGGGCCATTCGGCCCTTTTCTAAAAATATTTCTTTTTCTTTTGCTAAAATTTTTAAATTGAAAAATATTTTGCTTTTTTTTGGTTTTTTAAAAATAATAATTAAATATAATTATATAAAAACGGTATAATTGTAATATAGAATGTGTATCTATATAAGATATATGTATAGAAATTGTATAGTTCTATCATATATGTATATGTATAAAATATATATAAAAAAATGTATAGAAAGTATATAAAAATTATGCAATTGTTGTATAAAATGTGTAAAAGAACTGTACAATTATTATATAAATTGTGTATCGAAACTATATAATTTCGTATAGAATATTTATATGTATAAGATATGTATAGAAATTCTATAGAATATGTATAAAAACTGTATAGAACAAGTTAGCAAATTAAAATGGCTAGAAAATGGAATTTGAATTCCATGACCATTTTTGTGGTTAATTAATTTCGGTCAAGTGGCCATTTGTGTCCTTTTCCCTAACTTTAATGTTGACGCCCGAGCACCGGCCCACCTACTCTTTTGGCCAGTCTAATTGGGCTGGGCCGAGTCAACCAAGCTCAAATTTGATTAATGGGCTGATTTACTGGTCCAAACATAAAAAAGGCCTAATTCGAATTTTGATGTTTTTTTAACATATACATTCAATATATAATATTTAAAATACTACTTTAAGGACTATACACACATACATTCAATAGTTGACTAGGAGTTAGTTAGGACAACTTAGTTTGTTGTTTTAATTTTTATTTATGTAATTTTATCAATTAAAGGTTTTAAGTTTGTATATTTTTAAATTTCAATTATGCAGTGTTATTAGTTTAAGTTAAGTTTGTGTGTTTATGAATATCTAAGCATGCAATTTTATCAAATTATCTAAGGTATGTTTTAATTTGAATTTGACATTTGAAAATATACAAACATAAATACATTCAGTATATACTACTTAATGTACTCCTTTAAATAATATACATACAACATATATACATTACATAGTATACTTGACACGATCCGAAATCGGGCCATGTCGTATGGGAACCTCAATCCCACATGAATCGGAGGTTGCTCCAACAACCCATCACAATCACCACAACGATCTCAAGGGTCGGGTAAATTCCGATCATAAAATGAGATAGCACAAACATACCACAAGTCATAACTTAAACAATGTCTAACCATTTCATTAGGCTTATCAACTAACCAATATACCCAAATCCACAACAATCCACAATACCTCTATGCAACCGAAGGTTAGAAATATATACGTCGGGACAAGCCCCCGACAATAGACAAACCAAGCCAAAGATAAACTAAGTCTAAAGATAGGAGACCAAGGATGAATATCTTCCGAAGAAAGGAAGCTCACCACTCCAAAGTCAATGCACGAAAAACTTCGATCGCCTTCTCACTGCGCAGGAAGAGAAGAAGATGCTCCGGCCCGTATGTCGCTTGGGGACATAGCTTCCGAAGATGGATAGCGGTTGGAACTCTAACATGTAACTCAAGAAAAAGGATAAAATAGCATCATCATTCAAAACAAGTCAATATATCATATTCAATCACATTCATAACCTTATTAACAAATATAGACGTATCACATGCTAATCAAGGGGACAAGACTTATTAACACTTCGAAAGTACTCATTCATCATACATGCGATGAAGGACTCCAACTTTCCACACTTATATAGTCAAGCATTTCTTATTAGGCATAGGACTTTAACCATATTCACATATCATCAAGTAAGGGACTCTAACCACATACGCATCTATTTGAGTGAGGGACTCCAACTACTCACACATATTTACATAAGTGAGGGACTCTAACCACTCGCACACATTCATTCAAGCAAGGGACTCTAACCACATGCTCACACATTAGGCAAGGGACTCTAACCTCATGCCATCTTAGATAGGGGGCTCTAAGGCGAGGCACTTCGACCTTATGAGATCTCATTATGAAAGGGACTTTAACCACAAGCAGTTTCATTAGGAAATGGACTTTAACCTCGAGCCATCATAACTATCATTAGTCGAAATTGGGACTTTAACCCTTTGTCCGTGCATCTACATACATTCAATTCCACACATAAGAAATTTAACCTAGCTAGCTAATTTAACATCATACATGAACACATGGTCCTCATGGGAGCCTTCATTACTCAACCATTTGAGTGAGGGACTCTAATTACTCACGCACATTCACATAAGTGAGAGACTTTAACCACTCGCACACATTCATTCAAGCAAGGGACTCTAACCACATGCTCACACATTAGGCAAGGGACTTTAACCTTATGTCATATTAGATAGAGGACTCTAACCCTAAGCCAATCTATTTGGAGAGGTACTTTAACCTCATGAGATCTCATTATGAAAGGGACTTTAACCACAAGCAGTTTAATTAGGCAAGGGAATTTAACCTCGAGCCATCACAACTATCATTAGTCTACATTGGGACTTTAACCCTTTATCCGTGCATCTACATACATTCAATTCCACATATAAGGACTTTAATCCATCTAGCCAATTTGACTTCATACATGACCACATGGTCCTCATGGGAGCCTTCATTGCTCAACCATTTAAATAGGTCAATCCCTTAATTCAACTCCTCATACAATTCAAACTATGGTCCTCAAGACCTTTACAAGCCATTCACATTTTATTAGCAATTCTATACCGCAATTTAGTCCCACACATAATTCGCGTTCATTTTCACGTTAGGGACTTTAACCCTCTCCTTATTCATCAAACCATCAAGCTCATTAATTACATAATACATGGATCATTTTACCTTTACAATATCATTTATCAAGCAATCATACATATTAGGCCATTACCCTTGTTCAAAACATCACAAACATATGACTAGAGAATTCACTTAGATATTATCACAAACACCTTATGTGCTTACCTTAACCAAGGTCATTTTCATGGTAGAATTCATCAAGATTAGGGTAACTCATAAACCACATGTTAGAACACATACAACAAGTATTCACATATACAAATCATCATCAATAACATGAATAAACACAAGTCTAAGTAGGAATCATCATTGTTCATCATTTAACAACTAAACCCTTTTCATTTGATTTCAAAACCACCATGTACGCTTACTAATTCAAGTGTGAAATACATGGGTTTTAGAGTTATTTAAGAAGGGGAAGAGATAACTGCATCAAACAAGATGACACACCAATAATTTTGACTCCTTCTTGCCACTAGATGAGCACCCTTCAAACCCTAGCCTCTAATCTTGCTTTAAGAAGATTTTAGAGTGTTTTGGAGTGTTTGAGTCTTGTAAATGAGGGATTAGGAGACTACAATGCCTTATATAGTGAGAGGGTTTAGGGTTTTAGGCATGGGAAATGACCACAAGGCCCTTAGTTAAAAGCTAGAAAATAACCCCGTCCAGGGGTACGACTCCCTAAGTAATCATACCCTAGGGTACAAGTGGTACCCTTACTCGTACCGTAGGCTCCCCCAAGATTATTTATACTGTTAGGGGTACGATTGGACACCTTTGAGTTGTAACAAAAGGTACGACTCAACCCCTAACTCGTAAGCTTTATACGTATAGAAAATAGTCCACTCAAGTTGAAACTTTTCTCCATACGATTGAGTAGTATACGACTTATATGCATAGGTTACGACCAAGAGGAGGACATTTCGTATGGTGGACAGTGTGTTTCCCTCAGGTACTGATCAAGGTATGAGAGACGGAGGGAAAGGTGGGTAGGACCCATATCCGTGGGTATGACTCAAGTCCCTAGTCGTACCCAACTTAGAGACATCAAATGGTGAAACTCTTTTCATGGTTCAAAGCCTAGGTGTGTCAATTCTCCCCCACTTGGATCATTCATCATTGAATGAGGGGTAAGGCAAACATAAACATAAGGTAACATATCAATACACATCAAATCAACCTCTACACAATGTTAAAACATGCATTCAATAAGAACACAACACACATCATGCTCATCATCAATTCATTCATTTAATCAACTTTGGGACTCAAACCCATATCTTATCAAAACACTTACTCGTTACATGACTTAGGCACTTCAACCCATCGACTCTCAAAGATACAAAGCAACTCGAAGCATTGGGGACTTTAACCCACCATCTATTAAGGACATAAATTAATTCAAGGTACTAGGGACTTAAGCCCATCACAACAAAACACACATAATTTGAAAGCATTAGGGACTTGAACCCATTGTCTAACACAAAAAAAATCAACTCAACACATTGGGGACTTTAACCCGTTGTCTATCAAGGACAAAAAATCAAAGCAAGGAGATCAACAAATACCTTCATCACAAGTTTCCAGAATAAGAAATAAATACGGGTACTAGGACTTCATGTCCTCTTCTGTTTCCCACGTAGCTTCCTCGAACTTTTTGTTCCTCCATAGAACCTTCACCGAAGCCACTTCCTTCATTCGTAATCGACAACTTTACCGATCCAAGATCATCACTGGGATCTCCTTGTAGGACAAAGAGTCTGAAATATTAACATCTCTCAAGAGACCAACCTACGAAGGATCACCCACACATTTTGCAATATAGAGACATGGAAAATCGGGTAAATAGAGTTCATACTAGAAGGAAACTCCAACTCATAGGCAATATTGCCAACCCTCTTCATGGGAGACACTTTCAAGAACACCCAATCTCCAACACTAAACTTTAAGTCCCTATGCCTCAAATCCGTATAGGAATTTTGGTAACATCTGACCACAATGGTAACATCTGTTTCTCCCCTTCTCACACTGACCATGATGACTCTGACCAAAAAATCTACAAGAAGGGCGGGGTGGAGCTGACTGGGTACCACTAGCCTGAAATTGGTCACCCTGTGCCCAGGAGCGACCACTAAGCTGAGTCTAATGATCACCCAAAAACTTTGAGTAAAGAGAGCGAACACTAGCTGAGGAGAAAGAACTCGAACTCCCCCACTTCTTTCGTGGCCACTTGCCACCATCACCACTACTAGGCTCAAAAGGCCTAAATTTTTTCCTTGCCTCGCACTAAGCTCAACTTGCTTCTTTTTCTCTTCTTCCACTTATTGTAAATACATAATAAACCTAGAAATATCCATGTTCTCAATCAACAAGGCCACCTTGCTCTTAAGGACTAACTCATGGGACAATCTCGAGACAAACTTACACATTTTAGCCCTCATGCTAGAAAATATCTCAGGAGAATACCTTGACAATTGATGGAATTTCAAGACATACTCTTGAACGAACATCCTCCCTTGATTCAAGTTCACAAAATCTTATGCCTTTGCCTCCCTCAACTCTTGAGGAAAGAAGCGGTCTAAGAAAGCCTCAGAGAAGTCCTCCCACAAGGTGGGGCTAGCATCAACACCTCTAGATAACTCCCACCCCTCGTACCATTGGTACGCTACATCTTTAAAGTGCTTGGAAGCAAACTCAATGACCTCAACCTCCGAAGCATGCATAATTTGGAGGATCTTCTCCATTTCACTAATGAAGCCTTGAAGATCCTCCTCAATTTTTGTACTAGAGAACATGGGAGGGCTCAACCTCATAAATTGTCTAATTCTTTGGCCTCTAAAAAAATTGTAGCCGTAGCACAACGCTCTGCTTAATAGGATACCAATTGAGTCAAGAGGTTAATAAAGTGATGAAACACAACATTAGTAGCATCCTTCTGAGGTGACAAAATAAGACTCTCATATTCGGGGTTGTAGGGCAGTGAAACCCCATGAAGATGGTCGGATGCCGCAGCCCTAGCCTGGGTTTAAACTCCAGAAGTTGGACGAGCTTCGTCCATAGGGCCCTCAGAAGGGTTTGCCTGGGCCTTAGATCTCCTTGGGGGCATGATCTAAAAGATAGCAAACATAAATAAGAGGAATCCAAGACCTTAGACTCTACAGCTTGAGATTGAAATACAAGAAAGGGAAACATTTCCTATAATGCGTTATAGCTCTTCTTTTGTAAGTGTGGCGCGCTTCACACCCATTAAAGAGACTCTACTTGACAAGGTATTATGGACACCCAACTGATCATAAACCTTTCTTTGATACCAACTTAAGACGGTCCAAAATCGTGCCATGTTGTATAGGCACCTCAAGCCCACATGAATCGAAGGTCGCCCTAATAACCCATCACAATCACCACAACGATCACAATGGTTGGGTGAATTTCGACCATAAAATGGGATAGAAAAAAACATACCACAAGTCATAACTTAAACAATGTCTAACTATTTCATTAGGTTCATCAACTAACCAATATACCCAAATTCACAGTTATCCACAATACCTCTATACAACCGAAGCTTAGAAATATGTACGGTGGGATAAGCCCCCGACGATAGCCATACCAAGCCAAAGATAAATTAAGTCTAAAGATAGGAAAACAAGGATGAATGTATTCCTAAGAAAGAAAGTGCACCACTCCAAAGTCAAAGCATGAACCTCTTCGATCGTCTACTCACTGCGCAGGAAGAGACGAAGATGCTCTGGCCCCTATATAGCATGGGGACATAGTGTACGAAGATAGATAGTGATGGAACACTAGAATGTAACTCAAGGATAAGGATAAAATAGCATCATCATTCAACAATAAGTCAATATATCATATTCAATCATATTTATAACCTTATCTACACATGTAGACGTATCACATACTAATCAAGGGGATAAGTCTTATCAACACTTTGGAAGCACTCGTTCATCATAAATACGATGGAGGACTCCAACCTTCCACACTTATATATTCAAGCATTTATCATTAGGCATAAGACTTTAACCATATTCACATATCATTAAGTAAGGGACTCTAACCACACACACATCCATTTGACTGAGGGACTCTAACCAGTCAAACATATTCACATAAGTGAGGGACTCTAACCACTTGCACATATTCATTCAAGCAAGGGACTCTAACAAATGATCACACATTAGGAAAGAGACTCTAACCTCATGACATATTAGACAGGGGACTCTAACCCCAAGGTAATTTATTTGGCGAGGCACTTCGACCTCATGAGATCTCATTATGCAAGGTACTTTAACCACAAGAAATTTCATTAGGCAAGAGACTTTAACCTCGATCCATCACGACTATCATTAGTCGACATTGGGACTCTAACCCTTTGTCCGTGCATCCACATACATTTAATCCCATACATAAGGACTTTGACCCATCTAGCAAATTCAACATCATACATGATCACATGGTCCTCATGGGAGCCTTCATTACTCAACCATTTCAATAGGCCAATGCCTTAGTTCAACTCTTCATACAATTCAAACTATGGTCCTCAAGACCCTTACAAGCCATTCACATTTCATTAGCAATTCTAAACCGCAATTTAGTCCCCCACACAATTCACGTTCATTTTCACGTTAGGGACTTTAACTCTCTTTTTATTCATCAAACCATCAAGGTCATCAATTACACAATACATGACTCATTTTACCTTTACAAAATCATTTATCAAGCATTCATACATATTGGTCCATTGCTCTAGTTCAAAACATCACCAACATGTGACTAGAGAATTCACTTAGATATTTTCACAAACACCTTATGTGCTTACCTTAACTAAAGTTATTTTTATGGTAGAATTCATAGATATTAGGGTTACTCATGAAATACACGTTAGACCACATACAACGAGCATCCACATATACAAATCATCATTAATAACATGAATAAACACAAGTCAAAGTAGGAATCATCATTGTTCATCACTTAGCAACCCCTAACTCGTATGCTTCATCCGTATAGAAAATAATCTACACAAGTTGAAACTTTACTTCATATGATTGAGTAGTATACGACTCATATACATTGACTACGACCAAGGGGAGGTCATGTCGTATAGTGGATAGTGTGTTACCCTCAGGGACTGATCAAGGTACAAGAGGGAGAGTGTAAGGTGGGTACAACTGATAGCGTCCAAGCATATATGCAAGTGTACGTGGTCCACCAAGTAGTAAAATGGCCTTCAAAAAAGATGAATATCGATCCCACAGGGACTTGGTTTTGCTAACTAACCAATTCTAGTTTAACAAATTGAGAAGAGTAACAAATCAAGTTTTAGAATTGTTAACTAAAAGTAAACTAAACTAATGCGGAAAATTA
This sequence comes from Capsicum pubescens, assembly GCA_030864215.1. Taxonomy (NCBI): domain Eukaryota; kingdom Viridiplantae; phylum Streptophyta; class Magnoliopsida; order Solanales; family Solanaceae; genus Capsicum; species Capsicum pubescens. Next base: position 105,688,146 of record CM061543.1, read on the forward strand.
AATAACTTTGGACAATCAAAGGATAGAGACCCAAGGTTAAGGCTTACGAACAATAATACTATGTTATTAAACTTTATTCATTAAATTGCTTATCTTGGTTGTTGATTCGTAGGGTTAATCGCATGATTATGGTCTCCCGACCTCTAACCATTTACCTAATTTGGACATTACAACTACATCATTGAGCGGGGATGTAATAATCCAACTAAGTGATTTAAAGCTATCATCCTACGTCTGAATCAAGTAAGGCTTCTAAGTACATCCCTATAGTAGATGCTAATTTGGATTTCTTATTTTATAAAAGAATACAAACCATACTTTGCTTATCCCCATGTTCTATCTTCCTATTCCCCCTCTCGAGATCACAAGGTCGATAATGAATATATTCTAAGGGTAGCTAGTCCTTTAAGTAGTTAAAACAAGGATAAATAAACAACCATAAAGATAAGCAAATCAACAAATTTAATTCAAAACGAAAGTATTCATGATCTTAGACTTAACCCCAGAAAGGGAGTTTAGCCTTTAATGGAAGTATTAATCATCCAATCCCTTGGATTGATGATACAAACCATAAAAAAACTAAATTAAAGAATGATAAAACCTAAAAAGAAGTTGTGGTAGCCTCAAATATCTTCCAAGAATGTCCAAAAGTGTATAATAATGTCTACAAAGATGTATTTATAGTATCCAAGTAGTCCCAAGCCAAATAGGAGTTGTAGTGCACTTTTGTCCATGTTTGGAAGTGGTTTGTGACGCGCAATCTAGAAACGGGAGTGGAAGTCGCGTCACACAAGATAGAAATGGAAATGTAGGTCGCATCGCGAGGCTTGAAAAGAGTGTGCGGAGGTCGCAACGCTCACTCATTGTGAGGGATCACTATTTTGGGTCCCTTTTGAATCTAGTGACTGGTCGCATGTGCCCAGGTGACGCTCTAAGTGCCTACACTCGTCCAATACATTTTAGGTGTCCAAATTGAATCCAACTTGTGTCTTGTGCTTCCGTGGTCATTTCCGAGCATTTTTAAGTTGTTTCCACTTGATTTGAAACTTGTATAGACTTCATATATCATCATAATACATTAAAAAAGCATCCTATAGCATTAAACACATATATTTAGCACTCAAAACAACACAACATCCAAAATGGTGAACTAGAAACACGAGCTAAGCATATGCTTCATTCACTTTGATTTTGAACTTATTGTTTTGACACTTGTCTTGATCAAATCGACCCTTGAACATTACCAACAAGTTGTTTCACATATAAATATACAATAACAAACTTAGGAACTCATTAAACATGTTATAACCCAACACAATAGATTAGACAAACACCTAGCTCAAGCTAGTCACTCTAGTTTTCTCGGTTGAACTCTAAATGATCAATTTGAATCAAAACTTGCTTGGAAACACCATTAAACATTGTAAACACATACATGGAAAATTATATGCACATTTATCTTATTATTAACACATTAAGCACATGAATCATCCTCAAAACAAGGCCAAATAGGCTAGAATAGTAATGCTAGAATGCATAAATACACCCAATATCACCACCCCACACTTAAAGCCTTGTTCGTCCTCGAACAACTTTTTACTATAAACATCATGAATTGAAGAGACTCCACACTTCTAATAAATGGAAGATACTCAAGCTAGTACTACAATGACTACACGGAATGCCATGAAATGCAAGTTTACAACACTAAGCATGTTATACACAATTGAAAGCTCAATAATCCTACTTCAACACATCCTGGCCTCAAGAATGGACTCAACAAGTAGAAAACTCATGCATATTTCTCAATCAAGAACATCATACAAATCACCCATATTTATCAAACATGTGCCCCTCACAACAAGAGAGTTATCCATAATCACTTACCATTAAGCAATTTATAATATTATAGGTACAAGAATGAAATTACACTTACTCTCACAAAGAATTCACAAGTTACAGATAATGAACCATAAGCTTTCCCTTAGTATAGTGCTCCAATAATATTAGAATCATGAAGCTTAAGATCAAATAGGTCTTTTTCGGGTTATAATGTAGTCTAATGGACATGTAGGAACTATTTTGATCAGGAATAGTGACTATCTTTTCTAAGCGCTTTAATGCAACACATGATCAATTAAAACCATTCTCCAACAACCAATTTACACCACTTTTGTCTGCCCACATCTTTTTCTTTCACCCCATCTCATTTAAGCATTTTCACAAACACTATGGTGGGAGCATGCTATGCAAAACTTATCCAATTAGAACAAAATTCTATTCTTTTCATTATTCACTCCAAACCACCACACATCAATTTTAAACACCAATAACTATTTTTTTTGGGCTTTAATTTCATTTTTTTCTTCTTATTTCTGAATCTCCTTACTCAATTAATTTTTCAATAAAGTACTTAAGAGCCTTTTGGACCAAATTATGGTCTATCAAAGAAGGGATTGGGATACTTATGTGGATGCCAAAGAAAAAGCTAAAGGCTCAACGGGGCTTACTAGGATTATGCACAAAGGGTAGGTAAAAAAGAAGGTATAAAACTAAGCTATCAAAGAAATGCCTAAATCATCTCCTAAACTCACATTCTTTATTTTGCTTCACACACACACCGGGAAAGTTCTAGACATCACATGTAACAAGAAATATATAAATACCTTACACACACATGGAACATGCTCAACTCACATAGGACCATCATAGATTCCCAACCAAACAATAGCACAAATTCAAATTTAAGCCAACAAGTACAAGAGTCACAAACATGAGCCTAAGAGTCTAAAAAATAGCAATTCACTCATTCAAAATGCTTTTATCAAGCAAAACACTTGCACCATGTAATAAAAAATAGCATCAACAAGAATATCTTCTTTATTCCTAAACAAAAAAATTTAAATTGAGCCTAAAATTAGGAATTTCCCCACCCCACACTTAAAAATCTACTTTGTTCCCAAAGTGAACTTTTAAAGTAAGAAATAGAAATACTCCCTGAGGCCTCTACACCTAGCTAGTAGCATCTTTAAATATCAAGAAGGTCTGGGGAGGGACCCCACACTCAGTCTTCACCATGCTTCAAGCTCAGGTTTTCGGTACTCAGACTTTCCATCAACCCGTGACTCAATCAAAAACAAAAACTATGTGAAGTAAAAACTAAAAAAACTAAAAATAAAACATACCTTAACTTGGGTTGCCTCCCAAGAAGCGCCTAATTTAGTGTCGTGGCATGACTCAATCAACTTTTTTATCCACCTTGAGGATATGAATTTCACCCAAACATCGCATCCATCTTCTTGCCTCGATCATAGAGAGGTGGTACAAAGATTAAGGAACCGAGTAATGAAATGTGCATAGTAAACCACTCGGCCTTGAAGTGAGGTGTGTTTTTATGTTGCTTCTCCGGTGTAAAATTAAGAATATAGGATTCTTGTTTCTCATCTTCACGCTCTTCCATTATTTTAAATGATTCCACAAACAAGCTATCATCTAAACATAATGTAGAAAAGTATTTTGAGTGAGGCCCAACCAATCCCACTTCAAAATTTACACTATCCTTAACACCCTCACTCATATTCACCTTCTCAATTTTAGTCTCAAAAGAAAGATAAAAAATGAATGGCTGCGATTTGCATGGTGGTGGTGGTATCTCATTAACCTGTTCAACAATTTCAGTTTTCGAGTACTCAGACTTCCTCAAATTGTAAGCAACTTTGTCTTCAATAGGTTGGGAAGTCAACTCTGCATCTACCTCTTTACTTGTCTTTGGAGGTTCTTCATCGAGATTTGTACCATTCCTTAAAGAGATTGCAATTACTTGCTCATTGTCACTTGGAAAATCACCTTGAGGTCTGGTATTATGTACATGTTGCACTTACTCTATCAATATCACCAAGTTCCTCATGACAATTTGCTGATGCTCTAAATTGGCCCCATAACTCTTTATATCTGCTGACAACTGTGCTTGATTAGCTAAAATTTGTTTCAGCATCTCTTCCAAATTGCTCGTTTGAAACGTAGCCTGGTAATTCTGAACCTGATGTTGTTCAAATTATTATTGCTGATTGTAGGTGTTCACATAGTATTGCCTTTGATCATAGCCCACAAACACAATTGAATCGGGGTTGAAAACACACATATCTTCAGAATAACCACTATTGCCATAAACCATACACCATATAGAATCGTCATCACTCGCAAACCATCTATCCCAAGCTGCCATGTCAAGAAGTGTGATAAAAAGAGAAATAAAAGAAATTTAAAAAAACCTAAAAGACTAAACTATTTACAACTCAATGTAGCTAAACTAAAAATAAGATAGTTTCCAATATACAAGTCCCCGACAACGGCGCCAAAAACTTGACAGCACCCAAGTGCACACACAAATGTACGTGGTCCACCAAGTAGTAAAGTGGCCTTTAAGAGAGACGAATATCGATCCCACAGGGACTTGGTTTCGCCAACTACCCAATTCTAGTTTAACAAATTGAGGAGAGTAACAAATAGAGTTTTAGAATTGTAAACTAAAAGTAAACAAAACTAATGTGGAAAAGTAAATGACTTTGGACAATCAAAGGATAGAGACCCAGGATTAAGGCTTACGAAAAATCATACTACATTATTGAACTTCATCCATTAAATCGCTTATCTTGGTTGTTGATTCGTAGGGTTAATCTCATGATTATGGTCTCCCGACCTCTAACCATTTACCTAATTTAGACATTACAACTACAACGTTGAGCGGGGATGTTATAATCCAACTAAGTGCTTTAAATCTATCATCCTACATACGAATCAAGTAAGGCTTCTAATTATATCCCTATCTTAGATGCTAATTTGGATTCCTTATTTTATAAAAGAATACAAACCATACTTTGCTTATTCCCATGTTCTATCTTCCTATTCCCCCTCTCGAGATCACAAGGTCGACAATGAATATATTCTAAGGGTATCTAGTCCTTAAAGTAGTTAAAACAAGGATAAACAAACAACCATAATGATAAGCAAATCAACAAACTTAATTCAAAACGAAAGTATTCATGATCTTGGCCTTAATCCTGGAAAGGGAGTTTAGACTTTAATGGAAATATTCATCATCCAATCCTTTGGATTGATGATACAAACCATAAAGAAACTGAATTAAAGAATGATAAAACCTAAAAAAAAGTTGTGGTAGCCTCCAATATCTTCCAAGGACGTCCAAAAGTGTATAATAATGTTTACAAAGATATTTTTATAGTATCCAAGTAGTCCCAATCCAAGTAAGAGTTGTAGTACAACTTTTGGCCGTGTTTGGAGGGGGGTCGCGATGCACAATCTAGAAATGGGAGTGGAAGTCGCGTCGCATAAGCTGGAAATAGGAATGTAGGTTTCATCGCGAGGATTAAAAGGGTGTGTAAAGGTCGCGATGCACCCTCATCATGAGGGATCACTGTTTTGGGTCCCTTCAGAATCCATTTATGGGTCATACGCACCCAGGTGACGCTCCACATGCGTACACTTTCCCAATACATTTCAGTTATCCAAATTGCGTCCAGCTTGTGTCTTGTGCTTCCGTGGTCATTTCCGAGCCTTTTTAAGTTGTTTCCACTTGATTTGAAGCTTGTATATCCTTCATATATCATCATAATCCATGAACCAAGCATCCTATAACATTAAACACATCAATTTAGAGCTAAAAACAGCACAACATCCAAAATGGTGAACTAGAAACACGAGCTAAGCACAAGCTTTATTCACTTTTATTTATAACTTATTGTTTTGACTCTTGTCTTGATCCAATTGACCCTTGAACATTACCAACAGGTTGTTTCACATATAAATACACAATAACAACCTTAGGAACTCATTAAACATGTTAGAACCTAACACGATAGACTAGACAAACACCTAGCTCAAGCTAGTCACACTAATTTTCTCAGTTGAACTCTAAATGGTCAATTTGAATTAAAATTGCTTGGAAACACCATTAAACATTGTAAACACATACATGGACACTTATATGCACATTTGTATCATTATTAACACATTAATAACATGAATCATCCCCAAAACAAGACTAAATAGGCTAGAATAGTAACGCTAGAATGTATAAATATACCAACATCAACGACCCGTAGCCATGGGTATGACTCAAGTCCCTAGTCATACCCAACTCAGAGACATCAAATGGTAAAGCTCATCTCATGGTTTAAAGTTTAGGTGTTTTAATACTACTTTTGTAAATATACATACATACATACATTCAATATATACTACTTTAAACAATATACGTATAACGTATATACATTACATATTATACTATAGAAAATATACACATATATGTACATACAACATATACTACTCAATATACTACTTTAATCAATATACATACAACATATATACGTTATGTATTATACCACTTTAAAGAATATATACATTCATATATGCATTCAATATATACTACTTAATATTTGTCATGACCTGACCTCGGGCCTAGGAGTGACGGGTATCTCAAGCCCATCATATGCCAGAGACCATCTCCATATCCAGTCCAATTCAAGAATAATCCAAATAATAACAAAGTGGAAGACAACCCGAGAATATAGATAGAACAGTTAATGTAACTCAAGAATCATCTCTAAGAGTTAACAACACCATCCAACCCACACATGTACACAAAATCCTCTAAACCAATTCGAATATCAAGCTAGGTTGAGATATGCCCCTGACCATGATAGTGACAATGACAATGATAATGTTAATATGAACTCCTCAATTCTAAAATATAAAAAAAAACTGATGGGATGACCAAGATTTTTGAAAGATCAAAGCTCACCACTTCAACGTAAATTTGATAGAAGACTACTCCACCTAACACTGCACAAACCAATAGAAGAAACCCCTAGGACCCTACATCATGAAAGGATGAAACGTTCGGAGACGGTTAGCGGGGTGAGCGCTAACATGTAACTCAGGGAAGGGATAAAATAATGCCATTTCAAAATCAAATCCAAACTCAACTTACATGTGCACATACATGCATATATACATATATATAATGCTGGGATAGATAAAAAGGTTTAAATTATATTTAAAATTATTAACTTGGACTGTGTAGCTTTAATCGTCCTATGGGCATCTACGGATATATGGGTTCGGCTCCCCCCATCGGAAGGTCTCCAGTGCGTGTTAGCTACACGAATTAAAGAAATCCAAGGAAGGGCGAGGGAATCCACGACCCCAACCATTCCAAAGTATATATATCTAGTGTGAACTATGCGGTCATAAAGACCCCCACGCCGACAAATGTGGTTTCCAATATTGGTCCCTTAGGGACCTCTCCTCTACCTTCCACGGAGAGCTACACAACCCCTTTTAAGCCAAAATTAAAATATTTACACATAACCCATACATTTATCGAGGAACCATTAATTAAGGCATTCACCGTTGGTATCGCCATTCCAATGAGCTTGCATGCTTATAGAATCATAACATTCCAATTATCTACCAACTAAGGGGAATCCACGACTTCCAAGCTCCAATTTAAAATCAAATCATGGACACTAAGGCCTTTCAAAATCATTTATATTTCATTAACCTTTTATGCAATGAAATAGTTTAAAAAATGGTTAAATTATGCATATAACCATGTTTCAAAGCCAATTTCATAAGGTGAGTTAAGGTTATTACCAATTCCAATACTAGGAATTCATAAAATTTTGGGGAATCCACGATATTTTTTCCATTTATCATGCCGATGCACCCAATGCGTTCCAAAGTCCATCAATAAAGCATAAACAAATGCATGTAAACCATGAAAATACATTTAAACAATGACTATCCAAAACCCTTAACCCAAGTACCAAAACCAAACATTGATACTACATGAATATCAAACCATTGCATGCCATGATAAAATAAATACATGCCTGAAAACACCAAGAATTTGGAGAAGAAACCACAGCTTGAGCCCTAGATAACCAACCTTTAGAAACCCTAGCTTTATTCTTGACTTGGGAATTTGAGAGAGAAGAGAGTGTTTATGTTATGGTAAATGATGAAAATAAGATCTTTTTGATGTTTTATGGTCATGGATTATGATTGGGGGAGAAAGGTAGTGACCAAAGTTCCCCTAATTAAAATGTAAGAAAAACTGTTGCCAGTGACGACGATTCACATTACGACTCGTGGTCACTAATCACAAATCGTCACCAAGACTCATAGCCTGGGTAAAAACTCAGAGCCTCTTTACTTGTTTGGTCATGACTACCACCCTAAGACTCGTGACCTCACCCTACGACTCATGGAGTTTAGTCGTTACCAAGAAAACAACCTTGGGCTATCTCACTATTAAGGTCACGAGTCCCTTACCACTACTTGTGATATTACCTTACGACTCATAGGGTCCTAGTCGTACTCAAGGAAAAAATATTAGACTATCTTATTGGTTACACCACGATTGGTACTATACGACTCGTGAGGAGTCTTCACTACTCATCACCTGAGTCCTAACCTGAGCAGTAACACAATTACTGAGAAGAATACAAAGTTTATAACCTAAGGTATTATATTACCCCCCTTCCCCAAGAATTATTTATCCCCGAAGGAGGAGTTAAGACACTCTTTGGCACAAATACAAGAAAAAAAACAACCACAAAACCTAGAACAACACCCGAACAACCAGTAGAATAAGAAAAACACATACCTTAAGCATGAGACTGGAGAATAAAAATGGTTACTTGGCCTTCAAATCCTCTTCAGCTTCCCAATTAGCTTCTTCCACCTTTTGATTCCTCTAAAGAACCTTCACCGAAGCCACATCCTTAGTCCTCAACCGATATATTTATCTATCAAATATGTCCACTGGGACCTCATCATATGACAAAGAATCTGAAATGCCAATAGTCTCAATAGGCACAATCAAATAAGGATCATCCACACACTTTTTCAACATCGACACATAGAAAATCGAATGAATAGAACCCAAGCTCACAGACAACTCCAATTCGTAGGCAATATTCGCAATACTCCTCAAAATCTGATATGACCAACATAACGGGTATTGAGCTTCTATTTCTCCCCAAATCGCATCACTCCTTTCATAGGAGAAACTTTTAGAAACACCCAATCACCTACATCAAACTCCAACTCCCTTCTCCTTATATCCACATAAGACTTTTGGAACTTTACGCAGTCTTAAGTATCTCCCTAATCACTTTCATCTCCTTCATGGCTTGGTGAACAAAGTCAGGACCAAATAACCTAGTCTGACCAACCTCAAACCACCCATTAGGAGACCTACACCTCCTACCATAAAGAGCCTCAAAAGAGAGCCATTCCAATGCTACAAACTCAATGAGACGTAAGTGGTCAACCCAACTTTCCTTAAAGTCAATCACATAAGACCTTATCATATCTTCCAAAGTCTGGATAGTTTGTTCTGCTTCCACATCCATTTAAGGGTGGGAAGTGGTGCTAAGGTTCACGTTAGTTCCTAAAACTTTCTAAAACAAACACTAATAGTGAGAGGAGAATTACGTACCTTGATCTGAAATAATAGACACCGGCGCTCCATGCAATCTAACTATCTCCTCAATGAACAACTTAGCATAATCTCTTCTGAGTAAGTAATCCTCACAGGAAAGAAATGAGCCAACTTAGTCATCCTATCCACAATAACCCAAATCAAATAATACTAATTGCGAGATCGCATGAGATCCGTAAGAAAATCCATAGTGATTATATCCTACTTCCACACGGGCACCTTAATCTCTTGAGACATGCTACCAAGCCTCAAGTGCTCAACTTTTACTTGCTGACAAACCATACACTTAGCCACAAAATTAGCTATATCTCTCTTTATATTGTTTCACTAATAAATCCCCTTCAAATTATGATACATCTTTGTCCAACCTGGATTACCTGTGTACCTCGACTCATGTGCCTCAGTTAAAATTCTCTCTCGCATCCCATCAACATTAGGAATGCACAACCTATCTTAGTACCTCTAGATACCAACTCCATTGATCTCAAAGGCCAAACCTTTTGTTGTCCCACCTCATCCTTAATTTATATAAAAATGGGATCCAAAGCCTATTTCTCCTTTACCTCAGCAGTAAGAGATGATTTAACCTCCTCTTGTACAATTACCCCTCCATCCCCAGAGACTAAAAGACAAACTCCCAAGTTAGGTAACCGGTGAATATCCTTCACTAATCCTCTTCTTTCCTCATCCAAATGAGATAAACTCCGCATAGACAACCTAATAAGAGCATCAACAACCACATTAGCTTTACCTGGATGGTAGTGAAGACTCATGTCATAGTCCTTTAGCAACTCAATCCATTATCTCTACCAAAGATTCAGGTCCTTCTGGGTAAACACATAATGCAGGCTTTTATGATCTAAATAGATGTCTATATGCACCCCGTACAAATAATGACACCAAACCTTTAAAGAAAAAACCACAATTGCCAACTCTAAGTCATGAGTTGGATAATTCCTTTTATGAACCTTGAGCTGCCTAGAATCATAAGCCACAACCATGCTGTACCAAAACACAACCTAGTACCACATGGGATGCATCATAATACACCACAAATCCATTGTACCCTCAGGAAAGGTCAAAACAGGTGCATACATTAATTTATATTTTATTTTCTCAAAGCTACCCTCACAATTATCGGACCATGAGAACTTCACCTTTTTCTGAGTCAAATTTGTCAATGGAGTAACAACAGATGAAAAACTCTCCATAAACCATCTATAATACCCAACCAAGCCCAAGAAGATCCAAATGTTGGTTGGATTCGTGGGTCTAGGCCACCTCTTAATCGCCTTCACTTTCTGTGGATCCACCTGGATCCCCTTGCTAGAAACAACATGCCTAATAAAAGTCGCAACATTCAGCTAAAACTCACTTCTGATTCTTAAGAGTCTACAACACAAGTCAGAGGTGATTGGCATAATCCTCCTCACTCTTAGAATACACCAAAATATCATCAATGAAGATAATGATAAACAAGTCTAAAAACTACCTAAAGACCCGATTCATAAGATCTATGAATGCGGCCGGAGCGTTAGTCAACCTAAATGACATAACTAGGAACTCATAATGACCCTATCAGGTTTGGAAAGAAGTCTTGGGGATATAAATCTCCCTAATATTCAATTGATGATAACCCGAGCAAAGATCAATCTTAGAGAAACATCTAACACACTGAAGCTGGTCAAAAAGATCATTAATCCTAGGAAGAGGATACTTATTCTTCACTATAACCTTATTCAATTACCGATAATTTATACATATCCGAAGAGAACCATCTTTCTTACACAAAAAGCATGGGAGCACCCCATGAAGAAATATTAGGTCGAATGCAGCCATTATCAAGGAGATTCTTTAACTGCTTCTTTAGCTCTTTCAATTCAGCTAGGGCCATTCTATAAGGAGGAATAGAGATATGAAGGGTATCCGATAAAAGATCAATCCCAAAGTCTATTTTCCTATTAGGAGGAATACCAGGAGAAACACTTTAGAAAACTCATTGATAACAGGGACAAATTGCAAGGAGGGACCCTTAAAATTAGAATCTTTAACTCGAACAAGATAATAAAGACACCCTTTGAAAATCAACTTCTGGGCTCTAAGCTAAGAAATAAACCTTCTTTTATGCACCAAGGAACTTCCCTCCCATTTAATTACTAGTTCATTAGGGAATTGGAAACTGACCTTTTGGGTCCTACAATCCAAGGAAGCATAGCACAAATGGATTCAATCCATCCCCAAGATTACATCGAAGTCTACCATATCTAGCTCTATCAAATCCACAAAGGTCTCTTTATAAAAGATGGACACCACACAACCTTTATAGACCTTTCTAACCATAATAAAATCACCCACCGAGGTATATATAGAGAAAGTCTCAGGAATAGTCTCGGGACCAAAATCAAAATGCATAGTCACATAACGGGTCACATAAGAAAGGATAGACCCCAAATCAAGCAAACAATACACATCACGAGAGAAGAGTTGAAACATACCAGTAACAATATCAGGAGATGCCTCAGATTCCTGGCCAGTAGCAAGAGCATAAAGATGATTTCAGCTAGTGTCGGTACTCGAAGTAGAACCCTTTGGTGCAAGAGCTAAAGAAGTAGCAACCAGGATCTTATTAGCATAGGAGGAACTGGTTGTGTCCCAGACAAAACTTCACAAGGATCCAACAATCATTGCTTTGATAGAAGAACAAGTGCAATTGGAAAAAACTTATAGTCAAAAGCTGATAGCTAGTGAAATATCCTTGAGACAACAATGTAAAAGTCAGTGGCTCAAAGATAAGCATCTCAATACAAGGTTTTTTTATATTATCCTGAGAGCTAGAAGTGAAAATAGAATTTATGTGGTAAAAAATATTTAGGGTTCTGGATGGTATGACATACCAGTTATAACTAATAATTTCGTCTGTCATTACCAAAGTTTATTGGGGCGTAGCACTACTAATAGACTAATAGTTTCTAAAAAAATACTTGATCTTGGACCTTGAGTGACTAAAGAGCAAGAAACTTATTATGTATTATCTAAGGAGGTAAAAGAAACTTTGTGGAGTATAGGGGGTGATAAGGCCCTTGGGCCTAATAGATATAGTAGTCAATTTTTTAAAGATGCTTGGGAGGTGGTTGGAAAAGATATTACTGGGGGGTGTTGGAATTCTGTAGAACTAGTGTAATGCCAGAGTATTGAATTCTACAATCATCACTTTAATCCCATAGAGTAGTCATGCAGAAGGGGTAGGTGATTTTAGACATATCCCTTGCTGTTATACCTAATATAAAGTGATTTCAAAACTACTATGTCAAAGGTTGAAGCAGGTACTGCCTGATACTATTTATGAGAATCATACAGTTATTCAAGAAAAGACCATTGCTCAAACTGTTTTGATTTGTCAAGATTTGGTGAGGCTGTATAATAGAAAGAACTCCACCAAAAGTTGCCTAATAAAGATAGATTTAAGGAAATCCTACAATGAAATAGAATGGGAGTTTGTCAAGGAGATGCTACATGGGTTGAATTTCCCTAGCAAGTTCGTTAAATGGGTGTATTAATGGCTAACCTCACTCAGTTACTCTCTTGCATTAAATGGTGGAATATATGGACACATAGTAGGGAAAAGAGGGCTAAAACAGGGAGACCCTATGTCACCACTGTTATTTGTTGTGTGTATGGAATACTTTTCTAGAATGATGAAATGGGTGGTAGGAAAACCTAGTTGAATTCCACACAATGGATAGAATCTTGCGATCGAATCACTTGTGCTTTTCTGATGACATGCTCATATTCAGTAAAGGCACTTTCCAATCAGTGTTATTGATGATTAAAGGGTTGCAAACCTTCTTTATGACCTCAGGTCTTGATACAAATTTAACAAAGTCCTGAATATTTAGTGCTAACGTGGATGTTCAAGTCTTGGAAGACCTCTGTGAAATAACAAACAATGAGAAAAGGGATAATTCCATTCAAATATTTGGGTGTACCATCTCTCAAAGACAACACTTGACTGTGAAACGACAATTGACAAAATGGTGGCAGAATCAAAACTTGGAGGTCCAAACACTTATCATATCCAGGAAGTACACTCTTGGTGAACTTAGTTTTATTTCACGTTCACTCCTATTGGTTCTCCATGTTTACTTACCTAAAAAAGTGGGGAAGAAAATAGTGGCATGTAGGTGTTTCTTATGGATTGGACAAGGTTACTCCAACAAACCCCTTCGAATAGCCTGGAATTAGTATGCAGGCTAGACTGTATAACTTGGAACGAGACTGCAGTGGAAAAATATGTATGAAACATTGCAAACAAACATGATGACTTATGGGTGAAATGGATCAATCATGTCTATCTGAAAGGTGAGAACCACACTGATTAGTAGCTAGTACTAGAAGAAAATTTGCAGGGTAAGAGACAAGATTAAGGTCGGATATAATGGGAATGGTTGGATTTAAGCTACAGTAAAATACACTGTAAAGCAGGGCTAAGCATGGAGAATAGGAGCTTGCCAAAGACGACAATACTGGAGACCAATCTAGAACTCTATTAGTGTTCCTAAGCACTATTTTATCAGTTGGTTAGCGATGAAGAATAGATTACTTATAAGAGATCAACTCAAAAAAATAGGAGTAATCAAGAGGTGGATTGCCTGTCATTTGGAGTAGCTTAGGTGATAGTTGCTCACCTCTTTTTCCAATTTGATTTTTTAGGAGATGTCAGGCTATGCTGATGAATTGGGTAAGCATAAAGGTATAATTTGGAATACAAGGGATTATGGAAGAAAATGGCAAGGGAACACACTGGGAAAACTAGTAGAAACTTGATATAGGCAATGCTAGCAACTAGCATACGTAATAGATGGATGGATGGAAACACTGCAATATGGGACCATAAGATACTAAGACCATTAATGGTATGCAATCACATTCAACTAGAATGCAGGGATAGAGTTATATACAATTTACAAAAGCAGAAGAAGATTAAAGATAGAGCATGGATAGACAAGATACTAAATTGTACATTGGAAATAGTTTGGGTTGTTTTGATATTGTTGAGTTAGGTCGGTAGTGTAGGAGCATTTATTTCATCCGCACTGAATATTTTTTGGTAGATTGTAATAGTGAGTAACATGGTGGCGGTGTTTTAATAAAATTTTTGTTCGACCAAACAATTATGTAGAATTGCTAAAACACAATCAAACACCGTAATGGTTATTCAAAATTTTATACCTACCAACCAAACAATATATATGACTAATACAATGATAATTTTTATCCTATTTGGGAATCCAACAACATATAAGAATAATATATGAATAGTCAAGTTAATAGACGAATAACTTTAACTCTAATAAGTAATCAAGCAACTCGATATTACTTATGTAATATCTAATACATGAATAATATTTCTCATAATTAGCTACTAGACGACCCTTTAAAGCGGGATAAAAGATTGAACAATTAATATATGAATAATTATACCATGTCTGACTCTTAATATCTCAACCCATTATTTTTAGTATTTGAATCTCTCTTGTTGATATGTAATAGTTAAAGTCTCGTCGAGATGATTGGGTTGGGATTAGAGGGGTTCAAAATTTGTCAATATGTTCTTGAATTTTTTTGATGCATTCACTTATGGGGATGTGTGCTCACATTTGCAAGACTGCCATTGCAATGTTGGTGTAGTATAATTAAAAGTTGGTAATTATAAAAATTTCATCATTTAACACAACTTTGGGAGAAGTTATAACCTACTACTACAGAAGGAATCAAAAGAGAAATATCACGTAATGTCAAGATAATAATTCTTTATCAATTTCTAATGATTATTCATGCATGAACTTTTATGCTAGATTTAATCCTTAAATATGATTTCCTGTTCTGCTAATTTTACATCATTTTTCAAGTTTTTTACATCATTTTTTATTTTTTTCATAGTTTTATTAACGTGTTGGAACATTCTTTTATTTTTTGAATTCTCCATCGATTTTTTGAAGACAAGGATCTAAAACACCTTTAAAGAATATTGAAGCTTGATTCGATTTTCTTAATCTGCATATTAGTGATTTGTATCAACTGAGTAATATTGACTTCTGTTGAAAATAGCTTAAGAGACTTTGAAATCAATTTGACAGGAATTTGGAGACAATTTGAGCTCAATTTCAAATTAAGAACTTGAAGCTAAAAATGTTATATTACTATGTGTATTTGTTTTATCTTCTGTATATTGTATATGTTTGAAAATGACTCCATCTGTACATCTTAAATATATAACTTGTATATCTACACACACATATATACCAGTTATATCACTATGTATATGTTTTGTATCTTTCATATATAGTATATGTTTGTAAATCTCCATAAAAAATTGTGATATAGATTGACCGGGTTTGATTTTTTATTTGTAAGTTCATGATCACTTCTAGTCTCGAGCCAATTCCAACAACGTTTAATCACTCCATTTCAATCTAACAAATGAGGAGGAGGAGGAGGAGGAGGAAGAAAAATAAAGTTAAAAATTTGATTTTTCCTCTCTCTCTTAATGTCTAAACAAAGGACCATGCCATAAATAAAAGATTCCATGATAGCCCGAATAAGCTACTCATCTCTGAAATCTGTATCCCACACTAGATTTATAATTGAGGTCTTGTAGGAACCGCTGGAATATATGTTACACTCAACAAAAGTAAGAGCAGGTATAGTATCAGCACACAAAAATAATAGTGTACTGGTCGGGTCATTTTGCCAACTCAAAATGAGAATATGAACATTTAATCTAAACATAGTACATCATATTAATCCTTGCTCATTCTAACCTACCCTTAGAAAATTAGTATCAATAAGTAGTTTAGGATTCTCAAGAAACAAGTCAAACCATTTTCAACCAAGTCAGGTAAGTCAATTCAAATCAAAGTAAACCAAGACAAGTTAAGTAATAATCAACATATAAATGTATATTTCCCTATTTACTCATGAAACTACCAAGCTCACCTGAACCTCATACGTATATGAAATGGGTATCATAACCACCGTCTAGTCATGACCTGCAGAGGACAAATTCCGTTCATGTACCAAAATTCCAGACTCATGTGTAATGACTTGATTTTTGATAATTTTTGGAAATTATTCATCTATGTGTAATTTGATCATTTTACCCCTCTCTGTGATTGCTTTGTGATATTTTTGAGGTTTGGGAATGATTGGCACGATTTTCAATGCATTTTAGTATGATTTATGTGAGTTTGTAGTTTTTGAAATTTAAAAAGGCTTTATTGTTGACTTTAACAAACATTTGTTGTTCTAAGCGTCGGATAGAAAAATAGACTGCGCCAGTGGATCCAAAATGTTGATTTTAGATTGGTTCGACCCTCGGTTTTAAAAGTTATAAAAATGGGTCTTGGGGGTCAATTTTGTAAAAAAAATGTTTATTTGAAAATTTGATATCACCATTGAGTCCAAAACGTCGAATTTGATAAGGTAGCATAGTTTGTTTGTATTCTAGGGATTCTGGATGAATCCCAAGGGACTCGCAGAGACTTGAACTTCTCCAAGTTTTCAGTTGATGTACTACTCAGCTAGTGTATCTACTTAAGTGACACTTGGGTTGCTTAAGCGGAGGCTTCTTAATCGATGTTTATCGATGGATGTGTTTATGCTTAAGCTGGTGTAAAGTCTTTCTTGATTGGTGTTTATGCATGTATTATAGTTTTCCTTGAATTGATTGCTTTCTTAGCAAATATAGAGGCTAATAACCCGCTTGTATTTGATACTAACTTGATAGAGAGGTTGTGGTTATGAAAAGAAGATCACAACAGTAATTTAAAACTATCAATTTTCATCTAATTAACGTGAGACCGAAAGGAGATAGTTAATTTGGGATCTAGGACAAGGGTTAGTAATGCAACACTCTCAGACTGAGAGGGAATGAGTGAAATTCACCAAAGGGTGTCGAGAGATGGTTGGTGATACCTAACTTGTTAGATTCTGCATGTAAGGCACCGAGATAGTTTGGTGAGCATGATAAATCTACGGAGTTAGGAAACTAGGGGGAATACAGTCCTAGTGTTTGTCTCTTACTGATTTCAACCTAAAGTGTTCAGGATTTGTTACTGGTACTACAGTTATTAAAATCTCCCCATTTACTTTCTGCACTTTCCGATTACATCTACAAATTCTTGACAGAAATTCATCCTACTCCTTGTGGATTCGACCCCAACCTTTGTTGGGTTATTTATTTAACAACGACCGCATTATATTTTCTTAGAGGTGTAATTTGGGAGGCATTAAATTTTGGCACAGTTGTCGGGGAGTAAGGTTATGGATTGATTTATTGAGGCTATTGAGGTTTTTGGTTTTTAGTTTTCGGCTTGTTGAACCCTTGGGGGTTGCACCATATAGTGAGGGACCAGGTCCCTTAGAGTCAATCACAGGCAATCAAACAATAGAGTGCAGAAAAACTAAAGACAGTGCAGGAAAGAAACAACACATTAGATTGAACTTGGAAACCTGCTTGCTTAAGGGAGAAAAAACCACGACTTGCCCTCACAAGCACCAACAAAATCCACTATAATCAACCTTTTGATTATAGACTTGATTTCAGCCTAACTCTATGATCCTTTCGCTTGTAATAAATCTAATACACGCTCATCTTGGCAACTCTACCAAGGACCCTCTACACTAATTAACTCTAATCAGTATCAAACTTAGGAAACTTTACCTAAGAACTCTCGAGAAACTACAAAGCAAGACATTACTCTTATAGCATGCATAATTCTTTTACAAATCAACACTCAAGAATACTCCCTTACTGTGTAAGCATACTACCAAGTTAAGAACATGAGCAATGCTTGAGCAATCTTTAAATGGAGTTTTTGCTGCCCACTCTTTAGATTTGTGCAAAAACTAATTGATGAAGAAGCCTTTTTTTCCTTATAGCTGGGTGATGATTAGGGATGAAATCTTATTGGACCAGGTGTCCTAATTGGTACAAGAAGCACCTGTAAGTTTGTTACATGAGAGGACAAAACTGTTCAAACACACGTGCCAGCTGTATTATACCATGAACTTCTAGGGACCTGGTCCCTTGCAGTTAGCTGCTCATCATCAAAACTACATATATCAATTTTTCCATTTTTTGATGATGACAAACCAACCATAAATATTTAAACACATCAATCATATTTAATCAGTGTGATTACCATTCCGAAGATGAATATTCCCCCTATCATCATGCTTCCATCGCCATGTAACATAGGGACCTGGTCCCTTGTTGTCATATGTAGCAAAAGCTCTTGTCTGCTTCCCCCTGTCATTATACACCTTCATCTAGTGCATTTTTATATTTCCCTCTGTCAGCATGATTTCTTCATTCATCTATTCAACATATCACTTACTTTCCCCTGTCAATATGCTATTCAACTTTGCAACTCAATTCACCTGATACCTGGTCCCTACTATATGAACTTAGTATTCCCCCTTTTGGGATCATTGAAAAGTGAGTATAATAAACCAAGAGTAAAATAAGAACAAACTAGTTAACTCATGGCCACTGAGGCAACACTAATATGAAGAATAACTTTCCAAAATATAAAAAGAAAAAATGGAACACACAAAGAAAAGATTCATTCATGAGTAGAGGATAAGTATCATTGTAGTGCATAAATTAAATTTTCTTAGGGAAAAAGTCACAGAAATCAAGAAGGATTAACAGGTGAAAGACATGGAATTTTTTTTTGAAGGAGTAGGGTTAGGTTGTTGTTGAGATGCCTTATCTCTTTATTTAGGCTAAGGACCTCATTAGTTAATATTGACACCATCTTCTTCAGTTCAACATTCTTCGTTCTGAGAATTTCAATGTCACATGGGTTTCTTTTGAGGAAATACTAAATTGTCACCTGGAGCTTACTGATTTCTTTATCCTTGGCAGCTAGGTTGAACTTCAGTTCCTCTCTTTCCTTGCTGAGCTCCCTTTGATAAATGCTACTTGATTTGACACATTCAGTCTTGACTAGTGTTTTCATGCCAAGTATTTAAACCACTGATCCTTGGGTTCCAGAATCACAGACAATGCCATAATGACTAAGTATTTTGTTCAACCAATATCCAAAAGTCATGCCATGCAACCACTTTGTGAATGTATTCTACCATCAATGCTGGTAGATTAATGAACTCAAGGCAACTAAGGCATTCTATCACATATAAGTCCGTGGCTGAGGCGGTGTTTCTCTTTTGTGACCTAAGCAGAATTACCTTGTTAACAAAGTCAAAAATAAATTTAAACTCGCTCTTCAATGAGTTCCTATTCACTTCAGCCACAAATTTCCCTTTGACCTTGGATGCACTAGCTAAGAATTCTATTAAAGGCAACTGCTTGGAGACAATTCTCACTCCAAATATAGGAACTTCAAAAATTCTTTCGAGTCTTTCCTCATTCAAATTTATTTTCTTTCCTTAGACCTGTGCAGTTAAATTTATCCTATCGTCTAAGAATTCCAAAGTGAAATAGAATTTCCTAACTATCTTATCAAAACCAGTGGGAATAGGTCCTTCCATGAGATGCATCCAACCTTGATGTTTAACCAACTTAACTAATTCCACCATACAAGGTTTTGTTAGCATATTTGAATAAAAAATCCTTCTAGTTAATACCTTTTGATTCTTCAAGAACCTATTTCTAACTTCCTTGGATACAACCTTACTTTTTTCCCTATCCTTTCTTCTAGTACTTTTCTCTTCTTAGGACCAAGTTCCTCAAGAGTCAGCTGCTTCTTAGTAAAACTTCTAGACCATTTTCAAGAAATTCTTGGTATTTTACTGACATTAATTTTCTTGTGATCAACTATGCTCTTTATTGGGTTATTTGACAATAATATAAGGTTTTCAGCAACCCAGGTCTCACCCATCACAACATAATAAAAACAATTTTGAGGATTCAGGGATAATTCCTCATCAATAGGCTGAATAATGAAGGAGTTAAGCTTTGGAATAGTAGGTGAAAAATGATATTTTTCAGGAAGGTTTAGGAAGGGATTTTTCACAATGCTAAGCTTATAATCCTTTGAAGGACATGAAAATGGAAGAGCTGCAACCATCAAGAAGGTACTTTTCTTAGAAGGGCTATTTGGGATTTGGATTTTCCTTTTTAATAAGAGAAGGAGTTGGGGAGACAAAATTTAACGAATAATGAGCTCAAGGAAGGGTTTTTTGGGGGAATAAGATAAGATCAAATTTAGATTTCTAGGTGACTGAACAACCCTTTTCTGACACAAGGACAGAGAGGTCCCAACTTTTTCTTGAGAGAACAAACAAAATTTGAACATACAATATACTAACCTAAGATATGGGACCAAGTCCCTCTCTGGTTTGAGTGAATCTTCAACTTTGTGCTTGTCACATTTGTCCACCTCTAAAGTTGTTCCCATGGGTATATACCTGCAAAGGTATGGTACTGAGTTATTTTACCAAGGATACCTTCCTCTTAAACATAGCCAATTTTGTGAAGAGACACTAATTCACATGTTCGGTCAGGACAATTTAAATTACTACTTGATTCAACTTTTTATCCTTTGTACACCCTCTTTTTGGAACTATTAAGTGATCAACCATTAGTTCTTAGAACTAGGTGCAAGTATTTGCTTCATTCATAATGATTCAATCTCCTTCTTTTGGGATAAATTTCTTTAGGACTTGGTCCCCGAGAATTCTGACATAACCATTTCTTGTTGGTCCTTTACTTGAGGTAGGATCAGCAACTGGCATTCTGAATTGGCATCATTCTCATATGCACCTTTCATTCTTTCACCATCATCATCATGTATGAATTCTTCAATTTCTGAGGCTTTACTACCAATAGGGGTCAATAGCTTTTCTGACTGATTAGGATCTCCATGCACTTCATACCTTGAGAATTTCAGCTCTATTTTTTCTAAGGATTAGGTTCTTTGAAGTCGATTATTTCACCTGAGACACTTCCATCTTGAAGTGTCTTAAGATAGAGAATACAGTCAGACCTTTCAACATTTAGCTTTTTGATCACTCATTTTTAAAGATAATTCCTAACTACAATTCTCTTCCTCATACCTAAGACCATGATCACTTGTCAGATTTGGGAACCCACTTGAGTCTGAGTTCCCAGTAGTAGGACAATGGAGTGATCAAATCCTTCTTGGTCCATCTAGGTAGAGAGTTCCTTTTAAAAATTTTCTGAGGCTTGAAACCATAGAATATGTATTCCCTTCCTGAATATATTTGAAACTATTTATTCTATCTCTAATCCCACTCTAAAAATTTTCTTTTGTGAGCCCATCTCTTGCACAATAAGTACATAGAGTCTTGTGGACTTGTTCTTAGCATTATGAGCAACCTTCCCTTGAGACCCACGAAGTTGGTTTCATTCTTGATAACCAAGAACCTTCCTATTATTAGCACCTTGACTAAAGTTAAAAAGGATCTGAGAGGATGTAGTCCATTGTAGGGATTTTTTAAGTTCTTCCTTCAGACGGACTAGGTCCTCCTCAAACTCCTTATTCTTATGGAGTGCAAACATAAGATAATTTTAGGAATCCTCCAATTTTTATTCAATCTCAACCTGAAACTTTGATGCTTCTTTCTTTTCTTTACTCTTAGAAGCATCTACTTACTCCAATTGACTCATCAAGCCCAAATTTTAAAATTTAAGCTTAGCTACTTTTTTCTTATTTTCAAATATCTAGAGAGTCAAAGCTATCAATTATAGATCCTGATCTTCCATCTTTCCTTCTAGAGCATTATTTTTCTCTTTATCACAGGCACTATTAGCTTTCTCTAGTTGATTAGCTAAGCTTAAATGTTTAGATTTCAGCTTTGCAATTAGTTTCTTAGTTTCAGATATCTGAAGGGTTAGAGATATCAACTCAAGCTCTTGACTTTCTACCTTTTCTTCTAGAGCATTTTTTTCATTAGTCATTTCACACATGGGAACAATAAACACAATGACAAGCCTTTTTATTTTTATAATAGAATAATTCTCTAAGTTTTCTTTAATGTCAGAAAGTGTTAACTCATTTTCTTCTTCATCTTCAGTGTTTTCCATAAAAACAAATAAGGAGTCAAAGGTCACTTTTTCATCCTCCATTACAAAAATGGAAACATCTTCAGACTTCTCATCTTCGTTAGATTCACTAGATGAGTCACCCCAACCAACTAAGGCTTGTTTAACTGCAAAATACGCTGCAACCTGTCTTCTTGATTTTATAGGGACCTAGTCCCTGTTCTTTTCTTTGTTACCTCCAGCATTGAGATACTCTAGATGGTCCCTTTTATGCATAGGACAATCTTTTGTGAAATGCTTAGGACTACCACATTTATGACACACCCCATATTGACACCTTTTCTATTGCTACTTCTACTTCTTTGAAACTGGCCACTTTTTCTCATAGCGCTAACAATTCTTTTTGCCAAGTAGGCAACATCAATGTCTTCTTTATTTGAACCTGACCTTGAAGATTTTAGTGCCAGCGATTTTTACCTTTTTACTTCCTTCTTCTATTCTTCTTGCTGCTTCTTGAGTTCATGCATTTTCAGGTTCCTAATAAGTTCATCCATAGTGAGGGTCTTTAGGTTTCTTGCCTCAGTTATGGTATACACTTTGCTTTTCTATGACTTGGGAATAACAATAAGAATTTTTCTCACCTGTTTGTATTATGGACTTACTTCTCCTAAGCAGTACAACTCATTCGTGATAGAAGTAAACCTGGTATGCATCTCTTGAATATTTTCTTCTTCTTTTATTTTGAAGGTTTCATACTGAGTGGTTAGCATATTAACTTTTGAATCCTTTACATCAGTGGTTTCTTCATTATCTATCTTCAAGAAATCCTGAATTTCCTTAGCTATTTCACAAGATAAAATCCTATTGTATTCATCTGGTCCTATGCCACAGATAAGCAATTTCTTGGATTTCTAGTATTTTTTCAATTCTTTTTCTATATTCATCATTGAACTCCCTCCTGCTTTTGACAACCATTTTAGTAACATCTCCTTCTTTGACTTCTCTTATAGGTACATGAGGACCATCAAGAATAATGTCCATTAGCTCATTATTATCATCTATAATAAAGTCAAATATTTTTGTTTTCCACCACCCATAGTACTGTCCATTAAATCTACGTGGTCTAGTGGTAGACTGTCCTTTTTCCAGGTTAGGTGGAACAACCATGCTAACCAATACACTCTAGGTGTGAACCTTTTAGAGTGACCTCTCTCTAATACCAATTATTTAACCCTTGGGGGTTGTACCACACAATGAGGGACCAGGTTCCTCCGAGTCAATCACAGGCAATCAAACAATATAGTGCAGAAAAACTAAAAACAGTGCAAGAAATAAACAACACACAAGATTTAAAGTGGAAACCTCCATGCTTAAGGTAGGAAAAAACACGGCTTTCCCTCACAAGAACCAAAAAAATCCACTATAATCAACCTCTTGATTACAGACTTGATTTCATGGCTCCTTTTGCTTGTAATAACTCTACTATAAGCTTATCTTGGCAACTATACGAAGGACCCTCTACACTCATTATCTTGGCAACTATACCAAGGACCCTCTACACTCATTAACTCTAATAACTCTATTCTTGGGGCATACATCGGTGTATGCCCAGTACTTTTAGTCAAGAAAATCCCTTGATCCCACTTGATATTGAGATAGAGCAGACCTTATGATAGGATCATAAGATGAAAAAATAGGAGCATGGATTTTGGCATGATGGGGATCAAGATAATCTTTATCTGAATCTGCTACCTCTACATGGTATTTAAGAAATAGACGTACAGACCACTTCTTGATTATTAGCTGAAGAGAATGTGAGGTTAGCAACTACCCATCGTGTAGCTCAAGAAGAAAGAGTGAAATATAAAGAAGAGCATCAAGAAATACTTGATAGAAATAGAACTAGATGAGATATAGATCAACCATCCCAACTTATTAGTATTTACTTTTTTTGATGGTCTAAAGGAAGATTTGGGGTCTGTTAAGCCTATCGAGATAGGATATATTATTACTCATGCTCCAAGGGGTAAAGTTTGACAGTACAAGTGATATGATTCAGTTGCTTAATTTAAAGGGTGTGTTTGATGGTTTTCTATTGGATGATGCAAACTCGCACATCATGAATTTTGTTTGGATTTGCACTTTGTATAAATCTACCTGGGTTAGGTCAGGAATCTTTGAGACTCAGGTTATTCCCATTCTCTATTATAGGTGAAGCGACTTATGGTTAGGGGAACTACCTGATGGGTTTATTACCTCTTTGAATGAGTTGCAGAAATAATTCTATGTTAGATTCTCCTCGCCTTTTAGAATGCTATAGTTAAAGGATGAGATTTATAATTTCAAGCAATTGTATTTAGAGGAACTATACGTGACATGGTTGAGGTTCAAGAAGAAGTTGATGACTATGCCCAATCACAAAATTCTAGGGATGAATTTGCTTGAGATATTCTATAGACACTGAATAAAAACACCAAAGTCGTTGCTAATACTATTACTAGTGGGGTTTTTATGAGCTTTCATTGGGACTTTAGCTGCGGAAATCTTATACCAGTTCTCTAAACTAATTGAGGGTGGCATACTCGGGAGGTAGAAAGAAAGGCTGATACTTATGCTATTGGTGCTTCTAGTGATCAAAGAGCCCTAGATGATACTGTGGCTCAAGAGGTAGCACAGTTAAGGATGGAAATTGGGTTACTTACCAAGAAGTTTGCAACTAGGAATTCTAAAAAGGTAAATGTAGTAGGCACGCAAGGTAAGTTTGTTAGACATGATGAGTTTGACTCTGAGGTGAAGACTAAGTATTTGGATAGAGAGTTTCCGAGCTAAGGGTCCAAGTAGGACTTTTGGAAATCAAGGCAATATAATCAAGTAGAACTATTATGGCGATAAATATAGGGATAAGTGTAAAAAGAAAGATGGTAACTGGAGGAGAAAGGATGATTAAAAAGAGAAGAGCAATGCCTATGTTCCACTGGGAAACCGTGATGTTGATTCAAGGATGGTAGCATTGTTGCCTAAGATGGTGAAGGGTAAAGAGAGTCAAGAGAATTTCCTTAAAGAGATTAAGGCAGATATTTCGTGATTGGTCCAAAAAGTGGAATTGCATGATACTGCAATGAATTAGCTTGAGAAACAGTTTGGTTAAATGTTAGCTACATTAGATCAGCGTCAATCGGACACTTTTCCAAGTAATACTATTTAAAATTTAAAGAAGGACAATCACTATCTAGCCATCACCACTCACAGTGATAAGGCTACTATTGATCCTCCTATGCCTGTAGATGTTGAGGTAAGGATGATACAGTTGATGGTGATGATACACCCAAAGCAGAAACTGAGAAGTTGGTGGCTAATGGTTAGACGTCTTAGAGTTGAGAGTGATAAGGGAAAGGTAACGAGGTCAAAGCAATCTTGAAACCTATTCCATGACCTCCCTCACCTATTGCTCAAAGGTTGAAACAAAAAAAATATGGGAAGTATAAGAAGTTTATTGATATGCTAAAGGAGTTGAGTGTGAACATCCCTCTTCTTAAAGCTCTTGAGCAGATGCCTGGCTACGTAAAGTGTATGAAGGATTTGGTGTCAAAGAAGCAAACCATCTATCATAAGGATGTAGATGGCTTGCATCATTGTAACACAGTCATATCTCAATCTCTTTTGCAAAAGAAATATGATCCCAGAGCTTTCATTATTCCTTGTACTATTGGTATATCTAGGTTTAACAAGGCTTTGTGTGAGTTGGGTGCAAGCATTAACTTGATTCTATTGGCAGTGTTTAAACAATTTCACTTAAAACCCCTCGAACCCAGAATGATGCAATTATTGATGGAAGATAGTACAATTAAGAAATTGATGGGCATATTGTTTAATGTTTTGGTCAAAGTGGACAACTTTATATTTTTGGATGATTTGTTGTCCTTGATTATGAGGTCAATTTTGATATGCACATAATTTTAGGGAAACTATTTTTTACTATAGGTAGAGCGTTGGTGGATATGGAAAGAGGTGAGCTTAAGTTTTCAGGATGAATAATGAGGAAGTCATGTTCAATGTTCATAGAGCTATAAAGTAGTCAAGTGAAATGGGGGTGGTTTTAGTAATAAATAGTGTTGATGACCCTGGAGGCAAACCCTATGGGTATCTTGATATAGTCTCAGTAATCAAAGTCCCCATATCGTGCCACAATATTAAATTAGGCATTGCTTGGGAGCCAACCTAATATATTTTGTTATTTCTGTATTTGTTATAATCCATGTATTGTAATTGACATCAGATCTATGCTCCTAAGGTTCCACAGGTATGTTCCTAACTATCTTGCTTTATGTGAGACCCTACAAAATTTCAATAATCTTATTTTTGACCCTCCGGAGTTCGTAATGTCAATTTTTGACTTGAATTATGTTTAGGTATGTTAAAAGGGTGTTTTGGGAAAGTTTAGGAATTTTAAAAAAGGGTTTGGGGTCATTTTGAAACACTGAGGTAGTGAGCATCTGCAATATTGATGTGCCACGGTGGTTAGCATCTGCGATAAAGGCGTGGCATGAAGGCTACACTCCAAGATAACGGTGTACCACACTACTATTTTAATTTAGCCAATTTTTGTTTTTTTCACTTGTGGTGAGGGGCTTTTGGTCTTTTTACCCCTTGTATGACTTATAAACATAAAATAACCCTTTTCTTTTATTTTTTAATGATCAAAATACCATTCATTCTCCCTTAAACTCAAAACCCAAGAAAACTCAAGGGTTTTATAGGGGATTCACCATCCAAGATCTAAACTTTGAATTTACTTCAATTCTTTATGTATTTCATGCATGTATCTCATTCTCCAACTTAAGGTTTACATTGTGGCATTTATTAACTCATTATCCATGTGGTTTGAATTGGTGGGTTTGAAATTCGATTGAGGGGTTTTGGTTGGTATTACTTGAATTACTTTTCCCATATTTTAAATTGATGATTTATGCTTATAAATTTATAGTTTTTAGACTGAATGGGTGCACTGTTAAGGGAATTGGAGTTGGGAACATGGGTTTTCCCCAAATTGATGACCTTTTGGATTGGTAATAGAATTAAC
Source organism: Capsicum pubescens (assembly GCA_030864215.1). Classification (NCBI taxonomy): domain Eukaryota; kingdom Viridiplantae; phylum Streptophyta; class Magnoliopsida; order Solanales; family Solanaceae; genus Capsicum; species Capsicum pubescens. Next base: position 105,715,788 of record CM061543.1, read on the forward strand.
CCCAACTCACTTAGTAAATTTGGTTTTTGAACATGGATATTTGCATAATTCTTCTTACTTATGAACCTATTGCATTACATTATTGGATAAACAATGAAAATGGATTTGAAAGGACCTTGGTATAGCTATGGCTTAGATTTTTTAGATGGAACTTGAGAGTCCAATGGTTACATGGATTGGTTTTGCATATTTATTTGAGCTAGCAAGCATAATTGGTATGACGTACCAAGTGGTAAATGACTTTATATAAGACTCTGGGTTAATGGTTGGGTTTTTGTACAACTGATTTAATTTGGGCTTAAAGGGAATTGCATAGCTCATCATGCAGGTGTAGTCTCGGGGGGACTAATAATGAATACCATATTTGCTGGTGTAGGAGTCTATATGACTATGTGTTTGGTTCACACGTTATATTTTTGGGATGGATAGAGACTTTTTGTCTTTAGCCCTGTCTTTGGATTTCACAGTTTGTATGGCTAACACACACTGGGGCTATTTCAGCAGGGGGAGCTAAACTTATATATACCGTGGGTGCCTTTAGGATGGAGCAAGATACATAATTTAGGATAATGGTTTAAACTTTCATGTTCATGACCCTTAGTACTATCTCGACATCTTATATGTATATATAATTGTTGTGCATATGGTTTTGACTAGTTTATGGCATTGACATTATTTTATCACTTTTCTTGAGTTATATGCTAATGTTTATCTCACTGACTATCCCACTGTATCATTTCATGAAGTAGGATCCGAGGGCTTTTTTATTACTCCTGTGCAATGTTAGGTAGTTCAGTACATCAGTTGAGTGACTGTGAAGTGGTAAGCCTCTATCTTTCAAAAGTCCTGGTTATTTCATTATTTCTATTACTGTCTTAGTAATTTTGGATTCCTTTATGGTCCTGGTCGGGGGCATGTACCGACCTATTTGACAATTATGGTTTTAGAGGATTTTGTGTACAAGTGTGGGTTGGGTGTTGTGTTTGATTCATAAACTTTATATTTGACTATGTATCCTTCTTATTACTATTTGGTTAGCTTCCATTTTATTCTTTTATTATGTTCTAGATATTAGGATAAGGGGATGGTCTTCGGCTCATGGTGGACTTGAGATACCCGTCACGACTATGCCTTGGTTCGGGTTGTGAAACTTTATGGGGGCTTAATACATTAGGGACAATGAATGCTTATTGGATGGGGATAGGGATACTTATGGGTTTAGATGTCCTCTTAGGGTTTTTGTTGCCTTGTATATTTTCCTAAGAGTTTGTTCGTAATATAGACGACATATTTAGGTTCTGTTTGGGTTGTTATATTTGTTATGTTTTAGTTGTGTTTAGTTAGGAGAAAAATAAGGAACTAGGGGTAGTTGAACATGTTTTGTTTGTTCTTAAGTGTTTTGAAAAAAAGAATACACCTCCTAAATTTTTGTGAACTGTGTAATGTAAATATATGTGTGACTATTGTGAATCTTGTCATGGGATTAGGATTAGGGAAAAATAACCATAGCTTAGTATTGTATAAACTGGATAGGCAATAGTTGATGATATAACCCTGTACCATGTGTGTGTGAGGCCTCTACCTAGTTCCCTTTGTGTATTTTATCTAGAACTTGCCCAGTTAGTCTTGCCTTGGTTGTAGGATAGTTGGTTAGGGCATAATCTTAAGTTGTTTTTGACTTAACCCACTCTTAGCCTAAATAACTGTCCAAATTTGAACAAGTGTCCCTTGATCCCTGATTTATGCCTATGTTGACCTATTTTCTTATTTTTTACCTTCCGAATATATTACAATGAACTTGTTTTGGCCTAGGTCCCTCCTTGGACATTGAACACCTCAACTCAGACAAATTGCCTAAGTTGAGAGAGTCTATCATAGGGGTGCATAGTTAAGATTAGGAATGAAGAAGGGTGTATAGTGTAAAAGAAAAAAGCAAGTAGGGTTGGGTGTTATAGATAAAAAGAGAGAAAATAAAAAATGAAAAAATTAAAAAGAAAAGAGAATAAATAGAAAAGCAAAAAAAAAATGACACCCAATTTGAAAAATCAATAAAGGAGAAAAAGGGAGGAATAAAAAGGAATGGTTGAGAAGTGGAGCCAAAATATATGTGTAGTGTCAAGAAGGATGAGTCGCTAGATCCCAAATGTTCCATATCTATCCCCAAGCCTTCATTACAAGTCGAGTAAAGTCTTATAGTGATCCTAGTCTAACTGTCTAAAAAACTAAGGTATAGAAAATAAGGGCATGCCTATGGTATTCTGTGCATATCGATTGGAACTTCTTTTGTGAGAGTAAATATCTTGAAATAGTCTTTTTCATTGACATGATGATATTGTGAGAGTTGGGACTTCTTTTTTATGCGGGTACATGGGTTGTATTGTTAACTGCTTATCTGTTCAGATAGTGCAAATAACATATTTTCTTGGTTGTTTGTTGCAAATGTAATGCCATTGCTTGATTCCTTTCTTCCATACTATCATCCTACATAGATCCATAGAGTGGTTTTGTAAAGTTCAAAATAGGATAGGGTAAGAATTTTTTGAGCGAAAATTGAGTTGACTATCGAGGTACCTTAGGTTTCTCTTAGTTATGCATCATAGTTTCTTTGTTATGTGTTATTTGCCTGAGGATATTAAAATATTCTAAGTTGAAGGTGTTGATGTGTCATGGTTGATCAACGCCCAAACTACACCTCTAACTAAAGGATAAAGTGATCACTATCAAGTATAGTAACCTAACTAGATTGGGGTTGAACCCACAGGGAAGACGTAGATTTGTATCTCTAGCTTGATGAACTCAAAAGGTTGAATAGAAAGTTAATAGGGAGTTTGTAGTAATAATATCGAACACGAAGCAAATTGAACTTGGGTTGTAATCAGTGAAGACGAACACTGGGATTGTGTTCCCATGGCTTCATAACTCAGTAGGCTTATCGTGCTTTATTGAACCAACCCAGTACCTTGCATGCAGAATCTGATAAGTTATGTACCATCAAATATATTGTAGACTCATTGAAGGATTTCATCCTCTACCTTTTGAGTCTCAGGATGTCGCATTACTAATCCTTATCCTAGATCCCAGTTAACTATTACCTTTTGAGTCTCAAGTTATTAGATGATAGATAACCATCTTACATAGATGATACTGATTAGCCTAGATCGATAATTAATCTTCAAATTACTATTGTAATTATGCTTTCCTAGTCACTACTTCTCTTGTGGAGTAAGTAGTAATATTCTAGGCGGGATCTTACCATTTTTAACCGCTAAGACATCTACCAAAACAAATATAATACAATACATGCAAAGATACTGGTTTAGAACAACTTAGCACTTGCCCTATTGCATCAATATGCCAGGGTTCCCACAATCCTGGATAAGGGATGTAGCCGCCCATGCTTGTGAAACAATCAACAGAATTCATAATGAACAACATTAAACAATATCACAATGATAAAAAAGTAAAACCTAAAGTCAACAACTGAATTATCAATCAAAATCAACAACAAAGTAATTTCATGATCTAATTTAAATCTTGGAATCAAATATAAGTTTGTAAGTGTTAAGACCGCATCACCTAACTACAAAACTTCAAAAGGGTATTTATAGGATACAAGGAAACCCTAAAAATCAAAACCCAAACAAAAAGGGAAAATTGAGGTTGGTGGCCACTTACTTAGGTCCCCTATGGAGCATATGTAGTACTAAGTAAGTGCCAGAACTCTTGCACATCTCCTATAACTCTCTGGACTTGGACCTCTGTCACTTACATTGGTCATATACGGATAGGTATGTACTACATATAGACCATATGCTCCCTTAGTAAGTGATAGAGCCTTTTTCCCTTGTTCTAAGCCTCTAGACTTAAAGTTCTAACACCTACTTTGGTCACCTATGCCCGGTAAGTGGCACATATGCCCAGAATTGCCTCGGTAAGTAGCCAAAATCTTCAACTTTCATATTTTTCTTTAGTTTAGCATCCAAAACCTGATTTCCTGCAAAACATGCCAAAACACATCATATCTCACAAAACAACCTATGAAACTTCAATAATTTCCTCTTTTTAAGCATTGAAAGTGCTATAAATCCATAGCTCATCAATAGTTTCATGGAACTTTCGATGACTAAAACCAGAAATTATGTAAGTACTTAGGTATTTTTTGTTAGATGTGATGTTTTTGTGGTTGTTTTGCAGGAAAATGGGGTTTGGAGCAATGAAGGAAAAAAGAGGAAGTGTAGATGGAACTACCACTTACTGGTTGTAAGTTGCACTTATGCCCCTCGTAAGTGAAATTCAAGAGGGGGAGGGTGAATTGAACTTTTTCTATGAGTCGACTGCTCGCCTGCAGATCAGTGCACTTCACAAACAAATTAGATTTATAATAGTTAAGCACACAAAAAACAAAACATAAAGTCATAGCATAGAAATTTATCCTGGTTCGGAACACCAATGTGGTGCATACTTCCAGTCCCCTTGGGTTTCAAAGTTTCCTTAGATCATTGAATGTTGGGATCTAGTACAATGATAGAAAACAAGTTCTGAAGACTTATTTTACTCTTCAGATCTTGTGACACAGCTTCAATTGATGTTACAAAGTTGACTCGATCCTACTCTTTATATTAAAATTGTAAACTAAAAGTTACAAAGCCTTGTAATACTAAGAATGAGACACTTTGAATTTTCTCCTTAAAGTTGCGTAACCCGTGTCTATCTTCAGTCTTCATCTTTTATAGTCTTCGGCTGCTACTCTTCATAAGAAAATCCAAGAGATTTCTTATTAATCAAGGATTTTAATTTATTGGTTGATTAATGAATGTATCTATTTGATATATCCATATCAGATATATCCATATGCGGCTTTGGTCATATCCATATCAGATATGTCTGTGATCTATCTTTATATTTAGTCTTGTATAGATTGATTTCCATGTAATAGTTGTGGTCTTCCTTCTTTTTTCTTTTTGTCCTAATTGATCTAGTCAGTTGTGATTCTGGGATAGTTATTCTCTTTTCATTTTTGTGACAATTGATCTATTTTCTTGCCATGTTGTTTGAGAGTCAAGATCCTTCTTTTTATGATTGGATATCTTTCCATTCCTGGAGCCGTCTTCCTTTATTAGTAGTATTCAATATCCTGCAAAGATTCACTTATTGGTTTGTTATTATTAAAACAGAGACTTTGGAGGCTAACAATCTTCCCCTTTTTTATAATGACAAACACGAGTAAATATCAGTTGACTTCCCTGTTGATCATCTTGCTCCACCTAACTTGTAGGCATCTTTGCTACTCCATATTTCTTGGGTAACAGTTAACCTTTGTGTATCAAAGGTCGACTTGCTCCCCTTGACTTTGTGAGTATTTCTACTGTCCAAGTTTCTTGGATATTAGTCAACTTTTATGAGTCAACAATCAACTTGTACTTCCTGATTTCTTGATGTTCTTATTTTTTGGTCGACTTATGCTTCCTATTTTCTTGTTGTTCCCATCTTTCTCCCCTTTTTGGTATGATAAAAAAGAACAGCAGCAACACAAAACATATAGACAGAACAACATACAAGAGCCAGTAGATAACAATAGACAATCATAATTTATTAAGCAGTTAACAATACAACCCATGTACCCGCATAAAAACCACTCTATGGATCTATGTAGGATGATAGATGGCAGAAAGGAATCAAGCAATGGCATTACATTTTCAACAAACAACCAAGAAAATATGTTATTTGCACTATCTGAACAGATAAGCAGTTAACAATACGACCCATGTACCCGCATAAAAAAGAAGTCCCAACTCTCACAATATCATCATGTCAATGAAAAAGACTATTTCAAGATATTTACTCTCAGAAAAGAAGTTCCAATCGATATGCACAGAATACCATAGACATGCCCTTATTTTCTATACCTTAGTTTTTTAGACAGTTAGACTAGGATCACTATAAGACTTTACTCGGCTTGTAATGAAGGCTTGGGGATAGATATGGCACATTTGGGATCTAGCGACTCATCCTTCTTGACACTACACATATATTTCGGCTCCACTTCTCAACCATTCCTTTTTATTCCTCCCTTTTTCTCCTTTATTGATTTTTCAAATTGGGGGTAATTTTTTTTTCTTTTCTATTTATTCTCTTTTCTTTTTAATTTTTTCATTTTTTTATTTTCTCTCTTTTTATCTATAACACCCAACCCTACTTGCTTTTTTCTTTTACACTACACACCCTTCTTCATTCCTAATCTTAACTATGCACCCCTATGATAGACTCTCTCAACTTAGGAAATTTGTCTGAGTTGAGGTGTTCAATGTCCAAGGAGGGACCTAGGCCAAAACAAGTTCATTGTAATATATTCAGAAGGTGAAATAGACAGTAATAATTTATTAACTCGGCAGAGAAAACAAAAATGTCAGATAGTGTGATGAAGATTATCTTAAAACCCATCAACATAAGGGACATGAACCTTTTTTGAATAAAGAAAATTCATAGTTCATCGTTTCACCAGAAAGTGTATCAGGGTGTTATGCATGTTTTGACAGAATTTACCATAAGATTTTTTGACATTCTTGACAAAGGAAGAGTAGGAGTTTTGAACAGAAACAACTAGATCATTATTTGAGGAAGAGAATGGGGATCTTAAAGAGTCCATGCGAGAGAGAACTTGAGAGAATAACTTGACTCCTTGTTTGAGCCCATCGAGTCCTAGCCGAACCACACTTATGTCAGAGATTGTACTTTTCCCAAGGTCCAAGAATTTGGTTGAAGACTCCTAGAGTTGCATGATTCCTTCCTCAATGGATTTGAACCGTTGCTTAAGTTCTTCAAGTTCCTTCATCAAAGAGACAGAGGGTTTAGAGACATATTTACAATCCTTTAAAGGTTTGGACATAGCACGGGAGGAATATTTCCTGTACCATTCATCTTCAACCAGGACATATCCTACGCTGCTTAATATTGAGTGTATTTATGCATTCTAGCCTTACTATTTTATCCTTTTTAGCCTTGTTTTGAGGATAATCCATGTTCTTAATGTGTTGATAATGATATAAATAAGCATATAAGTGTCAAAGTATGTTTTTACAATATTTAATGATGATTTCAAATAAGTTTTGATTCAAATTGATCATTTAGAGTTCAACTGAGAAAACTAGTGCGACTAGCTTGAGCTAGGTGTTTGTCTAGTATATCATGTTGGGTTTTAATGTGTTTAATGATTTACTAAGGTTTGTATTATGTATATATATGTGAAACAACTTGATTATAATCTTCAAGGGTCAATTGGATCAAAACAAGAGTCAAAACAATGAGCTAAAGATCAAAGTGAATGAAGCCTAGTCTTAGCTCGTGTTTCTAGTTCATCGTGTTGGATGTTGTGTTGTTTTTAGATTTAAATTATTGTGTTTAATGCATTATAATGCTTGGTTAATGGATTATGATGATATATGAAGAATATACAAGCTTCAAATCAAGTTGAAACAACTCAAATCATACAGCACTCCAAACGGTTCAGAAGGCACCAAAATAGTGAACCAAGGCTATAAGCCCATGACGCCCTAGACATAGTGGGGATCTAATCAAGGAAATACGTCACCCAGTTTAGGGCTCACCTCTACTTTGGTCCTCTATAACATGGGTCACCTGCTGTATTCCCATAATTAATTGCACGTGAATTCTTCTCCTAATGAGCATATAATTGGTGGACCATCAATTTAATATGATATTGTGCACTCCTAATTGGATTATGATTGGATACTAAAAATATGTAACATTGCTCATAATGGTACATACTTTTGGACGTCCTTGCAAGATATTGGAGGATACCACAACTTCGTTTTAGGTTTTATCATTCTTTAATTTAGTTTTATTTATGGTCTGTATCATCAATCCAAGGGATTGGATGATGAATATTTCCATTAAAGGCTAAAACTCTTTTTTCAGGGTTAAGTCTAAGATCATGACTACTTTCATTTGGAATTAATTTTATTTAATTGCTTATCATTATGGTTGTTTGTTTATTCTTGATTTAATTATTTTGAGGATTGATTACCCTTAGAATACATGTATTATCAACCCTATGATCTCGGGAGAGAGAATAGTGAGATAGAACATGGGAATAGATAAAGTATGGTTCTTATTTCTTTATAAAATAAGAAATTTGAATTAGCATCTTGGACAGAGATGTACATAGAAGCCTTACTTGATTCACGCGTAGGATGATAGCTTAAATAACCTAATTGGATTATTACATCCCCTCTCAACGATGTAGTTATAAGGTTCAACTTAGGTAAATGATTAGAGGTTGGGAAACCATGATCATGAAATTAACCTTACAAATCAACAACCAAGATAAGCAAGTTAACGAATGAAGTTCAATAACGTAGTACGATTATTCGAAACCCTTAACCCTGGGCTTCTATCCTTTGATTGTCCAAAGTCATTTACTTTTCCACATTAGTTTAGTTTATTTTTAGTTTTCAACTCTAAAACTTTATTTGTTACTCTTCTCAATTTGTTAAACTAGATTTGGATAGTTGTTTAACACAACTCCCCATGGGATCGATAGTCGGCTTTCTTGAAGGCTAATATATTACTTGGTAGACCACGTACACTTTCGTGTGTGCTTAGGAGCTGTCAAGTTTTAGGCATCGTTGCCGGGGACATATAGATTGTCAACTATATTATTTTTAGTTTAGCTATATTGAGTTGTAATTAGTTTAGTTTTTTTATGTTTTTTTTTGTTTGATTTATTTCTCTTTTTATCTCAATTTTTGACATGATAGCCTGGGATAGATGGTTTGCGAGTGATGAAGATTCTATATGGTGTATGTTTTTTGGCAATAGTGGTCATTCTGAAGATTTGTGTACTGTCAACCCCAATTCAGTAATGTTTGTGGGCTATGATCAAATGCAATACTATGTGAACGCCTAAAATTAGCAACAATAGTTTCAGCAACCACAGGTTCAAAATTACCAAGCCCTGTTTCAAACGAGCAATTTGGAAGGATACTGAAATAAATTTTAGTTGATCAAGCATAGTTGCTAGTAGATATAAAGAGTTATGGGGCCAATTTAGAGCATCAACAAATTGTCATGAGGAACTTGGTGATGCAGATAGGGAAAGTGCAACAGGTACATAATACCAGAACTCAAGGTAATTTGCCAAGTGACAGTGAACAAGTAATTTCAATCACTTTGAGGAATGGTACATAGCTCAATTACTAACCTTCAAAGAAAATTAAGGAGCTAGATTCAGAGTTGACTTCCCAACCCGTTGAAGACAAAGTTTCTGATAATTCGAGGAAGTCTGAGTACTCAAAAACTGAAATTATTGTACAAGTTAAGGAGATACCACCACAAACATATAAATTGTTTCTTTTCAGTTGTCATCTTTCTTTTGAGACTGGAATTCTGGAGGTGAATAAGAGTGAGGGTATTGAGGATAGTGTAAATTTTGAAGTAAGATTGGGTGGGCCTCATTCAAAGCACTTTTCTATATTATGTTTAGATGATATCTTGTCTGTGGAATCATTTAAAATAGTGGAAGTACGAGAAGATGAGGAACAAGAATCTATATTCTTGATTTTACACTGGACAAGGAACATAAAAATACACCTCACATCATGGACGAGTGGTTTACCATGCACGGTTCATTACTTGGTTCCTTAATCTTTATACCACCACTCTATGAGCGAGGCAAAAAGATGGATGTGAAATTGGGGGTAAAATTCATATCCTTAAGGTGGAGGAAAAAACATGATTAGGTCATGCCGCAATACTAAATTTGGTACTTCTGGGGAGGCAACCCAAGTAAAGTTAAGGAGGTATATTTTATTTTTTATTTTTTAGTTTTTTCCAACTTCACGTAGTTTTTGTTTTTGTTGAGTCCCAGGTTGATACCGGAAACTTGAGTTAAGAAGCATGAAAAAAATTGAGTGTGCGATCCACGAACCTCCTTAATGTGTAAAGATGCTACTAGATAGGACTAGAGGCGCCAGAGAGTATTCCTATCTCTTATTTTTAAGTTCACGTTGGGGACAAAGTAAATTTTTAAGTGTGGGGTGGGGAAATTCCCAGTTTTTGGCTCAATTTATAATTATTTTGTGTAAGATATTTGAGTTGGTGCTATTTTTAATTGCATGGTGCAATTGTTTCTAATTTAGAAAGAATGTTGATTGTGACAATTTCTACTTTTGAGACTCTTAGGCTCATGAGTATGACTCTTGTACTTTTTGGCTTACAGCTGACTTTATACTATTGTTCGTTGAGCGTCTATTATGATCCTATTGAGTTGCGCATGTTCCATGTGCGTGTAGCATATTTGTGAATTCCTTGTTGCATGTGATGTCTAGAACTTGCCCGGTGTGTGTATTAAGCGAAATAAAGAATATGGGTTTAGGAGATGATATATGCATTTCTTTGATAGCCTTATTTTTACCATTTCTTTAACCTACCTTGTGCGCATAATCCTTGTAAGCCCCATTGAGCCTTTAGCTTATTTTTCTTTGGTAGACTCATATGTAGCCTAATCCCCTTTCTTTGATGGACCTTAATTTGATCCAAAAAGCTCCTAAGTTCTTTAATTGTAAAAGTAATTGAGTGAGGATTGTGAAATTCAAGAAGTAGAAGGAAGGTGAAATTGATGCCCAAAGGTAATAGTTATTGGTGTTTATATTTAATGTGCAGAGGTTGGGAGTTATGTAAATGGTGTTATAAATATTCTAATGGTTGCGAAAAAAGAAAAAAAAATGAATCTCGAAGGAATAGACAATACGCCCACTATGTGTTTGTAAAAATGCTTAAAAGAGATTGGGCAAAACAAAAAGATATGCTTAGATGGAAAAGGTGTGATTTGTTGAAAGGTGGTTTTATGTGAAAAATTGTGATGCATTAAAGCGTTTAGGAAAGATAGTCACTATTCTTGACCAAAATAGTTCCTACCCATCCCTTAGTCTACATTACAACCCTTAAATGACCTATTTGATCCTAAATTTCACATTCTAATATTAGAGGAGTATGACACTAAGGGCAAGCCTATGGTTCATTATGTGTAATTTTTGAATTCTTTGTGAGAGCGAGGGTAACTTGATTTGTATACCCACTATGATAATTGCATTATTGAGAGTGTTTATGGGTAACTCTCTTATTGTGAGGGAACATGTTTGATAAATGTGGGTGATTTGTATGATGTCTTATATTGAACAATATGCATGAGTTTGCTATGTATTGAGTAAATTCTTTAGGCTAGGATGTTTTGGTGTAGGATTCTTGAGCTTTCAATTGTGTATAACATGCTTTGTGTTGTAAACTTACATTCCATGTAGTCATTTTAGTACTAGCTTGAGTTTTTTGCATGTAGTAAAAGTGTAGAGTCTCTTCAGCACATGATACTTATAGTTAAGAATTGTTCGAGGACGAAAAAGGCTTTAAGTTTGGGGTGGTGATGTTGGGTGTATTTATGCATTCTAGCCTTTTTAGCCTTGTTTTGAGGATAATGTATGTGCTTAATAAGTTTATAATGATATAAATAATCACCTAAGTATCCAAGTATGTGTTTACAATTTTTAATGATGTTTTCAAACAAGTTTTGATTCAAATTGATCATTTAGAGTTCAACCGAGAAAACTAGTGTGACTAGCTTGAGCTACGTGTTTGTTTATTCTATCGTGTTGGGTTCTAATGTGTTTAATGATTTCCTAAGGTTTTTATTGTGTATTTATATGTCAAACAACTTGATTAAATGTTCAAGGGTAAATTGGATCAAAACAAGATTCAAAACAATGAGCTAAAAATCAAAGTGAATGAAGCCTAGTCTTAGGTTGTGTTTCTAGTTCGTTGTGTTGGATGTTGTGTTGATTTGAGCTTTAAATTATTGTGTTTAATTATATAGGGTGTTTGGTGAATATATAATGACGATATATAAAGGATATACAAGTTTCAAATCAAGTGGAAACAACTCAAAAAAGGCTTGGAATGGATCACGGAAACACAATATGCAACTTGATGCAAATTTGGTAACCTGAAATGTCTTGGGCTAGTAAGAGAGCATGGAAAGTACTTTCGGCGTGTGCCACACTCCAAATGGTTCCGAAAGCACCAAAACAGTGAAATAAGGGTATAAGTCCATGATGCCCTAGCCATAGCGGGGCTCTAATCAAGGCGACGCCTCACCCAGTCAGGGGCTCAACCCAGGGAAGCACCCTCTCTACTTTGGTTATCTATAATAGCATCACCTGTGTTATTCTCATGATCAATTGCATGTGAATTCTTCTCCTATTGAGCATATGATTGGTGGACCATCAATATAACACGATATTGTACACTCCTAATTGGATTATGATTGGCTACTATAAATACGTAATGTTGCACACATTGCTACATACTTTTGGACGTCCTTGGAAGATATTGGAGGATACCATAACTTCTTTTTAGTTTATCATTCTTTAATTTAGTTTTATTAAGGTTTGTATCATCAATCCAAGGGATTGAATGATGAATATTTCCATTAAAGGCTAAAAATCCTTTTCCGGGATTAAGGCTAAGATCATGACTACTTTCGTTTTTAATTAATTTTGTTTAATTTCTTATTATTATGATTGTTTGTTTATTCTTGAATTAATTATTTAGAGGATTGATCACCCTTAGAATACATGTATTGTCGACCTTATGATCTCTGGAGAGGGTATAGGGAAATAGAATGTGGGAATAGATGAAGTATGGTTCTTATTTTTTATAAAATAAGGAATTCAAATTAGCATCTAGGACAGAGATGTACTTATAAGCCTTACTTGATTCATCCGTAAGATGATAGCTTAAATATCCTAAGTAGAGTATTATATCCCCTCTCAACGATGTAGTTGTAAGGTTCAACTTAGGCAAATGATTAGAGGTTGGGAAACCATGATCATGAAATTAACCCTACAAATCAACAACAAGGATAAGCAAGTTAACAATTGAAGTTCAATAACGTAGTATGATTGTTTGAAAGCTTTAACCCTGGGCTTCTATCCTTTGATTGTCCAAAGTCATTTACTATTCCGTATTAGTTTAGTTTATTTTTAGTATTCAACTCTAAAACTTTATTTGTTACTCTTCTCAATTTGTTAAACTAGATTTAGATTGTTATTTAAGACAAGTCCTAGTGGGATCGATATTTTTCTTTCTTGAAGGCCATTATAATACTTGGTAGACCATTTACACTTGCGTGTGTGCTTGGGCACTGTCAAGTTTTTGGCGCCGTTGTCAGGGACTTGTAGATTGGAAACTATATAGTTTTTAGTTTAGCTACATTTAGTTGTAAGTAGTTTAAATTTTTAATTTTTTTTTGTTTCTTTTATTTCTCTTTTTATCAGACTTCTTGACATGGCAGCCTGGGATAGATGGTTTACGAGTGATAACGATTCTATATGGTGTATGGTTTGTGGCAATAGTGGTCATTCTTAAGATTTGTGTACTGTCAACTCCAATTCAGTAATGTTTGTGGGCTATGATCAAAGGCAATACTATGTGAACGCCTATAATTAGTAACAACAGTTTCAGCAGCTACAGGTTCAGAATTACCAAGCCTTGTTTAAAACGACCAATTTGGAAGAGATGCTGAAACAAATTTTAGTAGATCAAGCACAGTTGTCAACAGATATAATGAGTTATGGGGCCAATTTAAAGCATCAACAAATTTTCATGAGGAACTTTGTGATACAGATAGGGAAAGTGCAACAGGTACATAATACCAGACCTCAAGGTGATTTGCCAAGTGACACTGAACAAGTAATTGCAATCACTTTGAGGAATGATAAAGAGCTCAATCAAGAACCTCCAAAGTAATTAAGGAGGTAGATGCAGGGTTTACTTCCCAATCTGTTGAAGACAAAGTTGCTGACAAATAGAGAAAGTCTGAGTACTTAAAAACTGAAATTGTTGAATAGGTTAAAGAGATACCACCACTACCATATGAATTGCTGCCATTCAGTTGTCATCTTTCTTTTGAGACTGAAATTAAAAAGGTGAATAAGAGTGAGGGTGTTGAGGATAGTGTAATTTTGAAGTAGGATTGGGTGGGCCTTATTCAAAGCATTTTTCTGCATTATGTTTAGATGATATCATGCCTGTGGAATCATTTAAAATAGTGGAAGAGCGATAAAATGAGGAACAAGAATCCTATATTCTTGATTTTACACCGGACGAGCAACATTAAAATATACCTCACTTCAAGAACGAGTGGTTTACCATGCACGTTCCATTATTCGGTTCCTTAATATTTGTTCCACCACCCTATGAGAGAGGCAAAAAGATGAATGTGAAGTTGGGGGTAAAATTCATATCCTCAAGGTGGAGGAAAAAACATGATTAGGTCGTGCCACGACTCTAAATCAGGCACTTCTTGGGATGCAACCCAAGTAAAGTTAAGTAGGTATACTTTATTTTTTAGTTTTTAGTTTTTTTTTTACTTCACGTAGTTTTTGTTTTTGTTGAGTCACAGGTTAATGGGAAGTCTAAGTACCGGAAACGTGAGCTAAAGAGTATGGAAAAGATTGAGTGTGGGGTCCACAGGACTCCTTAATGTGTAAAGATGCTACTACCTAGGACTAGAGGCCTCAGGGTGTATTTCTATCTCTTACCTTTAAGTTCACTTTAGGGACAAAGTAGATTTTAAGTGTGGAGTGGGGAAATTCCCAATTTTTGGCATAATTAAATTTTTTTTTGTGTAAGATATTTGAGTTGGTGCTATTTTTTATTGCATGGTGCAAGAGTTTTTAATTGTGAAAGAATGTCGATTGTGAGAATTTCTAATTTTGAGACTCTTAGGCTCATGAGTATGACTCTTATTCTTTTTGGCATAAATTTGAATTCATGTTATTGTTCGTTGAACGTCTATGATGATCCTATTGAGTTGAGCATGTGCCATATGCGTGTAACGAATTTGTACATTCCTTGTTGCATGTGATATCTAGAACTTGCCCGATGTGTGTATAAAGAAAAATAAAGAGTGTAGGTTTATGAGATGATATAGACATTTCTTTGATAGCCTTGTTTTTACGTTTTCTTTGACCTACCTTGTGCGCATAATCCTAGTAAGCCCCATTGAGCCTTTAGCTTATTTTTCTTTGGTAGCCTCATATGTAGCCTAATCCCCTTTATTTGATGGACCTTAATTTAATCCAAAAAGCTCCTAAGTGCTTTAATTGTAAAAGTAATTGAGTGAGAAGTGTGAGATTCAAGAAGTAGGAGGAAGGTGAAATTGATGCCTCAAGGTAATAGTTATTGGTGTTTATATTTAATGTGTGGAGGTTGGAAGTTATGTAAATGGTGTTATAAATATTCCCATGGTTGTGAAAAAAGAAAAAAAATTGAATCTTGAAGGAATAGAAAATACACCCACTATGTGTTTGTAAAAATGCTTAAAAGAGATGGGGCAAAACAAAAAGATATGTTTAGATGGAAAAGGTGTGAATAGGTTGTTGAAAGGTGGTTTTATGTAAAAAAATGCGATGTATTAAAGCTCTTAGGAAAGATAGTCAATATTTTTGGCCAAAATAGTTCCTACCTATCCCTTAGCCTACATTACAACCCATAAAATACCTATTTGATCCTAAATTTTACATTCTAATATTAGTTGAGTATGACACTAAGGTAAAGCCTATGAATCATTATGTGTAATTTTTGAATTCTTTGTGAGAGCGAGTGTAACTTGATTTGTATACCCATTATGATAATTGCATTATTGTGAGTATTTATGGGTAACTCTCTTGTTGTAAGGGAACATGTTTGATGAGTGTGGGTGATTTGTATGATGTCTTATATTGAACAATATGCATGAGTTTTCCATGTATTGAGTAAATTCTTGAGGCTAGGATGTTTTGGAGTAGGATTCTTGAGCTTTCAATTATGTATAACATGCTTAGTGTTGTAAACTTGCATTCCATGTAGTCATTGTAGTACTAACTTGAGTTAATTTCATGTGGTAAAAGTGTGGAGTCTCTTCAGCTTATGATACTTATAGTTAAGAATTGTTCGAGGAAGAACAAGGCTTTAAGTGTGGGGTGGTGATGTTAGGTGTATTTATGTATTCTAGCCTTTTTAGCCTTGTTTTGAGGATAATTAAAGTGCTTAATGTGTTGATAATGATATTAATAAGTATCTAAGTGTCCAAGTACGTGTTTACAATGTTTAATGATGTTTTCAAACAAGTTTTGATTCAAATTGATCATTTAGAGTTCCACTGAGAAAACTCAAGTGACTAGCTTGAGCTATGTGTTTGTCTAGCCTATCATGTTGGGGTATAATGTTTTTAATGAGTTCCTAAGTCTTTTATTGTGTATTTATATGTCAAACAACTTGTTTACAATGTTCAAGTGTTAATTGGATTAAAACAAGAGTCAAAACAATGAGCTAAAGATCAAAGTGAATGAAGCCTAGTCTTAGCTCGTGTTTCTAGTTCGTCGTGTTAGATGTTGTGTAGTTTTGAGCTTTAAATTATTGTGTGTAATGATATAAGGTTATTTTTTAATAGATTATGATGATATATGAAGGATATACAAGCTTCAAATCAAGTGGAAACAACTCAAAAAAGTCTTGGAATGGATCACGGAATGCAACTTGACGCAAATTTGGACACCTGAAATGTGTTGGGCAAGTGAGGGAGAGTCGAAAGTCCTTTTGGCGCGTTCAGCACTCCAAATGGTTCATAAGCCACCAAAACAGTGAACCAAGGCTATAAGACCTCGGCTCCCTAGCCATTGCGGGGCTCTAATCAAGGTGACATCTCACCAAGTACGAGGCTGAAACTAGGGCGGCACCCCCTCTACTTCGGTGCTCTATAACATACGTCGCATGCTATATTCCTATGATCAATTTCACGTGAATTCTTCTCCTACTGAGCATATGATTGGTGGACCATCAATTTAACATGATATTGTGCACTCCTAATTAGATTATGATTGGCTACTATAAATATGTAACGTTGCACACATTGCTACTTACTTTTGGACGTCCTTGGAAGTTAATTGAGGATACCACAACTTCTTTTTAGGTTTTATCATTCTTTAATTTAGTTTTATTTATGGTTTGTATCATCAATCCAAGGGATTGGATGATGAATATTTCCATTAAAGGCTAAAATTACTTTTCCGGGGTTAAGGCTACGATCATGACTACTTTCGTTTTGAATTAATTTCGTTTAATTGATTATCATTATGGTTGTTTATTTATTCTTGATTTAATTATTTTGAGGATTTATAACCCTTAGAATACATGTATTGACGACCTTATGATCTTGGGAGAGTGAATAGGTATATAGAACGTGGGAATAGATGAAGTATGGTTCTTATTCTCTTTATAAAATAAGGAATTCGAATTAGCATCTAGGACAGAGATATACTTAGATGCCTTACTTGATTCACCCGTAGGATGATAGCTTAAATAACCTAATTGGATTATTACATCCCCTCTCAATGATGTAGTTGTAAGGTTCAACTTAGGTAAATGATTAGAGGTTGGGAAACCATGATCATGAACCTACAAATCAACAACCAAGATAAGAAAGTTAACGAATGAAGTTCAATAAGGTTGTATGATTGTTTGAAAGCCTTAACCCTGGGCTTCTATCCATTGATTGTCCAAAGTCATTTACGTTTCCTCATTAGTTTAGTTTATTTTTAGTTATCAACTCTAAAACTTTATTTGTTACTCTTCTCAATTTGTTGAACTAGAATTGCATAATTTTTTAACACAAGTCCCTGTGGGATCGATATTCGGCTTTCTTGAAGGCCACTGTATTACTTGGTAGACCACATACACTTGCGTGTGTACTTGGGCGGTGTCAAGTTTTTGGCGCCATTGTTGGGGACTTGTAGATTGGCAACTATATAATTTTTAGTTTAGCTACATTTAGTTGTAAGTAGTTTAAATTTTTAGGTTTTTTTGTTTCTTTTATTTCTCTTTTTATCACACTTCTTGACATGGCAGCCTGGGATAGTTGGGTTACGAGTGATGACGATTCTATATGGTGTTTCGTTTGTGGCAATAGTGGTCATTCTGAAGATTTGTGTAGTGCCAACCCCGATTTAGTAATGTTTGTGGGATATTATTGAAGGCAATACTATGTTAACGCCTACACTCAGCAACAATAGTTTCAGCAGCCACAAGTTTAGAATTACCAAGCCTCGTTTCAAATGAGTAATTTGGAAGAGATGCTGAAACTAATTTTAGCCGATCAAGCACTGTTGTTAGAGGATATTAAGAGTTGTAGGACCAATTTAGAGCATCAACAAATAGTCATGATGAACTTCGTGATGCAGATAGGGCAAGCATGTTGATTGTGAGAATTTCAACTTTTTAGACTCTTACGCTCTTGAGTATGATTCTTGAACTTTTTGGCTTACATTTGATTTCATGCGATTGTTTTTTGAGAATCTATGATGATCCTATGGAGTTGAGCATGTTCCATGTGCGTGTAACGTATTTTTATATTCCTTGTTGCATGTGATGTCTAGAACTTACCCGGTGTGTGTATAAAGCGAAATAAAGAGTGTAGGTTTGTGAGATGATATAGGCATTTCTTTGATAGCCTTGTTTTTACCTTTTCTTTGACCTACCTTGTGCGCATAATCCTAGTAATACCCATTGAGCCTTTAGCTTATTTTTCTTTGGTAGACTCATATGTAGCCTAATCCCCTTTCTTTGATGGACCTTAATTTGATCCAAAAACCTCCTAAGTTCTTCAATTGTAATAGTAATTGAGTGAGGAGTGTGAAATTCAAGAAGTAGGAGGAAGGTGAAATTGATGCCCCAAGGTAATAGTAACTGGTGTTTATATTTAATGTGTGGTGGTTAGGAGTTTTGTAAATGGTGTTAGAAATATTTCCATGGTTGTGAAAAAAGAAAAAAATTAAATCGTGAAGGAATAGACAATATGCCCACTATGTGTTTGTAAAAATGCTTAAAAGAGATGGGGCAAAACAAAAAGATATGCGTTGATGGAAAAGGCGTTAATAGGTTGTTGAAAGGTGGTTTTATGTGAAAAAATGTGATGTATTAAAGCTCTTAGGAAAGATAGTCACTATTTTTGGCCAAAATAGTTTCTACCCGTCCCTTAGCCTATATTTCAACCAGTAAAAGACCTATTTGATCCTAAATTTTACATTCTAATATTAGTGGAGTATGACACTAAGGGCAAGCCTATGTTTCATTATGTGTAATTTGTGAATCCTTTGTTAGAGCGAGCGTAACTTAATTTGTATACCCATTATGATAATTGTATTATTGTGATTGTTTATGGGTAACTCTCTTGTTGTGAGGGCATATGTTTTATGAATGTGGGTGATTTGTATGATGTCTTATATTGAACAATATGCATGAGTTTGCCATGTATTGAGTAAATTCTTGAGGCTAGGATGTTTTTAGCAGGATTCTTGAATTTTCAATTGTGTATAACATACTTAGTATTGTAAACTTGCATTCCATGAAGTCATTGTAGTACTAACTTGAGTTTCTTGTAGGTAGTAAAAGTGTGGAGTCTCGTCAGCTCATAATACTTATAGTTAAGAATTGTTCGAGGACGAACAAGGCTTTAAGTGTGGGGTGGTGATGTTGGGTGTATTATGCATTCTAGATTTTTTTGCCTTGTTTTGAGAATAAATCATGTTCTTAATGTGTTGATAATTATATAAATAATAATCTAAGTTCCAAGTATGTGTTTACAATGTTTAATGATGTTTTCAAACAAGCTTTGATTAAAATTGATCATTTAGAGTTCAACCGAGAAAACTAGTGTGACTAGCTTGAGCTAGGTGTCTGTCTATTCTATCGTGTTAGGTTCTAATGTTTTTAATGAGTTCATTAGGTTTTTATTATTTATTTATATGTCAAACAATTTGATTATAATGTTCAAGGGTCAATTGGATCAAAACAAGAGTAAAAACAATGAGCTAAAGATCAAAGTGAATGAAGCCTAGTCTTAGCTCGTGTTTCTAGTTCGTCGTGTTGGATGTTGTGTTGTTTTGAGATTTACATTGTTGTGTTTAATGATATAGGGTTCTTGGTTAATATATTATGATGATATATGAAGGATATACGATCTTCAAATCAAGTGGAAACAACTCAAAAAAGTCTCTGAATGGATCATGGAAAAACAATACGCAACTTGACGCAAATTTAGACACCTGAAATGTCTTGGGCGAGTGAGGAAGTGTGGAAATTCCTTTCGGTGCATGCAGCACTCTAAATAGTTCAGAAGGCACAAAAATAGTGAAGTAAGGCTATAAGCCCACAACGCTCTAGCCATAGCGGGGATCTAATCAAGGCGACGCCTCACCCAGTCTGGGGCTCAACCCAGGGCGGCACCCCCTATACTTCGGTGCTCTATAGCATGCGTTGCCTGAATTATTCCCATGATCAATTGCACGTGAATTCTTCTCCTATTGAGCATATGATTGAAGGACCATCAATTTAACATGATATTGTGCAGTCCTAATTGGATTATGATTGGCTACTATAAATACATAACGTTGCACAAATTGCTACATACTTTTGGACGTCCTTGGAAGATATTGGAGGATACCACAACTTATTTTTTAGGTTTTATTATTCTTTAATTTAGTTTTATTTATGGTTTGTATCATCAATCCAAGGTATTGGATGATGAATATTTCCATTAAAGGCTAAAACTCCTTTTCCAGGGTTAAGGCTAAGATCATGACTACTTTCGTTTTGAATTAATTTCATTTAATTGCTTATCATTATGTTTTTTTTATTTATTCTTGATTTAATTATTTTGAGAATTGATCACCCTTAGAATACATGTATTTCCGACCTTGTGATCTCGGGAGAGGAAATAGGGAGATAGAATGTGGGAATAGACGAAGTATGTATCTTATTTCTTTATAAAATAAGGAATTTGAATTAGCATCTAGGACAGGGATGCACTTAGAAGTCTTACTTGATTAACCCGTAGGATGATAGTTTAAATAACCTAATTGGATTATTACATTCCCACTCAACGATGTAGTTGTAAGGTTCAACTTAGGTAAATTATTAGAGGTTGGGAAACCATGATCATGAAAATAACCTTAAGAATCAACAACCAAGATAAGCAAGTTAGCGAATGAAGTTCAATAACATAGTATGATTGTTCGAAAGCTTTAACCTTGGGCTTCTATCCTTTGATTGTCCAATGTCATTTAATTTTCCGCATTAGTTTAGTTTACTTTTAGTTTACAACTCTAAAACTTCATTTGTTACTCTTCTCAATTTGTTAAACTAGAATTGGATAGTTGTTTAACACACGTCCCTGTGGGGTCGATATTAGGCTTTATTGAAGGCCACTATATTACTTGGTAGACCACGTACACTTGCGTGTACACTTGGGTGTTGTCACTGCTGAAGGTTATTGAATCATAAGTTGCAACAACTTCTACATGGGGTAGGAAGAGAGGTCGATGGAGTAGAACAAAAGGATACGGGTGACAAGCAGTCCGTATGGAAAATTAGCAGATGCATTGACTTCCCTTACACTCTCAAGCATGTACTTGCATATCCAAGTTGCCCAATTGATTTTGATCTGTTTGACCAGGCAATAAAACACGAATACATCATGACAAGTGATGTTTCTTTGGGATCCTTTTCGTGGAATCAGAGTGGTAGCAACAATATGAGCCATGATACGAAAGTTGAAGGACAAAGATAGGGGACCAAAGTTTGTTGATACAGAGTCGGGTCAGACAAAAAATTCTTAGCTTCCTCAAAGCCCACTTCAAAGTCCTCAGGCCAGTTATTTTTCATGAAAGGGACCACGCCGGAGAACTTAGTATCAAAAACATTTTCAAATAAAAAGTTTTTCCAGACGATTCTTGTGCCTGACAAAAGAGTCTCGAATTCACCACTATCTGGGAAAAGTCGAAGATTGGTGTAAAATATGTGAACAGGGTCTTCATACATGAGAATTCCACAGAGGCAAAAAAGCAAGGACAGATCTTGAAATTTAAAAAAGTGACCAACATTGCAAGAGGCATCTTTTAGTTGACTAAGGTTTACGATGCTACCAGGAATAATGAAATGAATTTTAAAGGAGAGAAATTTCTCTTTATGAGGGTTTGTCCAAAATTGGTGCATCTCTTCTGGAGGAATGGAATTGGAGGGATTTGGATGAGGTTTCTTGGCAGAGGAAAACAGGGCTGGAAGAGGGTCATCAACTCTTGAGGAGAATAGATTGAGACGAGGACTCATCGAAGGATTCTGAGAGAAGAATGGGACCATCGAAGGATATTCTAGAAACGTTAGCCATGGAATAGGTTTTTAACATGAGAGAAAGAGAAGGAGATATTTAAAAGAAGAGAGAAAGAGAGGGAGAGGGTGAGCCAGTTAAGAGAACTTAGAGGGGGCAACTGTTCAGAGGGGATAAGAACGGAGAAGTGAAGGGGTGTGAAGTGAAAGGGAACTAATGGAAGTGAAAGGACACTGCATGGGTTAGAGAAAAGGCCGATAGAGGTGGTGTGGGAAACGGTGAATTAATTATGGCTTCATTTTAAAAGTAAACCCTTTGGAAAAAAGGTAAAAATTAGAATAAATAAAAAGATTTGTGTCCAAAAATATGACTCATAAAATAGTAATGACAAATCTTTTTCTGAGAAATCAAGATCTTTGCTTCTAGAAATGGTTTTGTAATAAAATTGAGCTAAGTAAAAAGATCTGTAGCCAAAAATATGACTCATAAATCATTAATGCTAAATCTTTTTATGGAAAGTCAAGATCTTTCTTCTAGTTAAAAAAAGTCCAACTTTCTACAATAATGCTTAGTGTCAATATGCTTTACCCTGGATGCACAGATAGACTATCAGCATATTATTGTCACATATCTCAAAAAAAAATTAGAATCAAGTAGTTGACACATGATTAATAGAATTTAAGTGTAGCAATTTCCAAAAGACTGTGTATACTGCACCAGTTGTTGGCGAGTCAACTAGCGATTGTTCCTTGCTGAGTCATAAGTTCTAGGGCATTGATCATGTGACAAAAATTTTCACCAGAATAGTGTTTCTTAAAAATAATGTTAGAATTATCAGGAATAATAAAGAAATAACTTTATCAAAATTACCCCTCCCTTTTAAATTTAAAAAAAAAACAAGTTAAAAAATGGTTTTGGGCATGACAGGTTTTCAAATTCTGGAAATTGTCTCGCAAAAAATTCTTCATGAATAAAATAATATGAAACAACTTAAAATATTTGAAGGCAACAACTGATAGAAATAATTCGTATTGTTTCTAACCTTGTCATAGGGACAAAGATTTTATTAAGGTCAGTGTCCTCTTTGAGAGAAGCTGTATTTATCATTTTAGGTGCAAGAGTCGACTCTGATGATACTGCCTCTAGCGTTGTCACTGAATCTGACTACTTTTCCATTTATATTATTTTAACACCGATGAGATCCCTTTATCCTCAGCTACACTCCTAGAACATCCGCTATTAATCCTTCCTTTTTAGAGATTTTGCGGATATGTTCCTGCAAAATAAGAAGCTTTATTCTACTTAGGTACCCAAGTGGTCTTGGGTCCTTCCAGGTTAGATATGTTTTCTTTGGGCTTCCAAATCCATACACTTTTAGGTTTATGCCTGCAGTTGTAGGATTTGTGCCCTCTTTGTCCACAGATAAAACAAACGGGTCCTCAAGAAGAAAAAGAGGCTTTAGCTGATTTAAACAACCCTGATGAGGAACTCAAATTATTTTTAAATGAATTTGATCTTACGAAACTATGGCTTGGGGAAGTCCTAAGACTGTATAATCTTATTTTGCATCATCAAGCTCTTTATGAAGTAGGTCAATTTCAATTTGACATGCTTCAATTTCTATTTGCCAGTTTCAACATTCCTCTTGAGTTTTTGTTTAAATTGAGCTCCACAACTCTTCTTCTCTTGATCTAGTTTATTATATTCATCTATGACTTTATGAAGCTCGTCGATTATCATATCCAAGTTGGATTCAACAGTATTAAAGTTATGACAGTCATGTTGTCTTACCTCGTTAGGTCCGCCTATTGCCATGAATCATATATTGGCGGCCTCTATTTCTTCTTCGATTTCATCTTTATCACTCCAGGCTCTAAAATTTTGGTTCTTCCTAGATGTTCTTCTTTTTAATTTTGGACAATTTTGTTTGACAAGGCAGGCTTTTTGTTGTAATAGCAGCGTTCATCATTTCTAGTGGAATCATCATTCTTGGTTCCTTAGGAACTTCACTCTCTTTGTCTCATGATTTGCCTTACTCCATGATTTGCCTTACTCCACGATTTATAAGAGCCATTCCTTTACTGTTGGCCTCTTCAACAATGTCTACTTATTCGACTAGACAAATACTGAAGGCTACTAGTTTCTTTTTCTCCTCCTTATAGTACCTATTAATATATTTATTTTTATATGCAATAAGGTTACCTCGTAGTTCATCATATGTGAAGATCTCCATCTTCCAGAATGGCAGCCTTGGTTTCCCAATCTTTGGGAGACTTTGGACCATATTTTGGACTTGTAGGCTGTGTGGATAGATCATCCCCAGTGATTTCAGTTCACACACAATTTTACTGAATCTGTAAAACATTATTTCAATGTTCTCATTTTCTTCCATTTTTAACAACTCATGTTCATTGAACAGAGCAACAATCTTTGACTTTTTGACCTTGAAGGTTCCTTCAAAGGTTACCTCTAATTTGTCCCACATTTTTTTTTGTGGTTTCATAAGTTGATATCTTGTCATACTCTTCCCCGCTAACTGCACACAAAAGTAAACTTATAGCTCGTGCATTAGTTTGAATTACCTCTTATTGTGTTTTGGTGACCTCGAAGCTTTAAAGGTCTTCTATATCAAAACTACTAGATTCTTTGTCTTTGTCCTTTAAATTTTCTGTAAGTCCTGGAATTGGTTTTGGACTCTTCTTGATGACAACCTAGGCTTAGAAGTCATTTGATTGGACAAATATTCTGAATCTATTATTTCAGTAAGAGTAATGTTGTCCATTAAAGTATGGTGGTTTTGCAGAGGAATGACCATCTTGAAGAAGAGTACCAAAAATTTGATACTGGGCTATCTGATCTTTTCTCACTTACGATTAAGCAATGCAGTTGGTGAGGCCTGCTCTGATACCAATTGAAATTCAAGAGGGGGGTGAATTAATTTTTTTTTGTGAGTTAACTGTTGACTCCTCACAGTCAACTCGCTTGCAGATCAGTGCACTTCACAAATAGATAAGATTTAAAATAGTTAAGCACACAAATAACAAAAAATAAAGTAATAACACATAAATTTATCCTAGTTTGGAACACCATTGTGGTGCCTACTTCCAGTCTCCTTGGGTTTCAAAGTTTCCTTAGATCTTCGTATGTTGGGCTTGAGTTCAATGATAGGAAATAATTTTTGAAGACTTATTTTGATCTTCAGATCTTGTGACACAACTTAGTTGATGTTATAAAGTCGATTCAATCCTACTCTTTATATAACAATTGTAAACTAAAATTTACAAAGCCTTGTAAGACAAAGAATAAGACACTTTGAATTTTCTATTTGAAGTTGTGTAACCTGTGTCTGTCTTCAGTCTTGATCTTGTATAGTCTTCGGCTGCTACTCTTCATAAGGAAAACCAAGAGATTTCTTCTCAATCAAGGATTTAATTTGATTTTTTGATTAAGGAATATATCCATTTGATATATCCATATGCATCTTTGGGTTACGTCCATATTAGATATATCTGTGATCTGTCTTTCCTTTTAGTCTTGTATAGATTGATGTCCATGTGATGGTTGTGGTCTTCTTTCTTTGCTTTATGTACTGATTGATCTCCTGATTGATGTAGTCAGTCGTGATCTGGGATAGTAATCGTGATTCTCCTTTCATTTTTGAGACAATTGATTGATTTTCTTACTATGCTGTTTGAGTGTCGTGATCCTTTTTTTTATGATTGGATGTCTTTTCATTCTTGGAGCCGACTTTCTTTATCAATAGTCTTCAATATCCTACAAAGATTCACTTGTTAGTTGTCATTATTAAAACATAGACTTTGGAGGCTAACAGTAAGTTGCCTCGAAAGTAGCAGGGGAAAATAGTCTGAAAGTTCTAAAGACTGCTAAGTTTTTCTGAGACTATAAAGGCCTACTTATGAGGAATAATTGGTACTTATGCCCATTCTAAGTTTCCTTATAAGTTGGTGATCTAAAGCCTGGATTTTTCTCTGAGACCTACAAAATTATCTAGGCCCCTATGTCCCGTAAGTGGGGTCATAGATAGGTACCAACTTAGTTTTTCTATTTTGTTTTGGTTGGGATTTTCAAGTTTTTGATGTATCCTATAAATACCCCATTGATGTTTGTTCATTAGTTTACGCACTTTACATACTTACAATATTATATTAAGTTTTAAGATACTATTTTGATCTTGGAATTCTTGTTCCTAATTTTTATGGGTTGAGATTAGTTTGAGATTCTGGTTTTCATTCCTTATTTATTATGAGATTATACATATGCTTTCTGTTATGAATTCTACGAGTGTTCTTTCAAGCATGAGTGGCTAAACCTCTTAACTAGAGTTGTGGGAACCCTGATGAAATAATGAAGTAGAAGAAGTGTAAAGTCTTTCTTGATCGGTGTTTATGTATGTATTGTGATGTTCTTTGAATTGATTGCTTTCTTATAAACTAAAAAGGCTAAGAATTTGCATGTATTTGATACTAACTCAAGAGAGAGGATGATATTAGAAAAAAAGATCACAATAGTAATTTGAAGCTACGAACCTTCATCTAATTGACTTGAGATCGAGAGGAGATAGTTAATCTGGGATCCAAGACAAAGATTAGTAATGCAAAACTCTAAGACCGAGAGGAAATGAGTGAAATTCACAAAAGAGTGTTAAGAGATGATTTGTGATATCTAACTTGTTTGA
The DNA here is from genome assembly GCA_030864215.1 of Capsicum pubescens. Taxonomy (NCBI): domain Eukaryota; kingdom Viridiplantae; phylum Streptophyta; class Magnoliopsida; order Solanales; family Solanaceae; genus Capsicum; species Capsicum pubescens. The sequence goes on from CM061543.1 coordinate 105,742,697, forward strand.
TTCTACATGTAAGGCACCGAGATAGTTTGGTGAGCACGATAAATCTGCAAAGTTAGGAAGTCACGGGGAATATAGTCCTAGTGTTTATCTCATATTGATTTTGACCTAAAGTGTTTAAGATTTGTTACTTCTGTTATTACAAAATCCCTAATTTATTTTCTATACTTTTCGACTATATCAGTAAGTTCTTTACAAAAATTCGCTCTATTCCTTGTGGGTTCGACCCCAACCTTTGTTGGGTTTTTTATTTGACAACGACCATATTATACTTCCTTGGAGGTATAATTTAGGTGACATCAGTTACTGATTCACTTGCTGATATATTTGGAGGGTGTCCTTTTAAGTGCACCCGGTGTTCCTCCAGCTCTGAGTATTGTACCGTCATCTATGCCAGAGCCTGCCTATGGTATTTCTCTAATTTTGAGTATAGATCCTTCGGTAGTATCAAGATCTCCTTATGTTACTCCATAGACTTCGAGTGTTGTTTATCCTTCAATGTTTGTATCTAAATATGGTATTTCGATATCAGGAGTTCAGCCTTTGTGTATGTTGCCTCCTCAGCCAGCCAATTTGGTATGCCTCATATTATTATGAATTCAGTTATGTCTTCTCAATATTTGAAAAGGTTTGAAAGATTCGCTCGTTTGCATCTGCCTAGGTTCTGTGGTCCATGTTCAATGTTAGCTGAGAGAAATCGTCATTCTAAATAGCGAAAGTACTAACTAATCTTCCATCCTAATTTTACATAATTATAGCTCACATAACTTATAAGGAAATTATGTATAATTTTATGTGAAAAAAGTAAAATAAGTTATGTGAAAATTAGTCATCTATGGTTAAAAATAACAAGTTACTCATTTAGCCCTATCAATTCACCTTTAGAAATTTTTTATTCTATATTCTTATCTCCTATAGTTTCGTGACTAATTATATCAATTACTCCATATTATTTTTATCTTTCTTAATGCTCAAAGTTTTTTCCTTGTTCTTCTCTTATCCTAGAAGGTGGGATGGGCTACAACTATACTATTTGTTTACTTGTTTGTTTGAAAATAATATATATTAAGTTACAATGAATTACTCAGTAAGAAAAAATTCATGTATTGTAATTCTTGCAGACATATATTAAGTTCCATCTTATGCTCCACATAAAATAATACATAAGTTAATTCATTATAACTTATACGTCATGTTTTATTTGTGTGAGATTGCAAAATGAAGATCAAACATCATACTTGATATGCTGAATTTTATACAAACAATTGGTTAGAACAACTTTCATACATGATATTAACTAATTTTATAACACATAGACCAAATCACTTCATAACCATCAATTGAAAAACATTTTAAAGTAAGAATTCCCCACATAACTATTACTAAGCTTTTATTGGCTAAAAGGGAATTGAATGCTTAAATATAAACAATATATTTTCTTCGATCGAGGTAGGCTACCTAGTGATTTACAAGCACCCTCACAGCACACTTTCTATCTCATTATTCATCGCATAACAATCTGTTAAAACGCAGGGATTACACACCACCAAGGGACCAGGTCCCCAACAGAAAAAATATTGCAACATATGTAAATACAGAACAAATGAATTGTAAATTAAATAACACAATAATTTAACGTGCAAACCTCCTTGTTAAAGGGAGGAAAAATTATGGCTTACACTCACAAGCACTCAAACTCAAGTATAATAAAAACTTATCTTGATTACAAACTCCATTAGAACTTAACTCTAAGTTCCTCTAGTTTGTAATAACTCTATTACAAACACCTCTTGATAGCTCTGTCAATTTTACTCTTAAATATCAATAAACTTAACCCTTGAAAACTTAGATAACTCTACCTGAGAGACTCAATAACAATAAAGAAGCTTTACTCTTATATTTGAGTAAATTAATTACAAAACAAGACTTGACTCAAGAACACCTAGACCTTAAGCATAAAAGATTTAGAATTTGAGCTTAAAGAGTTTTTGCCGCATCCATGAAATTCTTCAAATTGCAAAAACTATAGAAGAAAAAATATCCTTAACTATTTATAGTAGTGTAGAATTTAGGATAAAATTTTGATTGGAGCAGGTGTAAAATTAGGTACACTGTGCATCTGCACAGTTTATTGCACTAACAGACAAAACTGTTCAGAGATGTGAGAGTTGTACCAGGGCAAAGTATGCAAGGGAACTGGTCCTCCAATATCATTTAGTCATTATCAAAACATGAGACAACAATTTCCCCCCTTTTTGATGATGACAAACCATGTCCTCAAGATATCAAAATTCATTCAAATTAAGTACAACTGTATCTACACCAGCACACATCAGTACTCCCCCTATCTGTGACATCCCTTCACTCTCTCTTATCACATATATCACAACATCATCTATGTGTGTTCCCCTATTGATATTCCCTCTATCATCAGCACCTCATATCATATTACTCATGGTACCTGATCCCTACCATTGTGGTACCTAGTCTTTACCATTATGAATCAATTTTCCCCATTTTGGCATCATAAAAAAAGTAAGAACAGTAAATCAGGATAGTGAATCAGCACAAGTCGGTTAACTCATAACCACTGGGGAATTATTAACAGCAGTGAACAATTATAAAGAAGGAGAAATAATTAATAAACACAAATTAAGATTATATTCATTAAAGACAACAAGTACCATACAATGCCATGGAAATTAACATAAAATTCTTGATCCTAAAAAGCCACTGGAATCAAGAAAAGGAAGCTGACACAAGAAATGAAATACTAAATGGGGGGCTTAGTTAGATGGAGGTTCTGGGGAGAGGGACTTGAGAAGAATTTCCATCCTAGCGCTCTCTGCAGCATGAGAGTTCAAAAGTTGCTTAGTTAGGACCTTTACTTCTGCATTTATCTCTTAAACCTATTCTGTGAGTGTTGAGACCTTTTTCTTAAGTTCAATATTTTTTGCTCTAAGTGCTTCAACATTACTTGGTTCCTTCAAGATGAGCTGTTGATTCTTCATCTTCAATTGTAGAATATTTACATCCTTAGCAGTCAAACCAACACTTATATCCTCCACCTCTTTACTTAGTTTTTCTTGGGTTTATATAGTAACTCTAACACTTGGGACATGGTCCACACCTTTCTTTTTAGATATTCATTCTCAATCAAGGTTGTTAGAGTGAATACCTACTTTACAGTTCCAGTAGTATCCTTTTCACCTATAACTATAAAGTGATCAAATACTCTGTTCAGGAAATAACTATATGGCATGCCATGTTTTTCACACTTCACATTAATAACCTTATACATATTCTCCAATATCAAGGTAGGTAGACTGATCAATTCAAACTTACTGAGGTACTTAATAACATACAATCCACGACAGATGTTATTGTCCTCTTCTAAGATCTATGCAACACTACCTTGTTGACAAACTCAAACACCAGTTGAAACTCACTTTTGAGAAATTTCTTTCTCACACCATCCACAAATGTTCCCCCTACATTTGAGATATCCACTATGAACTCAGTTGAGGTTTGTTTTTTTGAAACAGACCTCACACCAATAATGGGAGCATCTAGGATTTTCTCAAGAATTTCTTCATCTAATTTTAGTTTCTTCCCTTGAACCAAGGCAGTCAAACTCAGCCTATCATCTATAAATTTCATTGTATAGTAAAATTGCCTCACTTCTCCTTCAAATATAGAAGGAAATGGTTTCTCTAGGAGCTTTAACCATCCTTGATGCCTAAAATACTTAACTAACTGCATAACACCAGGTTACTAAAAAATTCTAGAGTCAAAGACTCTCTTAGTCAATACCTTTTAAGTTCTCACAGTCTTATTTCTTTCATTTATAGTCACGCACTTCTCTTCTTCCTCCACCCTTCTTCTTTTAGAAGCACTATCAGGTTCTACTTCTATCACTTTTCTCATCTTAGGACCAAGTCTCATAGTTGCTTGTTTCTTCTTTACAGTTATGTGTTTTTGTCTCATCCCAATTGGACTCCTAGATTTTGTAGGGGAGGACCTGGTCCTTCCTTCATCCTGAACTCTTTTCCTTATTTTCTCTGTTGCAGTAACAACATCAGGGTCAATTTCTTCGTCACCCTATCTAATATGAACCACTTTAATATTTTCTTTCTCAATCACAGTCCCCCCTTTTAACCTTCTTATATTAACAGTTGCTGACTTATTTTCCTTCGTAGAATCCCTCATAAGATTTTTCTCAACACTCATTGTTGTCTTAGTTGTCTCTTCTATTTTTTCTTTTCTTTTTCTACCTCTTTTCCTTTGTATTTCCCACCTTAAGAGAGTTTTCATCATCATCTCCCCTTCTTTATTTATAGGTGGAATAAATGAACCATTAACCTCATCAGCCTTAGGAGATATATCTCCTATTTTATGAACAACATCTTGCTCCTCTAGACATAATCTCTCTAGTGTCATTTGAGAGTAAAATAAAATTCTCAGCAAACCAATCATCCTCAGCCAACTCACTGCTAGATGGGTTATACTTTTTCACAGGGAGATCTTCATCAAAGAGTTGAATAAATATGGGATTTGAGTCACACAGGGTGGGAGAACTAGGTTCTTTTAGGACTTTGGAGTGATCAGGTTTCTTGAGGAATTCTAAAAGAGAGGGGCTTTGAGTGAACTCAACTTCTATGAGTGACCCAAAAGCCTCACTTTAGTCAACCATTATAGCGAACTCAGATGGGGGTTCTACTATTTTTGATATTTGTTCCTTAATTAACTCATTCATGTAAGTTGGTGAGGAAGACGACTCAACCACTATTTTTAGCGGAGGTATAGATATGTCTTAAAGGGGGTTTGAAGGGAGATCTTTTTTAGTCATAAACACTGATGGGAAATAATTTAAAATTGGAGAATTTTCGTACTAGTGTGAAGGAGTTTGAACAATTTTAGAGTCTTTTGTAGGTCTTAAAGGTGAGGTGTAGTCAGGCTTTTGGAGTTTTTGAGAATGGTTTGAAATAATGCAAGAGAATTTTCTAATAACGGAAGATATTTAAGTTTTGGTGCTAATTTTGGAAATGAAATATGTGAGAAAAATAGATTGATTTGATTTTTGATGAGAAAGAAAAAGCACAATGTTCGGATTTAAAAATTAAAGGACATGTCTGGTCCCTATAGGTGCGACCTTTTGTTTCTTTGATGATTTGATAGTTTACAAACGGGTGGGAAAGTACATGGCTTTTCAGACCAGACTTTATGTAAATTTTAAAAAACATATTAATGATACTAATCTATAGAAAGGGACCAGGTCCTTCACTTTGCTTGAGTGAATCTTTTATATTGTGTTTGTCTCTTCTGTTCCCCTTCAAAGTGGCTCACTATACTTTTATACTTACAAAGTTATGGTACTGATTTAGATCAAAAATCACAAATTTCATCAAGGATACTAGTCTTCGAATCATAGCTAATGAATAGATGAAAATTAATCCACCAAGTAGGTTAATTCATCTTGATGAAGCCCAACCTCAACCTATTCTTCACAAATTGCTCCTTGTGAAGAGCCTTTATGAAGATATACCTAATCTTCAGACTTACTAAATTTCATAAAAATGGCACCTTTTTTAATAATATCTCTTAGGAAATGATGCCTCACATCAATATGCTTTGTCTTTTTATGCTGCAATGGGTTCTTAGCCATGTTTAGAGCACTTTCATTGTCACACTTTATAGGAATATTATCAGAAACAATCCCAAAAACCTTCAGTTGCTGTTTGATCCATAACAATTGAGCACAACAAGAAGCTGCAGCCATATATTCAACTTTAGTAGTAGATAGTGCAACTGAGTTTTGTTTCTTAGAACCCCATGAAATTAGTGAGGAACCAGGTAATCAGCCATTCCTGAGGTGCTATTTCTATCCACCAAGTACCCAGCATAATCAGCATCAGCATAACCTATTAGATCAAAATTATCTCAATATGGATAGAACAAGACTAGGTCCTCTGTACCTTTCAAATACCTAAGAATTCTCTTTACAACTTTTAGGTGAGACCCATTTAGACATTCTTGAAACCTAGAACACATACCAATACTAAACACAATATCTAGTCTGCTTGCAGTGAGGTATAATAAGGATCCAATAATTTCTTTATACATGGTCTTATTTATTGAAGGACAAATTTCATCATTATCCATCTTTGAATTGGTTCTAATTAGAGTATTAATTGGCTTGGCATCTCTCATATTATCTTTCTTTAGCAGATCTTTGATGTATTTTTCTTGACAAACCATTATCCCTTGTGAGGTCTGTTTAATTTGTAGGCCTAGGAAGAAGCTCAATTGACCCATCCTCGTTATTTCAAACTCACTTCCCATTAATTTTACAAATTCTTCACATAGAGATTCAGAGGTTTCTCCAAAGGTTATGTCATCAACATACATCTTCATAATCAATTACCTCTGGACTTCAAAAAGAGAGTATTGTCAATTTTTCCTCACTTAAAGCCATTTTCCAAAAGAAAATTTTAAATTCTCTCATACCAAGGTTTAGGTGCCTACTTCAACCTATAGAGAGCTTTATCCAATTTGAGCACATGATGTGGAAAATCTACATCCTCAGAACCTAGAGATTGTTTGACATAAACTTCTTTCTTCAAACTTTCATTTAAAAAGGCACTCTTGACATCCATTTGGAAGAGTTTGAAACCCATGTAAGCTGCAAAAGCATTATGAATCCTGTTAGCTTCCATCCTAGCAACAGAAGCAAAGGTCTTATCATAGTCAACACCTTCTTCCTGATTATATCCTTGAACAACAAGCCTTCCTTTATTTTTGTTGATAGTGACATGTTTATCCTGCTTGTTTCTATACACCCATTTTGTCCCAATGATTGTTATGTCAATAGGCCTCGGGATCAGGTGCTAGACTTTTTTCCTTTTAAATTGTTGAAGTTTGTTCTGCATAGCATTAATCCAGTCAGCATCTTTTAGGGATTACTTTACATTCTTAGGCTCAATTTCTGATAGAAAAGCTGAGAAAGCCATAAATTCCTGGCTTGGGCTTTGGTTTGCATTCTAAATTCCAAAAAAGAGGTTAGATTTCAAGTGGGAGAGAAGATTTATGCTTCAAATTTGATCTTTTAGGATGAGGTCTACTGGGGCCAGGTCCTTGAGGATTTTGAGCAGATTCTTCTTGATTTTTCTCTTCTACATTTGGATTCATCAACTGAGGACCTGGTTTACTATCACCCTTCATCTATAGCTATATCATTCTATTCTTGAACTTCAACTTCTACTATATAATCCCTTTGAATAGGAATGAGTTCTATGTCAGAATCTTTGCCTTCAGTAGAATCTTTTAGCTTTCCAGATTCATCATAAACTATATGTACACTTTCTTTCACACACAGTGTCCTTTTGTTGAAGACTCTGCAGGCTTTACTTATAGATAAGTACCCTACAAATGAAGCTTTATCATTTTTAGACTCAAATTTCCTAAGATCATTCTTCTCATTATTCAGGACAAAATTTGCACCCAAAGGGTCTAAAATAATCAAGTTTAGGCTTTTTGTTGAAAACAAGTTCATATGGAGTTTTATTCAATAGTGATCTAATCAAGCATCTATTTGTCACATAATAGGAAGTATTGACAGCTTCAGCCTAAAAGTTTTTTGGAAGACCACTATCAATTAACATCGTCTTGGAAAATTCAATAAGATTTCTATTTTTCCTTTCAACCACTCAATTTTGCTGAGGTGCTCTTGGAGCAGAGAAGTTGTGACTGATTCCATTTTTAGCACAATATTCTTCAAGGAGTTTTCAAACTCAGTTCCATGATCATATCTAAATCCAACAATTTTGTAGTTTAGTTTCATCTGATTTGCTTGGCAAAGACTGCTAGTACTTCATAAGTTTCATCCTTAGCTCTTAGGAACATGGTCCAGGTGAATCTGGAATAGTCATCCATAATAACCAATACATATCTTTTACCACCTCTACTTTGTAGTTTGACAGGTCCACATAGGTCTATGTGCAACAATTCAAAAGGTCTTGAAGTACTTACCTACTTCTTCTACTTGAAGGGAGATCTTGTTTATTTTTTCTTTGACACAAGCATCACCTACCTTGTTTTCTAAAAACTGTAACCTTGGAACACAAGACCATGCCCTTTGAGACCAGTTTATTGAGCAGTGAGAATCTTACATGTTCCAACCTTCTATGTCATAGATCAATATTTTCACCTTGAGCACTTAAGTAGGTTGATTTACAGTCAGCCACAGTGTCTAAATCAACTACATACTTATTCTTGCATATTTTAGATTTTTAGAATAACCTTCCCTGTCTTCAGATTAGACATGGTGCACCTAACAGATAGTAACTTCACCTCATTTTCATTGTCACAGATTTGAGATACACTTAAAAGGCTATACTTTAGACCATGACCATAATACATATCCGCAATTGCATGGCTTAAGGATTTTCATATCTTTCCAATACCATGGATATATCCTTTCTTTCCATTTCCAAAGGAGACACCTCCACCTTGAAGTGCCTTGAGTGTGATAAAACAGTTAGTTCTTCTAGTCATATGCTTAGAGCATCTACTATCCATGAACCATCTTTGACTACCTTCTCTTACTCCCACCTACATACAAAGGTCATTTTTTAGATTTGGGAACCCACTTAAGTATGACTTCCCAAAAGAAAGACAACAAAGTGATCACATTTTTCTTGGTCCAGCTAGGCAATTTATTATTCTTGAAATTTATCAAGGAGTTATATCCCTTGGGGTAAGGGTAAGCATGCTTTTGCTAGACATATCTAGTAGTGTTCATCCAAACTCTAAGCCATCCTTGACATTCCCCCCTCAAGTGACCATCCCATCTACAGTGAGTGCATAGAGGATTGTTGGCTTTATTTTAGTCACAGAGACATACTTGCCTTGAGACTGAAAGAGCATGAGAGTTGTACTGATATCCATGACCTCTACTATTACTGATCCCCTGACTGGTTAGATTGGCAAGGATATGTGAAGATGTGGTCTATTTTATGGATTTGTTAAGATCTTCTTTCATACAGACCAGGTTTCTTTCTAATTCTTCATTCTTATGAAGTGCACTCATAAGAACCTTTTGAGAATTCTCAACTCTTCTTCAAAATCAATTTGAATCTTCCTTCTTTCCCTTCCTATCAGACTCATCTAATTTCTTCAGTTGATCCATCAAAACCTTATTTTAGATTTTAGTTTTAAAGACTGTTCTCCTACTTCATATAACTGAATGGTTAAGGCAAGTTTTTCATGTTCTAGATTTTCTACCTTATCTTCAAGTAAATGCCACTTAGTAGTAAATTCACACACAAAATCAAGAAATATATCTGGACGTTTCTTTATCTTCTTACGGGATAATCATTCAAGTTCTGCTTAATATAAAAAAAGTCACCTCATTCTCTTCTTCATCATTTGATTTTGCCATGAGAGCAAAAAGAGAGTTGTACGATATTTTACTATTTTCCATAGCAAACATAGAGGCATCCTCTGTCTTTTCCTATGTCTTTTCAAATTTATCAAATTCACTTAAGGTATCTTCCTAGACAACTAGGCTTGTTTTACTACATAATTGTCACGACTCGAGGCTACCCCCTAGTCCTGACACGGTGCTTAAGGCCACAAGTGACCCCAAGTTAACTCATGATCTGGTACCTGTTGTGAGCACTGAATAAAATAATAATGCGATAACATATGAAGAAGATAAGTTGATAAAATGTCAGTATGATATAATACTGAAATATAATTCAACATATCCAAAACAACTAGATAGACTAAAATCTAAATGATTGTCTAGTTGTCTGAAAGCCTCTAAAATCATAAGGAGTTGATGGTACAAAACACCAACTAACTCTGACTGACTGAACATGAAGAAATGTAGAAATAATAAAAATAACATTCTATGTCCTCGATGGATGAGGACTCACCACTACTGCTATGAGGAAATGCCAATCTATCTAAGGATGGCTAGGGAACTAAGCGTCCGAACCTATGTTATAAGACAACATAACACAAACCAAAGTATGTGGTTAGTACTTTGAATGTACTGGTATGTGAAGCACGGACTACTGAAGTACAAGTAAAATCTGAACATGGATACAAAACATGAAAAAAAATTTAAAACGCAAGACAAAGTATCATATTCACTGGCATGATCTGAATATCTTATTTAATCTGAAAAACTGGTTGAATAAATACTGAAATCTGACTACTCGGTCAAGCAAATCTGAACTGAAATTGACTGAGTACTTACTAAAACTGTGGGAGCTATCATGTAACCGACATAAACCATGGGAGTTACCATGGAGTCCAACGTCTGAACTATGTTGAGGAGGGTTTTTCTATCCTTGCCATCAAAGTGAAACCTGAACTGGAGTGATCACTAAACTGAGCCCATATTGGGCAAGGGAAACACTCTTTGGAAAGTCCTTAAATCCTATGAGGTCACGTAGTTTATGGAAAGTAGGATACGCAGAACCAACACTTCCCTCTCGGTGCTAAATCCTACTCCCAACTGAATAACACTAGTGTTATTCATGGTTGAATATAACTTGATACTGTACTGACAAGGCTCAACCTAAACTTGAATATAGTAATGAAATAATGGTCTAATTAACGTGTAATTTGAAAAGTCTATAACAATAAGTAAACTCATAGGTTCAGGTGTACATAACCCGCCAACACTGAATTATTACAAAACTCTATAACAATTCCAAATCAAGATAATGAAATTCAAATCAAGATATCAACCTTGTATTTCAAAACATGAATGAATACAACTCTTATTCTCTCTGGCCTTTCTTAGATCACAATATATTGTTATGCTTCAATCTTAAAATCATATTTTTTGGGTACAATGATGAAATAATAACCTTGTTCATAAACCCCACATACATGAAATTTCTTGACTTGTGAAGAGAGCTTGAACTTTAGAACTTGAAAGGTGACTTGGTGGAAGAAACCTTAATTTTGATGTTTTTGAATATGGGAGGAGGAAAGTGTTCCTAATCAATTAAAAAGAGGAGGAAAATAACGCTCCTTTGGGAATATAGGTCGTGGGTTGGGAGTTAACAAAGGGGAAAAAGCCAAAAGGCCCTTGAACAGAATTTCACAGAAATTGGTCATCAGTCTTCACAACTCAACCATACGACTCGTATGGTAAGGTAAGACTAGGCCTTTTAATTCATAAGCTTGACGGGATCCAAGAGAGTATACATTGGTCAACATACGAGTCTAAACCTACGACTAGTAGCATCTTCATACGACTCATAGCCCCCTACGTGTAACTTGGACAAAACTCAATGTACCTCACACTAACATAGACATGACTCACTACTTACGACTTATATGAAGTATGTATGACTCAATGGTCTGAGTCTTATGATGCACATAAACTTTTGGATATGGGATATTACAATAATCAACAACAATATTCCTTCTTGACTTATCTGGAATACGATCTTTCCTATTTCCTTTGTCTCCCCTGACTTTAGATACTCTTGATAGTCCATTTCTGAAGAGGACAGTCTTTAATAAAATGCTCAGGTTTCCCATATTTTTGATAGACTTCAACATCACCTCTCTTTCTTTTGATGCTTTTTTTTCTCTAAAACCGATCACTTCTCTTATTTCCCTTACGATCTTCTTAGCCAAGTAGGCCACATCAGCATCATGTTCTCTAGACTTTGAGGCTTTTAATGCTAGTTAATTTTCCCTTTTAGTCTCCTTTTTTTCTTGACCCTGTTGTTTCTTGAATTCATGAGTCTTTAAATTTCCAATCAGTTCATCTATGGTAAGTGTCTTCAGGTTTCTGACCTCAGTAATAATATCAATTTTTCTTTCCCAAGAATTTGGAAGAACTCTCTCAATTTTCCTCACTTGTTTATGCAGAGGAATAAACTCACCAAGGCAGTGCAACTCATTAATGATTGAAGTAAATCTTATGTGAATCTCTTGAATGATTTTTCCTTCCTTCATAGAGACGGCTTCATATTGAGTGGTCAACATATCCACTTTTAACTCCGTCACATCAGTTATTCCTTCATAAGCTATTCTCAGGAAATCCCATATTTCTTTGGCATTTTCACAAGCAAAAATTTGGTTATATTCGTTCGGTTCTATCCCACACACCAACAATTTCTTGTCCTTGAAATTCATTTAAATTTTCTTACGATCTTCGTCATTATATTCTCTCCTAATTTTGACAACCATTTTAGTTATTTCTTCTTCTTTGACTTTCTTTACTGGCACATGAGGACCATCAAGTAGCACATCCATCAGCTCATTATCCTCAGCCATAATGAGATCGTACATCCTAGTTTTCCACCACCCATAGTATTGCCCATTGAAATAGGGTAACCTAGTGGTAGATTGTCCTTCTTCTAGATTAGGTGGTGAAACCATGATCAAGAATTCACTCTAGGTGTCAGCCTTTTAGAGTGTCTTTGCTCTGATATCAATTGTTGTAACTCAGGTATTATACACCACCAAGGGACTAGGTCCCTAATAGACAAAACATTGCAACACATGCAAATACAAAACAAATAAACTGTAAAGTAAAGAATGCAATGATTTAATGTGGAAACCTCTTTGCTGAAGGGAGAAAAAACTACGGGTTGCAGTCACAAGAACTCAAACTCCACTATAATCAAAACTCATATTGATTACAGACTCTATTAGAACATAACTTTAAGTTCCTCTAGTTTGTAATAACTCAATTACAAATACCTCTTGACAGCTCTATCAATTTCACTCTTCAATATCGGTTAACTCTAACCCTTGTAAACTTAGATAACTCTACCTGAGAGACTCAACAACCAAAAAGAAGCTTTACTCTTATATTTGAGTAAATCAATTATAAAACAAGACTTGACTCAAGAACACCTAGACCTTAAGCACAAAAGATTCAGAACTTGAGCTTAGAGAGTTTTTGCCACCGCCATGAAATTCTTCAAATTGCAAAAACTATGAAAGAAAAAACATCCTTAAGTATTTATAGTAGTGTAGAATTAAGGATAGAAATTTGATTGGACCAGCTGTACAATCAGGTACGTTGTGCACCTGCACAGTTTGTTGCACTAACGGACAAAACTGTGTAGAGATGTGACAGTTGTACCAGGAAAAAATATGCAAGGGACCTGGTCCTCCAATATCATTTAGTAATCATCAAAACATGAGACAATACAATCCTTACATTATTGTTTACTGCCTAATTTAACAAATCATGTAATATAATTCCTGCGCATCTAGTAGATGAACTAAATAACCCCTTAAAAATAGCCAAGTTTTTGAAGTACTCATCTTAGTTGGTAGATGAGATTCTGAGATTAGGAATTCTCGAGTTCTTGCTGTACTATATTTTGAATTGTTTTTGAGAATCAGGATAATTTGCCAATGTAAACACCTCTTAATGCATCAAATAATGGCAATGGTAATAATGAATTTTCTTTCGATGAAGCAGCTACACTATTAAAAATAAAGTATATATGCTTTATTAGTGCCTCTCCCACAATTGTTTTCGTGGATTTCACGTGTCACCGTTCAATATAAAGACCATGGAGGGTCATGCAACAATAACAATAACTTGGTAGCACAAAAAAAAAAAAATATTATGGAGGTTAACACTATAATTTGCGGAGACATAATTTTCGCAAATTGCAATTTTAATCTCACATAATTTACCTTTTTCTTTGTAGTGCTAAAATGAAATCCTAAAAATAAAGAGTCAAGATATTGCAAGTTATTGGGATTTAGTTATTAATGTAGACATCATATTAAAATAATATATAAATTGACTCATAAATTATTTATTTATGTGAGGTTGTAAAATGATAATTAAACATCGTCTTTGATGTCTAAAAAGCTACTAAACATGGTATATGCTCATTTTAGTGCATGAATAATATATATCTCTATTGTTTGGTTGTTGGTTAAAGTTATAGTATAGGTATAAGTAATATAGGGATCAATTATGCATGTATGAATAATATGGGGATCAGTTATTTATGATTTAGTTATTGGGGTATTAGTTTAATCTTCTACTCCATATAAAAAAAATTACATAAATTAACTCATAACTTATACCTGCTTTATTTATGTAAGGTTGTAAAATGATAATCAAATTAAACACCAAACTTAATGTATTGAATTTTATGTAAAATAACTAATTAAAAATCTACCAAAGATGAAATTAGCTATGCTAATTTTATAATACATGTATAAATCTCTTCTTAACTAGCAACAAACAACCAATTCCCACATATCCCTATATCAACATTCACATAAAAATTCTTACATTATTATTTACCGCATAGTTAAACAAACCATCGAATACATAATTTCTGCATGTTTAGTAGGTAAACCAAGCATTCTTTCTGCATATAGTATCAATATCCTCCCCCACACCCCCACCCCCCGCCCCCCAAAAAAAAAAATGGTAAACTAAGTAACCCCTTAAAGATTGCCAAGTTTCTAAAGCACTCATCTTAGTTGGTAGGTGAGATGAGAAATTATGGAGTTCTTTCTATACTAGTACTAGTATATAATTTGAATTGTTTTGTTTTCCTAAGTGTCGTGATTTGCCAATGTGAACACTTCTTAATGCATCTCAAATAACAATTATGGTTGGAGTAATATAATGAATTTGCTTTTGAGTTTCGATGGAAGCTGGTTCTTTATATATATATAAAAAACACAGCATGCTCAATTGTAGTGGATCCTCCACTATGGTATACTTTTGTGGATTTTCAGTATCAGCACTAGCAGTAACTAGAGTAGATGCTCAATATAAAGACCATGGAGCTAGGGGAAACAACAACTTAAATTGCAGGAGCAAAAATTACTTGCAACTATAACAATGAAATACATGGTGTTTGTTGTTGGATTTCTTGTGCTACTGGCAATCATTGGAGCTGATGGAGCTGGTGAATGCGGCAGAAACTCTCCGGATGTGGAAGCCATGAACCTGATTCCTTGTGCGGAAGCAGCATCGGATGAGAATGCATCTGTTTCAAGAAGTTGTTGTTTACAGATTCAGAAATTGGGACAGAATCCGAAATGTCTTTGTGCTGTTATGCTTTCAAAGACTGCTAAGAGCGCTGGAGCCAAGCCTGAAGTTGCTGTAACCATTCCCAAGCGCTGCAACCTAGCCAATCGTCCCATTGGCTACAAGTGTGGACGTAAGTCATTTTTACACTACTTTCACTGTTTCAATTTATATGACACTCTTTTAGTTCCACGAAGAACAACACGTTTTTATATTCAGTAATAGTAAAAACTTAACTTCAAACTTTTCATTTTATCCTGATAATTGAGAATGACAAATATATATCTATGATTTAGTTTAGATCTTAAGTTTCAAAAATTCCTTTGTTTTAATACTTCGTTCTTAGTCAAAATCTTCACCTGAATTGGAACGAAGGGAGTTTTTCAAATTTTTAATCAATCTCTCTCATCTCTATATCTATAGAATGGTAACATCTTATTTATATAGATATATAGCATCAAAATACAGCAGAGTCAAACTCCCTGCAGCTATGAAACGAAGGGAGTATATGTTCTTAATTCTCATAATTCCTCTTCATATCTCTGATAGTTCCTCAATACTAAAACCTGATCTTGTCCTGTTTTGCAGCTTACACGTTACCTTAAAGACTGAAGATTACTGGATGTGTTACCTGGATCAGTATTGTGTACTTATGTTTGGTGTCTGGTGATTCTACTGTGTGCTTAAGTTATTGTGGTTTAGTTTATAAATCATATATCATGTACGATATCTGATTAATATAATAGTATCTGGCGTTCTCTCTGACAGTGAAGATGATGCTTTATCCTTTTCATTAGTGATTTGGAACTTTCCTATTTTGTACTCCTTCCTTCAGTTTCATTTTACTGGGTCATGTTGACTTCATACTCTCCTTAAGAAAATATTTATTAGGGGATATTTTACTGAACTAGCGCATTATTAGTTATACTTTGAAAATATAAATTTGACTACCAATACTTCATGTAGTCATTTAATGATAGAGATAGTATTGAAAAAAATGATAAACTTCTTTTAATTTCATAAATTAAACAACTAAATTGAAACAACTAATTTTAATTTTAATAAGAGGGCGAAAAAAAAAGAAACGAAAGAAGTATACTCCAACTTGTTAATTTCCATATACTGAAGGCCTTCTGAACTGTCTATTTTGAGCTTGGATATACATGGCACACTATTAATCATTTTGAGTACCATTGTAGTATATTTAGACTAACTCTGTAGTGGATAAATAGTTATTTGCACCGAGTATTTACATAAAATAAAATAATTTAATCTTAGCAACAGAGGTGAACCTACATGTATGATTGGATACTGTCGGATCAGTTAACTTCAAAATTTTTTATGCATACATATCTTTAATTAAAAGCGATTATGTTAGACTCAACACACACCCTAAGAGAACAAAAGGTGGTTGGGCCCTAGCTGAAATTGTTCCTTTGGTTAGTTGTGACTAAAGACGCTACTGTCAAGTCCTCACCGGAAGTTTCGTTGGCGTCTGGTGGTAGGGATAGGCTACTAGTGATCCTCCAGTTAAATTCTTGATCCGTCTCTGTTTGGCACTGAAAATTTAAATTGACTACATGTATCATTAAATTATGATTAATTAAATACTTACTTCGTCTTGTTTTATTTGATTCTTGTTGACTTGACACCTGCTTTAAGAAAATATTTATACTCTCTTTGTTTCGTTTTAGTTGACACTCTATCTAAAAATATTTATTTTAATTTAATTGTACCATTTATGAAATCAACAGAATTGTATTATGTTCTTCCAATATGATCCCTATCATTAAATAATTAAACAAAGTGAGTGCTCGGAATGAAAGAGGATGTTTTCCATTCAAGAGAATGTTTTCTAGGAAAATAAGTTATTTCTTATTTATTTCTTGTGTTTGTTACACAAGTAGAAAAATATTTTCTAAAAGCATTATTATATATAATACAAACAATGAGAACGAATAGAAAAGAAAATTAAATTTGTTTCAAAAACATATTTAAAATAATTTTTTTTGGTGGGAGGGGGTGGGGGTCGGGTAAGAAAAAAATTGTTTTTTTTCAAAAAAATAAATTAGACAAGTTTTTTTAAAAAGATTTTTTAAGGGGTTCGGGATTGGGGGAGTGGGTGGGGGGGGGGGGGCGGAGGAGGGCCGTGACACGACCCTAATCGGGACTTTGTCGTAATGAGCATCTCAAGTCCAACCAGGACCCGGGACCACCCCCGATATCCAACCCAACCATCCAAACGCACCCCCTAAGTCGGACGAATTCCAAACATATAACAAGGAAACGATTATTACAATTCCAGACACTGGGATAGGTCCATGGTCGTAACCAACCCAAACAAGTCGAACCAACCAATATCCAACCGATAACCAAAACCAAACCAAAACAATAACCAAGTTCTTGTCTATATCATAACATCAAAGGATGGAATAAACATAAATACAATCCAATGGTATCAGCCCCAATACTAATATCAATGCCAATACTAAGGCTGACACCACTACCGACACCATCCATTTCAACCCATAGTAGTTTCACAAAGCCTCTTAGTCAAAAATAAAACAATATCTGTTTGGGACATGCCCCCAACCATAGCCAAAACCAACGTCTATAAAATGACCAAAGTATGAAAAGACATCCATGATATGAAATGGAGCCTTCTGGAGTATGGAGGCTCACCACTTCAATCCAACCAAGCTGATAATAAATTCGATCACTAAGAAGGAAAAGTGGAATGGTCGGTTCCTACATCACGTGGGGATACAGCCGGTTGAAGACGGGTTAGCGGGTGGACGCTAGTAAGTATTCAGGATAAGGATAAAATAATACAAACCGTGAAAGTGAAGTAAACCAATCATATGCATTCACAACTATACATACATATATAACCATTGTGGGAAAGAAATCGGGTTTAGCGTGCCTTTAAAAATCATTAACTTGGGTATGTGTAACTTAATCATCCTAGAACCACCCACGGGCTATATGGGTCCAGTATAACACCCTAAATGGGCCCCGGTGCGTGTAGCCGCATGAACCGGAGATACCATAGGAGTAGGAAATTCCCGGGTACCTTTCACTCTCCATGATATACATGTACAAGTATACTTAGGGGATTATCGTGTATCCCGTAAGTGTCATATATGGTTGTCATGACTAATCCTCATGTCGACAAACATGAGTTTTCAGTGTTCGTTTATAGGACTCACACCTTCATGGTTAGCTATCACACCCAACCATTATTCCCCAATTAAAGCCATTACCACACATCCGAACCACCATTTCATTTATTATTAACCAAGGCAATAAGTAGTGGTATCGTCATACCGACTATAGCTAGCAAGCAATGTCCATAGCCATCCTTTTTAAGAAGAAGGGATTCCTATATACCTATAGATTACATTATTAAGTTGACTTGGGGGAATCCCATGTATCCCATAAGTAATCATTATTATGTATGTTTGGGGGATTTCCTTGTACCCTACAAGGCTTTCAATTAGACCAACCATAACCACTAAGACCTTACCATTTAACCATTTCAAATCATTTAAACTATTTATACCATTTAGGGTACCATTACCAAGTTATACCATGCAATAGTTCCATTAAAAGTTCAACAATGTAGTAAAAATATTCTCATAGGCATTTTATCAAACACATTGGGGGAATAATATTTCAAAAACAAAAACCAAGTATCAATTAACCATTCCTATGTAATCAAATGTCCAAACCACCATTAAAACATGTAAATCCAACTTTAAAACATGGAAAAATCATAACTAAACATTTATAACCAAAACCCCCAACATATATTTGAAACCCAAAACCATACAACAATTATTCTATGAAAACAATTCATAAAATATGTTTTTACCTAGAACTAACAATGAGATAGGAGTAACATATCTTATATTGAGAATAAAAGGAGAAGAAATCACCCCTATGAGCCTCAATTGACCACCTTGAAAGAAACCTTAGATTTTTCTAAACCCAAGAGCTTTGAGAGTTTTTGAGAGCGTTTAGAGTGTTTGATTGGTTGCAAATAGGTTAATGAAGTCCCAAAAAGGTTTTTAAGTCGTGGGATCCCAAAAAGTTATAACAAAAATTATTCAGAATACCCCCAGCTTAAACTGTATTAATTTCCCGCAGGAGGGTACGACTACCCCCTCCATTCGTACCCTAGGGTACGAGTAGTACCCACCACTCTTACCCCAAGAAGAATCTCAATCCCCTATACTAACCAACCTATGACTCCTAAGTCCCACTTGTACCCAATCATACTATTGGAACCCATAAACCGCACCCACAACAGAATAGAATCAAAGGGAAGGTTTGGACACTGTCCAACATACGAATCAATAATATGACTCGTACCCTACCTTATGGCTCATGGTGCGCCACTCATACTCAGATTCAAGTTAAGTTACTAAGTTTCAGATTAAGTGAAGGAAGAACCCAACTCTATGACCCGTCACCATCCATACGACTCATACCCACCCAAGTCGTACCTAATCCAGAAACTCAACCACCCAACACTGGACAACATACGACTGGGTCACCTGACCCGTACCCTCACTATACAACTAGTATTATAAGTTGTATGATGTCCAAAAATTCTGAAACCCAAGAATTTTTTAGGGACCAAAACCCAGGGCATTTCAGCCTTCCCTACTAGGATCATTCGTCCCCAAATAATGGACAAGGTAGTACAAACACAAATTATACCCCAACATAACCATTCCAACCTTTAACTAAGAAACCAAAGATGGAAGGAAATCAACCTTCCTTTAACTAAGTTAGAAAAAAAATGTGATCAAGAACACATACCTTCAACACGAATATCCGGAGCACAAATCAAATGCGGATACTTGGACTTCATGTCCTTTTACACTTCCCAAGTAGCTTCTTCCACCTTGTGGTTCCTCCATAGAACCTTAACCAAAGCTACATCCTTGGTACGCAATCGATGAACCTGCCGATCTAAGATCTCAACCGGGATCTCTTCATAAGATAGAGAATTCGAGGTGCCCAATCCTTCCAAAGAAACAACTGATGAAGGATTACCTATACACTTTCTCAACATAGAGACATGGAACACCATATGAATGGAGTTCAAACTAGAAGGAAACTCTAATTCATATTCCGCATTACCAACCCTCCTAAAAACCACATAAGGACCAACATACTGGGGACTAAGCTTTTCATTTTTCCTAACCCGCATTACTCCCTTAATGGGAGACACCTTAAGGAATATCCTATTCCCAACCTCAAACTCAAAGTCCCTATATTGTATATCCGTATAGGACTTTTGGAGACTTTGGACAGCCTTAAGCCTATCCCTAATCACCTTGAACTTCTCCATAGTATGATAAGCCAAATCCAGGCAAAACATATCCTCCTCACCAAACTTAAACCATCTAATAGGAGATTTACACCTCCTACCATAGAATGCCTTAAAAGGGTCCATCCTAATACTAGAATAATAGCTATTGTTGTAAGAAAACTCTTCAAGAGGTAGATGATCAACCCAATTACCACCATAATCAATCACACATGCACGAAGTATATTCTCCAATATCTGAATAGTCTTTTCTGCTTGCCCATCCGTCCGTAGGTGGAAAGCAGTACTCAGACTAACCTTTGTACCCAACCCCTTCTGAAACGATCGCCAAAAGTGAGATGAAAAATATGTACCATGATAAGAGATAATCGAAAAAGGTACCCCATGCAGCTTCACAATCTTATGAAGATACAACCTTGCATAATCCTCTGCCAAAAAGTTAGTCCTCACTAGCAAACAGTGAGCCGACTTTGTAATCCTAGCCACGATGACCCTAATTGAATCAAATTGGTTCTGAGACCGAGGAAGGCCGGTAACAAAATCCATATTGGTCACTTTCCATTTCTATTCAGGAAATTCAATCTCTTGATACAAACCCTCGGCCTCATGTGCTCAACTTTACTTGTTGGTACACCAAACATTTGGCCTCAAAATCAGCTACATCCTTCTTCATACCATTCCACCAATATATCTCCTTGAGATCATGATATATTTTCATAAAACCGAGATGAATAACGTATCATAATTCATACGCCTCGATCAATACCCTTTCTCATAAACCATCGGCGTTAGGAACACACAACCTCTTTTGATACCACAAGGTACCATCACCACTAATCTCAAATACCATTACCTTTTACCCACATACATCACCCTTGATTTTCATCAAGATAGGATCTAGCATTTGTTTCTCCTTGATCTCTGCACCAAGAGACAAATGAACCACTTTCTATACCAATATACCACCTTTCTCGAAGTAAAAAAGGAGAACCCCAAGATTAACTAAATGGTGAATATCCTTCACCAACTCTCGCTTCTCTTTTTCCATATAAGCTAAACTCCCCATGGACAACCTACTAAGAGCATCAGCAACAACATTAGCCTTACATAGATAGTAGTGAACACTCATGTCATAGTCCTTGAGAAGCTCAATCCATCTTATCTGCCTGAAGTTAAGCTCCTTTTGAGTGAACACATACTGTAGACTCTTATGATCAGAAAAGATGTCCACGTGCACTCCATACAAATAGTTCCGCCATATTTTCAATGCAAAAACCACAGCTAATAATTCTAGATCATGAGTATGATAGTTTCTCTCATGCACCTTCAACTGCCTAGAAGCATAGGCAATCACCTTACCATGCTGCATCAGAACACAACCAAGTCCCACTCCGGACGCATCACGATAAACCATAAATCCTTTATTACCTTCAGACAAAGTCAAAACAGAGCCGAATTCAGCTTATCCTTCAGCTTCTTGAAACTACCCTCATAAGTATCCGACCAAGAGGACTTCACCTTCTTCTGAGTCAACTTAGTCAATGGGGAAGCTATCGAAGAAAACCTCTCTAAAAACCTCCTATAGTACCCAGCCAAACCCAAAAAGATCCAAATGTCAGTTGGAGTCATGGATCTAGGCCACTTCTTAACCACCGCCACCTTTTGTGGATCCATCATGATCCCCTCACTAGAAATAAAATAACCCAAAAAAGTGAGCGTTCAATCAAAATTCACATTTCGAGAATTTGGCATACAACTACTGCTCTTTTAAGGTCTGCAACACCACATAGAGGTGATTGGCATGATCCACCACACTCTTACAATACACCGAGATGTCATCAATGAATACAATGACAAATAGATCCAGAAACTGACGGAATACCCTATTCATCAAATCCATAAAAGTTGTCAGTGTATTGGTCAACCCAAATGACATAACCAGAAACTCAAAGTGTTAATACAATGTACGAAAAGTCATCTTAGGGATATCCACCTCCCTAATCTTAAGCTTGACACTCAGACCAAGGATCTATCTTTGAAAAGAATTTAGCACCCTGCAATTGATCAAACAAGTCATCTATCCTCGAAAAAGGATACTTGTTCTTAATCTTCACCTTATTCAACTTCATATAGCTAATACACGAATAACATTGTTGCACCCAACGGGGATACACTAGGATGGATGAAACCCTTATCCAAAAGATCCTTAAGTTGCTCCTTGAGTTCCTTCAACTCAGTTGGAGCTATTCTATACGGAGGAGTAGATATTGGACAAGTGTCCAAAACTAAATTAATCCCAAACTCAATCTCCATAACTGGAGGAACACCAGGAAGATCATCCGAAAAGACCTTAGGAAACTCATTCACCACCGGAACTAAATGCAAAGAAGGACCCTCCGAGTTAGAATATTAACCTGAACTAAATTATAAAGACACCCTTTTGAAATTAACCTCTGAGCCCTAAGATACGATATAAACTTCCCCTTTGGGGCTAGGGAACCACCCTCCATCCAATAACCGGCTCACCAAGGAACTTAAAGACAACCTTACTAGTTTGACAATCTAAGGACACGTAGCATGAGTGTAACTAACCCATCCTTAGAATGACATCAAAATCCATCATATCTAATTCGAACAAATCCACCAAAGTCTTCTTATGACCAACAAACACCACACACTCACTGTAGACTCTTTCAGCAACCACAGAGTCACCTATAGGGGTAGAAATAGAAAAGGGATCCAAAATAACCTCGGGATCAAAACCAAAATACATAGCCACAAATGGGGTCACATAAGAAATAGCGAACCCCAGATCAAGAAAATAACACACGTCATAAGAAAAAAGTTGTAAAAACCATTCACGATATTAGGTGATGCCTCCGAATCCTATCGGGTAGCAAGATCATATAACCTATTCCAGGTTGTGCCTGTATCAGAAGTAGAAACAGATGCAGAAGTAGCACCCTTTAGTGCAGAATCAAATGAAGAGGCAACCAGAACCTTTTTTGCGCCCAAAGCAACCTTACCAACCGAATAATTTCTAAGCATATGGCCTAGCTGACCATATTTGAAGCACTTGTCCCTCTCTTCATCATAAAAACACTGATGTAATTGACCATAAAACCTATAAGGAGGACATGATAAGGTCGACTGAGCCCTACTAGCCTGAGATTGGGCACTCTATGCCCTGATATTGTTTCCACCCTATTGATGCCTATCACCTAAATACTTTGGGTAAGGGACACTAGCTGTAGAGAAAGAACCAGAACACCTCCCTTCTTTTTGGCCACTTTCCACCATCGTGACAACTTTGCTATTGACCACCCTACTCAAAAAACCTAAACTTCTTACCTTTTCTTCCCCTATATCAACCTATTTTCTTTTTTTCTCCTCTAACTGTTGCATATGAATAACCAACCTAGAGATATCCATGTCCTAGATCAGTATTACAGTCTTGCTTTCAAGGATCAACTCACGAGACAGTCTTGAAGAAAACTTTCTCATCCTGGCCCTCATATCAGACACCAACTCTAGAGCATACCTAGACAGTTGGTGACATTTCAAGGCATACGTCTTAACCGACATCTTTCCATATTTTAGATTAATAAATTTCTCCGATTTTGCTTCCCTCAACTCCTGAGGAATGAAGCTGTCTAGAAAGGCATTGGAGAAAGTTTCCCATAATGATGACTCCTCAACATTACCCCTTGTCTAATCCCATTCCTCGTACTATTGATATGTGATAACGCCCAAACTACAGCTCTCGTAAGAATATAAACGGTCGTTGTCAAATATAGAACCCAACTGGGTTGGGTGTCGAATCCCACAGGGAATACTTGGTCACTAAGTGTTGCAATTATTAGTAGACTGTTGATCGAAAATTCCACGGAAAAGGGGGGATTGGATTGTGGCGTGAATTAATGCTATCAAAGTAACAACAGAATGCTTTGTTTAGTAAGATTTAATCACAGAGAAAAATAAGTTAGGGTTATGTCCACCTTATGAGTTCTACGTATCTATTAACTATGAGTAATGCAGAATTCAGACATGCATGCACTTATAGAGATTCGTATTCTAATGGTAAATCCTAGTGTTTCTCAACCATCAAGGATTATTTCACTTTAACTCTCTCGAGCCTAAAGTGTATAACTAACGGTACAAATTCTCCAAGAAGTTAACCCAGTTACGGCACTAACGTATAAATAGGGGTTGGTAGCCCTATTTCCTTGTCACACTCTCTTTTCCAAACATGTAACTTTTCTCTCGAACAAGTTAATGCTATAATGGCGTATTCTATATGTTTGCAATTACAAGAATTTAATTAAAACAAAGAGAGTAATGATATAAGTAGCATACGCATCAAGAATTCACAAACTCATAGTAATAGATAGTATATCAAAAGGCTTCCATAACCCTAACAGAGAAGTTTAGCTACTCATGATTGTAAAGGAAAACAACGAAGACATCATCATCATACCGCAACTAGAACAATCTTCGCGAGAGGATGATTTTAACGTCAAAGAGGGATGACGTTTCTCCTCTTAGCCGTCTTCCACAAATATGTAGCGTGTTTCTCTGTGTTAAAGTTACAGAAATTGTAACGTGAATAATACTAAAAGTGATCGAATGAATCAATTCATGAATGAATGAATGCTGAAAAATTCAGCAAATAGGGTTTTTATAACACCCTTGTCCTAGTCCTACTAGGTTACTGCTGCACCCCTAAGTATTTAAAAATACTGCTTTTGCCCGGGACAATTTCTCCATGCGTCACATTCATTCCATAAGCTTCCAAAAGCTTCCTTCCCTCTTCTGTGAAGTTTTCCTTTGCTGCCCAAAGGTCCACAAAGTGCTGAAATCTTCATCATTAATACCTGAAAACATGCTAATCACGTAGGTTGGCTCACTTACAGGAAAATGGACTAAAAGTGCAGGAATTATATATTTTATCCTCAAAACTTAGCTATAACATGGGTAAATTATGGTGTTTAGGCGTGTAAATACACCCAACATTAATACGCCAGATCCTTGAGTTGATAAGCTACTAAATTCACCCCTTCCACATCCATGGCCTACATAATCCTGAATATCTTTTCCATATCATCCAAAAAAACCTTGAGGATCCTCCTCCACCTTAACATTAGTAATGGTTGGAGGACTCAACTTTATGAATTGACCAACCCTTATGACCTCAAAAGATAGAATAACATATGCACCATGCTTAGTCTGAGAAGCCACCAACTAAAAAATCCTATGAATCGACTGACATATTTTTGCATTCATCAAGTTTGCCTGAGGAGACTGAGGAGGACCAGAAAGAACCGATGGAACTCTATAAATATTAGGGATTCGATGCCTAGATCGAGTATGGATCCCCTAAGTAGAATGTGTCCCATCAACATTGTCCCCAGTTGGGACAGAGGAGTTTCTGTGAACTTTAGATCATCGAGGCATGATCTGAAAAATGAACAAACAGAATTAGAGAAGATTCGAGGACTTAGGGCTCATTTGTTTACACTTAATGGAGGTCTAAATCTGAATGGTTCAGACTTCAGACCATTAAGTGTATTTGTTTTTATTAAGATTTCAGCTCTTAATAGGTCTGAATAAGTTTTAATCATTCAGATCTAGAATCAAGTCTTAATAGATCTGAAGAGGTATTATGGTGTTGGATAACATTCACTGCCAATTTATTCATAATCATTAGTCACCACCACTAACCACCTTTGCCACCGTCACCATTGTCAACCACAACCCACCACCACCAACCACCTTTACCATCAACAATAAATATCACTACCAATAACTATTGTCAATCGCTACCACACCTACTACCTCTATTATTCTAATTATATTCACCGCCACCACTGTCGTCAATAGCACCACCATCATCAACCACTACCAGTCAATCCTTACTACCGATCAAATCATCTATCACAACTAGAACCACCGCTAATAGATCACAACCTCCACACATTCTTTGGCCGCCATCACTATTGTCACTAGTAACACCATCTCTATCACCACTTCAACCACTACCATTTCTACAATTTATCTCTACTAACAATCATATCCACCATCACAACTAACTTCTCCAACTAGCATCAACACATCATCAACCATCATGCATTCATTTTTAAGTCATCACAATCAACACCTTCAACTACTAACATCAAACAATGTCATATCATAACCACCACCACCACTATCAACCGCCATCATTATAATAGTCACCACAATACCAACCATCACAACTACACCACCAACATTACTAATCACTAACATCAATCATTGTCACCGCAATCGCCATTATTAACCATCTCCACTATCACTAACAAATATAAATGCTTTATTTCAATTAAATAATAACTTTGTTGTATTAAATTACATATTTTTTTGATATATAATTAATTTTTTTACTTGAATTGTATTTTTTATTTTATTATATATACAGATAAATTTTTTTGCACATTCAGATATTGAAAAACAAATAGTCTTAATCATTCAGTTTTCAGATCTTAAGACGATATCTTAATCATTCAGATGTGCATTCAGATTTAGACGTCTGAATCTTAAAAAAAACAAATGCATCCTTAGACTCCAAGCTTGAAAATAGAATATAAAGAAAGAGAAACAATTCCTAAATGCCTTGTAGTCTCTCCCTTATGAGTGTGGCATGCTACACACCTTTAAAAGAGACTCTACTCGACATGGCTTTGTGGACTCCCAATTGACAATGAACCTAAGGCTATGACACCAACTTGACATGACTCAAACCAGGTCCTTGTCGTAAAAGGCATCCCAAGTACAACCAGGTCTGGGACCACCCTTAATACCCAACCCAACCATCCAAACACACCTCTTGAGTCGAATGAATTCCGAACATATAACAAGATAGTGTTTATTAAAATTCCAGAATCTAGGATAGGTCCATGATCGTTACCAACCCAAGCAAGTCCAACAAACCAATATCCAATTGATAACCAAAACCAAACCAAAAAAATAACCATGTTCCTGTCTATAACATAACATAAAAGGATAGAACAATTATAAGTGTAATCCAATAGTATCAACCCCAATACCAATGTCAATACTAAGGCTGACACCACTATCGACACCGCCTATTCCAACCTATAGTAATTTCACAAAGCCTCTTAATAAAAAATAAACAATATCTGATTGGGACATGCCCCCAACTATAACAAAAACAAATGTCTATAAAATAACCAAAGTATGAAAAGACATCCACGATATGAAATGGAGCCTTCTGGTGTATTGAAGATCACCACTTCAATCCAATTGAGGTGATCTCAAATCCGATCACTAAGTAGGAGGAGTGGAATGGTCAGTTCCAATATCGCTAGGGATACAGCCGCCGAAAGAAGAATTAACAAATGAATGCTAGCAAGTACTCAAGATAAGGATAAAATAATACCAACCTTGAAATCCATGTAAACCAATCATATGCATTCGCAACAATACATACATACATATACATATATAACCATGCTAAGAAAGAAAAATGGGTTTAGCATGCCTTTAAAAACCATTAACCTGGGTATGTGTAGCTTAACCATCCTAGAACCACTCACGAGTTATATGGGTCTAGTGTAGCCCTCTGAATGTGCCCCGATGCGTGTAGCCACACGAAACAGAGATACCATAGGACTAGGGAATTTTCGAGTACCCTTCGGTCTCCATTATACATATGTAAAAGTATACTTAAGGGATTCTCATATACTTCGTAAGTATCATATATGGTCATTATTACCAATCCTCATGTCGACAAATACGAGTTTCTAGTGTCCGTCCATAGGACTTACACCTTCACGGTTAGCTATCACACCCCACCATGATTGTCTAATTAAAACCATTACCATACATATAAACCACCATTCCATTTTTTATTAACCAAGGTTATAATTAGTGGTATCGTCATACCGACTATAGCTTGCAAGTAATGTAATTAGCCATCCTTTTTAAGAAGAAGGGATTCCCATGTACCCATAGATTATATTTTTAAGTTAACTTAGGGGAATGCCTTGTACCCACAAGTTATAATTATTATTTATTCTTGGGGAATTCCCTTGTACCCACAAGGCATCCAATTAGAACAACTATAACCACCAAGACCGTACCATTTAACCACTCCAAACCATTTAGGGTTTCATTACCAAGTTATACCATGCAATAGTTTCATTAAAAGTTCAACAATGTAGTAAAAACATTCTCATAGGCATTTTATCAAGCACATTAGGGGCATAGTATTTCCAAAATCAAAATCAAGTACCAATTAACCATTCCCATGCAACCAAATGTCCAAATCACCATTAAAACATGTAAAACCATAATTAAAACATGAAAAAACCATAATAAAATAATTATAACCAAAACCCCCAATATATATTTGAAAACCTAAACCATACAAAAATTATTCCATAAAAACAATTCATAAAATATGCCTTTAGTTAGAACTAACAACGAGGGAGGAGTAACATTCACTAGATTGAGAAGAATATGAAAAATAATCACCCCATGAGACTCAATTGATCAACTTTAAGAAAATCCTATCTTTTGCTTAACCCAAGAGCCTTAAGAGATTTTGAGAGAGTTTAGAGTGTTTGATTGTAATACCCTAAAAATTTTCCTAAGGTGAATTTCTCCTCGAGAAGGTTAAGGAGTGACTTCCTAAGTTAGTATAATTTTAACCATATAGAATTTCCCTAATTTAGACTTTTTATCACATGAGAAATTTGATAAGCTTTCCATCGATATAAGATTCACCCAAATTTGATGCTCGAGCAAGAAGTTATGGCTAATTTAAGTCCTAGTCGTAAAACAATATCATTTTAGTGCTTGGCGCATCGCGGAGAGGGTCTATTTGAGAATTATCAAA
The DNA here is from genome assembly GCA_030864215.1 of Capsicum pubescens. Taxonomy (NCBI): domain Eukaryota; kingdom Viridiplantae; phylum Streptophyta; class Magnoliopsida; order Solanales; family Solanaceae; genus Capsicum; species Capsicum pubescens. The sequence goes on from CM061543.1 coordinate 105,771,986, forward strand.
TTCCAGTAGAACTCTACCATAGTGGCGCATCACAGAGGATCCCAATTTTCCAATAGTCAATTTCCAATGGACTAGCGCAATTGTGATGCGTCGCGCAGAATTTCTAGGTCCCAAACAGTAGGACAACACGATGGCTCTGAGTCGCGGTGACTCCCAGATTCCTATTTTTCAATTTCAAGTGAGCCACCACGATAGTAGTTCGTTGCGGTGGCCCATAAAATTGGGTTTCCACTTCAATTTTTCCATCTTTGTATAGAACTGAAAAAGGGCACTTTGGACTTTTTCCAAGCCTTTTAAACCATACAAACACCAAATTAAATTCATTTACAAGAGTTCTATGAAGTTTTTCTCAAGTTTTCCCTCAACAAAAATCCTAAGTATCCAAAACCTCTTCCAAGAATCTCAAGAATCCACCATAGATTTTATAAATTGAGTTAAGATTCAAGGTTCCCAAGTCAAGGGCTTCAAGAACCCTCATTCACGAGTACGAATAGAGTCCCAAAGGCGGGAGTTCATCTAAATCTTCTAATTCAAGGTATGCGGGGTTTGAACAAGGACACTCCTTTCGTCCTTGAGCCTAAAAGTTGTTTTAAATTACAAGAATATATGGTTTCATATGTTTTTTTTATGAAAATTGAAGTATGGGTTTGTGCTTTGTTGTTTTTCTTGAGATTATGATAATTTCCATGTTTTAGAAATTGAGATACATGAGTATGTTGAGATTTTAATGTATAATGCTGAAATTCAAGATTTCTATATGATTTATGAATCCTTATGATCTCTAGTATGCATTTTGATGAGTCTTAACTTGAGATTGAACTATGGGCCACCAAGCCCTACTTGAGAATTGCAATTTTATGAACTTATGTGCTATAAGCACCTATGATTTGAGTACTTTGAGATTATTGAGAAATATTTGACCTTTTTGATCCTAATAGAGTTGGAATCCACAATGATGTTCTATTAAAACAAATAGTAATATATTTTGGTCTTCAGTATACACCCTTGAGTTATTTGAGGTGGATTTCCTAAGAGTTCTGAGCTGAGTATGGGAGTAGTATTTAGCATCAATTTGGGTATGATTCTGAGGTCTCATTCCCCAGAACTACGTGCCACCATAGGACTGAGATTTATGGGACCAAGGCCGAGATAGTGATTACTCATTTGAGGTTATACTCCCTGCAAGAGTATGACGCCTCTCCCCAATATGAGGTTTTTTCCTTAGGAGGACAAGACATTGGATTCCATGTAGCTTACATGATTTATGTCGGTTAGAAGAAACTCCTGAATGTCCAAAGTTATATAATCCCAAATTCTAAGTGTCCCAAGTCTAAAAGAGTTCTAGTGTTCCCAAGTGTTGAAAGTTCCTAAAAGTTCTGAGTCTTTGAGTTTTAAAGAAGGTTTACTCTCCATGAGATAAAAGTAGGAGTCTGAAAGTATTTTTTAAAGTTCCTTTAGCCTTTAAGTATTGAGAATAAGAGGAGAGTAGATATTTTAAAGTTAAGTAGAATGACTCACGAGATTTGTATTTCATGTTTCACTATTCACGATTCATGAGAATTATATTTCAGATTTATTCAAGCCATGTGAGTCATCATATATGAATGCATGATTTTATAAAGAGTAATGATAATGTTGATTTAAATGCATACACCCCCATATACTCAGTAAATTCCGAAGTTCTGATCAACATATACATCTATGTGCTACATTGTCTTATAATGTAGGTTCAGGTGTTCAGTCCCAGCCTCGTCAGTGTGTTCCGAGTACCTTTGTCTACATCTTTACAGTGGTGTGTCCTCATGGTTCGAGGACCTATCTTTAGACATTTTAGTATTTTAGAAGATATATTATAGCTTTCAGTTCAGTTTGAGTTAGTTGGGGGCCTGTCCCAATGGCTCTCTAGTCATGGAGTAGTAGAGGCTTTGTCAGACTAGTTATCATATTATTAGTATTTTGAGATTTCTAGTATTGTGGTCGTTTTGACCGAGTATTTTCTTCATATTTTCTATCATTTGATATTACAATACCAGTGTTTTGTTTATTTCATCTCCAAATAAGTTATTATATGTAGTAATAGTCTCAAAGGGTTAGCTTGGGGCTACTTGTAACCTTAAGCACCGTGTAATGCTTCGGGATGAGATTTTGGGGCGTTACAAACTTGGTATCAAAGCCTAAGGTTTAAGGAGTCCTAGGGAGTCTGACAAATCGCGTTAAGTAGAGTCTTGATCATCGGTGTGCAGCGCGCCATATCTATGAGAAAGAGTCTATAAGACATTTTAGGAAAAAAATATTTCTTTCTTTCAGATTCTATCGTGCCTATAGTTGTCCCCCTCATCTAATAATTCGTGCGCTCCTATTTCACAAAATGCCTTCCCGAAGAGAGAACGCCCATAGAAATAATAATGTACAACCCCATCATGTCGATCCCTTGAATGAGACTGTGTCTCATGCTGAGTTTTGGGTGGCCTTTCAGGCGTTATCCCAAGCAGTCTCTACCAATGTTCAGGCCAATAACCAGGCTGCAGTTCTAAATCAGCAGGGAGGTGATTTAAATGCTGCTAGGATTCGTGATTTCCTATGGATGAATCCGCTAGAGTTTCATGGGTGTAAGGAAGGTGAGGACCCACATTTATACCTTAAGGAGGTGAGAAAGATCACACAGGTGATGCATGTTTCTGAGGAAAATAGTGTTAAGTTGGCATCTTATAGGCTAAAAAACATAGCTTATGACTGGGTGGTTGCATGAAAGAAGAGTAGAGGGGAAGGTAATGCCCCCATTACTTGGCAGGTGTTCCAAGATGCATTATTAGATAAGTTATTTCCATTAGAGATGAAGGAGGCAAAAATAAAGAAATTTATGAACTTAAGGCAAGGTTCCATGACTGTTAAGGAGTACTACTTGAAGTTCAACCAGTTAGCCAAGTACGCTCCTGATTTGATTTCTGACACTCGAGCTAGTATGAGCAAGTTTGTGATAGGTGTTTCTTATTTAGTACTGAAAGAGTGTAGGACTGCGATGCTGAATAAGGATATGGATCGATCTAGGTTGATTATACATGCACAACAGATAGAGACAGACAAGATAAGGGAGACAGATAGAGTGAGGGGTAACAAGAAGGCTAAATCTGAGCAGCATGAGTATAGTCAGGCTAGGTCCCATGGAGGGAACCACCCACAGTTCCAAGGTCATTCGTCTATGTCAGCTCCTTCATCAGCTAGTGCTCTCACTCCTAGAGGTAGGCAGTGGAAAATAAATAGGTCTTCTATGTCCAGGTCCCAGAATAGTGTAAGTAACATACCCCACTATCCTCCATGTGCTAAGTGTGGTAGTGATTATCCCGGTGAGTGTTTAGAAGACCAGAGAGGTTGTTTCGATTATGGAAAGCTGGGCTACATACTTAGAGATTGTCCGCATGCTAGGCATGGGAAACAGAGATGCCCAGCCCCAGACACAGACTACTAGTGCACCAGTTCCTATAGCTCATTCTGCCCCTGCTCAAGGCACTTCATCTAGCACTTTTGGTGGTCAGCGCCAGAGTAGATTCTATGCCTTACTATCCTATCAGGAGCATGAGAATTCTTCTGATGTTGTTACTGGTATGCTCCGTGTCTTTTTCTTTGATGTTTTTGTTTTGTTGGACCCCGGGTCAAGTTTCTCTTATGTGACCCCATTAGTCGCTGTGAATTTTAAAATAAGTCTTGAGAAGATTCCTGATCCTTTTCTAGTTTCCACATCGGTAGGGGAGTCGGTTGTTTCTAAACAAGTGTATAGAGATTGTCCTGTTACTGTTCTGCATAATATCATATTTATTGATTTGATAGAGTTGGACATGGTTGATTTTGACCTTATTCTGGGTATGGATTGGCTTCATTCTTGTTATGCTTCTATAGACTATCGAACCCATGTGGTCAAGTTTCAGTTCCCTGATGAACTAGTTTTTAAGTGGTCCGGGAGTTTGGTATCTCCCAAGAGTCATTTTATCGCTTATCTCAAAGCTAGAAAGCTAATATCCAAAGGTTGCCTCTATCACCTAGTTAGAGTCAAAGACACTAAGTTCGAGGCTCCAACTATTCAGTCAGTCAGCATTGTTAATGAGTTTTTGGATGTTTTTCTGGAAGATCTCCCAGGAGTACCTCCCGTTAGAGAGATAGAAGTCGGGATTGACCTTCTTTTCGACACTCAACCTATTTTTATTCTGCCATACCATATGGCACCTGCAGAGCTTAAGGAGTTGAAAGAGCAACTCAAAGATCTTTTAGATAAAGGATTCATAATGCCCAGTGTCTCTCCTTAGGGTGAACCTATTCTTTTCGTGCGAAAGAAAAATAGATCTTTGCGTATGTACATTAACTATCATCAGTTTAACAAGGTCACAATTAAGAATAAGTACCCCCTTCCGAGAATTGATGACCTGTTTGATCAGTTACAGGGTGCAAGTTGTTTCTCCAAGATAGACCTTAGATCCAGCTATCATCAGCTTAAAGTAAGGGAATGTGATATTCCAAATACAACCTTCCAAACCCATTATGGTCACTTTGAGTTTCTACTCATGTCTTTCGGTCTAACCAATGCCCCAGCAGCCTTTATAGACCTTATGAATTGAGTGTTCAAGCAATATCTTGATATGTTTGTCATTATTTTCATAGATGATATCCTTGTGTACTCCTGTACTGAGAACGACCATGCAGATCATCTTAGAATTGTCTTGCAAACTCTTAGAGATCACCAGTTAATCGCCAAATTTAACAAGTGTGAATTTTGGCTAAGATCAGTAGCCTTTCTGGGTCATATTATTTTAGCCGAAGGCATTAGAGTTGATCTCCAAAAGACAGAACCTGTAAGAAATTATCCTAGATCTATCTTTCCATCTAACATTAGAAGTTTCTTGGGTCTAGCTGGTTACTACCGCCGTTTTGTTGAAGGTTTCTCTTCTATTGCGTCTCCCATGACCCGGTTGACTCAAAACAAAGTTAAGTTCCAGTGGTCATATTCCTTTGAGAAGAGTTTTCAAGAGTTGAAGACTCGACTTACTTCAGCCCCTGTGTTGACTTTGCTTGATGGTACAGATGGTTTTGTGGTATATTGTGATGCCTCTAGAGTTGGTTTGGGTTGTGTGTTGATTCAAAAAGGTAAGGTTATATCCTATGCCTCTAGACAGTTGAAGCTAGATGAAAAGAAATTCCCAACCCATGATCTTGAGTTAGCTATTGTGGTCTTTACTTTGAAAATATGGAGACACTATCTTTATGGTGTTTATGTTGACGTGTTTACTGATCACAAAATCCTGCAGTATATATTTACTCAGAGGGAGTTGAACCTTAGGCAGAGGAGGTGGTTAAAGTTTTTAAGAGACTATGATATAAGTGTGTTGTATCACTCGGGCAAGGCCAATGTAGTGGAAGATGCCCTTAGTAGGTTGTCTATAGGTAGTGTTACTCATGTAAAGAAAGATAAGAAAGAGTTAGCTCGTGATGTACATCATTTGGCTAGACTGGTTGTTAGGGTGCTTGATTCCACTGAGGTAAGTACTTTGGTGCAAAGTAGTTTTGAATCCTCTTTAGTTTTGAAAGTGAAAGAGAAGCAAGACTTAGATGATAGTTTGGTCAGACTGAAGGGGTCAGTTAAGGACCAAAAGGTAGAGGTCTTCTCCTAAGGGGAAGATGATGTGTTAAGATTGTAGGGTAGATTGTGTGTTCCTTGTATGGGTGATCTAAGGCAGAGAATTATGGTTGAAGCGCATGGCGCGCGATATTCTATTTATCCTGGCGCTACCAAGATGAACCGCGACTTACGAGAAATTTATTGGTGGAGTGGTATGAAGAAGGATATAGTTGGGTTTATAGCAAAGTGCGCAATATGCCAATAGGTTAAGATAAAGAACCAAAGACCTGGTGGTGTGATGCAAGAGTTTGGTATTTCTACTTGGAAGTGAGAAGGGGTGAATATGGATTTTGTGACTGGTTTACCCCTTTTGCGGCTTCATCATAATTCTATTTGGGTTGTTGTAGACACATTGACTAATTCAGCATATTTTCTACCTGTGCATACATCTTATACAACTGAGGATTATGCTAGATTGTATATTTGGAAGTTGGTCAGGTTATATGGAGTTCCCTTGTCTGTCATCTCAGATAGGGGTACTCAGTTCACTTCTCAGTTTTAGAGAGCTTTCCAGAGGGGGCGTGGCACCCAAGTTCATTTGAGTTCCGCTTTTCATCCACAGATAGATGGTCAGGCTGAGAGGACCATTCAGACCCTAGAAGATATGTTAAGGGCGTGTGCACTTGATTTTAAAGGTAGTTGGGATGAGCATTTGCCACTGATCGAGTTTACATATAACAATAGTTACTATGCTAGCATCGAGATGGCACCATTTGAGGCTTTGTATGGTAGAAGATGTAGATCCCCCATAGGTTGGTTTGAAGTGGGTGAGGCTGTTGTGATTAGGCCTGATGCAGTATTTGAGGCTATGGAGAAGGTGAAGTTGATTAGAGAAAGGTTGAAGACAGCTCAGAGTCGTCAAAAGTCATATGTCAATGTGAGGAGAAGAAACCTTAAGTTTGAAGTGGGTGATTTGGTATACTTGAAGATTTCATCCATGAAAGGGGTGAAGAGGTTTGATAGAAAGGGAAAGCTTAGCCCCTGTTATGTTGGCCCCTATAGAGTCTTGAGTCGTGTTGGTAAACTAGCCAATGAAGTTGAGTTGCCCGCAGAGTTGTCAGCCGTTCATCCTATCTTTCATGTCTCCTTGCTTAAGAAGCACATTGGTGATTCCGTGGTAGTAGATCCTTCAGAGAGCGCTGATATTGAAACTAGTCTTTCATTTGATGAGATTCTCATTGAGATTCGAGATTACCAGATTCGTAGATTGAGGAACAAAGAGGTTCCCTTGGTCAAGGTCTTATGGAAGAACCAGTCAGTTGAGGGTGCTACTTGGGAAACCGAGGCAGACAAACGATCCAAGTACCCGCACCTCTTTTTCGCGAGTTCAGATCAAGACGAAGGTAATATTCTTCCTTAATTCAGCCCTTCTAATCTAAAGTTTAGCTATGCCTCTACCCTAATTAAGTTCATGCATTCTCTAAAGTATTCAAGAGTTTAGAAAGACATAGAGTCAATTTAGCGAGTTCTTCCAGCTTTACGTACTCAATTCCTCCGTGCTCTTAGCTTAACTAGCGACATTCGTGGACGAATGTTTACAAGGGGGAGATATTGTAATACCCCAAATTTTTCCTAAGATGAATTTCTCCTCAAGAAGGTTAATGAGTGACTTCCTAAGTGAGTATCGTTTTAACCATATAGAATTTCCCTAATTTCGATATAAGATTCACCCACATCCGATGCCCGGGAAAAAAGTTATGGCTAATTTAAGTCCTAATCATAAAACAACTTATTTTAGTTCTTGGCGTGTCGCGGAGAGGGTCTATTTGACAATTGTCAAATTCCAGTGGAACTCCGCGATAGTGGTGCATCGCGGAGGACCCCAATTTCCAAATAGTCAATTTCTAGTGGTCTAGCATGATTGTGACGCATCACGCTGAAGTTACAGGTCCCAACCAGTGGGACAACACAATGGCTCCACTCGCGGTGACTCCCAGATTCCCATTTGTCAACTTACAGTATGCCACCACGATAGTGGTGCATCGCGGTGGCCCATAAAATTGGGTTCCCAGTTCAATTTTTCCATCTTCGTACAGAAGTTAAAAAGGCTACTTTGGACTTTTTCCAAGCCTCTTAAACCGTACAAACACCAAATTAAAGTTATTTACAAGCATTCTATGAAGTTTTTCTCAAGTTTTCCCTTAAAAAAAACCCTAAGTATCCAAAACCTCTTCCAAGAATCTCAAGAATCCACCATAGATTTTCTAAATTGAGTCAAGATTCAAGGTTCCCAAGTCAAGGGCTTCAAGAACCCTCATTCAAGAGTACGAATAGATTCCCAAAGGCGAGAGTTCATCCAAAGCTTCTAATTCAAGGTATATGGTGTTTGAACAAGGACACTCATTTCATCCTTGTGCCCAAAAGTTGTTTTAAATTACAAGAATTTATGGTTTCACATGTTTTCTTATGAAAACTAAAGTATGGGTTTGTACCCTTTGTTATTGTTCTTAAGATTATGATAATTTTCATGTTTTAGAAATTGAGATTCATGAGTATGTTGAGATTTTAATGTATAATGCTAAAATTCTAGATTTCTATATTATTTATGAATCCTTATGATCTCTAGTATGCATTTAAATGAGTCTTAACTTAAGATTGAACTATGAGACACTAAGCCCTACTTGAGAATTGCAATTTTATGAACTTCTGTGCTATAAGCACCTATGATTTGAGTACTTTGAGATTATTGAGAAATATTTGACCTTTTTGGTCCTAATAGAGTTGGAATCCACAATGATGTTCTATTAAAATAAAGAGTAATACATTTTGGTCTTTAGTATAGACCCTTGAGTTATTTGAGGTAGATTTCCTAAGATTTCTGAGCTGAGTATGGGAGTAATATTTAGCATCGAGTTGGGTATGATTCCGAGGTCTTATTCCCCAGAACTACATGCCACCATAGGACTGAGATTTATGGGCCCGAGGCTAAGATAGTGATCACTGATTTGAGGTTATACTCCCTGGCAAGAGTATGGCACCTCTCCCCCAACGTGAGGTTTCTTCCTTAGGAGGAAAAGACGTTGGACTCCATGTAGCTTACATGGTTTATGTCGGTTAGAAGAAACTCCCTAATGTCCAAAGTTATATAATCCCGAGTTCTAAGTATCCCAAGTCTAAAAGAGTTCAGTGTTCCCAAGTGTTCAAAGTTCCTAAAAGTTCTGAGTCCTAGAGTTTTAAAGAAGTTTTACTCTCCATGAGATAAAAGTAGGAGTCTGAAAATATTGTTTAAAGTTCCTTTAAACAATACTTTGGGAATAAGAGGAGAGTAGAGATTTTAAAGTTAAGTATAATGACTCACGAGATTTGTATTTCATGTTTCACTATTTACGATTCATGAGAATTATATTTCAGATTTATTCAAACCATGTGAGTCATTCATATATGCATGCATGATTTTATAAAGAGTAATGATAATGTTTATTTAAATGCATACACCCCCATATAATCAGTACATTCCCAAGTGCTGATCCGCATATACGTCTATGTGCTACATTTTCTTATAATGTAGGTTCAGGTGCTCAGTCTCAACCTCGTCTGTGAGTTTCGAGTACCTTTGTCTACATCTCCATAGTGGTGAGTCCTCATGGTTTGAGGACCTATCTTCAGACATTTCAGTATTTTAGTAGATATATTATTGCTTTCAGTTCAGTTTGAGTCAGTTGGGGGCCTGTCCTAATGGCTCTCTAGTCATGGAGTAGTAGAGACTTTGTCAGACTAGTTATCAAATTGTTAGTATGTTGAGATTTCCAGTATTGTAGTCATTTGGATCGAGTATTTTCTTCATATTTTCTATCATTTGATATGTCAGTACTAGTACTTTGTTTATTTCATCTCCAAATAAGTTATAATATGTAGTAATAGGCTCAAAAGGTTAACTTGGGGCTACTTGTAGCCTTAAGTACCGTGTGACGCTTCGGGATGAGATTTGGGGGAGTTTCATTGATTGATTATAGATAGGTTAATAAAGCCTCAAAAAGGTGTTTTAAGTCATGGGGTCCCAAGGAGTTATAAAGGGAAATGTCCAGAATACCCCCAACTTAAACTGTATTAATTTGTCGCATGAGGGTACAACCACCCCTTCCATTCGTACCTTTGGGTACGAGTGGTACCCACTACTCGTACCCCAAGCAGAATCTTAATCCCCCATACTAACCAACCTACGACTCCTAAGTCCCACTCGTATCCAATCATATGATTAGTACCCATTAACCTCACCCACAATAGAATAGAATCAAAGGAAAGGTTTGGACACTATCCAACATATGAATCAACTGTACGACTAGTACCCTACCTTACGGCTCATGGTGAGCCACTCGTACTCAGATCCAAGTTCAGTTACTAAGTTTCAGATTAAGTGAAGGAAGAACCCAATCCTATGACCCATCACCAACCATATAACTTGTACCCAGCCAAGTCGTACTTAATCTAGATATTCAACCACCCAACGCTGAATAACATACGACTGGGTCACCTGACTCATACCCTCACCATACTAGTATGGTGAATCATATGATAGCAAGAGAGTCTAAAATCAAGGAAATTTCTAAGGACCAAAACCCAGAGTTTTAAGGCTGGTAGGGGGTGGGAGTAAGAAAAAAAATTAAATTTTTTTAAGAAACAAATTGAATTTTTTTTGGAAGATAGGGATGGAGTAAGAATTTTTTTTTAAAATTTTCAAAAAATAAATTAATTTTTTTTTTGAAAAAATTATTTTTTTGCTGATGGGGAGGGGTTTTAGGGGCGTAAGAAGATAAAATTTTAAATTTCTTTAAGAAACGATTTGAAAAAAAAATTAATCTGGAGAAGGAGGGATGGTGAGGGATGGGGTCCAGGTAGGCGGTGGGGTGAGGTAAGGAAATTTTTTTGAAATTCTTGTAGAAGACAAATTACAAAAATTAAAATTTCCTTTTGGGTTGGGAAGAGGGAGGAGATGGCTAGTAGAGGATAGGGTAAGGAAAAATAATTTTTTGGGATAATGGGGTGGTAGGGGTGGATGATTTTGAGAGTGAGATATGAATATTGCAACTTGTTTTTTCTTTTTTAATTAAGAAAGTCATTTTCCTTATTTTGATGGAGCTTGTTTTCCTAGGGAAAATATTTTTTAAAATTTTCACTCAAACAAACGTGAGAAAATAGAAGAACATGAGAAAATATTTTTCTTCATACCGAACACACCCAAAGTGCATAGACTCAAATTTATATTTTAAAGCATAATTAATAAGGCTAATTTGGTAAAATAAATCGCCTAATAAATAATTTTCTTAAGGAAAGTGTCAAGTCAACAAAAACCAACTATTTTGAAATCGGAGAGTATTTACTAAACTAGTCTTATTAATTATGCTTTGAAAATACAAATTTGAGTATTATTCACTTTATATAATTATTTAATGATAGAGATAACATTGGAAGAACATGATAATTTTTTTTGATTTTATAAATTGGACAAGTAAATTAAAAAAGACTATGTTTAATAAAAACACAAGTAACGAAAAGAGTATATATTATGGGTGTGTTTGGTCTGGCGGAAAATGTTTTTTATAGAAAATATTTTTCTGAAAAACAAGTTGATTTCTTACTTGTTTTCTAATTGGTGGATGAAAAATAATTTCTAGTATTTGGTTGATGAATGAAAAAATATTTTCAGAAAATACATTTTAGTGTTTAGCTAAAGAGTAAAAATACATTTTAGAAAAATAATTTTTGACCCTGAAAAATACTCTTTTAGGGTGTGTTCGATATGAAAGAGGAAAAACGTTTTTTAGAAAAATAAGTTATTTCTTACCTATATTCTTGTGTTCGTTATGTAAATTGGGTAAGTATATATTTTCTAAAAGTATTTGTATATATTTAACAAAAACAATGAAAACGAATAGGATAAGAAGGTTGGGATAAGAAAAAAGTTTTAATTTTTTTTTTTTAAAATAAATAAAAAAATTATTTTTTGGGGAGAAAGGGTTGGTAGTTAGGGGTTGTGGTTGTCAAAATAGGTAGCAAGGGTGGGGTAAGAAAAAAATTTATTTTTTTTTAAAAATAAACTAACTTTTTTCTTTGGGGAGGGGGGTGGGGGATGGGGGTCGGGGTATGGGTATGGGTATGGCAGTAAGGGTGTGGTAAGAAAAAAATTATTTTTTTTGGGGGAGAGGGGGGGGGGAGGTATTGGAGTGAAAGAAAAAAAATTGAACTGCTTTAAAAGAAATTAAATATTTTTCTTTAGGGGAGTAGGGGTTTGAGTTTTGGGTTAGGGGATGATGTAAGAAAAAAAATTGAAATATTTTTCTTGAATGGGGGGGGGGAGGGGGAGGGGGAGGGTAAGGGATGGGAGTCGGGACAGGGGAGTGAGGGAGGGGTAAGAAAAAATTTAAATTTTTTCAAAAAATGTATTTAAAAAATTTTAATTTTCTTTTTGGAGGGGTGTGGGAGGGGGGTTGGTAGGGGTGGGGGATCGCATAGGGGGAAGGTAAGAAAAAGTTTAAATTTTTTTTAAAAAAATTAAATATTTTTTTTTGGGAGGGGGAGGGGAGGAGATAGGGGTTTGGGTTTTGGGTAGGGGGATGAGGTAAGAAAAACATTAAAATATTATTTTTTGGATGGAGTGGCGTGGGGGTAGGGGATTGGGAATCGAAGTAGGGGTGGGTGATTTTTAGAGTTGTATAATTTGAACTTAAGAGTGAGGTTGAAAGCGAGTTTTGGAAAATGTTTTCCTTACTTTTTGAATGCAAGTCATTTTCCTTAGATTTGAGGAAGATAAGTTGATTTGAAAAACATTTTTCAAAACCTTTAAGCCAATCAAACATGAGAAAACTGGAAAGCTTTTTTGAAAAAATATTTTCTTTTATACCAAACACACCTTATGTATAAAAAAGAATATTCTGCATATATTAACTTGATATAAATGTAGAGTGCAAAGTAACTTTTTACTACCTTGTTAGAGCACAACGATTTTTTTGTTTGGGGGGGTAATTTCACCAATTCATACCAAAATACGCATATAACTTGTAAACCCGAGCACCTTCGGGTGTGGTTGAGTTGGTTTGAGGAGTGACTTCCAAAGCGGAGTTCGCGGTATCAATCCCCCGTAATGCCTCCTCAATCTAGCTCGTCGCATGGGGTTTACCTAGTGCGGTTTATATCTCCTGTGTGGTTTACGAGCGACTGCACAGTGAGGGGTTTACCCAGTGCGCACAAAGTGCTCACCATGGAGTGTTCACCCGAAGGGCAGAGGCTGTGGAAGAGGTTGTAGCGGCTGCAGTTTTTCCATGAGTTTCCAAAAAAAATAAAATTGTAAACCCGACCTACTCCCCAAACATTCCATTCCAAATTAATGAAAATGTCGAGTACTCCCTCCATTTCATTTTAGTTGTCCCCTATGAACTTAGCACACCCATTAAGAAAAATATTTATTAGGGGTCTATTTTATCAAATTAGTCTTATTAATTATACTTTGAAAATATAAATTTGAGTTATATAATTTATTTAGTCATTTAATAATAAGGTTATTATAGGAAGAACATATAAAAATCTTCTTGATTTCATCAAAGAAACAACTAAATTGAAACAAATACTTTTAGAAAGAGGGCCAATTAAAATGAAACGGAGCGAGTAATTTTTATTTTACATGAATCTGTCTCATTCCCAAAACTACTCCATCTAAAATTCGAATAATTGGGTAGAAAAACTTACAACACCCATTTTTTTTTTCTTTTTAATAAGTTTACAAACACCGATTTGCTATCTTCATGGAAAAAGTAGAATTGGGGCATGCGTCGATAATATTGTACACATGAGGTGGCCAAAAGGACAAAGGTAGATACACAGATAATATTATACAGATAATTTGAGTGCGGGGAATATTGACTGACACCACTAACGACATTCCCACATGCTCATCACTCATTGGGTCTGGTATTTTAGGACTCGAGTGAAGTCATTTTATTGGGCGATGTTTGCCTTTGTAACTTATAAATAATTTATTTCCAATATTTTTTTTTTCCGATTCCAAGTAATACAACGATGACACGTTTATAAATTCATGTGCTCCAAACTTTCCGTATTGATTAAGTAGCCTTAAATTATGACCTTCACTCACTAAATCGTTCTTGAATCATCAATGGCTTAAGATTCTCAAACAACACAAAAAACAACATATTCATCCACCATCGAAGCTCTTACCCTTCACATGGCTCTACTTTATCCATTTATTATCTTTATCTTGCTTCTCACTTATTATCACCAATATATTCAACTTCAAATAATAGAATCTAATGAGTTAAGCAAGACGTCTGAAGTTAATCTCATACAAATTCAACTTTACCATCATTTTTTGGTAAACAATATTCAGTACAATATTTTATGTTTGCAAAGAGAATAATGAAATACCTATCATACCGAAGTATATGATTACATATACAACTCATATAAATTGTTGTAATACTAGCAAATATACAATATTGTATTAGTATAAAATTATTTATTTAGAGTTTGAGACTTTAACTACTCTACCTTGATTGAAATATCCGTTTTGTGTAACTGATGGATTAAGGAAATGACATACTTGTGTAAATATTTCATGTGTAAGGTGTTAGTCTATATAATTGAGACTTTTGATGAAACGCCGAAGTCATAATTATATGAGTATATATAGATTAAAGTTGAATATGACTATTTATTTACCTTAATACAAATCGATATTCTACCTTGGACTAATACATGTTGATTACTTGATTAGTCAATCAGGATATATCGTAAATTCAGCATTTGATTACGAGTACTTGCATATGAGAATTAATGCACTTGTTTCTCACTTGTACATTAATATGATCTTTTATTTATCTCATAAACCCAAGTTAGGAATACTTTTTCAGTGCCACCAGCCATGCAGTGAATAGTGGATTTGTAACATAATTTCTATGTATTATGTCAAATGATCAAGAGGATTTGTAATATAATTTCTATGTATTATGTCAAATGATCAAGAGTTTAATAGCATCTTTCATTTGACATATTAAATTTAAATTATGTTACCAGTCCACTATTCACTTATGGTCGGGGGCACTACAGAAATATTTCTAGCTTTAGTTTATGAGATGTTACTCCGTTCTTAATAAGTGGCATCTTAACCTTTTCATTTTGTTACTGAATAAGTGGTGTTTTAAATAATTAAGAAAACATTATTGATTTTCTTTCAATTTTACCCTTCTTTAAATGAAAAAAGTTCTATATGACCAAGAAACTGAAAGTAGTAAGAAGAGAGTGAATTACTCTTTTCCCAGTTGACAATCGGTTCGCTTAGATAGATAGTCTACTTATTGACACAATAAATTAAACTTCAGAGAATAAAGAGCTGAAAAGTAATGACACCAGATATTTTATACTTGTCAGGACCTCTAATAGGCCTTACTCCAGTACCTTTGGATTGCAAGAGATTCTACTAATTTTTTGTAAATTAAATCAAAGTATAGGGATTGAGTCAAGCTTTTTGGCTATGACTCAACACTGTTTTCTTCTTTCTCACTTTGATACAATGCCTCACCAACTATATGTTTCTCTCCTTTATTTTTGAATACACAGTAAACCTCAAGAGAATACAATGCTTGAATAAAGTAGAACAAAGAACTAGAGAAGGTTGAGACAAAAGTATGTCTCTTCTTTAATCTTTCATTGCTTAAATAGTAGTGATTGGATTACTACTAACCGTTGAAAATTTTGAAATAAAGACAACCCAAGAGATTTGCTCCTTAAAAATGGGATATGAGAATCCTATTTCCAATAATAGAAATGGATCATATTAATGAGCCTAGACTACCTGAAAATCCCTTCCTTAGGAGTAGCGACACATTTAATGAGTTGATCAAGACTTGATACTCGTTTTCTTATATGAAAAAAGTTGTAATTAATTCTTAAAGGGAGAATATATTTTTTTTTCTTTTTGGTTGAATCTTGAAAGATCTTTCTTTTTGATTATTAGCCAAGAGTCCTTGATTTACCCCTTTTTCATATTCTTACAAAGAATTCATACATTAAAAAAAAAATATTATCAATCTCCTCCTTCTTTATGGATGACAATATTTAAGGAAACAATTTATTCAACTTTTCTATTTGAGTGAAGAAATATTTGCTCCCCCTGATTTGTTGCATGGTAGATCCTCTTGTGTTGTTGCACTATCTTGTAGTTGATTAAACTATAGTCTTATCTCCCTCTTTGACATCAATAAAAAATAAAGAATCACAAGTGCATAAACAGTGTCTAGAATATTAAAAATAAAAGAAGTTCGTAGGCTTGTGCCCATATACAATCCCAAAAAAAAAACACAATGTCTTAAAAACATAGTCAAGAAGCAGCGGAAGCAAAATTCTCAAAATAATGAAAGAAGTAGGTCAAAGTTTGAGTAGTGGCATCCTCCAGATTAGTGAACTGGGTGGTGATAACAATTGAGAGAGATCCTGTAGTAGTCTAAATCTTGGAAGCAATCATCATAGCCTTCTTAATAACCTGATCCAATCTTACCCTAGGACGAGCAACATCTGTGCTTGTTTCTTTATGACGTCTTTGATTTCATCAAGATGAAAATGCAAGGCAAGGAGGACATGTTTGATGGAGTCCAACTTCAATTCAATCCCAGTCAGGTGTATTGTAACACAAGAGAACATGAGCTAGTAATAGGAGGAAGAGATGGCTTAGATTTTGAAGAGATGGGAGTACCATCTAAAGAGAGGCGGGAGTACCATCTAAGCCATCGTCAGACTAAGGGACCCAGATATCATCAACTAACATATATCCCGTACTACCAAAAACTTTTAAATTATAACATTGTTTCACCATTACAAAAGGAACAATTTCAAAAGAAATATTGTTTGCTTCCAAAATACGGGTAATGATAATACTATAAGGGAAGCTGGAGGGATCAACCACAGCTTCAATTATATGATTTATTATAAACGAGCAGAGATTTACCTTACACTGAAAAATGAGACAAGAAGTAAGAAGAGCATTGTACTGAGATAAAGTTGATAGAGAGAGAGCCAACACGGAGAAGGAGAATATTAGTGATAATGTGAACGCTAACACTAATTTCAAATGATAAGAAGTTAGGACTGAGGGCGTATAGTAAGGAGTCAAAGTTGTCAAGAGCAATAGATCGTTTGGCTTGCTCTAACAAAATTAGAGGGACTGAGATTTATTGAGGAGGTAGAAAAACCAAAGAAAATGATATCAAATAAAGCATCAAACATGGCACAAATAAAAATTCTTTTACCCATAACGAGAGTTTCAAGTTTGCCAGAAAAATCAGATTAAATATTAGCATAAAATAGCCTAATAAGAGGCTCATGGGCATATTGAGGAGTGTTAGAAAAAATATTAGTCCACCCCTAAAATTCAAATGAGAATTTTCTATGATAATGTGAAGATTTCAAATGATCTAGATGTACAATTTAACCATGGACCATAGATAATTCCTTCATAAAGTGAAAAAAGACTTCGTTAAAAGGTCTTTAAAAATTAGTTTTGACACTGAGAGAACAGTCAAAGTCAAATTTTATTTTTTTCTTAGAGCATTTAGAGACATTAGGAGAAGATAAATGCTTACCCAAAATGGAATCAAAAGAATCAGACGAGGCTTGAGAGTTTTGATCTAAGAAATCAAAATCAACAAGAATAGGCGAGGAGGCCTTTTCTTTTTTCTTAAAATGAGAGCTTATATAATACTAGAAGAAGGATTGTTTGAATATTTAGCCATGAAAAAGAAAGGGTGAATAGAGGAGAGTGAAAAGGACAAAAGATTTAAGAGAAATATAAAAGGGAAGAAAAACAAAGAAGATTGAAAGAAAACGACACTTAGAAAAATAAAGAGTTGCCATAATTATTTACCATACACTAAATCAGTGTTAGGCGGCAAAAAAGAAGAAGTATGAAAAGATCGTACACTAATCATATCAAGTATTAATTAAATCTACTTTTTACACACAATTAAAAAAGAAGCAAAGAAGTTAAAAGGATTTTGCAATAATGCCAAGAGATTTTTTTTAAAAATAAAATTTTTCTTACAACAATGATTTTATCAGCTAATTGAAATTTAGTGCTAACAAAAGTTATATAAATATAACCTTTTGAAATATGATCACTAATAAATCATGTTTAATATCAAAATATTTTGCTCTAGAGTAATGCACAAGATTTTTAGGTTGACAAATAGCACTAGAATTATGAATCTAAATTTTCACATGTTTAACAAAATGTCATAATCACTTAGATGATATATCATCCAAAGAATTTGTGTGCAACATAATTCAATAGAAATATATTAAGACTCAATAGTGGAGAGAAAAACATAATTTTATTTCTCAGTACTCCACAATATGAGCGAATTTCTCATAAGTTGACATAAGCCACTAGTACTTTTTTATCATCCTTGTCATCCGCATAATCTGCATCTGAAAAACCTTTTATCTCAAAAGTATTTAATTTAGGATACCGAATTTCAAGGGACATGATTTTAACAAGATATCTAATATTTCTTTTAACAACAGTCAGATAAGACTCCCTAAAAGCTGACTAGAATCTAGCATATTTACAAATATTAAATAAGATATCTGATCGATTGACAGTCAGATAGAGAAAAGAGCCAATCGTACCATGATATTTAATTACATCAACAGTCTTACTATTATCATCAAATGCAAGCGTACATGTAGAGCTCATAGGAGTGTCAGAGGATGTGGTAACCTTCATTTTAAATTTCTCAATGAGTTATTTAGGGTATTTGTTTTGACAAATGAAAGTTCCTTTAGTTGAATAGTGTATTTGCAGTTCCAAGAGGAATATTAACTCACCCATCATGCTCATTTAAAATTCACTTTGCATTTACTCTGAAGATTCCTCTCATAAGACAAAATTAGTACTTTCAAAGATAATGTCATCAACACAAATTTGAATAAGATTTTCAGAGAAAGTTATTTTGATGAAAAAATTTATATCAATTTTTCTTCTTGAAAAATTATGATCAATTAAAAAATTGCTCAGTCTATCATACCAAGATCTAGGAGCTTGTTTTAAACCATGAAAAGATTTTGGGAGTCTAAAAACCTGATACGAAAATTTTAAATTTTCAAAACCTGAGGGTTGTTTTACAAAAAAATTGTTCATCAATAAATTCATTTTAAAAGATATTTTTGACATTCATTTAAAATAGTTTAAAAACTTTGGAAGAAGTGTAGGCAAGAAAGATTTGAATTGATTCTAACCTTGCAATATGTTCAAAAGTTTCATTATAGTCGACTCCCTCTTGTTGTGAGTAGCCTTGAGCAATTAGACGGGCTTTATTTTGCACAACTTTACTTGATTCATCCATTTTATTTCTGAAAACCCACTTGGTTTCAATGATTGAAATATTCTCTAGATTTAAAACAAGAGTCTAGACATTGATTTTGTCAAATTGCTCAAGCTCTTCTTCAATTGCTTTGACCCAACTATCATCTTTTAAGGCCTCATTGACTTTCTTTGGTTCAAGTTGAGATATGAGGACTACATTTGCATTTCTTTTACTAAAAGCCATGTTTTCATGCCTTCACTTAGATCACCAATAATAAACTTCTTTGGATAATCAGGTTCATTTCTCCCTTCCATTGGAATTGTTCTAAGTAAAAATTGATCATTTGAGGCAACAATTGGTTGATCAGTGTTAGTGCATCTAACTTTGAGGTAGAATCAACATTAGTGGAAAAGGATTTATTTTCTTTTACCTGTTCAATCTCTTCATCTATAGAACTAACATTGTTCAGTACATGGTTAGTATTATCAAAAACAATATGCACAGATTCTTCAATGCAAAAAGTGAGTCTATTGAAAACTCAATAAAATAAACTAGAATTGGAGTATTCCAGAAAAATACCTTCATTATTTCATGAATCAAGCTTACCAATGTTGTCCTTACCATTGTTATGAACAAAAAATTTAGATCCAAATGCATGAAATTATTCAATGTTGGGTTTTTTATTGTTTCAAAACTCATAAGGAATTTTCTTCAGAATAGGTCTAATGAGACTCCTGCTCAAAATATGACAAGTAGTACTAATTTCTTCTACCCAAAATTTATGTGGTAGAAAGTGTTCACAAATCATTGTTTGACCATGTCTTTAAGATTTCTATTTTTTTCGTTTAAGCACACCATTTTATTGAGGAAATTTTGGAGCAAAAAAGTTATGGGTATAACCTTAATTATTACTAAATATTTCAAAACCTTTGTTCTCAAATTCTCCACCATGATCACTTCTAATGGCAGAGATATAGTAACCTTTGTCTCTTTGAACCTTTTGTAATACCCCAAAGATACTCCCTGAACGTCACACGATACTTAGGACTGCGAGTAGCCCAAAGTAACTCATGATATTTGCTCATCATTGAACTCTCATAAATGTAAACATAAGATACGAGCAAAACTGAAGAAACTTATACAAATTCAATAGATAATTAATCTCAACAAAGACACCGTTACTTAATAACTTTCAAATCAATGAGAAGATGAAAGAAACACATAGTATGACTAGTCTTGACAAACCTCTAACTAGAACTGAGGAGCCTTTAGGACTGACACGACCCAAACTTTAGACCATGTCGTATGGGCACCTCAAGCTCATATGAACCGAAAGTCGCCCTGATATCACAACCCAAACATCTCATTATCATAGGAGTCGAAGGAACTCCAACTCATATATCAGAATAGTGGAAATAATAACATAAGTCAATATTAGATTCATTATAATAACTACGCCCAAGTTCACAATTGTTCACAACACCTTTATACAAAATCGGAGTTGATAAGTATATATGTCGGGTTAAGCCCCTGACGATAGAAAAACCAAGTCTTAAGAGACTAAGTCTAAAAAGAAGGACTAACAGATGACGCCTTTTGAAGTAAGGAAGCTCACCACTTTAAGTCACAGCACGAACCGCCTCGATCTACAAGTCACTGCGCGGGAAAAGAAGAAGAAACTCTTACACCTACATCGCATGGGGAGATAGCATCTAGAGATGGTTGGCGGTTGGAACACTAGAATGTAACTCAAGTATAAGGATAAAATATCAATATCATGCACAAAAAGTCAATATATCATATTCAATCACTTATCCTTACATATAGATCCTTCATAAGATACCCAAGAGATCAAGATCCATCAATATTTTCACTCATACACATGGATATACACAACATGCTCATAATAGACCACAAAGGGAACAAGGCTTCACACACATTCTCAAATCATTCATTCATATGTCATTGAGTGAAGAACTTTTAATCAAGTTGGTCCAATGACCAAATCTCATTGTCATATCATTAGACTTTATTTCATTTGACTAGGAACTCAAATTGCTAGTCATATCATCAGGCTTGGAACTCAAATCACTAGCCGTATCGCTGGACTTGGAACTCAAATCACTAGCTGTATCACCAACCTTGGAACTCGAATCACTAGCCGTATCTTTAAATGAGGTATTCTAACCTCAAGATATCTCTTTGGAATAGTAACTAGAATTGCTAGTCATTACACCGGCCTTGGAACTCGAATCACTAGTCGTGTTATTAGGCAAGGAACTCAAATTATCCATTGTTTCATTGGACTAGGAACTCGAATTACTAGTCATTTCATCAGACGAGGAACTCGAATCTCCCGTAATTCATTGGAACCATTGGTCAACATTGGAACTCTTGACCCATTAGTTCATGAATTCACATTCACCCAATTCACATCACATCAAGGCTTTTAGCTTATTTAGCTAGTTCAATCATTATACGTGACCATATGGACCTCATGAGAGCCTTTATTGCTCAACCATATCAATAACTCAGTGCCTTTATTCAATTCATCATACAAATTAATTTGTGGTCCTCAAGACCCACACAACTATTTACATGTCATCAACATTATATCACATTATCACCACGCTTGGTTCTCTACACAATACACAATTCAAGTTCATTTTTATGTCTAGGGATCTACCCTTTCATTAGCCATCAACCAATAAGGTTATCATTTACACAATACATAGATCATAATACCTTTAAAATATTATTCAAAAAATATTCATACTTATTTGGGCCATTTCCCTAACTCTACACATAGTCAACATGCAACTAGTTATTTTACTTAGACATTTTCATAAACACCTTGGGTGCATACCTTTAACAACATCATTATCATGGTAGAAATCATTAAGACTAGGGTTACTCAAGACCCTAATATTAAACAACATAAAACAATAACCCACATACGTAATCTACCATCTATAACATGCATGAACACAAGTATAAACAAGAATCATCATCATTCATAATTAGGTAGCAAAACCCTTTTTATTTGATTCAAAAACCACCATGTACACTTACTAATCTAAGTGTGAAATACATGGGTTTAGAGTTATTTAAATATGGGAATATATACATGCCTTAAACAAGATGATACACCATCAGTCTTGACTCTCTTTCTTGCCACAAGATAAACATCTTCAAACCTAAGCCTCCAATATTGCTTTCAAGAGCCTTTAGAATGTTTAGGATGTTTAAGTCTTGAAAAATAAAGACTTAGGAGGATACAAAAACTTATATAGGTTAAGTAATTAGGGTTTTAGGAAAGGGAAATAACCAAAAGGTCCTTGTTTAAAAGCTGGAAAACACACATGTGCAGGGGTATGAGTCCCCTTCACAGTTCACTTGGCAATCGTAACCTAGGGTACAAGTGGTACCCTAACTCGTACCCTAGCCTCCTCCTAGGTAAACCAAACTATAGTGGGTAAGAAAAGGGACCTTTGAGTCGTAAACAAGGGTATGACACACCCTCCAATCGTGACCAATCCACTTTAGGTTTGAGAATTTACTCTATACGGTGGACTAGTATACGACTCGTATGCATGTTTACGACCAAGGGATGACCTTGTCGTATGTAGGACAGTATATTACCCTAACTTACTGTCTAGGATATAAAAGGGGAGGTCATGAAGGGTATTAGTTATGACCTAGGGTACGACTCAAGTACCCCCAACCGTATCCACTCTAGAGACATCAAAAGTTGATGTTTTCTCAATGGTCCAAGGTCTAGGTGCTTCAATTCTCTTCCACTTTGGTAGGAAAGTATTGAAAAAAGTTAATACCTTAAAATTCACCAAAGAATTCTATAATCAAGTTAGAAAAAACACATAACAAAGATACAACATGACATATATCATGATCATACCAATCGACCAAAAATATTGCAAGGCCACATTCTCGAGTGTTTCAAGGACAAACCCTAGATGACCCAAACTGAAAAAATAACTTAAATCATAACCATAAGCATCTATAACAGACCAAAGGTTGTTCCTCAAACTATGAGGACTCACCAAACATTTGAATGTAGGAAGTGATGCCCATGATTAATGGTGCTGGTGGAGATGAACACCAGAACCTACATTATGAAGTAATGTAGCCACATAAATATATATGTGGTTAGTACTTTAGGAATATACCAAGTATATGGGGGTAAATTTAGTAAGTAAAACTGCTATATGCCATAACTGAAAAGCATGCATCCTAAGTATAAATGGACTCATCTTAATCGGGATTAAAATTGAAAGATGAAATAATGTAAGCATAAATCATAAAATAACATATGAATAAAACTTGTGAGTCATTACACCTAGTTTCTAAAATCTTTACTTTTGTGGGAGATTCTCAAAATCAACATAAACCATGTAAGCTCTCATGGAGTCCAATGTCTCACCCACGTTGAGGAGGGTAGTTCTATCCTTGCCATCAGTATAGAACCTTGTCTTTGAGTGATCACTAAACTGACCCATCTGGGTAAGCGATACACTCTCTAGTGAGGCCCTTAAATCCTTCGGTAGCACATCATTTTTGGGAAATAGAATGTGATATACCCACATTCTCCTCTCGGTGCTAAATACTACTCCCAAAAATATACTTATTCTCATACTTATGAAATTCACATTAAAGTAGAAAATAGGTCTGTAAACTGAAAATCAACTATACTTTTCTTTCTTAAATCATACTTATAAAAAAACTTAATGAATTTCATGTCTTATCTTATATCATAAGATCAAATTGAAACTTATGTCATGTTGTAATACTTTGTAACTTACTGATAAGCTTGGACTTCTTGTAAATAGAGTACATAAAAATGCTAAAAATCATAATCAAAATACCAACTTGATGTCAAAATACCAACTTGATGCATAAGATCACTTTCTTGGATAAAAACATAAGAAAACATGAAATTTTGTGCTAAATAAGACTTAATTCATGTAGAAACACATATTCCTAAAGCATATGAAAAACGGGTATGAACCCTAGTGAATCAGTTCTTTAGATTCAAGTAGAAATTGAAATTTTGGGCACAAGGATGAAATAATATCCCTTTTCAAACCTCACATACCTAGACTTAGTGAATTACTTGAGGGAAACTTGAGTTAAAACCTTTGAATTTTGAATGTTTGGTGAAAAGCTCTTCTTTTGCATTCTTGAGGGTTTTTAGAGAAGAAAAATTAATTTAATCATAGTTAAGAGGGTGGATTTTGTGTTTAATATATTTTGAAAGTCATTTAATAGGTCAAGACCAAAAATCACTCGACCCAAGCTGAAAAAAAATAAAACTAGCATTTTTGTGCCCTTGGGCATGACACGACCTTATCACTCCACTCCAAAGGTGTGGCATGCCATTATTGTGACACGGTAAGAGTGTGGCACACTCTTATTGTAGACTTTTACTGTTTTCTGCATAAGCCTGTGCCTTCCTCTTGTGGTATGCCCTTAACACGGGTCCTTACTATTTTGGGGTCCCAAAAGGTCCCAAAATATGTTCCAAATTTTTTGAAATACTTCCTAATGGTTCTGTTATCATTCATTATTACAATTAAACTAATAAATCACCATTAAACACATAGGAAGTAACAAAATAAGATCATATAATTTTTGGGGTCTAACATTATCTCCCCGTTGGGACCATTTATCCTCGAATAAAGGTCAGGAAAGAATAACGACTATCTCATGGGATCGCTAAGCTAAGATATGAATATTGTTTTACTCTAAGAATGAAATATTTCATCTCAAGCATTAACTTGCAACTGAAATGACTCACTTGACATAAACTTCATAAGGTAAAAGTAAGGATATGCATAAATAGATTAGACTTGGATGAAGTTCTTACCTCATACTAACTTTGTGTTAGAAGTGAATAGTTAAGGATATCAATTCATCATGTCTGCCTTAGCTTCCCAAGTCCCTCCCTCAATTGATAGATTTCCCCAAAGAACTTTCTCTTAACAACTTCTTTATTCGTTAATCTTTGAACTTGTTGGTCAAGAATCTGAACTGAAATCTCTTCGCCGGACAAGCTATATTTCACCCCAATGATCTCTATAGGGATTACTAGATATGTACCTCTAGTGCACCTTCTTAGCATCTACATATGGAAAAATAGATGGACAACGACTAATATTTAGGGAAGGCCTAAATCATAAGCAACTTCTCCAATGCACTTCACTACTTTATAAGGACCAATATACCGGGGACTAAGTTTTCTTTCTTCCAAAATCTCATTATACTTTTCATGGGTAATACATTTAAAAACACCCAATTACCCACTTCAAACTTTAGTTCTCTCCTCCTTATATCTGTATATGATTTCTAATGACTTTGAGCTATTTTCAACCTCTCATACATTAACTGAACTTTCTCCATGGCTTCTAAAATTGAATTAGGCCAAACTAAGGCCGCTTCACCAACTTTGAACCAACCTATATGTGACCTGCATCTACATACAAATCTTCTAATGACACCATCTAAATACTAGCATGATAACTATTGTTATGGGCAAACTCAATCAAGGGTAAATGATCATCCCAATTTCCCTTAAGGTTCATCACATAGGATATCAACATATCTTCCAATGTATGAATTATATGGTCATCCTGACCACCTGTCTGTGAATGAAAAGTCATACTAAGTTTCACCTTTATACCAAAACCCTTTTAAAATGATTACCAAAATTAAAAAGTAAATTGTGTACCCCAATTTGATATAATGGACAAGGGAATCCTATGTAGCCTTACTAGCTCATGAATATATAACTTAGTATAATCTTCCACTGTATTAAAAGTCTTAACAGGTAAGAAATGGGTTGATTTGGTCATTCGATTCACGATGACCCAAATTGAGTTCTACTGACATCTAGTGCAAAGAAGTTTAGTAACAAAATCCATATTAATGACCTCCTACTTCCAAGTAGGAATGACAATATCCTGAAGTGTAACCCCGGTTCCTTTGATGCTTAATCTTTACCTGCTGATAATTGGGAAACTTGGCGACAAACTCTACTTTGTCCCTTTTGATACCATTCCACTAGTAAATTTCCCACAGATCGCGGTACATCTTGGTAGCACAAGGATAAATTGAATACCTAGAACTATGAACCTCTGCTAATATCCTTTCTTTCCATCCATCAATATCGGGAACACAAAGTCTATCGTGATAGCAAAGGACACTGTCTCTTTCTTAGGAGAAAACCTCAACCTTCTGCTACAGAACTCCATCCAATATTTGGCTCAGTATAGGGTAACTATGTTGTTTCCCTTTAACTTCCACCACTACGGATGATTTTGAACCATTCTAAACCAATACACCCCTATTATCCATATCAAGAAGACAAAAACCTAAGGGCCTAGTCTATGTACTTCCTTGGACAACTCCTATTTTTTTTTTCACATGAGCCACACTACCCATAGACAGTCTATTGAATGGGTCTGCTACTACATTCACCTTTCCCGGGTGGTAAAAACATTTATGTCATAATATTTTAACAACTCCAACCATAATCTCTAATAAATCTTCAACTTCTTTTGCATAAATACATATTGGAGACTCTTGTGATCAATGAAGATATCAACATGCACATTATACAAGTAGTGCCTATCTTCAGGGAAAATAAAACAACTAATAAATCTGAATCGTGGTTTGGATAATTCTTATCATGGTCTTTAAGTTGTCTAGAGGCATGAAAATACACCACAAATCCATCTAACCCCTTTGGAAAAGCTAGCATTGGGGTTGAAATCAATCTATATTTCAACTCTTGGAATCTCTTCTCACATTTATCTGACCATATAAACATCACCTTCTTTTGCATCAACCAAGTCAATGGTGCAGTTATTGAGGAAGAGCCCTTAATATATCTCCTATAATAACAAGCTAAACCCAGAAAGCTTTAAATGTCAAATAGATTAATATGCCTAGGCTAGTATTTCACTGCATCATTTTTATATGGGTATATATATATACCGACACCCAAAATCACATACCCCAAAAGGTAATAGACTCCAACAAAAATTCATATTTACTAAACTCTTAATAAAGTTGACAATCCTTAAGGCCTGCAATACTATTCTTAAATGGTTTGCATACACCTCCTCACTCTGAGAACACACAAGTATATCATCAATGAAAACAATAACTAACATGTCAAAGTACTGCTTGATGACCTTATTCATTAAGTTCATAAAGGCTTCATGAGCATTTGTTAGTCTAAAAGGTATAACTATAAACTCAAAGTGATAATAACGGGTTCTAAAAGTAGTTTTCGGGATGTCACACTCACTGACCTTCAACTAGTGATATCCCAACCTGAGACCAATCATTAAAAACCAATGAGGGCCCTGAAGATGACTGAATAAGTCATCAATTCTAGGAATGGGGTACTTATTCTTGATCGTGACCTTTTTTAAGTGTTTGTAATCTATACACATTCTGAGAGTGACATCCTTCTTATGCAAGAATAGAACTGGAGCACCTCATGTGGAGACACAAGGCCCGATGAACCCTTTATCTAAGGGGTCTTTGAGCTGATCTTTCAACTTCTTAAGCATGACTGAAGCCATACGATAGGTATTAATAAAGATAGTCCAGGTATCGAGAGGGAGATCAATCTTGAAATCTATTTCTCTATTGAGAGGTACCCCAGGTAGATCCTCGAGAAAGACTTCAGGAAACTCATTGGCTACACGAACTGACTGAATGTTTGAGGCTTTAGACTTAGTATCCTTAACTAAAACTAAGTGGTCAATACACCCTTTTGATATTAACTTTCCATCATAAGAGATGAAATTACCTTTGGGAGATACTGAACTACCCTATCACTCGAGGCTGACTCATTACAAAACTGAAACGTCACCACTTGGGTACGACAATCAACTAATGTATAGAATGAATGAAGCCAATCCAAACTAAGAATAACATCGAAATATATCATCTCTAGCTTTATTAGATCTGGTAAAGTTACCTTATGGTAGACTGCAATAGGCCACTTTCTATATATCCATCTAGCAATAGCTGACTCATCTACTAGAGTAGAAACTAAGAAGGGTTAGAAAGACTCTCAAGACTTAAATCAAAATTCACAGCAACAACTAGGGTCATAAAAAAGAGATTTTTACCATGGATATAATAACACATAAACATCAAGGTGAAAGATAAGAAGAATACCAATGACTACGTATGGGGAGATCTCTTTCTCCTAATGGGATGATATAGTATAAAATTAGTTATGAAACTAATCTCCAAAGTTACTGGATGATGCACCATCCTGTGGAGATGGGCAACCCGATTGAGCTGCTGAATTTATAAACTGAGTTTGAGGAAGAGCATCTCTACTTTTTTTCTTAGAATAAGGGCATTTTTTGATCCCGTGGCTCATCTTACTGTAATTATAAAAACCATATCTACCTATCAAGCACTCGTTTGGATGGTTATTATCAAACTTTATGCATGTTAGATTAGTCCTTTCGCTAAAAATGCTACCCTAAGATCTAGTAGTCGGTGCCCTCCCCCATTGCTCCTGTTTAGTTCTGGGTGTAGGATCACTAACCAAGAATAGTGCAAGTTCTGATGAGTGGCCCTAAAATTAAGAATGATTTTTCACTCTTGATCTCTGCTGACTGTATTCAAACTATTTAGTTCTAGACCTTTTTTCCATTCTCTCCCTTTTCTTTAGTTTCTCAACCTCAATATGCTGAGCGTGTATCATCAAATGGGTAATATCCATATTTGCAATCAGCATGGATATCTTACACTTTTTGACTAAGACTGACACACCAGTGACAAACTTACTCATGCGAACTCTGGAATCCAGAAATAACTGTATTTCAAATTTAGATAGCTAAATATACTAGAGACAATGCTCTTTTGATGACATAGAGCCCTGCCTTAGGTTCATAAAATCCTCCACCTTTTCCTCTCTCTTTTCCCTAGGAAAGAACTTATCTAGAAAGTCATCTAAATCACACTCCAACTTAGAGAACTATATTTTTACCCCTACCTTCCTTCCACATAGTAACCCAGTCATAGCAACATCCTTTAATTGATAAGAATCCAATTCCATAATTTTCTCTTTCGTAACATGCATAATCTGGGTAATCTTCTTCACCTTATTAATGAAAAACTAATGATCCTCATTAACCTCCAGCCCAAAGAACGTAGGTGGATTCATCCTCATGAAATCTCTAACTCTGGCTGCAACTAAATTACCATTCAATTGAAGTAGGGATGCTACTGGATGATTGGCCTGAGCATTTGTATTCACATCCTGAGCTTACACTTGGAAAACATCCGTAAACTCAGAATAATATACATTTTCATTCAGAGGGCTTACAAGCGTGGGTAGGACTGGCTGATCACCATTTCTAGATGAGTAAGATCTAGGAGAAAGCATTCTATGTTATGTGAAAGCACAAATTAAAGAAGACAGAGATAACTTTAAAGCACCATAGAGATCATGAATGAAGGGATGGTTCCTAATATGTTCCATAGCCTCTTGCCCATAAGTGTGACCCACTTTATACCCATGATCAAGACTCTACGTAACGCGGCTTGTCAGACTCCCTAGTATTCTTTAAAACCATAGGCTCTGATATCAAGTTTGTAACACCCTAAAGATACCTCCTGGATGTCACACAGTTCTTAGGAATATGAGTAGCCCAAAGTTAACCCATGATATTTTCTCAACACTGAACTCTCATAAATGTAAACATAAGATATGAGTAATTGTGAAAAAACTTATATGAAATTTAGTAGATAAATAATTTCAACCTAAACATTGTTACTTTATAATTTTTGAATCTATGAAAAGTTTAAAGACACACATAGTCTAACTAGTCTTGACAAGACTCTAACTAAAATTGAAGAGTCACTAGGATAGACCCCACCTAACCTAAACTAAAACACTGAATAACTAAAAATCATAACCATGAATCTCTATAACAGACTGAAGCTTCATCCTTGAAATATGAAGATTCACCAACTATCTAAATATAAGAAGTGGTGCTCATGATTAATTATGCTGCCGGGGACGAATAACAAAACCTAAATAATATAGTCACAGAGACATATATATGGTCACTACTTTGGGAATGTACTGAGTATATAAGGGTGAATGCGATAAGTAAAACTGTTGTACACCATAATTGAAAAACATACATGCTAAGTGTAGATGGATTCACCTTAATTAGGAATAAAACCAAAAGATGAAGTAACATAAGCATAAATCATAAAACAATAGCTGAATAAAATTTATGAGTCATTACACTTTATTTCTAAAATCTTTACTTCTGTGGGAGATTCTCATAATTTACATAAACTATGTGAGCTAGCATAGATTCCAACATCTGACCAATATTGAGGAGAGTTGTTCTATCCTTGCCCAGTATACAACCTTGTCTTGGAGTGATCAGTAAACTGAGCCCATTTGGGCAAGGGGGACATTCTCTGGCAAGGCTCCTAAAACCTATGATGGCATGTAATTTTTGGGCAATATGATGTGTTGTACCTATATTTCCCCCTCGATGCTAAATACAACTCCCAAGAATATACTTATATCAGAGCCTAGGTTCATGGTCAGTTGGGCATCCATAAAGCCGTATCAAGTAGAGTCTTTTTATGGGTATGTAGCACACCACACTTATAAGAGAGAGACTATAAGACATTTAGAAATGTTTTAATTTCTTGTCTTCCTATTTTGAGCTATAGAGTTTAAGGCCTTGGACCTTCTAATTTTTGTTTGCTCATTTTTCAGATCATGCCTCTAAGATGATCTGAAGTTCCTGCAAACCCTTCCATCCCGACTAGGGAAGATGTTAATGGGACTTGCTCTACTTATGGAGTCCATACTCGATCTATGGTTCTGGTAGCTGATGGTCTGAGAGTTTTACCGATTCTCTCTAGTCTTTCTCTGATTCCTCAAGCTAATGTAATAAATGTTGAGTTTTATCTTTCGATTCATATCATTTCTTATTTGGTAGCTTCTTAGGCTGAGCATGACACATCTATTACTCTATCTTCTGAGGCCATAAGGTTGTCTAATTTATGAGGTTGGGTCTTTCGACCTTTATTGGTATTAAGGTGGAGGAAAATCCCCAAGGTTTTCTGGATAAGAAGAATTTTTTTTTAGTGTTATGCACGCCACTAATGTTGTGGGGTAGAGCTTGCAACCTATCAGTTGAATAATGTGGGTTACTAATGGTATGAGGAGTGGGAACAGACAAGGGATAATATTGATGAGTCATCCTTGTGGGAGGATTTAACTAATGCATTTTTGGACTACTTCTTTCCTCAAGAGTTGAGGGAAGCAAAGACGAAGGAGTTTGTTAATCTTAAGCAAAGAAGGATATCAGTCAAGGAGTATTTTTGGAATTTTCATTAATTACCTCGGTATGCTCCAGAGATGGTGTCAAATATGAGGGCTCGGATGAAAAAGTTAACCTCAGGATTTTCTCGTGAGTTGGTCCTTGAGAGCAAGGTAGATTTGTTGGTCAAATACATGGACATCTCTTGATTAGTTGTGTATACACAACAAATGGAGAAAGATAAATACACTAGAAAATTGAGACTGACGATCACCCAATGGTTTTGAGTAAGGAACACTAGCTAAGGAGAAAGAACAGAAACTCCCCTAAATTTTTCTTGGCCACTTACCACTATCTCTACCACTATGCTCAGAAGGCCTAAATTTATTACCTTGTTGAATGCTGTGACTTTTCTTGGTTATGTTATGTCTAGTGAAGGGATCATGATGGATCCATAAAAGGTTGCGGCGGTTAAGAAGTGGCCTAGATCTGTGACTCTAAATGATATTTAGAGCTTCTTGGGTTTAGCTGGTTACTATAGGAGATTTGTGGAAAGTTTTTTGATGATAGATACCCCATCAGCTAAATTGACCTAGAAAAAGGACAAGTTCTTATGGTCAGATGCGTGTGAGGGTAGTTTCAAGAAGTTACAAGATAAATTGACTTCAGCTCTATTTTTAACCTTGCCCGAGGGTAATGATGGGTTTTTAGTGTATTGTAATACTTCTCATGTTGGGCTTGGTTGTGTATTGATTATGCCTGGTAGGGTGGTGGCCTATGCTTCTAGGCAATTGAAAATTCATGAGAAGAACTACCCTACTTATGATTTGGAGTTATTGTCCGTGATATTTTCATTAAAGATTTGGTGTCATTATATCTATGGGGTCCATGTTGACATATTTTGTGATCATAAGAGCGTACAATATGTGTTTACTCAAAAAGAGTTGAATCTCAGGCAAAAGAGATGGCATGAGTTGTTAAAGGACTGTGATATGAGTATCCATTTCCATCCAAGTAAAGCTAAAATAGTTGCTGATGCTCTTAGCAGGTTATCCATGGGGAGTTTAGTTCATGTGGATGAAGATAAGTAGGAGTTAGTAAAAGATATTCATTGTTTGGATAATCTTGAAGTTCGTCTCATAGACTTCGAGGATGGTGGTGTATTTATGCATCAAGTATCATAATCGTCTCTTATTGTACAGAAAAAGGAAAAGCAAATGTTGGATACTGATTTGATGAAAATTAAGAGTAATGTGGGTCAACAAAAGGTTATCAGTTTTGTGTTTTGTGGCGACGGTATCTTAAGGTACCAAGGTAGGTTATATGTTCCCAATGGTAATGGATTGAGGAAAAGTATTATGGCCGAGGCTCATAGATCTCGTTATACTATTCATCCCAGTTCTATGAAGATGTATAATGATCTTAGGGAGTTTAATTGGTGGAATAATATGAACCGAGATATGGCTATCTATGTTGTTAAATGTATGGTGTGTCAATAAGTAAAAGTTGAGCACTTTAGACCTGTGGTTTATATCAAGAGATAGAGTTGGCCAAATGTAAGTGGGAAGTGATTAAATGGATTTTGTCACCGGTCTTCCTCGGTATCGAAATTGATGTGATTCTAATTGGGTCATTATGGATAGAATGATCAAGTCCGCTTACTTTTTGCCGGTGAGGACTAGTTTTTTAGTGAAGGATTATGCTAAGTTGTATCTTGCAGAGATTATAAAGTTACATGGTGCTCCGATTTCTATCATTTTGGATCATGGTACTCCATTCTCATATCACTTGTGGAAGTCATTTCAGAAAGGTTTGGGAACAAAGGCGTGCCTTAGTATGGCTTTTCACCTACCAGTGGATGGACAAGCGGAGAGGACCATTTAGACATTGGAAGATATGTTGCATGCTTGTGTGACTGATTATGGTGGTTGTTGGTTTGACCAATTGCCTTTGATCAAATTTGCCTATATAAATAGTTACCACTCTAGCATTGGTATGGATCCTTTTAAGGTGTTGTATGGTAGGAGATGTCATTTTCCTATTAGGTGGTATGAAGTTTGTGAGGGTAAGTTTCTTGGCCCTAATTTGGTTCACCAAGATTTGGAGAAGGAGAAGGTGATCCGTGATAGGTTAAAAGCTGCTCAAAGTTGCCAAAAGTCCTATGTGGATGTAAGGTGTAGGGATTTGGAGTTTAATGTTAGTGATTAGGTATTCTTAAAGTTATCTCCCATGAAGAGAGTGATGCTATTCGATAAGAAGGGGAAGCTTAGTCCCCCGTATGTTGGTCCATATTTGATTTTTAAAAGGGTTGGTAATATTGCCTATGAGTTTGCGTTGACCTCTAGTTTGAGCTCCATCTATCTGGTATTCTATGTGTCCATGTTGCAGAAATTTATGGGTGATCCTTCGTTGGTTGTTCCTTTCGAGGGTGTTGGTATTTCAGACTCTTTATTCTATGAGGATGTCCCGGTGAGGATCTTAGATCGTTAAGTTTTCTGGTTGAAATGAAAGAGGTGGCATCAGTGAAGGTTCTAAAGAGGAACAAAAGTCTGACGAAGCTACTTGGGAGGCGGAAAAGGACATGAAGTCCAAGAATCGCTTTTGTTTTCCGTTCCAGAAACTCGTGCTTGAGGTATGTGTTAATCTTCTTAAATTTATATATGTCTTTGATAAGCAAAGGGTTTAAGTCCCTAAACTTTTAATTGAGCAAGTGTTTTGATAGATAATGGGTTCGAGTCCCAAAGTAAATTGAATAAATGGTTGAGTGATAATGATCATGACATGTGTCTTATACTTGTTGTATGTCTTTGTTTTTTTAACTTGGCTAAATTTTAGTTTGATGTGTTAAATCATGCTTGTTCTTGTCTTACCCGTTATTTAAGGATGAATGATCCAAGTGGGGGAGATTTGAAACGCCTTGTCTTTGAACCTTTAGAAAAATTCCCTTAGTTGAAGTTTATGGGAAAGATACGGATCATGGGTACTAGTTGTACCCTAATATATGATTTGGTGTCCTCTAACTCATATGTTAAGTAGTGTAGTGGGGGTTACATTCTGTCCAAGGTATGGTTTAGCCTCTCCCAAGTCGTATAATTAGGTACTAGTCGTAAGATGTCAAGTCGTATGATGTGTTAAGCTTGGTCTAGTGGATACTATCTTGGGTATGGTTTGTATGGTACTACTCATACCTTATGATACGAGTTATGCATGCATAGCCATATGTTTGGTAGATTATAGATCCACGGTGAGGCATAGGGTACAAGTTAGGGTACGGGTCAAAGGGTGAGTCGTACCCTTATGGGGTTCACTTTTCAAATTTTAACAGGAGGACATTTTATACCTTTCCCACCCCAAAACCCTTATTACCCATGACTTATAACCTTGTTTGGACCTTTATTCTTCACTTATACAAGATAAAAACATTCCAAAACACACTCCAAAACTTCTTCAACAAGATTGAAAGCTAGGTTTCAAAGAGGCCATCTAGGGGCTTGGAGACCAAAAATCACTTCGTGAATTATCTTGTATAAGGCATGTGACGCTTCCCTCATTGATATTTCTCAAATATCATGTATTTAAACATTGATTTTAATTCTTGAATAGTGGGTTTTGAAACCAAATATTGAGGGTTTTGATGCATAGTGATGAGTATTATTTACTTTTGTTTTAACTTGTGTCTATACAAGTTTTTGGTGATGGTTTGCACATGTAGGTGCTTGTTGATGGTGGTTTAACAAATGAGTCATGAATAACCCTAAGCTTGATGTTTTTACTTCTATTTTGGTCATAGAAAAAGTATGCCCGCTCGGTGTTGTGAAAATGCCTAAAAGAAATAACTAGTTACATGTTAATAGTGTTTTGAACTAAGGCAGTGTCATAATGAGTAATAAGGATTGGTAAATTACTTTGTAAAGGCCTTTTTATCCATGTAATGAGTTAATTGATAACCTTGGTGTGTATGATTTGTTAAAAAGGGGTTAGAGTCCCTGAAAATAAGATTGAATTGTGTATTGAACTAAAGTTTGGTTTATGAATGCTAATGAAGAATGAACGGTGTTGTATAGGTATTAATGATAAAAAATTAACTCAAATGGTGATTGAAACTAAGGCATTTTCCTATTAAAGTGATTGATTGATAAATGGTTCATGAAGACCTTGTAGTCATATATGGTGTCGAATTGTAGCCTTGGTATCTTGAATTGGCTAAATGGGTTAAAGTCCTTGAATGATGAACTAAGTGGATATGAATGCATGGAAAAAGGGTTAGAGTACCAATGTTAACTAGTAATGGACGTGATGGCTAGTGGTTATAGTACACGTGCTAAAGAAGATGACTTGTGGTTAGAGTCCCTCGCCTAATGAAATGGCTTGAAGTTAGAGTCCCTTACCTAATAAAATGCTTTAAGGTTAGAGTTACTTTCCTAATGAAATAACTTGAGGTTAGAGTATCTTTCCTAATGAAATAACATGAGGTTAGAGTCCCTTGCCTAATAAGACGGCTTGAGGTTAGAGTCCCTTACCTAATATGATCAGAAAGTTCAATCCCTCTAATTTATAAGGGTGGAAGGTTAGAGTCCTCCACTCTATGTTTCATGATTAGACTGTTCGAAAGGCATGCGAAGCTTTGTTCTCTTTTTGGAACTTATTGTATCTATATATCTACATATATGCCTATGTGTATAAATATGGTTGCATGTGATGGTTTGATTGGATTTTAAATGATGACACTATTTTATCCTTATCCTTGAGTTACATACTAGTGCTCCAACCGCTAACCATCTCCGAACGTTGTTTCCTCACACAACACAGGGGTCGAAGCTTCTCCTTCTCTTCTTATGTAGTGATTAGGTGTTCAAGCGGATCATGTTTTGACTTTGAAGTGTTGATCTTTCATCCTTCGGAAGGCTTGTGTTTCAGGGTCTTTCTATCTTATGTCATAGACTTGTATTAGACTTGGTTTTTGGCTATTCTCGAGGGCATATCTCGGCATATTATAGACATTGGATTGGTAGAGGCTTGTGGATGACCGTGGACTTGGGTATGTTGTTTAGTATGTTGACATTAATGGTTGGTTTAGACATTTCTTAAGTAAAGATTGCTAGTCTTGTTTCCTCTATCTTGTTATATGATCGGAGTTCATCCGATACTTGTAGTTTGATGCGGTGGTTTGGGATAGGTAAATGGGGAGATCTTTGGTCCTTGTTAGGATCGAGATGCCCATACGGCAAGGACCAGTTTCAGATTGTGTCAACTTATGAAATTCACCTTAGAGCAGCACATGGGTCTGTAAACTAAAAACCAACAATGCTTTTCTTACTTAAATCATTCTCAAATGAAACTTGTGAATTTTATGTCTTAAATGAGATCATAAGATCAAACTAAAAATAAAGTCATGTTGTAATACTTTGTAACTTAATGATAAAATTGGACTTCTTCTAAATAGAGTACATAATGCTAAAAATCATAATCAGTTATCAACTCATAGAAAATTATGTCAAAATATCAAATTGATGCATAAGATCACTTCCATGAATGAAAACATAAGAAAACATGAATATTTGTGCTAAATAAGTCTTACTTCATGTAGAAATATCATAATTTTGAAGCATAAGAAGAGTGGGTATGAACCCTAATAAATAAATTCTTTAAATTTAAGTAAAATTTGAACTTTTGGGCATAAGGATAAAAGAATATCCTTGTTCAAACCCCACATACCTAGACTTAGTGAATTGCTTGAGGGAAACTTGAGTTGAAACTTTAGATGCTTGAATTTAGGGTGAAAATCTCTTCTTTTGTGTGCTTAACGGTTTTGGGAGAAGATAAATGCTTTAATCTTTGTTAGGAGGGTGGATTTCTTGTTTAATATATTTTGAAAGTTGTTTAATAGGTCAAAGACCAAACCCAAGATGAAAAAGCAAAACTGGCGTTCTTGCACCCATGGACATGACACACTCTTATCGCGTTACTCTAAGGGCATGACACACCTTTATCGCAGTATGGTAATAGCGTGTCATATTCTGATCATGTACCTTCACTAATTCTTTCATAAGGGTGTGTGTCTCCTCCGTAGTACGTCGTTAATGTGTACCCTTACTATTTGGGGGTTTCAAAATGCATTCCAAAATTTCTAAAATACTTCCTAATGGACCCATTATCATTCCTTATCATAATTTAACTTAGAAATCACCATTAAACATATAGGAAGTACCAAAATAAAATCATTGAAATTTTGGGGTTTAACACCTTTTCACAAAAAACTTCAATTTTTTTTTAAAGTATTATCTTTGTTAGAAAGAAATATAACCCATGTAAATTGAGAATAATCATCAATAAGTTCAAAATCACACCTTTTACAACATATGCTAGCAGTTATAGTCAGACCAAATAGATCAATATGAAGTAGCTGCAATGGTTTAGTTGTAAAGACAATTTCTCAGACAGAAAAAAAATATTTAGTTTGCTTATCAAGTTGATAGGCATCACAGATGTAAGTCATTTTGTATTAAAACTTTGGGAGGCCAGTCACAAGTTCATGCTTGGCTAAATTTTTAGTTTGTTTCATGCTTACTGGACTAAGCTTTATATGCTAAATCCAAGGATCTTCAGAGATGAAGGCAAGACATATATTTCCTTCAGTCATTTTGATAGAGTCTAAAAAATACACATTTATGTGTGTATATCTAGCAAGAAGATGCCTTCTAAATTGTAATGACTCTCATGGTCATTTTCCTTCTTTTCATATACTTTTGGTGTCTAGAGCTTTTCTATAACTACCCCAAGTTATTTATGACTTGCTAAGTTGATAATTTAACTTCTGGGCGGTTTGTTTGAGAATTTTAGTAACACCAAATATATTGTGAAATATTTATTCTAAATTTGCACTTGGTAGAAATATAATTTAATATCCTTCTAAAATATTTTAGATATTGATAAAATTCATTAGTTATGATATATTTATATCACTTTATAATAGCTTTTATAGTCTATTAATATTTTAAGCAGTGATAACAAATTTAGATATGTTAAAATATTATTATTAGATAATAGAGGTTTTAATAGAAATAATTTTCCATTAATTATAGTATATTAAAAATATTATATTTATTTTACCACGAACCTATGTATTATCTGAATATATGAATAATAGGACAATTAAAAGAGGTTATTGCAACTCCATTTCCACATGAAAAAGGAGGTTACAACAATTATTCTAAGTGGAATTTAATCCCTAACTTGCATAGTTAGTGGACATTTAAGAATAGGAGTCGGTGGGGGGAAAGTATCTTAAGAGTTTCCATTAGCCAATTTCATATAGGATCTGTTATATAAAAAATGTTTTGATTATTATCAAATAACTATATATTTTCTTTGTTAATTCTTATACCCATAGGCATATCAACATAAGTGTTGTGAGAAAAAATTTTATTTGTTGTATTTAATTTCCAAAAATAAATCAAGTTATTTAAGCTCGGGATCTAATGGCACTATCCGAAGGCTTCTCGGAGAGACATTTTAGCTTTGGCATCCTAGCAGGCTAGGTTTACCCTATCTTTATACTGGACTTATTTACGATAATTATGTACTATTATGCTAATTTTTGACAAATACTTGTAGTTTACGTATCATTTAATATATATATATATATCCAGTTATATATATATATATAATTTGCCTTATTTATTCGATTAGGACCTCGTTCTAGTAAATTTTGGTCTCTTATCTTTTAGCATGATATAACATCTATCACTTTAAAACGTGGAATTAAGTTGTAGAACCTTGGATTCATCCCTTTTTAGTAAAACATGCAAATGATTATTTAAATTTATTTTAGTTATGCTTTAGGGTCAACATATACTTTATATATCATTGATTGTGAATTTTTGTACAACTTTGGCATTAGTTATGGTATGGTTTGGATTTTAATTTTACAACTGGGTATGGTTATTATGATTTCTGGTTCGTGTCCAGCATCTTGTTGTGATGAGTTGGGTGTTCTGCCACTAATTATTATTATTCTAGGAGTTATGGTCTCCCTGAGTTTCGATTCGAGTCCTGCATCTAATTATGAGTTCTGTTGTATATCATATATGCGACCTCTCATTATTATCCACTAACTCCAGATAGAATCTAGCATATGTACTCTTGTTATTATCCACCACTATCAGTTTGAGCCCGACATCTGGCCTCTCGTTACTTCTCTTTGGTGATGGTTCAAGACCGGTGCATATTTGGATGGATACTATGGTTTCACAGGGTTGGTTTGGTTATGGATTATTTATAATTTTCTTTAAAATTAATTCTCGTGTGTCTTACCAGCTTATGGGAGCATGGTTGGATTAATTGTCTTCTTCAGTGTGACTAGCAGACTTATGGAGGGCCAGTTAGGTTATGTTTGATTTGACTTTTATTACTATGTTATTTATCTTCCTGTATCACTTTTAATTATTCTTATATCACATTTGAGTAGCTCAATATTTGTTAACTTTTCAATCACCATTTACTATTGAGTTAGACTACACCCTCATATTTTAATTATACTTCTCATGCGTTGAGCTTAGTCGGCCGATGATGCCTATTGAGTACCCGTTGCTTTGGTACTCATACTACACTTCTTTATCTTTTACCTAATGTAGATTCAAGTTGTAGCGGCCAGTGTTGATGTGATTCCTACTCTCTAGTACTAATTTGGAGTACGGTGAGATTGTTGTCGTCTGAGGCTGATCCTCCTCTATATATTCTAGTTTAGTCTTTTGTACTTGAGACTGCTTGTATATATTATGTATGTTTTGGATTCTGTCTAGTACTCTAGGTATCTCTTAGTAGTGGCTCTAGTACATACCTTACCAGGACTTTGGAGGTATTCATTTGCATATTTTGGTCCTTTTCCTTCTCTCATTTGGATATACTTTATATGCTTCTTGTTTGTTTTTTGCTTATTAATACTATTCTTATTATTTTTTGTGATCTTTTCTAGTTTCTGTCAGTTAGCCCGTTACCTTTTATCCCGGCTATGGCTTGGCTTGCCTACTAGTGGGCTAAAGTAGCTCCGGCATGACTTGATAAATTGGGTCGTGAAAGCTTAATATTAGAGCCTAAGTTTCACTGGTATTGTTGGTACTATAGCCAATGTTTAGTAGAGTCTTGTGGATTGGTGCAAAGATATCCATATCCTATCTTCGGGAGGCTACAGAGCTTCTTAATGGAAAAATCTCATTTTTTTTATCCATTTTCATGCGTTGGGTCTTAGTTGGTTTTTAATCAAAATTGGTTCATCCCTTATGCAGATGGCTAGGACACGAGGTATGAGAGCCAGGCATTAGGACCCCGAGCCCGCAGCTAGAGTTTGGGTTAGGGATTGAGGTTGACTTAGAGGTCAGGAGTAGGATAGAGCAACAACATTAATTTGAGATTAGGCTAGGGATCCATCATGCCAACCTATCATAGCTCCTGATATTAAGAGAGATCCAGGCATTCCACCATTGCAGCAGCAGGTTGGCCAGGGGGAAACCATGGCTCCACCAAGTTTTATAACTTCTCCAGCTCTTCGAGATGCATTTGTATAGTTATTGGGGTTAGTTGGTGGTCCACTGACTCGGGGAGTTCAACCAACAACATAGGATGGTGTTGATTTAGGGGAATATCCTAGAGCAGTGGTGCCTTGGGTAGAGGTTCCGCCAGCACTAGTAGTCCCACAACAGGAAGTAGCCCAGCCAGTTATATCTTCAAAGGAGCTATCACAATCTAAGACTGCCCCTAGTCGTAACATGGTGCCTAAGATCACAAGTGACCCCATGCTAACCTATGTCTTGGCATGCATTAGAATAATGAATAAAGCAACAAAATACTGGGCAGAAATAATTTGAAACAGCTGGTTGAAAACCATAATGATGTAAAACTAAATATTAATTATTACTGAAAATAGAATTGTCTGACAAAAATCATGCTAAAAATTTAAACATCTATCTAAATACCTGTATTCATAATGAGTTTTTGGGAAAAACCCCAACTAACACCAACTAACTAAAATTGAAATAAAGTGATAAGAAAATAAAGAACTAATAACTAGTCCTCGAATGACGAGAACTCACCAAAATCTACTGTTGAGTGTGGCGCGGGGTTGTGCTAACTACAGTTCAAATACTGAGCATTCGAACCTATATTATGAGAAAATATAGCAAATGATAGTATGCGATCAATACTTTGAATTTAATGAGTATGCAAGATGGGAACTAGCAAAGATAAACTGAACATGAAGGCATGAATATATAAACTGAATGCAAAACCAAGTATAAACATATGCTGGATAAAACTGAATATTGAATAACTAAAATTCTAAATACTTGGTCAAGAAAAATTGATTTGAATGTAAACTGGACATGAACTAAGGATTGTGGGAGATAACAATATCTTACATAACCCAATTTAAGCAAACTGGGGTCCAACCTACAACCCTAGTTGGAAGGTTAATAGTACCTTGCCGAGGGTACCAACATTGGATGGCATGGATCCACTAAATAATATTTCGAAGGACTAGGGTGCCAATCCTAATGGGTGGGTGACACCTTATAACCTACGGTGGTGCCGTGGTTTTGGAACTTAGGGACTTTTACTAAAGGTCTCAGTCTTAACTGTTGGGTAAGCCTTCATCCCTGCATTCACTCGGTGCTAAGTACCACTCCTAACTAAACGACACTGAAAGAAAATATATATATATATATATATATATATATATATATAATCTAAAGTGCTCAAAACATATTAACAGATACAAGCATGAAATCCTACGTATTGGGTGTTCATAACCCCCCAACTCTTGCTAATGCAACTAAACATAATAATAATTTAAAGTTGCTCATAGACTTTTACAAACATATCCAAAACTTAATAATTTATCAATAATAAGGACATTCATGATTCTTGAATATGGAAGGTGACATTCTTATGGGAGGACATGTATTCATGGTATGGTTACAGAATAAACTGAAATAATTAAAAAAAATTAATATTTGACTGGAATCCAAACTTGAGGGAAAAGTAAACTTGGGGATTAAAAATTTTTTAGGACTCAATGAGTGGAAGGAACACATTGATGAAATCACGCATACCTGAAGGTAAAAGCCTTAGAGAAATTCTTGAAATTGAGCTTGTTCTTGAGAATCCCTAACTTGGCTTTAGAGAAGAAGAAATTGCCCTTTTTTGCTAAGTGCTGAGTGATTTTGAGTTTATGAGGTGTTAGGGTAAATTCAACCCATAATAACTGATGTTGGAGTGACTAAATGACATAGATTTGGGATGAAAAGGATGGGAACTAATCAAAAAGCCCTTTATAAATTGTGTTGGAAATTATTGGTTGCAATCGTAACGACTCAAGCTACGATGTGTTATGAATGGTAACGAGTCATAGCCTGGAGACCTAACTTGGGGACCTGATCCTTGGGTCCTTACTATTTTGAAAACAACTCACTCTTGATGACTCATTATGTATGATAATCAGTCATCATGAAGAGTCATGGTCAGGAGCTGAATCCCTTGGTTTCTTTACTGTTATGACAATGGGTCCGCATAACGACTCATTAGGAGTCATAACAAGTCGTATGCCAGACTCGTTACCACAGGGCTAGAATATGGGGTCCTTACTATTATGGAAATGACTCCACATAATGACTCGTTAGGACTGGTAATGGGTCATTACCGTTGTTGCTGTCACTGGAAGTGAGTGACCCTTAGGAATTTTTCAATAAATTTTTGCCACGCTATCGGATTAAAACGACACTTGTGGCATTGGAAAGCTAATCTAAAGGACTACCTTTTGATGGGTATAAATCTTGAAAACTTGGGGTATTACAATATCTTCCCCTTGGGACCATTCATCCTCGAATGAAACTAACTAAGCTGAGAAGCTAGAGAGAAAACTAAAATTTGCACTAAACTCGTACGAGCTAAATCATGAACTGATATCTAAATTTCTGACTCATGAATACATGCTATGACATGGAAATGTATGGATAGCTGAGATAGAAGTGAAAGAATTAATTAATTAAGGAAACTATTACCTCATGTTGCAACTGAGTTTGAAGAGAAAAGATGGCGGTACTTGTCCAGCATATCTGCCTCTGCTTCCCTAGTAGCTCCCTCAACTAACTGATTTCTCCATAGAACCTTTACTAAAGTGACCTCTTTATTTCTTAGCCTACAAATCTGATGATCAAGGATCTCAACTGGGACTTCTTCACAGGGGAGGCTATTTTCCATGCCAACCCTTTCTAAAGGGACCACTGGTGCTGGGTCACTAATGCACTTCTTTAACATAGAAACATGGAAAACTGTGTGCATAGATACCAACTCTAAAGGAAATTCCAAATCATAGGCCACCTTACCATAATAACTTAAAATCTTGTAATACCGATATAACGGGGACTGAGCTTTCCTTTCTTATCAAACCTCTTCACTCCTTTCATAGGTGAAATCTTCAAGTAGGTAAAATCACCAACATCAAACTTAAGCTCCCTTTTCCTTACACCTGTATAAGATTTTTGATAACTCTGAGCAGTCTTCAACCTTACTCTAATAAGATAAACTTTCTCCATTGCCTCATGCACTGAATCTAGCCCTATTAAAGCAGCCTCATCGACTTCAAACCAAAAAATAGGAGACCTACACCTCCTATCATAAAGATCCTCAAATGAGGCCATTTGAATACTGGAGTGATAGCTGTTATTATAAGCAAACTCAATCAAAGGTAAGTGATCATCCCAACTACCTTTGAAATAAATCACACACATCCTCAACATATCTTTTAATGTCTAAATGGTACTCTCTGCCTAACTATCTATCTATGGGTGAAAAGCTATACTAAGATGAACTTAGGTACCAAGACCCTTCTAAAAAGTCTCCAAAATCAAGAGTTAAATTGGGTACCTTTTTCAGAGATAATGGCCAAAGGGACCCTTGCAATTTCACCAAGTCCTTGAGAAAGAGTCTAGTATAATCTTCGGTTGAATTTGAAGTATTTACTGGTAATAAACAAGCTAACTTAGTCATTCGATCCTTAATAACCCAAACAAAATCATGCTAATGATAAGTATGAGGAGACTTTGTGATGAAGTTCATATTCACCACTTCCAACTTCCAAGTAGGAATACTGAATTCTTGAAGCACACCACTAGGCTTTTAGTGCTCAACCTTAACATGG
Organism: Capsicum pubescens; assembly: GCA_030864215.1. NCBI lineage: Eukaryota > Viridiplantae > Streptophyta > Magnoliopsida > Solanales > Solanaceae > Capsicum > Capsicum pubescens. Next base: position 105,816,497 of record CM061543.1, read on the forward strand.
TAGAAATTTGGACACTTAGCCATAAATTTCATAATATCTTTCTTTATGACATTCCTCCAATAGACTCCCCTAAATCCTGATATATTTTAGTGGCTCCTGGGTGAATAGAATATTGGGAACCCTGAGTTTTTACAACATTTGATGCCTCAAGTCATCCATATCTGGAACACATAATATGCCCTAGAAACAAATAACACCATCTCCCCCTTAGGAGAAAACCTCAACCATATGATTCCAAACTGCTTCCTTCAACTTAAGCAAAATAGGATCTCTATCTTTCTTTTCCTTCACCTCGGCAACCAACGAAGATTCTGAACCATTTTGAACCTAAATACAACCTTCGGTCGAATCAACCAACCAAACTCTAACTATAGCACGTCGATGAATCTCATGAACTAAATTTTTCTTATCATCATCCACGTGATCAATACTACCCATATATAATCTTTAGGGCATCGACTACTATATTGGACTTACCCGATTGATACAAGACACTCATATCATAATACTTCAACAACTCTTACCACCTTTTTGGGAGAAGATTTAGATATTTATAACTAAAAATATACTGAGGACTATTGTGATCAGTGAGTACATCAATATGAACCCATTAAAGATAACGCCTCCAAATCTTTACGATAAAAACAACCGCTGCCAACTATCGATCATGAGTCGGGTAGTTCTTCACACGAGGATTGAGTTACTTAGAATAATATTCAATAAAATTGCCTCACTGCATCAATACACAACCAAGACTAACACTAGAAGCATCACAATATACCACAAAACTATCTAAACCTTCTGGTAGAGTCAAAATTAGAGCAGAGGTGAGTCGAGCCTTCAACTCCTGAGAACTCTTCTCAAAAGAGTTGAACCACTGAAATTTGACTTTTTTTTTAGTTAGTCTACGCATGGTAGAAGAAATAGAGTAAAATACTTCAACAAACCATCTGTAGTAGCCATCTAAACCTAAGAAACTCCTGATGTCTGATGGAGAGATTAGTCTAGGCTAGTTCCTTATTGCTTTGGTATTTTATGGATCAACTCAAATGCCTTAACCAAAAATGATATGACCAAGAAATGCTACTAATTTCAACAAGAATTCACACTTTCTAAACTTAGCAAATAATTGGTGATCTTTAAGAGTCTGCAAGACAATCCTCAAATAATCTGCATATTCACCCTCACTTTGAGAATAAACGAGGATGTCGTCTATGAATCCTATAATGAACATGCCCAAGTACTGCTTGAAAACCCTTTTCATCAAGTTCATAAAATTTACAAGAGAATTTGTTAGTCCAAAAGACATAACTATGAATTCAAAGTGACCATAACGAGTCCTGAAGGCTGTTTTTAGAATATCATAGTCTCTGACTATAATCTATTGAAGTCAAACCTGAGGTCTATTTGAGAAAAACAATTGGCACCCTAATGTTGGTCAGACTATTTATCAATCCTAGGGATGGGATACTTATTCTTGATTGTGACCTTGTTTAATTGATAGTAGTCAATGCATAATTTGAGAAAACCATCTATCTTGTGCATGAATAGAAATGGTGCACCCTATAGAGAGACACTCGACCTAATAAAACCCTATTCTAAAAGACTATTTAACTTAGTTTCTTTATTTCCTTAGGCTTAGTTGGTGACATTCTATAAGGAAGAATTAAAATAGGCTGGTATCTGGAAGGAGATCTATTTTGAAGTTGATTTCCCACTCTGGAGAAACTCCAAGAAGATCTTCAGGAAACACTTCTAGAAATTCATTCACTACTGGAGTTGACTCAAGACTCAAAATTTCAAAACATGAGTCCTTGACTTAGAAAAGATGATAGATACATCCTTTGGAAGGGAGGTGTTACAAATCGACCTATAGGCACTGAGTTGATACCCCTCTATTCTAAGTCTGACTCATTGGGAAACTAAAACTAAACTACTTTGTTTCTACAGTCAATTGAGTCATAGCAAGAGTGGAACCAATCCATGTCGAGAATAACATCAAAATCGATCATCTTTAATTCTACAAGATCGATTGAAGTAACTTTTTGGGACTCTGTGACTGGTCAATTTATATATACTCATCTAGATATGATTGGACTATCAATTGGAGTAGAAACTGATAAGGGTTCTACAAAGATTTTGGGGCTGACACCAATTATCTACTGTTATAAGGAGAGTCACAAATGATAGTATGGATCCAAGATCTAACAATGCATAAGCATAAAGGTGAAAAACTTGTAACGTATTGATAACCATATCAGGAGAACCCTACTAATCCTACTAAGTCTGCAGGGCATATAACATTCACTGACTCTTTCCACCAATAGCACTAGAGGTTTTACCCTACTAGGTCAAGCGACCTCCTGGAACTGCTGAGGAGTTTGAATGACTCTGCTAATGAACATCTTTACCCTTTTATGAAGTCATTGGACATTCTATCAATCTATCTTGAACTGTCATACCCAAAACAAGCATCACTACCAGCCATGCATTAACCTTGTGGTTCTTACCACATCTCTTAAAAATTGAGTTGGTGTGAGTACTATTAATACTTCCCTAGGACTCAAATCCTAGAGCTCTATCTTCGGTATCCTTTTTGAACTTAAACACTGGAGCACTAAAATAAGATAGGGCTGGGGATGAAGATTTCTGGCAAAACTGAGAACGATTCCCACTATCTGACCTTGACTAAGAGAAATTAAAGCTACCAATTTGGGTCTTTTTATTTTCCCCTTCCATTTCCTTGACCTTCTCTTCTTTGATCGATCGGGCATGAATCATAAACCAGGAGATATCCATCTCCTTAACTATCATGTCCATTCTACACTCTATAACCATATCATTAGAAATATTAAACTCAAACTTACTTATTTAGGGCCTAGAACCAGCCACCATAGTCAGAGAATACCTTGACATCCGAGTAAACTTGAGAGCATACTCATTAACACTCATACTACCCTACTTTTGTTTGATGAAATCTTGCCTTTTGGCTTTCCTCAACTCAAGAAGAAAGAACTTAACCAAAAATGCAACAAAAAACTCTTCTTACTCTACAGGCCCTGCATCTACACCTATATCTTTCTTTTACTACTTACACCAAGTATGAGACACTCCTTGCAGTTGATAGGCCACCAAATAGACACTCTAACTTGATGTAACCCCCATGATATCAGTTTTGTTCTTAAAACTATCCAAAAAATATCATGGATCCTTTTCAGATTTTAACCCAAAGAATACTGGCAAATTCATCCGAGTGAAGTCCCAGATTTTAGTTGCCACTGCATTCACTACTGGGTTGGCTGGGGAAATAACCTACTGATTGTTTTGAGAAGTCATATATTAGGCTAATGCTTTAAAAGAAACACTAAACTTAACATCAGAGACCTGCTTATTCAGAGGGTCTTTGGGAACTGACGATAGTGCTTGCTGGTTCGTATTCCTTCTTCCATTGGTTCTCTTGGGAGGAATTTTCTATAAATAAATAAAGGAAGAGTCAGAAAGGGAATCGTAATTGAGTTCACACTCTATCGCATGATGTGAATTATGAAAGAAGATAAACTTTCCTAGAATATTTCGTATCCCCTCGCCTATAAGTATGGCGTACTTCACACCCATAAACAAGACTCTACTTAACATGGATTTCAGACACCCTAGGAAACTTTAAACCTTTGGCTCTGACACTAAGTTTGCCATGATCTGAGACTACCCCCTAGTCATAACACAGTTCCTAAGGTCACAAGTAACCCCAAGCTAACCCTTGGCCTGATATGCATTAAAATAATGAATAACATAACAAAACACTAGGTGGAAACAATCTAAAAAACTGGAGAAAACTATAATAATGTAAAACTAAATATTGACTATTACCAGAAATAGAATTATCTGGCAAAAAAATTATGCTAAAAATATAAACATCTTTCTAAAAGCCTCTACTCATAATGAATTATTGGGAAAAGCCCCAACTAAATCCAACTAACTAAAATTGAAATAAATTGACAAGAAAATAAAGAACTGATAACTATCTCAAATAATAAGGACTCACCAAAATCTACCGTTGAGTGTGGCATGGGGTTATGCTAAGTGCATTCCAGGTACTGAGTATGGCACGGGGTTTTTCTAAGTATGGTCTAGGTATTGAGTGTCCAAACCTATATTATGAGAAAATATAGCGCAGGAAAGTATGTGATCAGTACTTTGAATATACCGAGTATGCGAGTTGGAAACTAGCAAACATAAACTAAATATGAAGGCTTGAACATGTAACTGAATGGAAAACCAAGTACAAACATATGCTAGATAAAACCGAATACTAAAAAATTTTAATTCTGAATACTTGGTCAGTCAAACCTAAATTGAAAATGAATTGAGGACTGTGGGAGATAGCGATAATAGAAATACCCTAATTTGAGAAAACTAGGGTCCAACCTATAAACCTAGTTGGAAGAGTGTTAGTACCTTGCAAAGGGTACTAACACTAGCTGGCATGGATCTATTAAACTGATGTCTCGAAGGACTAGGGTATCAGTCCTAACTAGTGGGTGACCCCTTATTACCTTGACGCCTTAGTTCTAGAACTTAGGGATTTTTACTAAAGGTCTCAGTTCTAATTGATGGGTGAGCCTAATCCCTACATTCATTCAGTGCTAAGTACCACTCCCAACTAAACGACATTAACAATTAATATATATATATATACATATGCTTAATATTCATTAAAAACAAAAACATATGCATAATCTGAAGTGCTAAAAACATATTAACTTAAACATGCATGAAATCCAAGGTATTGGGTGTTCATAATACACTAGCTATGGCAATGCAATTGAACATAATAATAATTTAAATATGATCACAGAAGACCATTTTATAAAACATATCCAACACTCAATAATTTATCAATAATAAGAGAATTTATGATTTTTGAACATGGAAGATGATACTATCATGGGAGGACATGTATACATGGTATGGTTACAAAATAAACTGAACTACTTACAAAAATTTCATATTTGACCCGAAATTCAAACTTAAGGGTAAAGTAAACTTGGGGATTGAAAATTTTTTTGGAGTCAATGGGTGGATGGATCCCATTGATGAAATCCCACATACCTAAAGGTGGACGCCTTGGATAAATCCTTGGAATTGAGATTATTCTTGAGAAACCCTAACTTGGCTTTGGAAAACAAGAAATCACCCCTTTTTGCTAAGTTTTGAGTGATTTTGAGTTTATGAAGTGTTAGGGTAAATTCAACCCCTAATAAATAATGTTGGAGTGCCCAAACAACATGGGTTTGGGATTAAAAGGATTACAATTAACCAAAAACCCCTTTATAAATCTTGTTGGAAATTAAAGGTTCCAATCGTAATGACTCAAGCTATGAGTCGTTATTACTGTTCATAAGTTATGGCCTGGATTCGTGATCTAGGGACCTAATCTTTGGGTGCTTACTGTCCTGACAATGAATCACTTTTAACAACTCGCTATGCCTGATAACGGGTCGTCATGAAGTGTCACTATTAGGAGTTGAATCCCTTGGTTTCTTTACTGTTGTGACAATGGGTCCACATAACAACTCATTAGGAGTCATAACAAGTCATATGCTGAACTCGTTACCACAAGGATAGAATTTGGGGTCCTCACTATTATGGCAATTACTCCACATAACGACTCGTTATGACTAGTAATGGGTCAATGTCACTGGTAGTTGACACACCCATAGGAAATTTTACACAACTTTATGCCATGATATCGAATTAAGGTGAGAATAGTGGCATTGGAAAAGGAGTCATTGGCCTATCATTTGATGGGTCTAGAGTTTGAAAACTTAGGGTATTACATAGAGCAAGAAATCTTGAGGTAGTACATGAACAAAAGATATTTGGCCAATTTTTGAGATTGAGTCCACCCAGGTTTTCTGGGACCCAAGAGAGGAAGGTTATGAGTACATATCTAATTAAGAGGAGAGATTATAAAATTTAGGGTTGGTCGAGTCGCATGGAGTGGATTTTGTTGCTTATAAACTGGACATATTAGAGAGGAGGCGGGGAGAGGTTATCTTGATTCAAGGATAATTGGATCTCCACCAATAACCTAGAATCAGTTCTCTAAGGCTTTCTTGGGGAAGTATATTCCTCACAGCATGCGTGAGCATTTTCAAGATAATTTTGCTGCTTTGCGACAGAGTTCTATGTCTGTGGCTGACTATGAGGCAAGATTTCATTATTTATCTACGCATGCCACTATGATTTTGCTTACAGAGTATGAGCAGATTTGATGCTCTATTAGTGGATTAAAATTACCGCTTTGTAGGGCTACATAGAGTTTGAGGACTTAAGGAAAATCTTTTTCTGAGATTACTAAACCTGTTTAGTCTATAAAGTATATGGATCATGAGGCCCAAGTAGGTAGCGATAAGAGACTCTCATACTAGGATAGTTACTGTGGGAGCCACAATGGTTTATAGTTCATAGGCCAAGGATTTCACAGTAGGTACCCCCAGTAGCAACATTAGGGTCAGCCTATTTGTCAAGTTTAAGATCGATATTAGATAGGGTCAACTCAATTATAGTAGTTCTAGTGGTCAGAGCAATAGTCAGTCATAGAGAGGTACTCAATCAGGATTATTGAGTTGGGGTGGTCCTCCTGGATTCACTAGGCCTTCTATATAGAGAAAGGTTCCCGATGCATGTTATGACTGTGGGGTTGTTTTTCACTTTATCCATGAGTGTCCCAATATTGGATGATTAAACCTTTAGCCAGACTACACAACTATTTAGATTAGTCCCACTTCTAGATAGTGATGGTGTGCAGGGATGTAGGGTTGATCCCTAGGGTTATAGAGGTGGTCCATAGGGTGGTTGGATAGTCACCTAGTCCATTTGTGGACACGATCATTTGTATGTTGTACCAGGTAGACCAAAGGCTGAGGCTTCGAATGTTATGATCACAAGTATTATTTTCGTATGCCATCTGCCAGCTCCAACATTATTCAATACTGGTTCTACATTTCATATGTTTCCTATTATTTTTCAAATCACCTTGTTTTATGTTCAGAGTCCTTATTTGTTCCATTGCGTGTAGCTATATGATGTTGGGTGAATTTATACATTCTAGCTTTACTATTCTAGCCTTTTTAGCCTTATTTTGAGGATGATTCACGTGATTAATATGTTGATAATAAGATAAATGTCCATATAAGTGTCCACGTATGCGTTTACAATGCTTAATGGTGTTTTCACACATGTTTTGATTAAAATTGATCATTTGGAATTCAACTAAGAAAGCTACTATGACTAGCTTGAGCTAGGTGTTTGTCTAGTCTATCGTGTTGGGTTCTAATATGTTTAATGAGCTAATAAGGTTGTTACTATGTATTTATATGTAAAAAAAACTTGGTTATAATGTTCAAGGGTCAATTGGATTAAAACAAGAGTCAAAATAACAAGTTAAAGATCAATGTGGGCAAGCCTAGTCTTAGATCGTGTTTCTAGTTCACCATCTTGGATGTTGTGTTGTTTTGAGCTCTAAATTGTTGTTTTTAATCCTATAGGATGCTTTTTTAATGGATTATGATGATATATAAATGATATAAAAGCTTAATATCAAGTGGAAAAAACACAAAAAGGCTTGGAATGGATCAACGGGAGCACACGACACAAGTTAACGTGAATTGGAAACCCGAAATGTCATTGGTGCGTCGAGGTACCAAAAAAGGTCATAATGTCAAGTGCCATGTATTAGGAGCTTCCTAAGTCATCCAAAACAGTAGGTATAAGAGATGAGGGCACATGGAGATGCTTATCCCTAGGATTGTCACATCCAGTAACTCACCCTGATTACACCGCTTCGTGGGATAATAGCAATGAGCACCTTACTACGATGCAATGATCATAAAAAGTGGGATTTTTGTGCCCATCTGGAGAATACCACAACTTCTCTTTAGGTTTTTATTCTTTAATTTAGCTTTCTTTATTGTTTTAATCCTTCATACAATTATTTGAATGTTGATTATGACTATGAGTGGCTAAAAACTCCCTTTTCGTGGTTAAAGACAAGAACTTGAGTACTATTATTTTGGATTAAATTAGTTTCATTTTATTATCATTATTTGTTGTTTGTTTATTCTTGATTTAACTATTTGATGGATTAATCACCCAAAAAATACATCTATTTTCACCCTTGAGATCTCGGGAGAGGGAATAGGGGGATAGAACATGGGAATGAACAAAGTATGGTTTGTATTCTTTTATAAAATAAGGATTTTAAATTAGCGTCTAGGATAGGGATGCACTTAGATGCCTTACTTCATTCATATGTAGGATGATAGCTTTAAAGAACTTAATTGAATTATGACATCCCCACTCAATGATGTAGTTGTAATGTCCAAATTAGGTAAATGGTTAGTGATCGGATAACCATGATCATGCAATTAACCCTATGAATCAACCACCAAGATAAGTAAATTAATGAATGAAGTTCAATAATATAGTATGATTGTTCGAAGTGCTTTACCCTTGATTTTTCTCCTATTGATTGTTCCAAGACTTTTATTTTCCGCATTGTTTACTTTATTTGGATTTACAATTTACAAACTCTCTTTTTGGTTACTTTTGCACTTAATTAATCTAAACTGTGAACTGAAATCGAATCGTTGTTAAACTAAGTCCCTATGGGATCGATACTTGATAGACCACATACACTTGGGTATGCGCTTGGCCGCTGTCAAGTTTTTGGCGTCGTTGCTGAGGACTTGTAATTTGGAAACTATCTTATTCTTAGTTATACTTTTAGATTTCTTTGGTGTTTTTATGCTTGGTTTTGTTTTTTATTTGCAAGAAACAGGTTTATAAAGTAGTAAGCTGGCAAGGGATCAGGACTTGGTTGAACCAAGCCCCGAACCTGATCAACTTTTCCATTAATGAAGGAGAGAAGAAATCCTTGTCCCCCGTATTCCTTAACTAGCAGAAGATCAAGTAAATCCTGCTCCTATGGCTTAAGAACAAGCAACACGCAGGATACTTCGTGAAGTGGCAATCCTACTTCCGATAAATCTGATCTCACCTTTTTAATAACTAGCTACTAGAGGGAGGTTCAACCTCAAAAACAATATGGTGCAGCTGTTTATTAGCAGTGACAAGTTTACAGGGCTGTCACGTGAAGATCCTCAGGTCCACTTGCAGAATTTCATTGAGTTCGTTGACACATTCATTTCGGCAGATTTGAATGCTGATTATGTGAGGATGACACTCTTCCCTTATTCACTTATTGGGGAAGTTATAAAGTGGTTGAATTCTGAGCCAGCGAATTCAATCACATCATGGGATGGCCTGGCTAAAAAGTTCCTCATCAGATTCTTTCCATCTGGCAAGACTGCGAACTTCATAGTGAGATTGTGAGCTTTAAACAAAGGCCAAACGAGAACCTTTATCATGCTTAGGATCAGTTCAAGGAAATTCTTAGGGACTGTCTACATCATCAATAGTCCAATGAGGTACTTTCTCATACTTTTGTAGAAGCACTTAACCATAATACAAAAATTTTGCTAGATTCAGCAGCAGGTGGTCAATCGTTTGAATTGACTTATAATGAGCTGTACACCTTATTGAACCACATCGCACAAGGAAATCCAGAGTGGCATAGTGACTCTAGGAGTTCCACAAAGAAAGTTAAAGGTTTGTTGGAGGTTGACCAATACACTACTTTATTAGCTCAGGTGGCGGCATTTCAAAATATGATAAAAACTTAGTTTAGCAGCCTGAAATTGGGAGCTACACAGCCTACCGTAGAAATCAATACAGTTCAGCAAACGAATGGTTGGTGTGAGGTCTGCAGCAATAGTGGTCATTCTGCGGTCATGTGTGTGGCCAATCCTGAGTCGGTTATGTATATAGGAAATGCTCAAAGGTAAAATTATGGGATCACCTACAACATGAAGTGGAAGACTCAGCCACTAAATCAGCCTTGGAGCGCCCAACAATAGCAAATTAAACAACCACTGACACAAGGAAATTAGTCAACTAGCAACATAGAAGAGATGATGAAACAGATTCTAGCTAATCAAACATTTTTGGCTGTGGATGTAAAAAATCAGAAAGCAGCCACAAGAAGTTTAGAGTTGCAGTTGGAGTAGTTATCACAAACATTAAATACCAGGCCTCAAGGTGGGTTACCTGGAGATACAGATAATTCAAAACAAGTTATGGCAATCACTTTGAGGAATGGTAAAGAGATTCAAGGTGAACCTCCAAAGGAAACTAAGGAGGTAGATGTTGATGTGGTGATTGAACAGGTAAATGGCATAGTTGCTGAAAAATCGAGGAAGTTTTAGTACTCGAAGGAAAAAGTTGTTGCAGAAGAGGAGAAGAAGATGCCGCCACTCCCTTTCCTACAAAAGCTTAGAAAAGTAAAGGAGGATGCATATTTTAAGAAGTTCCTTAACTCATTCAGAGAGCTTCACATTAACTTTCCTCTTTTAGATGTTTTGTAGGGTATGCCTAAGTACGCTAAGTACTTCAGGGATGTGGTTTCTAATAAGGTTAAATTACAGGATATGGAGGCAGTAGCACTCACTGAGGAGTGTAGTTTTCTGGTTACCCATAAAATGCCAAAAAAACTTATGGATCCTGGGAAGTTCTCTCTCCTTATTTAGATTGGCAATAGCAAGGAGGTGAAGACACTTAGTGATTTTGGGGCAAGTAACAACTTTATGCCCCTATTTTTGTTCAAAAAATTGGGTTTGGAGAAACCAAGACCAAGCTTTGTACTACTGCAATTGGCGAATGAGACCATAGCTCATCCGGATGGAGTGATAGAGGATGTTCTTATAAAGGTTGGTAAAATTATTATTTCTGCTAACTTTATTGTGTTAGATTTTTTGGTAGACGAATAGGTACCAATGATTTTGAGATGTCCATTTTTAGCGACGGTTGGAGATTTATTAATGTGAGAGAGGGTATGCTCACAATGAGGTTGGAGGATAAAGAGGCAGCTTTCTAAGTTTACAAACCGCTTAACACACTATCCCACTATAAAGACATATGCATGATTACTGTTATTGAAGGGGATAAGTGTGGCATGGTTAGTCTTCCATAGACCTCTTTGGACTACCTCATTGAGCTACCTAATCCACAATAACCATAGCCCAACATGATGCTAGTGGATGAGCTTGAAAAGGCTAAAGTTGAAAAACTGATTACCCTTTAGAGTTCGCACCCAAGAGGGGTGAAAAAAATTAAGAGATGGCCTTCAAGTGTGAGGAAAATGATGAAGGAACTTGGTTAAGTTGAGTTGGGTCATGCCACGACACTAAATCAGGAACTGCTTGGGAGGAAACCCAAGTTAAATAGATATGTTATCTTTTTAGTTTTTAGTTTTGTTTACTTCACATAGTTTTTGTTCTTTGTTGAGTCACAGGTTAATGGAAAGTCTGAGTACTAGAATACCTAAGCTAAGGAGCATGGAAAAGACTAAGTGTAGGGTCCCCAGACCCTCTTGAAGCAAAAATATACGACTAGCTAGGCTTAAAGGCCTCAAGGAGTATTTTTATCTTGCTTTAAAAAATCACTTTAGGGACAAAGTAGATTTTAAGTGTGGGGTGGAGAAATTCCCAATTTTGGGCTCAATTTAAATTATTTTATGTGAGATATTCTTGTTGGTGCTATTTTTGATTACATGGTGCAAGTGTTTTAGTTGTGTAAGCATGTTGATTAATGCGAATTACTACTTTTGAGACTCCTAGGCTCAAGTTTGTGACTCTGGTACTTGTTGGCTTAAATTTGAATTCAAGATATTGTTGGTTGAGAGTTTATGGTGATCCTGTATGACTCAAGCATGTGCCATGTGCGTGTGAGATTTTTTTGTATATTTCTTGTTTCATTTGATGTCTAGAACTTTCCTGGTGTGTGTGCAAACAAAAATAAAGAATATGGGTGTAGGAGATGATATTGGTCTTTTATTGATAGCCTTGCTTTATACCTTTTTTTGACCTACCCTTTGTGCATAATCTTAGTCAGCCTCGTTGAGACTTTAGCTTTTTCTTTATTAGCCTCATATGTAGCCTAATCCCTTCTTCTATGGACCTTAATTTGATCCAAAAGCTCCTAAGCGCTTTAATGTAAGATTTAGTAAGTAAAGAGTTGGAGAAATAAGAGGAGAAAAAGGTTAAATGGATGCCCCAAAGTGTAGTTATTGGCATGTACAATTGTTGTAATTGGGAGTAGCAAAATTGTTTAAAAAAGTTCCCAAATTTTAGCCCGGATATGTTACAATGAACCTGTTTTTGCCCTTTCCCTTCTTGGACATCGTGCACTGCAATTAAAGCAAATCTCTTAAGTTGGGGGTGGATATCATAGGGGTGCATAGCATAAATTGGGTGCGAAAAAGGGAAAAATTTAAAGAATTTTATACTCCCACTATAATGTTATTAATTGAGCTTAATGAGATGGAGTAAAAAAGAAAGGGGTAGATAAAAATAGTGTAAATTGGTTGTTGGAGATTGGTTTTAATTGTAAAAAATAATGTATTAAAGCCCTTAGGAAAGATAGTCACTATTCTAGAATAGTTCCTACCCGTGTCTTAGCCTACATTACTACCCGAAAAAGACCTAATTGATCCTATGTTTAACATTCTGATATTAGTGGAGCACTACACTAAGGGAAAGCATAGGGTTCATTATGTGTAACCTGTGAATTCCTTGTGAGAGTGAGCGCAACTTGATTTTTGTACCCAATGTATAAATTGCATTATTGTAAGTGATTATGGGTAACTCTCTTATGGTGAGGGGAACATGCTTGATAAATATGTGTGATTCTTGTGATGTCTTTGATTGTGAAATTATCATGAGTTTTCCACTTGTGGAGTCAATTCTTGAGGCTAGGATGTTTTGAAGTAGGATTCTTGAGCTTTCAATTGTGTATAATATGCTTAGTTTAGAAACTTACATTTCGTGTAGTCATTGTAGTACTAACTTTAGTGTCTTGCTTATAGTATAAGTATGGAGTCTTTTCATCTCATGGTGTTATGTTTAAGAGTTGTTCGAGTAAGAATAAGGCTTTAAGTGTGGGGTGGAGATGTTGGGTGAATTTATGCATTCTAGCATTACTATTCTAGCCTTTTTACCCTTGTTTTGAGGATGATTAATGTGCTTAATGTGTTGATAATAAGATAAATGTGCATATAAGTGTCCATGTATGTGTTTACAACGTTTAATTGTGTTTTCACACAAGTTTTGATTCAAATTGATCATTTGGAATTCAAGCGAGAAAACTAGTGTGACTAGCTTGAGCCAAGTGTTTGTCTAGTCTATCGTGTTGGGTTGTAACATGTTTAATGAGTTCCTAATGTTGTTATTGTGTATTTATATATGAAAAAAATTGGTTATAATGCTAAAGTGTCAATTGTATTAAGAAAAGAGTCAAAACAATAAGTTAAAGATCAATGTGGGCAAGCCTAGTCTTAGCTCGTGGTTCTAGTTAACCATTTTGGATGTTGTATTATTTTGGGCTCTAAGTTGTTGTGTTTAATGCTATAGGATGATATATGAAGGATATAAAAGATTCAAATCAAGTGTAAACAACACAAAAAGGCTTGGAATGGATCAACGGAAGCACACGACATAAGTTGATGCAAATTTGACACTTGGAATGTCATTGGCGTTTCACGGTATCAAACCAGGTCCAAATGGGACGTGCCATATATCAGGAGCTTCCTAAGGAACCAAAAACAGTAGGTCTAAGATTTGAGGGCACGCGGAGATGCTTATACAGGTAAAATCACCACCATGGCGCGATAAAGCACCTATCTGGAATTGTAAGATCTAGTAATTCACCGTGATTACACCACTTCACGATAGAGATGAGCACCTTACCGCGACGCGATGAGTATCAAAAGTGGGAGTTTTGTTCCCAAATGGAAAATAACTACGTGGAAACCTAATACTATTCGGTTTATGACTTGTCTACTACAAATATAATGTCTTTAAACACATTTTGGACATCTTAGAAGACCCTAGATCAACTTGAAAGTCATTGGAGGCTACCACAACTTATCTTTAGGTTTTTATTCTTTAATTTAGCTTTCTTTATGATTTTAATCCTTCATACAATTATTTGAATGTTGATTATGGCTATGAGTGGCTAAAAAGTCCCTTTGCGGGGTTAAAGCCAAGAACATGAGTACTATTATTTTGGATTAAATTCGTTTAATTTGCTTATCATTATTGGTTTTTTGTTTATTATTGATTTAACTATTTGATGGATTGATCACCTAACAAATTCATCTACTGTCACCTTTGAGATATCGGGAGAGTGAATAGGGGGATAGAACATGGGAATGAACAAAGTATGGTTTGTATTCTTTTATAAAATAAGAAGTTCAAATTAGCATCTAGGACAGGGATGTATATAGATGACTTACTTGATTCGTACGTAGGATGATAGCTTTAAATAACTTAATTAAATTATTAAATCCCTGCTCAACGATGTGGTTGTAATGTCCAAATTAGGTAAACGGTTAGAGGTCGGGAGACCATGATCATGCAATTAACCCTACGAATCAACAACCAAGATAAGCAAGTTAACGAATGAAGTTCAATAACATAGTATGATTGTTTGAAGTGCTTTAACCCTGGGTTTTCTCCTATTTATTGTTCTAAGACTTTTATTTTCCGTATTGTTTACTTTATTTACATTTACAATTTACAAACTCTCTTTTTGGTTACTCTTGCACTAAATTAATCTAAACTATGAACTGGAATCGAATCATTGTTAAACCAAGTCACTGTGGGATTGATACTTGGATTTCATTAGGCCACTTTACTACTTAATAGACTACATACAATTGCGTGTGCGCTTAGGCGCTGTCACTACCTCATATGTAATTCTTTAATAGTGGATCAGGTAGATCTTGTTTGGTGACTGAATGACCCTTTAAGTCATTTACCAAATTTCTGCTTATTTTCATCATTAGAGCTTTCCTATATTTGCCCCAAGTCATTTATGACTTGTTGGGAATGACAGTTTGGTCCAAGCAGTTCATTTAGTTTTTATTGCCAATTCTTTGCTTTTAAGTCTTTATTGGTTCGAATTGGCTATATGGTAAAACTTCAGTCAAATGATCTCATATAAAAATTATGACTATTCCAATAACTCTGAAATAATGATTTTAGGCTAGGAGGACTCTTGTTTTTGGTCTCAAGGTACTCGGGCTCATTTCGATCCATTGGTCGAAAAGTTAAGAAAATGGAAAATATTTATGGTACCTACTTTTCATCAAAATGACCTTGGATAGAAGTTTCAACTGCTCTATTTAGTCCAAAATATCAAATTTGATAAGGTGTCCTAGTTCGATTGCATATCCGAGATTCCAGATAAATCCTGAAGGGTCGGTAAATTCCAAGTCTCAGTTGTGTTGGTGCAATCGCCAAATTGTAAACGAGATAAGCTTGGTAGAAACTAAGTTCCATGATCGAGGCATATTTTTCGTGATCGCGGCTCACATTGGTAGCCACCATATGTGGTAGTTGCGAGTTTCAGGTCGCAATAGCGACACCCAAACACCTGGGAAGGGTATAAATATTCCCTTTTAGCCCATTTTCCCATTATTTCATCCATTTTCTTTAGACTAAAACCCTAAACATTGAGAAAGCTTAAGATAAGAGCTTGTGGGAGATTTAGGGAGCTCAGATAACAAATTTTACGCAGTTTTCCTTTGAGTTTGTGGTAAGATTTCTCTAATTCCATTGTTTATTTTCCTATTTTCTTATCTAAGTGCCTAAAACTTGGCGACTTGATTGTATCCCCAATGTAGCTCGAATTTCAACTATTTTTGGAATAATTACTCCTTGAGCATAGGGGAAGGTTTGGTTGACCTCAGAAATGCGATTTCCGTAAACAAGACCCACATGGGATTTTTGAGTGATTTTGGACCCAAAGCATGATGGTGCAATATGGGTATCATTATTATTATTGTGATGAGTAGATTGTGATTTTGATAGCATGGCACCTTGCATAAGCTTCTTGAAAGGGAAAGTCGATGATTTAGCGGATTCTTTGAGCTTTCTTCGACGTCTATGTAGGCTTGGTTTCTCCTATTCTTGGATTGAGCTATGTTATAGTATGTTTATGATATTATTTTTGGTTGGAATAGGTTTAGGTGTTGGCGATTAGACTTGACAACATTGGGTTAATTGGACTTCTTAGGCTATTCGAAACCATATTTTAGGTGTATTTGACTTAGTTGCTTAGTTCCTTAATAGAATTTCTATATTAGGGATAATTGGGACTTGTTTATCATCTAAAAGTGGATTTAGATACCTTAGTCTAATCTGGGATAGGTTTGCCTTCAAATGCAGTTCAGGGATTAGAAGTGGGAACCTTGACCCGCCTACGACCAATACTTGAGCTAGTTGTGGTAGACCTTTAAACGCTTGTTATATACTTAGAAAATGCTTACTAAGGTAACATTGAAGTTATTTGTTACATGATGATTGTGGTAGATTTATAGTGAGAGTTGATGGTTATTGATCTCGTTATGGATTATGTTATTGATTAGGGGATTCAGGGCGATATTTATAGTATATTTGTACTTTTGGTTTAAGCCCTGATATTGTTGACATACATACCCAGTTAGAGTCTGGAATATTTTTATTATATTGATTACATGACTATTGGTTCAAGTTTGGATATTGATTATGATATTGATTATATGATTACTGGTTCGAGTCTGGATATTGATTATGACATTTATGATAGTCCGGATATTGGTTATGATATTGATAATATGATTACCGGTTTGAGTCCGGATATTGATTATGACATTTATGATATGTACACCAGTTTTAGTCTGGATGATGATTATGATATTTAAGATATTTAAACCGGTTTGAGTCTAGACATAGAGTATGATATTGATGAGATAGGTATTGATTCAAGTCCAAAAGTGGGAATTGTTGTAATGTGGCATGATATGGATAAATTCTAGTTGTACTTGTTGAGTTGGCAAATGATGGTGGTTTGATTTATGCTTTACTTGATTGTACCCTCCAGACTTATGTGGGCCTGCATTGGGTTATTTATTTTTCCGCACTTATTGGCTTATGTGCGCCATATTTGTAGTTATAATTGTATGTGTTTGATCATTTATGTTATGTTATTATTTTGATTATTTTCTAATTTATTTAGAGTAATGTAGGAGTTGCTGCAGGTTCGTTCCTTTACCTTGACTTAGTTATGTTATCTCGCATTTTATCATTTTTATATCATGATTTAGCTTAGTCAACTGATGATGGCTACTGAATGTCCATGTTTTGGTACTCATAATAAACTTTTATACTCTTTTGCTGCAGATTCAAGTATTAGTTGTCATCGTTGATTTGAGAATCATGGATGTGGTTTATTCGAAGATGGGGTGAGCTCTTGGAGTCGGAGTCACCCTATTTCCTTCTATATTATTTATGCCTAGTCTTTAGTTTCAAGACATGATTGTATTGACTATGTTAGAACTTGTGTTGTAGTTATAGTAGCTCTTGTAGTGGCTCTACCAGGTCGTGGGATGGTTTCCTATGTTATTGATACTTTGACTATCTCTATTATCTTGCTTAATTATTGTGTCGTATTGCCTAACTCGCACTTTTAGGGGCATTCTCCACTAAGTTATCCTATTGCTAATAGATCCGGGCTATGGTTCGGCTTACCTACTGGTGGAGTCTCGTAGATGCCATCATGACTCATAAATTGGGTAATGACAAATTAGTATCAAAGCCTAGACTTTACCTATATTATTGGTATAAGAGTATGTGTCTAGTAGACTCGTGAGAATTGGAATAATGACGTTCGTTTCCTATCTTTAAGAAGATATAAGACATTCTTAGGAGTTCTTCACTTTGTTTACTCATTGCGTGCTAAGTGTCTGAGTTAGTATATAAATCATTCCTTTAACCTCACTCTTTCGTAGATGGCTTCGACACATGCTACTGTTACACGAGATGAGGGTCCCAATACTGAGACTAGGGAACCTATCGATATTCGTGGACAACCCAAAGGTCGTGGACAACCTCGAGATGTATAACCAGCTAGGGGCCAGGATAGGGGCTTTCACCAGACCCTATTCTTTCTCCCAAGCCAAAGATTTTTCCACCATAACTAGCGAAGGGCCTGGGACCATCCCAGGCTCCACTAGGGTTTATTTTTCATTCAATGCTCAAGGATGCTTTGATTCAACTCTTGGGATTATTTAGTAGTACACCATTTGATGGTGCATAGTATATAGATCACAGTAGTATTGAGGCGGTGTCGCAATATGTGACTACGGAACCCAGTGTTGAGGTCCCTCCTGCGCAGGTAGTTGCTCATCCTGCTATTTCTACTGAGGAGAAGAAAAATATTTGGTTGGTTCTTGAGATTGGCTCCGCCTAAGTTTTCGAGGTCACCAGATTGGGATGCATATGAGTTTTTGATTGCTTGTGAGGATAGGTTCCATATTTAGGCAAAGCTAAGACTCGTAATGTGGACTACACTACTTTTCAATTGGACTTAGTAGCTCGACATTGGTGGAGTGGTCATCTTGATTCCAGGATAGCTGGATCATCTCCTTTAACATGGACTCATCTCTCCAAGATTTTCTTAGAGAAGTACATTCCTCACATCATTAGGGATCAGTTATGAGATTAGTTCATGAGATTGGAGCAGGGCTCCATGACTATCATGGAGAAGGGCTCCATGACTGTCATGGAGCATGAGGCTCATTTTTATGAGTTGGGTAGGCATGCTACTTCTATTTTGACTACTGAGTGTGAGAGGGTTCGTTGCTTTATTTGAGGATTGATACTTCCTCTTTCCATATCTATTTAGAATTTGGTTATTGCTGGTAGGTCTTTCGTTGAGGTTTTTTATCATGCTCAGATTATAAAAGAGATGCATCACGAGGCCCAAACGGGAGCGATAAGAAACCTCGGTTTTCAGGTAGTTTAGTAGGAGTCATAGAAACTCCCGATTCAGAGATAATAGTTCTCATGGTAGATTCCCTCCTCGTCAACCATATCAGTGACAGCGCCCAAGCGCACATGCAAGTGTACGTGGTCTTATCAAGTAGTAAAGTGGCTTCAAGGAAGCCCAAGTAAATCTCTCAGGGACTTGCGTTCGTCGCCTATCTAATTCTAGTTTAACCAATTGAGGAAAGTACAAAATAGAGTTTTAGAATGTAAACTAAAAAATAAACTAAACAAATGCGGAAAAGTAAATGACTTTGGACAATCAAATGATAGAGATCCAGGGTTAAAGCACTTCGAACAATCATACTATGTTATTGAATTTCCTTCGTTAACAAGCTTATCTTGGTTGTTGATTCATAGGGGTAATCGCATGATCATGGTTTCCCAACCTATAATCCTTTACCCAATATGGATATTACAACTACATCATTGATCGGGGATGTAATAATCCAATTAAGTGAATTAAAGCTATCATCGTACATTTGAATCATGTAAGGCATCTAAGTACATCCATGTCCTAGACGCTAAGTTTAATTCTTTATTTTATAAAAGAATAAAAACCCAAATTTTGTTTATTCCCATGTTCTATCTCCCAATTTCCTCTTCCGAGATAAAAAGGTTGACAATATATGTATTCTATGGGTGATCAATCCTTAAAATAATTAAAACAAGAATAAACAAACAACCAAATAAGATAAGCAAAATTAACGAAATTAATCTAAAATAATAGTAATCATGTTCTTGATTTTAATCCTAGAAAGAGGATTTTAAGACAATAATATTCATAATCATGATCTAATTAATTAAATACATGATATAAAAAATTAAAAACTAAATAAAAAAATTATAAACCTAATTAAAAGAAGTAGCAGCCTCCGAAATTATCCAAGCCGTCCCAGGTGTTTTTAAAAATTATCACTATACGTGTATATATATATATATTCTATTCCAAGTTGACCAAATCCTTTTCCAATTGTGACCAACTGTTCAACTCCACTCCAAATATATATAAATAATATGCTAAATGGGGAATTGCACGTGGGTCTAGAAAACCCCACCAGCTGCCCTTAATTTTCATGCCCCACTTTGACTTAAATTTGGACAATGTCCAAAGCTGTGTCGGCATCTTTAAATTGGTGTTCATGAATTATCAATGCGATGTGTTGCTCAATGCATTGGGAACATCGATGCGACGCGTCAATTTCGCGTCGTTTCATTAGAATTTGCATCTAAAAATCTGATTAAGTGTAGAACGTTTTATTCTTTATTCATGCCTTTTATAATGTATTTTCAACGAATTTTGAGCCTTTTTATAATCAAAATATCACTGTATTTAGTTCACAGAGCATCCTAAAATATCATACAGTACAAATTAGAAATTAAAACAACACAATAACCTCAACGACAAATCAAAACAAAAGCTAAGATAAAGCAAATTCGCAATGATCTTCCACTTATTATTCTGACTGTTGACTTAATCAAATTAAATTTTGCACATTACAAAAAAGTTATTCCACATAAAATTCTACATTTAAAATATTTAGAACAAATTAAACACATTAGAATCTACCGAGACCAACTAGATACATACCTAGCTCAAGCTAGTAAAACTAGTTTTCCGGGTTGAACTCTAAATCACTCAATTAATTACAAACTTGTTTGAAAAATACTTTGGACATTGTAATCACATACTTGGACAATTAAATAAATATTTGTATCAATATGAACACGTTAAGCACACGAATTGCTCTCAAAACAAGGCGAAATAAGCTAGAATAATGATACAAAAGTGTATAAAACCACCTCAGATCACCACCCCACACTTAAACTCTTGTTCGTCCTCGAACAACTCTTCACTCTAAGCATCAAAATATGAGGTGAGGCTACACTTCTACTAAAATAAAGACACTCAAGTTAGTACTACAATGACTACACGGAATGCAAGTTTTTACATAAAGCACGTTATTTACACAATTGATAGGTCATGAACACTACTCTAAAACATCCTATCCTCAAGAATTGACTCAATACATGGCAAACTCATGCATATTATTTAATCAAGGACATCATACAAATCACCCACATTCATCAAACATGTTTCCCTCACAACAAGAGGGTTACCCATAATCACTCACAATAATGCAATTTATAACGCAATGGGTACTAGAATCAAATTACGCTCACTCTCACAAAGAATTCACAAGTTACACATAATGAAATATAAGATTTACCTTAGAGTAGTGCTCGACAAATATCTGAATGTAAAGATTAGGATCAATTAGAACTTTTACGGGTTGTAATGAAGGCTAAGGGATTGGTAGAAACAATTTTGGCCAAGAATTGTGACTAACCTCTCTAAGCGCTTTAATACACTATATTATACATTTAAAATCAATTCCCAACAATCAAATTATACTTTTTTCATCTACCCATATCTTTTATTTTTGCCCCATTGCTTTTAAGCATTTTCACAATCACATGATGGACATATAGTTTATTACCACATGGATCAATTTTTTTCTTTTTCCACATTCGTGACAATATTTTTAGCACAAATTATATCACAACCATCCACCACACATCAATTATACACCAATAACTATTACCTTGGGGCATCAATTTCACCTTTTTCTTCTTCAATTTCTTAAACTCCTTACTAAATCAATTTTTCATTAAAGCACTTAGGAGCTTTTTGGATCAAATTATGGTCTATCAAAGAAAGGGATTAGGCTACTTATGTGGCTACTAAAGAAAATAAGCTAAAGTCTCAATGGGGGTTATCTAGGGTAATGCGCAAGGGTAGAACAAATAGAAGATATAAAACAAGGCTATCAAAGAATTGTCTAAATCATCTCCTAAGCTCACATTCTTTATTTCACTTTGCACACACACCAGGCAAGTTCTAGACATCACATGCAACAAGGAATATCAAAAACCTCACACTTACATGGCACATGCTCAACTCAATAGGATCATCATAGACTCCTAACCAAACAATAGCACAAATTCAAATTTAAGCCACCATGAACAAGAGTCATAAAAATCAGCCTTAGAGTCTCAAAAATAGCAATTCACATCAATGAACATGCTTTTACCAACAAACTCACTTGCATCATGTAATAAAAAATAGCACCAACAAGAATATCTCTGTTATTCCTAACCTACAACAACAACAACAACAAACCCAGTGTATTCCCATAAAGTAGGGTCTGGAGAGGGCAAGATGTACGTAGTCCATACCGCTACCTCCGAAGAAGTAAAGAGGCTATTTTCGATAGACCTCTGGCTCAAGATAATAAATAGTAAACAAGGGAATGGATGACACAACAGAAAAAAAAGGAATAAGAAATAATAGAAATAAAGCCATAGAAAGAAACGAAATACGAGAAATAAGCACAACACTAAATAAGAAAATAGGAACTAAGAAATAAGAAATATTTCCCTCACCTAGTAGTAACATACCCTCACATACCGACGACACCTAAGTACACAGTCCTAGGGTTATGAACCTGACTACATAAGATTTTTCCTGACTGCCTACTACAACCCACAGACTCACACTAGCCTTCCACCCTTATCCGCGATCTCCACACCTTCCTATCTAGGGTCATGTCCTCAGTAAGATGAAGTTTCTCCATGCCATGCCTAATCACTTCCTTATAGTATTTCTTTGGCCTACCTCTACTCCTCCTGAAATAATCCAAAGCTAGCCTCTCACACCGATGAACTGGGTCATTCGCGCCCCTTCTTATCACATGCCCAAACCATCTCAGCCTTTATTCCCGTATCTTGTCCTCCGCCGAAGCCACTCCCACCATCTCTCAGATAATCTTATTCCTAACTCTATCCCCTCTAGTAAGCCCACACATCCAACGTAACATTCTCATTTTAGACACCTTCAATTTTTGGATGTGGGAGTGCTTGACCGGTCAATACTCTGCTCTATACAACATGGTTGGATGGACTGCCACTCTATAGAATTTGCCTTTAAGCTTAAGGGGAACCTTCTTATCACACAACACTCCCGAGGTGAGCCTCCACTTCATCCAAACTACTCCAATTCATTTAGAGACATCCTCATCAATCTCACTATTCCCCTGAATTGTAGACCCAAGATACTTAAAACTATCCCTCTTACAAACATCCTGGGAGTCCAGCTGCACCCCCACTTCGTCCTCTTGCCTCCAGACACTGAACTTGCATTCCAAATACTCCATCTTAGGCCTACTTAACCTGAACCCCTTAGACTCAAGGGTTTGTCTCCAAACCTCCAATTTGTTATTCACATACCCCGCGTCTCATCAATCAGTACTACATCATCCACAAATAATATACACCAAGGCACCCCGCCTTGAATACTTTGCGTCAATACGTCCATCCCCAACGTAAATAGGAATGGACTAAGAGTCAAATTCCTAACCTAAAAATTTTTAAATTGAGTTAAAATTTGGAAATTTCCCAACCCCACACTTAAAAATCTACTTTGTCCCCAAAGTAAATTTTAAAGGTAAGTGATAGAAATACTCCCTGAGGCCTCTAGTCCTAGCTAGCAACATCTTTACACATAAATAGAATCTATGGGACCCCACACTCAATCTTTTCCATGCTCTAAGCTCAAGTTTATAGTACTCAGACTTCCCATTAACCTATGACTCAACTAAAAACAACAACTACATGAAATAAAAAAACTAAAAACTAAAAAAAAAAATACCTTAACTTGGGTTGCCTCCCTAAAAGCGCCTAATTTAGTGTCACAGCATGACCGAAATCAACTTTTTCCTCCACCTTGAGGATATGAATTTCAACCCCAACTTTGTAACTATCTTTTGGCCTTGCTCATACGGTGGTGCTACAAAAATTAAGCAATTGAGTAATGAATAATGCATGGTAAACCACTCGTCCTTGAGGTGAGGTGTGTTGTTATGTTTCTTATTAGGTGCAAAATCAAGAATATAGGATTCTTGTTCCTCATCTTCACACTCTTCCACTATTTTAAATGATTCCACAGACAAGATATCATCTAAACATAATATAGAAAAGTTCTTTGAATGGGTCCCAACCAATCATACTTCAAAATCTACACAATCTACTACACCCTCACTTTTATTCACCTTCTCAATTTCAGTCTCAGGATAAAGATGACAATCAAGTGGCTGCGATTTTTGTGTTTACTCCGCAAATTGGCCAATATCCTCCTCATATTTTTCTATGCTTAGCCACTGTAGACATGGTAGCAGTGGTATCTCCGCAACCTATTCATTAATTTTAGTTTCCGAGTACTCAGACTTCCTCGAATTATCAACATCTTTCTCTACAACTGGTTGGATATCCACTTGCTCTGCAGCTTCCCTCTGGTTCTTCATGTATGCCAACAACTCAACTTGAGACACTTAAACTTATTTTAGCATCTCTTCCATTTTACTCATTTGAGTTGTGGCCTACATGTTTAGTTGTTGCTGCTGAAACTACTGTTGGTTGGTCCAACTTTGACCACTTTGAACACAAACCAAACACCAAGATGCAGTCTGCTCCACAGATAGAACAGCATTCGGGGGTTTGAATATCAAAGTCGAACAAGTAACAAATATCAACTTCGGTTGTAATCAGTTGTAAGTGAACACTAGGATTGTGTCCCCCCTGGCTTCTCAACTTTATAGTCTTATCATGCTATGTTGAACCAACCCAATACCTTGCATGCAGAATTGATAAATTGTGTACCTTCTACAGTCTTTTGGATGAGCAGAAGGATTTCATCCTTTACCTTTTAAGTCTTAGGATGTCACTTTACTAACTCTTATCTTAATCCCAGTTAACTATTACCTTTTGAGTCTCTAGTTATTAGATGAAATATAACCATCTTACGTAGATAAAACCTAATCGCGTGGATAGACAATTAAACTCCAAATTACTATTTTTATTATCTTTTCCTAGTCGCTACTCCTCATCTGGAGTAAGTAGAAATAATCTAGGCGAGATCCTAACATTTGTAACCACTAGAATAACTATTAAAGTTAAGATAATACAATGCATGCATGGGTATCAATTCAGAACAACAATTGCACTTCTCCTACTTTATCAATCTGCCAGGGTTCCTACAACCCTAGATAAGGGTTTTTAGCTTCTCATGCTTGTGAAGTAATAAAAAACATTCATGATTGAAAGCATGAGATGAAATCACAATAATAAAAAGTAAAAAAAATCAAAACCATAACTAAATTACTCAACTAAAGTCAATATAAGAGATTCCCAAGATCAAAATCTAATCTTGGAAGCAAAATATGTTTGTGAATATCAAAAGTGTGTAACTCCTACTATAAAACACATAAAGGGTATTTATAGTACATGAGGAAACCCTAAAACCAAAGCCTTGATAAAATAGGAGAAAATAGGGTCAGTGGCCACTTATGGTCTGCACTTGCACCCTGACCCTGGGTGCAGATAGCACTTATGGCCTACAGGGTCGAAGAAAGTGTCGGGTGCAAGTGCCAGGACAAAATTTTCCTGCAAGTTGGACTTCTGGCACTTGCTTTACCAACTTGGGGTCCATATGTTGACTTAGTAAGTGCCAGGAGTCATATTTTTAGCTCTTCTTTAATTCTCAAACATGCTTTGATCGCGATCAAGCCGAGAAGTGTCCCAAACATCAATAATTACTCCAATAAGTAGGTAAAAACACCTTTTTCAATCTTTTTCACGAACTTAGCTTCCGAAACATGATTTCCTGCAAAACATACCCAAAATGCATCATATCTAACAAAACAACCTTAGAACCTGCATATTTTCCTATTTTAAGCATCTAAAGTGATATATTTCTATAGCACATCAACACCTCAACTTAGAACGTTTGCATGTCCTCAGTCAACAAAATACAACAAAACAAAAATAACGCTTAACTAGGATAATCTAAGTTATTCAAGGCAATCTGTCAACACTTTAAGATCAATATTTTAAAACCAACTGTGTATGAACATGAAGTGAACAATGTGACACAATAGGATCAAGGCATGAAATTACATTAGCAACAGACAACCACTCATATGTACAAGTTACGCTACCCTAAACAAGCAAATAACTAGCATTATGACTCAAGTGCCCTCATAACAATGATGTCCCACTCACTGATATGAAATAATATATGTCAATACAGGGATATTCAAGAGATACTCACACTCAAAAGAGAAGTTCCAGTCAATATGCATCAAATACCATAGGCTTGCCCTTATTTTCTTTACCTTAATATTCAAACAGTCAAGTTAGGATCACTATAGGACTTTTCTCGACTTATAATGTAGGCTTGGGGGTTGGTATGGTACATATGGACATATTAAGTGATTAAGACTCCTTGGCACTACACTAACCTTGAGGTCTCACTTACTAGCCAATTTTCTTTTTATTCCACCTTTATTTCTCCCTCTTTTACTCTTTATTGCACATTTAGGTTGGGTGTGGTCTTTTATTTTTATTTTTTTAATTTTTCACAATCTTTCCTTTCTTTTTATTTTTCTTTTCTTTTGCTACCACACCCAGCCTTACTAACTTCTCTTATTTTACTTTTCTATATACCCATTTTACACTATGCACCCCCATGATAGCCACCATCAACTTAGGAATTTTTCTTGAGTTAAGGTGCATAATGTCCAAGGAGGGTTCAGGCCAAAATAGGTACATTGAAACACAGATGGGAAGGTGAATGGTGAAACAAGAAAAATAGGCTACAAGGCTCAAAATAGGGATCAAGGGATACTATTTCACACATGGAAGGTCCTTTAGGATAAAAGTGGACTGAAATAAAAAATGGTCGATGTTATTTTCCTAACCTGACTATCTTTCAACCTCGAAAAGACTAACCAGGTAAGTTCTGAATTCAACACACAAAGCAAACTAGGTAGTATCTCACACACATGGCACAGAGTCAATATTACCAACTACTACCTATCCGATTCATGCAATTGTTATCAAGTGATTATCATGTCCTTAATCCTAATACCATAACAAGATCCATAATGTTCACACATATATACATTCACACAGTTCTAAAACGTAATTATGAGGGGTATCATTTTTCTCAAAAATCCATGAAAAACATGACTACTGCCCTAAATACTTAAAAATCTCCTAATTACACAAAAACATATCACAATACAAAACAAAACACAATACGACAAAAATTATCCTAGACATGTCGGTTTTACAACTATACCGCTGTCGACAGGAAAAGAAGAACGATAATAAAAACTTGTTGTGTCATCGTATACCCACCCTCAACTAAAAACTATGCATTGTCCTTAATGCGCTAAAATAAAGTAAAACAGAGGGAACTGAGAACATACCTGTGACACACTAGGCATCTGTCTACCTTGGGTTGCCTCCCAAGTAGTACGTAATTTACTATCGTGGCACGACTTAACTTCCTTGGCTACTCATACTTCGCCAAGTTTTATCTCAGAAAAAACTCTTACTTCTTCAAGGTTTCCCATGTAGTTCTTCATCCGCTGCTTTTTTACCTTGAACGAGATGACACCAACACGCTTTATTTTAATAGCACCATGTAGGAATACCTTAACTACAGTGAATGGCCTAGTTTACCTAGATTTTAGCTTGCCAAGAAACAAGCGTAGTCTTGAATTGTACAAAACAAACACAATATGACATAAAATTATTGTAGATATGTCAATTCTACAACCATACCGCAGCGGTCGACAGAAAAAGAAGCACGACAATAAAAACCCACGGCGGCATGGTATGCCCACTCCCAACTAAAAACTATGCACTATTCTCAGTAAGCTAAAACAAAATAGAGGTAAGTGAGAACATACTTGGGACACACTAGGCACCCGAATCATGAGCATCCCCAGATGGGGACATATCAGCTGGCAGAGGTGGTGATGGTGGTGGTGCACCACTAGATGATGCACTCACCACTATAGTTGCACGCCTCTACCTATCATCGAATATAGTCTCCAATGAATCATGTTTATCCCTTTTAAAGGCTTGGTAATATGTCATATCAGGGTCTTACAAATCATCTATGTGAACTCTTTTCTTCCCAACTGTTGGGACCTCTTTATAACCGTTCATAAAATAATCAAATCGTCTTGGTGCACGTGGAGGTAATATTTGGACCATAGGAGGTATAATTGAGGGAGTAGCTGCTACATGGCTCTCTGCAAGAGATAATACCTCTGCTCATAATATATCAAACTCTTCCCTTATCTGGGCTAGATTCGGCATATCTAGCTTTGTGAATTGGGTTGTAACCCATCTCTTAAAATCATTAAGATGTGTCTTGAAGTCGATGTAGATCAAACAATGCAGCTCTTTATATGGCCTCCCATCAGGCGTCTGACTACTCAAATCTAGTCCTAACCCCTTATCTCATCTGCTCATAGAGGGTAGTTATCTCGGTCTTAATAACCCTAAACCGAACATTGGTGGACCTCTATCTATCCACTAAGCTCTGTAAAAACTCCCTAGATATAGTGATCATACCTGTAGTAGGATCTATAGTGGATGGGCGAGTAGGATTTGAAGATACACCAACTGGTTCTAAGGTCGAAGCCAGAGTTGAAGAAGAAGTAGTTGGTGTCCCCTCACCCTATGTACTAGAATCTGGAGCCTCTCTCTACTCCCATATCTCTATATCAATACTAATACCCACATCATCTCGATGTGCCGTATAAGGCTCTATGGAAACTATTAGGCCCTCAGTCTGGGCCTGTGGTGCTGATGCCTACCCTCTCAATCTCCTAGAAGGGCCTGGATATGTCAGATTCTTCATAGTCTTTGTATGTGTTAGAGCTATCACAAATACCCTCTTGTTTACTCTTGGTATCTCAGGCACACCAGTCTCATCACACATCTTCTGAATCGTGCAAGGGAATGAAAGATTATTCAACTACCCAAATGCTCTGTAATGTAACTCATTTCAGAGAATTAAAAAAAAATCAACAGCATATTCGTCCATCATAAAAGCAACTAGTGCTATTCCCTTCCAAGTTGATGTATTATCTAAAGTAGTGGGTATTAGTCAGTATCTGATCAGCAACCACCAAAACTTGGCCTTAAATATCAATAAGACCTTCTTAATTATATCAAGCCCCTCAATCCATGGGGTTGCATCACCCAAAGATGAAATATAACTCCCTATCCATTGATCCATCTCAACCCTCTCTCGTTAGTTCTTAGCTTCTTTCATGATATGTCAATTATGTGCGACCTGCATTCTGTAGTCACACTCAGCTGTAGATACAGGAGTAATGTAATCTTGGCCAACAATAACTCTGCGAATAGTCTATGTCAAAATGTAAACTCTGACCCCTCTAACCAGTGTATGCTCAACCTATGGCTGCCTCACAAATTTTACTAGGCCTAAATATCTGTGCATAAGGACTATAATATCTTGGTATGATGCATAAAATACCTATACCATAGTTGAGTTGTAAGAATTGAGTGGTCTAGTCATCCACTCTAGCTGATATCTATCAAATGCCGCTCGAAACTGTGGTACTCGATCTAGACCGAATAGATTTATCTAGCGCTCCTAAAAAATGCACCTCATAGGCCTGCCTACCTCCAAAACATGACTGTTAATAGTAAATATCTCTCGTATCCTTCCCACACACCACCTCAGGTGTGGGACTCTACTTTTAATGTACTGATGCATCGGGGGTAGCTTGCTCTATACCCTAATACTGGGGTACATCTATCTACTGTACATGATTAGTGGTACCCTCCTTAGACTAGGAAAACACTGATGTCTCCTCTTGATCTACCTCCTCTAATGAATCCTGGGACCCCTCCTTAGATTGGGGGTCCTGAACAGCAACCTGTACAGTAGACTAAAAATTTATCTCCTTATCATAATCATCATCAGCTGGATGAGCGTGTGGTGGTGACATCCTGGCTTTGTTCATCCTTGGACAGGCTAAAACTATATGAGTAGCTTGGAATATCTATCCTCTCATAATTTTGTGTGTCACCTCAATTGCAGTGTCTCTACATCATTGCCTCGGGTACTCATCCACTAAACCATAGGGCTCGAGAGACTCTATCCATCTCCTCGAGGTATCAAACTTCTTCTTCTTCTTAGATTTAACTATCATATGTACCTGAAAAAACAGTTGTTAGTTTCCAACAAAAGTGAGGGATAGCAAAAGTTTGAACAAAAACTCAAAATCCGAAAAGATCAAATTTTTCCTCAATTTTCACACCCCTATAATCTATTTAAAATCCAAACAAGTCCAATGTGCACACACCTATCATAAATCACACCTTTAAAAGAAAAAAAACATTCCCAACTAGTAGTATTACTTTTATTCATTCAAGTTCAACTTCTTATTGGGGCCTAACTTTAGATTTTACTTCAAAACGAGGCCCTACATTAAGAATTTAGGCTACTTCAAGGCTCCTTCATACAAGCCTGATAGATTTTATTTATTTTGCAATGGAATACACATATCAACTTGTTTAAACAGTAAATATATTAATACATAACCATTAGGAGCCGAGAAAGTTACCTTTTTTATGAAGAATCGGAAGTGAATAATGAAGAAGTCAAGAAAAACCAAAGTTGGACCTTGTTTTTAGTGTGTTGGGACAAGTTGGTATCTCAAATAAGTTTTAATTTACCCTTTACTTAAGTGTGGGGTTAGTTTTTGTTTCAAGAGGGAAGTTTGAATTCAAAAAGAAAAGTGAAGTTTTGAGGATTTGAATGAGTTGGAATGTAGTTAAGGTTTTTTAAATATAGGTGGGGGTTGTTTTAGGTCATATATATGTGTTGGTGTGACCAAAATTTGAATTAAAAATAGGCCCATTTTTTACCTAGTTGCGACTTGTACTTGCGCCTTCCACCTATGGTTAGGTATAAGGCGCAAGTGCCATATGCGGCCAACAGGTGCAGGGCACAAGTTCCACATACAGCCTGCAGGTGCAGGGTGCAAGTGTCGGGCCAAAAATTTTGTCCCTCTTTCCTGTAATCTGGACGTGGCATTTTGATAATTTTCTAGATATTTATGGTCCCACAACCAAAGTTTGAGTTCCCAAAAGTAAAATTTAATGCCAAATTCCACACCTTTCCATTTTTCATCATCAAAATTACAACTTTTCAACATATTACTCCACTTACCATGTGGGACTTATGACCATGATGGGTTGATCACACAGCCCCCTTACCTGGAAATCGATGAATGTAGCAATTTTTACCATATTTTGGGTAAGTCCAAGAGCTAAAAAACTACAAAAAAAACAATAATGTGAACACTAACAATTGTGTTTTGACTCCCACTCAGCACTTGATTTAACGTCATGGCATGACGTGGTTGTATTGGTTACTCAGACTTCACCAACAAGCCCATGGGTTACCTCCCATGCAATGCTTGATTTAACATTTCAGCACGACGTAGGTATCTTGACTACATAGAATTAATCAAGATACCCATAGTAATATCCTCCAAGGTCATCAATACAATTAATCACCAACACTACCCTTATGTTGGTTGGTTGTTTCATTAACTTTTGGATGTAGAATGTAGCCTCCTCACCAGTCAATCTAAATTTTAGATTTCCTTTCTCCATGTTAACCATAGCTCTACCTGTGGAACTAAATGGTCTTCCAAATATAATGGGACCCTCGATGTCAACCTTGCAGTCCAGGATGACAAAGTCATCCCAAAAGATGAAGTTATCCACCCTCACAATCATATCAAATGAGATTCCCACAAGTTTCTTCACTGTGCAGTTAGCCATCAACAGCTGCATCAAAGTCAATTCTGGAGGGTTCAAGACCAATTACTAATATACGGCCAGCGGCATCAAATCAATGTTGGCTCCTAAGTCACATAAGGATCTGGTAAATCGAGATGACCCAATAGTGCATGGTATAGTGAATGCTCCGGGATCACCCTTTTTCTGTGCCAAAGACCTAGTTGTGACTGCACTACAATGGTAAACACCATTAATATCCTCAAATATCTCTCCTTTATTCCTTTTAATCGATTATTTCATGAACCTGGCATAACCATGCATCTTCTCTAACCCCTTAAGAAGAGGTATATTCAAGCTCAATTCTTTCAGCATCTCTACTAATTGCTTAAACTTACCTTTCTTTTTTTTCTTCAATCACTGAGGAAAAGGTGAGGGTGGTCTTAGAATTTGTCTAATTTTTGGCTCAATGACCAGACCCGCCTTTCTTTTTTTTTTCTTCAATATCTAAGGAAAAGGTAAGGGTGGTCTTAGAATTTGTCTAATTTCTGGCTCAATGACCAGACCCTTACTTTTTTCTTCAGCAACTTTACCTTTATCATATGTTACCTTCTCATACTTAGCAGCAGGTGTCTCATCATCAACAGCTTCTACAACAGGTCATGGGGAATCCATAGTAGTGATACACTCCTCAAAGTAATAGCAAGTACATGACCATAGTTTTTTAGATTTTACATTGTATTTATCAGAAGGGTACCTAGCTGCCTTTGGTTCAGAGTTGTTGACTTTTGCCCAAACTTGTGCTACAACTATTTGATAGCAGTAGCATGTGACTCGACCTTCCAGGTCAATCTTGAAATGATGGCCTTAACCTCTTTAAGGTTGATCTCTTGATTTTCCTGACCCTTCACTAGCTTAGCCAGTATCTCTTCCATTCTAGATTCTACATCTCATCTGCAAGGTGGAATATACCTATCTCTCTTCTCTCTGTAGTCATAATTTTTCCTCTAGTCACTATCTCTCTCTCTGCTATGGTCTTTATATCTGTTGTAGTAGTTTCGAGTTTGGTTCCTTTGCCCTTGGGCTCAAAAACCCGCCAACTGATTATGCAGATAATTTGTTTCCACCTCTAATTCTGGCTCATAAGCTTTGGAAGATAACCCCTATGTTGCTACATCATTTACTTTCTCAAAAGTCGTTATTGCAAGCTGCTTTGCTAGTATCCCAAGATTAGTTGTTAGCAACGTGATATCTTGCAATATTGTGTCATCATCTACTTTCTGTTCATAGAAGGAACCAATAGCATATATTCCAGATCCCCTCTCAGCCTCTTGAGTTTTCCACCCTCGATTAGTGAGAGAGATCTGATCTAATATCTTCGAAGCTGCCTCCCAGATTAGTCTCATAAAAGCTCCTCCAGATATGGTGTCTTCCATGGCTCAGGAGCTGATGGTCAATGCTCAGTAAAATATCTCTAATAAGCTCATCCTTGATTATTGATGATTGGGCACCATGCTCATATTCTTCTTGAACTTGAACCATGCCTCGTACATAGATTTTGACTGCAGCTGCTTGAAATTATAGATCTCAGCCTTCAGCCGCAACATCCCTGATAGAGGAACAAACATATTTAAGAATTGCTTGTACAACTTGCTCTATGTAGTGATATAGCCTCTTGGAAATTCCTCTAACCATAAATATGTTTCTTCTATAAGTGAAAAGGGGAATAGCCTCAGTCTGAGTGATTCCTGATTTACCCCTAGATTTGTATACAAACTGTAGATCTCAATGAAATTGGCAAGGTGCAAGTTTGCATCATCTGTAGGTAGACCAACAAACGCACCTTTTAGATTTAAGAGTTGGATCATTGCACTCGTAATGTCAAACTTGATGTCTGGGGGTAAAATAGGAGGAACTATGGCTCTAGTCTCTATTGACTTAACATACCCTAAGTCTTCTTTATCATCTATATAAGGCTGCACATACTGATATGCTGGGATTACTTGATCATGGGCACCTCTAGCTCTATTCTGGTTTCCACCGAGTACTGCTTGATGGTCTGCTGTTTGTCTCTTCTTAGCTAGCTCTTTCTCCCTAGCTACAGGCTAAACTTTTTCCATTGCCCTCCTCTCGGATTCATCTTGAGCTTATATCTCACTAATTCATCGATCAAAAATATCTTGTACTCCTTTAGGAAGGAGGTACACCATCACGAACCCCTTCAAGAAGTTTATCTCTTTTCTGGTCATACATCCTTCTAGGTGTTTGTAGGATCCTCTCTGGATTCAGATTCAGATTCAGTAGGATTAAGGGATTACCTCTACTCTGTGTGATAGGAATACACCGACGTATGCCCAACTAAGAATAAAAACAAAAAGAAAAACACAGAAGCTACAACAACTTCAAATAAAAAATTAACACCGTATTCCCTAGCAACTGCGCTAAAATTTTGATGACATCAGAACTACACCTCCTCTCAGAAGATGATATAGTCATTGTCAAAATATAGTAACCCAATAGAGATTGGTTTCGAATCCCAAGGGAATACGTGGAATCATGGATCTCAGTAGTTGTAGTCAACGGGCAAAACAAGAAAAGTAAATGTAGGTTTTTGTGTGGTAATCTTGAGTAAGTAACTATATCAACTTTGGTTGTAATCAGTCATAGGTGAACAATAGAATTGTGTTCCCCCTGGTTTTTCAACTCTGTAGGCTTATCGTGTTTTGTTGAACCAACCCGATACTTTGCATGCAGAATCGATAAGTTATGTACCTTCTACAGTCTTTTGGACGAGCAGAAGGATTTCACCCTTTACCTTTTGAGTCTCAAGATGTCACCTTACTAACCCTTTTCATGATCCTAGTTACTTATTACCTTCTGAATCTTTAGTTATTAGATGAAATCTAACCATCTTACTTAGGCGAATTTGGTACCGATGGAAAGATTATTCTATTTCCCACTGGATAAAAAGTCAAAACCTTTAAAATTTCACATGGAATAAAATATATTCATCTTTGATCAAGATCTTCAATGTTCTAGAGACGAATTTGAACTAGGAGAAGGGTGGGGTATTACAACCCTCAACTTAGAACATTTTCATGTCCTCGGGAAACTAACACATCACATAAAAACACAATGTTTAACTAAAGAAAACCTAAGGCACCTATGACAATCAACTCAATTTAGCACAAATTCCTTACCCTCTCTTATTTATATCTTTCAAAACCATTATGTTGATCCATGTAGCGCAACAATATGACACAAAGGAATCAAGTGATGGCATTACATTAGCAACAAACAACCAAGTATATATGCAGACACTACCCAAACAAATAAGCAGTTAACAATATAACCCTTATACCCTCACAACAAGAAAGTCCCAAATCTCATTTTATCATCATGCATGTCAATGCAGGGACTATATCGAGAAACTCATGCTCTCAAAGAAGTTCAAACAATATGCATAAAATACCATAGGCTTGCACTTATTTTCTATATCATAGTTTTCCGAATAGTTTGACTAGGATCACTATAGGAATTTTCTAGGCTTGTAATATAGGCTTGGGGGTAGGCATGGAACATTTGGGATATAGTGACTCACCCTACTTGGCACTACACTTACTTTATTAGTTCCACTACTTACCATGCTTTCTTTATTTCTCTATTTTCTCTTTTATTGCTTATTCATATTGGGTGTGGTTTCCTTCACTCTTTTCATTTATTCACTCTTTTTTTTTCTTTTTCCTCTCATTTTCACACTACCACACCCAACCTTACTTTCTTTTATTTTATTCAACACCTTTATTCATACCCTTTTTCAAATATGCACCCCTATGATATCCACCCTCAACTTAGGTGATTTTCTTGAGTTAAGGTACATAGTGTCCAAGGAAGAACCAGGGCTAAAAAAGGTTTATGATGATTAAACAACTCAAGGTGACAAGGTGAAACAATAAAATAGATCAATTTAGGCTCAATTAGGGATCAAGGGATACTTATTCTCATTTGGTCGGTCTTTTAGGTGAAGAGTGGACTTATACATACGTCCTATAATCATGTCCTAACCAACTATCCTACAACCTAGGCAAGACTAACCAAGCAAGTTCTGGATTAAATGCATAATGTGAACTAAGTAAATGCTTCACACACGTATGGTAAAATATTATATTATCAACAACTACCTATACGGTTCATGTAATGTTAAGCTATAATTTTTGTTCCAAATACTAATGCCATGACAATATTCGAATAATGGTCACACATATATTTAGACACACAATTCATAAAGGGGTTTCATTTTTTTCAAACACTTGAAAACATAAAACAAAATATGTAAACTGCACTTAGGTTCCTTATTTTTCTTCTAATTAAACATAAACAACACATAACACATACAAAGACACAAATAACCTAAATATGTTGGCTTTATTGTGATAGCACACGCTGCAAAAAAAGACACATCATCAAAACCCGGGTGGTTGGTACATCCCTACCCTAACTGAAAGACTATAGGGACATACCTGGGATGCTCTAGGCGTCAAAAGTGGGCTCGCCCCTATTTGGAGCATCATGTGGCTCATCGCTAGAAGGTGATGGTGGTGCATGACTAAAAAAGATAGACAATGTCATATCGCTACACCTCCACTCATCAATACTATATTGCATCCTAGACTCGCTAGTGGCCTTATTCAAGGCCTTGCCTAACTCCTCATCTGGGTTACCCTACTCCTCTGACTCATAATCTCTCTTATCCCCAATAGTTTAGGCCTCATCATCATTAGTAAGTAAATCAAATATCAGTGGTGGAGGTATGGGTAGTGGTTGTGTGAAAGAAGAAATCACCAGGGGGACAACTGAAATGTGGCTCTCAGCTAAATAGCACACCTCAAATCTCAAAATAGTCACCTCTCGTAAAGGCCCGACAAGTTAGGTACCTGAACCTTGTGAAAGTCGTGCTCACATCTGGGCCTCAAAACTATAAATACACCCATATAGCTTTCTTGTGAACCAATCTATGCCATCCATCATCCTACCCTCAAGTTTTGCCTCTGAAGCCTCCAAAGTAGTCCAAACCTATGACATGATTTGACCAAATAATATGGCCAAATGGGTCATAATATGTGTCCAGAGATACACCAACTACTGTAGGAACTCCCGTGACACAGTAACCAATCCTAAAATGAGTAGGAAAGGGGGAAAAGTTGAAGTCAAAGCTAGATCTAATATGTCTGCAACTCTCTCACTACCTGTCATAGACATAGGCTTTCCCCACTAACTATTTGTATCTATATCACCAATTGGTATTAGCCTATCAACCTGCTTGACTGATAGAAAAGGACCCTCAAAATGGATCACGCCTGAAGATATAGGTAAGTGTGCTCTATGTAGTGCAATAAGTTTGGC
This sequence comes from Capsicum pubescens, assembly GCA_030864215.1. NCBI lineage: Eukaryota > Viridiplantae > Streptophyta > Magnoliopsida > Solanales > Solanaceae > Capsicum > Capsicum pubescens. Next base: position 105,853,585 of record CM061543.1, read on the forward strand.
ACTATCCTTAATCAATCCAACTTCAGCCATATAGTTCACCTCCAACCTCTAATTAATAGATGGAATACCTGGTACCCCTTTCTCATCACATAACCTTCATATCAAACACAGAAAAGGGATAGCCATGAACTCTCAGAATGCCCTTTCATGAATCTCAATGTGGATCTACCTAGAAAAGTCAATATCATAGCCATCAATGAGGCTAGCAATCAGTACAGCCCTATCCTAAGTGAACATATTATCCGTAGAGGTCAAACTTAAATGGTGCCTCACAATAGTCCTCTAAAATTTCACTGTAAAGTGTAATAAATCTTTATTAATATATGCCTTCCCCTTTAACCAGAGGGAATCAGTACCCAACTCAACAATATGCTTAGCTACGCATCTAGTCAAGTATCTCCCCTACTTTATCTGCTCAGTGTCTCTTATGGTATGCCTATTTTAGTTAATAGTCAAACTCTAAGATAGTGGTGACCTTATAAACTCCGGTACAAATAAGAAACTACAAATGGTCTTCTCTAAAATATGTCCTTGCACACCCCTCTAACTAGTGTATGTACTAGCAGGGGATGGTCTAGCCCTCTCCCTTAAGCTGGGGTGATCAAATACATAGATATCACATACGAGGCATAAAACTCCTAAATAATATTCGGGTAATAAGATTCTATAGGCTAAGCTGTCAAACCTAGTCTATACCTCACAAAAGAAGCTTGTAGGTCTGAAGCACCTACCAAAGCATCCAACTCAATTTGGGTCTCCTTAATAATACCGCGCTACAGTCTACCCTACTTGATAATAGTACTATATTTATCATAAATACTTTGCATGCTCTCCACACATCATCTTGAGATGGCCTGAGCAAAAGGTATTGTGTGTACATGGGTGGATTCTAGGGTGGTAGCATCCTGAGTACCCAAAACTATATCAGCACCCTCCTCATACTAGGGCGCATCTGACTCACCATCACCTTAATTAGATGCAGACTCCGAACACTTCTCAGATTGAGGGTCAGCTAAATCCTCCTCCTTACTAGAACTAAAACCTAACTCTTTTTTTCTCTCATCAAAGTGGGGAGAAATAGGAGAGTATGGTGGTGAAGTCATGGTTGACATTATCTGAGGCACAATTTAGATAAAATAAGTTGGTGAAGTCTAGGGACCCGACTGTGGTGCCTATGGTGGTGCACGCTGAGAGCTCGGTTGAATAATAGTTAATATGGACTGAAAGCCCAGCTAAATAGTTTCCCTAGCTGAATTCTACCTCTATGCGTGGCCCCTAGTCTATCATGGATCTAAGGGTGCACTGTTCTCACTCCTAGGGCACTCCTCTATGGATCCACTCTACTCGAGAGACTCATATCTCAACTTGGACTGTACTACCTTATTCGATATAACCTTGGGTGCATTAATACCTATAAAGAGAGTTGTCAGTGATTGAAACACAAGAATTAAATAGAAAACAAGAAGAAAATCTGGCATCCCTACCCAGAGGCTACCTACGACCCCTACCTACGAGCCATAGGTAGAACCTACTGGTCCATAAGTAGAGGACAAAGCCCTAGACCTTAGGGCTTTAGATATGATACCTATGTGGACACCTACGGACTTCTACGTACAACTTACGTGCTCATAGGTAAGTTTTGTGGGTTCAAGCTGAAGGTATGTCAACTTTTTAAAAAAATTCCCATCCAACAAAGATATATTTTCAATATTCAGACCAAATTTAATAACTATAACATTCATCACTTCAATTTCCATAGGTATTTCAAACATTATTTGAGGCAATTAAATTCTACTCAACTTTTAATTTGATCACAGGCTTCCTAGCTCAAACAAAATCATGTTTCAATTGAATTTTCATAGTTTTAGGTTCCAAATATTGTAAGGAATATGAGAATTTAGTAAGTTCAAGTTTATTCTACTTGCAACTTAAAGTTCAATGTTCAAGAACAACATTTCAAATCAATTGGAACCAATAAAACCATACCTTAAACGTAGATAAGCCCTAAATTTCTCAAAAGCATATACTACAACCAGAAGTTCCTTCTCAGTGATGGTGTAGTTCTTTTACACTCTATTCAGTTCTTTGCTGGCATAATTTATTGGATGAAATAGTTTGTCTCTCTTTTGTCCCAATACAGCTCCAAGGGCAACACCGTTTGCATCACACATGATCTCAAATGGTTTTGACCAGTCCGGTGCAACAATGATAGGGGCCTCAACTAGCTTATTTTTAAGGCATTCAAATGCCTTCAAGCACTCATCATCAAAGGAAAACTTCACTTCTTTCTCAAAAAGTTTGCAAAGTGGATTTGCAACTTTCGAGAAATCTCTTATAAACCTCCGGTAAGAACCAACATGCCTAAGGAAAATACGCACTCCCTTCATTGAAATGGGAGGTGGTAGTTTCTCATTAACTTCAACCTTGGCTCTATCAACTTCTATTCCTTTTGCTGAAATTTTGTGCCCGAGAACGATGCCCTCCTTTACCATAAAGTGGTATTTCTCCCAAATAAGTACCAAATTAAATTCAACACATCGTTCCAAGGCCATACTCAGGTTTTCCAAACATAACTCAAATGAGTCTCCCACCACAAATAAATCATCCATGAATACCTCTATGGTGTCCTCCACCATATCCAAGAAGATAGACATCATGCATCGTTGAAAAGTAGTGGGTGCATTGCACAGCCCAAACGACATCCTCTTAAATGAAAATGGGTTGTATGGGAATGTGAATGTCGTCTTCTCCTAATATTCAGGAGCAATACAAATCTGATTATATCCAGAATAGCCATATAAGAAGCAGTACCATCCCCTTTCGGCTAATCGATCAAGCATTTGGTCCATAAAGGTCATCGAGAAATGGTTTTTCAAAGTCCATGAATTTAGTTTGTGGTAGTCCATGCAAACTCTCCACCCAGTCATAGGCCTAAGTGGAATCATCTCATTCCTATCATTGGTAACCACAGTCATGCCCTTTTCTTGGGCATGCATTAAACTAGGCTCACCCATTTGCTGTCTGAAATAGGGTAAACCACTCCTGCATCCAACCACTTAATAATTTCCTTCTAAACCATCTCTTGCATTAGTGGGTTAAGACGGCATTGGCGCTCGATGGTCGGAATACAATCTTCCTCAAGTTGTATTTTATGCGTGCAGATGCCAGGGGGAATGCCAATAATATCTATGATAGTCCATCTGATTGCTCTCTTGTACCTCTATAGTACGGAAATAAGTGTTTCTACCTGTTGCTCACCCAAATCAGCCACAAGAATCACAGGTAGTATGTTTCCATGGCCCAAAAACACGTACCTTAAATGCCTGGGCAGTTTTTTCAATACCAACACCGGTGGCTCTTCAATGGATGGCTTAGCCGGCGGTGTCGGTCGATTCATAAGATCAAGGTCTAGCTTCTTAGGAGAATAAGGGTATGATCCCATTCCTAAAAAAGCACAAATAGGCTCTTCATATTCCTTAATGCCTTCACGATCAAAATTCATCAGAACTGCGGTTAAATGCTCGACAACAAGTTGCTCCTCTATTGACATCTCCTGTTCGTCCTCATAATACAAATAAACCACTGAGAACACACACATTTCTTCATGCTGCTTCACTGACTTGTGCACATCAAATCGTACCACCTCATCATTCATCCTAAATAAGAGCCCATTCACTCTCAAATCAATCAACACACTTTCGGTTGTAAGGAAAGGTCAACCCAAGATTATGGGCACCTCAAATTCCACCTCACAATATAGAATCACGATATCTGCAGGGAATATAAAGCTAGCTACCTTCACCAATACATCATACAAAATACCAACAGGTCATTTTACCGACCTGTCCGCCATCACGAGTTGCATGTTGGTGGGTATGGGATTTCCCAGGCCTATCTTTCTATATACAGCCAGCGGCATAAAATTAATGCTTGCTCTCAAATCACATAATGCCTTAGTGAATTCCATAGACCCAATCGTACAGGGAATAGTGAATGCTCTTGGATCTGGCTTCTTCTGAACCAAAGTCCGTGTAGAGATAGCACTACAATGGGGGAGATTATCCTCTAGATCGTATATCACCACTCTTTTCTTAGTCACAAGGTCCTTCATGAACTTCGCATATCCTGGCATTTGCTTGAGTGCCTCAACTAATGGCACATTTACCATCAATTATTTGAGCATTACCATGAACTTGCTGAATTTTCCATCATCAACTTTTTTGTTTAATCGTTGACGAAAGGGAGGTGGTGGTCTTGGGATATTTTTCAACACTACCTCCTTCTTCTTCTCTTTCTCTTTTTCTAGAGGACCATCAGAACCATCCAGCTTTTCAGAATCCACTGGACATTCTTCTTTGGGTTCATCCTCTGCCTCAGTCACATCTTCAACCAAACTTTTACCCACAGAAGATTCAGGTAACATCTTACCACTCCTAGTGTTAATCGACATAAATGACCCATCATTTTGTAGATTCTGGAACGTATCGCTTGGTAACGTTCCACTCTTTCTCTGGTTAAATGTTGTGGAGAGTTGGCTTATCTGTTGCTCTAACTATTTGATTGCGGTGGAGTGTGAGTTTACCAACTGGCTAATAGATAACAGATCAGTCTTCATGGTAGTCACACCAGAGTTGGTAGCCTCCACTTTCTTCAGCAACTTAGCCATCATGTACTCCATGGACATCTTTTCAGAACTTATTGCAGCAGCCTCATGATTTCTAGGAGGGACATAGAGCCCGTTTCTATCATTATTGTTCCTCCAATATCCCTGCTCCCTATCTTTATAATCAGGCTTATCATTATAATTCCGACCTTGATTCCCTTGGCCATTGCCTCGAAAACCCCCTGATTATTAACATAGTTCGCCTTTTCTTCTGCATCTGCATCAACTCTATCTTGAGATCCCATAGCTTTTACCTTCTCAGTCTTGCCTGATAAAAAGTTCTTGGTTAGCAGATCCATCTGTGTTTTTAGGTGAGCCATGTCTTGGTCATGCTCCTCATCTCTTCTGCGTTGTTTCGCAGTCATGCCCACAGAAATCGTGGGGCTGGCTACCACAGAGTCTCTGGTATGCCACACCTGACTTTATTTGGTTATTGTCTCTAGCATCTCTGAAGCCTCTGAGAATGTAAGATCAACAAACGAACCACCAGAAGCATTATCTACAATTGGTTTTATGACAGACTTAAGAGCCCTGTACAAAGTCTCTATCAAGTGTATGTCCTTCATATTGTGGTTCAGACACTGTGTTATCTTCTTCTTGAATCTCTCCCAGGTTTCATGCAAGGCTTCAGTCGGGAGCTACCTAAAGTTACTAATCTCATCCCTCAACTGTACTCTCCTGGAAGGCGGAAAGAACCTTTCTAGGAAAGCTCATTTCAACTGCCTCCAGTTGGTTATAGAATTGAGTGTCAGCTTATTAAGCCACAATGTTGCCTCCCCGGACAGATACAACGGAAACAATCTTAATCGGATAGCATTCTGACCCACTCCTGGGTTATCAAAAGATTTACAGATGGTGACAAAGTTCACCAAATACAAGTTTGGGTCATCCCTAGGAAGGCCATCAAACAACCTCTTCAGATTGAGGAGTTGAATAATAGTACTCGTAATGTTGAATTTTCTCCCAGGTGCCAACGGTGGAGGAAAAATTACACCCGTTGCACCTGCTCTATCCATTCCATCATTGAGGTCATACTGGACCGACTGGTAATCTTGTCTTTCTCGAAATGGACGATTCCTGTTAGCATTACGTTGTACTCGTGCAGCTACTTGTTCTGCGCGCCTTGAGTTACCAGGATTTATAAAATCCTTGTCTCCCAAATCTTCATCCTCAGGATTTGGATGTCGTGCTTGTTTCCCGACATTCTGCACATTTACCTGAGCTCTAGCTAAGGCTGCTAATCTATCAGCCTCTTGTTGGTCTGCTTTTCTTCTAATTTGTTGCGGTTCTGAATTAAGTGGTACTAATGGTTCCCCAAAACTTTTGGTTCTTGGCATACATAACAAAGATCCTGCAATAAACAAAAACAACAAATAAATGTAAAGCTAGGAAACTTGACTAACAGTTAATTAGCGCACACAAACTTCAATTTACAATCATATTCCATGGCAATTGTGCCATTTTTTATAACGCTCAAACTACACCTCTCTAATTAGAATGTAAGCTATTGTTGTCAATATATAACCCAACTAGGTTGGGGTCAAATCTCACAGGGAATATGGTGTGAACTTAAGTCGTTTGCGAGTTAATCAACTGATAGATGGATGTTTCCTGAAATGGGGGGTTTTGAGTTTAACAAATAATTGTTGGTCACTTTAGCTTCAGTGTTTGTAATCAAGAGTTTATGGAAAACCAGAATTATGTTCACTATGGGTTTTGGTACTTGAAAGATGCTAATAGTGATTCAAGATTCTCACAATAAATAGGACAACAAATTTTTTTATCAAAGTTATGCCTAAATATCTCTCGACCTACTTAAGCATTTAATTACCTAATCCTCTCGGACTTAGGGAATTTATATTCACTGACCAGACTCTACCTCAGGTTAATCAACCTTGTTACAGTATCAATTATTAAATGGAAGTTTTTAGTGCTTTTAAGTCCCTGTCAATAATTCACTTCCTACTGTATTTGATTTCTTATCTCAAGCAAATCAAAGCTGGTACTATCTATTGTTTTCAACCAATAGATAATGATTAAAATCTTGGAATTATCAATGAGTCCTATTACCTTTTAAATCTTAAACATTTAGCATCTTACCAAAACTTAACCCATAGATCCTATAATTTGGGTTAGAGGGGTTTATCCACTCATGATGTAATGATCGGAACAACTAGATGAATTTATAATTTCAAAGATAAACTTACCACAAGATGAATAATAACTAGTGATTCTCAGATTAGATCACAATAGGAATCCCCAAAGTATTGATGGAAATCTCCTCAAAGTTAATTGTTTTTCAAGAAAAGAAACTAGAGAGAAAACTAACAAAATATGTGTCTCCAAAAAATGTTTGAAACTCCTTAGAAAACCCAAAACAATTCTTTAAATAGTTCACCCTAATTATGGAAACAAAATCATAGAGTGCAGCAATTTCTTGGACAAGTGACGCTATTCGTGACGCCTTATCAGGAGGCTGACGATTTATCACAAATGTCATTAGCTCCTCTTTGATTTTGACATTCGTTGCCTTAGGCTGATGATGAACTGTGATGGCCTATCAGATATTTGACCACTTATCATGAATTTTATCACTTATCTACCTCAGCTCCCATGTTCTGCGTTAGACTGACGACAATTTTGACGACCTATCAACTCCTTGACGGCTTATCACAAAATATCATCACAACTTTCCGTTGAGGTCCATTCTCTATCTAAGGCTGATGATGAAGCTGATAACTTATCATAGGGCTGACAACTTATTAGGAATGTTGTCTTCCATACTTCTCTTCTTTTTTCTTCAGATTTCAACTCTTTTGCTTCCATTCTTGTTGGTTCTCTAGCATCTTAGCTTCTACTGCAAAATCAAAGATAAAACACTCAAAAATGACAAAATTTGCTTAAGAATTTGCAATTATTCTTAGTTAAAATCCTCAAATGTGTTACCATCAGCTCACACATCAAGAAATCATCAAACTTGGAGGAGGAAATGATGACAATGTCTGATAAGTCGTCAGACTCCTGATAAGGTGTAACACTTCATCGTTAACTATGAGAGAAAAAGTTGTATTATGTGATTTGATTCCAAATTTAGCTCTTGGTATTTAAGGAAAAGTTCTTAGGTTCTATTAGTGTGGCAATTCATCTTGAACAACACAGACTTACACTATTGTCTCTCTAGTTTTCTCTGTAACTTTACAATTAACTTTTGAGAGATTGTTATCATAATTTTCTTGGGATTTATACTACGGTCTAATCTAAGAAATACTTGTTGATATTCATTATTCTATAAGTTATCATTTATCGAATTATGAACACAAATTGTCTTGTTGCTTGTCTTGTTGCTTTTTACATTATGAGTAGCTAATTCCTTTAACCCGAGTTGTGGGATCTATGGGTTTGGTTTTGTAAAGTAACTAGGTGTTCAAGATTCTAAAGGTAGTAGGAACTCCTTGGTAATTCCTCTATTTTACATATTGTCTATTGGTTGCAAATGATAGGTCATGCCTACTAATGATTTGCTTGAAATAAGAAATCAACCCTAGTAGGAAATGAATTATCAACAGGGACTTGGAAGCATCAAACTTTTATTTAATAATTAACGCTGTAACAAGGTTAATTAACTTGAGACAACATCCTGTTATGAAATATAAATTCCCTAAGTTTGAAAGAATTAGGTAATTAAATATCTAAATAGGTTGAGAAATATTTAGACATTACTTCGGCAAGGATAATCTGTTGTTCCTACCTACCACAAGAATCTTGAACCGTTACTAGTGTCTGTCAAATACCAACACTCATAGTGAACACAACTCTGGTTTTCCATATAATATTGATTACAAACACTGACACTGAATTGAGAAATAATTACTTGTTACCCTTCCAAAAAAAACCATTTACAGGAAACTGCTAACTATCAGTTGATTGACTCACGAACAACTTAAATTAACACCATATTCCCTGTGGGATTCAACCCCAACCTAGTTGGGTTATATATTTGACAACGACCTCTTACTCTCTTGTAATAGAGGAGTAGTTTGAGTGTTATCACAGTGATTTTGAATTCAATATTATCATACATTGTTTTCCTCTACTAATCTCACTTTTCAAAAATCAAATTGTGTATAATAATTCAGAACACAGCGAAACTCAGGGGAATGGCATTACATTAGTTATAGACAACCAGGCATCAACACAAGCTACATCAACTAAACATATTAGTAACCTAACAATACAACCCTCGTGTACTCACAGTCAAAGAAATCACATTCACTCATCTAAGATTAGTCAATTAATTTTGTAATACCCTGTACTTTTTCCTAGCTAATTTCATCTCAAAAATGTCTAGTATTAGCTTCTAAATTGAATAATGGTTATTCCATGAGAAATTTTCAAGATTTTCACTTTTTGTGATGTGGGAAATACAATAATCTTTCCATCAATATAAGATTCGTCCAAATCCGATAACTGGGTGAGAAGTTATGACTATTTCAAGTTCTCATCGTAAGACAACGCCATATTAGTCAGTGGTGCGCAGATCCACAAGAGGAAATGGCATTTGGAAAATTCTAGTAGGGGTCTACGATTATGGCGTGTCGCGCCAGGGCCCAAATTTAGAATTGCCCATTTTCCAGTGTCTCAGTGCGATTTTCCCCGCGGTGTGCCAACTTTCCAAGTCACAAAGGAAGTGAAAATGCATGGCCCCTTGTCGCGCCATCCCTTATTTTCCTAATTATCAAAATCCAGTTACATGGCGCGATAGCGCCGTGTCGTGCTAAAGGTCCAGTTTGAGGAATTTTTACAATTTTAAAAGACGCATCCAAGGGTTAAAAGGGTCAATTTCTACCCCTATTTAAACCCAATAATACGTGATTTATCTATTCTTCACCCAAAATATACTAGTTTCTCTCAAGTTTCTCTCAAGAACAAGCTAGGGTTTCTATTGGGGATTTAAATTCAAGAAGGATTCACCATCAATCCTCACAAAATCATGAACTAAGGTATGCATAGTGTTCATTCATGGACTCCTTTCGTCCATGAAGCCCAAGAATCCCTTTTCTAAATTCAAGTTTATGGATCTTATTATGAATTTCATTATTGGGCTGCTCTTGTTTATGTGGATAATGAGAAATTGAATTCTACTCCATGTTGGGTGATAAATTCTATGTGGGTTAAATTTTTATAGATATAGATTCATGCAAACCTATGACTACACCCTTGAATGATGAAATTAGAATTGAACCATGATGTTTAATTATTGTACAATGATGTTTACATGTAACATGCCTACAATATGTTTGATTAAATGCCTAGATGAAGGAAGAGTGCCTAACTAGCTTGATACCATGAAATCCTCGTGTATGTACAAGTTATGCCTATCACTTGTTTTGATGAAATGCTTCTATAAATGTATTATGGATTATGATGTTAGTTATATGTTCAAGTAAGTTATGCTTGGCCAGTTTCCTTTCATCGAGTCCTGGGGGTACTCATACCCAAAACATTAGCTGTGTGCCGAGAGCCATGTCATGTTTTCATGATACTCTCAGTCAAGCTATGATCCTAAGACTTTAGATAGTCTTATGACTTAGGAAATCTCCATAATCTCATGAACTCAGTCAGTTGTTAGATATCAGTAGTATTCCGTAAGTCAATGGAATTTAGTAACTCAGCCCATATTTAGTTCAGTAAATCATATTCAGAGTCTATTTAGATAGGAGTAGGAATTAGCACTGAGTGAACCCAGGAATGGGAACACACACTATCAGATGAGGGTGTGATTCTTAGAAGTCATCCTTTTATTCCAGAACTATGTAGCCATCATAGGTTGAGACATCAACACTGTCCGATGAGGGTTGATGAGGTGGATAAGCACTGTCAGATAAGGGCCCCACCGTTCTCGTATAGGGGATACTCTTAGATGAGGGTCGCCTACAGCTTGTCCTTACCGATGGCGTAGTATTGACACCTTTCCAATTGGGGTTACAAATTGGAGCCCAACTCAGCCATAATAGTATATCAGAGGCATGTAGGTTAGATAACTACTTCCCACAGTTTCATGTTGCAGAATCAGGACTGTCAGATATAGTTAATCAGTCTCAGTAATAGAACTCAGATAGTTCTTCAGATTTCAAGACTGTCAGATACAGTCAACTCAGATACAGTACAGAACTCAGATAGTTCCATCAGATTCAGGACTATCAGATACAGTCACTTAGGTTATCATTTATATTCAAATTCAGTAATCATGTTATCACAGTATTAGTGTCAGTTGTTATTTCTTATACATGTATTCTCACGCTCATGATAGTTAGTTAGTTATTATTATTGTTTATGATATGAACCCCATGCATTCAGCCTACCTCACATGCATACCAATACATTCAAAGTACTGATGCATTTGTGCTATGGTTTCTTATACATAGGTTTAGAGACACGAGCTCTAGAGCCACAGTAGATTCCAGATATCCGCAAACAAAGTTAGAAGTGAGTCCTCATCTTTTGAGGACATGATTATTTCCCTATTATCTCATTAATCATTTTATTAGTTGTAGTTAGTTGGGGACATGTCCCATCAACTCCTTACTCAGACAGTTCAGTCAGTTAGAGGTTTTCTAGAATATCATGTTTTAGACTTCAGTATGTTCAGTTATGTTTTGGGTATTTTATTACCCTACACAGATATTATATCATTCAGATCATGTTCAGTAATGAACCTTATGGCCTTTCAGTTCATGTTTCCGCATTATAAAGTATTTTATCCAGTATAAGGGTACAAATATCAGTCATGGGTTAGCTTGTTGTCCTTTGGGGTCATGAGCACCATGTAGCATTTCGGGTACCAGATTCGGGGCTTTACAAATTTAGGGATATAGCAAACAATGTTCTCACAAACAAACAAGTATCACCGGTGTATACAGAATACCATAGGCTTGCCCATATGCTCTCTTTCTAAGTTTTTGGATAGTCAAAGTACAATCACTAAAGGACTTTATTTGTCTTGTAACGTAGGTTAAGGGCTGGTATGGTATCTTTTGGGGATTTATTTAGTGACTATGCCTCCTTGACACTATACTAACTTTTAGGGTTCACACTTACCCATTTTTTCACTTTATTTTCACCCTTATTTCTCCCTTTTTACCTTCAAAGCACATTCTGACTTAGGCCAGGTACGGTTTTCTCATTTTATTTTTCTTTTCTTTCTCTTTTGTGTTCACTTTTTATTTTCTTACCACACTTGTCCTCTTTTATTTTTCTTTCTAAAATTTTTTATGCATTCTCTTTCTTCCTATGCACCCCTAATAGCCACCCTCAACTTAGGCAATTTGCCTGAGTTGAGTGGCATGGTGTCCAAGGAGAACCAAGGCCAAATAGGTTCATTGTAGAAAGAGGAAGGTGAAATTAGTAGTTTAAACAAAAAAAATGGTCACTTAAGGATCAAATATTTGGATCAAAGGGATTCATACTTATTTCGTTGGAAATTTAGGCTCAAGTGGATTTACAACAAAAGGGGCCTATGATCAACTCCTATTTGACTCACCTACACCTATGTAAAAGCAACCGGGCAAGTTCTAGATTCTGACACACCAGGAACTCAGTAATACCTTACACACACTTGCACAGGGTTGCATTGCTAAGTACTACTTATCCATTTAAGCTACTGCTTACCCTTATTGTTCTATCCCTAATCCTAATGCCATTATCAAAGTCACAACGGTTTCACCCATATACACATCACATAGCACAAAAATTTTAGGAGGGGTCTAAACTTTTCAACACAATTTTACTAAACACAAATATTCAGCATAATCATTTTAAATCCACAAATGTTCCCAAATTTATAAATCAATTCAAAAATCACAATTCATTACAAAAAAAAATTCAAAATCCCTCAAATATCAATAAAAAATAATTTTCTGTCATAGGTGCCAATTTTCTCCCTATATCAGCACCTTGTCTACACCAAACCTGCAAGTCATAATAGACTTTTAGTTACTTATATTTTTCAGCTACTCCCAGAAATTCAAAATTAGATATACCCTCACCCCCAACTGAAAATTCTAGCACTGTCTTATAATACCCCGTAATTTTCTTAGTTTAGTTAAACTCCTAGTGTGTGAAGTGCGTTTAGGTAAATAATGTCAAATAAATCACTTAGAGCCAAGTTGAGCTAAGAATCTTGGATTCGTCCAAAGTTTGGTGTTTGATTCCACAAGGGTCAACTTTGATAGTGTACAACTTTTGATGTATGTAGACTTTTTTAGCTCAAGACCCACCAAATTGTAGATAATTGAGTCAGCTTTACAATGGTACCAATTTTGCCTTAATCTTATTCCTAGGTGAGAAGCTATGGCACTTTTTGTGTGAGGAGTAGCTCGCCACGATTATGTTGCATCGCAGTGATGCCCAAAATCATACTCGTCCCTTTGTAGTAGCCCACCGCAATTGGCCAGTGTCTTTCCAAAAATCATGGTTGAGAAGGTACTGCATCATGCCAAAGTGAAAATTCATACTCGTCCATTTTCCAGTGATGCAATGGGATAGCACCACGTCGCGCAGGAGTGCAAATTTGCACTTGTCCGTTTTCCAGTGACGTAATGCTATAGCACCGCATCGCGCCAAGGTATAAAATCGAGATTTCAATCGCTATTTTAAGTTTCAAAAGGGAATTTAAGTCAATTACCCTCGCCCTAATTGATGAAAACCGAAGATTTAACCTATTCTAAGCCTAGTATGCCCAATATTCACCAAAATTTTTGTCCAAGAAAAGCCTAAAGCTTCACCTTTCAAGATCAATTCTCATGAAAATCCACCAAGGACTTTCAAAGATTCTTCAATTGAGGTATGTTAGATGTTCATCCATGGGCCCTTTTTTACCCAAGGAGTCCAAGAATCAAATTTCAAATTCAAAGTTATGATTTTTACAAGTTATTCTGATTTTAACCATGAATCCCCATGAATTGTCATTCTATATTATGTTTACATGAAATTATTGTTGTTATTAATTCCAACATGTTGAATGGTGTTGTTCGCTGAGTTAAACCTTAATTGGTGATTTTAGAAGTGAAATCATGCAATTACCGCAAGCTTTAAATTATTTCCATGCTTAGCTTAAACATTGAATTTTAAGTGTTTGATGAAATGCCTAGAAAAACAAGTTTTGAATGAATGTTTAAACATCATGTCCTTAGATTTTATTATGATATTACTATTATTGCTATCGGGTCCTAGGGGTTTGAATACCCAAACTTTAGCTGTTTACCTAGTTTTTAATATCCATAGAATGATTTTAGAATAGTTACGAGTCTTATCATTTCAGTCAGTGGCCATAAACAGTAAACATAGTTCAGTCCAGTATCTAGTGTCTTTCAGTTGGGAGTAGGATTTAGCACCGAGTGAACCCAGGGATGGGGGATCACCTACCAGTTGAGGGTGAGGCCTTTAGTAGAAGTCCCTGCATTCCAAAACTGTGTAGCTAGCGTAGGTTGAGACGTTAACCTGCCAGTTGAGGGTTGACACATATCTCATTAGGGCCCTGCCAATTGAGGGTGACCTTTAGTCCTTAGAGACAACATTCTAGTGGATCCACACAGCCAATGTTAGTACCCATAACATGGTACTGATACTCATCCAACTGGGGTTATAGGTTGGACCCCAATTCACCTTATTGGGGCATGTCGGTTAGATGATATCTCCCACAGTTTCAGTCCAGTATCTAGTTCAGTATTCAGTCTTAGTTTTGCTTGACCATAGCATACAGATATCAGTTTTCCAGTCATCAGTATTTCAGTATTTCAGTCTATAAATTATTTCAGAGCCATGTTATTATGCTTGGTCATGCATCCTTAGTATTTACAGATTTCATGCATTCTTACTCAATACTTCATGCTATGCATTCAGTCAGTTATCACTCATGAACATGAACCCATGAATATTAGCCTAACCTTATTTAGCATACCAGTACATTCAAAGTACTGATCACATACTCGTTTTTTGCACTATGATGTCTCATATCATAAGTTCAGAAGCTAAGGTTCCTGGTCGTAGTTAGACATTCCAGCGCATCAGCAGTAGCAGCAGTGGTGAGTCCTCATATATAGAGGACCATTTATGCTTATTTTAGTTCAGTTAGGTAGTCAGTCAGAGTTAGTTAGGGTCTCATCCCATCAACTCTATAGTTAGTCAGTTAAAGGCTTTCGGACACTCTCAATTAGTCATTCAGTTATCAGTTATTATTGATAGTCTTACAGTATTGTTTTCAGGCAGATGTTTTTAGTAATTCAATTTAGTATTATTTTACATTTAAAACTTTATGGCTTATCAGTTGTTCTTTTGTATATGTTTTTATTGTCATTAGTTTTATTCAGTGCTCTCAGTAGGTACCAGCTCATGGGTTAGCTTATGGTCACTTGTGACCGTAAGCATTGTGTAGCACCCAGGATGTACTCTCATGTTGTTACAAACTTGGTATCAGAGCCTAAGGTTTTAAGGTGTCCTAGGGAGTCCAAAAGTCACATCAAGTAGGGTCTTGTGCATGGGTGTAAAGCACGCCACACTTATGGACAAGAGGCTACGAGGAGTTTTAAGAAAAAATGTCCCTTCTTTCAATATTTATGTTTTGCAACTGAGCATGAACTCATGTTAAACTCTCTGTCTAATTTATTCTTCCTTTTGATTACAGAACATGTCTCTTAAAAAGACAAATGGAAAAAGAAATGTAAACCATCTAGCACCTCCACTCATTCAAGAAGATCCCCTAAATGACCATGTTTCTCATGTAGAGTTCAGAGATGCATTCACTACTCTAGCAAACTCTGTAGTGGCTCAGAATGTTTCGTCAGACGCTATTCCAGCAAACCAGTGGCCAATACCACCACAGCTAGGATTTGGGACTTTACACGAATGAATTCCCCTCTATTTTTGGGAACCAAATCTAAAGAGGATCCGCAGGAATTTATTGATATGGTATAGAAGGTAACAGATATTATGGGGGTAACTTCTAGTGAGAGTGCTAAATTGGCTACTTACTAGCTGCAGGATATAGCCCATACCTAGTTTAAGTAGTAGAAAGGGGATAGAGGCGCATATGCAGGGCCTATAGAATAGAAGGAATTTTCTACAACCTTCTTAGATAGATTCTTCCCATTAGAGTTGAGGGAAGCCAAATTGTTAGAGTTTATCAACTTGAGGCTGGGCAACATAAGTGTGAAGGTGTATTCCCTTAAATTTACTAAGCTAGCTAGGTATATTCCTCATGTGGTAGATGATAATAGGTCTAGGATGAGCAAGTTCGTGTCTGGTGTATCTGACAGTGTGGTCAAGGAGTGTAGGACCACAATATTGATTAATGAAATGGACTTATCTAGGCTGATGTTCCATAATCAACAGATTAAGGAGTAAAAGTCTAAGGAGAGAGGTAGAGAGAACAAGAAGGATAGGATAGGTAGCTTTAATTTTTCTTAGCCAAGGTCAAAAGGTGGTAACCATCCTCAATTTCATCAGAAATCTTTAATCCTAGCTCCGTCTTTAGCTAGTGCACTAGTGCTCGAATTCAGAAATAATAATAGGGATAGAGCGCCAGGCTCTAAGTCTCAGAGTAGTATGAACAGTGCTCGGATGAATCCTCTTTCCCAGAAATATGGTAAAAACCATTAGGATATTTGTAGATCCGATAGCGACGTGTGTTTTAGGTGTGGCATGCCAGGCCATAGAGTAAGGGTTTTCCCAAAGAGTGGTCAGCAGGGTCAGTCCAGTTGTTACCCAGCTCAGTTCGGTCACCTGTTGCAGCAGGGTGCCGTTTCCAGTGCTACTAGTGGTTAGCATTAGAATAGGCTTTATGCACTTCTAACCTGATAGGATCAGGAAAGTTTTCCTAATATGGTTACTGGTATGTTACAAGTCTTTCATTTATATGTTTATGCCTTGCTAGATCCTGGAGCCCCTCTTTCTTTTGTAACCCCTAAAATAACTGTCAACTTCGGAGTCATCCCTGAAATCTTAACAAATCCTTTTTTAGTATCTACCCCAGTAGATAAGTCCATCATAGCCCGACGGGTATACAGGAACTTTCCGGTTACGGTGTCTTAAAAATTTACTTCAGTAGATCTTGTAGAATTGGAGATGATGGATTTTGATGTCATCCTTAGCATAGATTGGCTCCATTCATGCTATACTTCAATTGATTTTAGAAATAGGGTTGTCCATTTTCAGTTTCCAAATGAACCAGTCCTCGAATGGAGGGGTAGTACCATAGCGCTTAGAGGTCAACATATTTCATACCTTAGAGTAAGAAAAATGATATCCAAGGGGTGTGTCTATCATCTTGTGAGAGTCAAAGTCTCTAGTTCTAAGGATTCCAATCTTGGGTCAGTTCCAGTAGCAAGGGAATTTCCAGATGTGTTCCCTGAAGATCTCCCTGGATTTTCTCACGGAAGGGAAATTGACTTTGAAATAAACCTTCTTCTGGATACTCAACCTATTTCTATTCTACCATATAGAATGGCTCCAGCCAAACTTGAAGAGTTGAAAGAACAGTTAAAAGGCCTCTTAGAAAAGGGATTCATCAGGCCCTGTGTTTTCCCATGGGGTGAACCAGTCTTATTCATGTTTAAGAAATATGGTTCTCTTAGGATGTTCATAGACTATCGTCAATTGAAAAAATTCACAATCAAGAATAAATATTCCCTTCCCAGAATTGATGACTTGTTCAACCAACTTCAGGGTACCTATTACTTCTCCAAGATAGACCATAGATCCATCTATCATCATCTTAGAGTCCGAGAATGTGACATTTCGAAAATAGCTTTCCAAACTCAGTATGGTCACTTTGAGTTTCTAGTCATGTCCTTTGGTCTCACAAATTCTCCAATAGCCTTCATGGACTTGATGAACCGAGTGTTCAAGTAGTACTTGGACATTTTCATCATAGTTTTCATCGATGACATTCTTGTATACTCCCGTTATGAAAATGATTATGCAAATCACCTCACAATAGTATTGCAGACTCTTAGAGCCCATCAGTTATTCACCAAATTTAATAAGTGTGAATTATGGCTTAGATCAGTAGCTTTTCTTGGTCACATTATTTCCGGCAATGGTATTAAAGTTGATCCTCAAAAGATCAAAGCAGTGAGAAACTGGCCCAGACCCATTTCTCCATCAGATATTAGGAGTTTCTAGGGTTTGGCTGGCTATTACCAATAGTTTGTTGAAGGGTTTTAATCTATTACATCCCCCATGTCTATATTGACTCAAAAGAAAGTCAAGTTTAAGTGGTCATATTCTTGTGAAAAAAATTTTCAGGAGTTGAAGACTCGACTCCCCACAGCCCCAGTTTTGATGTTACCAGATGGTTCAGATGGGTTTGTTGTGTACTATGATGCTTCCAGAGTTGATTTAGGGTATATTTTAATATAGAAGGCTAAGGTTATAGTCTATGGCTCTAGACAGCTTAAGACCCATGAAAAGAATTACCCTACCCATAATATTGAACTAACAACTGTTATGTTTGCTTTAAAGATATGGAGAAACTATTTGTATGGGATGTATGTTGATGAGTTCACAGACCAAAAAAGCTTGCAGTATGTATTTTTGCAGAAATATTTGAACTTGTGATAGAGGAGGTGGTTGGAGTTATTGAAATATTATGACATGAGTGTTCTGTATCATATGGGCAAGGACAATGTGGTATCGGATGCCCTCAATAGACTATTTATGGGTAGCATTGCTTACATTAAGAATGATAAGAACGAGTTAGTTTGGGAAGTTCATCAGTTGGCTATATTAGGCGTTCGTTTGGTTGACTCAGCTGAGGGCAGTGTATGGGTGCAGAGTAGTTTGGAATCTTCTTTGGTTTTCAAAGTGAAAGAAAAATAGGATAGGGATCCCAGTCTAGTGAAGCTGAAGGAGTCAGTCAGAGATAAGAAAATAGAGGTTTTCTCCCAAGGGGGAGATAGTGTATTGCGTTGTCGGGGTAGTCTGTGTGTGCCATGTATAGACGACTTGAGATAGTGGATTCTATCAGAAGCGCATGGTGAACGTTACTCTATTCATCTAGGGGACACTAAGATGTACCACAATTTGTAGGAAATCTATTGGCAGAGTGGGATGAAGAGGGATATTGCATAGTTTGTAGCTAAGTGCTCTACTTATCAACAGGTTAAGATTGAACATCAAAATCCCCAGAGGGTCTATGCAGGAGTTCAGTATTCCTACTTGGAAGTGGGAAGAAGTGAACATAGATTTTTTGACGGGTTTGCCTTGTACATATCGTCAGCATGATTCGATCTGGGTCATTGTAGACAGGATGACCAAATCAGCCCATTTCTTTCTAGTCCATACTTCTTATTCAGCCGAATACTATGCCAAGCTCTATATTTGAGAGTTGGTTAGGTTACACGGTGTTCCGCTATCTATCATCTCAAATAGAGGTACTCAGTTTACCTTCTGTTTTTGGAAAGCTTTCTAGAAGGGTCTTGGTACCCAAGTTTACCTCAGTACATCCTTTCACCCTTAGACAGATGGTCAAGTAGAGAGGACCATTCAGACCCTTAAGGATATGATGAAAGCGTGTGTCATTGACTTTAAAGGCAGTTGGGATGACCACTTGCCTTTGATTGAATTCGCATATAATAATAGCTATCATTCCAGTATTCAGATAGCACCATTTGAGGCTCTATATGGGGAGATGCAGATCTCTGATTGGTTGGTTTGAGAAAGGTGAGACTGTTTTGATAGGGACTGATTTGATATTTGATGCTTTAGATAAAGCTTAGCTAATCGGGGAGAGGCTTAAGCCTACCCAAAGATGACAAAAATCTTATGCAAATGTGAGGATAAAGGATTTCGAATTTGAGATTAATGAATTTGTATATCTGAAAAGCTCTCCCATGAAGGGGTAAAAAGGTTTGGTAAAAAGGGGAAGCTTAGTCCCTAATATGTTGGCCCTTACAAAATTCTGAGCCATTTTGGAAAGGTGTCTTATGAGCTTGAGTTTCCTACAGACTTAGCATCAGTGCACCCGGTATTCCATATCTCTTTGTTGAAGAATTCTATTGGTGACCCATCTGTAGTTGTTCTCTTAGAAAGAGTAGATGTTCAGTACAGCCTTTCTTATGAAGAAATTCTAGTCAAGATCCTTGATCGCCAGATTTGTAGAATAAGGAACAAAGAAGTTCCCCTAGTAAAGATTCTTTGGCGGAATCAGCCCGTGGAGGGAGCCACTTAGGAAGCAAAAGCAGGTATGCAAACCAAGTACCCTCATCTTTTCTCTGCAAACTCAGACCCAGCCTAAGGTTACATTCTTCCCCAGATTATTTATTTTTCATTCTTAATCCCATATATGTAATCAGTATTATGTCACTTCATGCGTTCATGAATCAACTCAGCCATGTATTATGTTCTAAAATCAGTCATGTGATCATATCTCGATTATGCATATTCAGTGTATAACCTCAGTTCCCTAGTGTCCTCAACTTAACTAGTCTCATTCGAGGATGAATTTTTCCAAGGGGGGTTATTGGAATACCCCATACTTTTCTTAGTTCAGTTCAACTCCTAGTGTGTGAAGTGCGTTTTGGTGAATAATGTCATAGAAATCACTTAGAGCCAAGTTGAGCTAAGAATTTTGGGTTCGTCCAAAGTTTGGTGTATGATTCCACAAGGGTCAACTTTTAAAGTGTATAACTTTTGATATATATAGAATTTTCCATCTCAAGACCCACAAAATTATAGATAATTGAGTCAGCATTCCAACGGTACCAATTTTGTCTAAATTCGATACCCTGGTGAGAAGTTATGGCACTTTTTGTGTGAGAAGTAGCTCACCGTGATTATGCCGCATCTCGGTGACCCCAAAAATCACACTTGTCCCTTTCCAGTAGCTTACCGTGATTGGCCAGTGTCACACTAGAAATTGTGGTGGAGCAGGTACCGGAGTGCAAATTTGCACTGGAGTGCAAAGTTGCATTTGTCCATTTTCTAGTGACACAATGCTATAGCACCGCATCGTGCTGGAGTGCAAATTCGGAGTCGTCCATTTTCCAGTGACGCAATGCGATAGCACCACATCGCGCCAAGGTATAAAATTAGGATTCCAGTCATGATTTAAAGTTTCAGAAGGGTATTTAAGTCAATTACCCTTGCCCTAATTCATGAAAACAAAAGATTTAACCTATTTTAAACCTAGTACACTCATTATTCACAAAAATTTATCTCCAAGAAAACCCTAAAGCTTCACCTTTCAAGATCAGTTCCCACAAAAATTCACCAAGGACTTTCAAGGATTCTTCAAGTGAGGTATGTTTGATGTTCATCCATGGGGCCTTTTTCACCCATAGAGTCCAAGAATCAAATTTCAAATTCAAAGTTATGATTTTTACAAGTTATTGTGATTTTAGCCATGAATCCCCATGAATTGTCATTCTATATTATGTTTACATGAAATTGTTGTTGCTATTAATTCCCACACGTTGAATAGTGTTATTCGCTGAGTTAAACCTTAATTGGTGATTTTAGAAGTGAAATCATGCAATAACCGCAAGCTTTAAACTATTTCCATGCTTAGCATAAACTACGAATTTTAAGTGTTTGATGAAATGTCTACAAGAATGAGTTTTGAATGAATGTTTACAAATCATATCCTTAGAGATTTTTCATGATCATGCTATTATTGCTATCGAGTCCTGGGGGTTTAAATACCTAAAATTTAGCTGTTTCCCTAGTTTTCAATATCTACAGAATGATTTCAGAATAGTTATGAGTCCTATTATTTCAGTCAGTGACCATAAACAGTAAACATAGTTCAGTCCAGTATCTAGTGTCTTTCAAATAGGAGTAGGATTTAGCACCGAGCGAACCCACGGATAGGGTTTAACTGCCAGTTAAGGGTGAGAGCTTTAGTAGCAGTACCTATATTCTATAACTATGTAGCTAACGTAGGTTGAGACGTTAACCTGCCAGTTGAGGGTTGACACATATCTCATTAGGGCCCTTCCAGTTGAGGGTGACCCTTAGTCCTTCAGTACAACATTCTAGTGGATCCACACATCCAGTGTTAGTACCCGTGGCATGGTACTGTCCCCCATCCAACTAGGTTATAGGTTGGACCCCAATTCACCTTATTGGGGCTTGTCGGTTAGATGATAGCTCCCATAGTTTCAGTCCAGTATCCAGTTTAGTATTCAGTCTCAGGTTTGCTTGACCATAGCATACAGATATCAGTTTTCCAGTCATCAGTATTTCAGTATTTTAGTCTACAAACTATTGCAAACTCATATTATTATACTTTTTCATACATCCTCAGTATTTACAGATTTTATGTATTCTTACTCAGTACTTCTTGCTATGCGTTCAGTCAGTTGTCACTTATGCACATAAACCCATGCATATTATCCTAACCTCATTTAGTGTACCAGTACATTCAAAGTACTAGACACATACTCATTTCTTGTGCTATGATGTCTAATATCATAGGTTCAGACACTCATGTTCCTAGCCATAGTTAGACATTCCAGCTCATCAGCAGTAGTAGTAGTGGTGAGTCCTCATATACCGAGGACTATTTATTCTTATTTTAGTTTAGTTTAGTAGTCAATCATAGTTAGTTAGGGACTTGTCCCATCAACTCCACATTTAGTCAGTTAGAGGCTTTTAGACACTCTCAGTTAGTTCTTTAGTTATTAGTTGTTATTGACAGTCTTGCAGTATTATTTTCAGAAAGATGTTTTCAGTAATTCGATTTAGTATTATTTTCATATTTAAATTTTATGGCTTATCGGTTGTTTTTCCGTATATTTTTATATTGTCATCAGTTTTATTCAGTGTTCTCAGAAGGTACCAACTCATGGGTTAGCTTGTGGTCACTTGTGACCGTAAGCACCGTATAGTGCCCAGGATGTACTCTCGGGGCATTACATATATCTAGTGCTAAAAAATGTAAAGTAAGGATGAAAGATCATACTTGGGAGCTCAAGGCATCAGATCAACAACATCAATATGTGGGCCCTCAGATTGGGTCCCACTGTCATTAGCAATTGCCCCATCAGTCGAGAATGAATCAGCAACAATGGTCGAGGGTACAACATTGTCCCTCTCAGCATCAATAACAGGTGGTCTAGACCCACATGCTCTAACAGCCATCTCACAAACCCGTGTCTACTTGTCCTGCTCATCCTGAAGACTATCTGCCTTGGCCTTCTTCTCATCTTCTTTCTCCCCGTGTCTTCTCTTCTTCCTTGATCTTATTTTATCATGGTTCTCCTTAAATCTCAGCTCTAGAATATCCCAAATATTAGGAACATGGAAAGTAGGCACCACTGTCTCAATCACCAGTCTATTATATAGCTCATGCATCATCCTCTTTATTTTGGCCACTTTGGTATTTATCTATATAATATTAAGGGTCTTCCCACCACTCAACTATCAAGTATTCCTTGACTCAAATGCATCTAGCCTGCCCTGAACTCATATGTCCTGGGTCTTGAACTGTGTATCAAGCCATGTCTTTACCCCCCCTTCCATGTGACCGACCTGAGCCTCCAGTGTGGTTAATCTGGTCATGGTCTCTATCCATATTTCCTGAAAAATCATGATAAGTCCAGAAGGCATACCTTATGTCCTAGGTGGTACATACTAGACCGGAGGAGGAGTATTAGAAGTACCAGCTATATAAGTCTGCATAGTCTCTATCTACTCACCCATCTCAGTTGCCTCAGCAGTCTCAGTCTGACCGCTCTGCCAGAACATATCATCTATCAAATTTTTACTTGCCTTAACTGTCGGGCCAAGGTATTAGTTGTGTCTTTGATTAGGCCCAAGTTAGTGTTGTTCGTGGACTCCAACATCACGTCGATACCCAAGAGTTCTTGTACTTCCGCAGCCAGGCATATCTGTGTGATTATTCAAGGATATGCCAAAAGAGACTTCTCACCTCCTACAATTAGGTATCTCAACTATCGAGGTAAGATTTCACCAACATCAAAATCATAACCATCTATGAACTCGGCTATCATAGCTGTCTAGACTGCACTCAAAATATTATCTCCTATGGTTGGACATAGCCTGTGTTAGGTCAATGTCCACCATGCGTTACTCTTGAAGTTGAGGGTATTCTTCTCAATATTCTAGGAGACCACCCCTGGGCCTCCTAATACCTACAAAACATTTTGCCTATTTGAATTTATTCGCTCCGCAATCCATCTAACGAACTCTATATTCTCCTCAGAACCCAACATTCTCTGGGTAATTTTTCTCATTTCTTCCATCCGATAGTCCATCTCCTCAATATTATCCAGAGGCTGATACTTTGGTCCGTACAAGAATAAACCAATGGTATGCAAAGAAATGTCTACCCGTACTCCCCGAATAGTCAGCTAAAAAATAGGCTCACCACCCTTACACAATTAACTTTGTGGTATTGCCTTTGAAGTTCACCCTTATAGGTCACATAAAATTCTCACACCAATACTTCACTGTATTTTTTGGGTGCTCTCATCATCCAACAAAACCTATAACATGAAGTACTCCTCGAACCTGGGGATCTTCGATATCCCAGTAATTATCAATCAATGCTTTAGATATAACACCCCATTTGATCTTACCACCCTAAGATCTGCTCAACCCACTGTTAAAAGTATCTTGTATACCGAGGTACCCCCATTATTTAATGATGGACACCATAGCAGTGGTAAGTATAAATGGGGGTTCCTTTTGGTCAATCGAGGAGGTATTGACCTCTTTAGTACTATGGATATTTTCAGAATTGGCTTTCGTCGAACTCGATTCAGCATCATCATTAGCATCAGAAGGTCATGGTGTATGAGAAGGATAAGTAGTTGGATTCATTATCCTTGGACCTTGTAGAGGTTTTTCCTCCGGGGGTGCAACCTTCTTCCCCTTGTCAGCCTTTTTCCCTTTTAGGGAAACCTTTCCCATTGTTGTGCCTTCATATAGGTCATCGCTACTATTGGATGACACAGAAAATTTAGAATCACTTGCTTCTAACTAGTAGTCGGTGTCTTTTTGTTTCCCTTCTTGGACACTTGATTAGCAGTTGATGAGTTATAAGAAGGCATGGTACCTATAAGGACACCATTATTAGTAATTAAATAAAGAAAACATAAAAAATAAGAAACAAAAGTTCAGTGTGCATTTTCTATTCAGGGTACAAGTGGGGGTCTAGTCGTATAGACTGGGTACGACTCGTATGACCAAGTCATATCCTACACAGTGCATGAACAATTGTTCACTATCTTCTTATGACTCCTTCTAACCAGTTGTACTGACAAGGTACGACTCATTACCAATAGTTGTAAGCAGATCAGAAATATTTTATAAAATATTATACCTCCCGAGTCAATATGACTAAAGCATACGAGTTGTATAGATTGGGTACGACTCATTTAGGCAAGTTGTATCCATTCCAAAATTTTAAATTTGTTAGACTTCTATGTTGCCAGTGGGTATGAGTCTCATTACGACCCCATTACCAGAGGGTACGAGTCATAAGGATTCTTGTATCCACTGTAACATAGAAGTACAACTTTAAAGTTTGACTCCAAATAAAATTTCCCAAAATACCCACTAATTTATTCAGAAATCTTACTTATTTCCAGTCAAAATATCACACAAAATCAACACCAAAATTCAAATTTGTTCCCAATTTCCATTTTCAACCTAAACCTAAGAATTAGGGATCCAAAATTCATCACTAAAGTGGAGTCAACTTAAAATAAGTTCAAGCAAGCTCACATTTACCATTTTATGTAAGATATCATGAATTTAAGTTCAAAATACTTACATGATTTGATGATATTAGAAGTTGCTCGATTTTACTTCCTTTTCCCCCAAATTTATGCTTAACTTAAGGAAAGTGAGAAATCCAAACACGTTGGTAGCTATCTCTGAGAATTAATTTTTTTCATGATAGGTCGCTCGACTAATAAGGCCATTCACCTTGTCAGGAGATTAGTAGAGCATTTTTGGGAGAGGAAGAAGGACTTGCATATGGTGTTTATTAATCTTGAGAAGGCATATGACAGAGTTCCCAGAGAGATTTTCTGGAGGTGCTTAGAGGCTAGAGGGGTACCCATTGCAAATGTTAGGTAAATTCAGGACATTTATGATGGAGCGAAGACTCGTGTGAGGATGGTAGGTGGAGATTTGGAGCACTTTTTGATTTTGATAATATTGCACCAGGGATCGACTCTTAGCCCTTTTTTATTTGCCTTGGTGATGGATGTTTTGATGCATCATATTCAAGGGGGTGCCTTGGTGTATGCTTTTTGTTGATGATGTCGTATTGATTAACGAGACTCGAGGAGGAGTTAATGATAAGTTGGAGATTTAGAGACAGACCCTTGAGTCTAAAGGATTTTGTTTAAGAAGGACCAAGACGGAGTACTTAGAGTGTAAGTTTAGCGATGTGTCGCAGGAGGCTGACGTGGCTATGAAATTGGACTCTCAGGCCATTCAAAAGAGGGAGAGTTTCATGTATCTGGGGTCTATGATTCAAGAAAATAGGGAGATTGATGAGGAAGTCACGCATCATATTAGGGCAGGGTGGTTGAAATAGAGGCTCGCTTCAGGAGTTTTATGTGATAAGAAAGTGCCCCAGAAGCTTAAAGGTAAGTTCTACAAAGTGGAAGTCCGATCAACTATGTTGTATGGAGCGGATTTTTTGCCAATTAAAAACTCCTACATCTAAAAGTTGAAGGTGGCAGAGATGAGGATGTTGCAATGGATGTGTGGTCATACCAAGAAAGATAGGGTGAGGAATGAGATTATTCAGGAGAAGTAGGAGTGGCTTCAGTGGAGGACAAGATGCAAGAAGTTACGTTATGTTGGTTTGGGTACGTGATGAGGAAGGGTTTTGATGCTCCAGTGCAGAGGTGTAAGACACTGGCTATGGATGATTTTAGGCGGCGTAGAGGTAGGCTGAAGAAATATTAAAAGGATGTGATTAGGTATGATATGGAGTAGTTACAGCTTATGAAGGACATAACCCTTGATAAGAAGGTGTGGAGGATATGGATCAGGATAGAGGGTTAGAAGGTAGGAGTGCGTCAGTAACAGTAGGGGGCATTCTTTATTTGTTTTTGAAGTTTCTTATTCGTGGGTGGAGTGTTGTCTATGGTTTTGGATATATAGTTTTTAGAAGTATCTTGTTGCTCTAGTATTATATTGTGTCTAGCGTTGTTAGTTTATTTTTCCTGTGCAAGTTTATCTGCATTTATGTTTTGTGTTTGATATACTATTTTTTGTTCTAAGCCGGGGATCTAACGGAAACAACCTCTCTACTTCACCTGAGGTAGTGGTATGGTTTGCATACACTCTACCCTCTCCAGACCCCACTAGGTAGGAATACATTGGGTGTGTTGTTTATGTTTGTTGTTCAAGTGATTTTGTGAATTGAAATCTTAAAATTTGGGCAAAGTGGAGGTTTTGGCATTTTTCGGGTATTGGGTACCCAATGGGTACCAATCCTTCTTTTAAACCAAGCTCTGGGTTGGGTTGACTCACGACCCTGACCCAGTAAGCTTAGGTACGAGTTCTGTGTATGACTCATACCCAGGCTTACAGGTCTTTTCTTAAACTCATATAAACCTGGAACCTTACCTGGGTTCTGGAGTCGATACGACTAAATGTGATGAGTCATACCTTGACTGTGCGACTCATTCTGGGAGTTGTATTTGCTCCAAAAACTTTTACCTGATTCTTCTTAGTCTCCCAGGTCCATACGACTCCTACTCACTGATAACGCTTAACTTACACCTCAATTTAGTGCAGGGCGATCATCATCAATATATTTACCCAACATTGGAGTCGGGGTTGAATCCGCAGGGAACAATGTAGTGGTGATTAAATTAATTTGAAACTATAGCTACAAGTTAAATTCAAACAAGTGGCAAAAAAAGAAAGTAAAGTAGGGGTTTGAGTTTAACACGTAATTGTTTGTCACTTTGATTTTGATGTTTGTAACCAAGTTTTAAAGAAATAACCAGGATTATGTTCACTAGGGCTTACGGTACATGATAGATGCTAAAATTTACTCAAGATTCTCAAGGTGGTTAGGATGACAAGCTATCTTTATCAATGGTATGCTCAAATGTAACTCGGCCTATTCAAGCGTCTAATTTCCTAATCCTCTCGGACTTAGGGAATCGCTTATCACTACACAGATTTTACCTCAGGTTAACCAACCTTGTTACATCGCTGATTGTTAAATGAAGCCTTCTCGAGTCCCTGTTGATAACTCACTTTCTACTGTTTATGATTTCTTTCTCAAGAAAACCAAAGTAGGTACGCCTATTGTTTGCAACCAACAGACATAAATTATAGTCTCAGAATTATCAAGAAATCTTAACACCTATTAAACCTTGAATAATTAATTTAACATGATATCATGACCTAACCCTAGATTCCATAATCCAGGTTACAGGAGTTTAGCTACTCATGACGCAAAAAACAAGCATGCAATTTGCATTCATACTTGAAAGGATTAACTTACAATGATGAATGGAATCAAAAGTGAACTTGTATTTGACTCACAAGGCAAAAACACCAAAAATATTGTTCTTGAGATAGAGAGAGAAAAAATATCGTATGTTCTCTGCTCAATGGATAATTAATTGTGGATGATGCCTCCATAAAGAGAATAATAAAAAAAAAACTTTTTATAAGTTCCTTCATGTAATAAAACCTAAAAACTATGCCTTAAATAGAAAGAGTTATATATGGAAGAAAATTAAAGTTTCAGTTTTCTCTTCGGATTGGACGATGATGATATTGATGGTGTGTCAGATGTCTGACGACGTGTATGAGATTTCGTCAAAAGTTCCAGTGAATTGTTATCTTCTGACTCTTCAGACGGAAAACTTGACGGCGTGTCAAAATTCTTGACGGCACATGACAACTGTCGTCACAACTTCACTGGAAATCAGTATTCTCTGCTTCTGATTGACGGCGATTTTGACGCCATATCATCTATTTGACGGCCCGTCCTAAATATTGTCACATTTCATCTCAGTTTCTCAGGTTCTGTCTAAGCTTGACGGCAACTTTGACAGCCTTTCCCATGTATGACGGCACTTCAGAATTGACGTCAGCTATACTTCAGCTTATTTACACCAGATTTCAGTTAATTTATTCTTATTTCCTTTGGTTTCCTCCCCGATCACTTGTATCTGCATTAACACATTAAAAGTAATCAAAAACAACAAAAGTTGCTTAAGACCTCGCAATTATTCAGAGTTAAAAGCTTCAAATGTGTTAGCATCGGCTCACACATCAACACCCTCAACTTAAACAATTGCTTGGCCTCAAGCAACCAAAACACAACACTACGATGCTTAACCAAGAAATACATAAGATACCCATGGCAGTTGATTTTCAATTTTAGCTCAAAACACATGGCGCTCTCCAAGTTCAATTACTTATAAATCCAATTGTGCATATCAATGAAGATTAACAATGTGACCCAAAGGAATCAAGATATGGCATCAATTCAGCAACAATAACCATGCATATGTACAAGTTACACTACCCAAACAAGTAAACAGCTAGCAATGCAACCGATGTTCCCTTACAACAAAGAAGTCCCTTCTCACTCATATATGAACTCAATTATGTCAATGTGGGGATGGTCAAGAGACACTCACTCTCAGAAAGAAATTCCAATCAATGCATGTGAAATACCATATGCTTTCCCTTATTTTCATTACCAAGGTGTCCAGACAGGTAAGTTAGGATCAATATAGGTATTTTCTTCAGCTTGTAATGTAGGCTAAGGGCTGGTATGATATTCAATGGCATTTAGAGTGACTAAGCCTCCTTGGCACTACCTTAACTTTTAGGGTTCACTTATTAACTTTTTTCTTCTTTTTCTCCTTTTCTTGATCACACATTATTCGGGATGGATATGGGTTTTCTTTTTCATTCTTTTTCTTTTCTTATTCTTCTTCCACACCACCCATCTTTTTATTCTTTTTCACTTATTCTTTTCCTTTTATTCTACCTTTCTTCATACCCAGTTTACATCACGGACCCCTATGATAGTCACCCTTAGCTTAGGTTGTTTACCTAAGTCAAGGTGTACAGTGTCCAAGGAGGACCAGGGCCAAAATAGGTTTATTATGATCTAAAGGGAAGGTGATAGGTGTCATAGAAAAAAATGGTCAATTCAGGCTCAAAATAGGGTTCAAGAGATATCATGCATACAGGGAAGGTCATTTAGGAAAAAAAGTGACTTAAAAATCAAGACGGCCTATGATCCTTTCCTAACCTCTATCTTTCAACCAAGGTAAGACTAACCAGGAAAGTTCTAGATTCAACATACACAAGGAATTGAGTAAGACCTCACACACACATGGCACAATGGTACATCACAAGCTAATACCCATTCGATTCATGCAATTGTTAGCAGTGATTATCATGTCCCTAGTACTAATTCCATAAAAAGATTCACAGTAGCCACATATAAATGCATATCACATAGTTATAAAACAGACCAACGGAGAGGTGTTTATCAATCTTAAAAATCAACAAAAATATGTCAACTGCTCTAGATACTTATTTTTCTCCAGTTAACCACAACACATCACAAAACAAACACAATACACCTAAACATGTCGGCTTTACTAGGAACAAGACTCCGGGGAAAAGAGTCACGACAACAAAAACCCTAGGAGGACATCAACACCCACAAGTAGCCCCACCCTCAACTTAAAATCATACAAAGTCTCCAATGCGTCAAACCAAAACAAGAGAGTTAGAAACATACTTATGGCACCATGGGTGCGAAGATCTGATGTCAATCACATAATACTAATACAAACAACAAAATACCTTGGGTTGCCTCCCAAGAAGCGCCTAATTTAGTGTCGCGGTACAACCCAACTTAGATTTTTTTCTCCATCTTGAGGATATGAACTTCACCCCCAACTTAGAGTCCATCTTCTTACCTCGCTCATAAGGAGGTGGTACAAAGATTAAGAAGCCTAGTAATGGATGAGGCATGGTAAACAACTCAGTTTGAAAGTGAGGTGTGTTTTTGTGTTGCTTATCAAGTGTAAAATAAAGAATATAGGATTCTTCTTCCTCATCTTCACAGTCTTCCACTATTTTAGATGATTCCACAGACAAGATATGATCTAAGCATAATGTGGAAAAATGCTTCGAGTGTGGCCCAACAAATCCTACTTCAAAATTTACACTATCCTCTACACACTCACTTTTATTCATCTTCTCAACATTTTTACTTTGAATTGGGCTAGAGTCTTCATAAGAGATTGGCTTGGCTTCTTCTTTTTCCTCTAGCACCATTTCCTCAATCTTGGCATCATCCCTCATGGTTGGCTTGGTTGGTTGGGAAATCTCCAAGGGTTGATCAATATCAAGCTCATCATCAGTATAGGAATCTTTCTCTTCATCGTCACACTCTTCCATTATTTTAAATGATTCCACAGACAAGATATCATCTAAACATAATGTAGAAAAGTGTTTTGGATGATTGACCTCAATATCCATCTCTTCTATCCTTTCTCTTCCCTCGTTAAATGCCCTAATGTCTTGACGTATGTCACATATGTATCATTCGTTGTGTCTATACGATCCAACATTAGTTGAAGCATAGCTTCAATGTCACTCTTTCCATTGCTGCTTCTTTCTATTCTTGACCATAAGACCTGTCATACTCATAAGAAGAACTAGAACTTGGGTTAGCGCAATAGGGGGAGGGGAAATTTGAGAAATCACTCCAATGTCTATCTTGACCACCACATAAAGAACAATTATACTCCCGGTAGGATGGAGATGGTGCACATATCTCTCTCCGGGGATCATATCTACAATCTTGCCAAAAGTGGGGTCCATCACAATATGGACATGGATCATCCAGATAAGATTTCCAACCATCAAACTTATATTCATTCCATGATGCCATAGTAAGAAATAAACAAAAATAAAGAAAATCTACCTAACACAAGAAACAAAGGAAATCACAAACAAATATTTACAAGTTTGAATTCAAGCAAGTAAGCTAAAATTCTAAACTAACTCAATACTCCAAATTGTTCCCCGACAACTGCGCCATTTTTTATAACGCTTAACTTACACCTCAATTTAGTGCAAGGCGGTCATCGTCAATATATTTACCCAACTTTGGAGTCGGGATCGAATCCATAGGGAACAATGTACATTGCGATTAAATCAATTTGAAACTATAGCTACAAGTTAAATTCAAACAATTGGCACAAAAAGAAAGTAAAGTGGGGGTTTGAGTTTAACACGTAATTGTTTGTCCCTTTGATTTTGATGTTTGTATACAAGATTTAATGAAATAACCAGGATTATGTTCACTAGGGCTTACGGTACATGACAGATGCTAAAATTTACTCAAGATTCTCACGGTGGTTAGGATGACAAGCTATCTTTATCGATGGTATGCTCAAATATCTCTCGACCTATTCAAGCGCTAATTTCTAATCCTCTCGGACTTAGGGAATCGCTTATCACTACACAGATTTTACCTCAGGTTAACCAACCTTGTTACATCGTTGATTATTAAATGAAGCCTTTTCGAGTCCCTATTGATAACTCACTTCCTACTATTTATGATTTCTTTCTAAAGCAAACCAAAGTAGGTACGCCTATTTTTTGCAACCAACAGACATAAATTATAGTCTCAGAATTATCAAGAAATCTTAACACATATTAAACCTTGAATAATTAATTTAACACCTTATCATGACCTAACCCTAGATTCCATAATCCAGGTTACAGGAGTTTAGCTACTCATGACGCAAGAAACAAGCATGCAATTTGCATTCATACTTGAAAGTATTAACTTACAATGATGAATGGAATCAAAAGTGAACTTGTATTTGAATCACAAGGCAAAAACACCAAAAATTTTGTTCTTGAGATAGAGAGAGAAAAAATATCATATGTTCTCTGTTTAATGGATAATTAATTGTGGATGATGCCTCCCTAAAGAGAATAATAAAAAAAAATATTTTATAAGCTCCTCCATGTAATAAAACCTAAAAACTATGCCTTAAATAGAAAGAGCTATATATGGAAGCAAATTAAATTTTCAGTTTTCTCTTCGGATTGGACGACGACGATCTTGACGGCATGTCAGATGTCTGACGACGTGTGCGAGATGTCATCAAAGGTTCCAGTGAATTGTTATCTTCTGACTCTACAGAAGGCAAACCTAACGGCGTGTTAAAATTCTTGACAGCGCGTAACAACTGCCGTCACAACTTCACTGGAATCCGAATTTTCTGCTTCTGGTTGACGGCGATTTTGACGCCATGTCATATATTTGACGGCCTGTACTAAATGTCGTCACATTTCATCTCAGGTTCTGTCTAAGCTTGACGGCAACTTTGAAAGCCTGTACCATGTATGACGGCACTTCAGAATTGACGTCAGCTATACTTCAGCTTATTTACACCAGATTTCAGCTGATTTATTCTTCTTTCCTTTGGTTTCCTCCCCGATCACTTGTATCTGCATTAACACATTAAAAGTAATCAAAAACAACAAAAGTTGCTTAAGACCTCGCAATTATTCATAGTTAAAAGCTTCAAATGTGTTAGCATAGGCTCACACATCACTCACGAGTCATACCGTATAGATACGACTCTTAAAGAGTCTGTATGACCAAACATTTTGAACTTTTCTGGGTATCTCTGTACTCTTTAGACCTGAACACTTAAAAAACATATTAACCTATAAATAAATAAGTACAAAAACGTGGGTTGCCTCCCACGCAGTGCTTTATTTAATGTCGTGGCACGACGTCGCTATGTTGGGTACTCAGATTTCACCAACTAGCCCATGGGTGCCTCCCATGCAGCGCTTGATTTAACGTCGCGACATAACGTAATTGACTTGGCTACTCAGTCTTCACCAAGGTCAATTTCAAAAATCTCATTCATTTCTTCATAATTTCCCATATAGTGCTTTACTCTTTGCCCATTTACCTTAAACGAGGCTTCACCATCCCTCTTTAGTTTTAAAGCACCATAGGGATAAAATTTTGTAACCGTGAATAGATCATACCATCTAGACCTCAACTTACCTGAGAAAAATCGAAGCCTTGAGTTGTATCAATACATGGTCACCTTTTTCAAAGATTTTTTTCTGAATTTTTTGATCATGATGCAGCTTCCTCTTTTCCTTGTAAAGTGCACAACTTTCATACGCCCGAAGTGGAAATTCATTTAACTCATTCATACTCTTCGTCCTTGACTTGGTTGCATCTTGCCACTCAATATTCAGCTTCTTCAAAGCCCATAGTGCTTTATGTTACATCTCAATAAGCAAGTGATATTCCTTGCCATACACTAGATGATAAGGTGAAGCACCTATTGGAGTCTTAAATGCTGTCTGGTAAGCCCATAATACATCATCTAACTTTTGTGCCCAATCAGTTATGTTGGCATTTACTGTCTTCGCCAAGATGGACTTAATTTCTCTATTGAATACTTCTACCTGTTCACTAGTCTGCATATAACAAGGTGTTTCCACCTTGTGTTTCACTCCATACTTCTCAAGCATACCTTTGAATAGACAATTACAAAAATGTGACCCTCCATCACTAATTATAGCACGGGGCGTGCCAAATCAAGAAAAGATATTCTTTTTCAAGAATGCAGTGACACTACATGTTTCATTGTTAGGAAGCACAACTGCTTCCACCCATTTGGAAACATAATCCACAGCCACAAGTATATGTTTCATGCCAAACGAACTCACAAAAGGCCCTATGAAATCCATACCCCATACATCAAACAATTCCAGTTCTAAAATAGGAGTCATAGGAAGTTCATGGCATCTAGTGATATTACCTTGTTGTTGACATTGATCATAAGTAGAAGTAAAATCGTGTTCATTTTTGTAGATTGTTGGCCAATAATATCCACATTGCAAAATTTTATGAGCAGTGCGGGTACCTCCATGATGACCCCCAGCTGGCGAAGAATGACAAGCCTCAAGTATACTCATAAGCTCCACCTCGAGTATGCATCTATGAATAATCCCATCCACACAAATTCTGAATAAATAGGGTTCATCCCAGAAAAATTTTCTTACCTCATGCATAAACTTCCTTCTATGCTGAAAGGAAAGATCGTTTGGAATTAGATCACTTGCTAGATAATTTGCATAGTTTGCAAACCATGGAATTAGATCTTGTGATGCTGCTAATATCTGCTCATCTGGAAAACTGTCATCAATCTCAAGTCCATCTTCAAGATTCTGCATAGTTTCCTCCTCTAGTCTAGAAAAATTATGCTCAACTTGATTCGCAGTGCCTTTTCTGTCCTTGACCTCAAAATCAAATCCTTGCAGCAATAACACCCACCTAATCAGTCTAGGCTTTGCCTCTTTTTTTGCCATCAAGTACTGCAATGTTGCATGATCAGTGTGCACAATCACCTTAGTCCTAGTCAAATAAGACATAAACTTCTCAAAGTCAAAAACCACTACCAACAACTCTTGTTTCGTCACGGTGTAGTTCTTTTAAGCAGAATTTAGTGCCTTGCTAGCATAGTAGATGGGATGAAGGATCTTTTCTTTTCATTGACCTAGTACATCCCCTAAGGCTAAACCACTCGCGTCACACATAATTTCAAATAGAAAGGACCAGTCTGGAGATACAATGATAGGAGCAGTCATCAACTTCTCTTTCAGACATTTAAAAGACTTCAAGCATGCCTACGTAAACTCAAATTTCACCTCTTTCTCAAGAGGCCTACAAAAAGGGTTGGCTATCTTAGAGAAATCCTTGATAAAATGCCTATAAAACCCGACATGTCCCAAAAATCAATGAACATCCTTCATAGAAATTGGTAGAGGTAATGTCTCAATCACTTCAATCTTCGCTCTATCTATCTCAATACCCTTTTTTGAAATTTTGTGCCCAAGCACTATACCTTATTTGACCATAAAATGGCACTTTTCCCAATTAAGTACCAAGTTGCATTCTTCGCACCTTCTAAGATCATTTGACAAGTGAACTAAGCAGACATCAAAAGAATCAGCAATAACTGAAAAATCATCCATAAATACTTCGATGGTATCTTCTACCATGTCAGAGAAAATTGACATCATATATCTCTAAAATGTGGTTGGAGCATTACATAACCTTAAACTAACCTCCTAAAGAAGTATGTTATGATCGATGCAAAATATAGTAACCCAACTAGGTTGGGGTCAAACCCACAGGGAATATATTGAACAGTTGTCTAACCTGATAGTAAATGGGGGATTTTAGTATCAATCACAAATAGTAACCAAATATGAAGTTCTTTTGAGTTGTAAACAATAGAAGATGAACACTAGGCTTGTGTTTCCCCTGGATTCTTAACTCCAAAAATTTCTCGTGATCAACACGAATGGCGTACGTCTGAATGCAGAGGTCCCATAAGTATATGTGAAGGTGGGATTCTCTTGATCTTCAGGTGAAATAGTAATCTGCTTATAACCTGAATACCCATCAAGAAAATAGTACCATCCTTTGCCCACTAACCTGTCTAATATTTGGTCCACGAAGGGAATGGAAAAATGGTCCTTCTGAGTCCATGTATTCAATTTTCTGTAATCCATGCATACTTTCCATCTTGTGACTAGTCACATTGGCATGAGCTCATTCTTTTCATTAGGCACAGCAGTAATATCGCCCTTATTTAGAACACATTATACCGGACTGACCCACTTACTATTAGCAATAGAATAAACTACACCAATATCCAACCATTTGATTATCTCTTTCTTTATAACCTCCTGTATAGGAGGATTGAGTAGGCAATGATGTTTTATACTTGGAATACAATCTGGATCAAGTTGAATTATATGAGTACACAAACCAGGTGAAACACCTACAATATCTGCAATAGACCGACCTATGGCCCTCTTGAATCTCAGCAATATTGACAATAATGCTTTAACTTTTGACTGTATCAAATCAGCTATAATATTAATAGGCAAAGTGTTATTGTCCCCCAAAAATGCATATCACAAATGAGAAGGGAGGACCTTCAACTCTAAGACAGTTGGCTCCTTAATGGATAGGCGAGCAGGTGGAGCAGTTCTATTCTTCAAATCCATATCAAGCTTCTTTGGTGCATAAGTATCGGAACCACTCCCAACAAGTTCACACACCATCTCATCATACTCCTCAATACAATTACTATCAAAGTTCATGATCACAGTTGTATAAGCTTCAACACCTAGCCTCTCTTCAACAGGAAAAGCAACATCAGAACTATCATCCCAAAGAGTAACTAAATCAATATCATGGAATGAATTTACCTCATAATCATACACTTCAAATCACAGATATCTCTCTCAACTCATCAGGCTGCTTCATAGATTTGCATACATTGAATATTACCTATCATCATTGAGTCTCAACATCAGATATCCTTTCTCCAAATCAATCAACATCCTACCTGTAGCCAAGATGGTCTTCCTAAAATAATTGGGACTTGAAAGTCCATTTTACAATCCAAGATCAAAAATCAACAGGAAATATGACAGAAGAAACCTTCACCAATATGTCATATAGAATACCAACTGGATTTTTCACTATCTTTTACGCCATTACTAGTCTCATGGTAGTTGGTTTGGGGGCTCCCAACCCCAACTGTTTGAATACTGCAAAGGACATGAGGTTTATGCTAGCTCCCAAATGAGAATGCAATGATGAATATAGAACTGCAGACATCTAGTAACTATAGAACTGCAATGATGAATATTGTCGACTGGATCATAACTCACTGACATTTTCTTGGTCATTAATTTTGCATATCCTGGGATTTGCTCTAATGCCTCTACAAGTGGTATGTTGACTGACAATTTCTTTAACATAGACAAAAATTTCTAATACGTACCCTCTTCTTGTTTCTTTTTCAGCCTTTATGGAAAGGGAGAAAAGGTCTCCGTATAGGCTTCAACACATGCTTCTTAACCTTGTTTTTTCTTTGTTCTCCTTACTACTGCTCTCTACATCAATAAGATCATCATCATTTTTGTGCGCATCTACAGTGGGAAAAGGTGGGTGTATGGTGGATTTACCACTCTGAGTGGTAATAGCATGGCAATGAGTATCATTTTTTGGATTCTGAACTGTACTACTAGGAAGAGTTCTTGGATGCCTCTACTTCAGTATGGCTGACATCTGACCTAATTGTTGGTCTAACTATTTGATTATTATAGTATGTGATTCAACTTTCTGATTTAGCCCTGACAGATCTGCCTTAATATCCTTAAGATAGCTTTCTTGACTTTCTTGTCCTTTGATTAATTTTGACAAAAGTGCCTCTATTCTGGCTTCTGAATTATGACCCCTATGTGGAACATACTTATCACTCTTCTGTTTGTAGTCATCTTTCTAATGCTATCACCATCTCTCTTTACTTTTATCTATGTATCTGTTATTATAATAGTTTTGACCTTGATTCACTTGCCCTTAGGCTCAAAAATCTGCCAACCTGTGATTAAGATACTTACCTCCTCTTCAAATTCAACCTCAAAAATTTTCAAAGTAGATGCCTGAGTCCCAACCTGTGATTAAGCAACCTTTTGTGCAACCAAATCATTATTCACTCCATAATCACTAGCTGCTCCAAAAGCATATAGACCTACACCATGTTCAGCATCTCTCATATACCATCCTCTATTGGTCACTAAAATATCATCTAGCATCTCTTGTGCATAATCCCACCGAAGCCGCATGAATGCACCTCCTGAAATAGTATCTGCCACTGCTCTCAAACTGGCATTTAGTGATTTGTAGAAGATTTCCAGCAAATTTGACTCTGATTCTGTGATTAGGTTCCATGTTCAGCTTCTTCTTAAATCTAAACCATGCCTCATACAAGGATTCTACAGGTAACTATCTGAAGTTATAAATTTCATCTTTCAACTGTAACATCCTTGCAGGAGGTAAAATATGCTAAGAAACAATTTCTACAACTCATGCCAAGAAGTGATTGAACCTCTCAGAAGTTCCCCCAACCATAGTAATGCTTCTCCAGTAAGCAAAAATGGGAACAACCTCAACCTCAAAGATTCTTGGTCCACCTCCGGAATGGTATAAGATGTGTATATCCCGATAAAGTTAGCAAGATACAGATTCACATCATCAATTGTTGCTCCTGAAAACACACCCTTTAAGTTTTTATAGCTGGATCATAGCACTAGTAATGTCAAACTTCACATTGGGAGGTAGCGGTGGAGGAATGATCACTCATGTCTCAGCCGGTTTAGCATATCACATCACAATCTTCCTCATATGGTTACAGAGGCTGATATGCAGGGATCACTGGAACTCTAGCACCTACTTGTCTCAGGCTGACTAGCTCTCTATTCTGGGATCTCCGAGCCTCTTTAGCTTCCCATCTATATCGCTCTAAGGGTTGTTGTATCTGTATATATGCAATATTTTATGGATCAAGTGGATAAAGCAGGATTGCCGCATTTAGATCAATAGGAGGGGGGACTTGACCCCTAGCAGGAACACCATCACAAACTTGTTTTGCCATTCTTTATGGTGTTTGAAGAATTCTTTCTATCTCTGGATCAAAAGGGAGTAAAAGATTGGCTCTTCTCCTAGTATTTGACATACACCGGTGTATGCCAAATCAAAAACAAAAATTAAAACTCGCAAACATCATAAAATTCAATCTACAATAACATCATTTTCCCCGGCAATGGCACCAAAATTTAATGTCGCCAAAAACTAACATCTTTATAAGTATATTATGGTCGATGACAAATTTAGTAACCCAACTAGGTTGGGGTCGAACCCACAAGGAAGATGTTGAATAGTTGCTTCACTTGATGTAATCCACAAGCAGTAAAGAAAAGTAAATGAGGGGATTTTAGCATCAATCACAAGTAGTAACCAAATTTTGAGTGCTTTTGAGTTGTAAACAATAGAAGACAAACACTAGGCTTGTGTTCCCCCTAGCTTCTTAACTCCATAAATTTCCCATGATCAACCTGACGATTCTGTTGTTCTGCATGTAAAGTCTATAAGATAGGTATTATCAACCTTCTTGTGAACAAGAAGATAAATCTTACCCTTTACCAGTTCAGTCTCAGAGCGTCGTCTTGCTTCTCCTTGTTCTGACCTCAGTTCATTATTGCCTTTTGAGTTTAAGTGATTAGATAAGATGACAGGAGTTATACGGTAGAGGTGAATCTCAAATTACTATCTTAATCTTCTTTTTCCAATCACAAACTCCCTTGTGAAGATGTTTGCATATACAAGCTATCTCAAGCTTCTGCAGTAGCTATGAGATTAATTATTATGAAGAAGATTAAGATACACGTATAAACCCTAGAATACATGAATATCACACTTCCTCTATGTAGCAAATCTGCCAGGGTTCCCATAACCCTAGTCAAGGAGATTAGTTGCTCATGTTCATTCAAGAATCCATGATTATCAATGAAGAAGACATGTAATTAATTGCACAAGAATAAGATGAATAAACTCCAAAGTCTTTAATTGAATAAAAACCCAAAATCTCAAGAATAATTGTAAAGTATGTGAAAAGTAATAAGAACAATGTCAAAAGTACGTAACCTAATAAAAGATAAACCATACAGTATTTATAGTATCTCAAAATAACATAGAAATCCTAATAAAAATGGGAAAGGTAAAGTTATTTCGACACTCAGTACGACTCGATCTTCAACTCGTACCATCATCATATGAGTGGTACTTTTGCCTCTCGTATCTATTCCGGTGTTTGATCTCCCGAGGCTTCAACTTTCTATTCATCAAACGACTTCTGCGCACGAGTCGTAAATGAGTATACAACTCGTGTCCTTCACTCGTATCCACCTGGGACTTTTATCTTTCCAAGCTTCAAACACTGGTCTTCTTATGGTTTCCCTATATGAGTCGTACTCAAATTTGCAACTCGTATACTTCTGAGACTTCTACTTTGGATGCTAGCTTTAGATTGTTATACTATAACGCCCCAAAAATGAGTCCCAAAACATCACACGGTGCTGAAGACTACTAGTAGCCTCAAGCTAACCCTGTAAGCCTTCTACTAAATCTGAAGCACATAATAAAGTAATTTTAGATATATAGTCAAAGCTAAAATACGGAATTTTGTGTGAGCTATGCTAAAACCATCTGAATATAATATTTGAAAATACTAAACTCAAAAATCTAATTAATCAATAATAAAAACCATAATCATATCTAGCAGTCTGACAAGCCTCTACTACTAAGAACTAGAGAGCCACTGGCAAACAAGTCCCCAGCTGACTCAAACTGACTGAAAAATACTGAATCAACTACTGTAATAAACATAAAAAAAATCTGAATGACTGGGTCCCAGGACTATGAGGACTCACCAATTGTCGGGATATAGATGAAGATGCTCGAAAACACTCACGCTGCTAAAACTGAGCACCTAAACCTACATTATGAGACAATGTAGCACATAAACGTATATTTGGATCAGTACTTCTGGATTGTACTGAGTATATAGGGGTGAATGCATAAGTAAATCAATATCACAATATTATTATAATTTTCTAAAAGAATGCATGGTAAATATAGATGACTCACATAAGCTAGAATATCTGAAAACTGGAAATCATAATCATCAATGGAAAAACATGTTGCATAAATCTAGTGAGTCATAACATTTAGTTTCTAAAAGTTGTACTGATATTCTATCTTAAAATCATGTTGTCTAAGTGTAGAAAGGACTCTATTCTATAACTGTAAACTAACTTATGAAATATCATAGC
Organism: Capsicum pubescens; assembly: GCA_030864215.1. Lineage (NCBI taxonomy): Eukaryota > Viridiplantae > Streptophyta > Magnoliopsida > Solanales > Solanaceae > Capsicum > Capsicum pubescens. Next base: position 105,895,037 of record CM061543.1, read on the forward strand.
TAATGTCATATGTAAAGCAATATCTGAATAAAACTGTGAGCCTTTATACTTAGTTTCTAAAAGTTATTCTTTAAGTCTTTGCTATTAGGGAAATACTTTTAAAACTATTCTAAAAGGGAGGTTCATCTAACCAACATAAACCATGTGAGCTAACATGAAGTTCAATGTCTAGTTTCCTTATAGGAAAACCTCATGTTGGGGAGAGGTGTCATACTCTTTCCAAGGAGTATAACCTAATCTAAGTGATCACATATGTAACTGTCATCCATATACAAATAGGAAAAAATTGATAATTTGTACCTACGTTGGCTCGTAGTTTGGGGGCATGTAAACACACCCAACTCGGTGCTAAATACTACTCCCTTTAATTTGTATGCTTATTCTGTAAGAAATCCACTTTAAAACTAGTATAAATGGTTTATAATGAAAACCAACTGTATATCGGTTAATTTAAACTGAAACTGTAAAGTGGATTCCATGCCTAAGCTGAGATCAAAAGATCAAATCTGTATTAAAATTTAAAAATAACTAGTCACGGGATGCTTAAAGCATAGTCATTCGTGAAATATCAACATTCAAACTAGGGCTTACTAACCCATGCATCAAATTCATGTCAAATCATAATAAAGTACATGCTTAATAGTGACAGCATTGAAATTCAATTCTAAATCTGGAAATTTATATCATACGCATGAGAATACAAAAATAGCCATGTAATTCATCATCTAAATCACTTAAAATCTCATAATCTTCAAATAACAATATTTTTGTATGAACACTAAATTGAAATTCATGGGTAATCATACAAAATCATCTAACTTTGTAATTAAAAACTAGTTTTGGGCTCAAGGATGAAATAATTATCCTCGAGGAAAACCCCACATGCCTTGATTGATGAATAATTGAAGAAGCTTAAAATTGAATTCCCATTTGTGCTCTTGAAGATTGATTCTTGAATATTCTTGAATTGGAAATCTTGAATTTTGGGTTATCTTGGAAAAGAATGGTAAAATTTGGATTTTTTGGGGATTAAGATTTGAGTTCTAGGGTTTCTTGGAGAGAAATTTGATGAAAAGTGAGTGTATTAGGCTTAGAATAGGTTTAATTCTCTGTTATTCACGATTTGGGGCATGAAAAAAGACTAAATTGCCCTTTAAAAATTTAACCCGGAACTGAAAGTCCCGATTTTGCATCCCATCGTGACGCACCACTATCGCAGTGGCTCACTAGAAAAAGGACGAACGCCAATAGGGCCTTTGGCACAACGCAGTGTAATCACGTTGCGTCACTGGAAAAGGATGAGTGTCATTTTTCACTCCACCGCGATGCGGTGTTTGTCCAATTTGGATTTATGGTGCCATCCAGGCTAATCGTGGTGAGTTACTGGAAAGGGACGAACGAGAAATGGAGCTTCACTGTGACATAGACTAATCATGGTGTTCCACTGGAAATCAGACAACTACAAATTTGTCCTTCACTGCAACGCGGTGCTTATCGCGATGCCCTACTGCTTTCACTAAAATTGCCATAACTTCTCAACCGTATATCGAATTATGGCGAAATTGGTATCGTTAGAAAGCTGATTCAATTATCTACAGATTGAGGGGTCTAGAGATGAAAAATTCTACATGCATCAAGAGTTATACACTTTCAAAGCTAACCCTTGAAACACTAGAAGCTAAATTGAGCTAGGAAAAAGTACGGCATATTACAATATCTCCCTCTTGGGAACATTCGTTCTTGAATGATACTAGTTTAACTAAAGATGATGAGAATCTGAGGCAATATGTTGGCATGAACAACTGAAACAAACTTCATGACTGAATCTAAAACATACTGAGTGACTGAACTAATAAGCAAATGCATGAATTTACGTGAAGATAACTATATGGCTGAATCTGAGACTGGAAAAGAATTGAATTAAGGAGGACTGTTACCTTTGGATAAACCTGAGTTCATGGAGAAAAGGTGAGGATACTTGGTATAAATGTATGATTCTGTTTCCCAAGTAACGCCCTCAACAGACTAATTTTTCCATAAAACTTTAACCAAGGGAACTTCTTTGTTCTTTAGTCTATGGATCTGATGATCAAGAATCTCTACTGGAACTTCTTCGTATGAAAGGCTATTTTGAATATCTGTGCTTTCTAAAGGGACTACAATAACTGAATTATTCATGAACTTCTTCAATAAGGATACATGGAACACTAGATGAACTGTTGATAAGTCTGTAGGTAGCTCAAGCTCATACTCTACCTTCCCCACACGACTCAAAATCCTGTAGGAGCCCACATATCAGGGACTAAGCTTCCCTTTTTTGCCAAATATCTTCACCCCTTTCATGGGTGAAACCTTCAAATACACAAGATCATATACTTCAAACTCAAGATCTCTCCTTCTTACGACTGCATAAAATTTCTAACGACTCTGAGTTGCTTCCAATCTCTCTCAAATCAACTGGACTTTCTCCATGGATTCAAATACCATATCTAGATTAATCAAAGCAGCATCACCTACTTTGAACCAACCGATGGGTGATCTACATCTCCGCCCATAAAGAGCCTCAAATGGGGCCATCTGAATACTACAATGGTAACTTTTATTGTAGGCAAAGTCGATCAACGGAAAGTGGTCATCCCAACTGCCTTTGAAATCAAGAACACATGCCCTAAATATATCCTCTAAGGTATGAATAGTCCTCTCTGCCTGACTATCTCTCTGCGGATGAAAAGATAAACTGAGGTGAACTTGGGTACCAAGATCCTTCTAAAAGGCTTTCCAGAACTGAGAGGTAAACTGAGTACCCCTATCTGAGATGATGGACAAGGAAACTCCATGCAATATAACCAACTCTATGATATACAGCTTAGCATAATCTTCAGTTGTATAGGATTTGTGAACTGGCAAGAAATGGGCTGATTTGGTCAATCTGACTACAATAACCCAAATCAAGTAATGTTGATGAAGTGAATGGGGTAATCCAGTTATAAAGTCCATATTCACCTCTTCCCACTTCTAAGTGGGAATACCAAACTCCTGCAATGTACCACCAGGTCTTTGGTGCTCTACCTTAACCTGTTGACAAGTTGTATACTTGGCTATAAATTTTGCGATATTTTTCTTCATACCACTTCACTAATAGACTTCCTGCAGATCGCGGTACATTTTGGTGGCTCCCGGATAAATGGAATAACGTGCACCATGTGCTTCTGCCATAATCCGCTGCCTTAAATCATCAACATATGGCACACACATTCTACTCTGGTATCTCAACACACCATCTCCCCCTTGGGAGAAAACCTCTACCTTTTGGTCTTTAACTGACCCCTTCAGTTTGATCAAACTAGGATCTCTATCCTATTTCTCTTTCACTTTAGAAACTAGAGAATATTCTAAACTACTCTGAACCCAAACATTTCCTTGAACTGAGTCAACCAACCTCACACCTAATCTAGATATTTGGTGAACTTCCCAAACTAACTCTCTCTTATCATTCTTCACATAAGCAATACTACCCATAGACAATCTATTAAGGGCGTCAGCCACTATATTGGCCTTGCCTAGATGATACAACACACTCATATCATAATCCTTCAACAATTCTAACTACCTTCTCTGGTGAAGATTTAACTCTCTCTGAGTAAATATATATTGCAAACTTTTGTGGCCTGTAAACACATCAACATGCACCCCATAAAGATAGTGCCTCTAGATCTTTAACGAAAACACAACAGCTACTAACTCAAGATCATAGATAGGGTAGTTCTTTTCTTAAAGATTAAGTTGTCTAGAGGCATGGGCTAACCTTACCTCTCTGCATCAAAACACAACCTAGGATGATTCTAGAGGCATCATAATAGACAACAAACCCATCTGTACCATTAGGTACCGCTAAAACTGGGCTAAAGTGAGTCAAGTCTTCAACTCCTAAAAATTCTTCTCACAGGATTTTGACCACTTAAACTTAACTTTTTTTTAGTTAATCTAGACATAGGGGATGCAAGAGAAGAAAAACGCCCAACAAAACATTTGTAATAGCTAGCTAAACCCAAGAAACTTCAGATGTCTGATGATGAGATAGGTCTAGGCTAGTTTCTTACTGCTTTTATCTTTTGAGGATCAACTCTAATACCGTCACTGAAAATAATATGACCGAGGAAAGCTACTGACCTTAGCCAAAATTCACATTTGCTGAATTTGGCGAACAACTGGTGATCTCTAAGAGTTTGCAACACAATTCTAAGATGGTCTGCATGATCATCCTCACTATGAGAATAGACAAGAATATCATCGATAAAGACTATGACAAACATGTCCAAATACTGTTTGACCACCTTGTTTATCAAGTCCATGAAAGCTGTTAGGGCATTGGTAAAATCAAATGACATGACTAGAAACTCAAAATAACCGTAACGGGTTCTGAAAGTTGTCTTTGGAATATCACATTCCCTTACTCTAAGTTGATGATAGCCGGATCAAAGGTCTATCTTGTAGAAATAACTTGCACCTTGGAGCTGGTCGAATAAGTCATCAATCCTAGCAAGAGGATATATTTTTTTACTGTGACTTTATTCAGTTGATGATAGTCATTGCACATTCACAAGGAATCATCCCACTTTTGCATGAATAGGACGGGGGTGCCCCATTGAGAGACACTGGGCCTTATGTAACCCTTGTCTAAGAGTTCTTTAAGCTGCTCTTTTAAATTTTTAAGCTCAGCTCGAGCCATACATATGGAGGGATGGAGATGGGATGAGTATCTGGAAGAAGGTCAATCCTGAATTGTATAACCCTATCGGGAGGTACCCCTGCCAAATCTTTGGGGAAAACATCAGGAAACTCATTGACTACATGAACTGACTAAATTATTGGAGCCTCAGACTTAATGTCTTTGACTCAAACTAGATGATAGATACACCCTTTTTATATCAACTTTCTGGCTTTAATATAGGATATAAAATAACTCTTGGGAGACACTGAATTACCTTCCCACTCAAAGACTAGATCATCTGGAAATTGAAACTTCACCACTCGGGTGCAACAATCTATAGATGCATAACAAGAATGGAGCCAATCCTTACCAAGAATAAGGTCAAAGTCGACCATATTTAACTCTATTAAATCTTCTAACATGATTTTATGAAGGACAGTGATAGTACACTTTCTATAGATCTGTTTGGCAATAACTGACTCACACACTAGGGTAGAAACTAAGAATGGCTCAGGGATCTTTTTAGGACCTATTTCAAAATTTACTGTAACTAGTGGGGTCACATAAGAGAAATTCAACCTAGGGTACAATAGCACATAAACATCAAGATGAAAGACATGAAACATACCAGTAATAACATCTAGTAAACTTTCCTACTCCTGATGGGATAGTAAAGCATAAAACTAATTCTGGCACTGACCGTCACTTGTACTAGATGATGCACCCTGAGAAAGGTTTGGCGACCTAGAGGAGCTGGTGCACTAATATCCTGAGCTTGGGGACGAGCATCCCTATTTCTCTTCTTAGAATGCAGACAATCATTGATTCCATGTCCCAACTTACCACAATCATAACAACCTTTCTGTCCCAACAAGCACTCACCATGATGATTCTTACCATACTTAGCACATGGAGGATAACTGGCCTTTCCACTTACACTATTCTGAGATCTAGACATAGAATTCTTACCCCACTACTCATGTCTAGCTCTGGGGGAAGGAGCACTGGATGAAGATGGCTCTAGCATAGATGAATGAATCTAAAACTGCGAACGATTTCCCCCTCCAAACTTTGTCTGGTCATACTCAAACTGCACGATTCTAGCCTTCTTATTTTCCCTCTCTTCTCTTCAACTTTTCTACCTCAATATGTTGAGCATGAATCATCAATATAGAAAGATCCATGTCCCTAATAAGTATGGTAGTCCTACACTCCTTGACTACTAAACCAGATACTCCAGTCACAAATTTACTCATATTCTCCCTAGGGTCAGCCATTGTATCAGGGGCATACTTGGACAACTAATTGAACTTAAGGAAGTATTCTTTCAATGTCATCGATCCCTACCATAGGTTTACAAACTCCTCTACCTTAGCTTCTCTTATTTCATGCGGAAAGAACCTATCTAGAAATGCATCCAAAAATACCTGCCAACTCATAGGAGTTGCATTCTCACCTCTACCATTCTTCCATATAACCACCCAATCATACGCCACATCCTTCAACCTATAGGATGCCAAATCTACACTTTCTTCCTCGGTAACATGCATAATCTGGGTAATTTTTCTTATCTAAGTAAAGATGTGGATCCTCACCTACTTTTGACCCAAAGAACTCTGGCAGATTTATTCTCATTAAGTCAAAAATTCTAGATATTGCTAAATCCCCATTCTTCTGAAGTGGGACTGTTGCCTGATGATTGCCCTGAACATTGACAGTCACAGCCTGGGCCAACGCTTGAAAGAAAGCCCAAAATTTAGCATGGGATACATTCTCATTTAGAAGGTCAGTGGGTTGGGTAGCTGGTTATTATTTTTATAGGTGTTAGATCGACGAGAAGGCATATTCAACTTTCATGTAAGAGCACGAGTTAAAAAAAGATAGAGATACTTAAGCAAAATGGATTATGAAAGAAAGAGATGATTTTATAAAAACATATTATAGCCTCTTGCTCATAAATGTGGCACGCTTCACACCCATGATCAAGACTCTATGTAATGTGGCTTGTCTAACTCCTTAGGACTCTTATAACCTTGGGCACTGATACCAAGTTTGTAACACCTCGAAAATAGGTCTCAAGATGTCACACGATGCTCAATACTACGAGTAGGCTCAAGCTAACCCTGTAAGCCTTCTACTAAATCTGAAGCTCATAATAAAGCTATTGTAGATATATAGTCAAAGTTAAAATGTAGAATTCTTTATGAGCTAAGTTAAAACTGTCTGAATATAATATCTGAAAATACTAAACTCAAGAATCTAATCAATCAATACTGGAAATTTGAATCATAACTAGTACTTTGACAAGCCTCTACTACTAATAACTAGAGAGACACTGGGATAAGTCCCCAGCTGACTCAAACTGACTAAAAAATACTGAATCAACTACTATAATAAACTTTTAAGAAAATCTAAATGACTGGGATCCTAAACTATGAGGACTCAGTAACTATCGAGATATAGAAGGAGATGCTCAAAATCACTCACGTTGCTAAAACTGAGCACCTGACCCTACATTATGAGACAATGTAGCACATAAAAGGAAATGTGGATCAGTACTTCTGGATTATACTAAGTATATGGGGGTGAATGCATAAGTAAATCAATATCTCAATATTATTATAATTTTATAAAAGAATGCATGTTAAATGTAGATGACTCACATAAGCTGGAATATCTGAAAACTGAAAATCATAATCATGAATAGAAAAACATGCTACATAAAACTAGTGAGTCATAATATTTAGTTTCTAAAAGTTGTACTGGTATTCTATCTTTAAATCATGTTGTCTAAGTTTTGAAAGGACTCACTTCTGTATCTGTAAACTGAAATCTAAAATCTCATAGCTAATGCCATATGTAAAGCAATATCTTAATAAAACTGTAAGCCTTTATACTTAGTTTTGAAAAGTTGTTTAGTAAGTCTTTGCTATTAGGGAAATATTTTTAAAACTATTTTGGAAGGGAGGTTTTTCTAACCGACATAAACTATGTGAGTTAACATGGAGTCCAATGTCTAGTTCCTATATGGGAAAACTTCACGTTGGGGAGAGGTGTCATACTCCTACCAAGGAGTATAACCTAATCTAAATAATCACATCTGTAACTGTCATCCATATAGAAATGGGAATAATCTGATAATCTATACCTATGTTGGCTAGTAGTTCTGGGGCATATAAACACATCCAACTCAGTGCTAAATACGACTCCCTTTAATCTGTATGCTCATTTTATAGGAAATCCACATTAAAACTAGTATAAATGGCTTATAATGAAAACCAATTGTATAACGGTTAATTTAAACTATAACTGAAACTGTAAAGTGGATTCCATGTCTAAGCTGAGATCAAAAGATCAAATCGTTATTAAAATCTGAAAAATAACTAGTCACAGTATGCTTAAAGCGTAGTCATTCATGAAATATCAACATTCAAACTAGGGCTTAGTAACCCATGCATCAAATTCATGTCAAATCATAATAAAGTTCATGCTTAATAGTGAAAGCATTGAAATTCAATTCTAAATCTGAAATGTATATCATACGCATGAGAATACGAAAATAGCCATGCAATTCATCATCTAAATCACTTAAAATATAATAATCTTCAAATAGCAATATTTGGGTATGAAACCTAAATTGAAATTCATGGGTAATCATACAAAATAATGTAACTTTGTAATTAAAAACTAGTTTTGGGCACAAGGATGTAAGAATTATCCTTGTTGAAAACCCCACACACCTTAATTGATAAATAATTAAAAAAGCTTGAACTTGAATTCCTATTTGTGCTCTTGAATATTGATTCTTGAATATTCTTGAATTGGAAATCTTGAATTTTGGGTTATCTTGGAAAAGGAATGGTGGCATTTGGATTTCTTGGGGATTAAGATTTGAGTTCTAGGGTTTTTTGGTGAGCAATTTGATGAAAAGTGAGAATATTAGGCTTAGAATAGATTTAATTCTCTGTTATTCATGATTTGGGGGCTTGGGAAAAGACTAAATTACCCTTTAAAAACTTAACCCAGAACTAGAAGTCCTAATTTTGCATTCCACCGCAACGCGCCGCTATCGCAGTAGCTCACTGGAAAAGGACGATCTCCAATTAGGCCTTTGGTGCGATGCGATGTAATCGCATTGCATCACTAGAAAAGGACGAGTGCCATTTTTCACTCCACCGCGATGCGGTGTCAATCCAATTAGGATTTCTAACTTAATCCAGGCTAATTACGATAAGCTACTTGAAAGGGACGAACGAGAACTGGAGCTTCACCGTGACGCGGTCTAATCACGATGCTCCACTGGAAATAGGACAACTATAAATTTTTCCTTCACTGCGATGCAGTTCTTATCGCGATGCCCTACTGCTTTCACTAAAATCGCCATAACTTCTCAACCATATATCAGATTAAGGCAAAATTGGTATCGTTGGAAATTTGATTCAATTATCTACACATTGAGGGGGTCTCAAGCTAGAAAATTTTACATACATCAAGATTTATACACTTTCAAAGATAACCCTTGACACACTAGAAGCTAAACTGAGATAGGAAAAAGTATGGGGTAGTACATATACTTACGACTTCATGGTACGATTTGTACCCTCGCTTACGAATCAGATATTCCAGTCGTATCTTGTTCATCTTTATATTATTAGTGTTCTACTATGCTTACGAGTCAGTCTATGAGTCATATCTAGTAATGATTTCTCATGCGGTAACTCGTATCTTGATCAGGATCGGTCTTTCCGGGTCTTTTTCTTTTATTTTTAGTCCAACACTACTGTAGACCTATTTCACCTACAATAAACCCAAAAGTTCATCATATCTACTAAAATAACCTAAGTACTCACATAAATTCATGGTTTTAAGCATTAAAAGTGTTGTGTTTTCATGATATAGTGCAAACACCAATATCAAATTATATGCAATGTTCATTCTCTATTTATGGTTTTGAACTCGCGGGGAGCATTGATATAGTGAATAAACTAGGGGGTCATAGTATTCCCCAATTTTGTGAGTATTAATAATTGAATTGGTATAGCCTCAACCCAATATTGTAAAATTGTCTTTGAATATGAGTATATACATATTAAAAATACTTTTTGAACCATTGTATGACATAAAAGACATTTGAAACATGAATTGATTTTATTGAACCTTGGGGATTATGGATTCCCCGTATGAATGAGTAATTGAACCTAGAGGGGTCATGAATTCCCCTATGTGAAAGGTTAATTGATATGGAATAACAATGTTATCTTGCAAGTAAAATTGGTATGACGATACCAACGAAGTGCCTTAATAAATTGATTCAATAAATGGGAATGTGTGAAAGATGTTTTAATTGGGCTTAAAGGGAATTATGTCGATGGTTTGTGAAAGTGGTTAGCTAAACCTGAACTGTCTCCCAGGGGACGAAGACACTTTTACTTTTTCGATGCCATGATAGGTGGTTTTTTGGATTGCTCGTGGGTCATCTTGATGTGGTGAGCCTCCTTCCTCCGAATGTTCTTTTACTTTAAGGTATAATTTTTTTCATAGACTATTTCTTTGGTTACCTTTTTGGCTATTATTGGGGGCATGTCCCAACTTAGATTGGTTTTGGTCTTCTAGAGTCTTTGTGGATTACTATGGATTGGGTGTTGGTATTATGGATTTTTAGCACATTCTTATTGTTGCTTAATTTATCTTTTTATATGTTCGGAATTCATCCGCTACTAGATGTATTATGTTCTGTGTGAGTCCTTTTTTTGGTTTAGTTTTCAGATTATATTATTAAAACCAAATAAAAACATAGTCTTCACAAATTGGGTAAGTCCAATCAAAATAAAATAAACTATGATAAATAAATCCTGACCCATCCCAACCCAATTATATAATATTACATATATCAAATGTGTAGGGTTTCCTAAATCACTTCCCCTTTCCCTATTATTCTATCTGGTTTCCAATGTCATTGCCTTTCTTGTTCAACCATCAATTTATCTTTCTTCAATTTTGGGTGATAAACATTGTACCATGGAAGCTGCATGAGGTCATTTTTATCAGTTTGCTGAAGTAAGTTCTTGTTCCTTGTTCCATTTTTTCCTTTTAGTACGTTTTCATTTGATTGACCTTTGCTTTGATGTTCCTCAGCTGAGCTCTTTGGTGGATGGGACCATTAACACTTTTTTTGCTTCGTTGAAGGGTCTAATAGCCTGGATATGGTTACACTTTTTGAGTAAGTAATTTACCCTTTGAGTTAATCCATGCTCCTCTTGCTTGTTCTAACCTTTCCAAAATGATTGATGTAGCTTCTATGAAGATACTGGGTTGCTTCTATCAAGTTACTCAAATCTGATCTATCATAAAGACCCTTCCTTTTTGCTGCGAGTCCAATTTATAGGCTACTGTAATATACCCTAAGTAGCTTTTCTCCCTTTTTGTGGCCTTTCATGGATTGTAAATAGTTGATTATGACTCTTGTAAGCTTTATCCTCTTCAGCCTCTCACCTTCCCTTTAGTGACACTCTTAAATATAGAACTTATGATTTGTCACTATTAAGAAGCTTATTTCCAGTTTGTTGTAACTGCTGAAAGTTTGTTAATATGAACTCCCTTTCCTCAATTGCATGATTTTCTAAATAGTCTGCTGACCTATTCCTTTTTCTCCTGATATGATGATATTGCACTGTTACATCTTTTAATAGCCTCCATATTTTTTCCACACTGTCTACTATGATCCATAGGCATTCCTGCTCGTTATTTAGAATCTTCAACATGCTTAAATAATCTATCTAAATAATCACTCTATTTAGATGAGACTTGTTGAAATGTATAGATGCATGTAGAATAGCTACTGCCTCTACATCAAAATTTGTAGTATCTTCTATAGTAGCTCTTTTTACATATATTAAATCCCCAAACTCATCTCTTAAACAAAAGGCATAAGAACTTATCCACGGATTCCCTTTAGAAGCCCCATCTATATTGTACTTTACCCTTCCATGCTGAGGAAATTCCCATTTGACTTTTTTCACTTTCACACTGTCCTTATAACTTGCCAATTCTTACAAAATATCTGGCCATGTATATGGAAAATCTTGGTAGGGCTTTCTCACCTTAAGCAACATTTTTATATTTTTGATGATGTTATGTTGCACACTTTGTTCTATAACATTCTTTCCTTCATACTTTCCTTTATTCTTTCTCTTCCATAATTCCTAGAAAATAATGCTAGGGATGTTTAGATAATAATTTTATCCTTGAGTCTGACATTTGAATTCCACCAATCCATTATTATTTCTCTAAAACTTAATCCATGTATGTTTAAAGATGCCCCAAACAAGGATTGAACCCAGGACATCTTACATAATTGAACTCACTGACACTAAAGGGTCGTAGCAGGCAGATTCGAACTTAGGTATAGCATGTGAGGCATTTCTTCAAGCCTCTTTTGAACCATTAAGCCAACCAACAACTTGTTTTTAATACTTGTACCCATCCATATTGTACTTGAATCTTTTTTTTGGTTAAATTTTGGGATTTTATATAAAGGAAATAAAACTCTAGTCTTTACACATAAATGGACCAACCCATTTCTAAAAATTGCAAAAAATTAAAACAATGGCTAAAATAGCAGGGTGGTAGTCGGTCCATGGCAGACTTGGGATACACGTTAGGGCCAGGCCTTGGTTCGGGTCATGACAAAAATAGAAAACCAACAACCTCAATAACCTTAATCAATCAATCCATACCTGTATTCCCCGACAATGGTGCCAAAAATTTGATATCGCCCAAATTACACCACCTAAAAGTATAACTTGGTCGCTTGTCAAATATAAAATTCAACAAGGTTGGGGTTGATACCATAGGGAATAGGACAAAAATTTATCATGAGCTTATTAATGCAATTGGAAAGTGTAGAAAGAAAATAGGGGGGTTGTAAAAATGATAGTAATAGTAAGAATGCTAGAAAATAGGGTTGTGATTAGTATGAGACAATTACTAAGATTGTGTTCCCATTAACTTCTTAACTCAACAGACTTATCATGCTCATCAAACTATCTTGGTGTCTTGCATGAAAAATCTAACAAGTTATGTATTACCGAATTGTCTCTCAGCCTTGGTTTAGGTGAATTTCACTTATCTCCTCTAGGTCTCAGAGTGTCGCATCACTAACCCTTATTCTGGGTCTCAGATTAACTATCTCTTGTCGGTCTTAAATTAATTAGATGAAGGTTGGTATCTTTAAATCACTGTTGTGATCTCCATTTCCTAATATCTACATTTTTCTTGAGTTAGTATCAAATGCAGGTGAGTTCCTAACATTTGCAACCCTTAAGAAAGCAATCAAAGTTAAGATAACCACAATATATGCACAAACACCAATTTGGAATGACTTTGCACTTCCTTTGTTTTGTAAATTAATCAGGGTTCCCACAACCCTAATTATGGGGTTTAGCTGCTCGTGATTGTAATAACACACATAGAATTCACAATTGAAAGCATACGAAAGATTTATGTTGGAACCCTTGGGGGTTGCACCACACAGTGAGGGACCAGGTCCCTTAAAATCAATCATAAGCAAAGTACATAAAAATGACCAGGAAGTACGAGACAGTGAAGGAAGAGTAAAAACACAAGATTTTTATGTGGAAACTCAATAAGGAAAAACCATGGCTTGCCCTCACAAGCATCTCAAGAAATGCACTATAATCAAACTCCTTATTCAAGTCTATATTTTAGCTTACCTCTAGGCTCCTTTCGCTTGTAGCAACTATACTACAAGTTTATCTTGGTAACTCTACCAAGGACCCTCTCTACTAATTAACTCTAATCAGTCTTATACTTAAGCAACTCTACCTAAGCACCTCTCTCAACAAATAAAAATGCTACTCTTATAACATGAGTAGTCCATTTACAAATTAGCTCTCAAGAACACTCACTCACTCTATAGGCGTATTGCAATGATAAGAACATAAGCAATGCTTGGGTAGTCTTAAAATGGAGTTTACCTACCTCTTTCCATTCTTTTGATTTATGAAAAAAAACTTAATTTGATAAGGAGGCGTCTCTTTCCTTTTATAGCTGAGTGATGATTAGGACTAAAAGATCATTAGACCAGCTATCCTAATCAGTACAAAATAGCACCTACAAGTTTGTTTCATAATAGGACAAAACTGTGCAGACAATGCGTGTCATTTGTACTGTACCTTGCACATCCAGGTACCTAGTCCCTTACAGTTAGCTGCTCATCATCAAAACTACATATAGTAATTTTCCCCTTTTTTGATGATGACAAACCAACCATATAGCTTTAAGCATCAGTACATATTCATCACATTTAATCAGTGTGATTACCACCTGAAGTTGAATGTTCCCCCTATCATTATGCTTCCTTCATCATCATGCAACACAGGGATCTGGTCCCTTGTTTTTATTTGCAAATAAAACCTTTGATTTCTTCCCCCTGTCATTATGAACTTTCATTTAGTGCATTTGCACATTTCCCCCTGTCAACATTACTCCCTTCATTCATCTATTAAACATATCACATATCTCCCACTATCAGCATTCCATTAAATTCTATAAATCAAATTACTTGGTTCCTGGTCCACCTGCTACCTGGTCCCTACTACATGAACTCAGTATTTGCCCTTTTGGCATTATTGAAAAGTGAGAACAGTAAACCAAGAGTAAATTAAGCACAAATTACTTGACTCGTGGCCACTGGGGCAACATTAACATGAAGAATAACTTTGCAATTTAAAGAGAACAAATGTAACACACAAAGCAAAGATTCATTCATAAGTAGGATAAGTATCATTGTAGTGCATAAATTAAATATTCTTAGGGAAAAAGCCACAGGAATCAATAAGTATTAATAGGTGAAGGATTTGGAAAATAAATTTGAAGCAGTAAGGTTAGGTTGTTGTTGAAATTCCTTATCTCTCCATTCAGGCTAAGGACCTCATTAGTTGACATCCTCTTCTTCAGCTCAGCATTCTCAGTTCTGAGCATTTCAGTGTCACATGGGCGTCTTTTGGAGAAATATTGAATTGTCACCTGGAGCTTGCTGATTTCTTCTTCCTTGGTAGCTAGGTTGAACTTCAGTTCCTCTATTTCCTTGTTAAGATTCCTTTGATAAATACTACCTAGTTTGACACATTCAGTCTTGAACAATGTTTTCATGTCAAGCATTTGAACCACAGATCCTTAGGTTTCAGAATCATAGATAATACCATAACGACTAAGTACTTTGTTCAGCCAAAATCCATAAGGCATGTCATGCTTTCTATTTTTTCCAAGAACCACTGTGAATGTGTTCTATCATTAATTCAGGTAGATTAATAAACTCAAAGTAACTAAGGCATTCCATCACATATAGGTCAGTGGTTGAGGCAATATTTATTTTTGTTACCTAGGCAAAATTAACTTGTTCACAAAGTCTTGAAACTCACTCTTGAATGAGTTCCTATTCACTACAGCCAAAGCTTTCCCTTTGACCTTGTATATATTTTCTAAGATTTCTATTGAAGGCAACTGCTTTGAGACAGTTCTCACCCCATACATAGGAACTTTCAAAATTCTTCCCAATGTTTCTTTATTCAACTTTATTTCCTCTCCTTGGACCTGTGCAGTTAGACTCATCCCATCTTATGAGAATTCCAAAGTAAACTAGAATTCCCTGACTATCTCATTAAAAACAGTGGGAATATGTCCTTCTATGAGATATATCCAACCTTGATGTTTAACAAACTCCACTAATTCCATCATACCGGGTTCTGTTAGCATATTTGAATCAAAAATCCTTCCAGTTAACACCTTTTGATTCTTCAAGAACCTATTTCTGAGTTCCTCGAATACAACCTTACTTTTCTCCTAATTCTTTATTTTATTATAAGTGATAAAGATTCTCTTTCAACTACCTTTCTCTTCTTGGGACCAGGTCCCTCAAGAGTCAGTTGATTCTCAATAAAACTTCTAGACCATTTTCCAGAGATTCTTGGTGTTTTACTGATATTATTTTTCTTGTAATCAACTATGATCTTTCTTGGGATTTTTTACAACAAAATAAGGTTTTTAGATACCCAGGTTTCATCCACCATAACATCATCATAATAGTTTTAAGGATTCAGGGATGATTCTTTATTAACAAGATGAGTAATGAAGGAGTTAAGCTTTGGAAGAGCGAGAGAAGAAAGATGTTTCTCAGGAAGGTTTGGGAAGAAACTTTTAACCATGCTGAGCTCAGAATCCTTTGAAAGACATAAAAATAAGAGAACTACAGCCATCATAAAGGTCCTTTACTTAGAAGGTCTATTTGGGATTTGGATTTTTCCTTTTGATGCGAGAACGAGTGGTTACAGCTAGATTTAGGGGAACAATAAGCACAAGGAAGGGTTTTCTGGAGAAACAATAGATGATCAATATTAGACTTTGGTAACTCACCTTTTCTTTTTAGAATAGGACAACTTTTCTGACAGAAGTACAAGGATGACTCAACTTTTTCTTGATAGAACATACAAAATTTGTACATACATGATACTAACCTGAGAGATAGGACTAGGTCCCTTTCTAGTTTGAGTGAATCTCCAACTTTGTGCTTGTCACATCTGTCCACTTCCAAAGTTGATCCCATGGGTGTATACCTGCAAGTGTATGGTAATGAGTTAGACCAACATGTACCTAGTTTACCAAGGATACTTTCCTCTTAAACATAACCAATTTTGAGAAGAGACATTGATTCACTTAATAGTAGGTCATGTCAATTTAAATCACTACTTGCTTCAACCCTTTTTATCATCAACATACCCTTCTTTTTTTTTAAATCACATAATTTCTTTCTTGTCATGGGGATCTTAAGCTATATTTTACCATGGATCAGGTGTTTTGAAATCAACTATTTCACCTGAGACACTTCCACCTTGAAGTGTCTTGAGAGAGAGAATACAGTCGGACCTTTCAATATTTAACCTTTTGATTACTCATTTAATGATCATTCTTGACTGTAATTCTCTTCCTCATACCTGAGACCATAATCATTTTTCAGACTTAAGAACCTTGAGTCGGATTTCCTAATAGTGGGATAATGGAGTAATCGGGTCCTTCTTGGTCTATCTAGGTAAAGAGTTCCTTTTCATAATTTTATGAGGCATGAAACCCATAGAATGTGCATTCCCTTGCTGAATGTATCTAGAACCATTCATTCTAGCTCTAATCCAGCTCTGACAATTTTTTTTTGTGTGGACATCACTTCCATAATAAGTACATAGAGGCTTGTGGACCTTGTTCTTAGCATCATGAGCAACCTTGTTTTGAGACCCACGAAGTTGGATTCCTTTTTGATAACCAAGACCCTTTCCATTATTAGCACCTTGACTAGTCAAGTTAAAAAGGATTTGAGACGATATAGTCCATTGTAGGAATTTTTTAAGTTCTTTCTTCAGACGGACCAGGTCCCCCTCCAACTCTTTATTCTTCTGGAGTACAGACATAGGATGCTTTTAGGAATACTCCAACTTTTCTTCAAGCTAAACCTAAAATTTTGAGACTTCCTTCTTCCCTTTACACTCAGAAGCATCTATTTTCTCCAATTAACTTACCAAACTCATATTTTCAATTTTCAGCTCAGCAACTTATTGCTCAATTTCTGATATCTGGAGAGTCAAAGCTATCAATTCAAGCTCTTGACTTTCTACCTTTTCTTCTAGTGCATTTTTTGCATTTGTCATTTTACACTTATAATCAATCAATACACTGGCAAGCCTTTTTATTTTTCTAGCAGAGTAATTCTCTAAGTTTTCTTTAATGTAAAAAAGTGTTACCTCATTTTCTTCTTAATCTTCAGTGTTTGCCAAAAAAATAAATAAGAAATCAAAGGTAGCTTTCTCATCCTCTACTACCAGCATAGAAACATCTTCCTGCTTCCCATCTTCCTCAAATTCACTAAAGGAGACTCCACACATTGCTAGAGCCTGCCTTACTGCATAATTAGTTGCAGTGTTTTTGCTTAATTTTACAAGGACTTGGTCCATATTCTTTCCTTTATCACCGCCAGTCTTAAGATATTCCTGATAGTCTAATTTATGTATTGGAAAATCCTTAATGAAGGGATCAGGACTTCGACATTTGTGACAAACTTCCATAGTGGCTCCTTTTCTATTTTTGCTTCCACTTCTATGGAACTAACTGTTTTTCCTCATAGCTTTAACAATTCTTTTTTCCAAGTAGGCAATATCAGTTTCATCTTTATTTGGGTCATATTTGAAGCCTTTAATTCTAGAGATTTTTCTCTTCTAACTTCCTTCTTCTCTATCTCTTGTTGTTTTTTAAGCTCATAGGTTTTTAGATTTCCTATTAGTTCATCCATAGTGAGGTTCTTCAAGTTTCTAGCTTCAGTTATAGCATCCACTTTGCTTTCCCAGTACTAAGGAAGAATACCAAGAATCTTTCTTACTTGCTTATACACTGGGATCACCTTTCCTAAGAAATGAAGCTCATTTGTGATTAAAGTGAATCTTGTATGCATTTTTTGGATAGTTTTTTCTTCTTTCATTGTGAAGATTTGATACTGAGTATTCAGCATGTCTACTTTTGAATCCTTCATATCTGTATTACCTTCATGTGAAGTCCTCAAGTAATCCTAAATCTCTTTGGTATTTTCACAAGATGAGATCCTGTTATATTCATTAGGCCCTATTCCACATACTAACAGTTTGTTGGCCTTGTAGTTTTTCTCAATCTTCCTTCTATCTTCTTCATTGAATTCCCTCCTGATTTTGATAACCATTTTTGTAACATCTCCTTCCTTGACTTCTATTACAGGAACATAAGGTTCATCAAGTATTATGTCCATCAGTTCACTATCTTCAGCCATAATGAAGTCAAACATCCTTGTTTTCCACCACCCATAATACTGTCCATCAAATTGTGGTGGTCTAATGGTAGATTTCCCTTCTTCCAGGTTTGGTAAAACAGCCATGATAACAAAAACACTCTAGGTGTGAACCTTGTAGAGTGATTTGGATCTGATACCAATTGTAGGAACCCTTTAGGGTTGCACCACACAGTGAGGGATCAAGTCCCTCAAAATCAATAACAGGCAAAGTCGGCAAAAATGACTAGAAAGTAAAAGACAGCGCAGAAAGAGTAAAAACACAAGTTTTTATGTGGAAACCCAAGAAGGAAAAACAATGGCCTGCTCACACAAGCACCTCAATAAATCCACTATAATCAACCTCCTGATTACAGTCCAGATTTGAGCCTACCTGTAGGATCCTTTTACTTGTAGCAACTCCACTACAAGCTTATCTTAGTAACTCTACCAAGCACCCTCTCTACTGATTAACTCTAATCAGTCTTACACTTAGGCAACTCTACCTAAGCACCTCTCTCAACAAACAAAAACACTACTCTTATAATATGAGTAATTTATTTACAAATCAGTACTCAAGAATACTCACTCACTCTTTAAGCATACTATAATAATAAGAACATGAGCAATGCTTGAGCGGTCTTAAAATAGAGTTCTTGCAGCCTCTCTTCACTCTTTTTATTTATGCAAAAACCTCAATTTAATGAGGAGGCATGTCTTTTATTTTAAAGCTAAGTGATTATTAGGGTTGAAAGATCATTGGACCAGTTGTCCTAATCAGTACAAATAGTACAAAATAGCACCTACAAGTTTGTTACATAAGAAGAAACAATTATGCAGACAACTCGTGCTAGTTGTACTATACCTTGCACATCCAAGGACCTAGTCCCTTGCAGTTAGCTGCTCATTATCAAAACTACATATAGCAATTTCATGAATAATAAGAATGAAAACTAAAATCTCAAATTAATATCAAACCCTAAAAAATAAGAACAAGAATTCCAAGATCAAAAGTGAATCTCAAAACTCAAAATAATGTAATAAGTGTATAAAGTGCATAACCTGCGCAACCTAATGATGAAACATCCAATGGGTATTTATAGATACATCAAAAAAACTATCCTAAGCCATGTAGGAAATTTGAGTTGGCACAAACCTACAACCCTATTTATGGGACATAGGTAGTACCTACGGGGCATAAGTAGGTTAGTAGGATTTAGAGAAATCTTCAAATTTTAGAACCCCTACCTATGAGGGGTACCTATGGGACACAGGTAGTACCTACTCCCTCGTAGGTAGGGTACATGGAAATTAGAACTCTTTAGAAACTTGTAGAATCTCAACCTCTCTACCTACGTAGGCCACCTATGGGCCTATAGGTACCACCTATGAACCGTAGGTTGGCTCATACGCAAACTCTTATCTTCTTTTCATACTTTTTTTCTCATTATATTCTCAAAAATCTATTTTCCTGCTAAACCAACACAAAAACACATCACATCTAACAAATATGCCTAAGTAATTGCAAAATTTCCTTATTTTAAATATCAAAAGAGCCATGAAACCATGGCAGTAGTACAGTGTTAGTGAGATTTTATCTAGAGGTAGGGATCCTTCCAACAAAGGTCAATATCACTTACAGACTATCAAGTCTATACAAGTAGCACCTCGATGTATGGGTGGCCATCAAATAGGTTATGGTGGTCGTAGTAGGTATAGTATTCATTAGACCCAATGAGGTATTCGGCTTAGGTTTTCAAGTTATGGCACCCATTTTAGGTCTGCATGAACAATGCATCAGAGAGTTCTAGGGGCATGCTTTGATTATGGCGAGTTTGGTCACTAGTTAAGGGAGTTAGGCATAAGTTGGTTACCCAACAGGAGTCAGCTTGTTTTTCTCACAAAGTTAGAATCTTAGAGGTTTATTAAAACTATATAGATACCAATTAATAGTCCAAGGAGTGTCCTTAATGTGGGATTATTGAATAGTTGATGCAGCCATATTAGTCTCTTAGGGATGTAGTGCCTTCGGGCAGAGGCATTAAACTTAGTGTTTTAGTTGGTCATTCAAAACTTGGTCTAAGAGTAGACCTATTTAGATTCATACTTCTTTGGGCATTTTAGGGACTATGTAATACCCCGATCGTTCCTTAAGCCTAAATCTATCTTTTGAGTGGATAGGGGTGGCTTCCAAAGTTATTGATGTTTATATTGTGTTTTATTTATCTAATTTCTACTTTTTTATATAGAGAATTGAATAGGATTTCTATCAATACCAATTTCATCGAAATCTGACATCGGACGAGGAAGTTATGGTCGTTTTACTAAGCGATGTCGGAATCGCCCAGGCCTGACGGTAGACCTGAAGGACCGCCAAGTCCTTTGTGGACCATCAATTGTCCCATCAAGCCAAGGTAGTAACCCCTTTTTCTGGCCATCGTGCAATGGCCAAAATGGCGGGCCGCCAAAAATTTGACGAACCATCAAGGGGACGTCAAGTCGAGGTAGAATGTCTCGTTTCTGGCCCCCGAGTGACAGACGATCTGGTGGATCGTCAGTTTCCTAATGGATAATCACTTCGATCATCACATCAAGGCAGAATATCCTAGTTTTGGCACTCGAGTGATGGACGATCTAGTGGACCGTCAGTTCCTCTAATGGACCGTCAGTTCGACCATCACACACCCGATCGACAATTTTTTTAACTCATTTTTTAGGGGCATTTTGGTTATTTTTGCCAATTTTGGTCTTTTATATATATCCAAGTAGAGAAGAGAAGTTCATTTTTTCTCTTTTCTCTTCCATAACCTCTAGAAACTAGGGTTTCTTCCAAAATCCTAAATCAAATCTTCTCCAAGAAATTCAAGAATTTTTCAAAGATTTCACCAAGTTGTTCAAGAATTAAGTTCTCTAAGTCAACGGCATCAAGAAACTTAGATCAAAAGTGTAAATAAGAGTTTCCAATCAAGCTTGTTCATCTTAAAAATCATAATCCAAGGTATGTGGGGTTTTGAACAAGAGCAATTATTTCGTTCTTGTGCTCAAAGCTTTGATTTTTATTATGGATTTATATGATTTTGAAATTGGGTTTATACCCAAATTACTTCATCATGAGATTATGAGAATATAAATTGTTCAAGCATTGTTATACATGATTATTTTACAATTTCCAAGTTATGACTTGATATTTAATATTGTGAATTTCAAGTTTCTACCGTGAGTTGGTATTTCAAGTGCTTTCAAGATATGTGTCAAGCTTTAAGATTCCTTATGACAAATTGGATTATTGAGTATATTGATTCATGAGAATTGAGTTGTTACAATGAGTTTTGATATTTCCTCAAAGTTATTGATATTCCCATTACTTAATGAATTGATGCATTTTAATATTGAGAAAGATTGATTTTATTTGAGTCGAGTCGAGTTAAGAATCCACAAATTGATTATGATACGATAAATGAGAAAGAGATTTGATTTGGTCTTCATGATAGACCCTTGTGATGTTTGTGGTGGATTTCCTAATGCATTCTGAGCTTGTGTCTGGGAGTAGTATTTAGCACCGAGCGAAAAATGTGGTATTTTCCCTGAAACTACGTGCCACCGTAGGATTAATGTTGATAATTATGGGACGAAGGCTGAGTATGAGATTGTGATCACTAAATTTAGGTTGTACTCCCTGGCAAGAGTACGACGCTCCCGCCAATGTGGGGTTCTCTCCTTAGGAGGGAAAAACGTTGGACTCCATGTAACTCATATGGTTTATGTCGGTTATAAGAACCTCCCATGTCCATAAGAGTCGAGTTTCTTGAATTACAGAGTCACTCCGAGTCTTGAGTTGAAGAGTTGAGTTGTTTATGATGATTTATGAGGTTTTTATCATATGATTTATTTACGATGAGATCATGAAAAGTATGTTTCAATCTAACTCAAGCCAAGTGAGCCATCATTGTACATATGCATATTTTCATGAAATTGATGATGATATTTACATCGTTACATGCACCCCCACATACTCAGTATATTACAAAGTGTTGACCCATATATTTTCCTATGGGCTACATTTTCTCGTAATGTAGGTTCAGGTACTCAGCCGCGTTAGCGATATTTGGGTGCCTCTTTTCGTCTGCTCAGTGGTGAGTCCTTATGGTTCAAGAATCGTGTTTATATTTTGTGATACCATTTTGTTGTTATGGCTTTCAGTATTGTTTGAGTCAATTGGGGTGTGTCCCAATGTCTCCTTGATTTTTATGTATAGAGGCTTTGTTAGACTAAAGGGTTGGTATGTACAGAATTTTAGTATTTTGGATTGTACAGGCTAGTTTCTTATCTTATTCCAGTATGTTTATGATATGTCATTCTCTCTTATATTAGCATGACTATTGTCAAAGTGAGTTCTAGAAGTGATGGCAGGTTTAGAGGGTTAGCTTGAGGCTGCATGTGGCCTTAAGTACCGTGTGACATCTCGAGATAGGATCTTGGGGCCTTATAGACTATGACGTTGAATTCCATTAGTATAGGTGCAATTTGATTTCTACTTATTAGTGTCTATTTGAATTATAATAGGGTTTCATACCCATCGGTGGTTGCAAGCCTTGATATTACTATATGGAATATTTAAGTCCTTGTGTAGGTTTATATATGTTTGACTACCCCCATAGATGATTTCCTTTAATTTGATTAAGTAGATCGGTATGGTATATTCCTTCGGGCATAGCTTTTGGGTGAAGTCCCTTTCGCATAGTGGCCTTGTTTGGACTTTAGAGTTGTATTGTTGTCTTTTATTTTAAACCTTATGCACTTTATACTAGTATTGTTATGGTTGTTATTATTAGCTTATTTTCTATAGATCTTTACTCAATAGACAGCTAAACTAACATTATCTAATTAGTGTTTCTTTTTTTATGATTCTATCTTTGGCAATCCAATCTAATAGCCCGCTCCTAATGTTGATAAGTTAAGGGTTGGACCTTTAGTCTGTTTGATTCATATCTCAGTGGTATTCATGATATTTATGCTAGCATTGAGTTGGGTACTCTATTCTACCTATGATGTCATTCATGGTTCAATTGATTTGAGGATCGTTTAAACAGGTGAATTTAGAAATTTCTAATTTTTGTATCTATTCATCCAGGAATGACTTCGTAGAGTGCTCCTGCTTTGGGATATGAATATGTGTACTCATTGCTATGTATTAAGTATTGGTGCGACCAGATTCAGGCTAAGCTCATAAATTTTCTAAGTTGCTCGAGATTTGTCTACCATTAGTGTTCCTCATGGCCTTGGTGAGTTCTTCATTATGCCTTGATGTATTATGTCCTCTGTATATGTGAATTTGATTTTTTCTATCTTCAACTGGTGGTTCTACTTCATTGTGGTTATGGTCTTTGATAATATTTTAGTTTTAGCCCTTGTAGGGATGTAGGATATATGATTAATTACTGACAGTGAGCTTCATTTGATTATTGGGTCTTAAGGAAGACTTTTTAGTTCTAATTTTGATTTTTGGACTCTTTTGAATGACGAGTCAAAAGTGGGGATAGATCTTGGATTATGGATGCTTAATCATCAATTGGATCAGCTTGGATAGTTGAGATCGAGTAGTTCTGCTTCAGTATTGAGATTATAGTTATGGATTGCTTAACTTGGTTGTAGCCTCCATTTCAAAATTTGACTCAGTTGAGAGTTCTTTGACAGACTGACTAAGCCTACTCATACCTAATGGTTTAGTTTTCTTCAGTTCGAATGGATTGTAATTGTTAAATATTTGAAAGATGGTCCCTTGGCACCTGGTGTTGATTTTTATAATTTTGACCTTGGTTCCCAGTTTTATCTAACTTTTTAAATCCTTATCAGCAAAAGATGTGTACGCAAGTTTGTTTTACCATGGTTTCAAACCCACATCCAATTAAGCCTTTTAGAGAAGATCATTCAGCTTTGAGATATTGTTCGTTGAACTCATAACCATTGGTTTTGGGGGTCATCTAGACCAGTTTTTAGCTTGGTAGAGATCATAGATATGGGTTATCAACCTTTGAGTATTCAAGTTAAATCTTATTGTCCTTGTTCTTATGCTAACCCATGTGGGTTTCCAATGGTTCAGCTTTAGCCTTTCAAGGTTAGTGTGTTGTGATTACACAAACAGGACTTAGATGATGTTTAGGAGATTCAGCGCAGTTCGGAGTAGGCATCAATCTTGGAAGGGAAAAAAAATATTAGATATGAAGTTTAGAGCTTGTTGTATGGTTTATGCCTTGAGCTACCTCTAGCATAGTTGGGAATCCGCTTGGTTGTGCTTGTTTTAGTATGATGTCGGTATGCTCTGGTTTGGGTTTTCCTGATTTAGTAATGCTTTTTTTAGATTGGGTTTCTTGAGTGAGCCAGACATACTCTTAGTTATTTCCTATAAAGCAAGAGATGGTGTATAAATTTATTAGTGGATTAATTTTTCCACTCTGCCTGGTATCAGAGCATTTGAGAAAAGTTGGGTTTAATTTTAGTTAGGTTGTTGATCATATGAGGACTACAGAGAGGGCATGTCTTTAGACTTATGTAGTTGGCAGTGAAAGGCCACATTAGCAGTACGGGGTTAGTGGTATTTGGTCTGGAGGTAAGGATCATCCTAGCAGAGGTCAACATCACTTGTAGCCTATCAGGTCTATACAGGTAGCACCTCAAATTAAAGGTGGCTCTCAGATTTGTCATGGTGTTCATAGTAAGTAGAGGATTTTTTATACATCATAGGTTATTCAGTCTACATGTTCATGTCGTGGAAACCCTTCTTAGTCAATAGGTACAATACATTAGAGAGTACCAAGGGCATATGTTAATTATGGTAAGATTGGTCACTAGTTTAGGGAGTGCCCCAGGTGTGAGTTGGTAAGACATCTAAGGTCAGCTTGTTTTTATCACTAGGTTAAAGCCTCAGGGATTTGTTATGACTACATAGAATCAATCATTGGTCTAGAGAGTACCCCAACATGGGATTATTAAATATTCAGTATAGACAGATCAGTCTCTTAAGGATGTGGTACATATAGGCAGATGCAGTGCACTTAGTATTTAAGTTGGTCTTTTAAAGACTCTATTTAAGAGTGGACGTATTTAGATTCATACATCTTCAGGTAGGTCAGAGGTTATGGATTCAGATTCCATCGCTATAGGTGCGCTTAGGATTTGCTATCTTTTAGTTTCTATTTGAATTGAGTTGGGGCTTTCATACCTATCGATGATTATATGCCTTGATTACTATGGGGTCACTTGGTGTGAGGTACTAATACAAATAGTCCCGGGATAAAATAATAGTCCCAGGATAAAACTTTTAGTGCTTTGTTTGGTTGCCTAGTTCGGGATAACTTACCTCGGTACTAACAAATAGTACTAGGATAAGTTATACCATACATTTGGTGGTATAATATCCCAACCTAATTTATCCTTTGGATAAAGCCATAAAAAGACAAAATTACTCTCCAAACCCTTTATTATTACTTTCACATATATATAAGTATTTGTGTCGTAATAACATAGTGTAATTATTACTTTCAATAATCCACTTTCTGGAAAGTAATTATTTAGAACTTATACACAGTGGCCTAGCCATGTGCATTATTGAAAAGGGCTCAATTGAATCTCCCCCTTCAGAAAGTTAAGCTGCAAATCAAGTAAGCACAACTTTTTTGAACATATATAAAATTGTTAAATGAAATTTCCTAGGTTGCTAAGTGTAATAGTACTCACTGTGTATGTTTGCATTTTTTCTGAATCCCATAATTAAAGTTCCTAGCGCTGCTAGTGATGTGTGATTTCAAAGTTCTCAATGGAAAACCAACTATAAAGAGAAATACAAATGCTTCAGGATCGATCATAAGTAGGAATGCTTCTGAATCCCATGAATCTGATATATTGGCACATAATTGAACACATAGAAAAATCATAGGAATGCATACATAAAAATAATTAATTTAAATAAGGTGAAGGATATTTTTGTAAACAAACAATATATTCTAAGAAATCATCAAAGGCCTATTATTTTTAGTATCACAAACCAAACAGCCACTAAAAAATAATATCATGATAAATAACCTCAGGACAACTAATCCTAACATAACTAATCCTAGCATAACTTGTATTCAAACCAAACCACCCCTATATGTATTACTGTAAATCTTTGTATAGATTTATTCTTACATTACTACCCTCATATATGATTTTTTTAGTAGTGCATTGAGTGGATCAATGTGGTATTTTCCTTACGGTGTAGCATTTTGGTTAAAGTCCCATTTTCTTTGGTATTATAGACTTGTTATCGCCGTAGAGTGGTGTTAGTTATGTTTTCCATCTTTTATGTCATTTGCATCTTATACTATTGTTATTGTTATCATTATTTTAATGTCAATTGATTATTACCTTATAAGCAGCTAGACTAGCATTATCTAGTTAGAATCCCCTTCCTCGCGGTTCTCCTTTGTTGGATTACTTGAGTGGTTTGTTCTCTCTTTTTAGTGAGGTGAGATTGGTTTTTTCCCTTTTATTGGCAATGTTAGATTGGTTATTGAGTGGTTTGTGACAGTGAAGACAAATCTTGCCTTCCATAGCTTTGTGGTGGTTCTGAAGTTGGCAATTCAGTTTTATTGTTCATTTTTTATATGGAAAAGTCTAGGTATTTCTTTTCTGGTTTATTGAGATTCTAGCATTGGTTTCTTTTCCAAAGGTTTTTCCTGAGGTATATATTTTTAGATGTGTTTTGTTGATTTGACTAGTCCATCACCCAGTAGTGGTCTTAATCTTGGTATTGATATTGAGTTGATTATCCAATCCTTTCTATGATGCGGTCCATAGTACAACTTGGTTGAGGATGGTTTAAATGGATGAGTGGTAATCTCTTATTTCAACATTTCTTCGACCTAATATAACTTTGTAGAGTGCTTCTGCTTGGGGATATGTGTTTGTGGGTACTCGTTGCCATATATTGAGTATTGCTTTGACAAGATTAAGGCTAAGATCAAAAATTTTCTAAGTTGCTCAAGATTTTGCTACCATTAGTGTTCTTTGCAGCCTTGATGAGTTCGTGGTTATGCCTTAATGTATTATGCCATCAACAAATGTGAATTTGACTTTTTGTATCTTCAGTCAGTGGTTTTCCTTCGTTGTGGTTGTGGTGTTTGGAAATATTTTAGTTTTAGCCCTTGTGGGAACCGTAGGATATATAATTGATTACTGATAATGAGGTTAATTTGGGTATTGGGCCTTAGGAAAGACTTGTTCGATCCAGTTTTGATTTTTGGACTCTTTTGAATAATGGCTTGAAGGAGGAGATAGATTTTAGAGTATGGGTGCTTACTCATCAACAAGATTGGTTTGGATATTTTGATATCAAGTAGTTCAACTTTGATGTTGATATTATAGCTATGGATTGTGTAACTTGGTTGCACCCTCTATTTCAAAATTTAACTCAGTTGAGACTTCGCCGACAGGCTACATAAGCCTACTCATACCTAATGATACAGTTTCCTTTAGTTCAGATGAATTGTACTTGATAGATGCTCGAAAGATGCTCCATCGATACAAGGTATTGATTTTTACTGCTTCTAACCTTGATTTGGAAAGAATTTTGTATGCCTACTCAGTAGAAGAAGTGTACACAAGTTTAGCTTAGCATGGTATCACCCACAGTCAGTGAAGCATTTTTGTCATGACCTGAGACTAACCTCTACTCGTAACATGGTGCTTAAAGTCATAAGTGACCCCAAGTTAACCCATAGTCTGGCATGATGCTAAAAATACTATATAAAACTGATTATTAACACTATGCAAAAGCTAAACTAAATGATATATGACAATTAGAACCAAATATCAATGTTAAAACAAAAACAGAAATCATTGAACATCACATAAAACCAAATCTCTATTTTTTGGCTGAAAGCCTCTACTAAGACAAGTTATTGGGACAAGCCCCCAGCTAAGTCTAACTATCTGTAAATAAAATGAAACAAACAAAATATTAATACTAGTCCTTGAATGATGGACTCACCAAAGTATTGTTGTTGATGTGGTAGAAGATCGTACTAAGAGTGATCTGAAGCTGAGTGTTAGAATCAAATTATGAGACAATATAGTGCAAAATAAAGTATACAATCAGTACTTTGAATGTACTTAATATGTGAGATAGAAAATAACTAATATATATTGAACATAGAGAAGCTACAGCTTACTGAGAACATGACCCTAGATAGGAAGGTGTGGAGGTCGCGGATAAGCGTAGAAGGCTAGTGTAAGTGTGTGGGTTATAGAAAGTAGTTAGGAAAGATCTTGCATAGCCGGGTTAGTAATCCTAGGACTATGTCCATAGGTAGGAGCCTCTACCAAGGAGAGTTTAGGTGTGGTGGGTGTCTTTGGTCTGTGAATGTATATCACTACTAGATGGGTGTCCTATTGCTTATTTCTTATTTCCTATTTTCTTATTTCGTATTGCTCTTATTTCTCTTATTTCGTATTTCTCTGATTTCTATTTTACTATTTCTTGTTCCTTATTTTTGTTATGCCTTCCATCCTGCTTCATGTTTCATTACAACCTTTTTTACTATTCTTTATCTTGAGTCAGGGGTCTATCAGAAATAGCCTCTCTACTTCTTCCGAGGTAGTGGTATGGACTGCGTATATTTTACCTTCCCCAGACCCCACTTTGTGGGAATACACTGGTTTTGTTTATTATTGATACGTTGAACATGATGCATGTAATGTGGTAAACTGATGCAAGACCAAGTAATAAACATGTATTGTATGAGAAACTGAATAACTGAATATAAGGTCATACACAAATCTGAATCCAAACTATGAGTTATGGATTGTGGATAGTGGAAGCTACTAATAACCGACATATCCCAATCTGAGCTAATTAAGATCCAACTTGTAACCCCAGTTGGAAGGGAGTTTAGTACCTTACCAAGGGTATGAACACTTACAGACGTGGATCTACTAAGCAAATGTCTGAAAAAACTAAGGTAACAAGTCTGGTCAAACGAGTGACCCTTTAGAACTTATGGTGGAACCATAATTTTAGGACTTAGGAACTTCTGTTAAAGGTCTCAGCTTAAATGA
Organism: Capsicum pubescens; assembly: GCA_030864215.1. Lineage (NCBI taxonomy): Eukaryota > Viridiplantae > Streptophyta > Magnoliopsida > Solanales > Solanaceae > Capsicum > Capsicum pubescens. The sequence goes on from CM061543.1 coordinate 105,924,700, forward strand.
TATGTGAGCCTTCATCCTAGCATCCGCTCGGTGCTAAGTACTACTCCTAACTGAATGACACTGATAATTGAAAATGCTCAATAATGGTAATAGTTTGAAGACTAAAAATAAATGCATTATCTGAAAGCATTCAAAACATGTAAACTAGAGGACATGATACTCATAAGTATATGCATGAAATCCTAGGTTATCAGGTGTTCATAACCTACCATCTCTGAAAAATCCAACTATTATGCTAATTTCATAGACAGGGCGAATTTAAGGAATTTGATAATTCAAGTCCAACATTCATGGAATTCAGAATATAATTAGTGTTTACGATCTAAACAAGTAATGGGACTGAAATTCATGTTAAAACATGGGTTTATAACTCAATGAGATCAAGGAACTAGAATATCAACGAATTCACAATATTCATGAACCCTAAGCTCTGGGAAAGGAACTAAACTAAGGAATTGACTTAACTTCAGGACTCAATAGGTGAAGGATACCCATAGATAAAATCTCACATACCCGGAGATGAAAATCCTAAAGAAATCTTTGAAATTGGGGACTGAAGCTAAAGAACCCTAATTCTGCCTTGGGGAAAGAAAGATTGCCTTTTTGTGTTAAAGCTAAGTGTCGATTGTTTTGTAAGTAATGAGGTCTTAAGGTGATATTAACCTTAATAATAAGCCTTGAAATAGCTTAAATGTACAAATTTAAATGTTAAAAAAGTGGAGGAAATCTAATGTGCCCTTTTAAATTTATAACTTAAAACTGCTAGAAGGAACGTATGAGACCTTCCAATGATTGTGGACCTACCTACTATTGTGGGTGGTGTTCATTGATGGTATTTAGATTTAGGCTATTTTAACTCCACCATAAGAGCCTTTGTATGATTGTAGGACCCACCTATAATCGCACCATGGTTTGGAGGTTATAGGTTTCAACTGGATCAACTCTAAAAGTCAACATCGTACCTAAGATCATGGTTTTAAACCATGGTCGTTGTTACCCATCGTGGTTAAAAGGTATACTTGTCAACTTTTAGATGTTTGGGACTATTTTGATCAGACAGGCGGATTGTATGGTTGTGCAATCTTAACCATAATTGTACCTACGCTCGTAGGTTCTCACTGTTGCATAGTGTTTTACTAAAATAACCATAACTTCTTACTCTGATATTGTATTCTAACATTTGGTGGGTCTAGATCTCAAAAATACTTTATAATATAGGAGTAATGCTCGTTTGAAGTTGACTATGTGGAGATTCTACACAAAAAATCAATCGGTAAGAAAGATGTTGACTTGGCCATGCTCTATGAGTTACTTGTGACATAAATGCATGTCTAAATCACTTCTCACACCACCAAAACATGATGTTTGATTTTTACATGTACTTGAAGCATGGTTCTATCTTAGCTAGGATTTTTGAAGTGTTACAACTCTGGACCATACCATCAGTTTAGTGAGTTTGTGCTCTAAACTCAAGACTATTAATTCGAAGGGACATCTGAACCAGTTAATAGTTTTTCTGAGATTGTAGACATTGTTTATCACCATTTGGATATTTAGATAGACCTTATTGGGCTTTATTCTTAAGCTAATTTGTATGGACTTTTTGTAGATCAGTTTCAGTCTTCTAAGATTAGTGTGATGTGATTACTTAGGCAGGACTCAAATGATGTTCAAAAGATTCAACACAATTTGGAGTAGACATCAGGTTTGGAAGGGCAATAAAAAGTTATATCTAAAGTTTAGAGTTGGTAATATAGTGCATAACTTAGGTTGTTTTTAGCCTGGTTGAGTATTCACTTGTTGGTGATAGGATCAGTGTGATATCATTATATTGTGGTTTGGGTTTGTGTGTGTAACGCCCTGATTTTCTAAACTGGAATGCGACACGATGCTCATGACCTCGAAGGACCACAAGCTAGCCCATGATTGATATTTGTACCTATACACTACATAATATATGTATATAAATGTGGAAACAAGAACTGAAAGGCCATAAGGTTCAATAATGAACATAATCTAAATAATAACAATGTCTGAATAAAGTGGTATCACAATACCAAAACAAAATTGAAATACTGAAGTCTGAATCTAGTCTGTAATCTACTCTGTAATCTACTCTGAAAGCCTCTAACTATTTGAAGTAGGGAGTGGAAGGAACATGTCTCCAACTAACTCCCGAATACTGAAAGCCAAACTGAAATACTGAAGTAATAAAGTAGTAATAATGTCCTCGAAGAATGAGGACTCACTGCTAACTCTGACTACTAAAATCTGCAATGCTACTGCTGCTCTGGAACTCGTGCCTTTGAACCTATGGCGTAAAATAAAACACCATAGCGCGAATACATCAGTACGACTGAATGTACTAAGTATACAAGTGAGGTAGGCTAAATGTAAAGGGTTTATATGCATAAACAATGCTGACTGATATAAATGTGAGAATACACACATGCATAAGTAACTATAACTAAACTCGTGGTGATACTAACTACTGAGTCTGAATGCGGACAACATGAGTATACTGATACTGAGATACTGAATAGATGAACGACTATTTCTGACAGTTCAAATTATGAAGAACTGGTCTGATTAACTGTGTCTAACCGTCCTAAAACTGAATACTGATAACGTGAGTTATGATGACTGGTATAACTGATATGACTGTGATGATTGGCATAATCGATGTAACTGATATTGAGCGACTGTATCTGATAGTCTAAGTTCTGATAGAACTATCTTAGTTTCGTTTTGTATGGAGTAACTGAATCTGAGATCACTCATATCTAGCGGGTGATCTCTGAGTATAATGAAAATAAAGATGATTTGACTTAGTCTAAGATCAGTCATACCTAGTGGGTGATCTTTAAATTTGATGATACTGATACTGATTGACCATAGTTGAGGTCAGTCTTATCTAGTGGGTGATCCCGGAGTCTATTAATAACGATAAGGATTGACTGTATCTGACAGTTCTGATTCTGTAACTGAAACTGTGGGATGTATTCACCTAACCGACATGCCCCTTTCTAGCTAGTATGGGGTTCAACCTGTAACCCAGTTGGAAGGGTGTCAGTACCGCACCACTGGTAAAGACAACTGTTGTGGAGTCTGTCCTAATCTAGCGGGTGACCTCTGAGATCAGTTCTATACATTTAAATGTGCTAACGGGTGATTCCTGAGTATGTTAGTCCTATCTAACGGGTGACATCTCGTACGTACACTGGCTACATAGTTCTGGAACTTAAGGATCTCAGTCCTATCCAACGAGTGAGTCCCCATCCCTAGGCTCGCTCGGTGCTGAATCCTACTCCCATCTAAAAGACACTGAACTGATTAATTGAGATGAACTGAACTGATTAGCTGAACTGAACTGATTAGTTGAAATGATACTAGTGGTAATATTTAGAGAAGCTAAACTAAGTTTACTGAGTTCCATAGACTGATGGAATGTACTAATGTCTGAGGACTGATTAAGAGTGTTGTAGTTACTGAGATTTTACTTGGAATCTTGAAATCACTGAGATTTCCTGAGTAACATGGTTGACTGAGTTCTATGGATCATGGATTTACTGAGAATATCGTGAAACATGACATAGCTCTAGGCACACAGCTAAATTGTCGGGTACAAGTACCCCCAGGACTCAATGGAACGAAACTAACAAAACATAACTCTGCTCTTCTTGAACACATCACCAATATTCATAATTCAAAATACCATAAGTTGGGGATTTCATACTACACATAGTTCTCAAAGTCTTATACATGGAATGGAATGCACATAACAACATGCCATATGTCCATCAATCTAGTCTCATGAATATTCCATCAACAATCATGATGCATAACAATATCATAGAAGTCATTATTTTCATAAGGGTGTAGCATGCATTTGTCATTTAGGTCATAATTCAACTATAATACATGACTTCTAGTCTTTTAGGCATTTTATCAAACACCTTACATGCACACTTTGTGGCATAGGTGTATTCATCAATATAACAATCTTGAGCCACCCAAACTCATGGATTTCAACTAACATTCTCACATACTTCCTGAAAATACATTAAGATACCATCTTGAAACTCTAATAACAACCATCAACATGAACATGATCACACCATAATAAGAAAATAATAATTTATTATTTAAAACTTGATTCTTGGACTCCATGGATGAAAGGAATCCATGGATGAACACTACGCATACCTTAGGGATTGAATCTTGAAAGAAAATTGGCCTTTCTTAAATGTTCTTGGATTTGGAATCTTAATTCTTGAATATCTCCTGGAGAGTGTGATGGGATCTTGAAGTTAATTGAGAAGAAATCCTAAGTTTGTTCTTGGGAACAAAGAGGGTTAAGAGCTTTTAAAACTAAATACCAATAGCTAAATACGTGTTTTTGGTGTTTTATGTCATGGGGGTAAGGTTTAGGGTGTGGGAAAAAGACCAAAATACCCCTACGAAATTACTTCCCAGTTGCTGAAATTATGAGCTGACGACCAAGGTTGATAAACCGTCAGATCTGTGATAGCCCGTCAGCCCAGGTCATAACCTAGGAGCTAGAATTGATGGGTTGTTGTCTAAGCTTGATGACATGGATGATAAGTTATCAGAAATGTGATAAGCCATCAGGCAGGTCGTCAGAAATGTGATAAGCCATCCGACAGGTCGTCACTCAGTTTCCAGGCTGACATGCTGGAGTAAAATGGGTATAACTTTTTGCTCCGATATCAAATTTTTGAGAAATTAGTATCGTTGGAAAAATAATTCAATTATATATCTTTTTGTAGGTCATGATCTAAAAAATTCATAGTAAAACGAGATATATGCTCATTTGAAGTTGACTATAGCAATATCCTTCCCAAGAAATCAATCGGTAAGGAATGTTTTGATTCGTCTGATAGCTGGGAGTTATTTGAAGCCTTAATATATATCTAACTTACTCATAAAACTATAAAAGAATCATGATGTACTATGCATGAGATTGAAACATGGCGCTAATATTGGCTTGGATTTTTTGGGGTATTACAATATCTCCCCCTTGGGAACATTCGTCCTCGAATGAGACTGACTGAGAGGGGAGGAACGATAGACCAAACATGAACTGAATATAAATAACTGAAACATGATCTCATGACTGGTGTGATTGATAAACTGACTATATCATACTAAACATGCATATTTGATGCATGTGTAACTGATTCATGAATGCATGGCTGAGGTTTCTGATAACTGAAGTTCTCGTAATGATAATGCATTTATAATGCATGATAATATAACTGAACTGGAACATGTATGCATGACTGAAAATGCAATGGTACTTGATAGCAAGTTTATGATGTAATCCTAAACAAGGAACTGAATAAGTTTAAAGAGAATTGTTACCCTACACGGGAATGCTAATGAGCCTGAGATCATTTACTAAGCATGCATAAGCAGAAACATGACAACATAACTGAGTCTAATACGGGACATATGAACTGAACATCATGAATTGAACTGATCTTCTGAATACATGGCTTACAACTGAGGTTGGGATTTTAAGGGTCAACTTATGAGTACCCTATACTCTAAACTGGATTCGTTATGCGAAGAGAAACTGAATGAGTTAATACATGAGAGCGTTAAGGGTTTATGGGGTATCTCCCCCTTGGGACACTATGTCCCTCTACGAACGCTCACCTTGCTGAGATACTGGGGCGATACACAAGGCATCTATAAACTAGATTATAAATGAACCTCGGAAGTCTAAATCTAATGCATGATGCATAAACTGAACTGAACTTGCAATTACTAGGAGGTTCTACCTTAGAATAGTTACATTCCTTGAAACTTTGGATAGCATGAATAGATGCAAGGATGAGAAAACAAACTATACCAATCTGACTGCTTGATTACTAAACTGACTTACTAAATTTACTAGCTAACTCATGCTGAAACATAAGCTCAAAGAGAAAAAGATATCTAATAATGCATACCATGAACATGAAAGACTTGTAACATACCCGAATCTAGATCAGGGAAACTTTCCGGATCATAACGGGTATGGAGTGCATAAAGTTTATTCTGACACTAACCACTATTGATGCCCTGCTGACATAAATCTTTACCCCTCTATGCTATAACTCTACACTCTAGCATCCAGTGGCTTGGATTACCACACCCAAAGCATACATCACTTTCTGCCCTACATGCACTTAGGTGATTTCTACCATACTCTTTGCAAAGCGGATAGGTAAGACTCTTATTCTCACTACCCTGGGCCTCGGAGCCTGGCGCCCCATCATGAAGGTCATTCTTGGACTTGGGTACTACTGCACTAGTTGAGGATGGAGTTGGGACTGAAAACTTCTGACTATGCTGAGAATGGTTACCACCCTGTGACTTAGGTTGAGCAAAGCTGAAACTACCTGTCCTTGCTCTCTTACTCTGTCTTTCCCTCATCCTAATCTTCTGCTCCTCTATCTACTGAGCATAAGTCATAAGCCTGGATAAAGTCATATCACTATTTAATATCGTAGACCTGCACTCATTGACCACACTATCATTCACCCCTGAGACAAACTTACTCATCTTAGCTCTACTATCTGCAACCATATGAGGGCCATATCTGGATAATTGAGTAAACTTAAGAGAATACTCTTCCACTGTCATACTGCCATGCCTGAGGTTGATGAACTCAAGTACCTTGGCTTTTCTAAGCTCTAAGGGAAGGAATCTATCAAGGAAAGTAGAGGCAAAATCCTCCAACTCTATAGAACCTGCATCATCTAACCTTTCTAACTTCCACTGTTTGTACCAAGTATGATCCATATCTTATAAATGATACGCGGCTAACTCAGCACTCTCAACAGTAGTCACTCCCATGACATCGGTAACCTTCTGAATCTAATCAATAAATTCATGAGGGTCTTCATCTGTCTTAGACCCAAAGAAAGAAGGAGGATTCATTCGGGTGAAGTCCTGAATCTTAGCTGTAGCTGAATTAGCCACTGGGTTGGCCGGAATGAACAGTTGGCCGTTCATTCTAGGAAGCGACTAACTAAGAAAGACTAGTGAATGCGGCCCTGAACTCTGCATGAGAAACATGTTCGCCCAAAGGATCTTCGGTCTGAGGGGCTGGCTAACTTCTTCTCTTGGGAGGCATGTTCTGAAATCAAGAGGAGAAATGAATTTGACTAAGAGATTATCATGAGATTATGCTCACTAGCATGACATGAATACTGAAAGAAGGGAAACTGTTCCTAAAATATCTTATAGCCTCTCGCACATAAATGTGGCGTACAACACACCCATGTATAAGAATCTACTAGATGCGGTTTTCATACTTCCTAAGACTCCATTGAACCTTAGGCTCTGATACCAAGTTTGTAATGCCCCAATTTTTTGAACTGGAATGCTCATGACCCCGAAGGACCACAAGCTAACTCATGATTGATATTTGTACCAGTACACTGCATAATATATGTATATAAATGTGGAAACATGAACTGAAAGGCCATAAGGTTCAATACTTAATGTAATCTGAATAATAACAATGTCTGAATAAAGTGGTATCACAATACCAAAACAAAACTGAAATACTAAAGTCTGAATCTAGTCTGTAATCTACTCTGAAAGCCTCTAACTGTCTGAAGTAGGGAGTGGAAGGAACATGTCTCTAACTAACTCCCGGCTACTGAAAGCAAACCTAAAATACTAAAGTAATAAAGTAGTAATCATGTCCTCGAAGAATGAGGACTCACTGCTAACTCTGACTGCTGAAATCTGCAATGTTACTGCAGCTCTAGAACTCGTGCCATTAAACCTATGGCATAAAATAAAACACCATAGCATGAATGCGTTAGTACGACTAAATTTACTGAGTATACGAGTGAGGTAGGCTAAATGTAAAGGGTTTATATGCATGAACAATGCTGACTGATATGAACGTGAGAATACATACATGCATAAGTAACTATAACTGCACTCGTGGTGATACTGACTACTGAGTCTGAATGCTGACAACATGAGTGTACTGATACTGAGATACTAAATAGATGAATGACTATTTCTAACAGTTTAAATTGTGAAAAACTGGTCTGATTGATTGTGTCTAATCGTCCTGAAATTGAATACTAATAACGTGAGTTATGATGACTGATATAACTGATATGACTGTGATGATCGACATAACTGATGTAACTGATACTGAGCGACTGTATATGACAGTGTAAGTTCTGATGGAACTATCTGAGTTCCGTTCTGTATGAAGTAACTGAATCTAAGATCATTCCTATCTAGCGGGTGATCTCTGAGTATAATAATAATAAAGATGATTTGACTTAGTCTGACATCAATTCTACCTAGCAGGTGATCTCTAAATCTGATGATACTAATACTGATTGACCATAGTTGAGGTCATTCCAATCTAGTGGGTGATCCCGGAATTTATTGATAATGATAAGGATTGACAGTATCTGACAGTCTTGATTCTGTAACTAAAACTGTGGGATGTATTCATCTAACCTACATACCCCTTTCTAGATAGTCTAGAGTCCAACCTGTAACCCTAGTTGGAAGGGTGTCAGTACTGCACCACTGGTAAAGACAACTGTTGTGGAGTCATTCCTAATCAAGCGGGTGACCCCTGAGATCAGTTTTATACATTTAAATGTGCTAACGGGTGATTCCTGAGTATATTAGACCTATCTAACGGGCGACATCTTGTACCTACGCTGGCTACATAGTTTTGGAACTTAGGGATTTGTTCTAGGGATCTCAATCCTATCTAGCGGGTGAGTCCCTATCCATAGGCTTGCTCGGTGCTGAATCCTACTCCCATCTGAAAGATACTAAACTGATTAATTGAGCTGAACTGATTAACTAAACTGAAATGATTAGCTAAACTGAACTGATTAGTTGAACTGATACTAGTGGTATTGTTTAGCGAAGCTAATCTAATTTTACTGAGTTCCATTGACTGACAGAATGTACTAATGTCTGAGGACTGATTGAGAATACTGTAGTTACTGAGATTTTAGTTGGAATCTTTAAATCACTGAGATTACTGAACTACTGAGATTTCCTGAGTAACATGGTTGACTGAGTTCTATGGATCATGGCTTTACTGAGAATATCGTGAAACATGACATAGCTCTAGGCACACAGCTAAATTGTCGGGTACAAGTACCCCCAGGACTCAATGGAACGAAACTAACAAAACATAAATCTGCTCTTCTTGAACACATCACCAATATTCATAATTCAAAATACCATAAGTTGGGGATTTCATACTACATATAGTTCTCAAAGTCTTATACATGGAATGGAATGCACATAACAACATGCCATATGTCCATCAATCTAGTTTCATGAATATTCCATCAACAATCATGATGCATAACAATATCATAGAAGTCATTATTTTCATAAGGGTGTAGCATGCATTTGTCATTTAGGTCATAATTCAACTATAATACATGACTTCTAGTCTTTTAGGCATTTTATCAAACACCTTACATGCACACTTTGTGGCATAGGTGTATTCATCAATTTAACAATCTTGAGCCACCCAAACTCATGGATTTCAACTAACATTCTCACATACTTCCTGAAAATACATTAAGATACCATCTTGAAACTCTAATAACAACCATCAACAAGAACATGATCACACCATAATAACAAAATAATAATTTATTATTTAAAACTTGATTCTTGGACTCCATGGATGAAAGGAATCCATGGATGAACACTACGCATACCTTAGGGATTGAATCTTGAAAGAAAATTGGCCTTTCTTAAATGTTCTTGGATTTGGAATCTTAATTCTTGAATATCTCCTGGAGAGTGTGATGGGATCTTGAAGTTAATTGAGAAGAAATCCTAAGTTTGTTCTTGGGAACAAAGAGGGTTAAGAGCTTTTAAAACTAAATACCAATAGCTAAATACGTGTTTTTGGTGTTTTATGTCATGGGGGTAAGGTTTAGGGTGTGGGAAAAAGACTAAAATACCCCTACGAAATTACTTCCCAGTTGCTGAAATTATGAGCTGACGACCAAGGTTGATAAACCGTCAGATCTGTGATAGCCCGTCAGTCCAGGTCATAACCTAGGAGCTAGAATTGATGGGTTGTTGTCTAAGCTTGATGACATGGATGATAAGTTATCAAAAATGTGATAAGCCGTCAGGCAGGTCATCAGAAATGTGATAAGCCATCCGACAGGTCGTCACTCAGTTTCCAGGCTGACATGCTGGAGTAAAATGGGTATAACTTTTTGCTCCGATATCAAATTTTCGAGAAATTAGTATCGTTGGAAAAATAATTCAATTATATATCTTTTGGTAGGTCATGATCTAAAAAATTCATAGTAAAACGAGATATATGCTCATTTGAAGTTGACTATAGCAATATCCTTCCCAAGAAATCAATCGGTAAGGAATGTTTTGATTCGTCTGATAGCTGGGAGTTATTTGAAACCTTAATATACATCTAATTTACTTATAAAACTATAAAATAATCATGATGTACTATGCATGAGATTGAAACATGGCGCTAATAGTTGTTTTGATTTTTTGGGGTATTACAGTGTGCCTCAGTCATGCTCAATTCAGTTGGTGTCTAGTTGGTTGTTAAGTATGGTTTTATGATTATTTGGAAAATTATAGTAAGGAAATTTGCAAAAAAGGGATACCTTTAGAGAAATCCCTTGGAAGTGATGCTTTGCCTTAGAGGTTATCTGAGAAACTTGATTGGAGGATGCAGGCCCAATACGTCATTCTTTCAAGCATTCAGGCTCTTTCTAACCATTAACTTTGAAGGGATAAAATTCCTTTTAGTAGTGTACATTGTAATGACCTTCCAGGCCATTCTAAATTTTCATGCATTTTCAATACTTGTGTCTTCCCATAATGGCTATAGATCATTTATTACTTGCCGGAGCCGACGGTTTGGTTTTTTGGTAGTTCACTTGGGTTTTATGCATATTTCTCTATTTTGGAACTTTCTGTATTAAGAAATTGGTCTCAGACCAAAACTCATATTAAAAGGGCTCATATGAGAATTATAACAGCACATTTAGCTCCAGAACGTGGATTTTATACTGGGGAGCCTTGGCTTGTTCCCGAGGCTTCTAAACTCATTTTTGGCTATTTGGTAGGATTTGGTTAAATATAAACTATACGTGTAGTGCCCACATTTTGTTGAAACAACCTTGGATGAAAATTTTGATGGTTTTATTGAATCTGAAATTTCAAATTTGGTATGGTATCATTGTTCGTTTGCACGCATGGGTTCCGAACAAATCTCGAGCACTTAGTTGGAGTCTGTTGGGACTTGGGTTGTGCTAGTGTAGCAGCATCTGGTGCAAGCCACCCTTTCTCTTCACATTCATAAGGATTTGACCGTGTTTGCGAATGGTTAAGTCTTTGACCTTCCCAATCACGAACCTCCTCTCACATTTGAAATTAAGGATCAGTCAGACCTGACCCAGTCTTTTTTTCATGTTTACAAATGCTTTATTGCTTTTGCGATGACCTTCTCCAATTGTTTATTACGATCATAATTGGTTCCTAACATTTACAATGAATAATTTCTTAGTCTGTTGCAGTCGCGGCCCGGGGTCCTCACATTCGCGATGAGTAACCCCTAGCCCTATATATTATTGTCTTCCCCAAAAATCCATTAATTTCTGCCCCTCTTCCACTATTATTGGACTTGTAAGCTCAAGAACTTAAGGGAAATCTTTAAGGCGAGCTAGGATTGAGTTGAGGATGCATTGGTGATCATTCTCCAGTCGTTATTCTGTAAGTTTCCACTTTAATTCTCCGTTTAATTCTCAATTTCCCTGTTGTTCTCCCTTAGACTTTTTGGTTGATTTGATTCCCAATTGAGACTCTGACTGTGTTTAATTCTTTATCATGCATTTTTTGTTCTTTGAGGGACCTCTTCACAGATTCAACTTTCAAATTCCATTAGTGGGCCCCATAGTCCTATTTTTTACTCGATTTTGAGTCTGAAATTTTATATAGCAATATGGGTATTATTTTACTCATATTAATTCATAGTCTGTGATTTTTATAGCGTAACGACATTCCAGGATCATGGATCAAAGATGGATAGTTTATGGACAATTCAAGACTTGTGATTCGGTATTGAGGTATGCTTCGATCTACTCTTCTCTATAAGACTTTGTAATAAATGGACTGCATGCTAGGTGTAGGTTATAAGGTAGGATTAGGGCTAGTTGTATTAGTATTTAGCTTGTTTAGGGAATTTAGTATAGAGTTGTAAATTGAGCCTTAGCCTAGAATACCCACCATAGCCTTAGCATACTATAAAGTCTGATTTGTTATGTAAACAACCTTAGGTTGGTACTGACTATCCTTAGTGTAGGAGTTAGGGAAGAACCTATTCATTTCAATGATATTGCTCAGTTAAACTCACCTGGTAGAATGATGTCTCTCGCTAGTTCCACTTCTGATTCCCACATATACTTATACGCTCTCACTGTTCTATATATTACACTGTTGGAATTGAGGCCTTATTTACGAGACCATAGACACCAGGTTAGTTATTTTATGGTTTAGAATAGTTGGGGCTTAGCTTATAGTTGTTAGGTACTTACATTTGCTTTGTTTGGATACTGGTCGTGGCATGCATGCATTATCCACATTCTCACACTTATTTTAGTAGGTTAAGGACTTTTATGCCAGATTATAGGCCCGTTTTACATTAAGATAGTATATGTCCTGCCTTTAAAACTAGACTTAGCTCCTCTAGTACCTTGAGATAGGATTGAGAAACGTTAGCCTTGGTTCGGGTAGGTGTCACCTTAATTTTGGTTATTGGGGTTTGGTAATGGATCATATTGCATGTATTTGATACATATATATTGTATAATATCACTGTCTGGTATAAAGTGTCAGAATAGTTGCACCATTTAATATATATCAAAATGAGTCTACTTAATACATATGTGTTACTGACGTAGGGAAAAGAGTTATGCTTCTGAAATATATATATTATTTCCTAATATATTATAGCAACATTGCTATTCATGCACAAGATTTTTCAAATGCAATGAAAGAAAATGTTACATATCATTCATTGAAAACATCGATTTATGCCTTCATATCATTCAAGTAGCTAGTAGACTATGATATATTGCCATGCAACTACATTTATATGTATCATGAACAAAAATTGCATTATTTTTTACTATGATAGTTATGCACAGAGATGCATTTGCATCTTTCATGAGCAAATACTAAGCTTCACATACATAGGAATTAGTAGATTGTGATACATTATCATGCAAGTACGTTCATATATATCATTAATTTAAAATACATTTTTTTACTACGATACATATGCATAGTGATATATTCGTATGTATCATGAAATTTATTTAGTGAATTGATCTTCTTCTTCATCTTCACCACTACCTATTATCTCTCTCAACCTTCATTACAAAGCAGTCAAATATATCAACAACTTTTTCGCCGCCACCACCACCACCTTTGTTGTTCTCATTGGAAACCTAGCAACATTGTTCAATTTTTTTCTCTTAATTGGTATTGGCTTAAAGGGTTGAAAAAGATTCAAAATTGATAAAAGGTTGATGAATTAATGGTGAAGGGTGGTCGACGGATTATTGTTTACACTGAATGTGGTGGTCAGAATTAGTGATTATCCGACAAGGGTCGTGGATGTGTGCAACAATTAGTAGAGAAACTCAATGATGAAGTGAGAGTGGGGAGGAATTCAATTCTATCCCAAAAATTCAAGGTTTGTCTATCGTGTCAATAGATAGAATATAACAGTGAAGTGAGGTTCAATTTAATTGTGTCTTCATTAATGATGTTGAGAAATGGTTATGGTATTGAAAAAAATACGTTTGTGGGAGAGAGATTATCGAAATATTGGGGAGAAGATTTTGAAAGATGAAATTTTGTAATTTTGATCTACAATGGTGGAGTTTCCTGCATTAAATACGTATCAAGAGCTATTTTTAATTTTTGGAATTTTCTGTAATTTTTTAAATGATATAAAATTTTATGTATTAATGACCCTGATATTTAGGGATTTGTGTAATTTATCCTTAATTAATAATAAGATATGTTTTTTCTAATGTCAATTAGAGGTCGTGATTAGGATATTTCCATAGTGTATACCTTTGATTAAATGTTCTTTATAGCCTGTTTGATTAAGTTTTTTTTAATTAAAAGTTCTTATTTAAAACAAATTAAAGTGTGTGGCCAAATTTTTGGAAGAAAAAAGGTACTTCTGAGGAGTAGCAGACAGTGTTTTTCAGAAGTTAAAAAATAATTTTCCCCCAAAAATACCTTTAAAATTTTTGTCAAACATTAATTACTTATCAAAAGTACTTTTAAACTTTGTTGGCCAAATACAAATTATTTCTCAAAGAAGTACTTTGAAAAGAACTTTTTAAAATATAGTTGATTTTCTCACCAAAAATGCTTTTTTGAAAAGAATTTTTTTAAATATAGCTGATTAGAGGTTTTGCCAAACCTTCCATTTGTGATGTCCTATTTTTAAAAGTGAACATTTAGAATGTATGGGTGCCCCAATTATTATGAAGAATTTTATTTTCTTCTAAATAAGGCGGAATACATAAGTGGCCCTCTCTACTTGTCGAATTTTTTCACGTTGACACTTTAATTAGGTCATGTTCCTATTGAACTCTTAAATATCTCATTAAGTGCGTCTATTAAGCACCCTCATCTGACGTGACACAGTATTAAGATTCTATCAAGATTTTGAGCAATGCTAACTATCATATATCCCCTTGTTTGAGAGAAGCAAATAATATGGTCCAGCACTTGGCTAAATTAGTTGCTACCTGTGGAGATGGAGTATTCTACCTTTCATACTAACAGTTACTAAGGGAAGTTAAAGGTCTAATACTACTGGATAAATGATATTTCCTTCAATGAGGAGAAGTTATCACAAGTGCAATTTTATATTTTTGTTAGTTAATATTATGAGAGAAGTAACAATTACCCCCTAAACTTGTCACATTTTATTCATGGTACACCTGAACTTTGAGTTGTCTAAAGTACCCCCGCCCCTGAACTTATAATTTTACTACGTCGCGTGATCCTTTTTAGCCAACGTGGAAAAATGTTTGATTTCAAACTCCATCACGCACGTGATGGAGTTATTTTTTTTTCAAATCAACATTTCCAACGGTAAAAATACGAAGAAAAAACCATTTTTCTTTAATTTTTTCAAAAGCTTTCATTATACCTCTTCCTATTTATTATCCCTCTTCCTCCATCACTTTCAATCTAAAAAAAATTCATTCCATTGCTTCTACTTTATCTATTTATTTATAACTCCATGAATTATAATAGGAGACTTGTTTGTGCATGTGGGTTTCCTCCATTTGTTAAAATTTCATGGTCGGATAACAATCGCGGACATAGATTCCTCGTTTGTATGCATTATGGTGTATGTAATTTTTATATTCTCTCTTTTCTTATGTTTAGTAATTAGTAAATTTTATAACTTTTTTCTATGAATTACAGTCTCTATTTCAAACTAGTTGCAACGGTTTTAATTGGAATGATCCAAAATTTTCACGTCAATCCAATATTGTGATTTTGGATTTGATGAAAAAGACCGACAAACAACAAAAAGAGTTGAAAGGCAAGAGTTTATTAAAGCTAATTTTGTGCATTAGTTTGATATGTAATGTGACGATGTTCATTGCCTTTTGTGACGTTGAATTGAAAACTGATGTTGGCGTATGTAATGGTGCATTAGTTTGATAAGATGGTGTATTTTGACATATATAGTTATATTTCTTTGCTAATTAAAGTAATATATTTGTAGTTATACTTCTAGTATTTCATGGTTATTGTTGGATTCTCGGTAAGAAGAAGATAAGTTGGTAACAACACAACTTAAGCATAATGCAATACAACTATAGTGATACAACACAGCTTAAAAATAATGTAATAACACACCTTTGTACATAATAGATGCATTTCATAAATCTGATCATGAAATTAACAACACCATAGGGCTTAATTGTTTCAACCAAATTCAAGTAGATTACTTAAAACACCGACTGTCAAAACACATAAATAACGACTAGCTGAATCATTCTATTATAATAACACAAGTAGTTACAATAGCCAACAAAGAACAACTAACAACCACCATCATCAAAACTTTTTCCCTTGCCCTTTGTATTTTTCTTTGATGAAGTCTTTGCCTTGGTACTCTTTGATGGAGATTTTCCCAGCAGTTGTGCTCTTGTCCTAATTCTAATAGCTTTTGATCTGATTTGAATGTCACAACCCAAATTCTCAAGTCATGATGGAGCCTACCATAACCCACCAGTAGGCCAGCTAACCCGTAGTCCGAAATGGCTAGTAACGGACTACTCAAACAATATAAGGAAAAGAATACAAAATATATAAAGTAAAGATCAATACATAGAAATATCTCGAAACTTGGTGGTATCAGTACAAGAGCTTCTAATATATGTAGAATACAAAAGTGAAATGTCAAGGAGAAATACTCTGATATAACTTATTTCTGAATACAACATGGAGACTAGCCTAATACATTATAGAGATATAAGTAATACTCCAAACGTCAGGAGCTCACCCTAAGTCTCTGAAACACTGCTACTCCATACGATGCACATATCAACGGCGATAACCCTTACTATGATCTACAGGCTACAGAAGTGTAGTATGAGTACTAAACAAATGGTACTCAGTAGGCAACTGTCAAATGAGCTTCAAAGATGAAGCAAATATAAACAGCATATAAACAGAATGAAAACTACACCAAGAGTTCAGAAATCATATGAAAAGTCAATGAGATAATAGGAAACAACTATCTTATTCATGTCCAAAAGTCTAACATAATAAGACTAAGGAAGTATGAGGGGGAACTATCCTATTCTATCCACAGTCAATAGACGTCAATACTATATCGTATATCCTGGACCAATATATGAACGAGGAGTGAAGAAAGATATATATATATATCATTATACAACGCCAAGGAACAATATACAATATGTACAAATGAAGGAAGGGATATATGGTAGTTCCATAACTTCATATAGCTAGATATATATATATATATATATAAATCATGAGGTCATCTCCAGCATAACCTACATCACCATATCCTCATTCGAAGACCTCATTATAATACCATCAGGATCTAAGGTTATCATGCTCAGGGTTATAATTCATATGGCTAGACATGATATAATTGTGCATAACAATTCAATCATAAGGTAAAGGAGGCTGAAAACATACCTCAAATATCGATACCAAATCAACGGCCAATCTGTCATAAGCTAGCCATAATAATGATCATAACAATATCAATAACAGTGTGAATAACCGGCTACTCCAGACAACCATATACCTAAACGAACCTATGCGTACCCCCACTGCCCTAGACTCAGAAGGTTCAATCAACATACAATAACTTAATGCATATTCTTTACCCATTTTTAAGTAACCATCCCATACCAGCTAATAGACATAGGTGCATATTGGTGATAGGCGATGCGCATGTAGAAATGAATGCAAGATATACAATCAATATCACAACTCACCATTATTGTCATCATCATGACCATCATCATCGTAATCAACCTCTAACTAATATATCATCACAGTATCCTTCGGCCTTGTCGAGTATCAATACATCATCACAGTATCCTCTGGCCTTATCAGGTATCAATATATCATCATAGTAGTATCCTCCGGGCTTGTCGGGTATCAATATCATCACAATAGCATCCTTCGGCCTTACCGGGTATCAATATCATAATAGCATCCTTCGGCCTTGTAGGGTATCAATATCAGAATATTATCCTCCGTCCTTGTCGGGTATCAATATCATCATAATAAATATTATGAAATAACATATACTAATATACTCATGAACATAATCATATCACCACAAAGTATCTATCTCAACAATGCTTCCTAACTACTTGCTATTAGCTAACCAACGCTATTGATAGTGAAACCACTAGTTTGCTGATGTGTCATGGAAATGCGACACTTTAAATGCTTAAAACCGCAAATTTATGCATGAACTTAGGATATTTTATTAGATATGATACACTTTGGTGCATATTGTAGGTAAAACAAGTCTACTACGGTGTTTGAAAGAAAAGAGAAGAGAAGAAAAAGACCTAGAAAGGACCAATTCTGATCAAGGTACGAGTCGGCTATCAAGTCGTAAACACTCGATACAACTCGTATGCTGAATCATATACATAACAGGACCAAACGCCAAACTGAAAATCTAAATATGGGGAAAATATGACTCAAGTATCAAAGTCATAATCTAGGGAATGAGTCATACAGAGAAGTCATAAGCATAACAAAACCTAAGCTATCACCCAATAATTGAAGTCTCAAAAGTATACGAGTCAGAAGTCTGAGTACGACTCATATAGGAAAGTCGTACAGAAACCAGTGTTCAAATCTTGGAAAGATAAATATCCCAGGTGGATACAAGTGAAGGACATGAGTCGCACACTCAGGTATGACTCATAAGCAGAAGTCGTATGCTGAACAAAAAGTTAAAGCCTTGGGAGATCATACACTGGAATGGATACGAGAAGGTAGGGTACGACTCGTATGATGCTGGTACAAGTGAAGACCGCACCATACCAACTGCCGACATAACTTTATCTTTCCCATTTTTATTAGGATTTTTATGTTATTTTGAGATACTAAAAATACCCTAGGATTTACTTTTATTATATTACGTATTCTTATCGTAGGATACACATTCTTACAATACTTTTACAATTATTCTTTAGATTTTGGGTCTTTATTCAATTCAAGACTTTGGAGTGTATTCATCTTATGCTTGTGCAATTAATTTTATGTGCTCTTCATTGATAATCATTATTTCTTGCACAAACATGAGCGACTAATCTCTTTGACTAGGGTTGTGGGAACCCAGGCAGATTAGCTATGTAGAGGAAATGTGATACTCATTTGTTCTTGGGTTTGTGAATGTATCTTAATCTTCTTCTCAATAATTAATCTCAAGTAGTTGCAGTAGCGTGAGATAGCTTGTATTTGCATCCATCCCTAATAAGGAGTCTGTAATTAGGAAAAGAAGTTAAGAAAGTGATTTAGGATCCTTCTACCTCCACCTTTTAGTCCCCGCGTCCCGTCTAATCACTTGATCCTAATAAGTGAAAGTGAACTGAGGTCATAGCAAGGAGAAACAAAGTGACGCCCTAAAACCTAATAAGTAAAGGGTGAGATTTATCTTCGCGCCTAATAAGCGGCTGATAATACCTATCTTCTGGACTTTGCATGTAGAATAACAGAATAGTTGGGTTGATCACGAGAAATTTACGTAGATGAGAAGTCAAGGGTAACACAAGCCAAGTGTTCATCCCCTATTGTCTACAAATCAAAAGCACTCAAGTTTCGGTTACTACATGTAATTGATACTAAAATCCCCTATTTGTTTTCTTGTACTGCTCATGTGTTACTTCAAGTCAAGCAACTGTTCACGTTTTCCCTGTGGGATCTCCCCAACCTAGTTGGGTTATTATATTTGCAATCGACCGCAGTATACTTCAATTTGGTGTATAGTTTTGGGCGACATCATTCTCTAGTCATCACTTGACCTTAAGTTATTTGTCTAAACATTATCCTTAATCAAGGGATAGCAACTAACCATTATTTATTAGATAGCCGACATTTAACATCTAGCCAAGGTTCATCACTAGACCGTAATCGCCATTTATCTGCTATTCCATAGTATCAACTAATCACCATATAACCATTAACTATTATTAGACAACACATAACCACTTATCATCTAACTATCTTTTATTAACTGACATCATTCATTAACTAACTATCATTAACCAATAAATCCTCATTTAACTACTGATTAATTAACCATTTAGTAACTCTTCATCGTTATTAACTAGCCACCTCATATTACCAACATCACTTATTATCTAGCCTCATTAATACACAACTCCTCATTTAACAACAAATTGACATTATAAACTTAGGCATCAATATCACTAATCTTCGCCTATGCTAAACCAACCATCATCATTATCCCACATATCAACCATCTCAAACTACTATATTTCAACTAAGTACTATTCACTAACTAATACATATGATTCCATCCACCAAGTGCTATGGTCTCCTAATAGACAGTTAACTAACACATAGATTATCCCTTAGTTAAGCGGAACAATCATAAAATCTTATTCCATCTAGAATCACATAAGATTCCCATACAATAATCATGAATGTACCAAATCTATGCATGCCATCACCAGTATCTAATCAAATAAGTCATAAGCAACATACTGCATCTTCTTCAGTCCCATATCATAGAGATGTGTATATAAAACATGTATATGAATCCATAACTGTAATCGTATCCTTTTACAATGATAAACACTTTTCAAATATCCAATCATTATCATAACATGGCCCTTGGACCAATAATATATCCAGAATAACCACAACATCATAACCATGGTCTTAGGCCCATACACGTATTCTAAACTCATATCAATAATCATATTTATAAGTCATAGCATATCTCTAGTTATCCCGTATAGGAGGCATCTCGCATATAGGAGGCATGATATCAATAAGCACGTAACCATCTCTCCATTAGGAGGCATCTCGCATCTAGGAGGCATAATATCACTAAGCAAGTATATAAGTATGTAATCATCTCTCATATAGGATATCTTATATAAATAGGTCATACATAATGACTATGAAGAATATCACCTCTCTAGGTTAATTGTCATATCTAATAGGAATATCATCTCTATAGGCCCAACAATCATAAGCAAAGGGGAGATAGAACCTCTATTGGCACGATAATCATATTTAAGATGAAATAGCATCTCTATAGGCCAATATCATATCTAATAGGACATAGCATCTCTATAGGACAAACATCAAATCTAAGAGAAAGTATCATCTCTATAGGCCACACATCAAGTCTGATAGGAAGTAGCATCTCTATAGGCCAAACAGCAATTCTAAGAGAAATTAGCATCTCTATAGGCCACATAACGTATCTAAGGGGGATATCATCTTTAAATACCCAAAACCTACAATCCGAGGAACATCAATACAAGATACCAAGTCACAAAGTAACCTTATACTAAGGCTTACTAGCCACATCTATGTCTATTATCTGCAACTAAGTCCACAAGACTAACACAATTCTAGGGCTAAATGGGTCGGACGATCCCACTACTAAACCTTAATTTCCATGATTAGGCCCACCATACCCCAAACTAAGGTAAGGCATCTAGTTCAACTTCTAGACATCACATAAGCCACATTCAAGCTTAGGATAGGAGCTTCAACTAGAAACAAGGGTACTCAAGTCTACTCTACCCAAGTTACGGTTTCAAGACAACCACACTAGTCCAATATGGTCAAATCCACAATTCATGCTTCAAATGTTAAAACCACAACCCAAACATAGCATTATAACATAACCATACTACAACTAATCTAAACTAGAGAGAGAAGGCACTAGGATTCAAAAGGCTTATAAACGTATCATCTTATGGGACGAAAACCTTCATCTAATCCCTAAAGCAACAACAATCAAGGAAAAGTTACTCTATGCATAATCAATCCTAACATCCATATTCACAAGTAATATATATCGCACGTCATCTATGAAGAGGAGTAGAAAGAGGCCTACCTTGAAGCCAAACTGCAAAATATCACATCATGCACCATATGCTCATCTTCACTTCACAATCCCCAAAATGCTATCACACTAAAAAAAACTATAATCTACTCATTAATACGAGTCTATTAATACCCTTATTACACTATTGTACTTCGGGTCCAAAAATGATACCAAAATTTTAAGTGGGTCCCACATGCGGAAAATGAGTTTTTGAGACCAACCCAATGTTCACACATGAACAAAAAGTCAAAACCCTCAAGAAATGGGTAAAACTTTAGCATACTTTGGGCTAATATCAAGCCTTAAGCTAAATTAGGGTTTTGGGTCCAAACTAGGAAGTTCAAGCATGAATCCAAGGAATTCATACCTTAAATTTGAAGATAATCGTGATACAAGATGATAATTGAGCTTCCAAGTCACCCACCATGACCAATTTATGATTAGCACACCATGTTAGAGTTTTAAGCTCTCAAGGGAGGAAGCAAATGGCCAATTCTCGATCAAAATGGCTCTTTAAAGAACCATCTGAGGTGCTCGGTCCTCGCGGTCGTGTATACATGGGCCGCATTCACGACAGTCATAATCACGCTAAGGCTTTCGTGATCGTGGTTTTGGCTACACCAGATGACAATTAAAACGTATGCATTTGGAATCCAATTTTTGCAAACAAAATATGTAACCACACTAAATTCGATGTTCTAGATGCTCTGGTGAACTTGAATTTTCTATTCAAGGTCATTTTGACCAAATGTGGGTCCCACACCTAAATATTTAAATTTTTAAATTTTCGATCGATAAGTCAAAATGAGCTCGGGTGCATTGGGACCCGAACCACAGGTCTACCTAGCCTAAAATTAATATTTCAAATCTGTTGGCGAAGTCAGGATTTGCATCCGAGATTGTTTCACTAAAGTATTAGCTCGATGGCCATGTGGAACCAGCAAAGACTTCTAAATAGGGAATTTTTTTCAAAAACCAAGTGAACTGCCTGATAACCAAACCATCGGTCCCAACAAGTCATAAATGACTGGGGGAATCTATGGGGAAGTTCAAACGATGAAGATATGCATAAATATGGAAAATGACCTGAAGGGTCATTACAATACCCACTACTAAAAGGACTTTCATCCCTGAAAGTAAATGGATAGAAAAAATCCTAAAAGCTTGAAAGGATGAGGTACTAGGCCTGGATGCTCCCAGCATGACTTCTAAGGTAACCTCAGCGAAGAGAAAACACTTCTAAAGGATTTTGCCACAATATACTTTTTTTAACCGGCACTCTCATTCTACTTCCAAAATAGCCAAAACTCAACTTAACTGCTAACTGGCCTCAAAATAAACCAAGAAGGTTGATGCACACATAGCTAAATCAAAATACGTTGATACCATCTCTATATCCACATAAATCAATGAGGGTTCATCCAAGCCAAAAATAATCCAAGACATAAGTCATAGAACTGACTCCAAATCCAAAAATAACCTTCCTTTACCATTTTGCACATGCTATCTAATCCAAGCCAGGAGGAAAATCACTTGAATCTCATCCACGTTGTCTTATCACGGAGAACTCAAAGAAGTGAAGCTGACCCGATGAAAGTCCATAAGGCAAACATGAGAATAAGCTCATAAGGCACTGTCTGGGCATACAAATAGAGATAATCAAGGATTGTAATCCATGCCAATCTACAACCAGTCTGGATGAAAATCAAACTAAAATCTTAAAATCCTAGGTATAACCACTAATCAATGAATATTCTACTCCAAGATGTCTCATCTATCGGGAATGAAGTCACACTGAATCCAAGTTGAGTATATTACTCCCATTGAGTAAATCATCCAAAATTCCATAAGAAAATTGAAAACTCTAAGTCAAGACTGAAGTAACCAATATGGGACCCATGGGCTATCATCTGAACACTTATTAACTATAATTCAACCGATGTTGAAAAGATCGAATAGGTAATCACGGAATAGGACCAACCAACCTAGGAATGAAATTTAAGAAAAGATAATCCTAAAACAAAAGTTGTACACAAACTCTATAGCACCAAGTTAAATCATAATACCAAGGTTGAATCGTTCGGTCTTAAATATTAAAACCAAAACTAAAAACTAGTAGGCACTAGTGCTCCAAATCTATCATACTTCCAAATCATCATTCCAAGGAGTCAAATCTAAAACTGAGTCAATAAGGCTATATCAATATCAACTATATCAAATCAACTCTAGCATACAAACTTGACATACCCAAGATAAATCATGCCAAGCAGAGTTGAGACATATCTGAAGAACAAAATCACCACAGGGATAATCACTGACTGATAACGCACACAACCAACTCTATATCAGTTGGAGGGCATAAAATATAGCCACAAAATAAAAATCATACAAAAGGATAAATCACTAGTTAAAAATACATATAACCCACTCTATTTATACGAGAGAGCATGAACTATCCAAACATACTCAAAAATTTCCCAAAGCTAAAAACCACACCAAGAGTAGCAAAGGCTCTAGCAATTCAAAAAATGTAACTTCAGTCAGAAACTAACCAATCCAATACTATGTCTCGGCAAGAATAGCCATAGGTACATATAACCAAGGAGAAACACTCCACTAAGCCTCATTAGTCCGAATGAACTATGAAATGGATATTTCCCAAATCCACCCAAGTAGGAAAATCACCACTCGACCTATGATGTTGGGTGTATTTATGCATTCTAGTGTTACTATTCTAGCCAATTTAGCCTTATTTTGAGGATAACTCATGTGCTTAACATGTTGATAATGATATAAATGTTCATATAAGTGTCCATGTATGTGTTTACAATGTTTAATGGTGTTTTACACAAGTTTTGATTCAAATTGATCATTTAGAATTCAACCAAGAAAACTAGTGTGACTAGCTTGAGCTAGGTGTTTGTCTAGTCTATCGTGTTGGATTCTAATGTGTTAATGAGTTTTGAAGGTTGTTATTGAGCATTTATATGTGAAACAAATTTTTTATAATGTTCAAGGTTAAATTGGATCAAAACAAGAGTCAAAACAATAAGCTTAAGATCAATGTGGGCAAGCCGAGTCTTAGCTCGTGTTTCTAGTTCACCGTCTTGGATGTTGTGTTGTTTTGAGCTATAAATTGTTGTGTTTAATGCTATAGGATGAATTTTTAATGAACTATAATTATATATTAAGGATGTAAAAAAATCAAGTCGAAATAACTCAAAAAGGCTCGAAATGGATCAACAAAAGCACAATACAAAATATGGCGCAATTTACACACCTGAAATATCTTGGGCACGTGAGGAGAGTAGTATAGGCCAATGAGAACGTGATATGCATGGAAAGATTCAAAATGGACCCAAAACAGTGTGTCCTTATGATGAGGGCATGTCTCAACCTCCACACCACTTTTCCAGGCCTTACGACGCGACCTATAATCTCCTTTCTACAGCTCACCCTGCGACTTCCACTCCCATTTCCAGCTTGTGCATCACAAATTCCACTCCCCTTTTAAGAAAGTTAATCGCGAGGTCCAATTCAAACATGGCCAAAAGTGTAAATTCAATCCTACTCAGCTTGGGACTTGTTTTCCACTATAAATACATCTTT
Organism: Capsicum pubescens; assembly: GCA_030864215.1. Lineage (NCBI taxonomy): Eukaryota > Viridiplantae > Streptophyta > Magnoliopsida > Solanales > Solanaceae > Capsicum > Capsicum pubescens. Next base: position 105,950,027 of record CM061543.1, read on the forward strand.
GTACTCATTATTGATCATCTGGGAACTTATTGGAGCATTAAAGAGGCTGCTACAACTTCATAACTTAGGTTTTACATTATTTATTTTAGAATTCTAATAGATTATATCATGTATTCAACCTTTTGGATCATGATTATGACTATGAGTGGCTAGAAACCTTGATAAGACCACGTACACTTGCGTGTGTGCTTGGGAGCTGTCAAGTTTTTGGAGCTATTGTCGGGGACTTAGAACTTGGAAACTATTTATTTTAGTTTTACTTTTAGATTTATTTGGTGTTTTTATGCTTGGTCTTGGTTCTACTTTTGTAGGAAATAGATCACAAAAGCTGGCAAGGGATCAAGACTTGGTTGAACCAAGTGCCGAACCTGAGTAACTTTTCCATCAAAGAAGGAGAGAAGTAAACCTTCTCCCTTAAATTCCACAAATCCAAGAAAACCAAGAGAATCCTGCCATCATGGTTGATGAACTAGCAGCCTACAGGACAGTCAGAGAAGTGGAAATCCCACTTCTAATAAATTTGACCTCCCCGCTTTAGAAGTTGGCAACTGGAGGTAATTTCAAACTCAAATAGAATATGGCTCAGCTTCTGATAACCAGTAGACAGTTCACTGGGCTTTCACATGAAGATCCACAGGTCCACTTGCGGAATTTTCTAGATATTAGTGATACATTTATCCCGATGGGCATAAATCAAGATTATGTGAGGATAACGCTTTTCCCCTTTTCTCTGTTGGGGGAAGAAAAAAAGTGGTTGGCTGCAGAACCGGCAAATTCAATCACTTCATGGGATGATTTGGCCAGAAAATTTCTTATTCAGTTTTTCCCGTCTGGTAAGACTGTGTGACTTCACAGTGAGATAGTGTGCTTCAAATAGAAGCCTAACGAGAACCTTTATCATGCTTGGGAATGCTTTAAGGCTCTTTTTTTAGACTGTCCATATCACCAATAGTCCAATGAGGTACTTGCTCATACTTTTTTAGAAGCACTTGATCACAATACTAAGATTTTGCTAAATTCAGCTGCAGGTGGTCAAGCGCTAGAATTGACTTCTGATGAGCTATACATATTGTTGAACGGCATATCACAAGGAAATCCTGAGTGGCATTCAGATGCTAGAAGTGCCACAAAAATAATTACAGGTGTATTGGAGGTAGACTAGTTCACAACCTTATGAGCTCATGTTGCAGCATTGCAAAATATGATAAACACTCAGTTTAGCAGCCTAAAATTAGGAGCTCCATAGCCTACAGCAGCAGTTAATACAGTTCAGTAAACTAATGGTTGGTGTGATACCTGCAAAAATAGTGGCCATTCAGCGGCCATATGTGTTTCAAATCCAGAATCAGTAATGTATGTGGGCAATTCTCAAAGGCCAAATTATGGTAATTACAACATGAAGTGGAAGACTCAGCCGTGGAATGTACAACAACAAATTCAGCAACCACAGGCATAAGGAAATCAGTCAACTAGCAACATGGAAGAGATGATGAAACAAATCTTAGCTGGTCAAGCACAAAAGGTTATGGATATGAAAAATCAACAGGCAGAATTGACAAATCAGAAAGTGGCCAAGAGAATCTTAGAGTTGCAGTTGGGCAGTTACAATAAACATTAAATACTAGGACTCAAGATGGTCTGCCAGCAGATATAAAAAATTCAAAACAAGTTATGGCAATCACCTTGAGGAGTGGTAAAGAGCTTCAAGGAGAACCTCCAAATGCAACTAAGGAGGTAGATATTGATGTGATAACTCCATAGGTTTACAAAAAAGTTGTTGAAGAATCAAGGAAGTCTGAGTACTAGAAAACTAAAGTTGCTAAACCAGAAGTGAAGAAGACACTACCACTTCCCTTCCCTTAGAGGCAGATTAAAGCGAAGGAGGATGCAATGTTTAAGAAGTTCTTTGATATATTTAGAGAGATTCACATTAACTTACCTTTATTAGATGTTTTGAAGAGTATGCCTAAGTATGCAAAGTACTTGAGGGATGTGATTGCTAATAACGTAAAATTTTAGGATGTGGAGGCGATAACACTCTCTGAAGAGTGTAGCGGTATAATGACACATAAAATCCCCAAGAAATTAAGAGATCCAAAGAAGTTTACTCTCCCTATTCAAATTGGGAGTAGGGGGTCCACGCATTGAGTTACTTAGGGGAAAGCATAAATTTTATGCCTCTATCTTTGTTCAACACATTAGGCTTGAGAAATCCTAGACCGACCACTGTGGTTCTACAGCTGGCTGAAGGGTCCATCACATATCCAGAAGGAATAATTAAGGATGTCCTCATAAAGGCTGGTAAATTTGTTATTCCTGCTAACTTTATTGTTTTTGACTATCATGCGGACAAATAGGTACCAATCATCTTAGGGCATCTATTTTTAGCAACTGAAAGAGCATTAATTGATGTAAGAGAGGGTACGCTCAAGATGAGGTTGGAGGATGAAGAGGCAGTTTTTAAAGTTTATAAATCATTGAACATACCATCCCAATATAAAGATTTATGTATGATCAATGTTATTGAAGAGGACAAGTGTGGGGTGGTTAGTCCACCAAAGACCTCTTTGTACTACCTAATTGAGCAGCCTAAGTTTCTACTGCCTAAGCCTGACATGATGAACGTTGATGAGCCTGAAAAGGTTAAAGTTGAAAAACCTAATTCTCTTGAAAATTCGCACCCAAGAGGGATGAAGAGAATAAGAAGATAGATTCCAAGTGTGAGAAAAAAAAGGAATGAATATGGTTGGGTAGAGCTAGATCATGCCACGACACTAAGTCAGGCACTGCTTGGGATGCAACCCAAGTAAAGTAGGTATGTTTTCTTTTTAGTTTTTAGTTTTTTTATTTCACGTATTTTTTGTTTTCAATTGAGTCGCGGGTTAATGGGAAGTCTGAGTACCAAAAACCTGAGCTAAGGAGTATGGCAAAAATTGAGTGTGGGGTCCCCGAACCTACTTTAGGCAAAAAGATGCTACTAGCTAGGACTAGAGGCCTCAGGGAGTATTTCTATCTCTTACTTTTAAGTTCACTTTGGGGACAAAGTAGATTTTTTAAGTGTAGGGTGGGGGAAATTCTCAATTTTTTGCTCAATTTAAAATTTTTTGTGTAAGATATTTTTGTTGGTGTTATTTGTTGATTACATGGTGCAAGTGTTTTCTTTGGTAAAATCATGTTGATTGAGTGAATTTCTACGTTTGAGACTCTTAGGCTCTTGATTATGACTCTTGTATTTGTTGGCTTAAATTTGAATTCATGCTATTGTGTGGTTGGGAGTCTATGATGATCCTATATCAGTCGAGCATGTACCATGTGTGATGTGAGGTACTTTGTATAGTCCTTGTTGCATGTGATATCTTGAACTTGCTCAGTGTGTGTGCAAAGCAAAATAAAGAGTGTGGGTTTAACAGATGATATAGGCATTTCTTTGATAGCCTTGATTTATACCCTTTTTTTGTCCTACCTGTGCATAATCCTAGTTAACCCCCTTTGAGCCTTTAGATTTTTACTTGTTAGCCTCATATGTAGCCTAATCCCTACTTTGATAGACCTTAATTTTATCCAAAAAGCTCCTAGGCACTTTAATAAAAAATTAATGAAGTTAGGAGAGTAAAATTGAAGAGGGAAAAGGTGAATTTGATGCCCCAAGGTAATAGTTATTGGTGTTGATAATTGATGTGTAGTGGATATGTGTGATAGACATTATGCTAGAAATATTACCATGGTTGTAAAAAAGAAAAACATTGATTCATGTAGTAATAGACAATACTTCCACCGTGTGTTTGTGAAAATGCGTAAAAGTGATGGAGCAAAACAAAAGATATGGGTAGATAAAAGTGGTGTAAATTGGTTTTTGAAGAGTGTTCTTAAGTGCAAAAAGTGATGTATTGAAGAGCCTAGCGAAAATAGTTACTATTCTTGGCAAAAATAGTTCCTACCCATCCCTTAGCCTACATTAAAACCCGAAAAAGACCTATTTGATCCTAAGTTCATCATTCTGATATTAGTGGATCACTACACTAAGGGAAAGTATATGGTTCATTATGTGTAACTAGTGAATTCTTTGTGACAGAGAGTAATTTGATTCTTTTACCCATTATGTTATAAATTACATTTATGTGAGTGATTATGGGTAACTCTCTTGTTGTGAGGGGTACATATTTGATGAATATGGGTGATTTGTATAATGTTCTTGATTGAGTAATAAGCATGAGTTTTCCAATAAGTCGAGTCAATTCTTGAGGCTAGGACGTTTTAGAGTAGTGTTCATGAGATTTAAATTATGTATATAACATGCTTCATGGAGAAACTTGCATTCTGTGTAGTCATTGTAGTACTAGCTTGAATGTCTTGCATGGGGTAGAAGTGTAGAGTCTCCTCAGCTTATGATGCTTATGTTTAAGAGTTGTTAGAGGACGAACAAGCCTTTAAGTGTGGGGTGGTAATGTTGGGTGTATTTATACATTGTAGCATTACTATTCAAGCCTATTTAGCCTTGTTTTGAGGATAATTCATGTGCTTAACGTGTTGATAATAATATAAATGTGCATCCAAGTGTACATTTATGTGTTTACAATGTTTAATGGTGTTTTCACACAAGTTTTGATTCAAATTGATCATTTAGAATTCAACCGAGAAAACTAGTGTGACTAGCTTGAGCTAGGTGTTTGTCTAGTCTATCGTGTTAGGTTCTAATGTATTTAATGAGTAACGAATGTTGTTATTGAGAATTTATATGTGAAACAACTTGTTTATAATGTTCAAGTATCAATTGGATCAAAACAAGAGTCAAAACAATAAGTTTAAGATCAATGTGGGCAAGCCTAGTCTTAGCTCGTGTTTCTAGTTCACCGTCTTGGATGTTGTGTTGTTTTGAGCTCTAAATTGTTATGTTTAATGCTATAGGATGATTTTTTAATGGAATATGATGATATAATAAGGATTTAAAATCTTTAAATCAAGTCTAAACAACTCAAAAAGGCTCGGAATGGATCAACGAAAGCATAATACAAAATTTGGCGCAATTTAGACACCTGAAATGTCTTGGGCGTGTGAGGATAGTAGGATAGTCAAATGAGTGCATTATATGCATGGAAATCTTAAAAATGGACACAAAATAGTGTTTACTTGTGATGAGGGTGCGTCACGACCTCCACACCACCTCTCCAGACCTCGCAACGCGACCTACACATCTCCTTTCTACAGCTCGCCCCGCGGCTTCCACTCCCGTTTCCAGCTTGTGTATCGCGACTTCCACTCATGTTTTCAGCTTTTGAGATGCGAAATCCACTCCCCTTTGTATCAAATGCATCGCGAGTTCCAATTCACACACGGCCGAAGTGTAAATTTAATCCTACTCAGCTTGGGACTTGTTGTCCACTATAAATACATCTTTGTACTCGTTATTGATCATCTGGGAACGTATTGGAGCATTATGGAGGCTGATACAACTTCATAACTTATGTTTTACATTCTTTATTTTAGCATTCTAATAGATTATATCATGTATTCAACCTTTTGGATCATGATTATGACTATGAGTGGCTAGAAACCTCTTTACGGGGTTGAAGCCAAAAACATGAGTACTATTGTTTTGAGTTAAGTTTGTTGATTTGCTTATCATTGTTGGTTGTGTGTTCAATATTATTTTAACTATTTTGAGGCTTGATCGCCCTTATAATACACCTATTGTCAACCTTGTGAATCCGGAGAGTTAATAGGGAGATAGAACGTGGGATTGAACAAAGTATGGTTCGTAGTCTTTTATGAAATAAGGAATACGAATTAGTGTCTAGGACAAGGATGTACTTAGATGTCGTACTTGATTCAAATGTAGGATGATATCTTAAAGAATTTAAGTGGATTGTTACATCCCCGCTCAATGATGTAGTTGTAATGTCCACACTAGGTAATTGGTTAGAGGTTGGGAGGCCATGATCATGCGATGAACCCTATGAATCAACAATCAAGATAAGCAAGTTAATGAATGAAGTTCAATAACATAGTACGAGTGTTCAAAGTGCTTCAACCTTGGGTTTTACTCCTATTGATTTTCCAATATCTTTATTTTACGCCTTGTTTACTTTTCTTTAGTTACAAATTCAAAACTCTCTTTTTGGTTACGCTTACATCAATTAAATCTAAATTGTGAACTAGAATAGAATCATTGTTGAATCAAGTCCCTGTGGGATCGATACTTGGCTTCTTAAAGGCTACTTTACTACTTGATAAGACCACGTACACTTGCGTGTGCACTTGGGCACTGTCAATCCATTCAAGAATCCCATTATCACAGAAGAAATATACCAATCTCAAAACAAGGTCAAAATCACTACCAGAAAATCAGCAACTTCAGATAAGGAACTTATAATTTGCCAACTCCAGAAACGATCATAGGAAAAGCCACCTATCTCTTACTCTCTAATTCCACTTAAGGAAAAAACAAATTGTAGGAAAGGAGCATCCAGTCACCACAGCAATGACAAGGGCATGCCATCACAATGGAACGAACCTAACAAATCTAAAAGATGAGTCCATGACATCTTAACATCAATATCAAAATCACTAGCGGATGAAGAAAGTAGCCACAAAATAAAGAACGGAGCTCAAACTGGTCACTCTTACAAACAGGCTATAGAAGAAAGAATAGTCAAAACAAAATCCCTCACAATCCAAGAAGCAAGTCTAAGGGTCTCAAATTTACTAATAGGCAATATAACTAAATTGTCAACTCTAGGGTCATAACAGAGCCACAAAAGGTCAACTTGCCTTTCGATATCAAAATCATCACTAAATCAATCTAATACAGCTAACCAAGAGGAACACAATCAACCTCGCCGTGCTATGGGAAGAAATCATCACGTCGGGCTATATCTGCTCAAGCCACCAAATATCATCATAAGAAAATGAAAGTTTAACTAATAGCACTAGTCTATACAGCTACACAGCAAGAATCAATTTCATCAATTAACAACATCAAGTGATAATACCAAGTAATATCAGTAACCTCACGTAGTGGTAGTAATAGCAACCGCAATATCAATGTTAATCACACTGAATAGGTGGTACCAAAATAAAAAACAATATCATGTAGCACACAAGGACCACAATAGGGCTAATGTGCCAAATTAAATGGGACTCGAACCCAAACCACACCCATAGGGTAAAACATCAATACAAATCTACTTCATCCACTACTAAAAGAAATAAACCATGAAATAGTAACATAATCATGAATTTAAAAACAAGGCACATAAAATATCAATTCATCAAGGCATATAATCACCAATGGATATGAAAATTCCAATGTACATAATAAGAAATAAATGCAAGAAATAAAAGCACACCAATCATGGTGACATCTTCAATCACCTGCCTGACGGGCATAGGGGGAAATAAATCTCAATGGGTCCAACTCGGACCAACCTACTGAATCATCAACTGAGATGCCACACATACTACCTCTAAATAAACATGCCACAACATCACAAGGTTAATATGAATGAGCTGAATGACTGGAAATACCATGTCGAGAACACTCTCTAGACTAGTAGTCGGTCTCTTTACAGTCGAAGCAAACTTCTGAAGCACTAATATGGTGAGAATACAAACTGAGCCCAAATGGTTGGCCAGCTGATGCTAAGAGAAATCTATAAAATCATGCCCATACTTTCAAAATCACAGCCTATCTCAGGAACTCTAGGCTGGCGGGGAATACATGTTAACCCTGGCTGATCATTATCTTATACCTGGGGCATTCTCTGAACTAGTGTCTCGTCACGACCCAATCAAATCAAAGTCCTAGAATACTTTGAGATACTACCTCTCATAATCCAAAATGTTGCCATAGACTGAAGGACTATACTACAACTCTGCAAGTCAGATGGGGACTCTGCCCACTATGATCATCACGGCTAATCTGAGAACTACCTATGGTATGGAATACTGTCTGCATAGAGCTGATGGGGTGCAGGTGAAGTAAAACTCTACTGGAAGAATCCTCACTCTCAGATAAGGTACTAATAGAATTATACTGATGAAATGCCTCTTGCCACCATTTCCATATATCTTAATACTTGTGCTTTCTATGGTCCTCTCATAATCAATATCCTAGTGGAAGGAAGATTCAGCTTCTATCCAGTGCTCTGATGCCAAACAGAGTGGAAATACTAACCCTATAACATATCCATGCGCCAATGTTTGGAACAGAAGGATATCGCATAGAAATATGCATGGACCACATGAGAAATCCAATATCGTACTCAAAACTAATAAAGAATCCTATGAACACCAGTAGACCCAACTCTGGCCTAAGAACTGCTCTAAAAATCAAACGCCATCCATGGCTGAGAGGGATCTACAATATAACTCAAATTTCTAATGCTGACCTCAAATAATGAAGTAGTCACTAGCTCAACTGGAGCCTAAGATGGCCCATTCCTTTTTGGCTACCGCTGAAGATCTTCGATACCTATATCTGACTCTCTAATCCGATGTTGCGCTGAAACTCTGGAAATGTATTTTGAATTCTCGTCCGCATCTGTCAACAGTGTCGCATCATCCTTCGGGAAAAGAATAGAGTCAAAGAATGTGTTCGAGGCTGGTAGGAAATACGGATACACAATAAGGAGTCAAGAAGTAAATTATCTAAAATGTCCCTGTAGCCTCCCGAAGATAGGTTACGGATGTCTCTGCACCGATCAACAGGACTCTACTAACACTTAGCTCTTGTAGGACTCTACTAACACTTAGCTTTTGTACTAATACACCGACAAAACCTGGCTCTGATAGCAATTTGTCACGACCCAATTTCTTAGGTCATGATAGCGCCTACCGTAACCCACCAATAGGCAAGCTAACCCGTAGTCCAAAAAGGCTAGTAACGGACTACTCAAATAATATAAAAAAAATGTAAAATATATAAAGTAAAGATCAATACATAAGAACATCCTAAAACTTAGTGGTATTAGTACAAGGGCTTCTAATATATTTAGAGTACAAAAGAGAAATGTCAAGGAGAAATACTTTGATACAACTTATCTCCAAATACAACATGGAGACTAGTCTAATACATAAAAGAGAGATAACTAATACTCCAAACGTCAGGAGCTCACCCTAAGTCTTCGAACCACGGCTACTCTGCATGATGTACACATCAACGGCAATAATACGTACTATAATTTGCAGGTTGCAGAAGTAGTATGAGTACCAAATAAATGGTACTCAGTAGGCAACTGCCGACTGAGCTACAAAGATAAAGCAGATATATACATCATATAAATAGAATGAAAACTACACCAAAAGTACGAATATCATATGACAAGTCAATAAGATAATAGGGAACAACTATCTTATTCATGTCCAAAAGTCTAACATAATAAGACTAAGGAAGTATCAGGGAGAACTATCCTATCCCAGCCACAATCAATAGGCATCAATACTATACCATATATCCTGGACCAATATACGAACGAGGAGAAAGGAAAGATATATATATATATAGCATTATACAAAGCCAAGGAACAATATACAATATGTACAAATGAAGAAAAGGATATACGGTAGTGTCATAACTTCATATAGCTAGATATATATATATATATATAAACATAAGGTGATCTCAAGCATAACCTACATCACCATATCCTCATCCTAAGACCTTATTATAATACCATCAGGATCTAAGATTATCATGCTCAAGGTTATAATCCACATGGCTAGACATGATATAATCCGTGCATAACAATGCAATCATAAGGTAAAAGAGGCCGAAAACATACCTCAAATATTGATACCAAATCAATAGCCAATATACCATAAGCTAGCCAGAATAATGATCATAACAATAACAATGACAATATCAATAACAGCGCGAATAACCGACTACTCCAGACAACCATATACCTAATTGAGCCTATGTGTACCCTCACCGCCCCAAACTTGGAAGGTTCAATCAATATACAACAACATAAGGCATATTTTTCACCCATGTTTATGCAATCGTCCCATACCAGCTGATAGACATAAGTGCATACTGGTGATAGGCGATGAGCATGCAGGAATGAATGCAAGATACATAATCAATATCACAACTCACCATTAGAGTTATCACCATTACCATCATCATCATAATCAATCTCCATCCTTGTCGGGTATCAATATATCATCACAGTATCATCTGTCCTTATTGGGTATTAATATATCATCGCAGTATCTTCCAACCTTGTCGGGTATCAACATATCATCACAATAGTATCCTTTATCCTTGTGGGAATCAATATCATCATAATAGCATCCTCCGGCCTTACCAGGTATCAATATCACAATAGCATCCTCCAACCTTGTTGGGTGTCAATATCACAATAGTATCCTCCGGCCTTGATAGGTATCAATATCATTACAATAAATATTACGGAATAACATATACTAATATACTCATGAAATAATCACATCACCATAAAGTATCTATCTAGACAATACTTTCCAACTACTTATTTTTAGCTAACTAATGCTATCGATAGTGAAATGTAATACCCCAAACTTTTTTTAAGTCAAATCTAGTATCCAGAAGAGTTAGTGATGACTTTCTAAATGATTAATTTTTAAATCAAATAGAATTTACCTAATTTTGACTTTTTATCATGTGGGAAATTGAATTAGCTTTCCAACGATACCAATTTTGTCCAAATTCAGTATAGGAGTAAAACGTTATGGACGTTTTACAGAGAACTATCGGAACTACCCAGAAGCTATGGTCAAGCCGGCGGACCGTCGAGCTAGCGACGGATCATCGCCCAAGCCATCGCGACTAAGGCAGTGAACCTATCTTCTGTCCAAGTGCGACGGTCATTACTGAAAGACCATCGAGTTTGCGATGACCATCGCCCAAACCGTCGCAGACGAGGCAGGAAGTTCAGGTTTTGGCCAAGTACGATGGTCAGGCCGGCGGACCGTCAATCTAGCGACTGACCATCACCCAAGCCTTTGCGACTAAGGTAGTGAACCTGTCTTCTGGATAAGTGCGGTATCAGAGTAAAAAGTTATGAACGTTTTACAAAAAACTGTCGGAACTTCCCAGAAACGACGGTCAGGCCGGTGAATCGTCGAGCTAGCAGTGGACCGTCGCCCAAGCCATCATGACTATGGCAATGAACCCGTCTTCTATACAAGTCCGATGGTCAGGATCGATGGACCATCGAGCTAGTGACGGACCATTGCCCAAACCGTCGCAGACGAGGCAGGAAGTTCAGGTTTTGGCCAAGTAAGACGGTCAGGCCGGTGGACCGTCGAGCTAGTGACGGACCATCACCCAAGCTATCGCGACTAAGTTAGTAAACCTGTCTTCTGGCCAAGTGTGACGGTTAGGACCGATGGACCGTCGATCCAACGACGGACCATCGCCCAAATCGTCGCCACTTCTAATCAGTGATTTTAAGCCATTTTTAAAAGGGTATTTGGGTATTTTTCCACCCGTTTTGAACCCTAATTATACCAGACCAGAGCTCATAACTTCATTATTCATACATAACACCAAATTAGGGTTTCTCTCAAAGATCAATCCCCAAGAACAAAAAACCCTAGGTGTCTAATCCCAAGGCAAGAATTCAAGATTTCCTCCACTAATCTTCAAGAAATCATCCACCCAGGTATGTAAAGTGTTGATTCATGGGTTTCTTTCACCCATGAAGCTCAAGAATCCTATTTTAAACTCATGAATTGTGAATTCTATGTGGTGGGTTGATTTTAATTATGTTGATGTGGTTGTATGAATCCCAAGTTGGAGTCTTTATGTACTTTTCATGAAATTATGCTAGTATATGGATTGGAAACTTTTAAATTGAGTTGATTAAAGTAACCATGATGTATGAACTAGTGTATATGCCTAAGCCTAAGGTTATGCATGCAATGTGTTTGATAAAATGCCCAAGAGAACAAGAATCATGCTTTGGGACTTAATTATGACCAAATTAATGAACCCATGCTTTACCCTTATGTCCAAAATGACTTCCATGTTATTGTTATGCATTGAAATTGTTTGATGGATTTTTCATGAGATTAGCCCTATAAAATTATGACATGTTTATATGCATTCCTATTCATGTACCAAACTATGATAATCAAGTGCCTCATGAAATTCCCCAATGATTGTATTATGGATTGTTGATTATGGTCGTGAGTCCAGGAAGTATCATGTCTTGTCAGTTTCATGCTATCGAGTCCTGGGGGTACTTGTACCCGATAATTTAGTTGTGTGCCTAGAGCCAGTGTCAGTTTTCAAGATACTCTCAGTCAATCCATGTTCAGTAGAATTCAGTCAGTCTTATAACTTAGGAAAACTTAATAATCTCAGTAATCTTAGTCAGTTATCAGATCTCAGTAATATTCCTTCAGTCAACGGAACTCAATGATCTCAGTCCAGTCAGTTCAGTATAATTAATTCAGTGTCTAATTAGATGGGAGTAGGATTCAGCACCAAGTGAGCCCAAGGATGGAAACTCACCTGCTAGTAGAGGGTGTGATTCTTAGAAGTAATCCTTGCGCTCCAGAACTACGTAGCCAGTGTAGGTTGAGACATTTAACCTGCTAGTTGATGAGGTGACTTAACCTGTTAGATGAGGGTTCCACCGTTCTCCTTAGAGTACCTGTTAGATGAGGGATTACTCACAGTTTGTCCTTACCAGTGGCGCGGTATTGACACCCTTCCAATTGGGGTTACAGATTGGACCCCAACTCAATTATATTATCTCATTTGGGGCATGTCGGTTAGATGAATACTTCCCATAGTTACAATCTCAGTCTCAGTAATAGAACTCAGATAGTTCTATAGAATTCAGGACTATCAGATGCAGTCACCCAGCTCAGTACGAAACCCAGATAGTTCCATCAGAAACAGGACTGTCAAACACAGTCATTCAGACAATAGTATATCAGTTATACGAAAACTTATATTATCAGTATTCAGATTCAGTGATGTTATGATCTCAGTTACAGTTCACATATTCATGCATGTGTTCTCACGTTTATGTTATTCAGTCAGTTAATATTGTTCATGCATATAAACCCCTTGCATTCAACCTACCTCACTTGCATACCAGTACATTCAATCGTACTGATGCATTTCTGCTATGGTGTTTTTATACCATAGGTTCAGAAGCACGAGCTCCAGAGCATCCTTAGTAGATTAGATGTTTAGTAGCCAAACTAGCAATGAGTCCTCATCATTCGAGGATAGCATGATTATTTTATTACTTTATTATTTTAGTAGTCCAGAGTTAGTTGGGGACGTGTCCCATCAACTCCACAGTTTTTAGACAGTTTAGAGGCTTTCAGACTATAGCATGTTCAGACAGTTATTTCAATTTTGTTTTGGTATTGATATACCGTATTTTCCAGATGTTATGCTTTATTAGATATTTGAACCTTATGGCCTTTCAGCCTTTTTATGTATTTATATAGTATATTATGCAGTGCCCAATTACAGATATCAGACATGGGTTAGCTTGTGGTCCTTCGGGGTCATGAGCACCGTGTAGCGTTCTGGGTACCAGATTTAGGGCGTTACATGAAACCACTAGTTTGTTAGTCATCACTTTACCTCTAGTTATTCGTCTAACCATTATCCTTATTCAAGGAATAGCAACTAACCATTATTTATTAGATAGACGACATCTAACATCTATCCAAGGTTCATCACTAAATCATAATCTCCATTTATCCACTATTCCATATTATCACCTAATAACCATATAACCGTTAACCATTATTAGACAACACATAACCACTTATCATCTAACCATCTTTTATCAACTGACATCATTCATTAACTAACCATTGTTAACCAACTAATCCTCATTTAACTACTCATTAATCAACCATTTAGCAACTATTCATTGTTATTAACTAGCCACCTCTTATTACCAACATCATTTATTATCTAGCCTCGTTAATAGATAATTCCTCATTTAACAACTAATCATTATTATAAACTTAGGCATCAATATCACTAATCTTTGCCTATGCTAAACCGAATATCATCATGAGCCATATACCAACCATATCTAACTACTATATTTCAACTAAGCATTATTTATTAACTAATACATCTGATTCCTAGCCACCAAGTATTATCGTCTCCTAATAGATAGTTAAATACCACATAGCTTATCCTTTAATTAAGAAAAACAATAATAAGATCATATTCCAACTAGAATCATATAAGTTGCCAATACAATAATCATGAATGTACCAAATCTATGTGTGCCATCACCAGTATCCAATCAAATAAGTTGTAAGCAACATATTGCATCTTCCTCCATCCCATATCAGAGAAATGTGTATATAAAACATGTATATGAATCCATAATTGTAATCGTATCCCTTTACAATGATCAATACTTTTCGGATATCTAATCATTATCATAACACGGCCCTTGGACCAATAATATATCTGGAATAACCACAATATCATAATCACAGCCTTAGGCCCATACACGTATCTGGAACTCATATCAATAATCATATTTATAATTTGTAGTATATCTCTAGTTATCCCACACATAGGAAGCATCTTGCATATAGGAGCCATAATCTCAATAAGCATGTAACCATCTCTCCATTATGAGGCATCTCGCATGTAGGAGGCATAATATCACTAAGCATGTATACAAGCATGTAATAATCTCTCATATAAGATATCTTATATCAATAAGTCATACATCATGACTATGAAGAATATCAACTCTCTAGGGTAATTTTCATATCTAAGAGGAATATCGTCTCTATAGGCCCAACAATCATAACCAAAAGGGAGATAGTATCTCTATAGGCACGACAATCACATCTAAGAGGAAATAGAAACTTTATAGGTCAATATCATATCTAAGAGGAAATAGCATCTCTATAGGCCAAACATCATGTCTAAGAGGAAGTAGCATCTCTATAGTCCAAACATCAAGTCTAAGAGGAAGTAGCATATCTATAGGCCACATAACGTATCAAAGGGGGATATCATCTCTAAATACCAAAAACCCATAATCTGAGGAACATCAATACAAGCTACCAAGTCATGAAGTAACCTTATACTAAGGTTTACTAGCCTCATCTATGTCTATTATCCACAACTGAGTCCACAAGACTAACACAAATCTAGGCCTAAATGGGCCAGACGATCCCACTTCTAAACCTCAATTTTCATGATTAGGCCCACCATGCCCCAAACTAGGCTAAGGTATCTAGTTCAAATTCTAGATGTCACATAAGCCACATTCAAGCTTAGGATAGGAGCTTTAACTAGAAACAAGGGTACTCAAGTCTACTCTACCCAAGTTATGGTTTCAAGACTACCATACTAGTGCAATAAGGTCAAATCCACAATTCATGCTTCATATGCTAAAACGACAATCCAAAGATAGCATTACATCATAACCACGCTACAACTAATCTAATCTAAAAAGATAAGGCACTCAGATTCAAAAAGATTATAAGCGTATTATATTACAGGTCCAAAACCCTCATCTAATCCCCAAAGCATCAACAATCAAGGCTAAGTTACTCTATACATAATCAAGCCTAACATCCATATTCTCATGCAATACATATCACACGTCATCTATGAAGAGGAGTAGACAGAGGCCTACCTCAAAGCCGAACCACAAAATATCACATCATTCACCATATGCTAGTCGTCATTTCACAATCCTCAAAATACCATCACACTATAAAACCATAATCTACTCATCAATACGAGTCTATCAATGCCCATATTGCACTATTGTGCTTCGGGTCCAAAAATGATATCAAAATCCTAAGTAGGTCCCACATACGGAAAACAAATTTTTGAGACCAACCCAATGTTCACACATGAACAAGAAGTCATAACCCTCAAGAAATGGGTAAAATTTAAGCATACTTTGGGCTAAAATTAAGCCTTGAGCTAAATTGGAGCTTTGGGTCCAAACTAGGAAGTTCAAACATAAATCCAAGGGATTCTTACCTTAAATTTAAAGATAATTGCGATAAAAGATGATAATTGAGCTTCCAAGTCACCCACCATGATCAAACTATGATTAGCACACCATATTAGGGCTTGAAACTCTCAAGGGAGGAAGCAAATGGCCAATTCTCGGCCAAAAATAGCTATTTAAAGAACCAGCCCATGCCCTCGGTCCTCGCAATCATGCACACACAGGCCGCATTTGTTACAGTCACGATTGTGCTAAGGCATCCACAATCGCGGTCTTGGCTGCACCAGGTGACAGCTGAAACTTAGAATTTGATTCCAAGTTTTGGCCAATGCCTTGGGATGCATCCGAAATCCAATTTTCACAAACAAAATATGTAAGCACACTAAATTCGACGTTCTAGACACGCTGGCGAACTCAAATTTTCAATCCAAGGTTGTTTCGACCAAATTGGGTCTCATATCTAAACTTTCAAATTTTCAACTTTTCAATCGATAAGTCAAAATGAGCTCGGGTGCATTGAGACCCAAACCAAAGGTCCACCTAGCCTAAAATCGATATTCCAAATCTGCTAGCACAATTGAAATTTTCATCCGAGATCATTTCACTAAAATTTTCGCCCGATGGCCATTGGTTCTAAAAAATAAGTGAATTGCCCGATAACCGAACCATCGATCCCGGTAAGTCATAAATAACTTGGGTCAGCTATGGGGAAGCTTAAATAATAAAGATAAGTATAAATATAGAAAATGACCTGAAGGGTCATTACATTGAACTTGAAGTTGCCTTTGAGTAATACCATACATACTTTTCCACTTCAGTCTTTTTGTTGGTTGATAACCAGTATCACCAGTGACATGTGCAAAACTCACTATGCCTGTGTTAACCCTTCTACTACTAGCCAATCCTTGCTAAAAAAATGTATGCCTTGGTTATATTTTGACTAACTTTTACAAAAATAATTAGAAGTATCAATTTAATAAGACACTTACATTAACACAAGTATATCCAGTTTAAGAAACAAATACACCTTGACCCACAACTCTTGGCCTCTTGTAACCACTTTTTCCACCAATTTTGTCAGTGTTGCTTGTGTTGCTTTTTTTTCTCTTTGCAGTAGATGATGTTGTGAGGCAACATACTAAAAGAACAAACTAGTTAATAAGTAATCTAATAATAAAATTTTAAGTGAGCTAATAAGATTATTAACTCTTTTGTGGATGATTTGGATTTATGATTGGGATTTTGTGGACAATCCTTTTTGTTATGATTTGCTTCTTTGCAAATTTAACATGTCATTGACAACCCAAATTTTGGCAACTTGCAAGATTTTATCACTTCACCAATCTCTTTCTTTCTGTTCTTTGATGGCCTTCCAAGCATTTGTGTCACTTCAGGTGGCTCAACTATAGGATTCCTAACCACATTTTCATGTTTGGAACTGGCTGAATAAAATTAGAATAGGCCTTCAGATATCCCTCTGTTTCTTTGACCAATTAGCTAAGATGTGTCTAGCATATATTTTGTGCTCATATTGAGGAAGTATTTCTTCTGCAGCAGTAACTAGTCCCTGCAGTTTCAAAACAAAAAGATGAAGTTAGTTAATTTTGGTCTAAATTAAATTTAAAAAAATATTAATAAATATTATTACCTTTTGCATATCATTGATAATAGTGAGTTGGGAGCCATCTCGTAAGTTGAGATCATCTTGTAATATCATCAAGAATCATCTCCATGTAGCCTTACTTTCTTTACCAATCACTGCCCATGTTATTGGAAACATTTGATTGTTTTCATCCTTAACAATAGCTACCAACAGCTGACCTTTACAAACTCATTTCAAAAAACACCCATCCAGTCCTATACCCTTTCTGCATCCCTATTGAAATCCTTTTTTCATAGAATTAAAACGTATGTAGAAAGAGTGAAATCATTTTATCACACTATCTGAATTAGTCAGTTTCACAACACAAGTATTACCAAGATTTGTTTGGAGCAACATATCCTTGTAGTCTAGGATTCTGTTAAATTCAGCCACATGGTCCCCCATAATTTCTTTCAAAATCATCTTTCTTGTCTTTAAACATGTTGCATTGCCTACATAAATACCCAACTCTTTCCTAACCAATTCTTGAATCTCCCACCATGTTATAGTTGGCCGGGAAATAATCCTATCTTTAAGATAATTTGACAGAAATTTTGAATTACAAAGAAAATTAGTGTTGGTCTGAGTACATTTGTATCTGGGGTTGTAGGTCTTGACAGAAAAGTTTCCAATCCTCCCATCCTTGCTAGAATACAACAACCATGGACAACCACGTTTACATCTTGCTCTTACTCTATAACTCTTATTCACATATTTGTCTAACTCAACCCCCTTGTTATAGCATATTTAGTAACTGCTTCCCTAAACTTATTTGCATTTTCAAATACTAAACCTAGCTGCCACACAACTACTTCACAAGTTGGATCATATACCACTGAACTACTCTTTTTTCTTTCCCTTAACTTCCCTCCATCAAATTCATCATCAAAAACAGGCAGTAAATCATCATCACTTTGAAAACTATCACAATCAGAACTATCATAGTATGGCTCATCTTCTGTCAATTTACTCTTGTAATTTTTCTTACCATTTTCAATATCATCAAACCCATCATCCCGTCCAACTTCACCCAAAAAATCTTTTGTTTTCTCTTTCTTCTTATTTCTCTTATTTTCTCTCTTAAACTTTCTCACATTTTTCTTCACTATCCTCAACTCCTGATGCACATCAATTCCATAGTCAATAGATTGGTCAGAATCATCACCATCACCATCATTGCCTCTAATCTCTTCTTCTTGAACAATAGGTTTCTCTACTCCTTGAACAGCAGGTTCAACTAGTTCTTAGACAGTTGTTTCAAGTTCTTCTTCAGTGTCAGTCCAATCTATTGAACTATAACCATCATCAACCCCAACTTCTTCTGCATTTTCAGATTTGTTACAATTATTTTGAACAACTGCAGAAAAAAAAAGCCAACTCTAGATCTTGATTTTTTCCTTGGTATTTCCATATGGAACAAAACATACCCCATCTTCTTTCCTAGCGGCTACAGGTGCATTAAAAGTCTCACCAACACTTGTAACTTTACTTTTTTATCCTCTGAATTGACCCGCATACTCTACAATTGAGTCCTCAGACACATATATCTATTGTGTCCCCACCTTTAAGAAATAATGTGATGTCATAAATGTCCCTATCTTTTTTCAGTTTAACCAAATCACCCACCAAAGATGACACAACATAAGTCTTCCCCAACTTTATAACACCAAATGACTTTGCCTAGTCTGCAATTTCAGGAATTGACAAATGATCTTCATCCACGTTGTATACATGTTCAGTCCTACCACCAAGATAGATCGGACCAACCTCACTCACCAAGACACCCCCAATTTTAAATCTTACATTCAGAAACTTAGTAGCCATATGTCAACCTATATAACCACAATAAAAATCAGCCAACTAGATTCATCCCCAACATTTATCAATACAAGACAATTATACAAAAATTTCAACATTTGATAATACAAAACAATATACATGACTAATTTTGAGAAAACCCCAAAAAATACATAAGTAAATTTACAAAAAAAAAAATCAAAATTGAACAATAAAATCCAACAGTAACCAAAACAATACACAAATTACAATAAAAAAATAATTTTACAAAAAAGCCCTAATATTTGAACTAATACGAGAAACCCTAATATTATGCATGCAGAATTGCTCATAATTTCACAACAATATAATCAGTAAAACATCGGCTAACAATTGATAATATGATTTCTATGCTTAATCGGAACAGTAATCGAAAGAAAACAACTTCATTTTTATCACAATGAAAACAAACAAAAAACACATTTTTTTAGGTAATAACTTACTTGACAAATAGAAATTTTAATATTACTCTACTTTTGAGTAGTGAAAAACTCAAAATCTTCAACGAAATCTTCAACAGAAACTTAACACGAAATCTTCACCACCACCTTCAATGAAATCACTACACCTTCACCAACAACCTCAACAAACTCTTCAACAAAAACTCAATATGAAATCGTTCAAAGCGTAGTTAGATTATGGAGAAGAGAAAGAGTTTAAAGAGCTGGTTTGATTTCTAACACGCTTAGAGAGAGATGGACAGGGGAAAGAGTTAGGGTGGAAACGAAAAAAATTTATAGGGTGGAAACGAAAAAAATTTAACTTTCTTTTGTTTTTGACGGAGGGTCTCATGTGTATATTATTTATCCATGTGGAAAGACACGTAATCAAATTTTCCACCGTGTGCGTGCGTGTATTCACAATTATGGTCTTTGGGCTAAATAGGGCATATGGCGTAGTAAAACAACAAGTTCGGAGGGGGAGGTACTTAAGACGACTCAAAGTTCAGGTGTATCATGAATAAAACGTGATCAATTCAGGAGGGATAATTGATACTTCTCTAATATTATCCATGCTTAGTGTATAATTAACTTGTATATGCTAATTCAACAACAACAATAACAATAACATTTTCAGTATATTCCTACCTGGTGGAGTGCGGGAAGGGGAGAATGTACGTAGTCCAAATTAGTATCTGAAGGTTAGGTATAGACTAATCCATTCCTCAAAATTTATTGGTGCTACTTGTTTAACTTGTTCCTTCAACGTGTTAGAGGTTGAACCCATGTCTCTTTCTAACTAAGCGTATCTTTTAGTTATGAATAGATATGGTAGGGGTCAAGCCTAATCCCTACCTTAAGCCCACAACCTAGGTGATGATGACTTATTTCAAAAAAGAAATCTTGACTCATAGATAAACATTGGGATAGTTTTAAATTGTTCGTCATCTTGATCCAGTCATTCAACATCAACATTGAGCTATATCTTGCAACTAAGAAAGAGTGAACGAACCACAACATGTTCAACTTTCACTTGTAATCAAAGTTATATTTTTGTTGTACATGTTCAAAAGGATTTTTCTTGTCATATTTTCAATGCCTCAAGTAACTTCATGCGAAAATAATTCATTCTTTAATAGGATGATTTAAGAAAGTAGTTCAATCAGATTTTTAATGCAAACTTCTTCAAACCAAAGCAAACATGTTTTTCCTTCACAATAAATCAAACCTCATTTTTCTTTTCATATTTAGTTTGATCAACAGAAAATGGACAAGTTATTTCTTGAAAGGTGTCAGATAGATGGACAATCTTAAAAAACGATCAAAACAACTTCCTCTCAAAGTCATCTTTAATTCTCAGTTTTCTAAATATTTTTTGAACTCTTTAATTCAAATAAAAATATTATCATGACCTTCGTTGGAAAAAATATTTACTATCATCCATGAAAATCCTAAGTATATGTGATATATGGCAAATTTATAAAGGCAAACAAGCATGGACAAATTCAAAAATTAAATATGCTGGTTGATAAAAAAAAAAAAAAAAAATTAAAGTATATTCTTCATTAGTAGATAATGACATATATTTCCATCAATAGAAAATTAAAGAAACGTTTTATCACTTGATACTGAAAATCTTTTTCATCGAAAATAATGCAGATGGACATCTGGGTGTGTTTGGTATGGTAGAAAACGTTTTCTGGAAAATGTTTTTCAATTTTTCCTTGTTTGATTGTAATGAAATGTTGGGAAAATATTTTCCATAACAACTCATTTTCCTCAATTTGATGGAAAATGACTTCCCTCGTGGGCCAAGGGAAGTCATTTTCCAAAAAATGACAAATGTGACTTATGACCCCCACCTCCATCCCTCTTCTCCACCCTAACAACACTCACATTCACATGACTCAAAAAATTCACATTTTTCAAAAATTTACATTACTCGAAATATTTTTCAATTTTTCACTGCTTGAAATAAAATTAGTGAAGCCCGAATTTTTTTCATTTTCAATGTTCGTTGAATGTATTGTTATTTTCATATTCATAGAGGAAGACTTACCTATGTTACTTTTGCTAATTGCATATTTCATCTTGTCATCGATGTAACTTATTTCACGAGGTTGAATAAGCTTGTCGTTCCGTTATATTTCTATTGATTGTAGTATCTTGAGATTAACCTGACAAAATGTTGAAAAGTGTCTTCTATATTTGCTAATTAATAGTTGCTTAAATTTAGTGATTGTAGTATTTTAGTATTCGATATTGATATTATTTGTTATGCTTTAATTATTTCTTATAAATTGTTGAGTTGGTAGAGGCACTGATATACTAGTTAACAGTTAGTAGTATTTTCTAAAAAATATTTTTTCACTCACTAATCAAACACTAGAAAATATACCAACTTATTTTCCAGAAAAACATTTTTCATGGAAAATATTTTCCATCGTACCAAACTCACCTATATGAACTTGACATGATCAATTATTTAGTACTCCGTATTTTTATTTAATTATCTTTGACTTTGTTAGGATTCCTTAAATAGGATGGTTGTTTGGCTTTTTTGTACATGCTTTAACCTTTTCATTTTATAAATTTACACAAAGCAACTGAAAATCATAAGAATACAAACATTTATTTTGCAGTATAAATGATACAAACATATAATTATACTAAACAATCCTCCTATGTTTTAGTACTAAATATTTGTAGTTCGTCCTAAAATATAAATATCCAAATATTTTAGTCATTTTAATTTGTTGGCTTGTTCTTTACAGTTTCTATACATTTTCTATACATATCTTATACATATAAATATTTTATACGAATATTATATAATTTCGATACACAATTTATACAATAATTGTACAGTTTTTTTTACGCATTTATTCAACAATTATATAATTTTTATACACGTTCTATACATTTTTTATATATATTTTATACATATACATATTTGATAGAACAATACAATTTCTATACATATATCTTATATAGATACATATTCTATATAACAATTATATCGTTTTTATACAATTACATTTAATTATTATTTTTAAACAACCAAAAGAAGTTAAATATTTTTTAATTAAAAAATTTGTAGCAAAAAAAACTGAAATATTTTTAGAAAAGGGCCGAATGGACAAGTTGGAAACTGTATCAATATTGTATATGGACTGTATCAATATGGTATATAAACTGTATCTGAAATGCATAGGCCAAATTTACTCAAATTAGGAAATAGTTATAATGTGAAAATAAAATAGCTGACTAGCTATCTTTTAGCAAAATGTCAAATTTGGGCTATTTGTTTTAAAAATGGTCATGTGGTGTCTTATTTCGTTTAGGAAAAGGGTAACTTACTTAAATCCCAGATGTATAATGGATTGTAACACTTTTTACTATAATTTTATCAAATTACATGATATTCTTGATTTTGATTTTTGTGATACATATATTTAGCCTTGATACATATGCATTGTGATACATTTGTAATTGAGTGGTTAGTTAAATAAGGAAGTAACTAATTTTCAATTATTACAGGGAGTAAAATCAAGCGCAAATCATGGTATAAATACATGTGGTTCTAGATGTATCATAATGATTACATTTGGTAAAATTACTCAATACCCATTAAAAATTCAATCTCACACAAAATAAATAGTTTACATATGTCAAACATATGTTAAATGTATCAAACATTTATAAATGAATCAAAAATATGAATCACTATCACAAAGTATCTGTCATATGTATCACCAGTATTCCAACAACAAATGTATCATATTGATAATGTATATATTTTTGATAATTTATTAACAATACCAATACATATTTTTATACTATTATATCCGTGTTACACATGTCGTTTCTCATGGGATAAAATATATCAATGGTGCAAGTGTAAAATACATATAATTGATACATATGTATATTTTTTAAAATACATTTATTTGATATATATATATATATATACCACCACCTTCGTCGTTCATCCGCACCATCACCGCCACCTTGGCTACCCCATCTCCTCCGTCGTTCGTCCTCACAACCACCGCCACTTTGATCGTTCTCGCCGAAAATCTAACAATTGATTGTTCAATTTTTCCTCTTTTCCTTAATGGGTATTGACTTAAAAGTTGAAAAAAAATTAAATTGATAAAAAGATCAAAAATAACAATGAAATTGGTGAAGAAATTACAGTAATGGAGATGAAAGTTGTCTCAATTGATGATAATTTGGGAGAGATTTTAGGGGATGAATTTTTTGAAGAAAAGAAAGGGTTGCATGCATTAACTGTGGAGTAAAAGTCGGATGGAGTTTTTGTTCATATGTATCAAGAGTAAAATATTACATCCGAATTTTTAAGTAATTGTTTAAAAGGTAAGAAATTTTGGGTAATAAGGTCTCTTAGGTTTGTGGTTTTGTGTAATTTTTCCTTCGAAAAATGAGTTGAAAGACCCTCTCAAATCTTTAATTAAATAAAGGTGACAAGTGGGTTTCACAATATTATTAAGTTAAAAAAATAAAGTCGGACAGTTGTTCAACAACTGCATTAGTTGCACAGTTGTCGAACAACTTAGATAGTTGTTGAGACAACTTCTATAGTTGTTGAGACAACCTTTTTAGTTGTTAGAGCGAAAATGTTAAAAGAAAAACTGGAAAAAAATATCCCTTTTATCTGATTTTTAAAACTTGAAGGACCCTCATTTAATTGACAAACTTGGTTGTCCCTTTTAATTCAAAGTCCCGATATTTCCTCCTCTTAGAGTGCAAATAATAAAAAGAAAAGTGCTAAATGGCCACAATTTTTTTGTTCAAATTTTGTCACAATTGTGAAAAGACTTTCATACCTTTCTTTTTCAAAATAAACTAATTTGTTTTAAAAAAAATTAATCAAAGAGAGTTAAGTTTTGTTATTTCCTAAACTTAAAAGTCAAAAGTGTATATTGGATGAATCATAGTTATAACTATCATTAATTATGCAAGAAAGCATTCAATTGATTTTATAAAGTGGATTCCACCTTATCATTTCACTCCACCTTCTTCTCTTTCTCCTCAACTAACTATTTTTGTTTTCCTTGTTTTTAGCTCGTTCGTTTTCATTTGTTTTTATCAAATTGTAAGACCAACGTTATTATATAAAAAATAATAATTCATTAGGATGTTTTTTATTTAGTTATCTAATTTTTAATTTATAATATAATTTTTTAATTATTATGTACACTTCATCCAATTATAAAATATATAGTTTAATAATGATTATTATTATTTTAATTTGTTTTACATAAAAGTCATTCAAATTTAAAAATTTGTAACATAAAAGCAATTTTCCTTAATTTTTTGTCACTTAAAAGTCATTCAACTTTGATCAAGTTAATTAAGAAGTAAATTTCATCTGATTTTTGATATATCATATAGAAAATATGACAGGGGTCCAAAATAAATTAATTACATTCAGGATGATATTAGAAACATCTCTAATATTTTCCTTTTTAACACATAACTTGTTGGGGGTATACAATATTATACTTGCTTTCCTTAGTTTGATTTTTTTATAATAACTTTATCTAATATTAGTAATATTCAAGAAAATGTAATTTGACTAATTTCCGCACTAATATATGTATTTGTATAGTAAATTTTGTAAACACCTTTTGAGAAAATAAATAAAATAATTTGTATTAAATTTTAAAGATAGGATACTTTTATGTCACAAAATAGAAAAGTATTTTTTGTATATCAATTTTTAAAGTTAAATGACTTTTATGTTAAAAAGTTGAAACCAAGATGTTTGTATGATAGACTAAATGTTAGCTGATTGCCGATAAATTTGACCTATCTTTGATTTCAGTTATTCAATTTTCCAATTCTTCTAGTTTTCACCTACAACATGCCCAGTGTAGTTCCACAATTTTCACACATCTCAATTATTTTTTAAAAAATTATGAAAAAAGAGAATTAATTACTCATCAAAAATATTGATTTAATTTCATAATAATTGTTATAAAAAGACATAGGAAGAGTAAAAGTGGTAGAGAAAAATTATATATGTAAATCATTAACTACTTGCAAAGTGGAATCAGCTCTTATCTTTTTGTCAGTAAAAAAGTGCGCTCGCATAAGTATGACTTGACATGTCTCTGACATAATAAAATTACTACAACAGTACTAAATCTTTAGGTACAATAAGTCACCTCAAGTAAAATATTGTAACTAAATGAGTACTTTTTATTTCAAATTCTAATAAACAATGCCAATTGTTAAGTTTTTGCTTCAAGTTCCATAACTATTTGTTATGACGAAATGAATTTTGACAAAATTTTGTAGCTAATAATTATTTTTTATCATGAATGAAAATTTATTGTAGCAACACTAAACTAAAAAAGGTTACATTTGAGAGCGAGATATTATATCTTGTCTATCTAGTGACTGGACAATATTTATTATAAAATCAAACATCATCAATCTAAGATAACTAGATGTGTTAATCACTTGATTTGATTCGATCTTATCGAATTTTACTAGTACATTTGAAATATAGTTTAGATAAATAAGTGATTAAATATAATTTGATTTGATTCAAGCTTAATAGGTCTTGCTAGCAAATTTGAGATATAATTAAATAAATAAGTAATTATAATGTATTTACTTTCAATTTTCTATTTATAACAATATAAACAAAATTTATCATGTCTCACTCAAGTTTCACCTCGATCAAGTGTTATGACAGTTGTTATTTTATTCAAACTCTCGAACCTTTTTTTGGTTTAATTTGGATTTATTAATATAATCTGATAAGTTGCGCAAAAGCCATTACAAAGAATAATTAAAGAAGCCCAATATTAAAATAACCCAAATTAAAAACAATAGAATCGGTCCACTATGTTGAGCCGATCCACCTTCCTTAAAAGTGAGTAGTGTTTCCAAATCCATCAGATGAGCTAAGCTTCCATTTCCTCCGTCTCCTTTGCCATGTTCTTCATTAAGAATCATCAATTCATTCTTTTGTATCTGTGGGTCATAAATACCCTTCCTTTGTGCATCAATATACTAATTCCAGCTTGCATTGAGTAAGAAATCTTCTCTAGTACCTCATATTTTCATCAACTGACTGAACTTTAAATCTTGCATATTATCTTCTGTGCTAGGTGAAATCTTTAGTATGTTTCCATGGTTTTTGGTTCTTACTCGCTGGGTCTCGTCTTCTGATACTTGATTTCTTCTTCTTGTGAGTACTCTGTCTTTCTAATCTTTGCACTTTAATCCATATGTTGTTGTTGATTCTCTTCTTCTTCTCCTCATATAGCTGTAGCTGGGATAGAGATAATGGGATGCTCGAACCCATTGATAGCTGAAGAGGACCAAGAATCTCAGCTGGTTGAATTTGATTTGACTTGGTGACCCCCCCACTTACTGAAAATTCTTTTTTATTAGCTGGTGTAAATAGGCAGACTAGCACTTCACCTTTTTGTTGAACTTTTCTTCTTGTAAATATGGTGAATATGTAATAAACTGTTGTAGCCTTTCCAGTCCTATTAGTGCTTTGCTACGCTTAGTCTCAAATAAGGACATTGGTACTTATCAATGTTTAGTATCCTTCTCCCTTCAATTGGTAGCTGGTTAAATGCTGTAAATTTGAACTGTTCATGCTGAAATGCTAAGTTAGCTAAGTAATTCGCAAGTTAATTGCCCTCCCTGAACACATGAACTATCTGTACTTGTTTATGTTGCAACAACTTGTTTGTCCTTTTTACTGCATCTGCAATTTTCCATGGAATTTCCCATTCTTTACTTAAAAACATTTGCATTGCCAATGAATCTGTTTGAATAATAATCTTTTCTTGCCTTGTCTTACTGCAATGATATGTTGTTTGCATTATGGCTTCAGCTTCTGCTACCATATTATTTATGTCTTCCATTAATGCTCCTTCTGCATGTAGTAAGTCTCTTTTACATCCCTTAAACAAAAGGCTCATGAACTACTTCCTAGATTCCCTTTAGATGTACCATTAATGTTATATTTGACCCAACCTTTCTCTGGTAATTCCCATAGAACAACCTTAGCTATTACCTTAGGCTTTTAGCTAATTTAATTGTTGCATTATAGTTGGCCAATCTGATACAAACTCCAAAGCTGGATTTCTTACCTTCAGAAGCATCCTCAATTGTCTGATGACATTGAATATTAGTCTATGCACACTGACCTTCTTACCCTCATGCTTCCTAGAGTTCCTTCTTCTTCACAATTCCCACATGATGATTGCTGGTAATGCTCTATAATAGGTTTTCTCCCTTTTTCTGACTTGGATATGCTACCATGCATAGATTGTCTCTCTTAAGATTCTTCCTTGAATGTTTATTCCTACAAAAGAAGAAAATTAGGACCATGTCTTATTAGCTGAGACTGATCTCAATAGCACATGGGTTATGGTCTCCTGTACTGGATTTTGACAGCACCAACACCTTGAAGGACCCTGTACCCTCCATCTTCTAACTATATCATCAGCAGATATTCTTTTCTTTCATATTCTCCACATAAAAAACACAATTTTTAAAGAAAGTCCCTTAATCCACAATTGCTTATAAAATTCATCAACTACCCCTCTCTGTCTGACATAGTTCTATGCAGACTTTACTGTGAAATTTTATCTTGCCTCCAAGCTCCAAATTGGCTTATCATGCTGGTTTGTTTCCCCAATCCTCACTTTGGTCAAAACATGAGTCACAATGTCATCTGTAAATAGACTCTTTAATCTATTCTCACTCCAATTCCCACCATTCATTAGATTATTCACCCTTTGAAAGTTTCCATCACCTTCAGCACTTTCTTCTATGACAGTATAAAAATCACCCAATCCACTCCAATTATCATACCATAAATGAGAATCCCCTCTTCTAACTTGCCACAAAATGAGATGATCCACTAGTTCTCTTGCTTGCAGTATTTTCTTTCAAACCTGAGAACCTCCTTCTACCTTCCACATAACTTCTTTGGGGTGGTACCTCCTACAATACTTATTGAACATAAACTCACTTCAAATAGTCTTCTGAGTTCTAAAATTCCACCACAGCTTGCAAAAGAGAGTTGTTGACATATCTTGCAGTCTTCTAAAGTTCAGTCCTCTCTCTGCCTTTGGTAAACACACAGATGACCATGATACCCAATGGCTTCCCCTTCCTCCTATAGTACTACTCTAAAAAAAATTGTCATTGCCTTCTGGATAGTGATAATTACATTGTTAGGAGGATTCATCACAGATAAATAGTGTATTGGGATACTTGGAAGTACATATTTAATCAAGACTTCCCTACCACCATATGAAAGTAATTTTCCTTTCCAGGCTTGTAACTTGGAGCTAATTCTATTCATGATGTGCTGATAAAAAACTTTCTTCTTCCTCATGTAGAATATTGGGCAGTCCAAATAATTAAATGGGAATTGT
The DNA here is from genome assembly GCA_030864215.1 of Capsicum pubescens. Taxonomy (NCBI): domain Eukaryota; kingdom Viridiplantae; phylum Streptophyta; class Magnoliopsida; order Solanales; family Solanaceae; genus Capsicum; species Capsicum pubescens. The sequence continues at coordinate 105,979,350 of CM061543.1, forward strand.
TGCCTCAAAATTCCTATTGCAACTTCTGCCATCACTGCTACTCCATTAGACACACTGTGATGCAAATATATGGAACTTTTACCTCTATTGATCTTTTCCCTGAAACCCTTTCATACTTTTTCAATGTGCTTGTCACCAACTGCAGTGTCCCTAAATCTGCTTTACAAAGTATAATCATATCATCTGCAAAAGCCAGGTGGTTGATTTTAGGACTTCCTCTAGGCATCCCAAATAATTTGAGTTCCTTTTTAACCATGAGTTTCTTTAAGTTTCTTGATAAAACCTCTGCTGTAATGATAAAGAGTGTTGGTGATAAGGGATCACCCTGTTTAAGACCTCTAGTGGATTTAAAGAAACCTTTTGGTTGTCTATTTAGTAGAATGGAGTACTAATTATTTACCATTAGCCTGAACACCATGTCTGTCAATTGTTCCCAAAAACTTAGTCTCCTTAGCACCTTGGTCATAAACAACCACTCAATCTTATCATATGTTTTCATTATATCCAGCTTCATCACCATATTTGGTGGTTTACCTCTCTTCCTTATCTCAGAAACTATCTCTTGAACCACTAAAATATTTTTAGCTATGCTCCTCTCTTGCACAAAACAAGCTTGCTCTTCTTATACTATATAAGGAAGTATACTCTTAATCCTTTCATGAATAATTCTTGAGAAGATTTTATTCACAAAGTTACTAAGAGATATAGGTCTTAGGTCTGAAAAAGTATTTACCACTAGCTTATTTGGTAATAATACCAAATTATTGTGACTCATAAATCTTGGGAAATCATAGCCACAAAAAAGGCTATTACCATCTGGTGGATATCATGTGAAACAACAGACCATGCATCTTAGAAAAAGGCTCCTGTCATACCATCAGGTCCACCTACACTATTCCTGTTTAATCCCATAATAGCATTATGAACTTCTTCCAATGTTGGTGTTCTCTTTATCTCTTCATTCTGAGTTCTAGTGACTACTTGAGGAATTTCATCTAACATTGAAAAATCTTGTCCATCCTCTTGCTAAGCCAATCCCCATCTTTATTATGTATCCTTTGAATTTTTAACCTGGACCTTCTCCTTTTGGTTATAGTATGAAAGAACTTAGTATTCTTCTCTCCATCCTTGAACCATTCAAAACCAGCCTTTTGTTTCCAATACTCTTCCTCCCTTTTTAATTGAATTGCCAGTTCAGCTTGTGCCTGTGATAACTTAGCTCTGTTAGCACCTGATGGTACCATCTCAAATTATTGCTCTCTTACCTTAATAACCTTCTCTAAAGTAGCAATTTCTTTGAATATATTTCTAAAAGTTTACTTACTCCATTTAGTCAGTGCAACCTTTGTTTTCTTTAATTTTTTATGAAACTTGATGAAAGGATTTCCTTCACATTCAATACTCCAATTCTCTTTAATAACATCCATGCATGATTCTTCCTTGAGCCAAAAATTAAGAAATCTGAAAGGTTTAATCAATTTCTCACTTGTTTGGTTGAAAGTCATCAGCATTGGAGCATGGTCAGACCCACTTCTTACCAGATTTTCCAAATCTATTACTGGAAACAACTCCTGCATTTTGTCATTAATAAAGACCCTATCTAGCCTTTTGAAAATACAATCATCATCAGTTCTACCATTCTACCATGTAAATTTTCTCTCTTTGAATGCACATTCCTCCAGGTTACACATACTAATGCAGTGATTAAGTCATCAGTCTCTTCCACTGTAATATGTAAACCACCCAATTTCTCCTCATAATTTCTAATCAGATTAAAGTCCCCTCCCACTATCCAAGGATATTGTATATTGTTTGCAAGTTCCCCCAGAGACTCCCACAAACTAAGCCTTTCATTCTGAGTACATTTAGCATATACTAATGTAACATAAAATTGTAATCCCACCATCTAATTCTCCATTCTGATAGTAATTAGTTTCTTTTTATCCCTTATCACATTATATTCAATATAGTTCTCCATAAATGCCCATATTTTTCCTAAGCAATTCACCACTGCATGTTGCATTCCCAATCTACTTTTATAATCTTCAATACATTGACTCTGCTGAAAGGGTTCCATGATGCCAATGAAACCAAAATGAAACCTTCTATGCATAGTAATCAACCTTGTGAATGCTTTTTGAGTATTCAAAGATCTGATATTCCATATTAAAGCATTCATTTTGATAGTGACTTCAGCATATGACTTATTGTCTGCATTGTGCTTCCACTTACTTTGTTTTTCTTTTTCTTTCTTGATCCATGCTTCTGATTGAAAAATTCTGTTTGATCTGATGATAAATCCCCTGTCACTACAGCATTATCAATATTATCATTCATATTCTCATCATCCAGATTTGCATTCTTACTGTTTACCATCTCCATCACATTGCCTACTTTCATTGCAATTGGTACTACCCCTTCCATTATAGTTTTCTACTTGTCTGTAGTTTCATATTTTACCAAGGCTATCTTTATATTCTCATCATTCTCCACTTCTGCATTTTTCTTCACTTTCCTTTCCACTTGATTGGTCAGTTGACTTTGTTGATCCACTTATTTGTTGCTTTATGTTACTAGTGAAACTTGCCCTTGCTCAACAGTTTCCTTGGTTGTGCTCTCTTCTTTTTGTTGACCACTTCCGTTGTTAGGTTTTTGTACTGCTTCTGATTCTCCTTTGTCAAAACTCCTGTTGACCCAATCTTTGGTTCTTTTATTATTCTGAACATTGGAAACCTCATTTTGATTCTCATGTTGTTCTGGATTGAATGCATCAAAAACATTCGATGTCAGTACATCCTCTGCTTTATTTGTTATTTCTCCCACTATATGGACATACATATCCTTTCTATATTTGTTTCTTCTCAATTTCCATAGGTGTGAATTGTCCTTTGAGCTGCTGGAATGTGGCCATGCTCCTTCTGCATTTCTTCTTCCTTACCATCTGTCTTTTCTTGCCTTTGTTCTTTAATCTTCTCATACATCTCTGGGTGAATGTTCCAGCATGTGTTTTCATCACGACCCTGTAAGCAACATTCTTGATAGTATTTTGGTTTATAATCATACTGTATAGTGATCTATTTTGACTTGATTTGTCCTGTTGCATCATCTTCTTCATTAATCTTCACCCTATGAGGTAGTTTAGCCACAAGGTCCACTTCAATCTTTACTCTCGCATAACTAGGCCTTGTGTGTTTTTGTGTAGCCATATCCACCATTAAATGTTTTCTAATTGCAGAAGCAATTGAAAAAAATTCTTCTTTTGCAAAGAAATTAGGTGGAAGGTCTGGCATTGAGATCCACGCAATACCTATTGTTGTATTAATATCAGGTTCGAACCAAGGATCCTATTTGAGAGTCCCCATTTGCCAATACCCCTCATTAGTATTAATATAATGAACCATTGTTGATAACAAATGCACATAAACTTCTAATTGATTCAATCTTATCAGAATATGCCTTGAATCTAATACCCCAACGCACACGTAAGTACACATGATCGTACAAGTAGTATAGACTGAGACAGTCAGATATTGTTCCCACGAGGATTAAATAACTAGAAATTTAACCAACTTTTAGTTTCAGACAATGAGTATTAGGTGTTGTATAGTATCAAGATGATTTTGAAATTGAGAATAAAAATATAAATTAATAAACAAGAAATAAAATTTTATTACTAGAGCAAAGCAGGCAACGGTTATAAATTGTTATGATAAGAATTCCAGGGTTGAGGCTTCTTGAACAATCATACAAATCTCTATTCTTATAGTAGTCTAATTGGTTATCGGGTTGTTGGTTCGCAAGGTTTAGGCAACGATCTTGATCTCCCAACCTAAAATCTTTTATCTATTGAATACTGCAGCTACAACTCCCGCAGAGATGCAACAATTCTTCTAGATTCCTTAAGTAATCTTCTTGCAATTGAACCAAACAAGGCTTCTAGGTATATCCATATCCTAGATGCTAATTCAAACCTCTTATTTTATAAAAGGATAAGAACCTTGCTCCTTAATTTCCTCGTTCTAATCTACGATTCTCCTCCCGGATTCACATAGAAATATAAATTTATTCTAATGGAGGCCAAGCATTAAAATAGTAAGTTCAAGAAATTAAGAACAACCCAGGTGATAATCCAAAAAGAAACTTCTATAAAGAATATCAAAGAGTAATCATGTTCTTGACCTCAACGCCAGAACAAGGGTATTTAGCCACTCATGTTTGAATTAAACATCAAAAATAAGTAATTAATCATACCCAAAATTAGTCTTGAAGTGAAGAAGTTCAAAAGAAATAATAAGAACCCTAAAAGAAGAATTTTCTTCTTTTCCGCCGCTGCTATGACTGTCAAAAAAGTCCCCCAAATTATCCTGGATTTTTCCTTTTATAGCTGGGACAAAATACTAAAAATCTTCTCGATTTTGCCAGACGGTGCGTCACGCCATGCCATCCAATGCCATTTTCAATCAAAATTTGGGAAATCGCGGAATTCAATTATTCAGTGAAATTATGAAATACACCCTCACCACGACGCGCCACTATCGCGGTGAGCCACTGGATTTAGAAAATTGTGAAATATCCTTCCTCCGCAATGCGCTAAACTTCCACGTCGCACAAATTGACAATTGGGATTGCACTGTGACGCGGTGAAATCGCGAACCTACACACTGTGACTTCCTTCTTCTCCGCGACGCGCCATAATCGCGGACCAATACCGAATTTTTCCAAATGGGAATTTTATATTCTCCACTCGCGCCATAATCGTGCTCCTCCACTGGAATTTGACCAATGCTATTTTTTTGGTCTGCGCGACGCGGAGACTCTTCAAATGGGAATTTCTGACTTCGAGCTTGCTTTTTTAGCTATATTTCAATACCTTCTATTCCTTCAATCATTCCATATCATCATTGTATCCAATTAAGTCCAATTCTTCACGATTTTAGCCTGAAAGCACTAATCATATCCATTAGGCACGAAACGGAATTAAAGTTGAAATATACTCACGAGTTTACATAAAAGTTCTCGAAACAAGTCCAAATCTGGGTGCATATTGGTGCTTTAAACATATAAATATGCCCAAGATCACCACCCCGCACTTAAAACCTTGTTCGTCCTCGAACAATTTAATTCAAAAGCACAATCACTTTCTCTTTACACCACAATCTTAAAGTTATGTTGCAATGGGCACTCACACTTTGCAATACTGTATTCTCACACAAACATGTCATAACATTTTTAGCACATAGGACAATTTATTTCAAATTTTTCTATCTCAACAATGAATTTCCAATATATCGGCAAACTCAATTTAAGTACTCAATACGGAAACACAACAAGTACCCCAACTTTTATCCGCATGCATCCTCTCTCAAAGACAGCTTCCCCATACTTAACTCACAATAATATCAATACACAAATAAGGGGAGTATCAAAATTCGGTCGCTCTCTCTCAACAAAGAATTCATACATGTTAGTTAATGAACCATAAGCTTGCCCTTAGTGTACTACTTCACTAATAGTTGGGTATTGGGATGAAGGATCAACTAGGTTTTTTCAGGTTGTAATGAAGGCTAGGGGACGGGTAGGTTCTATTTGTGAAATAGTGTCTATCGTACCTAAGCGCTTTAATACAACAACTGTCAAATACATCACTATTTATCTCCCCATTCTCTTATTTTTCACTCCCTTTTTCATTTAGCTTTTTCACTCAAACCATAGTGGGAGAGTTAAATTTTTCTCAGAATTACTTTCCTTTTTTTCACACCAATTTTATGCTACACACCCCTAGTATAGCCACCCTTAACTTTAACAATTTGCCTTCATTAAGGTGCACATTATCCAGAATGGACCAGGGCCAAAACAGGTTCATTGTAACATTTCTGGCTTAAATTAGAAGCTTTTTAAAAGCACAATTCCTTCTTTACTAACTCCCAACCCACCACGAACTTTCAAAATCAATAACCACTACTTTGGGGCTTCAATTTCACCTTTTCCTTCTTATTTTTTTTCAAACTCCTACACCTCTATATTTTGTACTAAAACGCTTAGAAGCTTATTTGGATCAAATTAAGATTTATCAAAGAGCGGATAGGGCTACATATACGGCTATCAAAGAATAGGCTAAAGGCTCAACGGGGATGACTAGGACTATGCACAAGGGTAGGTATATTTAGGCTAAAAATACAGTTGTCAAAGAAATGCCTACATCACTTTCTACACCCAACACCTTTTATTTGTCTTTATAAACACACCGGGCAAGTTCTAGATATTCTTATACATGTAGAATATAAGCAAATCCTCACACTCACAGTGCATGCACAGAATCAAATCGAGTCCTTAAGGTTCCCGATCTTGTCCTTCATTGAATTCAAAATTAATCCAACACATCTAATTTCACCTATCGAGATTAAACCATTTGTACTTAAATCCCTTCTTAAAATCAAGACACTTTTATGTTTTAAAATTACTTCAAAGATAGCCCACTCCACACACTTCTCTAAGATAGTGATTAGTTTCTCGTTTATTCTTTACTTCTTACGACCCACTTCCCTTAAGACGGTCCTCATCCATCTATCATAGCGGATGGCAACTAACTATGATTATTTATTCCTAATTACTAAAAAGGGCAAAAATAAATACTTAAGACTAAAATTTTGCCAATGAGGGTGAAAATGATAATAAAAACAAATACTTTGAACTAAAAGCATGCGATAAATGCCAATGAGGGTGAAAATGACTAAAATTTTGCCAATGAGGGTGAAAATGATAATAAAAACAAATACTTTGAACTAAAAGCATGCGATAAATGCCAAAGGGGGCAAATTGCAATCCACAAAGTTACTAACTATTATAGACCAATGTTCCAAATAGCTAGAACTTGCAAAAATCAACAAAACAGAAAATAAAAATTGTTCAGCCAAAATAAAAAGAAAGAAAATAAAGCAGCAAAATATGAACCCACCACCCCACACTTAAATAAAGCACTATCCCAGTGCTTTCAAATAAGCATATGGTAGGGTGGCAGCATACTCCCTGATCAGTCAAACGAAACTATAGCAGTTATGTTATCGATAGTCCCGTCCACTTCATCACCATCATCAGACTGGTCCTCCTCATCCGACTCTATATCTGAATCCTTGTACCGTCTCTCTTCATAAGTAGGAATGTCATCATCAACAGGCTCTACAAAGGCCAGACCGATCCACAGCAAGGTCTTAGCATGATGCCACAGAAGGAAATCTAACTCAACATCTCAAAAATCCTCAGATATGGCTGGTCTCCCCCCAATACTCAGCTACAACATTTGAAGACCAAACATTCTAGCGAAAATCTCATCCGCTCGGGTTTAACGCTCAGCCATGGTCAAAATTAAGCCACTTGCCCAAGATGTACTCCTGGTTGTAGTGATATCTACAGGGCGAGTCAAAACATCAGGCTTATAGTCCAGCTCCTCCTCATCTACCCTGTGCCTTCGCAAAAATTGTGTCACCAATCCTCCAAAATCAAAACTGCGCCCAGCCTGGGTACGCACCTTCTTCATAGTAGAAAAAATTGCATGCCCCATATTAACATCAACATCACTGCACATCAGCGCATAAATCAAACATACTCGGTCCCTAGTGACCTTCGACATATGCTTTCCTTGAATCAAGCAAGAGTAGACAATACAACCCCACATCTTGGCCTCCTTGTTTATCTGAGCATAAGTAAAAGAAGAATGTAGGCCAATGACACGATGCCTAGTCCAATGAGCTGAAGAACGTACCCCTCACAATAGATGCCTGATGTGAGCATATGGGAGAGTAACAATGAACTGCCTTAAAAAGTTTTGGTTTGCCTCTAGTATACCCAGGAACTCATTAATATCTGCAGCAGTGAAACGAATTACCTTCCCGCGAATTTTTAACTCATGATCAGGGTCACTTGGGTCCCAAGTGGCATAAAACTCACGAACTAAATGCAGATTGCACACAATAGGTTGATGGAAGACGAAATTCATATTTATTGACTCAATCCTTCGTACCATAGATAGGAATTCCCTCAGTAAGCTTGCATGATCAATAAATACCTCAGGAATATACTTGGCATCTGTATGCTTGGAGTACCATTGCTTCCCAGCTTTGTTAACATCTTTGAATCCAAATTTTTGGACTTGCCCACGCTGAAGTGGTGGAGCTCGAGGTACCCTAGTGAGTTGACTTTCAGATGGCCTGCTCCTTTTCCTTGCCAGTGCAGAAGTACCAGCCTTTGCCTTTCCTTTGATTGCTTGGACCTCCATAATACCTGTATCAGAAAACACAGATGCAACAAATAATTAAGTAAGTAAAATAAAGGTGGCCAAGCTTCGACTGAGTGGGGAACAGGGTAAATAACTACCCCACACTTAGTTGTAAAAGCTATGGCACATACATCACCATATAGGGTACTCAGACTTCCCCTTTAGAACACCATTAGCACATGTAAGTATGTCATATTGCTCTTAGTGACAACTATTAGATAATCCAAAGAAAACCAAAATGATACATGTACACTTTACTCCTACTGTTTCATTTATATGTAAAGCACCCTACTTAGTGTTATGGTACCTCTTAATTTGAAGCCATTACCCTATAATCCCTTATTTGTACCCACTACAGGGTAATTAAATCAGTTATATCCCAAACATAAAGTCCAGTTCTACTTAAGTCTAAGCAAGGATGGGACAAATAGTGGAATTAACACCTGTACACTTTAGTCAATAGTCAACATTACTGATTCGAAGAAGCATTACGCATATAGGGGTATTCACATAAAATTTGACTGAATCAATGAACAACGCCAACATTCCCAAAGTAAAGGTGCTCCAATGCAAGAGAAATCAGAAACAAATTTAAACACAAAAACCATCCCCCCCCTTGTTACACATTAATATGCATCACATAACCTCAAATTAGTGAAAATTCCATAATAAAGCAGTGAAATTTACCCCATGATTAGCAAATAAGACAGTGTATATACACAATCAAAGCATAAAGTATAATCAACAAGATTTCATCCTAAATTGAAATACCCCTAATTTTTAAACCTCATTGCTTCAATCATCTAGTGACAACATCCTAAATCCACAAACCTCTTAATAATTAATATACCAAAGCAGTAAAGATCTCCCAAATCAACATGAATATTCCCGTACTCTACCTATTCCGTCATCAGCTTACCAATTCATCAAATAAACATAAAATTGTGAAGACAACGATAAAAGAATCACAACAAATTCAAGAAAATTGGAGCATTCGGTGCTATAATGTACAAGAATAAAATAATAAAACCACATCATTCCCAAGGAGTATCAGAATTCTTAGTATAACAAAAGGAAAATGGAAATCTATAAGTACTTACCTCAATAATTGAGAGAAGGATGAAATCTTAAGGGAATTTTGAGAGGATTAGTTGATGTAAAGGGAATGGGGGCGGTACTAAAAGGGAAAGATAAAGGGGTTTAGGGTTTAGGGGGTATGTATAGATAGGAAGGTCGGGGTAGGTTAATTTAAAAAATTTATGTTTGATTTTTACCCTTACCGCGATGCGGTGGTATCGCATCAAGTCACTGGAATTGGACATTTGTCAATTTTCCAGATGACGTGATGCGTTAATATCGCGTCAGGCCACTGGATTTTGACAATTGTCAAACTACCCCTTTTCGCTATGAGGAACAATCGCGGACCTTGACTAGAATTCGACAATTGTCAATCCACCTGGTTCCGCGATGTGCCATTCTCACAAATCAGATTTCCAGTATATTTTTAAACTCTTTTCTTACCTGAGGAGGACCCTAACTTACACACATCATTTTGCAAACCTGATTGCTTTCCTCAAATGTGGTAATCTTCTTATTTTCACTTTGCAAATCCCTGCATCTCAAACAAAGACAACAAATATTGTAAGAAAAAGTGGGTTGCCTCCCACTCAGCGCCTTAATTTTTGGTCGTGGCACGACTCACCTTCTTGTATTTTTCTTTTCTTTTTTATTTTACAAGCTAAAGATTAAACTACCTATTACATTACAAGTGTGGGTTTCCTCCCACATAACGCCTTATTTTACTTTGTGGCACGACTTAGCTCAGTTCTACTCATCAGCAAAAGTGATGGACTCCTTGTATTTATCTGGATGAACCACCCAATAATGCTTTACACGTTGTCAAATCACCAGGAACTTCTTCGTCTTCTCTTTATTCCACAACTCTACAGCTCCATGCGGTGTCATTTGCACCACTTCAAAAGGTCCAGACCATTTAGATCGTAATTTACCTGGGAACAACTTAAGCCTTGAATTAAACAACAAAACAAGTTGTCCGGGTTCAAATACTCTCTCTTGAATTTATCTATCGTGCAACCTTTTGGTCTTCTCCTTATATGGCTTGGAATTTTCATAAGCATGAAGCCTAAACTCATCAAGCTCATTCAGCTGCAATAATCATCTCTCTCCCTCAGCTTTTATCTCAAAATTTAACTTTTTTACGGCCCAATATGCTTGATTCTCTAACTCCACAGGCAGATGGCATGCTTTACCATAAACCAGCCGATATGGAGATGTCCCAATGGGCATCTTATATGCTGTTCTATAAGCTTAAAGTGCATCATCTAACTTCTCAGCCCAATTTTTTCTTAATCCATTCACAGTTTTCTGAAGTATCTGGGTAATCTCTCGGTTGGACATCTCAACTTGACCACTAGTTTACAGATGGCACGCAGTAGAAACCTTGTGCCTAACACCATATTTAGCAAGAAGATTTTTAAACCATGTATTGATAAAGTGTGTACCTCCGTCACTAATTATTTCTCTTGGTGTACCAAATCTGGAAAATATGTTCTTCTTCACAAATTTCAGCACATCTCTTGCATCCTTAGTCGGACTAGCCACAGCTTCCACCCATTTAGAGACGTAGTCAACCGATACAAGAATGTACAGATTTTCTTTTAAAGGTGGGAATGGGCCCATGAAATCAATCCCCCAAACGTCAAAGACTTCGACTTCTAAAATATTATTGAGGGGCATCTCATGACACCTAGATATGGTGCCTAACCTTTGACATTGATCACAATTCTTCACAAAAGCAATTGCGTCCCTAAACAACGTAGGACAAAAAAATAGATGCAGTACTTTTCTAGCAGTCCTCTCACCAGCATGATGTCCACCGTAGGGAGATGAGTGGCAATCATGAAGCACCTTTGAAAATTTAGCCTCTAGGATACACCTATGAATAACTCCATCTGGACCCTACTTGAAGAGATATGGTTCGTCCCAAATATAGGCACGAGAATTATGGAGTAATTTTTGCCTTTGTTGTATGGTGACCTCAGGAGGGTACACCTCATAAACTATCAAATTCACAATATCAGCATACCATGGGAACTCAACCGCATCTAAAGACAATAACTTTTCATCAGGAAACTCTTCCTTAATACTAAGAGAGTCATCAACAATATGGTTTTGACTTTTTAGCCGTGACAAGTGGTCAGTAACTTGATTTTCAGCTCCCTTTTGATCTCGAACCTCAAGATCAAATTCTTATAGTAGAATAATTCACCTAATCAATTGCGGCTTTGCATCCTTCTTGTTCACAAGATACTTAATGGCAGCATGGTTAGTATGAACAATGACCTTAGTACCAACTAAGTAAGATTTAAACTTGTCGAATGCATACACCACTGCCAACATCTCTTTCTCTGTAACTATATAATTAACTTAAGAATCATTCAACACTTTTCTAGCATAATAGATCGAGCGAAATACCTTATCTCTTCTCTGACCCAAAATCGCTCCCACAGCAACGTCACTAGCATCACACATCAGCTCAAATGGTAACTCCCAATCTAGTGAAATCAGAATTGGTGCTTCAGTCAACTTCTTCTTTAGTTTTTTAAAATCTTCTTGGCAATCACCCCCGAACTCAAACTTGGCCTCTTTCTCTAATAATTTGCACATGGGGCTTGTAATTTTTGAGAAATCTTGAATGAACTGCCTATAAAAACCTACATGTCCTAGAAAACTCCACACTCCTTTGACTGTGACTAGATGTGGCAATTTTTCAATCACTTTTACCTTTGCCTTATCTACCTCGAGTCCTTTACATGATACTTTATGGCCTAGGACAATTCCTTCCTTAACTATACAGTGACAATTTTCCAAATTTAGCACCAAGTTTGTCTCTTCGTATCGAGCTAGAACTCTGTCAAGATTCTGCAAGCACTTTTCAAAAGAATTACCGTACACAGAGAAATCATCCATGAATACCTCCACAAATTCTTCAACCATGTTGGAGAATATCGCCATCATACATCTCTAAAATATAGCAGGTGCATTGCATAGGCCGAAGGGCATGCGTCTGAACGCGTATGTGCCATAGGGACAAGTAAAAGTGGTCTTCTCCTGGTCTTCTGGTGCTATGATTATCTGATTGTAGCCGGAGTACCCATCTAGAAAATAATACTACTCTTGCCCCGCCAATCTATCTAGTATTTGGTCAATGAAAGGAATAGGATAGTGATCTTTACGAGTAGCTTCATTCAATATTCAATTGTCAATATAGATCCTCCAATCGGTCACCATGCGTGTGGGGATAAACTCATTATCATCATTAGTTACCACGATCATCCCTCTTCTTTTTGGTAGATAGTGTACTGGACTCACCTATTTGCTATCGGAAATTGGGTAGACAATACCACTATCTAACCACTTGATCACTTTTTTTCTGGCCACCTCCTTCATCACAGGATTCAACCTTTTTTGTTGTTGCACTCTCATTTTGTACCCTCTTCCATGTAGATATTGTGCATGCAAAATACTGGATTAATTTCTGTAATATCGGACATTTTCCAACCAATCGCCTTTTTTCTACTTGTTAGAACTACTATGGCTTCCTTTACCTGTACATCTGTTAATCCTGCAAACAAAATAACAGGCAAAGTATCTTGATCACCAAGAAAAACATATTGTAAATGCGGAGGGAGAACCTTAAGCTCCAAGTTAGGAGCTTCTTTAACTGAGGGCTTGGGCGATGAACTAATTGGCTTATTCAATGGATCGACAGGCACTTTGTTCATCTTAATCACTGCCAAATTCAAAACCTGGACCAATTCCAATGCTTTCATATCTCCATAAAGTTCATGACCCATCAAAGCTCGCTCTAATAGATCATCAAACAACAGCAAATGCCAATCCAAAGCAAAATCAATAACCGATATAGATGACAACTCCTCATATATAGCTAGCAATTTCAATGCCTTGTACACATCAAAAACTTTTACCTTATCATGCACTCGCATTATCATTTTTCCCGCCGCTACATCTATCAGTGACTGCCCTATTTCTAAGAAAGGTCGACCCAAAATAAATGGAACAACAGGATCAGCCTCAAAGTCAAGAATTATAAAATCCACTAGAAAGATTAAGGATCCCACTTGCACCAAAACATCTTCAATAATACCATCCGACCTAGCAAGTGATCAATCTGCCAATTGCAAAATAATAGTAGTGGGTTTGGGACTCCCAAGACCCATCTTCCGGTACACGATGTGAGCATAAGATTTATGCTAGCTCCTAAGTCACACAATCCCCATGCACTAATGGTATGTCCAATGGTAATCTGCAAGGTGAAACTATCTGGATCATTAAGCTTGGTAGGCAATTTGTTTTGAACCTTGGAAGTGTACTCTTGAGTAAGGGCAACTGTAGCATACTCGGTCAACCGGTTCTTATTCGCAACTATATTCTTCAAGTATTTTGCATATTTTGGCATACTTTGCAGAATGTCAACAAGAGGAAGATTCACTTGAACCTGCTTCAGAAGATCTAAGAACTTCTTATAACTCGCCTCCTCTTGATGTTTCCTTGCCCTTTAAGGAAAGGGTAAGGGAAGAGTCTTCTTTTTTACATGAATTTTATCACTTGCCGCTTTTTCTTTGATTTCCTTCTCTGCATTGTCTTTAGCACTGTTATTAATAATTGTGGGACTAACCTGCTCCTGAACTGTCTCCTTAGTTTGCAACCCACTCCTTTGTGAAATCTAATTCAGCAGTGTGTACAATTCTTCATATGTCTTCTCAAGAGCCTGTCCACCTACTGCTGAATTCAAGAGAATTTTCGTGTGTGGTTCTAATCCCTCAATAAAAGTATGGACAAGAACATTATTGGACTAATGATGGTGAGGGAAATTTCTGAGCATACCCTTAAATCTCTCCCAAGCTTGGTAGAGATTCTCTCCGTCTTTCTATCTAAAACTCAAGATCTCACTCCTCAAGCATGCCATCTTCCCAGATGGAAATAATCAAATAAGAAACTTCTGAGCTAGATCTTTCCATGAAGTGATGGAGAGTGGTGGTTAATCATGTAACCACATTTTTGCTTCCCCCATTAGAGAGAAAGAAAAGAGTGTTAATCTGACATAATCAAAATTTACCCCTTCAGGAATGTAAGTATCACTAATTTCCAGGAAGGTCTGTATGTGTTGCTGTGGATCTTCGTGTGGAAGTCCATGAAATTGCCCCGCTGAATTCAGCAATTGCACCATATTTTGTTTCAATTCAAATCGACCTCTTGGTTTGGGCTTTAGAATACTACTCGTCACATGGCTTGTGAGTGGTATTGCCACTTCACGAAAAGGTCTAGCATCTTGTTGAGCAGGAAAAACTGGAATAATAGGAATGTGTAACATTCTTGGCATTTGGATCAACTGGTTCATTTCGTTGTCCCGCCATTCTTCACCTTTGTTGAAAGATTTGCTCTGGTTCTGCAAAAGGCTCTACTAGTTCTTTATCTCTCTCCAGTCCTGGATTCAGCTAAACCTGTAAAAAATCAGCTGCTAAGATCAAGTTGTTAACACCTAAACTTAATATCAAAAACTAAAAATTTAGCAATTTACAAATTGTATTAGTCCCCGGCAACGGTGCCAAAAACATGTTGCGACTAAAATGCACATGCAAGTGCACATGATCGTACAAGTAGTATAGAGACTTAGACAGTTGGATATCGTTCCCACGAGGACTAAATAACTAGAAATTTAACCAACTTTTAGTTTCAGACAATGAGTATTAGGTGTTGTAAAGTATCAAGATGATTTTGAAATTGAGAATAAAAATATAAATTAATAAACAGGAAATAAAATTTTATGACTAGAGCAAAGCAGGCAACGGTTATAAACTGTTATGATAAGAATTCCAGGGTTGAGGTTTCTCGAACAATCATACAAATCTCTATTCTTATAGTAGTGTAATTGGTTATCGGGTTGTCTGTTCGCAAGGTTTAGGCAATGATCTTGATTTCCCGACCTAAAATCTTTTATCTATTGAATATTGCATCTACAACTCCCGCAGAGATGCAACAATTCTTCTAGATTCCTTAAGTAATCTTTTTCCAATTGAACCAAATAAGGCTTCTAGGTATATCCCTATCCTAGATGCTAATTCAAGCCCCTTATTTTATAAAAGGATAAGAACCTTGCTCCTTAATTTCCTCGTTCTAATCTATGATTCTCCTCCCGGATTCACATGGAAATATAAATTTATTCTAATAACGGTCAAGCATTAAAATAGTAAGCTCAAGAAATTAAGAACAACCCAGGTGATAATCCAAAAAGAAACTTCTATAAAAAATATCAAACTTCTATAAAAAATATCCAAAAATATAAAAAATAGCTGGGAAAAAATACTAAAACTCTTCTCGATTTTTCCAGACGGCGCGTCGCGCCATGCCATCCAATGCCATTTTTAATCAAAATCTGGACAATTGGGGAATTCAATTATTAGTGAAATTATGAAATACACCCTCACCGCGATGTTCCACTATCGCAGTGAGCCACTGGATTTAGACAATTGTGAAATATCCTTCCTTCGCAATGCGCTAAACTTGTAGGTCGCACAAATTGACAATTGGGATTGCACTGTGACGCGGTGAAATCGCGAACCTACACTGAAAAGTGACAACTGTGACTTCCACCTTCTTCGCGATGCGCCATAATTGTGGACCAACACTGTATTTTGCCAAATGGGAATTTTAGTTTCTCCGCATCGTGCCATAATCGCGCTCCTCCACTGGAATTCAACCAACGTCATTTTATTGGTCTGCGTGATGCGGAGACTCTTCAAATAGGAAATTCTGACATCCAGCTTGCCTTTTTGAGCTATATTTCAATACCTTCTATTCCTTTAATCATTCCATACTGTATCCAATTACGTCTAATTCTTCACGATTCCATTAGGCACAAAATAGAATTAAAGCTGAAATATACTCACGAGTTTACATAAAAGTTCTCAAAATAAGTCCAAATCTAGGTGCATATAGGTGCTTTGAACATATAAATATTCCCAAGATCACCCAGGGTGTAATCTCTTTTTATATGACACTATATAGGAATAATTTTCCTCAATGCATTAATATTCGGTCTTTCATAAGAGAACTTATCAATGATTGCATACTGTAGGTTCTCTTGAATGATATTTGCTTCCACTTCAGATGATTTCCATGTTACTGTTGGCTCCCCATGCACCATTACGACTGATTTATGAGGAACTTTAGTATTTTCATGCACGTAGGGTTTGGTCTTCAATAGATCTGCATACTTTGTTACCAAACCATGTTGTTTCTCTCCTTCTACTTGCTTCTGTTTTAATGATTCATCTGGTGGATCAGCTCCACCGGAATTAGTAGTCATTTCCAGCAAGAATCAATAAACATAGTTAGCTTTTTTTGCATGCGCCGAAATTAGGGTTCAGCAAAAGTTAACTCTTGAACTTCATCTTTCTGAACAATGTTTTTATGGTCTACTATTAAATTATTAATTAATAATTATTATAAATGTAGTTATAATTAGTTGAACAAATGATTAATAATTGGACATAGTTATCGCAAAAGTATATTTGTACCATAATTTATAGCTAAATAAATAAGTGATTAAATTTAGTTATTATTTATTAACTAATTATAACAAATTTAAACAAATTAACTTTACTAAATTTAACTTTAGACTTGTTTCATCAGAATAATATCTTTATCGGTCTAGTGTAATTAGTGTTGTCAATGATGCAATTCAATTTTATAACTTGTAAGTTTCAAATATAATTTTTTTAAATAAATGATTATATTAACTTCAATTAACTAATTATAAATAATTTAAACAAAATTTTAATATGCTTCACTCAAGCTTCATCATGATCAAGTGTTTTAAGAATTATCATTTGATTGGGGGTGTTTATTATTCGACTCAATTCAAATTTATAGGATCTTATTTATAAGTCTCAAATATAATTTGAATAAATAAATTATTATATCTAAATATTTTGTTAATTAATATACTTAATCTAATGAAAGTTTTACAAATTCTCACTAATTATACGAAGATAGATACAAATTATTTATCGTGGATAAAATCACTTACTAAACATATAGATTTTGTAAAATAAGATTTTCTTTATAACTACAGTTGCAACACAATAAAATTTCGTAGCAATAATTACAAATTCTTAGTCATGGACCATATAAAATATGAAATAAATTTTAGCCATATTTATTGTTACAAATGTTACGGAAAAAAATATTGTGGTTAGATTATTTAGCAAAACAACTTTTTACATTTAACCAGGCTGTATTTTGTTAGTATATCTATATATAGAAAAATGTAAAATAACTGTTATAAAATAATAAAGAATAAAGAAGATAGTAGAGAGAGAATATAAAGTAATTCTTATTTCTCTTGAAGGATGAATAATAATGAAGGAAGACCCTTTTATTTATAGGAGAAAACTAACCTTGGGATTTGTAATTTTACCATAAATAGACATTCACAATATATGGTAAAGTAGGCATTCACTATATATGGTAAAGTAGACATTCACTATAATACATTTATAACACTCCCCCTTGAATGTCTAATTAATAGATAATGTGTCTCATTGAAACCTTACTAAAAAAATCCAGTCGGAAAAAATCTAGTGAAGGAAAAAGAGTACACATATCTAGCAATACGCATATAGGATGCCTCATTAAAACCCTTACAAGAAAAATTCAGTGGGACAAAAACTCGTAAGGAAAAAAGAGTACAACGCATATTAACTCCCCCTAATGAGAACATCCTTGAGCCTTTGCATTTCAATCTTGTGCACCATCTTCTTAAAAGTTGTAATTGGAGGAGACTTGATGAATAAATCAATCACATTGTCACTTGAACGAATATGTTGCACGTTAATATCACCATTTTTTTGTAGCTCGTGTTTATTGAAAAGCTTTGGCGAAATGTGCTTTGTTCTATCTCCTTGAGTCCTCCCTTAAGTTGTGTTGTGCATGTTGCATTATCCTTATAAAAAAATCATGGGTACTTTATCACATTTAAAATCATATTTTTCGCGAATGAGATGTATCTTGGACCTCAACCACACATACTCTTGGCTTGCTTCATGAATAGCTATTATCTCAGCATGGTTCGATGAAGTGACTACGATAGACTGTTTTGTATATCTTTAAGATATGGCAGTATCCCCATCTATTAACGCATAGCTTATTTGATATCGATCTTTATACAAGTTAGATAAGTACCCATCATCAGCATAACCAACAAGATCGTGACTATAATCTTTAGAATAAAATAAGCCCATATGTTTGATCTCATTTCGATGCCTCCTAGTAGGAGCAGAACTATACCTTGTTAACAAATTGATTGAAAGGCTATATTGGGTCTTGTAGTAGTTATAAGATACATTAGTACACCAATTACACTAAGATATATAACCAATCCAATTCGGTATATTTCTTATTCCAGCAAATAATCTATTGTTTTTAAAAACTCTCTAAGAGTTCCAATAATTTTTAAGTTATAAGCTTATACAATATAAGGATTATAAATAATTTTCCCATAAACTTTTATATGCTTCAAACATTTTAAATCCTTAAAAGTTTTCAAATAAATTTTGTCAAATGAAAATATTCAGTACTTCATGTGTGACATCTTCAAATGTCTGGAATGCAAATCAAATAAGTTTTATACTTACCAAGATGCGTCCTTTCATGTTACTTGATAAATATTTCTACGTCAGCATGCTTAAATAAACGTAGAATTTGGATCCATGTAATCTTTCACAATATTGCACCAATGTTGTATCAAAGATATTGATGATATATCATTTCGTATCGGTTCATACTGTGACATAACATTTTGAGATCTCATCACTTCATTATTTTTAGGTACTTGAACCTCTCATAAGGTTTCATGAAGTGTTATGTCGTAGACTCTTCAAGAGCACATTGCCTTCTTATTATGATTATTTGTTCCTTATCCTTTTCAAGAATTATTTCATTTAGAACTGATTGATCTACCACGCTTTACGCATGCATAGATTTTGTCCTTTAGGGACACAAAATAGGAGCACTTGCAGCTTAAATATGAGATATTTTTTACATTTGACTTGAATTGTCTTTTGAATGAGGATCTAATGATAATTCCTAACATATTTTATAGCTGCTTATAATCTCCCCCTTATGTTAGGAACACTAACATACATCCTCCGTCTTCTTTAAGAAATCCATCTTTGTGCATTATGGTATATTTACTAATCGTATACTGCACATTAAAATTATTAGATGGACAACGTGTGGTTCCTAACTCAGAACCAACTTTGAGAGGGAATTAATCATAATTTATTGGTTTGATGCATACAAGTATTTTTATATATAATATTTCAAACCAACTAATGAAGTTGTTGTTCTCATTAGCAATGGTTCATCTATTTATCAAAGACATTCTATGCCAAATCAACATTATCTAGATGAATTATCTTGATTACACAATCTAAAAATTATGCTCTTAACTCAATTTTATTGAGCAAACAACTTTATGAATGTCAAACTGCAGGTTGACAATAAATGTACATGTGATCATCTTATTGATGCATCTTAATAGATCACATGACAGGTGAATGGGCCCATATTCACCTTTTATACTTTTTAGATTTTGAGGGATCAAATCCCAATATTAGCTGGTCCAACCAACTTATCATGAGAACAAGCAACATTAAAAGTTCATGAAGAATTTTCTAGTTCTTCAATATATTTTTAATACTCACTATGCACATCTTTGGGATGTCATAATCGTTCATGTCAATTTATGAACTTTTTATACTATTAAACTCCAAGTTTACCATGACATGTACTTTTTTCTTTAGTAAATTTCAGATTTACTATTACATGAATAAATTTCAGATTTACTACTTTAGAAGTAGATTTCAAAATAACTCTTCTCAGTTATTCTGCCTCTTTCGGAGGTGAGCTGTGATATCATCACAATCAAGTGCACATTTGTATTAATAAGCTTTACTAAATATTATCGCATTCACCTTAAGGAATAGGTATGTACTTAAAACAATCGAAATTCTCACTCCCCAGAAATAAAATATAATCGTACCTTAAGCCTATCAAATTTTGATAGCTTATAACCTCTTTCATGATATTGCTACTTTAGGAGAAAATTGAGGCATACATATAATGTAGATAATTTTTTTCTAACATATCTTATAGTCATAATAAGCGTGTGAAAATATTATCACTTTTGATGATTATTATTATATTGTCCCTCCATGCTTATATTAGTACGTTCAATCACTGTCTTCTTTCAGACATATTAAGCATTGCTACCACATTCACTTCAGGGAATGGAGTATATTCAATGAGACATGTCTTATGACTTTCACCAAAAACATATTATTTTTCCTTAGCCATCATAAATCATCAATATGGTGCATTGAGATTCAAACTCAACGTTTTATCCATATAAAGGCGTCTTAAGCTATAAATCGATGAGATTTAAACCCAACATCTTATCATCATGGTGCATTGAAACTTTTAACCCAATGTCTTACCCTCTTAATGAGATGAGACTTAAATTCATCATCATATCTTTTAACAATATTGTTCTTCATGAATAAATTTAAAGCATAAGTGGTTCCAAACTAATTATTTTTCATCAAATCCAACAATAATAATCTCATTAGTAGCAAAAGACAAATAACATAAGAAATTACTAACCTTGGAATTACCTTTAGATTTGTAATCTCACCTTGTTTGGCAGAGTTTCGTGCTAATAACTTGTTATAAAATAATAAAGAATAAAGAAAGAGAGTAGAGAGAGAATATAGAGTAATTCTTATTTCTCTCGAGGGATGAATAACAATGAAAGAAAATCCTTTTATTTATAGGGAAAAACTAACCTTGGGGTTTGTAATTTTACCATAAATAGACATTCACAATATATGGTAAAGTAGGTATTCACTATATATGGTAAAGTAGACATTCACTATAATACATTTATAACAATAACAAAATTTTAAGCATGTCAAAACATGTTATTACTAAAACTCTGAATGAATTTCCTAAATAGTCACTCAAGTTTTGAAAATTTCTTTCAAATATCATTTATATTTCGTTTAGGACCACAGTATTACTCAACTATCACCCTTTTACTAAAAAAATACTAAACACCTCAAAAGTATTCTTCTCTCTTAGTTGGCATGTCATGCCATTAAAATCATATTTTTAAAATAATAAATCATTTAATTCATCAAACTCATTTACTCAAAATTATAACTTTATTCTTTTTTTTTTTTGAAAAAAAAATGCATTAGTTTAATTTTCCTGTTTAGGAATTCTTTACCAAAACTTAATCTTTACCATACTATTTTACATGTAAATTAAAATCTCTAGATAACTTATTTACTTTAGTGATATTATTTTCATTAGAAAACAACTGATCTTTGTAGGCAATTATATATAAAAACTTGAATGATCAATTTAGAAAAATAGTATGAGAATTTTTCTTAATAAATTAATATATTTTTAAAAAAAATTATTATTTTGGTTAAATGAGTTTGTTGAGTTATCTTCGGATGTAGTGGTATAGATTGCGCACATTCTACCCTCCCTAGACCCCACTATGTGGGAATATACTGGGTTTGTTGTTGTTGTTGTTGTTGTTGTTGTTGAGTTTGTTGAGTTAATATATTTATTATTTTTTAAAAATGGTGATTTACTGGTATGACATGCTAATTAGAATAGGAGGGAACTTCTGAGGTATTTAGTGATTTTTTGAGAAAATTATTAATAACTGAGTGACATTATTGTCTTAGCAAAAACAAAAAGTGATTTTTATAAGCGACTCTAGAAATATTGATAATAATCCAAGAAAATAACTTTAGAAAAAAACTGAAAGTGTAAGTAATGATAAAAGATTTCTAAGAATGGAAAATTCTTCTTAGTAAATTAATATATTTATTTTTAAAAAAGAATAAGAATATAATTTTGATGATTTAAATAGGTCTATTATTAAAAAATAATTTAATAACATGGCTTGCCAATTAGAAGAGAAAGAGACGTATGAGATATTTTTTTTTTTTAGGATAATAACACTAGTTGAGTCAAATTATTATCTCTAAAAAGATAAAAATAATTTTTTTAGCGAATTCAAAAAATATGAGTGACCATTCAGAAAAATAACCTTTGAAAAAATATATGTCAAGTTTTAGTACCGGTAAAAAATTTCTAAGTATAAAATTTCTTTTTAATAAACTAATGCATTTTAAAAAAAAAAATAGAATTATAGTTTTATTAAATGAGTTTGATGGGTTAAATAGGTTTAGTATTTTTTTAAAAAAAAAATTAATGACATGACATGACATGCCAACTAAAATAGAAGAAGACTTTTGAGGTGTTTTGTATTTTTTGAGGAAACAAGTGATAGTTGAGTGATATTGTGATCCTAAATGAAACATAAATGATATTTGAAGAAATTTTCAAAACTTGGGTGACTATTTAGGGAATTCACTTTTAAAACTCTATTTTCATACACTAATTTTCATAGTCATTAAAAAAATTATAAAATCAAACTAGATAAAAAAAAAATAATAACTTGATTAAATTTCTCAAAATATGTACAAAGTATAAACTATACATAATTAAAAGTTGAACTAAAGCTAAACAACTTCAAACGTCAAAAACACAAAAATTAACTAACAATTAATAAATAAATTTGTACTAATTATTTTTTGTTTTCTTAATTACATACTACTACATTTGACAATTATTTAATTATGTGATTTCCAATTAAAAAATAATAATTAAAATAGAATACATAAATTGTTCATTCTCATGGATTGGGATAGCATTCAATGTATTGGAAAATGATTATTAAATAAAGTAATGTTAGAAATTTAAATTTAGGATGAAAAGGAAAAAAATGTCTAAAAACTAACTACTCCCTCCGTTTCATTTTAGTTGGCCCTCTTTCTAAAAATAATTATTTTAATTTACTTGTCCAAGCTGTAAAATCAAGACTATTTTACACATATTCTTTCCATTTTACCCTTGATAGTATTAAATATAACCCCACTTTCCAAAAATTTTAAAAGTAACACTTTCATATTTTCAATACTAACTTTATGAAACTTTACTTTTTCTCCTCTTTTTAAGAGTACTACTGTTCCTCTAAGAACATACCATGCACGCACCACTTCTCCATCTTTCTTTTCAAAAGTAGTATACTATTCCTTCTACTTTTCTTTCACTTATTCCATACATATTCCAAAAAAGGAATATTTCTTTCAAATATTTTTTAATCAAATTTCCTATCTTGATTAGTACGGGTATATTTGAAATATGGAGACCGATATGCAAAACACATCTATCGTTAAGGAATCATTTATGAAAGTTGAAGATTCGATGAAGATTAGAGTTGAGAAATTTGATTTGAACGTCAAAAACTGTGGGTTCAACTTAAACAAATTTTCAGTAGAAAGAGAGGAAGAATTTGAAGACGAAGAATCAGAAAAGACGTACGCAAAATGGTAGAAAATATTACTTCCTAGATTTTATTGAGATTGGAGTATAATTTATTTATTTTAGCAAGTTCTCTATGTAAACTTATTCAAAGTTACGACCTTAATGACATATTTTTGTTATTTTAAAAATATTATGATGTTTTTAGATTACAATTATTTGTTGATATAAATGTGACAATAGAATATAAGATTAACACAACTCGGCTACTAATTGTGATTTGTTAATGAGAGAAATGATTTCATTTAAGGAGTAATATTCAAATGCTTCAAGATAGGTTTCAAAAGAAAACATGAAACTCGATTCATCCTAAATAATTGAGAACATTATCTATTAGTTCAGGATCACATTTCAGTTGAATGGGAAGTTGGCCTTCTTACTCTAACATTGCCTTTTTTATATGCAGAATATTGTACTTATTGAAACCTTTTGCTCGCATAATTTCTGCCATGTAAGATTATAGCATCATAAAAATTCGATTGATCTTCTCAGTTGGAAACAATTCATATGCCTTAACAACACCATTAACAATTTCATCCATGGTTTTTGGCGCCTCCTGATGTTTTAATGATTGAATAGCATTGAAAAATCTAAGATCCAACATGTTCAGATCAGGAGAATTAGGAGGTTGACATATTAAATGAATATCAAATCCATCTTTTTGTGCGACTTGCTGAAATTCTGTATCTTGATGACGAATGTGTGGCTTAGCATTATCTTACTGAATAAATATCGAATAACATGAGTCCTCTCTCGGCCATATTTTCTTAATGTCAGAAATGACTTTTTCAATTAAAAATGACCTCATAATGTCTCTGTTTATTAAAGATATTGATTTTGTCTCTAATGTGCCTGCAACTTTATTGACACTATCTTTTTTTGTTGCCTGTTGTGTGATAAATGAATAGATATCATTTTTTTCAGAAAATAATTCATTTCCTTCAGAATCAAACCTTGGTCGGGCTGTAGCGGCTAAAAACATAACTTTTTTCAATATAATTTTTACTCTTACATGTACGCATCAGATCTTCTTCTTCTGGTAGTAAATAATAGCGCTCACATTTTCTTGTCATGTAAAACCATTTTTCATCAATATGAACAGTGTTATACATATCCAAAAAAATGGATCATGCGGTATGCTCTCACTAGGGGTGGGCGCTCGGTATTCGGTTCGGTATTTTCAAATTTCGAGTTCGATAATTCGAGAATTGGTATTTGAATGTAGATACTACATACCATACTTATAAACATCGATTCGGTAATTCGATAATCGATAAATTAAACTTCGATACGATTTTTGGTAATACCATATTAAAATTGGAAGTGTCCAAATGTTCGTTTAAACTTCAAAGAGTATATTTAATAGAAGCCCTATTTAGTATTTGTTATAAATGTATTTACATTATAGTGAATATCTATCAAGATCTACTTTGATATCTATTAGGATTTGAAGCATCCATCTTTTACTCAGACTAGGAGTAA
Source organism: Capsicum pubescens (assembly GCA_030864215.1). Classification (NCBI taxonomy): domain Eukaryota; kingdom Viridiplantae; phylum Streptophyta; class Magnoliopsida; order Solanales; family Solanaceae; genus Capsicum; species Capsicum pubescens. Next base: position 106,004,674 of record CM061543.1, read on the forward strand.
ATTTCCCCTATAAATAGAGGGGTTTTGTTCATTGTATTGACAATCTTATGATATCCCTCAAGAGAAGAAATAAGAATTACTCTCTCTATTCTCTCTACTCTTCTTCTTGTTCTTTATTATTTTATAACATGTTATCAGCACGAGACTCTGCCAAACAAGGTGAGATTATAAATCTAAAGGATTTCAAGGTTAGTTATTTTTTATTTATCTTTCTTTTGCTACTACTAATATAATTATTATTGGATTTGAGAAAAAATAATTGGTTTGGAACCATTTATATTTTAAATTTATTCCTCAAGAACAGTATTATCAAAAAAGATGATAATATGTTGGGTTCCAGTCCCATCGATTCATACCTAAGACGCCTTTATATGGATCAAATATTGAGTTTGAATCTCAATACACCATATTGGTGATATTGTGATGGCTAAGGGAAAATAATGGGTGTTTGATGAAAAGTCATGAAATTCGACCCATTGAATATGCTCCATTCCATGAAGTGAATGTGGTAGCAATATATGATAAGTCTAAAATATGACAACTTACTTCATTCTTGAGGTGTATGTGGTAGCAGTGCATAATATGTCTGAAAGAAGACAAGTGATTGAATGCACGAATATACGCGTGGAGGGACAATATGATAATGATCATCAAAAGTGATGATATTTTTACACGCTTATATGATTATAATATATGCTAGAGAAAAATTCTCTACATCATATGTATGCCTCGATTTGCTTCTGAAGTAGCAAAATCTTTAAAGAGGTTATAAGCTATCATAATTTAATAGGCTTAAGGCACGATTATATTCCATTCCTGGGGAATGAGAAACTTATTAATGCAAACGTGCACTTGATTGTGATTGTATCACAACTCACCTCCGAAAGAGGTTGAATAATTTTGAAATCTACTTCTAAAGTAGTAAATCTGAAATTTATTCATGTAATAGTAAATCTAAAATTTACTAAAGAAAAAGTACATGTCATGGTAAACTTGGAGTTTACTAGAATAAAAGTTCACAAATTGATATGAACGACTGTGACATCTCGAAGATGTGCATGTATTGAAGAACCAGAAGATTCTTCAAGAATTGTTTATGTCGTTTGTTCTCATGACAAGTTGGTTGGACCAACTAATATTGGGATTGGATCCCTTCAAATCTGAAAATTATAAAAGGTGAATAAGGGACCGTTCACCTATCATGTAATATGTTGAAAAGATGCATCAATAAGATGATCACATGTACATTCATGGTCAACCTACGTTTGACATTCATAAAGTTACTTGTTCAATATAAATTGAGCATAATTTTCAGATTGTGTAATCAAGATAATTCATCTTGATGATGATGGTTTAGCATTGAATGTCTTTGATAAATATCTAAACCATTGTTAATGAGAACAAAACTTAATGTATTGGTCTGCAATATGATATATTGCAATAGCATTTGTATGCATTAGACCAATAAATTATGATTATTTCTTCCTCCTCAATTGGTTCAAGGTCGGAAACCAATTATTCCATCTAATAATTTTGATGTGCGGTATACGATTAATGATTATACCATAATGCACAACGATGGATTCCTCAAAAAAGTAGAGGATGTATGTTAGTTTTCCTAACATAAGGGGGAGATTATAAGCTCTATGAAATATGTTAGGAATTATCACCATATCCTCATCCAAAAGATAATTCAAGTCAAATGCTGAAAGCATCTCATATTAAGCGCAAGTGCTCTTATTTTGTGTTCCTAAAGGACAAAGTCTATGCATGCGTGAAGTGTAGTAGACTGATCGGTTCCAAATGAAATAGTCCTTGAAAAATAAGGAGCAAATAATCATAACAAGAAGACAATAATCTCTTGAAGAGCCTACGACATAACACTTCATGAAACCTTATGAGAGGTTCATGTACCTGAAAATAATGAAGTGATGAGATCTCAAATGTTATGTCGCATTGTGAACCAATACAAAATGATATATCATCAATATCTTTGACACAATATTGGCGCAATATTGTGAAAGATTACGAGGATCTGAATTCTACGTTTATTTAAGCATGCTGATGTAGAAACATTTATCAAGTAACATGAAAGGATGCATTTTGGTAAGCGTAAAACTTATTTAATTTACAGTCCAGACACTTGAAGATGTCACTCATGAAATGTTGAATATTGTCACTTCACAAAACTTATGTGAAAACTTTTAAGGATTCAAACTGCTTGAAGCATATAAAAGTTTCTGGAAAACTTATTTATAATCCTTATATTGTATAAGCTTATTGCTTGAACATCATTGGAACTCTTGGAGAGTTTTCAAAGCAATAGATTATTTGCTGAAATTCAAAATATATCGAATTGGATTGGTTATGAAGTACCATATCTTAGTGAAATTGATGCACTCATGTACCTTGCAAATACTACAAGGCCTATAGCCTTTTCAGTCAATTTGTTAGCAAGGTATATTTCTGCTCCTACTATGAGACATCGAAATGGAATAAAACACATGAGCTTTTTTTATTCTAAAGATTGCAGTCCCGATCTTATTGGTCATGCTGATGTTGGGTACTTATCTGACCCGCATAAAGCTCGGTCTCAAATAGGCCATGTGTTCATATGTGGTGGTACTACCATATCTTAGAGCTATACAAAGCAGTCTATCGTAGCCACTTCATCGAATCATGCTGAGATAATAGCTATTCATGAAGCAAGCCGAGAATGTGTATGGTTGAGGTCCATGATACATCTCATTTGAGAAAAATGTGGTGTGAAATATGACAATCTACCCACAATTTTATACAGAGATAATTCAGCATACATAGCACATCTTAAGAGAGGATTCATAAATGGAGATAGAACGAAGCACATTTTGCCAAAACTTTTCTACATACATGAGCGACAAAAGAATAATGATATTAACGTGCAACAGATTCGTTCAACTGACAATGTGACTGATTTATTCACCAAATCTTCTCCAATTGCAACTTTCAAGAAGATGTTGCACAAGATCGAGATGCAAAGGTTCAAGGATGTTCTCATTAGGGGGAGTTAATACGCGTTGTACTCTTTTTCCCTTACGAGGTTTTGTCCCACTGGTTTCCCTTGTAAGGTTTTTAATGAGGCAGCCGAAATGCGTATTATTAGAGATGTGTACTCTTTTTCCTTCACTAGATTTTTTTTTCTACTGGGTTTTTTCTAGTAAGGTTTCAACGAGGCACATTATCTACCAATTAGACATTCAAGGGGGAGTGTTATAAATGTATTTACATTATAGTGAATGCCTATCAAGATCTACTTTGATATCTATTAGGATTTGAAGCATCCGTCGTTTACTCAGACTAGGAGTAAATTTCCCCTATAAATAGAGGAGTTTTGTTCATTGTATTGACAATCTTATGATATCCCTCAAGAGACGAAATAAGAATTACTCTCTCTATTCTCTCTACTCTTCTTCTTTATTCTTTCTTGTTTTATAATAGTATTCCTTTTGTTGCTTTTATGAATATATTACCAAGGTCCAAGAGATTCTTTGGGATTGACTAATACTATTGTCTATTGAGTTGGTTAGACATATAGTATTATATATATATATATATATATATAATTCAATATTTGGTAAATACCAAATACCAAACGCTATTAATATCTTTTACCAAACACAATCTCGAATACCGAAATATTAAAATTTTACTCCCAAATACCATATCAAATACCGACTTATCGAATATCAATTACCAATTTTTTTTATTCGGTTCGGTAATTTGATTTTCAGTATTTTATGCCCTTCCCTAGCTCTCACGATCTAGTATTGATAAGCAAAATTGCAACCGAGTCCTTTTATTTGATTCTGACAAAAGTGGTTTAATAGCACTTGAATGCCTTCATATTTTTTTCTCCTTCAAACGCCTAAACGCCTAGAGATTGAAGAGATGTACGTTTACTCAGGAATCACCTTAAAGCCATTAGCATCAATCTAAATTCTTACGACCACAACTTTTTTTCTTTTTATGTGACACATCATTTTGTGTACCAAAATTGAATTGCTTCAAAATACGTCGAACTGTCCTCTTTGAAACTGAAAAACGTGTTGCCACTCTTTGTTGTGCTCCTCTTTTCAATTTTTTATCAACACTTTCTTTTAGTAGTGCTTCATATATTGTCTTAAGATCATCATTACTCAACTCTCTTTTGAGCCTTGGTGGTTGTGGTAATTCCTTATCTGTATTGCCATCATGTATATAATCACCTGTTTAATTATTTTTTTCAAAAAAAAACTTTACAAATGTTTAATTTGTTTATAATAATATTCATTTATAAGAGAAAGTTACGTCTAATAACGTAGGATTTCTAAGAACATACACATAGAATTTATTTTGCAAAGTAGTATTTCTAAATAATTTTTTTTTCAAGATGTGAACAACGTAATGCATGAAAAAAAAAAAAGAACTCAACAATTTAGAAGCAAAAAATTATATGCATACCAACACTGATAATACTCGATTCTTCACGTATTGATTGTGGTCCTTCCTCAAATAGTGTATCTTCCTCAAGTGGCTCATTGTTTAAATCTAACAAAAAATTACTCACCGAAGATGTCTCATCTATTGGAGTGGTTGAATCAAGATTAAGATCGGGTACATGATATGTGACGGAACAATCATCTTCAAATTCGGTGGGTATATTTAGATCTATTAGCTTTCATGAAACTTTGAGATTATGTGTTGTAGTTATTTTTTTAAACACTTACTTATTTTAACAATATTAGATTGAATCACCTTTTATAATATTTTTTTGGTGGGAAAACTAAGCTCTTAATTTTTTTGCTCAAACTTTGCCTCCAAAAATTTTAGAATTTGAAATAAAATTTAAAACTTTTCAGTAGACGTGGATCATTAATAAACTATAGAATAGAGTTGATAGGTTACACATATATAAATCATAAAATATAAATCATTAATAAACAATAAATTTCAAAAATATAAACTCTATAGCTTAATGAATAAATAAGCAACATTTGTTAACACTATTTGTTGAACTATAAATTTCAAATTTGCTGAACATTTGTAATCCTATATTCAACATTTGTAAACTCTATAGTTGAACATACACTTTTACAATCCTATACTCAACATTCTTAATTGATGCATTTTTTAAGATAGAGTAGTATGAAATGGAGTGTTCAAGTTTTCACTTCTCCAAAAAAGTTTTTAATGATTTATAGATTCTAGACTTATGTTGTCACGACCCAAAAGCAAGGGTCATGATGGCTCTTGTCGCGGCGTACCTTGACAAGTAAGCCTATCACCCAAACTGATACAAAAAGAGGAAAAGACAGAAAAATCTCAAGTTAAGGCTTCTATAATGAAGTCGGACCATATAAGTAATCATAACAATGCGAAAAAAACTTATTCAAAATATCGATTATGCCCAAAACCAGGTGTCAATAGTGTAAGAACTACTAATACAATCCACGAGTCAAATACATCAGAAAAATAACCGAAAGGGAATAATATTTGTCTTCTAATACTAATAAAAACATAACTACTATAGAAAGATAGAGGTGAACTCCGGACACATAAATGTTCAACCGCTACCTTGGAAGCTCCATTAATCTGCCGAGTCAAGTAAGTTGAGGCGCACTCGATCTAGGACCTGTACCGAAAGGGAGTAGTAGGCATGAGTACGGTCCACTTATACTCAATAGGTATCATAGGCCGATCAAGCTATAACGCCACAAGAGTACACTCTGGGCGTCACGCGGTGCTTATGACCCCGAAGGACCACAAGCTAACCCATGACTGATATCTGTTGTGAGCACTGAATAATAATACTGTAATAAATACGGAAAATAGGTTGAAATTCCATAAGGTTCAAAACATCTGAAATACTGATAAATATAACAATTCGTTAAAATCATCTGAAAACTAAACATTGTCTGAACTAGTCTAGTCTGAAAGCCTTTAGCTGAACTATCTGAAAGCCTCTAGCTGAACTGTCTGAAAGTAGAGTTGATGGGACAAGCCCCCAACTAACTCCAAATTACTAAACTACTGATAAACTGAAATACTGAAATAAAAGCATATCCTCGATAGATGAGGACTCACTACTAAATTTGCGACTGCTGACTGGATATGTCTAAGCATGGTCGGGAACTCGAGCGTCTGAACCTATAATATGAAACATCATAGTACAAGAAAGTATGTGTCAGTACGTGGGAATGTACTGGTATGCTAGATGAGGTAAGGTTGAATGCAAGGGTTCATATGCATAAACAGTAACTGACTAAATGATATAGAGTAACTGAATATAGGAGTACGTGGATAACTACTACTATGGAAATCACTGAGTATGCAATACTGTACATATACGTATAAACTGTAACTGAGCTTTTCTGAAGCTGAGCACTGAGTTCTGATAACTGAGTAACTGATATCTTAAGTTACTGATAACTGATATACTGATACTGATTGACTGTGTCTAATAGTCTTAATTCTATAAAACTGAACTGAGTTGTAAACTGAAGACTAAAACTGAAACTGTCGGAGGTAATCATCTAACCGACATGCCCCGAATCTGAGCTGATAGTGGTTCAATCAGTGACCCCAGTTGGAAGGGTGCTAATACCATGCCACGGGTACTAACACTGGAAAACCAGAATGCCAAGCCTAACTGACAGGTGATACCTGGGAGGAGCCAAGCCTAATCTAATGGGTGACCCCTGGGAGGTAGTCAAGCCTATTCTGACGGGTGATACCTCATCCTGCGCTGGCTACGCAATTGTGGAGTACAGGGACTGCTACTAACGACTCTGCCTCACTGACGGGCAAGTCGTCATTCTTGCAGTCGCTCGGTGCTAAATCCTACTCCCAACTGAAAGACACTGAACTGAGTATACTGAACTGGACTGGACTGACACTGAGTTTACTGAGTTTTCCAGGGTTTTGTAACTGACTGAGTTCTACTGAGTTCTGTAGCTGACTGAATTCTACTGATCATGACATGACTGATATTATTCTGTAACTGACACTAGCTTTAAGTAAACAGCTAGATTGTTGGTTATTAAATACCCCCAGGACTCGATAGCATAAAAAGAAAGGCATAGCATAATCTTGAATAACATAACAATGTTCACTTGGTCATAATTCATTCATAAAGGCATTTCATCAAACACTTGTAATACATTAACTTGTACATGAATGGGGAATACATGCTAACATGTCATAACTAGACCATTCAATTCACATGGGCATTTCAACAAACACTTGCAAGGCATAACTTTAGCATGATAGTACTTTAAACAAGTAGTGATGGTATAAGTTCAACACTAAAGTCACCAATGAATCACAAATGCACAATTAACTCAATTAAGCACTTTGTCAAACACCTAGGAGGCATAATCTTGTACTTGGGCATGAATAACATGTTGATACATCATGACTACATTCATCAATTCACAATTCAAGGGTTTTGATATGGGGATTACAATAATTACATACATAATCTCTTTTACTCATGAAAACTACAATTAAATCTTGAATTGAAACCCATACAAACAACATGAACATGAAAACAACCAAATTGATACATGAATTTGAAGAAACTATTAACTTGAGATTCTGAAAGGGATTCTTAAACTCCAAGGGTAGAAGGAAACCAAAGGATGAACACCTAACATACCTGAGTTAATGAATTTGAGAGGATTGATGGAGAGTTCTTGAGATTTGGCCTTGAATTTGAGAACTAAGGTTTCTTGTTCTTAAGAAGGGGATCTTAATTTTGAGAGGAATTGAATAATGATGATTATTTAGGTCACAAATGGGTTAAATCTCATGTTTTAGGATGATTAGGGCCGTGGGAAAAGACCCAAATACCCTTAAAGGAATTTAAAAACTCGGAACTAAAAGCTGTAAATCCCAATTTTTGGCTCTGGTGCAACGCGGTGCTACGCGTCGGGTCACTGGAAATTGACAGCTGGACCTGGAAGCTTGGCGCGACACGGTGAAATCATGGTGCCTTACTGGATGGGAATTTCACCCTTAGCGCGACGCGCCATGATCACGGAGTCACACTGGATAGTAACAATTGGGAAATTGACAGGTGGCACAGCGCGGTGGAATTGAGTTGGAAACTAGAAAAAAGGAAAATTATGAATATGAGCCTTGGAGCGACGCGCCATGATCGTGGAGGTTTACTGGTTATTGGCACTTGCTATTTGGTCATGCTCTGCGATGCGCTGATAGCCAAATTGGTACACTGTTACCCTAAAATAGCTTTAACTCTTCACCCGGGTATCGGATTTAGGTGAATTTTATATCGTTGGAGAGCTGGTTGAATTTCCTACGCAATGGTAGACTATAAACTAAAAAATACTTAGTACTTCAAAAATTTTGTATTGGATTACTCAAGGACTTAGAGCTAAGTTAAGCTTTAGAAATACGGGGTATTACACAAGCAAAGTAGTAAATAAAGCATACAAAATATACACTAAGGGCACGTCACCTGCAATCAGAAAATGTCCCACAATGGTAGCCCACACCGCTTGCACTAACAATTCTATAGTATCCATATATAACACAACAACACATAAGATAGGGATACAAATATACACAATATCACATACAGGTATAACAAAAGAGGGACATGTATAATCAAGATCATCAAGTACAATTAAAGGAAGATAGAACAATTAGACGTTAACAAGACAAGATATAGAATAAATAGGTAGATGACAAGTCAAGATGATAATTCAAACACAACATAACACAATAAAATGGGTGCAATATATATGATGATGATGATGATACATGGTAGTAGAACACAGCCTCAAGTTTGCACACAGCCTCAAGTTTGGCACACAACCTTAAGTTTGGCACACAACCTTAAATTTGGCACATAGCCTCAAGTTTTTCACACAACCTCAAGATCACCAATATCCGCAACTATTCTCCGGCATGATCCTTCGAAGATGATCCATAAAATCCAATATCTGGTACCAATATCCATTATTCCAGTGTTTCCAGTATTTTCAAAGCACAAACATAACATAAGACATAAATCAAGTACACATACATGACAACAAGTATATATAAAGTAGTAAAACGAACAAATGAAATGATGTGTATGATGACATGAGAATGATGATGCAGTGATCACAACCATTCAAAATGAGTATTTCCATAACTAATCCACGTGATGTATTTTCACACCCAATCCACATGATGTATTTCCACAACCAACCATAATGTTACAATTCTACAACCACATGAGCCAATATCAATTCATTACTTTCGTTTCATCCATAAATTTCCACATGCCTCATATTCCAATAAGTATGGATATATCACAATATACCAATGAAACCACATTAGGCATTTCAACAACACAATACATTTATTCACATGTATTCAAGGTTATCAATGCCACATAGGACCCAACACGGTCACACATATCACATAATATCTCAATTTCGATAATTATATCACATATAGTCCTCCACACGAGCACAACACATAGATAGTCATTTTTCATGATTAGTTTTCACCCTTAACATGCATTTTGTACCATCATTTACTACCCAGCCCAGTCTGAAAGAGTTAAGCCACAACCTACCTCAAAAGCCAAAACTGGTCCGCTACACTTTGAACCCACGATATTACTTTTCTCGAATAATCTCGAACTCTATTAAAAAAATTAAATATGAAATCTACACGTCAAAAAAAAAATCAACGACACACATATTGACTACTTTTGATTTGGGGTCAAAACGGACCCCCAAAACGAGTTTCCAAAAAAGAAGGGCAAAATCAAAACTTTACTTTAAAAACATATTTTCCATATTTTTAGAAATCTACAGCTGAAAACCCAAGTCAAATTGAGTCAAAAATGAGGTTCAAACTGAAGAAGAACCATTTTTAAGCTTTATAGGGTAAAATCTTTGAAATTTGGGTTAAAATCGAGAATCGAAGTTGTTTTGAAGGTTAAATTGATGAAAAACTAGTAATTATAAGATAAAAATATTATTCAAGTGGGAAGGAGTGAAATTGGGGTTTAAAATCAAGCCCTTGGATTTTTGGAGTTTTGAAATATTAATCAAAAATTACTAAGAAAAGGGTGAATTTTTACCTTAAATCCGTAATAAAACCTAGAAATATATGTTAATCTAGCTTCCCAAGCTTCACTTTTAAGCTCCCACACTATTTTAGGTTTAATTCTCAAGAAGCAAGATGAACAATGAGCAAAAATGGGCTATAAAAGTTGCTTAAATAGTGCAGATTTTCTGCACTGTTATAGCAGAAAAAGTTGTTATTTTTTTCTCAAGTCCAATCCAGACTTCGACGGGGTGTCTAGGATTCGTTCAGAGTCCGATACATGCAAACGAACTATACAAACATACTAAATTCGGCATTTTGAATGCAATGGCGATATCAGATTTTCAAAGAAAATATCATTTTTACAAAGTTGACCCCCGAAACCCGAAATCATAATTATCCAAATCGAGGATCGAAATGAGATTTAAAAGCTGTAAAATCATACCAAACATGCTAACACCCTAAAATTGATATTCTGAATCTGTTGGCGAAGTCGAATTTTTTATCCGAGATCATTTTGATCAAATGTGGGTCCCACACTCATATTTTTAATTTTTTCAACTTTCCGATCAATTGGTCGAAATGAGCTCGGGTGCACCGAGATTCTAACCAAAGGTCTACCTAGACTAAAATCGATATTCTAGAGTTGTTGGCATAGTCCGTTCAGATCGATATTCCGAAGCTGCTTGCACAGTCCGTTCGGTCATCTATCGCACAGATCAAAAGATATCCTCATAAGTCCAAAATAAGGCTCTCAAAGACATCAAAAATCACAATATCGCATAAATGGTACCAAAATGCATCAAAAACCATGCCATCACCCCCACACCCCAAAAATAGCATAATCCAACTATGGAGAGGGGTAAAACAGTCAAATCACACAAAATCACAAATTTCACATATTTCATCAAATTTTAGGTCGTTACATCATCCACTAAAAATCTAGTTCGTCCTCGAACTAAGACAAAGAAATACCTGAATCAATAAAGTGCTGAGGATAAGAACTACGCATATCAGACTCGACCTCCTAAGTAGCCTCATCTACCGGTCGATGTCGCCACTGGACCTTAACCACAGGGATAACTCAAGAGTGCAACCTCCTAACAGCCCTAGCAGAAAAAAATGAAGACCGTCTCCTCAACAAAGGATAACCGCTCATCTAACTAAACCGAATCCCAATGAGTGACATAGACTCATCAGAAATATAGTTGCGAAGCATAGAAATAAGAAAAACTGGATGAACAGTTGATAAATCAGGGGACAAAGCCAACTCATAAGCCACATCACCAACAGTCCGAAGAATCTCAAATAGACCAATATACGTGGGGCTAAGCTTGCCCCTTTTCCCAAACCTCATCACACCCTTCATGGGTGAAATTCTATGGAAAACATGATCACCAACATCAAATCTTAAGGAACAAAGTCTGCGATCACCATAGCACTTCTACCTACTCTAAGCCGTTCTAAGTCTATCCCGAATTACCCAAACTCTATCCAAAGACTCACAAAGCAAGTCCGTACTCGAGGTCTCACCTCTGAAACATCAAACCAACCCACTAGGAAGAGGCAACGCCTACCATACAATGCCTCAAAAGGAGCCATATCAATACTGGAATGGTAGTTATTATTATATGCAAACTCTTGTAAATCCAAATGTTGCTCCCACTGGCCACCAAAATTCATCACACGAGCACGGAGCATATCCTCTAAAACCTGGATAGTCCGCTTTGACTGGCCATCAGTCTGGGGTAAAACGTTGTGCTAAGATCAACCCGAATACCTAATTCATCCTGAAAAGTCTTTCAAAAGTGAGATGTGAACACAAAACCTCGATCTGAAATAATGGACACCAGCACACCATGCAGACGAACAATCACACGAATGTAGATATGAGCCAACCTCTCAACACTAAATGAGACCTGAACCGAAATAAAATGAGTTGACTTGGTCAATCGATCCACGATGACCCAAACACTGTTAGAACCATGAGATGTGCGAGGCAAATCAGTCACAAAGTCCATGGTGATCTATTCCCATTTCCACTCGGGAATGGGTAACCTCTGAAGCAATCCACCAGGTCCCATATGCTCGACCTTCACCTGCTGATAACATAGGCAACAAGCCACAAAATCTGTTATATCTTGCTTCATACCACCCTACCAGTAATGTTGCCTCAAATGAAAATACATCTTAGTTACACCTGGATGGATAGACTATTTGGAACAATAGACCTCCTCCAAGATCAGCCTAATCCAATCACGCACTCTCGGCACACAAACTCGGCCCCCAATCCTTAAAACTCCATCTGAATTAAATGAGGCTTCCTTAGCCTCACCACTCAACACCTTATCTCGAATCAACCTCAATCTAACATTATCAAATTGATGAGCTCGAATCTTCTCCATCAAAGAAAATCTAGCCTCCACAAAAGCCAAAACACGCTTAAGTGTTGAAATATCAAGTCTAACCATCTGATTACTAAAGACTGAACCTCTAAGGCCAAGAGCCTCTCCTGGGTCAAAAGTTGCGCCAAGCTACCCATGCTAGTCAACTTCCGACTCAAGGCATTTGCAACCACATTAGCCTTGCCCGAATGATAGAGAATAGTCAAGTCATAATCCTTAAGCAACTCAAGCCAATGGTGTTGCCTCATATTAAGATCTTACTGGGTGAAGTACTGAAGGCTATGACGATCTGAGAAGATCTCACAACGGACTCCATACAAGTAGTGCCTCTACAACGTCAAGACAAACACAATAATGCACAACTCCAAATCATGGATAGGATAATTCCTCTCATGAGGCTTCAACCAATGAGATGCATAAGCACTTACCTTACCATTCTGCATCAACACAAAACCTAACCCAATACCTGAAGCATCACCAAAAACGGTAAAACCCATGCCCTCTTTGGACAAAGTCAAGATAGGAGTTGAAGTCAACAAATCCTTGAGCTTTTGGAAGTTCACCTCACAAGCATCGAACCACTGAAAAGAAATCTTCTTCTGGGTCAACTTGGTCAATAGAGTTGCAATAGAAGAGAAACCCTCAACAAAATGCCAATAATAACCTGCCAAGCCAACAAAACTCTAAATCTCGACGGGTAAAGTAGGTCTAGCCCAATCACGAACCGCTGTAGCCTTGGCTAGATCAACCATAATACCTTCCTTAGTCACCACATGACCTAAGAAAGAAATAGACTCCAACCAAAACTCACACTTAGAGAACTTAGCATACAACGTCTCATCCCTCAATCTCTGAAGCACAATCTGCAAATGCTCCAAATGCTCAACCTCACTCTTAGAATAAACCAAGATATCATCTATAAGTATAATAACAAAGAAATCAAGATACGATCGAAACACCCAGCTCATCACCTCCATGAATACGACAGAGGCATTGGTCAACCCAAAAGACATGACCAATAGCTCATAATGACCATATCGGGTCAGAAAAGTTGTCTTCAAAATATCCGAAGCTCTAATCCTCAACTAGTGATAACCGGACCCTAAATCAATCCTTGAAAACACCACAGCACCCTGAAACTAATCAAATAAATCATCAATGCAAGGAAGAGGATACTTATTCTTAATCGTCACTTTATTCAGCTGTTGATAATCAATACACATCTGCATAGACCTATCATTTTTCTTCACAAACAAGACAGGCGCACACCAAGGTGAAACACTGGGTTGGATAAATCCCTTATCCAACAACTTCTACAACTGATCCTTCAGTTTCTTCAACTCTGTTGGGTCCATCCTACAAGGAGAAACGAAAATGGGCTTGGTCAACATCAATAGCTAAATCAATATCTCAATCCGAAGGCAGACCAGGCAAGTCCGTAGGGAACACGTCCATAAACTCATGGACAATACGGACAGAATCCAAGAAAGGAGGTGAAACAACACTGGTGTCACAAATATGAGCCAAGTAAGATAAGCATCCCCTCTCAATTAATTTGCAAGCCTGAACATAAGATATAATCTTTTTAGGACCCGAATGAAGTGCACTCTTTCAAGCTATTCTTGGCACACTCGGTGGAGCTAAAGTTATAATTTTATCAAAAAAATCTAAGACATCATGATAAGGAGCCAACCAATTCATACCCAAAATAACATCAAAATCAACCATGTCTAACACAAGTAGGTCTACCAAAGTCTCACGCCCGAAAAAAGTCATAACACAAGATCGGTGCACCCGATCCACCACTAAAGAATCACCTACCGGGGACAGTCCCTGGCCACATGACCAATCTCATCACACGTATAACAACCTCTATGAACATCCTCAACAGGAGAAAGGTACAACTGGGCCCGAACGGCCACCCTAAACTATTAAACTAGAAGATCCACCACCTGAACTCTATAAAGCCGCCATTAGCCTACCATGGTATCCACAAGAACCTCTAAAATCTCTACCTTAATAGGTCTGTCTCTTAAACTCACCAAAACATCATGCCTTCTTAGTGCCTCCCTAAGATGCACTAAGAATATCCTCTGTTATCTTAGCATGATCCACAATACTCTGAAAAGAAGCCCCAAACACAACCATTTGAGACATAGCCAACTGAAGTGAAAACCTCCAAACCCTTCATGAACTTTCGAACCTTCTCAGACTCGATGTCAATGTTATCATAGAAATATCTGTACAGGGCATGAAAGTGTGCCTTATACTCCACAGCTATCATGGAGACCTGCTCCAAATGATCAAACTCGTCCAGCATCCAATCCCTCAAACTATAAGGCACGAATCTCTCGAGAAAGGCATCAGCAAACTGATCTCATGGCAACTTAGCCTGTCAAATGGGCCGATTTGACCCGGCCCGACCCAACCCACTAAAGAACCCAGCCCGATCAGCCCCTGGGTTGTAGGGTTTTCGGTCTCGGGCTGGGCTAAAAAAAAATTTAGGCCCGGGTGACCCGGCCCGAACCCAACCCAGACCAGTCCCGCCGATTAACCGGCCCGGTTCTTTTTAAAAAAAATCTGAATTTAGACTATTTCGGCCAAAATAGTCGTTGGGCCCAATGGCTATATGGTCATTTGGAGCCTCAAACGGCTATTTGGCCCACTTTTCTAAAAAAAAAATTAAAATATTTTTTAAAATCCAAAAAACTTCCTATAAATACCCTACACTTTCAAATTATTTTTCACACACTTTTCATTCTCTCAAATCTCATTCTCTCTCAAATATTCTATATATCTCCTAAAGTGCTCAATTTTATTTTTTAATTTTGCGATTACAAATACGAGTGAAAGTTTCTTAAAGTCTCAACTTTCGGATACTTTCAAAATTTAGTTTTATCGTTCCATCTCTTACTTTTAATTTTTAATTAGTGTATTAATTGTTGAATATTTAATTTTATTATTTTTGTGTATTTTGAATTTTTTTTAGTTTGATTTCTATTATGAATAAATTAAAAACCTCGGTAAAAGTGTCAAAAAAATTGTCTCGAAAGTGGTAGTGATAGTAAAAAGCGAATTACTGACGGTAGAGGTAGTTCAAGTAGTAGATATACCCGTGTGCCTCAGGTACCGCTCAGTCAACCTTTTGAGGAAGAAGTAGGTGTAGATGCTCACGATATGAATTATTTAGAAGCTCGAGAAAATTATGATATAGAAGAAGAAAATGAAGTAGATGCGGTTAATTTAGATGAAGATGATGAAAATATTGGTGAGACATCCGCATTAGAAAATGCTAATGTTAGATCTGAATCAGTTAATCATTTTTCCGGTGCCCTAAGAGCTCGTAGAACAACTAGTATTGTATGGAAATTTTTTACACGTGTAGAAGGAGAAACTAAGGTGCAATGCAATATTTGTCAACAAGTATATGAGCATAAAAGAGAAGGCAATCAAGGGGGTACGGGTACGTTAACAAAACATATAAGAGAGAATCACCAAAGAGAGTTATTTATTGGAAAAGGTTGTGAGGCTGTTGGTGGGCCAATACAAACTAGAATGGACCCAACAACCGATCGGGTAATTAAGAATTATAATAAATTAAGGGACCGAGAAGAAATAGCAAAAATGGTAGTTGTGGGTTGTTTGTCTTTCACTTTTCTTTCTTCGGATGCTTTTATTCATTATATTCAAGCAATTTATAATCCTATGTTTAATAGTATTCCTGTAAGTACTTATCGGACCGATATTTTTAGACTTCATTCACAATATGTTTATTATTTATCTACATTGTTAAAAAATATTCAATGTAGAATGGCTCTAACTTCTAATCTTGGTCGTGTTGTTAATAGAAATGATTATTTAACCATTACTTGCCACTGGATAGATAATAATTTTGTTATGCAAAAACGTATTCTAGCTTTTTTGTATGATGAAGATCGTACATTTTGGAGAATTTATTGCGAAATCTATTAGTAAAGTTGCAGAATTTTATGGTATTGAAAGAAAAGTTATATGTATTTCTTTTGATAATGCTTCTAACAACAACACTGCTATTGAAAAGTTAAAAAATGATCTCTCTCCGCCATTACCTGAAATATTTCATGTTAGGTGTGCTTATCATATATATAACTTAATTGTAAGAGATAGTCTTGAATTTTTTGAGTTTTATATTGAAAAATCCGGCTTGTTGTTGGCTTTATTCAAGGAAATAATCGAAAAAAAAGAATTAGAGAATTTAAAGTTAAATGTGAACAAAATGGACTTACGCCGATATTTATGCCTGAAGAATGTGATACAAGATGGAATATTACGTATGATTATTTAAAAACTTGTCTTGCTTATAAAGTTCCTATTACATTGACTTTTAACCAATTTTGTGGTTCATTTGCTAATTCGACTGAATGTATGCAAAATGATTCTAATTTGGCTGCAATTGATGATCTTGTTAAGTTTTTTAAAAAAAATTATATAGCTACGGTTGAATTTTCCGGTGCTTATTACCCTACTGTTTGTAATATTTTAGTATATTTAGCTGATATTTCTGGTTTTCTCAAAGAATTTAAGAATAAAGAAGGTTATAAAGAAGCTGTTAGTGCTATGTTTGCTAAATTAAAAAATATTTTTTTTCGATTCCCCCTATTTACTTGGTTGGTGTTATACTATATCCATGTATGAAATTTAATACTATGTGTCACTTTATTACTCTTATTTATTCTAACTTAGAGATAAATGCTAACAATTATTCTGACGATGAAGAACAAGAAAAACCAAATTTAGTTAAAGCTATGAGTGATGCGAACATTTACTTAGAAAAATTATATAACCATTATGCCGATTTACTTGATGTAGCTGTACCGACAAATATCACTCTAATTGTCGCTTCTCATGCTCCCGAAGAGCCATCATCTTCTAAAAAAAAGCACATAGTGGTTTTCCTGATTACTTTTATGATTTAAATATTTGGAACAGCGTTGAGGCGGGAACTTACACAACAACTTCTCGGGAAGAGCTTAAGTATTATCTTCGAACGCCGGTAGAGGATCGTAGACGACGGATCAACGCGTTGGATTGGTGAAAGAATAATGAAAGACAATATCCTGTGCTTTCAAGATTAGCTAGAGATATATTGAATGTTCCAATGTCAAGCGTTGCATCGGAGAGCGCTTTTAGTCAGGAACGACGACGGCTTAGGGACAACCGACACTCATTGGGGAGCAACGCTATGAATGTTCTAGTTTACCTCAGAGATTGTATTAGAGTTGAACGAAGAAATCAAAGAATAGAGGTGGAGTCGAAAGACGAACAAAATCTTGAAGAAATTATGACTTCAAGGGAGAACTCAGCACAATCAAGTCCAATGCATGATTTTGCCCCCATTGATTTTGACTATCCTATGCCAAATTCCGTTAATATTAACATGAGTGAGTTGGAAAAATGATACAAAATTTGTAGATTTTTCATTCATGTAAATTATAAATTTTGGATCATTTTGCAATCAATAAAATACAACATTCATTCACTACTTACTTTAGAATTTTTTTCATTTAAATTGAATTTCTAGTTTGAATTAAATACTTAGTTTTAATATAATACTAATTTACTATCAAACTTTACACTAAGTACTAGACAATTAAATATAACAAACATATATACACATAATGAAAATATAAATTTCTTTTAAGTTCCAAACCTCAAGTATTATTATATTCAGTGGCATATTTTCTATAGTCTCTAAATTATATATTTAATATTTTAATGTATACATATAGTGTATATAGTTTGTATGTATATCGTTTCAACTTTCAAGTGATATTTAAGTAGTATATATTCTACATATATGTGTACATATTTTTTATATATTAAAATAGTATAAATTTAATGTGTATATATTTTTAAAGTAGTATAATATGTAGTGTATATATGACTATATGTTATATGTGTATATATTTTCTAAAGTAGTATGTATATACTATATAGTTTATATATGTTGTATTACATTATTTAAAGTAGTACATATATTGTATGGTACGTATATATGTGTATATATTTTCAATAGACTCTAAAGTAGTATATATATTTAGCGTATACATATGTATATGTTTTTCTAAAGTAGTATGTATATAGTGTATATATGTTGTATGTATATTATTTAAAGTAGTACATATATTGTATGGTGCGTATATATGTGTATATATTTTCAATAGACTCTAAAGTAGTATATATATTTAACGTATACATGTGTATATGTTTTCTAAAGTAGTATATATATAGTGTATATATGTTGTATGTATATATTATTTAAAGTAGTACATATATTGTATGGTACGTATATATGTGTATATATTTTCAATAGACTCTAAAGTAGTATATATATTTAACGTATACATGTGTATATATTTTCTAAAGTAGTATGTATATAGTGTATATTTGTTGTATGTATATTAGTTAAAGTAGTACATATATTGTAAGGTACGTATATATGTGTATATATTTTCAATAGACTCTAAAGTAGTATATATATTTAGCGTATACATGTGTATATGTAATTATGTATTCAAATTTTCAAAATAGTATATATATAGTGTATGTATGTTGTGTGTATATTGTTTAACGTATTTAAATGTACATAGGTGAGTATATATAGTGTATTTTGGAAAAAAAAAATTAATTTCGTTTTTTTTAATGTTTGAACAGTTTTGACCGGTTTTGATCGTGTTGGACTGGTAAACCCTTAATGGACCGGTCCCGATTTAGTTTTTGGAAAATTACTGTTGAACCCGAAATCGGACCGGCCCGCTAACACAGGACTGGACCCGGATTGGCCCGGCCCGGCCCCGTTGACAAACCTAATGGCAACTCAAGAGCATCAACAGGACTACAATCGACAAACAATCTCCACCAATCTCTCGCAACATCTCTCAACTGAAAGTAGTATAAGTCATATCATCTGCGCAAATGAAACACAACTCAGAACATAAGGTGTGAAAGAACTTCGCACGATAAAGAATAAAATAAAGAAAGTTTTCTAAAGACATCCTATAGCCTCTCGAAGATAGATACGGACGTCTATAT
Organism: Capsicum pubescens; assembly: GCA_030864215.1. NCBI lineage: Eukaryota > Viridiplantae > Streptophyta > Magnoliopsida > Solanales > Solanaceae > Capsicum > Capsicum pubescens. The sequence continues at coordinate 106,024,236 of CM061543.1, forward strand.
ACCGATTTGCGGGACTTTATTAGACATCCCGTTCTAACACCGTTGAGACCAATGAAACCTGTCTACTCTGATACCAATTTGTCACGACCCAAAATCAAGGGTAATGATGGCACTTGTCGCGGCGTACCTTGACAAATAAGCCTATCACCCAAACTGATACAAAAAGAGGAAAAGATAAAAACATCCCAAGGTAAGGCTTCTAGAACGAAGCCGAACCATAATAGTAATCATAACAATGCAGAAAGAACTTATCCAAAATACCAATTATGCCCAAAACCAGGTGTTAATAGAGTAAGAACTAATACAATCAAGGAGTCAAATACATCAAAAAAAAAAATCGAAAGGAAATAATATTTGTCTCCGAATACTAATAAGGACATAACTACTATAGAAAGATAGAGGTGAACTCCGGACGCATAAATGTCCAACCACTATCTTGAAAGCTCTAATAATCGCCCGAGTCAAGCAAGCTAAGGCGCACTCGATCTAGGACCTGCACCGAAAGGACACAGTAGGCATGAGTACGGTCCACTTTTACTCAGTAGGTATCATAGGCCGACCAAGCAATGTAGTAAATAAAGCATACAAAATATACACTAAAGGCATGTCACCTGCAATTAGAAAATGTCCCTCAACGGTAGCCCACACCGTTTGCACTAACAGTTCTATAATATCCATATATAATACAACAACATACAAGATAGGGATACAAATATACACAATATCACATACAGGTAGAACAAAAGAGGGACATGTATAATCAAGATCATCAAGTACAATTAAAGGAAGATAGAACAATTAGACGTTCACAAGTCAAGATATAGAACAAATAGGTAGATAACAAGTCAATATGGCATTCAAACACAATATGAACACAATAAAGCGGGTGCAATGTATATGATGATGATGATGATACATGGTATTGGCACATAACCTCAAGTTTGACACAAAACCTCAAGTTTGGCGCACAGCCTCAAGATCACCAATATTCGCAACTATTCTCCGGCATGATCCTTAAAAAATGGTTCATAAAATCCAATATCTGATACCAATATCCAATATTTCAGTGTTTTCAGTATTTTTAAAGCACATACATAACATAAGACATAAATTAAGTACACATACATGACAACAAGTATATATAAAGAAGTAAAATGAACAAGTGAAATTATGTGTATGATGACATGAGAATAACGATGCAATGTTCACAATCATTCAAAATGAGTATTTCCACAACCAATCCATGTGATGTATTTTCATACCCAATCCACATGATGTATTTTCACAACCAACCACAATGTTATAATTCTGCAACCACGTGAGTCAATATCCATTCATTACTTCTATTTCATCCATAAATTTTCACATGCCTCATATACCAATAAGTATGGATATATCACAATATAACAATGAAACCACATTAGGCATTTCAACAACACAATACAATTATTCATATGTATTCAAGGCTATCAATGTCACATAGGACCCCACACGATAACACATATCACATAATATCTCAATTTCGATAATTACATCACATATAGCCCCCCCCCGGCACAACACATAGATAGATATTTTTCATGATTAGTTCCCACCCTTAACATACATTTTGTACCATCATGTACTTTCCAGCCCAGTCTGAAAGAGTTAAGCCATAACCTACCTCAAAAGTCAAAATTGGTCTGCTACACTTTGAACCCACGATATTACTTTTCACGAACAATCTCGAACTCCACTAAGAAAAACAAATATGAAATCTACGGGTCAAAACAAAATCAACGACACTCATATTGACTACTTTTAGTTCGGGATCAATACGGACCCTCAGAACGAGTTTTTGAAAAAGAAGGGCAAAATCAGAACTTTACTTCAAAAATACGTTTTTCATATTTTAGAAATCTACAACTGAAAACTCAAGTCAAATCGAGTCAAAAACAAGGTTCAAATTGAAGAAGAATCATTTTTAAGCTTTATCGGGTAAAATTTTTAAATTTTGGATTAAAATCAAGAATCGGAGTTGTTTTGAAGGTTAAATTCATGAAAAACTAGTAATTATAAGATAAAAAATATTATTCAAGTAAAAAGGAGTGAAATTGGGGTTTAAAATCAAGCCCTGAGATTTTTTGAGTTTTGAAAAATTAATTAAGAAATTATTAAGAAGAGGGTGAATTCTTACCTTAAATCCGTAATAAAACCAAGAAATATATGTTAATCTAGCTCCCACAAGCTTCACTTTTAAGCTCCCACACTATTTTAGGTTTAATTCTCAAGAGGTAAGATGAAAAATGAGCAAAATGGACTCAAAATGTTGCTTAAATAGTGCAGATTTTCTGCATTATTATAGCAGAAAAAACTGTTATTTTTTTCTCAAATCCAATCCGAACTTCGACGGGGTGCCCGGGATTCGTTCGGAGTCCGATACATGCAAGCGAACTATGCAAACATACTAAATACGACGTTCTGGATGCGATGGAGATATCAAATTTTTAAGAAAATATCGTTTTCACAAAGTTGACCTTCGAAATCCGAAATCATAATTTTCCAAATTGTGGGTCGAAATGAGATTTAAAAGTCGTAAAACCATACCAAATATGCTAACACCCTAAAATCGATATTCCGGATCTGCTGGTGAAGTCATATTTTCCATCCGAGGTTGTTTCGATCAAATGTGGGTCCCACACTTATATTTTTAATTTTTCCAACTTTTCGATCAATAGGTTGAAATGAGCTCGGATACACCGGGATCCGAACCAAAGGTCTACCTAGCCTAACATCGATATTCCAAAGTTATTGGCGCAGTTCGTTCAGCCATCCATCACACGAATCAAAAGATATCTCCATAAGTCCAAAATAAGGCTCTCGAAGCCATAAAAAACCACAATATCGTATAAATGGTACCAAAATGCATCAGAAATCATGTCAATCACCTCCACACCCCAGAAATACCATAGTGCAACTATGGAAAGGGGTAAAACAGTCAAATCACATAAAATAACATATTTTACATATTTCATCAAAAAATTTAGATCGTTACACATGCATGCATGGATTGGAATAATTGCACCAAGTTTCCATGCTTAATTAATTATTAAATTTTACAATGCCAAGAAGGGTAAAAAGGTAAAATACACTCCTAATTATTGGGTTTCTTAATGGGTGTGCCAAGGTTGAAAGGGCCATCTAATTCAAAACGGAGGGATTACATAATTCCTTCTTTGTTGAAAAAAATTTTCACTTTGTCTAATTATTTTTATGTTTAAAGGAGCACAACATACTTAAATTAAAATATTTAAACGTCGTAAAAATAAAAAAATTCATATTTAAATTTTAGAGTAACATTCAATAGTTTAAATTTAAAATATTTAAGACTTCTAAATCTAATATTTAAGAGTTTTAAATCAAGAATTTTACATATTTAAGTAATTTAGTAAATATAAATTTGAAACTATTTCAGTAGCAATATAAAATTGAAAATACTTTAGACACGACACATCAACACATTTTAGAAATCATGAAAATCATACGGTTCATAAGTGTCGGATCTAGTTAACAACAACTTATAAATAAGTCACACACTAATATTATACTATTACGCTATTATATTACGACAATCTAATAGTTAGTGAATGGTTACGTCTATTTGTTTTTAACATGACCTTCAATTAAGTATAATTTATTAATTATTGTATTTAAATAAATTTAAAATACATATTTAAATATTTTTGAAAATATTTCACTAATAACAGTCAAAACTCAAGACATTTCAGACATAATAGATATCAACACATTATAAAAATCATATAGTAGTTCATAAGTTTCGACCCTAGTTAACTGCAATCCAAGGGATTCATTCATTAATATTGTTGTTTTGCATATTTATTAATTATTATTTTAAAAAAATTATGACACATATTTAAATAATTTTTTAAATGTAATTTGGAAAAAAATTGATTAGGAAAGTTAAAACTCTAAACCCTTTGAACATGTACCTTATATAAATCGTAAAAATTTTATAGTTCATGAGTATCAACCCTTGTTAACAACAACCTAAGAAAGTCATGTATTAATATTGTAGTCTTGCAGCCCATGTTATACGTTGGTTTGATAACTTGTGAATCATTACTTATATTTGTTATTAATATGAACATACTCTGATTAAGTAATTTTATTATTTATTACGTTTAAATAATTTTAAACTATATATTTAAACAATTTTTTAAATACAATCTAAAGATATTTTATAATGACAATCAAAATCCAAAAACACTTTAGGCATAGTAGCATCATCACATTATAGATATCATAAAAATTATATTATTTATAATTGTTGACTCTATATAACAACAACCTAGAAGAGCCACACATTATAGCTATTAAGCTAACTGTTCTCATAACTTCTTGATATTTAAATAGATTTTAAATAGACCAACCTGGGTTGTAGTGTAGTAGATGGGGCTGCTCCACCCTTAATCAGAGGTCGAGGGTTCGACCCTGAGTACAGAGAAAACTCTGTTGGGAGCGCTGTCACCTTAATGCGCCCTGCAACGCGCGATCCGAATTAGTCGGGGCTCCAATACAGGTACCGGACATCGGATGGGGAACAAAAAAAAAATTTAAATAGATTATTAAAATATTTAATTAATAACAATTCATAACTCAGAAATATATATATTAGCACAAACACACATAAGCACACACAAATACATATTTAACCCATATTGTATTAAAATAACAATATAAAAGTATGTTAATGAACTTAAATGGAAATAAATAATAAGATAATATTATATTTAACAAAATTATAGGTGAAAAAATAAATTAAAAAATATTACACATAATATAAAAAAAAATCATAAATGAGAACTTAAAATGATGAAATACACATTGCAAGAAATGGAAAGAAAAATTAATATCTTATTTAAAGTTAGAGGAGGGCTCGGTAACAAAAAAAAATAAAAAATTGAGGATGTGTAAATAATTTATAATAAAAATGAAAAAAAAAACTAAGTTGACATTAATGGCTTATTTGTCTTCTTTTCTTCTTAGTTTTTTGCTTTTCATTTATAAGTTATGTTTTTGGCTTTAAATTTTTGTTTTCGATTTTTTATAATTTTTTGTTCCACCCCCTCACCCCCCCCCCCCTCCCTTTAGGGTTGTTTAGTTGCTTTGTTTCATGTTAATTAGTCCAAATTTATTTTCTAGTTGTTAATTTTAATTTTTCTTTTTAAATAGTTTAGTTTTTATAATTAAATTTTATGTTCATTGTAGTTATCAATTTGCCCATTTTTTTGACATTTAATCAGTTATTTTATTTATTTTGATATATATATTCAATTTAATTATTAGTTTTTTTAAATGAATTTGTAAACTAGTATATTAATGTAGAAGTTCAATAATGACATTATTTTAGCATGTTTAAACTTTAGTTGCGTCATATTTCTTTATAGATAGATTACACTAAATTAGTTAATTTCAAATCTTATATGGTTCATCACTAAGAACTTATGTTTATTGCTGCAAAAGTTTATTATGTTATGGTATGATGATAAAATATTTTTGTCTAGAAAAATATATTTATATCTTCATAAAATTAGCGACATTTAGCAAAATGATTTCAATTCGATATAATTAGCTACTAAAAAGATAATCAGATATAATAGCCTATTTATCTAAATTATATTTGACACTTACTTACAAGTAAGATCCCGTAAATTGAATTGAGACAAATAATGAACAACTCTAATCAGATAACAATTCTCGAAAACAGTTGATCAGGATAAAGTTTGTGGGACACATTGAAATTCTATTTAAATTTGATACAATTAGTTAATCAAAATTAATGTAATCTCTTATTTTTAAAAATTATATTTAAAACTTACAAGCTATAAGATTGAATTTAATCATTTACAATTCTAGTTATACTGCAGCAACAGTAACAACAACAAACCCAGTGTATTGCCACACAGTGGGGTTTGGGGAGAGTAAAATGTACGCAATCCATACCACTACCTCCGGAGAAGTAGAAAGGTTGTTTCCAATAGACCCTCGGCTCAAGACAAAGAATAGTAAACAAATTCGTAATAAAGCATGAAACACGATGGAATAACAGAAATAAGACACCCACAAAGTAATACCCTACACTAACGAATCAAAGGCACCCCCCACCCCCATACCCTCATACTAGCAACTCCAACCTATGGACATAGCCTTAGGACTACCAGCCCGGCTACCCTAAATATTTCCTAACTATTGGCTACGACCCACTCACATGCACTAACCTTCTAACCTAATTCGCGTCCTCCATACCTTCTTATCTAGGGTCATGTTCTCAGTAAGTTGTAACTGCTCCACGTCACGTCTAATCACCTCTCTCCAGTATTTCTTCGGCCTGCCCGTACCCCGTCTGAAACCATCCAAAGCTAGCTTCTCACACCTACGAACTGGGGCATCCGTGCCCCTCCTCATCACATGCCCGAACCATCTCAACCTAACTCCCGCATCTTGTCCTCCACCGCAGCCACCTCACCTTCTCCCGGATAGTCTCATTCTTAATTCTATCACCCGGAACTCTAGTTACACTGGATCAATAAAAATATTTTTTCAATGGAATAAGTCAAAAGAAAAATTTAGTAAAGTTAATCTTTTTAAATTCATTATAATTAGTTAGTAAAAAATAATTCTATTTGATCATCTATTTACTTAGATATAAATTATGGTATAAATACATTTTTGTAGTAACTATGTTCAAATATTAATCCTAGGTTCAATATATTATAATTATATTTGTAAGAATTACTAGTTAATTGTATTTTATAATAGAGCATAAAATTATTATTCAGTTAGTTATATCTATTAAGCTAATTATTGCCAATAACTTCTTAATACTCTAAGTAAATATTATTTCAACTATTGCTACAATTTATATCTATATATTACTAATAAGAGAGGATAAAGCCTCTATATTAAGACATGTGGCAGCATAATAAAACACCATGTGGCAGTTTAGGACAACAAGTAGTTAAATTAGTTACAATCAGTTACCTATTTTTTAATTCTACTTTTTAATTTTCCTTAGAAAATTCAAATCTTGACAATAAGTTAATTAATATTTGCAGTTTTTTAAATAGCTAACTACATTTTAAATAATTTTTAAAAAAACATTATTTAATTAAGAAACTCATAAGTTGAAGCATCTGAAAAATTCAACTTGAAAAGATAAAACAAATACAAAAATAAAAAATAAATTAAAATGCATAATCAAAACTACCCATTCTGTTTTTTTATTTAAATGTCCCCGCATCAATTTACACTTTTCCTAAAGTTTGCCTCTTTTCTTGCAACCAATTATAACTTCCTTATTGTGTTCTCCATTAAAATCTTAAATTTTATACACTTAGCAATGCAATCTTCCAAAGAAATTAAAAATTTCCCTTTAAATTTATGATTTTTTTATTCTTTTTTTCTTATTAGATACTTCCATGACAATGAATTCAAAGCGGAGTTGTATAAAAATAAGATTCAAAAGAGTTAATTGTTCTCACCCATAGGTAAACATAGCTTTTCCTCCTTTTCATGAATAATTATTTATGATAGTTCCATGAATTTATCGTGTGATCTGAATATATTTAATTGTACTCTCTCAATTTATTAGTTTTATCTCTAATTTCTTTCAAAAACTATTTTCTCATGAATATGCATAAAATTTTTGGCATTTATGGGTCACAAGATAGAATTGGGATCAATTGCCTTAATTTTGTTCTATTTGTTGTGAAATTTTAATTTGCATTCCGATTTGATAATTCTTCTTAACTACTCCATTTGTTACTTCATATCAGGAATTTCAAGTTTTGAGACAGTTAGTAAAGTTTTCTTCTTTTTTAAATTGTATGTCATATGATTTTGGAGAAAAAAACTTCTTTTCCCAGACAGATTCTTCATTCTTCATTTGGTTTACTCATAAAGTCACAAATCAAAATTTCAATAGACATTTCGATAATAACTGTTTTCCAGCAGAGTATTTGATAGTCAAGTTTTCAGAACCCTGTTTTCAAGTTTATGCATTTTTTGAATTTTCATATAATTTTAAAGTTTTTTAACTTAGTGTTGTCATTATTGAGTATTGTGGTTGCGTTTGTATTTTACAGTTTTTTTCTTTTCTTTTCAATAATTGGTATTGAAAATTGACTTGATAATTTTTGCTTTGCCCCTATCATGGTTTCAATTTAATTCTTTTGCCTTTTTATTGTTCAAAGAACTTGACATTAACAAAAATGTCATGGTGGATCAACATAAAATTTAGCTTTGGTTACTCCAGTAATCTTCAATAGACTTATTGATCGAAGTCACGTGTTCACTTAATGTTCAAAAGAATCTTGCGATCATCAAATTCCTTGAATGCTGGAATATTAATTAATTTGATCTTTAATTTGCTAGATTGATAGTTGATATTTTTGAAATCTAAAATCAAAAATAAATGATTGGCTAAAGATTGAGATTTTCATCAATATTGAAAAAGAATGTCAAAAAATATTTTCTCAGAATTTTCTAAAAAGAACCTCACTAACTCCTCGAGGTGGTGGTAAGGTTCACATACACTTTTCCCTCCCAAGACTTCACTTGTACGATTTTACAGGGTATGTTATTATTGTACATATTTTATCAGTTATTGAGTTGGTGAATTGCCTATGAACTGTTTTAGCAACTTTAGAAAAATATTGAAGCAATATGCAAGAATGGCTTATCAGGTGTACCAATCTTTTTAGTTCATAAGTAGTCATTTTTAGATGATATCTTGTGTTATGCTGAATGAAGATAGTAGAGTTATGTTAGAGATCAATTTATACTATAATGGAGATGTTACGTTTAAGGGTTTATTAGTTAGTGTATATGTTCTTTGTTGATAACTAATGGAGTTATTGTATTCTATTTCTTAAAAGTCTCTACTACACACAATGTTGTGTGATGCTGGTGATTTGGTTCAGTCATTATTATTCCTCCATATTATTTCAATCCATACATGTCATACCAAATTACAAGGGCTACCCATATTTTGATGGGTTCTGTGATACAGAGGCACTCCACTCTGATGCAGGTTATTACCTCCATATAATGTTCATCTTAAGGTACCGTCACCTATGTTAAGACAACTTTTTCATTATTTTTCTCAGTTTAAGATGCTAAGTTATGAACCTCTTCACTTCTAGCTTGCATGTTCAAGTATGAGTGAACAATCGTTTTATCTTTTGCTGTCTGAGAAGTTGGAAATGTACCATTATCACTAATCTCATTTGTAATAGGAGTTACTTTTTTCATGTTTCTTGAAATTTTTAGATAAACTTCTTCTCTTAATCTAGCAATGTTTCGTTAGAACTTAATTTCAAAAGAATTTGCTGCAAAAATAGTGGTTCTATCACAAATGTGTTGCAAGTTGTCTAAGACATTCATAATGGTCTTGATTTGTAAAATATTGTCTGAAAAATAATTCTTCTACTTTTTCATAATATGCATGTGAATGTTCACCGCAAATAATTATTTCAATCAAGCTACAGAAATGGATTTAGTAAAAAAAAAATTTAGTTACATGGCAAATGATACTGTTGAATTGCGAATGTTCACTTTAAATATTGGTGATTATACGTGGTGGTGTAAGTGTGAAATCTCCATGAGTTTCTTATTGTTGTCTTACTTGAGTAGTTTAATATTTGTCACAACCCAAAAATGAGGGTCATGATGGCACTTGTCGCGACGTACCTTGACAAGTAAGCCTATCACCCAAACTGATACGATTAGAGAAAAAGATAGAAATACCCAAGATAAGGCTTCTAGAATAAAGCCGGACCATATAAATAATCATAACAGTGCGGAAAGAACTTATCCAAAACACCAATCATGCCCAAAACTAGGTGTCAATAGTGTAAGAACTACTAATAAATCCAAGAGTCAAATACATCGGAAAAATAACCACAAAGGAATAATAACTGTCTCCGAATACTAATAAAGACATAACTAGTATAGAAAGATACAGGTGAACTTCGGACGCATGAATGTCCAACCGCTATCTTGGAAGCTCCAACAATCACTCGAATCAAGTAAGCTGAGGCGCACTCAAGCTAGGACCTGCACCGAAAGAGCGCAGTAGGCATGAGTACGGTTCACTTGTACTCAGTAGGTATCATAGGCCGACTAAGCAAAGTAGTAAATAAGGCATACAAAATATACACTAAGGGCATGTCACCTGCAATCAGAAAATATCCCACAACGGTAGCCCACACCGCTTGCACTAACAGTTCTAATATATCTCACAAATATTGCAAAAACACATCATGATATAGAACACAAGTATAGATTATGTCACATATAAAATAGAGCAAGAGAGAATATGTAGATACAAGATCATCAAATACAAGTAAAGAAAGGTAAGACAAATACATAGATGACAAGTCAATAAGGCAACACAACACAACATAAACACAATAAAGTAAGTGCAATGTTTATGATAATGATGATGATGATGATGCACGAGGTTGTCGCACAACCTCCGAGATCGTCGCACAATCCCCGTATACATCTACGGAGCCAAAGCTTCCCGACGTAGGACCCATGGGGGGTTCGTCAACCCATATACAATCCTCATATCTCATGTCTCCTTTCTGGCACATCCCTCAGAAAGGGTTTTATAAGGTGTTATAATATTTTTAAAAAGGTGTTGTCAGTGTTTCTCAGATGTTGTCACAGTGGTACCAATGTTTCATGAATGAGTATGATATGAAGATGTAATGCTCAGAACCAATCACAATAAGTATTTCCACAACCAACCACATGATATATTTCCACAACCAACCACAATGATACATTTCCACAACCACATAAGCCAATATTCACTCGTTATTTTCATTTCATCCATGAATTTCCACATGTCTCATATGCCAGTAAAGTATGAATATAATCACGATACACCCATGGTACCACATTAAACAATACAATACAATTACTCACATGTATTCAAGGCTATCAATGTCACATAGGACCCCACACAGTCAAACATATCACATAATATTTTAATTTCCGTAATTACATCACATATAGGCCCCCACACGGGCACAACACATAGATAGTCATTTTTTATGATTAGTTCTCACCCTTAACATGCATTTTGTACCATCTTTTACTATCCAGCCCAGTCTGAAGAGTTAAGCCCTAACCTACCTCGAAAGCCGAAATCGGTCCGCTACACTTGAACCCGCGACCTTACTTTTCACGAACAATTCCAAAATCTACTAAAAATATCAAATATGAAATCTACGCATCAAAACAAAACCAACGACACCCATATTGACTACTTTTGATTCGTGGTCAAAACGGACCCCCAAAATAGGTTTCCAAAAAAGGAGGGCAAAATTGGAACTTTACTTCAAAAATATGCTCCCCATATTTTTAGGAACCTACAGCTGAAAACTCAAGTTAAATCGAGTGAAAAACGGGGTTCAAATCGAAGAAAAACCATTTTTGAGCTTTACCGGGTAAAATCCTTGAAATTCGGGTTTAAATCAAGAATCAGAGTTGTTTTGAAGGTTAAATTGATGAAAAACTAGTAATTATAAGATAAAAATATTATTCAAGTGAAAGGGGATGAAATTTGGGTTTAAAATCATGCCCTAAGATTTTTGGGGTTTTGAGAAATTTATCAAGAAATTTCTAAGAAAAGGGTGAATTCTTACTTTAAATCTGTAATTAAAATCAAGAAATAGGTGTTAATCTAGTTTCCCAAGCTCTCACAAACTTCACTTTTAAGATCCCAAAATATTTAGGATTTAACTCTCAAGAAAGAAGATGAAAAATAAGCAAAATGGGCCAAAAATGTGAAAAAGTTGTTATATATATTGCAGATTTTTCTGCATAACTGAGCAGTTTTTATTTTAACTTGAAATGAACTTCGACGGGGTGCTCGGGATTCGCTCGGAGTCCGATTTATGCAAACGAACTATGCAACCACACTAAAGTCGACGTTCCGGACGCGATGGAGATACCATATTTTCCAGAAAAATTTGTTTTCACAAAATTGACCCCCGAGACCCGAAATCATAATTTTCCAAACTGAGGGTCGAAATGAGATTTAAAAGGGGTAAAATCATACCAAACATGCTAACACACTAAAATTGACATTTCGGATCTGTTGTCAAAGTCGGATTTTCTATACGAGTTTGTTTCGATCAAATGTGGGTCCCACACCCATATTTCCAATTTTTCAATTTTCCGATCAATAGGTTGAAATGAGCTCGGGGTGAACCAGGACCCGAACCAAAGGTCTACCTAGCCTAAAATTGATATTTCGGAGCTGTTGGTGCAGTCCGTTTGGTCATCCATCGCACGGATCAAAATATAATCACATAAGTCCAAAATAAGGCTCTTGAAGCCATCAAAAACCACAATATTGCATAAAAATGCATCAAAAATCATGTCAGTCACTCCCACACCCCAGAAATACCATAATGCAACTACGGGGAGGGGTAAAACAATCAAATCACACAAAATTACAAATTTCACATATTTCATCAAATTTTTAGGTCGTTACATCATCCACCACTAAAAATCTAGTTCGCCCTCGAACTAAGGCAAGGAAATACCTAAATCAATGAAAAGCTGCGGATAGGAACTACGCATATCAGACTCAATCTCCCAAGTAGTCAGATCTATAGGTCAAAGTTTCCACTGGACCTGAACCACAAGGATCACTTTAGAGCGCAACTGCCTAACATCCCTAGCCAAAATGGAAATTGGCTCCTCAACAAAGGACAACCGCTTATCTAACTGAACTGAATCCCAACGAATGACATGAGACTTGTCAAGAATATAGCAACGAAGCATAAAAACATGAAAACTGGATGAACAACAGATAGATCAAGGGGCAAAGCGAACTCATAAGCCACATCACTAATAGTCCGAAGAAACTCAAACGGATCAATATACCTGGGGCTAAGCTTGCCCCTCTTCCCAAACCTCATCACACCCTTCATGGGTGAAACTCAAAGGAAAACACGATCACAAACACCAAAACTCAAGACACGAAGTCTACGATCAGCATAACACTTCTGCCTACTTTGGGACGCTCTAAGTTTATCCTGAATGACCCGTACCCTATCCAAAGACTCACAAAGCAAGTCCGTACCTCGAGGTCTCACCTCTGAAACATCGAACCAACCTACTGGAGAGCGACAACGCCTACCATACAACGCCTCAAAAGGAGCCATATCAATACTGGAATGGTAGCTATTATTATATGCAAACTCTGCTAAAGCCAAATGTTGCTCCCACTGGCCACCAAAATCCATCACGCATGCGCGAAGCATATCCTCCAAAACTTGTATAGTCCGCTCTGACTGGCCATCAGTCTGGGGGTGAAACGTTGTACTAAGATCCACTCGAGTACCCAACTCATCCTGAAAAGTCTTCCAAAAGTGAGATGTGAACAGAGGACTTTGATCTGAAATAATGGACACCGGCACACCATGCAGACGCGCAATCTCACAAATGTAGATATGGGCCAACCTCTCAGCACTAAATGAGACCTGAACCGGAATAAAATGAGCTGACTTGGTCAATCGATCCACGATAACCCAAACACTGTCAGAACCATGAGATGTACGAGGCAAACCAGTCACAAAGTCCATATTGATGCATTCCCACTTCCACTCAGAAATGGGTAACCTCTGAAGTAAATCACCAAGTCTCATATGCTCGGTCTTTACCTGCTGACAACATAGGCAACGAGCCACAATATCTGCTATATCCCGCCTCATACCACCCCACCAGTAGTGATGTCTCAAATCACGATACATCTTAGTCACACCTGAATGGAGGAATATCTGGAACAATGGGCCTCCTCTAAGATCAACCTAATCCAATCACCCACTTTCGGTACACAAACTCAGCCTCTAATCCGGAAAACTCCATCCGAATCAAGTGAGGCTTCCTTAGCCTCTCCACTCAATGCCTTATCTCGAATCGACCTCAATCCAACATCATCAAACTGATGAGCTCGGATTTGCTCCATCAAAGAAGATCTAGCATCCACAAATGCCAAAACACACCCGGTGTTGAGATATCAAGTCTAACCATCTGGTTAGCTAAAGACTGAACCTCTAAGGCCAAAGGCCTCTCCTGGGTCAAAAGATGCGCCAAGCTATCCATGCTAGTCGATTTTCGGCTCAAGGCATCCGCAACAACATTAGCCTTGCCCGGATGATAGAGAATAGTCAAGTCATAATCCTTAAGGAACTCAAGCCAACGGTGCTGACTCATATTAAGATATCGCTGAGTGAAGAAGTACAAAAGGCTACGATGATCTGAGAAGATCTCACAATGGAATCCATACAAGTAATGCCTCCAAAACTTGAAGGCAAACACAACTGCGCACAACTCCAAATCATGGGTAGGATAATTCTTCTCATGAGGCTTCAATTGACGAGATGCATAAGCAATTACCTTGCCCTCCTGCATCAACACAACACCTAACCCAACACCTGAAGCATCACAAAAGACAGTAAAGCCCACGCCCTCCTTAGGCAAAGCTAATATAGGAGCTGAAGTCAACAAATCCTTGAGCTTCAGGAAGCTCGCCTCACAAGCTTTGGACCACTGAAAAGAAATCTTCTTCTGGGTCAACTTGGTCAATGGAGCTGCAATGGATGAAAACCCCTCAACAAAACGTTGATAATACTTAGCCAAGCCAATAAAACTCCGAATCTCGGTGGGCGAAGGAGGTTTAGCCCAAATCACGAACCACTGCAACCTTAGCTGGATCAACCATAATACCTTCCTTAGTCACCGCATGACCCAAGAAAGAAAATAGACACTAACCAAAACTCACACTTAGAGAACTTAGCATACAACTTCTCATCCCTCAATCTCTAAAGCACAATCCATAAATGCTCCCCTTGCTCAACCTCACTCTTGGAATAAACCAAGATATTATCTATAAATACCATAATAAAGGAGTCAATATACGGTCGAAACACTTATTCATCAACTCCATAAACGAGGCAGGGGAATTGGTCAACCCAAAAGACATGACCAAGAACTTATACTGACCATATTGAGTCCGAAAAGCTATTTTCGAAATATCCAAAGCTCTAATCCTCAACTGGTGATAACCTAACCACAATTCAATCTTAAAAAATACCACAACGCCCTGAAGCTGATCAAACAAATAATCAATGCGAGGAAGATGATACTTATTCTTAACCATCACCTTGTTCAACTGTCGATAATCAATACATATCTGCATAGACCATTATTTTTTTTTACATACAAGACAGACGCACCCCAAGATGAAACACTAGGTCGAATAAATCCATTATCCAACAACTCCTATAACTAATCCTTCAGTTCTTTTCAACTCTATTGGGGCCATCCTATAAGGAGGAATAGAAATGGGCTCGGTGTCTGACTCAACATCAATAATAAAATCAATATCTCAATTCGAAGGCATACTAGGAAAGTCTGTAGGGAACACCTCCATAAACTCACGGGCAACACAGACAGAATCCAAGAAAGGAGACGAAACAACACTTGTGTCATGAATATGGGCCAAGTAAGATAAACATCCCTTCTCAACCAATTTATGAGACTGAACATAAGATATAACCCTCTTAGGACCCGAATTAAGTGTAAACTTTCCAAGCTATCCTTGTCACACCAACTAAAGCAAAAGTCACAGTCCTAACAAAACAATCTAAGACAACATGATAAGGAGCCAAACAATCCATATCCAAAATAACATTAAAATCGACCATATCTAACATAAGCAAGTGTACCAAAGTCTCACGTCCGGCAAAAGTTACAACACAAGATCGGTACACCCGATCCACCACTAAAGAATCACCTACCGAGGTAGATACACAAATAGGAATGGCAAGAGGCTCCCTAACAGAATCAAAACCCGATGAAAAATATACAAACACATAGAAGAAAGTCGATCCATGCTCAAATAATAACATGCAGGTCTGAAACAAACGAAACGGTATCTGCGATCACAACATCTGAAGCGTCCGCCTCAGATCTGACTGATATAGCATAGCACTATCCATGATTACCATCTGGCTGAGTGGCCCCATAACCACCAACACGGGCTCTACCATCTCTACCTCTAGCACCTTTGGTAGAACACCTACCTCTCACAACTGAAATAAGGTTATCTCTAAACACGCGGCAAGAACAGTCCTTGGCCACATGGCCAATCTCATCACACACATAACAACCTCTGTGACTAGTCTCAATAGGAAAATGTACAACTGGGCCTGAACGGCCACCCTGAACTGCTGGACTAAAAGGTCCACCACCTGAACTCTGTAATGCCGCCTGTACTAGCCTACCATAGTAGCCATGAGAACCTCTAAAATTTCTGCCTCAAGAGGTTTGACTCCTGAACTCACCAAAATATCGCGCCTTCTTGGCGCCTCCCTGAGATACACTAAGAATATCCTCTGTTATCTTAGCATGATCCATAATACTCTAAAAAAAAGCCCCAAACACAACTATATGAAATGTAGCCAACAGAAGAAAGATAACCCAACCCTTCACAAACTTTAGAATCTTCTCAAACTCGGTGGAAATGCTATCTTAGAAATATCAAGACAGGGTATGGAAGCATGCCTTATACTTAAAAACTGTCATGGAGCCCTGCTCCAAATTATCAAATTCGTCCCACATATGATATCTCAAACTAAAAGGCATAAATCTCTCCAGAAAGGCATCAACAAACTGATCCTATGACAACTCAGGAGCATTAACAAGCCTACAACCAACAAATGATATCCAATAATCTCTCGCTACTTCTCTCAACTGATAAGAGGTATAAGCAACTCCATTTGCGTAGAAAGAGTGAAACACAACTCAGAATACAGGGTATGAAAGAATTTCGCACAATAAAGAATGAAACAAGGGAATTCTCCTAAAGACATCCTATAGCCTCTTGAAGATAGATACGGATGTCTATGTACCGATCTGCGAGACTCTATTAGACATCCTGTTCTTACACCATTGAGACCAATGAAACCTAGCTGCTCTGATACCAATTTATCACGACCCAAAAATGAGGGTCATGATGACACTTATCGCGGCGTACCTTGACAAGTAAGCCTATCACCCAAACTGATACGAATAGAGAAAAAGACAGAAATACCCAAAGTAAGGCTTCTAGAATGAAGCCGGACCATATAAATAATCATAACAATGCGGAATAAGCAAGGTTTAACTTTCAAGAGACAAGATGAAAAATAAGCAAAATGTGAAAAAGTTGTTATATATATTGCAGATTTTTCTGCATAACTGAGCAGTTTTTATTCTAACTCGAAATGAACTTCGACGGGGTGCTTGGGATTCTCTCGGAGTCCGATTTATGCAAACGAACTATGCAACCACACTAAGTTCAACGTTCCAGACGCGATGGAGATACCATATTTTCCAGAAAAAATCGTTTTCACAAAATTGACCCCCGAGACCCGAAATCACAATTTTTCAAATTGAGGGTCGAAATGAGATTTAAAAGTCGTAAAATCATACCAAATATGCTAACACACTAAAATCAACATTCCGGATCTGTTGGAGAAGTTGAATTTTCCATATGAGGTCATTTCGATCAAATGTGGGTTCCACACCCATATTTCTAATTTTCTAACTTTTCGATTAATAGGTCGAAATGAGCTCGGGTGAACTAGGATCCGAACCAAAGGTCTACCTAGCCTAAAATCGATATTACGAAGCTGCTGACGCAGTCCGTTCAGTCATCTGTCGTACGAATCAAAATATAACCACATAAGTCTAAAATAAGGCTCTCGAAGCCATCAAAAGCCACAATATTGCATAAATGATATCAAAATGCTTCAAAAATCATGGCTACCACTCCCACACTCCATAAATACCATAATACAATTATGGAGAGAGGTAAAACAGTCAAATCACATAAAATCACAAATTTCACATATTTCATCAAATTTTTAGGTCGTTACATAATATTATTGTCTTATCTATATTCTATATATTATTAATAGGAGAGGATTGAGCCTCCTCAATAAGCCAAGTGGCGTCATCTGAATTAGCCATTTGACATATTACAACTAACATTTATTTTGGTTAGTTATTACTTATTAAATTAACATTCAAAAATTAATTGTAAAAAAGATTTAAAAAAAGTAAAAAACTTACAAATATATCTGATCTAACATCTCCACGTTTTCCACAACATCTGGTTACCACAATGGACAAAAAATATTGTCTTTACCCTCCCCAAAAAAATATCTGAACAGTACTAATTTTGAAATTCAAATATACTTAGCAGTGGCATGTCCACATTGCCCACATCATATGGTTAAGTAATGACCAAAAAGAAAACTTTCTTAACAATACGAATTTTTACTTCAACATTTAAAATTTAAAATTCAAAGTGGGTATAGTTACAGAATACCACAACTTCGCATAACATTTCTCTTCAAAACAAATTTTATTGAAAATGGACAAATCAACAATATGATGAAGTTTTTGTTATCATCAAATAATCCATTGATGGGATCTAAATGGAATTCAAATGTGAGGACATGGTGGACAATAATTGGGTTGCTTATCGATAACTCTTTTACTTGTGCTTTTTCAATTGTCTCTTATACCAATTTTCATATAACCAGTATATGAATTTGAAATTGTGAATATCTTCTTTATGAATTGCGAATTTGACACAGAGACAACAACAATTAGGAATTCAAAGAAATCGGGTTGCAGTATACAGAGGGGTTGTCTATTAAATATTTTGAGTGTATGCTTGGTAGTTTGATTACTTTTCATGGGAGTTATAGGGAAGCATTAAATTTTTTTTAATATAGTGTTTATATTTGTTGGTTATATATTGTGTTTGCATTATATCTTTTTTTTTTTTACTTTCCTCTCTTAGATTTTAATATTTTGCTTGCAGAGGACGTGTATATGATGTTTTAGTGTTACTTTTTAGTGCAGTTTGATTTTAGCTTGAATCACCCATTGTAAAGGATAAAGCCTTAAGAATGATGGATGGTGGTGATGGTATGAGCTAATGTTCGCATCTCACATAGTCTATGCTTACTTTATTTAATTTTTTTCTCAGACTTTATTTTACTAATGCAATTATTGATATTGCTGTAATTATGAAGGTTTGGATCCATAAATAACCATTGTAATAAGTATCATTAGTAGCATCTTCATGTTTTTTTTGTTTTTTCGATATCCATTGTTTATGTTTTTGACATTAATCTACTTGACTAAAACAAATTGAATATTAAAATGACAAAAGAAAGCTACATATAACACTTCGTTGAAATAAAAGAATGAATATTAACAACTTCCACCTGGTAGAAGCAAAGTGGAGAAAAACTTCTTATTTCTTTTTTTATTTTGTGTTTCAATCTGATAAATGTCATGAAAATTCCTTAATTAGATTATTTTACCATTATTTTGATATTGAAATGCCAAAAGGTAGAATTTCAGGTCTTTTAGCAGTACAAGTATATTACTAATTGATATATTGGTCATTTTGTGTTCAAATTTTAAATCGACAAGGCGCTGCTGGATGGTTACGATCAATAGAACACGAAAAAAGTAAATCGAAAAAAGTTATGAGCTTGAATCGAGTCAACAAAAATCTTATGATGAGCTTGAGAAGAGAGATGCACAGAGTATTGATGCTATGACCTGGTAAAAGCAAAGGAGGGGAAAATTCTTAATTTGTTTTTCACCATTCTATTTTTCATCTGACGAATGTCATGACAATTGCTTAATTATATTACTTAACCATTATTTTGATATATAAATGCATAAAGGATGTGTAATAGGGACATATATTTTCGTTGCATTGGTCACTGTTTTTCATTACACTATTTTCTGGCACTTAATTTCTTCGATAGTTCATCAATTCTGGTTCAATTCTCATCTCAACGAAGTTTATCTTCAGATATTTAGGTGAAGGTAGATTCTTAAAATCCTAAGTTCATATACATGAATATAATAAGTTGGCATATCTCACAACTGTTGTTTTATATCGATTATGACACCATTTACTTCTCTAAAAATCAAGTTGTATTATATGCAGATTTGATTTGAACATGTTCTTCAATTTCATCTATTATTTGTAGAGTTCTTCTAGGAGCATTTGAACCAAAACGGAAGAAATAAGAAGGGCTAGGTATCTCAGTTTTTACCCATTTTATCAATGTGAAACAACAGTATTTGTGGCGTAAGACCTTATATCAATATAATCAGATAAATAATTCTGCTTCTTTGGCAAAGCAATAAGAAAGATTTCATAGTTACAAATTAATCAGTGAAATTTTTTACTAATACATCTTTAATGAACATTCTCCTTCTATCACAATGGGAGAAAAAATACCAGGTCCTTGAGGATTTGGCATAACAAATTGTTGCAATGTGGAGCTGATTTATAGTGAAAGTGTGCTGAAACTGCACTATAAAAAGTGATAAGTATGCTGAATATTCTCTTAGTTACGGTGAGAGTTGGAGGATATTAGGAAGTTTATTAATGTCAAACCTATGAGGAACCAACTTTTTCTTAGCAGTGTTAATTATTTTTACCATTACTTGATAGGACCATATTTGCTAAACCAATATTGAGTTGAGATACTCCAAGTTGACTATAAGCTTTTACCTTCTTTCGAAGTATAGTTACTTATATAGAATGCAGATTGATACAATGAAGCATCCATTACAGCAGACAAGTTACATTCTTAATTATTCTAGGATTGAAGTTCCTGTATCTATCCACATTCAATTAGCTGTTGGAAAGTTGACTATCTACTATTTGTTACATGTCTTTACCGGTGAATATGAGAGAGAGTTTGAAAGTGCATTATCTCATTGCTCGAAGGATTAGCGAGAAAGCAGATTCTAAAAGCTAAAAAAGCCAAGAATACTAGATTATCAGATTCAGAGGTAGCAACAAGATATCTGTGACGACATAAGGCATGGTTTTTTTATAAAAGTATTCTCTTATGTAAGTCAAGCGACTTCCATTTCTCTTATTACGTACGGATAAATCTCTCGATTCATGAAAATTAACTTATATTTTTGTATTATAATATCCCATAAGTTAATCCTTGACCAACTCATTTAAAATGCAAAAATTAAAGACCAACCAATTTGAAGAGCAAATCATGCAACTAAATTTAATTTATTTAACTTAATGAAAATTCGGCGCGTCGCACGGGTACTATACTAGTTTTCTTATAATTTTAAGCAAAATGTTTCTTTAACTACAATTTTTGTTTAAAATAATTTATTGTGATTAAAAGGTTATTATTGTTAAAATAACACTTATCACAAGACATAAATTTATGATCAACTATACATTTTATCATAGCAAAAAAATTATTGCAGCATCATTTAACTACTGCAATAATTCTTTAGTATTTGAAGAAAAAAATATTTATTTAATTACAATTTATTTCAAATAATTTATTGTGGCTAAAATTCTGATATTGCTATAGTTAGTATGCGCAAGTCATGCCAAGTCGTAATTATGTGAGGGCCTTAATTTATTGACAAATAGATCGCAGTAGATCCTACTTTTCAAACAATCAAAAATCCAGGTCCTCAATTCTTTTTTGCCCCTTTTTCTCTTCCTGTATCTTTTATTTTTAAATTATTATGTCATTAGGCTAGTATTTTTTGATGTGTAATTAATTCTTGTTTTACTATTACTATTTTTTTAGTTTCATAATTTAAAAAGAAAATTGAGGTTGGTAAAAATTGTGAGATTACACTGAGTATGTTATTGTGGATGAAAACTGAAAGCATTGAAAACTAGATGGTGAAAGTAGAGTTATTTGAGTTAATTTTATTGTTGATAATTCATTTTTAAAAATTATCTTATTACGTAAAGGTCATTTAACTTTAAAATCTACTGTAGAAAAATTCTTTTTCTACTTTGTAAAATAAAAGCGTTCTATCTTTAAAACTTATTACACAAAAAATATTTTATAATTTACTATACTAATGCGTATATTAGTGTATAAAATAGTCAAATTATATTTTTTAAATATTAATGATAATACATTAAAATTATTTAATGAAATAAAATTAAGGAAATCAATTGTAATATTGTATGCCTCAACAAGTTGCTTGTTAAGAAGAAAAATATAAGGGATGTTTCTGATACTATCTAGTTTATTTTGAACGTCTTGTTATATTTTTAGTATGACATATCCAAATTCAGGTGAATTTTTTAGTTAACTTAGTCAAAATTAATGACTTTTATATTAATAAAAATTGACTTTTATGTAATAATTTTAAAGTTGAATGATATTTAGGAAAAAATAAACATATATAATAATAAAATATTGTACAACAAGTTTTAGAATTGGATAACATTTATATAATAATTAAAAAAATTATGTGATAAATTTAAAATTAAACAAATAATCAAAAAGCGTCTTAATGAATTATTGTTTGTGACTTTTTTAAAATTAAATAACCAATCAAAAAATGTCTTGATGAATTATTGTTAGTGGCTTTGTATATAATAAAGTTAGTCTTAAATTTTTGATTAAAAAATAGAAGAAAAAAAAAACAAGATAGGGGATCGAGGAGCAAAAATAGTTTATTGGAGAAAATAGAAGAAATTGAAGTGAGATGATGTGATGGGATCCATCAAATAAAATCAATTAAATAATAATAGTTATGACTATGATTCTTTTTTTTTTTTTTTTCAAGGTATTCCCACAGTCGGCAGCCGTGAGACTAATCCTCCATTCCTCTGTCAGCGCACTAAGTGGTAGGGAACTGGCCACAGAGTTTGCTCTATTCGCCAGAGGCGGGGATCAACCTCCCGACCTCTTACTTAAGGGACATGGTGCTGAACCACCATACCAACTCTAGTGGTTAGTTATGACTATTATTCACCTAACATAAAATTTTGATTTTTAAGTTTAAAGAACAACAAAGAGTTTAACTCCTTTTTACTTTTATACATAAATGAAGAATGGGTGTACTACTACTATTTATATATAATATTATTATTACTAGTTTAGGTGTACGCGCCTTGCGCGTATACCTCATTTTAGTGAGTTCAAACATTACATTAAATAATTTAGCCTCTATGGTAGAATCAGTTGGGGGACCTGAGAGGCGGTGGTTTACCCTGCGGCGGATGTCAGCGGTTCGAGTCTGTTTATCTCCAACTCGTGAACTTAGCCGATACAAAGCTTTATGATAGCACCCAATTTTTTTCGATTCGGCGGTTCGATCTATGATTTATCATTCATGGACGTTGATAAGATCTATCCATTTAACAGCACCTTAGGATGGCATAGCCTTAAAAGTGAAGGGCGTGGTTCAAACGAGGAAAGGCTTATGGTGGATAGATATTTGTTTAAATAATAAAGATGAATATAATAATTAAATTTAATATCTTTTGAGTATGTAAAGATGGAGAATTTATTTATTAAACCTAATCTTTGCCAAAAAAAATTTTAAAAGCCTGTCGACATTAATCTACTACCTGTAATTTGCAACAAAACAATACAATAATAGAGACATTAAAATAATACAATTAAATCTAATCTTTACACATAATTTTTTTTCAAAGTCGTCCGACACTCATCAACCACCTGTAAACAAAAACAAAATAATACGATAATAGAGATATCAAAATAATACAACTAAACCTAACCTTTACATAAAAAATATCCTCAAAGCCTACCAACATTTATCTATCACCTGTAAACTGCAACAAAATAATACGATAAAAGTGATATCAAAATAATACAATTAAACTTAAATTTTACACACAAAATTCTCAAAGCTGATCGAGATTCAGCACGAACAGTAATCTACCACAAAATAACAAACCATTAGAGATATTACAAAAATAAATGAAACCTAATCTTTACCTACAAAAAAAATCAAAGTCGATCCACATTCATCTAGCATCTGTAAATTAAAATAAAACAATAAGATAATAAAGATATCAAAACAATACAATTAAACCTAACTTTTACACAAAAAATTCTTCAAACCCAACCGATATATATATACACACACACACACATATATATACACACACACATGTTGAATTCTCTCTCTCTCTCTCTCTCTCTCAATATGTATGTATATATATATACACACATATGTTGAATTCTATTATGCCGACACAAACTGTGAAGAAGTTGAGGGTTAGAAAATCAAGCATCTAGCAATCTAGACACGCAATCTAATCAAGTTAGATGAACATCAATCATATTCTCCCAATTGGCAAATCAGTTTGTTCTCTACTCGTAGTTTGAGCCTTAGAGCGTGTCGAATGAAGCGTAATTCCGGCCTTAAAAGATATAGGAGTGACTCCTAAGTGAGTATCGTGTTAACCATATAGAATTTCCCTAATTTCAACTTTTTATCACGTGAAAAAATTGATAAGCTTTCCGTCGATATAAGATTCGCCCAAATCCGATACCCGGGTAAAAAGTTATGGCTAATTTAAGACCTAGTCGTAAAACTGTGTCATTTTAGTGCTTGGCGTGTCGCGAAGAGGGTCGATTTGATAATTTTCAAATTCCAGTGGAACACCACGATATTGGTACGTCGCGTTGAGGTTCCAGGTCCCAACTAGTGGGAAAATGCAATGGCTCCGCGTCGTGATGACTCCAAAATTGCCAATTGTCTATTTTCAATGAGCCACCGCGATAAGTGGTGCGTCGCGGTGACCCCTTAAATCGGGTTCCCAGTTCAATTTTTCCAGCTTCGTACAGATGTTAAAATGGGCATTTTGGACTTTTGCCAAGCCTATAAAACCGTGCAAACACCAAATCAAAGTCATTTGCAAGCATCCTATGAGATTTTTCTCAAGTTTTCTCTCATAAAAAACCCTAAGTATCCAAAACCTCTTCCAAGAATCTCAAGAATCCACCATGGATTTTCTAAATTGAGTCAAGATTCAAGGTTTCCAAGTCAAGGGCCTCAAGAACCCTCATTCAAGAGTACGAATAGAGTTCCAAAAGTGGGAGTTCATCCAAAGCTTCTAATTCAAGGTATGTGGGGTTTTGAACAAGGGTAAACCTTTCACCCTTGTGCCCAAAAGGCTTATTTACATCATGAATTTCCTGAAATTTATGAGGTTTTTACATGAATTTGAATTGGGGGTTTTCACCCATTATTATTAAATGCATTATCTTGATATTTCCCATGAATTAAGAGTCAAATGGCATGATTTCTGCATGTTTTATTGAGAATTTATAGCTGGGTATAAACCCCATGATTTTACTCCTTGAGAAGCTAATATTTGCAATGTTGAGATATTGAAGCATATGACTATATTGAGATTTTGAGAAAAATTGCTGAAATTTCCAGATTTTCACATGATTTATGAATCTATATGCTATATATTATGCTTTTGATGAGCTATAACTTGAGATTGAACTATGGGTTAGTAAGCCCTATTTGAGACTTGTGAAATTATGAACTCTTATGCTATAAGCACCCATGATTTGAGTATTTTGAGATGATTGAGAATTGAATTGATCTAATGGTCCAAAAGCTTTGAAATCTACTTCATCATATGAGATTTTCGATTTGATTATTGGGTTCGTGGTGAACCATGAGATTATTCTAAAAGTGGATTTTTATGAGATGAGCGCAGATAATCTAAATGGAGTAGTACTTAGCACCGAGCGGGTAAGTCACTACAGTTTCTTACCCCAAAACTATGTGTCATCGTAGGTTGGACCTGATGCCGAGTTTATGATGATTATGATTGGGCCCGAGGCCGAGTTTTATTTAGTAATCCCTAGACCTAGGTTATACTCTCTGGCAAGAGTATGACGTTCTTCCCCAACGTGGGATCTCCTCCTTAGGAGGACAAAACGTTGGACTCCATGTAGCTCGCATGGTTTATGTCGGTTACGAGAACCTCTCTTGCCATTTTAAACTTCAAAATTTGATACTTATTTTCCCTTCCTATGAGTTATTTTCCTAAATGGTGGAATTGCAAAGTTGTTCCCTAATTAAAGTGCTTCCTTGAGGTGGGTTATTTCCCTAAATGAAAGTATCTTCCCTTGATATAGTACTTTTCATAAAGCTTTGAGATAAGTTATTTCCTTGATCTAGAATACTTTTCCATTTGAGATAGAATGATTTTCCTAAAGCTTGAAATGAGATATTTTCCTAAGGTGAATGAAATGCCTTCAATATGTTTTCAAGTCATATGATTTCGAATTCCAAGTATATGAGTTCTAAATAATTATGAAATGTTGAGTATTGAAGAGGTTTTACTCTCCACGAGACATATGTATGAGTTGAAAGTATTGTTCAAAATCCCTTGGCCTTTGGGTATTGAGAATAAGAGGATTTTTTATTTTTAAGGTTAAAGAGCGATGAATCACGAGATTTGTGTTGCATGACTCATTCTACATGATTTATGAGCTTTATATTTTATACTTGTTCAAGCCATGTGAGTCGTCTCATTTTGCATACATGATTTGATTGAAGAAGATCGGTACTATTTTTATACATATGCATTCACCCCGCATACTCAGTACATTCCAAAGTACTGATTCACATATATGTCTATGTGCTACATTGTCTTATAATGTAGGTTCAGGTGCTCGGTCCCAGCCTCATCCGTGATTTTTCGAGTACCTTGCCTACGTTTTCTGCAGTGGTGAGTCCTGATGGTTCGAGGGTCGATCTTCAGATATTTTCTATATTTGAGAGACTATGTTTTATCTTCAGTTCATTTCGAGTCAGTTGGGGACCTGGCCCAACGGCTCTTTAGTTTTCGATTTGTAGAGGTTTTGTCAGACTAGTATCATACTTGTGATGTGTCGAGGGTTCAATATTATGGTTTTGTTAAGGTTTCTCTGTATTGTGGTCATATGGACCGAGTATCTTTCCCGTATTTCCTTTCATGTGATATGACTATGCGAGTGTTGAGTCTATTTCATCTTGAATTGAGTGTTATTGGTAGAAATCGGCTCTAGGGGTTAGCTTGGGGCTACTTGTAGCCTTAAGCACCGTGTGACGTCCCGGGAGACGATTTCGGGTCGTTACAAACTAAAAAATAGTGAAAAGACAGTTTTGACTAAAAATAGTCTTTTAATGAAGGGCAAAAAGTTCAAATCACTTTTCTTATATATATATACACACACACACACATATATACACACACACACATATATATACACACACATGTTGAATTCTCTCTCTCTATATATATATATATACACACACACACACACATGTTGAATTCTATTATGCTGATACAAACTGTGAAGAAGTTGAGGGTTAGAAAATCAAGCATCCAACAATCTAGACATGCAATCAAATCAAGTTAGATGAATATCAATCATATTCTCCCAATAGGCAAATCGGTTTGTTCTTTAGTTTAACGTACATCTCAATATTTACAGAAGTATTTCCTTAATAGAGTCCTATTTTATGAGTATTTTTCTAATTGAATAGTAGAAAGAAAAATATTAGTAGAAAGAAAAATATTAATTAATTCTCTTACCATATATTTAAGGGGTCCTATATATTTTAGAAGTCTAGTAGAAAGAAAAATATTAATTAATTCTCCTACTATGTATTTTAGGAGCCTCATATATTTTAGGAAGTATGGTTAATATAATAAAAAATAATTAAATAATAAATTAAAAAATTGTGAAAAGACAGTTTTGGCTAAAGAAGAGTCTTTTAATGAAGGGCAAAAAGTTCAAATCACTTTTCTAAAGGTCTTCACACTTTTAATATATTACAGATACAGATTATATATATAGATTATATATATATATTTTATATATATATATATATATATAAATTATAGATATAGCTTATAGGTAGATATAGATTTACGGTATAAAAAATTTAAACTTAACTACTCAAAACCCCAAACCAAATTAAAGACACAATATTAATATACTATTTACGGTATAGAATAATTCTGAACATAAACAAATCGTGGGAAGCTATATTTTACTCCTTAAATAGTTTTATTTTCTCTTACCATATAGTTTACTCAAATAGTTTTATGAAAAAAGTTTTAGTTGTCATTAATTATGATGACTTCTAATATGGAATATTTTACCATAAATATATTTAATTAATTTTTTAATTCTTAAATATTAAATATTAAAAAAAAATAGTGAAAAGACGATTTTATCTAAAGCAAAGACTTTTAACGAAAGACAAAAAGTTCAAATCACATTTCTAAGGGCCTTCACACTTTTAATATATTATAGATTATTATTATTATTATTATTATTATTATTATTATTATTATTATTATTATTATTATTATTATTATTATTATTATTATTATCACCCCTACCTTTACTTATATATAGTAGTAAATAAAATGGTTACACATGCATATGTTTTTTTCCTTATATTTATTAGTTTTGACTTCATTTTTATTGTGCAATAAAATAATTATACATGCATTTTCTTTTTCCTTATATTTATTAGTTTTGTCCTCATTTTTATGGTGCAATAAAATGGTTACACATGCATATTTTTTTTTATATATTTATTAGTTTTGTCCTCATGTATTATTTTAGTAATATTTTTATTTAGACTTTTTAATTCAATTATATATGATACAATTTTTGTATAAATATTTTTTTGTTCCTTATTAAATGACTACCAAGGGTATTTCGATAATTTTATGGTGCAATAAAATGGTTACACATGCATATTGCTTTTTCTTATATTTATTAGTTTTGTCCTCATTTTATGATGCAATAAAATGGTTACACATGCATTTTGTTTTTTTCTTATATTTATTAGTTTTGACCTCACGGATTATTTTAATAATATTTTTATTTAAAACTTTGTAATTGAATTATTACATGGTAGTAATTTTTTATAAATATCTTTTTGCTCCTTATTAAATGACTATCAAGGGTATTTCAATAATTTTTATGGTGCAATAAAGATTTCAAAATTGACGTATGTCTCCTCAATTTATATATTTGAAACTTTCAAATGAGACGTGCATCATGTACTTTTTCAGGAATGTCCAAACGAAAGATGTGCCACCAACTGTAGTTACAACAATCTAACTAGATTTTTATCCACTTATATAATCACTTTTGTATTGGTTGGATCAGTCTAGTAAGCTCAATTTTGTTCCACACTGAATGTATATATTATGTTAACATCGATTCATTGTACTATATTTCTTTTCTTTTACTCCTAACAATTAAAACAAGTAGGAAATAATCTTTCCCAAAGTTGAATCTCTTTTATACATTAGTGTTGCTAAAATGCCCTTGCCTTGCATGGGCATGGGTATCTAGTAATTAAAAATAAAGGGAAAAAAATAATTTATTTAAAAAGAAAAAGAATATTACATTTTTTTTACAATTATGATCAAATTCGAGTCAAATTTTTATGATCATTTAGCACTTCCCTTTAAAAATATTCTTGACTTTTGCAATTCTAATGTGATTTTAATCCATGTAACGATTTCTCTTAACACTATCATATAATATATTATTTATATTATAAATAAAACAAATTCTATTATATTAGAATAGAGTTATTCTCTTATATATTAGAAGAGGGAGTTATAGCAGTTGAAGCAGGTAGCAAGTCAACATGTTTGATTCAGTTGTTTCAATCGTGATTTTCCGATATTATTTTTAATTAATTATTATAAATTATTTACGTAGAAAATTAATAATATTTAACTAAAAAAATAAAATAGACATTTAAGACATGTTTGCTTCGCTACTTCAATCGTGATTTTATTATATCACCCTAAATTAATTATTATACGTCACTACATAAATTAATAGTATTTAATAAAAAATAGTAAAATAAGCATTTAAGACATGTCTGCTTCGCTGCTTCAATCGTGATTTTACTACATCACCTCTAATTGATTATTATAAGTCATCTAAGTATTAGAAAATTTCTCTTATTTTAGAAGAGGGAGTTGTAGCAGCTGAAGCAGGCAGCAGGTCAACATGTCTGCTTCAACTGCTTCAACCGTGATTGCCCTTAATTAATTATTATAAGTCATTTATGTAGAAATTAATAATATTTAATTAAAAAAAAGGTTGAATAGACATTAAGACATGCTTGCTTCGCTGCGTCAATCGTGATTTTACTATATCACTCCTAATTAATCATTTAAGTAATCTAAGTATGAGAAAATTTCTCTTATATTAGAAGAGGGAGTTGTAGAAGCTTAAGCAGGCAACAGATCAACATGTCTGCTTCAGTTGCTTCAATCGTAATTTTACTATATCATTTCTAATTAATTATTCTAAATTATTTACATGAAAAATTAATAATATTTAATAAAAAAGGTAAAAAAGACATTTAAGACGGCTTCTTCGCAGCTTCAATCGTGATTTTACTATATCACTCCTAATTAATTATTATAAATCATCTAAGTATCAGAAAATTAATAGTATTTCATAAAAAAAAAAAAAGGTAAAATAGACACAAAATGATAAGTTAACTCTTGATGTTTTAAATTAACTTGACGACTTATATGAGCTTACTTAATTTTTTTTCACAAGTCCTTTTATTATAGTTTTACTATATCACTTCTAATTAGTTATTATAAGTCATTTAAGTATTAGTAAATAAATAATATTTAATAACAAAGATAAGATAGATGTAAAATGATAAATTTAAAATGATCGGATGAAGTACGTTGCAATAGTAATATCTATGTCAAAAGGGAGTATGAGAGTAATACACTTATTGAAATCTAAATGATTAGATTCAAGCAAAAAAGCAAATACATAGTTACGAGCTAAGATCTGGATAATCAAAATTTTAAATTTTATTAGGTACAAATAAATGAGGCATAAAGTACGTAGACGGGAGAATTAACTTTAAATTTTTTACTACCTTTTTATTTCACTTTACGTGACGTCATTCGATTAAGCATGGAGTAGAAAAAATCAATTGCTTTTGAAATTTGTGGTATCAATAAACCTTAGATTTTATGTGGTCATAAAATATTTTTTTAAAACTAAAACAAAAATTATAAAAACAAATTATTTTATATAAATAGAAAAAAAAAGATATTTTCTTTGAACGAATTAAAAAGTATAATATAGAGGAAAAGCATAAAGACACCATTAAAGTCGTCACGAGTTTTCAATAAGACACTTAAAGTTTGCGGGTGTCCTACTACCCCACGAAACTAGTTAAGACAATTATAAATAACTCTTTTGACCCATTTTCTCACCAGTTTTGGTCTATTACTCAGTGTGTGTGGTACATTTTCTTTAATTTAATTAGTTTATTAAAATCATTTAATAAAGGTCGGGTCTGACCTGATCCGCTTCACTTTTGTCCTAAAGGAACTTTCATTGTCTTCCTTGGCATCGTTCTTTCTGTTACTTCATTTCTTATTCTTGCTTGAATCTTTGCGGAGCTCAAACTTATCAAAATGAAGTTGGGAGTATCCTGATGTCTGCTTCTCTTATTAATGATATGTTGGCATGGATTGTCTTTGCTTTTGCCATTGCCTTTTTTGAGAATAAAGACATGAGTTTGGCTTCTCTTTGGGTGATCCTATCAAGCATAGCCTTTATTTATTTTTGCTTTTTCATCGTTAAGTCATTGATTGGAAGGAGGATTAGACAAACCTCATAAGGTGAATCCATTAGTGTAACACCCCGTATTCAAGTACGTGTATTGGCGTATTCAAGTACGTGTATTGGTCTTATTTATATGGATTTTTTTTTATTTATACCGGAATTTGCTCGTCGATGGTTCCATGCGAAGGTTATTGAATAAGCTTTCCAACGATATAAAGATTACCAAAAACGGATAGATTTCGGATATAATCGAGCACGTTCGAAACTATAAAATGGTGGCCGGGATATTTGGGAATAGTAAATGTGCAAGAAAATTTTCTGCACACAAACTACTGAGGCCAGCTGAATTTTTAGGTCAACTTCGAACGATCATAACTCCCTTAATATAATGAATTGGGAGAGTTGCAACCTATGAAAAGAAAGATCTTTGAGTCTTATTTCCAATGCAATTGGTTTCATCAAAATCCAACGTCTGAGTAAGGAGTTATACTAGTTTTACTTCAGCCTATCAAAATAGATTTTTAGGGTCAACTTCAAACGACCATAACTCCTTGTACAGGACGAACTGGGTGGCCTACTTTATATGAAATGAAATCCCTTTGAATTATCCTTCCAACGATACCAATTTCACCCAAATCTGATATCGAAGCAAAGAGTTATGGTCGATCTACTTTAGCTTATCAAAACAGTCCACCATAGGATAGATTTGACATTATTTAAATTTTAAAGGCATTTTAGTCATTTCCTATTATATTATTGACAGGAATATGTGTATATATACATGTATATGAGTTCAAAAACTCATTTTCATCATCAATCATTGAGAAAGAATAAACCCTAGCCAAATTTGACCTTTAAATTACTTTTGATTCAACCGTAGAAATTTTAAAGTAATCCGATAACTGCGTTTGTCATCTCGAGAGCTTCGAACGGCACCTATTATTTGTGCAAATAGGATTGCATAATCAAGAGGTGAATTCTAAGGTATGAATATTGTTTGCCTTTGTTCTTTTCCATATGTATATGTGTGATAGAGGATTGTATGTATTGGTTGTTATTGAAAGGTGATGGAAATAGGGTTATGGACTATTTTGCATGGTTTGGTTGTATCGAATATTGGAAGGTGGATATGGTAATTGAGTTATGGAAGGTGGATATGGTGATATACTATTGAATTGATGATTATTTATGTCTATGGCTCAATTTGGTTTAATGAATTGGTTGGAAGGATAAATGAATCCAAACTTGATATTGGAGGATGTTGTATGAATATGCATGGCATGTGAATGTAATTGGAGTATAAGAGGGTTAAAGTGACACCCTTTATGGTGTAATTAAGGCTTACTACTTAACCACTAGTTTAGTGAATTCAAATAATTGAATTGTGACGTTTGGTTGCTAATACTAGATTGCTATATATGTTCATTGTAGATAAGTAATCCGAAAAGACAGGAAGTCCATTTGGGACTAGTATTGAAGGTTGACAGTCAGGTATGTAAAGCATACTCTATACCATATCTTTGGCATGAAAGTGAACAATTGTTCTATTAAGAAAGTTTCCAAAGTTATTCAATAACATGTGATCCATAATGGTTTTGTATGATGTCCTACGTTACCAATGAACTTGTTTCCACCCTACAAGATGTCAAGACATTCCAATACTTACTTGTTTTTCAAATCTTACATGTTTATTGCACTAATGAATGTCAGAAGGTATTCGGTTACTCAAACAAGATCCAT
Source organism: Capsicum pubescens (assembly GCA_030864215.1). Taxonomy (NCBI): domain Eukaryota; kingdom Viridiplantae; phylum Streptophyta; class Magnoliopsida; order Solanales; family Solanaceae; genus Capsicum; species Capsicum pubescens. Next base: position 106,057,565 of record CM061543.1, read on the forward strand.
GTGCTATTAATGACTCCAAAACGTTTCATTAATATACCAATAAGTTCTTACTTTATTATTATGGCATTGATGACTCCAAAGCACTTCATTGATGTGCCAACGAGTTCTTACTTCATTGTTATTGCATTGATGGTCTATTTATATGTCTCTTATTGATGTATCATTGTTTCAAAGTATCAAAAATGCGGTGGCGACCGAAATAACAATCTCAAAGATTAATTGAACTAAGTGATGAAAGTTCTTTCTTATCGGGTGGTATCCCAGGGGCATAAGCCTATCATGGGTCGATCCTTATTTATGTGTTTATGGGTAGTATCCCAGGGGCATAAGCCTATCATGGGTCGATCCCAGTTGATATGTACTGGAGGCAGCCTAATGGTCACAGTACAGTAATGATTACAAAGATGATAAGAACGAAGGTAAAGTGATTGAATAAATACAATGTACAGGTTGTCACAAGTTTTAGTAAGTGTGGTCCATTCCTATTACGATTTATTCACTTGTTTCTGATTTCTATTGAGCTCCTATATCATATGTGATTATCTACAGCTTTACATACTCAGTACATAGTTCGTACTGACGTCCCCCACGAGGGACCTGCATTTCATGCTGCAGGCATAGGTACCTCAGCTCATACACCGCACAAGTATGAGCCAGGATATCCAGCTTCTTTTGGTGAGCTCCAGTTTGCTTCGGGGCTTTCCGTGTCATATCCAGTCACTTTTGGTATTGTATAGAAGTTAGTTATATGGCGGGGTGTGTCCCGACCTTAGTTAAACTCTGTGTATTGTCTAGAGGCTTTGTAGACCTAATGTACAATCAAGGTGGTGTTTTGTTAATAGACGTGATGGCTCCAACGGCCAAGTATTGTATATACATATATATGTGTGCTCGAGCTTATACAGGTGATTATTTCCTTTTATATGCGACATGATGCTGTTCGAATTTCGGGTTGTCATAGAGGTATGCATGGGAAGTATAAGGTTATGAGCTGGTTCTCCCGGGCCTCCTCGGTTACGGGTGTCGGTCCGCCCCAATAGGATTTGAGGCGTGACAATTAGTGAATTCAATATATGTCTCATTCTCTCAGAGTTATGATTCCTAGATTACTAACGTTGGAATACATTCTGTTTATAGAACTTCTGTCTTTGGTTTGATTATCCCTAGTAGTCCTCTTGGTTTCACCCTTATAGAAAGGTTAAAGGACTTCATTTTTAAGAATTTAACATAGTTTTCTTCAAAATCTAATCACAAAATATAACTTGATTTCACAACTTTTAAACCAATTAAGAAGAAACTAAAGCTAATACATGGGTTTTATCCTATTAGTCTGATTTCGTTGAGGAGGAATTTTTTTTTTTTTAAAAGATTTTTCAATGGCTATTAATGAAGAATTGGTCAGAAGAGAAGATTGGTTTAAGCACTTTACACGTGGCATTTTTTAATTTATTATTGAGATACTTATTTCTCATTCACGCGTCTCAGTTGCATGATAACATACATGGGCTGCAAATGGGTCAAAAAAGGTATTTATAATGATCTTAATTAGTTTCGTGGGGTAAAAAAATACCCACAATCTTTAAATGCCTTTTCAAAAATTCAAAATAATTTTACTAATATATTTACGTTTTTTCTCCAAAATATATTATATAAATTGAGATAAAAAATATAAATATTGAGCACAGAGACATGCCACTAGTAGAGAAGAAGAGAGATAGAGAGAGGAAAAAAAGAAAGTGGTAGGAGAATGCAATTTCATTAAGTTAGAGGTCCGTTTTACGGTTTTAGCATTTATCTCGAATTTTGGTAATTTGGATTGACACAGGATACATTTTATATAATATACTAGTCTCATTTGGTTCGTGCTAAGTCCGGACCCAAACTACATTAATATTTATAAAGATTTTTTCTATTTTTTATTTTGCTTTTTGTATAATATTATATTAGTTAAAAATGATTCAATAATTTCTCAATATTTCTAGAATATTAAATCACATATTTATTATAATTGTTTGTTCTATTTTCTTTAGTTCGTTTCGTTTCATAAAGAATGTTTCTGTTCTCTCTTAGAAACTGCTCAAGACAACAAGATTAAAAAATATTTTGGTCTTTTCTACAAATCTTTAGGTTAAAACCACAAAATAAAAATATATTTGTTACTTTTAAAAATTTCATGTTAAGTCAAAATCAGATAAATAAATTAAAATAAAGAGGGTAAAAGTTTTTGTAAGTTAAAGAATAACTTTTACAAATAAATGCACACATTAAAACTCTTCTCTTTTTTATTTTACTGTTTTTTTTTGAATTAAAATATTTAACAATCTAAATTGATTTTTTCCTTATGTTGAATTAACTTTTATTTTTTTCTCAACTAAATTTACATTGGCTAACACATGTTTTTAAATAAAAAAATATAAAAAATATTTGATGCTACAAATTACTGAATGATCACGTCAATAAAGTTAATTTATAAATAAATATCACATTAAATTAAATAATTATAAATCTAATCCAACACAATACTTTTGTAGATGTTTCTTCAATTGATGAAACCTTATAAAGTTATTGAAGCTTCAATTAGGGGTAGAAAGGCAAAATAGAGTTCCTTGTGAGGATTTAAAAATTAGGTATTTTCTTTTATTATTTTTTTCATATAAAAGAACACTACAAAATTTTGAGTAGCTCTTAACTTTTGTTGGATAAATAGATGTTTTGTAGTGCCACTATCACTTTTTTTTTATATAACTCATCACTTAAAAGCCCATATAATTAACCAAATGATTGAGAATTTACAAAGTCACTAAACCTTCATTTAATGAAAAAGAAAATCAATTGAGGACTAGTAAAATTGGAGATACTTTCTTATATATATAGTAGTAGAGTAAAGTAAGTTATCTTTTTTTTCTTTTAAAATAGTTAAACAATAAAAATTATAAGAAAAAAAATTAAATAATAATTTCTCATTTCATGATATATGCACCAAGTACAAATATCTATATGGAGGAAAATAAAATAAAATAATATCATATAAAATAATATCATCTTTTATCATTCAAAGTGCCACAATTTGAGAGGATTAGAAATTAATTAAAATTACTACAATTAACCTTATGAGCTCTAAAAAAAAAAAAAAATATAAAATAAAACTAATATATACGCGCAGAGAAATAGAAGAAGAAGGAAGAGTGTTAAACTATGGAAGCTCCGAAGTTATTGCTTCTGTTTTTGCTGATTCGTAGCGACTTGTTTATCGGGAAATCCGTCGCAGACGGCGTTACTCCTGAAGAAGCCAAAGAACTTAGAGACGAGGTCACTTTTTTTCTCTTCTCCTTATTACTCACAGATCCACAATTTTCTTGGACGTTTCAAAAATTTGATCTCCAAGTTTCAATTATTTATTGCTTATTTTATTTGTAAATGTAGTTGTGTAAACTGTTGGATTGATACGATGCTGTCACTTCAATTATTTGATGTAACAAATTGGCTTGCTTGTTGATCTCTGCATAAAATTATTGTTTTGAGAAATAATGGAGAATATGTCATGGTTCATAAAATTGCAATGGGATAACTTCTTAGCCCATTTCTATTTGCCTTGGTGATGATGAACTGACGTGGCATATCCAAGGTGAAGGTGAGGTGCCATGGTGTATGTTATTTGCATATGACATAGTTTTAATCAATGAGACGTGCAACAGAGTTAACAATGTCGTTGGCTTTCTTGTGTCGACAGTTGGATTAAGATACTCATAATGTCAATTTAAAAGAAAAATGTATTCTTTATTATGAGAAGGCTTTTATTTTGTTGGAGTGGTTACAGAAGAGATCAAAGCATTTGAAATGTGAAAGGAATAAGTAATTAAGAGCTAGGGAATAGACAGTGTCATGGTGATTGATACTGAAGGGTTTAACATTGAACATACTAGTCTATTTTCTTGTTTGGAAAACAAAACAATTGGTACCTTTTTTTTTTGTCAAAGGGGAAGAACTACTTCTTATTTTTTCCAGCCTCACATTCTTATATTTCTCCTGCCCCAGACAGCTTTGAGGTTTCATCGATTACAAAGGTTTCTACCACTGTACTTGCTTATGCTCCCCTTTGATCGAGGGCTATTTTTGTAAATAAGATTGAGTAGGAAAATGTTGAATTGGCTTCTATCAAGATTGCTTTCATTTAGTATTAATCCCGCTTTGATATCCTAGATTTGTAGTCGGTGGTGAAGGAAAAAAAAACTGGTAGAAAGTTGAGCAGATAATATCTTGTTGATTTTCTCCTGTGTTGCCTTCCCTTCCGATTTCAAAATTTCTAACGTGAATAAAAAATGTTGATATTTTCATTGCTTTTAAGGTGCGTGAGATGTTCTACCATGCATTTAATGGGTACATGGAACATGCCTTTCCACATGATGAGTTAAGGCCTTTATCTTGTGGAGGAGAAGACACACTTGGTGGCTATGCCTTAACATTGGTAAGGAGACACTGTTTTAGCTGGACTATTAGTTTTTCTTAGAAATGTATATTTAATGTTCCGGTCATGTGTTTTTTACAGATTGACTCATTGGACACGTTGGCTTTGCTTGGTGACAGAGAGCGCTTTACTTCTTCTGTTGAATGGATTGGTAAAAATCTTCGGTTTGATATTGTGAGTATGGAATTAGTATAAAAACATAATAAACTTAGGAGTGACTGATTTTACTCTTCAATAGACATTGCCTTGTGAATTTCAGATCATTAACTTGTTGAAGTTGGATTTAGAAGCACTCCTCTGACGTCTTGAAAGTTCTTTTTCCCCATTAACTTCTTTTGAGTGCCGTGAATGATGGTTTCCCATTGCTGTCTGTTGATGAATAATCAAGTACATTTTAGTGGCCACAATGCTTCTAATGTTGAATAGGCAAGCTTTCATGCTTGGGGCCTTGTGTTCAACTTGTATGACAAAACCGAATTTAAGAACCATCAATTAATTTGACAAGGTTAAACTTCTGTTGTGATCTCCCTATGCTTGGTGCTTTTATCAGTTTAACAAATAACTGTTTGTGTAAATATAAGTTATCAATAAATTAGGAATACTAAACAATTCATTTGCTTGTAAAAGGATAGTCCTTTTTATGATTAGCTAGCTTTATATTGTAAGATTAGAGTTTGCTTCTTGCTATTTACGACGGCTTGACAAAACAATTCATTTGCTTGTAAAAGGATAGTCCTTTTTATGATTAGCTAGCTTTATATTGTAAGATTAGAGTTTGCTTCTTGCTATTTACGACGTCTTGACATAGAAGAAGCCGCTTTTGCATGCTTCATTGCTCATTCTGGAATTTATCCATTAAAAACTGGGCCCTATGTTTGATATTTGTTGCTTATTTGTTGTGTTTCTGGGGAAACATCTATTAGAAAAATGGTTAAAATGTGACAATTGTACAAAAATACTGACCACTCTCTTGCCAGATATTTAGGTTATGTTTGATAAAGGTGAAAACTAAATACGCCAAAATCTGAAAATCTATTTGAGTTGTTGAGCTGTAAGAATTAATAGGTTGAGTTGTGAATCTTGATATATTCAAACAAAATTGAGGTGTCAATTCGACATGAAACTAAGGTGCAAATTATGAGTATTAATATGTTTACAAGTTTTCAGATTTAATGCACTTGTCTTATAGTAACTATTAAATGGAAATTGAAATTAAATTTATACAAGGAACAGAAGTGAATGTTGAATTGATATAGTATAGCATTTATTAGGTATTGATTGCATTACTGAAATGCGTTTGTTGACTAGTATACTTAATAAGGTTTACCCAGGAAAAGAATTTCTAATCTATTGGTACATTCTAATTTTTACTGTTGAATTAGGTGAGCAAACAACTCCTCATCCACCTTGTCATACTCTGCGTGGTATCTTCATGAAGAGGGTTTAGCTCAGAGTTCCAATACTTCTAATTAGAATCTAAGTTCTTAAGATAAGAAGGAGAAAAAAATTTGTTTAGTTACCCTGCTTTATACCTTCCTGAAGATATTTTACCTTTTAAGGAGACTGTTTGAGCAGTATAGTGTTAGGAAAAGAGTCTTACAAATGGTGTTCATTGACATTGTAAAGGCTTACAATAAATTTCCTAGGGAGGTCCTATGGAGGTGTTTGGAGTCTAGAGTTGTACCTGTGGCCTATATTAGAGCAATATGTATGGTGTATATTAGAGCAATATGTATGGTGGAGCCAAGACTAGGGTAAGAGTATTGAAAGTTGACTCAGAACACTTCTCAGCCATGATGGAGCTGCACTATGGATCAACCCTTAGTTTGTTCCTATTTGCCTCAGTGATTGATGAATTGGCACGATATATTCAATGGAGGTGCCGTGGTGTATGTCATTCATAGATGACATAATATTGATTGACGAAACGTGCGATGGAGTTAACGATAGGTTGAAAGTGTAGAGACAGACCCTGAAATCTAAATGTTTCTGGTTAAGCAGGACTAAGACAGTGTACTTAGAAGGCATGGTTATATAAGACAAAGTGAAGTGGTCTGCGTGCCAAACAAGATGAGAGAAGCGAGGTTGAGTTGATTCAGACATGTGAAGAGGAGGGGCATGTAAGCACCAATGTGGAGGTGTGAGAGGTTGTCTATAATAGGTTTTAAGTGAGGTAGTGGTAGGCTGAAGAAGAACTAGGGAAGGTGATTAGGTAGGACATGATACACCTTCCACTTACTGAGGACATGATCTTAGATAGGAAGATTAGAGGTCGAGGATAAGGATAGAAGGGTAGTAGGTAGCCAAGTGTTTTCATACTTTTATGTGGGAGAGGCAGGGAGTCGATTTCCTCTTTATTTAGTCGTATTAGTTAGTATTCAAGCAGTATCTTATTCTTCATTTTTCACTACTACCTGTTGCTGCATCTGCTCTATTTAGTTTGCTATATGTTTCTTTCAACTTTGCCTTGATAACACTTCTTTTGAGCCATAGGTTTATGGGAAAGAAACTTTTTACCTCACCAAGGTAAGGTTAACTTTTGCTTACATCCTACCCTCCCAGACTCCACTTGTGGAACTACACTGGATATTATGTTGTTGTGGTAGTTGTAATACTTCTAACAAACATTTTGAATTCTTAAGATAAGAGCAAAAGGGGTTTTTGTCCATTTGATATACTTTGCTGATTTTAAATGCTTATGTTTGACTTTTGGGGGCATCTTTGTGAAATAATTTTTCCATTTTCATTTCTATCATAACTTTTTGAGGATGAATATCTTGTACCACTACTTTTCTGAGTTTATGAAATTTTTCTATGTAATTGCAGAACAAAACAGTATCTATCTTTGAGACTACAATTCGTATCCTTGGAGGTTTAATTTCTGCTCATCTCATTGCAAGTGATTATAACACGGTATCATATTCATATCTATGTTTTCCTTAAGTACTTTAAAAAGTATTACTTTCTGACACAGAAGATTATGTCTTCTATGGTTGATAACTTTAGCCAAGTAATCTAAGCTACTTTCTCCAAAATATTTTAACCAGGTTTTTTCTAGAACTGCAGGGCATGAGGATTCCCTCTTATGATGATGAGTTGCTTCACTTGGCTGAAGACTTGGCATGGAGAATGTTGCCTGCATTTGATACTCCTACAGGTATGGAATTGGGTTTTGGCGATAGTCGATATCAGTTTGTTAGAATTAATCTTATTAAGAATCTTGTGTAATAATTGATTATTTTTCTTGGAATTGTGTAACTTTGATTTCGTTCATATTTTAAATCTGTCTGTATTACTATCTAAACACCAATAGCTTGACGGAAGAGTTAATTAAGCTTTCTGTCAATATTCTCCTGTGTTCTTTATTTTTTACATGGTGGCATAATCAGTCCCATATTTGTTGTGTTTCTTAATGTTGGACGTCCCTTTTTATGTTTTCCTGCTCTGATGATCAATCCTAGGCATGCAACGCGGGTTAGAGTATTCAACATCTATGTTGCTAGAACTCGGCTGTTTTGCCGCCGAACCCATCTCGACACGAGAGTGAGGCGGGGACGGGTGCTTCCGCCATCTCTGATTCGATCAACCGATTTCGGAGACGTTGACCGAAATAAAGAAGAAATTTAACTGGAAACATTGAATAATTAACCGGCAACTTACCTAAAAAAGTCCCGACCATCAACCACCGGAATGGAGACGGCGTTGTCGATGTGCCGTTGCCGGAAATCATCGTCGACGTCGCCGGAAATCATCATCGACGTCGCCGAAAATCATCATCGACGTCGCCAGAAATCATCGGTGCAGACGTCGTACCACCTCAGGGTACCGGAAATCATCATCGTACTCTATCATCGGTGTAGTCGTGTTTACATAGTGACGAGTTATTTTTTTCCAAGTCAAAGTGTGTTTTGAAACTTTTGTCTTTTCTTTTTACTATTTTTAATTAATAATTAGTTCCTTTACTATTAATAATTAATTAATAATAATCTGTTGCCAGCACTGTCTGTCGGTGAGTGTATTTTACTTTGACAGTATTAAATTTAAGTTCTTAATTATATTTATTTTTTATTTTTAGTAAATTAACGTGAGTTATAATTTTGGAAAAAGTTTTTAATACAAATACTATTCCTAATTGAAAAGTAAAATCAGAAGACAAAAATAACTAAAAATAGCAAATTAACTAAAATAAATAAAGTATTTTTAGAATATCTTTATAACTCTATATTTATAATATTTAATTTTTTTTAGCCAAATCCCTGCACCCGTATCCACACTCGGATTCGCACCCCCGAATCTTAAAATTTATATTTTGATGAATCCGACTCTCGGATTCGCACCCGTCTCGGATACCCGCACTCGAGTCCGAACAACTTAGTTCAACATTAGTTTAATGGATTGCTGTCTCTACATGTCTTGGACAATTTTAACCTCATGATAGCTCTTGGGTTTAAGGTAGGCTTACGAACCATTTTTTATTGCAGTTGTTGGGCAGGGTACCCTCTGATAGGCGATCATATTTCCAAATGTTGCATTCTAGCTAGAGGCACTTTAGATTTCAGAAAAGCAAAAACAAAATATAGTTGTAAGATCCGGTGAAAAAGCAGAATATCTAGCAATAATAACGTTGAATTATAATCTTCTAATGAAAGAATTAAAGTTGGAAGGGATCGATCATATGGAGCTTGTGTATGTTAATCAAGCTGCATTTCATATTGCTTCAAATTCGTTGTTTCATGAGAGGAAAGTACAAAGAGGTGGATTGTCATTTTGTGTAGAGAAGATATTCTTGGGACACATTGTCATAAAGTTTGTAAAGTCAAATAATCAACAACAACATACCTGTTAAATTCCCACAAGTGAGGTCTGAAGAGGGCGAGTATATGCAAACCTTACCACTTACCTTATGGAGGTAGAGATGCTATTTTTGAAAGATCGTCGGCTCAAGTGCAGTAAATCCAGGTATAAAGATGAAGGAAATACAATAACAACAACAACAACAAACCCAGTATATTCCCACATAGTGGGGTCTGGGGAGGGTAGAATGTACGCAGTCCATACCACTACATCCGAAGAAGTAGAGAGGCTGTTTCCGATAGACCCCCGGCTCAAGAAAAGGACCTAGACCGTGTTCAAATATTGTAAGCATACAACATGATAAAATAACAACGATACAACAACCTCAAATAAGTACATGAACCAACAAAAGGCACCCCCTCCCCCCCAACCCTAGCCCTACCAACCAAGCTACACGAAACTCTCCTAACTCCAGCCTATGACTTAACCACACCCCTTAGCCCTCTACCCTAATACTCTTTCTCCAAACCTTCCTATCAAGGGTCATGTCCTCAGTGAGCCGTAATTGCTCCATGTCACGTCTAATTACTTCTGTCCAGTATTTCTTCGGTCTACCCCTACCCCGTTTGAAACCATCCAAGGCCAACCTCTCACACCTACGAACTGGAGCATCCGTGCCCCTTCTCATCACATGCCCAAACCATCTCAACCTCCCTTCCCGAATTTTATCCTCCACCGACGCCACTCCCACCTTGTCCCGAATAGCCTCATTCCTAACCCTGTCAGCCCTCGTGATACCGCCCATCCAACGCAACATCCTCATTTCCGCCACCTTCAACTTCTGAACGTGAGAGTTCTTAACCGGCCAGCACTCCGCGCTATACAACATAGTCGGCCGGACTGCAACTCTGTAGAATTTGCCTTTCAGTTTGGGAGGCACCTTCTTATCGCAAAGGATTCCCGAAGTGAGCTGCCATTTCAACCAACCTGCCCCAATACGGTGAGAGACATTCTCGTCAATCTCTCCATTCCCCTGAATCATAGACCCAAGGTACTTAAAACTCTCTCTCTTACATACCACCTGAGACTCCAACTTCACTACCACCTCGTCCTCTTGCCTCGTGTCACTAAACTTACATTCCAAGTACTCCATCTTTGTCCTACTCAACCTAAAACCTTTAGTTTCCAGGGTTTGTCTCCAAACCTCCAACTTATCATTAACACCTCGACGCGACTCATCAATCAAGACTACATCATCCGCAAAAAGCATACACCATGGCACCTCACCTTGAATACTCCTCGTCAACACATCCATAACCACGGTGAATAAAAACGGACTAAGAGTCGATCCCTGGTGCAATCCAGTTAGGACCGAAAAATGGTCAGAATTCCCTCCCACAGTCCTTACTCGAGTCTTCGCCCCCTCGTACATGTCCCTAATCGAACGAATGTACGCCATAGAGACCCCCCTCACTTCCAAGCATCTCCAAAGAACCTCCCTAGGGACTTTGTCATACGTCTTTTCCAAGTCAATAAACACCATGTGAAGATCCCTCTTCCTCTCTCTATACTGCTCAATCATTCTCCGCACTAGGTGAATTGCCTCAGTCGTCGAGCAACCAGACATAAAACCAAACTGATTCTCCGAAATAGACACTATCCTCCTCAACCTCCGCTCCATCACCCGCTCCCAAATCTTCATCGTGTGACTCAACAACTTAATACCTCGGTAGTTGTTGCAACTCTGAATATCACCCTTGTTCTTATAAAGAGGAATCATCGTGCTCCATCGCCACGCCTCGGGCATCTTAGCGGACTTGAAAATGTTGTTGAATAAGTCGGTCAACCACCTCAACCTCGTCCTGCTAGCAAACTTCCAAAAATTTACCGGAATCTCATCGGGCCCCATCGCCTTGCCTCTTCGCATCTTGCGAATAGCCTCACTAACCTCCTCCACCTTAAAACGCCGACAAAAACCGAAATCACGAAATTCTTTGGTGTGCTCCAACTCCCCTAATACAATGCCTCTGTCCCCCTCATCATTCAGGAGCTTATGAAAATACGACTGCCATCTTTTCTTAATAAGAACGTCATTTATCAAAACTCTGCCATCCTCCCCCTTAATGCACTTAACCTGGTCTAGATCCCGACCCTTACGCTCCCTGGCTTTTGCAAGCCTAAACAGCCTCTTCTCCCCGCCCTTCTCCTCAAGTCCCTCATACAATCTCTCAAATGCTGCTGTCTTAGCAGCGGTGACCGCTAACTTAGCTTCCTTCCTAGCTAACTTGTACTCCTCCCTGCTCACTCGCCTCTCCCCATCATCCTTACTCAGCACCAACTTTACGTAAGCCACCTTCTTCGACTCCACTTTCTTCTTAACTTCTTCATTCCACCACCAATCTCCCCGATGCCGGCCAGACCAGCCCCTCGAGGCACCCAGAACCTCTCTAGCTGTCTCCTTGATGCAACTCGCAGCCGTATCCCACATACTATCCACATCCCTTCTACACTCCCAAGCCCCCATCCCCTCCAACTTCGCCCCTATCTCCAAAGCAGTAGCCGGGGTCAGGTCGCCCCACCTTACTCTAGATCGACCCTCCCTACCCCTTCTCTTATTTACCTTCTTCATAACCAAGTCCATCACCAGAAGTCTATGTTGGGTCGAAAGGTTCTCACTCAGAAGGACCTTACAATCCTTACACAAAGCTCTATCCCCCTTCCTAAGCAGCAAAAAGTCAATCTGAGTCTTGGTTAACCTACTGCGAAAAGTAACCAGATGCTCCTCCTTCTTCGGGAAGCAGGAATTCCCTATCAAAGGCTATCGCAAAATCCAAAAGAGCGGCTCCAGCATCGTTCCTATCCCCAAAGCCAAAGCCACCATGCACCTCCTCATAACCAACCGGTAAAGCCCCAATGTGCCCATTAAAGTTCCCTCCTAAGAAAAACTTCTCCGAGCTAGGCACGCTACTAACCACCTCGTCCAAAACTTCCCAAAATCTCCTCTTTTCCTCCTCGTGCAGGCCCACCTGTGGCACATAAGCACTACAGATATTCACCGTGAACCCCCCAATCACTAACTTAATAGTTATCACCCTATCACTAACCCAATTAACCTCCACTACCTGCTCCCTAAGCTCTTCATCCACTAATATACCTACCCCATTCCTACGCCTCTCGTTACCCGAATACCACAACTTGTATCCATCCACATCCCTAGCCTTAGAACCTACCCACTTAGTCTCCTGAACAAACGCAATATTGATTCTTCTCTCCCTAAGGATCTTAACCAGCATTATCGACTTACCCTGAAGGGTCCCTATGTTCCACGACCCTACCCTCAACCTATCCTCTCTGGAAACCCCTCCCCTAATACCTCCGCCTTTACACCTTCCCCCAACGCCGGACCCCACCCCCACCCCCAATCCCACAGGACATGACCCTATTCCACCATTTACCCCCAAAGCCACTACTCAAAACCGGACAACAAGAAAACGGTACACAACAGCACAACAGTAAAAGGCACTCGTAAAGCACCAAAAATACCTCCAAAATATGCGAACAACAGATAGTAGGGACCAAATTAACAGGCAGCTTAATCAATCACAAATTCGCGGCAGTGAAGATACCGACAATACGTGGTAAAAATAAAAACAAACAAAACAACCCGCCACCAAAACAAAGGGACAGTGGGAAAACAGTAGGAGAATAGTAGCAGGCACGCACAAAAATACACAACAATATTTGCCAATAAGCAGACCAGGCACGCAATAATCACAGGAAACTGAGAATAAAATTACACGAAACTAGAATGTAAAACAACTAAGTAGTAAAGTTTGGATATCACCCGGATACTCCTGCGTATGTTAGACACGACAATTTTGATGTCGAAATTGGTTGCCGGAGTAAAGTCGCCGGAAATCGGCTGGTTGCACGTCGCCGGAATGTCACCTGGGTTTCTTCCTGGTGTTGCCGGAAGCTGGTCTCCGGTTGACGTCTTACCTCCTCAGTTAAATCGGATCTGACCGGTGCTTCACCAATCTTCCGTCACCGGAGTCGAGCCGGCGGAGAAACTAATCCTCCGGCGATAGCAGTGGCTAGATGACAAAACAACAGGGGGGAGGGGGAGGGGGAGGGGGAGGGGGAGGAGAAGGGGTTTGGAAAAGAGAGAAAGAGGATGAGAGAGAAGGGAGCTGCACCTGTTTTCGGCGCTGCTACGCCGTCGCCGGACCAGTCAGAGACCATCTGAAGTTAACGTTAAAAGTTAACGTTAAAGGGAGAGAGAGAGACACTACGAATAATTAATTCGTTTAATTCTTTATTGCAGATTAATCAGATGAAGGAAATAATGAAGAAAATATAACAACTAATAGGGAAACAATGCAAAGTCTATAAGAAGAAACCAGAACAACAAAAAAATAGTGCAATAATCGAAGCACAATAAACAACAAATTATGATAGATATCACAAGCAAGGACTACAATAATGCGGCTAGTACAACAACATACACCAACAAGCCTAAACCTTCGTAAAGCAAGACAACATGCTTACCCCACTCCCTTCTACCCTAATACGCATCTTCTATCTGAGGTCCTTGGTAACCTGAAGCTACGCCATATCCCATCTAATCACCTCTCCCCAATACTTCCTCAGCCCATCTCTACCTTTTCTCGTACCGGCTATATCCAACCTCTCATACCTCCTCAATGTGGCGTGTGCACCTCGCCTCTTCACATGTTCAAATCATCTCAATCTCACTTCCCTCATCTTTCCACCATGGAGGCCACTCCCACCATATCTCGAATATCCTCATTTCTAATCTTATTACACTTAGTATGCCCACACATCCACATTACCACCCTCCTCTCCGCAACACACATGTTCTGGACATGGGAATTTTTGACCTGCCAACACTTCACCCCATACAATGTCGGTCTAACCACCATTCTATAAAACTTACCTTTAAGTTTTGGTGGCTTCTTCTGACTTTTTATCGCACAAAACTCCGGAGGCAAGCCTCCACTTCATCCACGCCTCATTGATTCTTGGATTAACCCAAGATACTTGAAATTGTCTCTCTTGGGGATTGCATGTTTGTCAAGTCTCACTTCCACGTCCGCCTGATGCAACCCCTCACTGAATTTGCACCCCAAATCAAATACTGTGTTTTGCTCCTGCTCAACCTGAACCTTGTAGCTTCCAGAGTTTGTCTCCACATCTCTAACCTAGCATTAACTCTGCTACACATCTCATCAATCAATACTATGTCATCCGCACATAACATAAACTACACCAAGACACTTTATCTTAATGTATCGCATCAATTCATCCATCACCAAGGCAAAGAGGAGCGGACTCAGAGCTGATCCCTAGTGCAACCATTTCCACTGGGAAGTGCTTCGACTCTCCTACTGTTCTAACCTGCGTCTTAGCTCCATCATACATGTCCTTTATCATCCTAATCCTAATGTAGGCCATCAGTACACCAGTAGCCTCAGGTATTTCCAAAGTATTTCCCTTGGAATTTTGTCGTAGGCCTTTTCAAGGTCATTGAACACTGTATGCAAGGTCAAATAATCAACTTAAATATATCCACTAAATTTCTTACCGGCCTCAAACTAGTTCTTTATGTCACAAGTTTGATACATACAATTTTATGCACTAGCTTGAGTAAGAGTGTAAAGAATAGTGTGTAGTAATTGTAGGTATGTTGTTATCAATTAGGGAGATTTTTTCATTATCAAGAACAAATCATTTAGGGAGATTTTTTACTTGTAATTTTGTACCTTGATTTCCTAACTATTATGAAATAGGTATATATTTCTATTCAAACATCCAATATTTTAACGGAATAATCAAGCTAAACTTTCTCTCAGTATTCTCCTATGTTCTTTATTTCCCGCAAATTGTGTTTCCATCCCTTCCTTCCCAGGAATGTACCTACAATGAAAACAAATCATTTTGATAGAGTAAACAATTAAAACAAAATTCTAATGCTTTATAGAGCAGCCTTGACTCTTCGCCGCAGATATTTATACTTTTCCTTCCACCTATCTGCTTTCAATTCTATGGAACAAATCTTGAACTTTTTCTTCAGAGCCTTCCACGTGAATTCCTGGTTGCTGGCCCTGCTTGATTGTGTTCCTTTTGACTCTAGAGACTTCACCTGATCTTAGCTTTATCTGGATTTCGGCATGTAATCTTCCTTCTGTTCCAGGGTAGTGACATTGTGTTAGTGGCAATTGCCAAAGATTGATCACCATCTGAAGGGAGTTTAGAGCCAACTCCCTCAGTTGTCTATCATAATGGTATATGGAATCAATTCTGTACCATCCCAGCTAGCACCAGCTCAGGTAGCTCTCGACTACCATTATCAGCCAGTTTGGCCTAGACTGATTCAGCTTGAAGCCTTTCTCAATTCAACCGGGTCATGAAAAGAATATTTATTAATCTTGTCAGCAAAAAGTTTCTATTAATTAGATATTATTGCTTGAGGTGCTTGATAAAGATCCTAGGCTTGTCCATCTCATGATAATTGGTTTTAGATTGCCGCGAGGCTTGTCCAACTCCTGCCAATCTCCAGTTGCCGCACTAAAATTGATCTATGAGTAGAGTTTTCCGGTACTTGGTTTGTAGGATATTTATGACCCACACAAGTATTTTATGATAAAAGCCTAAGATTTTTGAAGTGTGAATTTTAAATTTAACACTTTCCCGTCCTAGTAACAATATGTTACCTATATTATATTCTGATTACTTTTGCTGCAGGAATTCCATTTGGATCAGTAAATTTGCTGCATGGAGTCGATGAAAATGAAAGCAAGGCATATCTTCTTTGTATTCTCCTTTTCTCTTTGCCGTTCTATATAAAACTTCTGTCTAGAGTTGTATTTTGTCTAGTGTGACAATGGTTGAGATAGAGCAGACATTCTGCATTCAAGCTTGTTTCAGATTAACTTATCAAGAAAAGGAATCTGTGACTGTCCTGGTTCTAGACATGAACATGTGTGCCTTTTCTTTCTAGCCTGGTGGATTGATATTTGTTTTGTGCATAGTATTAATTCAAAATCTTTGAAGACGGAAACATCTTGTGCGACATCTTGCTGCCTTATTCTTTCCCAAGAAACAGAAGAGAAAACAGAAGTAAAGAAGAGAACATCCGAGACTCTCTTGAATTGATCATTTTTAATCTCATCTGACAGACATGAATGGGGCTAGAGAAAACAGCCGCCAGACTGCTATTTTGAATTAAGGATTACTATTCAGTTCTTTTAAAAGATTTGACCTGGTTGATAACGAATGAAAATTGAGAACCAGTATGACAGGAGAAGACTTTATGTTAGGTCATGGAAAGTGATATATGAAAATATTCTGTTTTACTTGTCTGGAGGACCATGTATGTTCAACTTACATGTGCTGTGCATGCCATGGACATTTTATAGATGTCTTAGTTATTAAGCTGTCTGATACTCCACTTGCTTTTAATTCTTAATCAACTTTTCTTGCCTGAGATATGCGCACACATCATCACCCTATACTAAAGAAATATTTTTGGGTTCCTAGATAACATCAACTGCTGGTGGAGGGACACTGACGTTAGAATTTGGGATACTCAGCCGCTTAACTAATGATCCCAGTAAGTGTTACTCTCTTGATCTGATGTATCAAATTTTCATTCAACTTCTGATCTTAGTCAAGAGGACCTTTAGTATCTTGTTCAGGTTTGCTCGTACCTATCACGAATGGTTGTTTGTTTCAGTTGAGTGTAAGGCTGCACACTTAGATCCTTGTAGGAAAGAACACAAACGAGCATGTAATGTAGGGAAAATGAGTATATCTTTAGGAATCCAGTCGATCTTTTGAAGTTTTAGAATTAGAGTGAGGCTTCAATTATTGCTGTAATGATGGATAAGCTATGGGTACTCAAGCAAAGGTCAACATTAAGAATGCTTACTGTTGAGAGGAAAGAGAGCAGATGACAAAAAGGGAGAGAATATTATAAGGAAGCAAAATGACTAAAATTCCAAAATGAATCTTCATTTGCCTTGTAATGGATTCTTTTCCATTTTCTTACGAAGGTAATGGGCCAAATAATTATGAGACCGTTCAAGAACCATAGCGTTACTGTTAGTAATTTTAAACACATTATAAAAGCTTCTGCATATTTGGGGAAGGGTTAAAAATATACTGATATTTCTCTGTTGGCTGATCTTAGTCGGAACAACAAAAGAACAACTCTCTTAAAATGCTTGTTCTGTATGGTTTCTGCCCATCTATGAGTTAAGGATTATATTGTTTTAGGATCTCTTTAAGTGCGTGGGAACGGTAAAGAGCATCTTGCACCAAAATTATATTCCAGAACTGTTCTCATATGACAGTTCAGCGAGCAAATGCAAAGGTTGATCTGAGTTGATTTTCACAGTACTATGGATTGGGAGCTTTGGTCTCTAATTGTTACTCATTAACTTGGTTCAGTGACCAAATACAAAGGTTGATCCAAGTTGATTTTCACAGTACTATTGGTTGGGAGCTTTGGTTTTTAATTGTTACAATTTAACTTGGTTTAGTAACAAATCTTAGATACTACTGCATTATCAAAAAGAAAAAAGAAACTACAAATCTTAGATATTATTTGGGTTCAACAGATTGAGACTTTCCTATACTTTTTGTCCGGGTAGATGACTAAGTGTATCATTTTACTTATCCCTTGAACAAAATTATGTGCATTTTTTATTTTTATTTTGGAAGTTACTTGGCTGAAAGAAGTAAGTAGGAAAAGAAAAGCCGTACCCAAGGGTGTGACCTAGTGGTTCAATGAGTTGGGTTGAGCACCATGGGGTCTCAAGTTCAATTCCCAACAGAGACAAACACTAGGTGATTTCTTCCCATCTGTTCTAGCCTTGGTGGACAAAGTTACCTGATATCTGTTGCTGGGAGGTAGCAAGTATACCGTGGAATTAGTCGAGGTGCACGCAAGCTGGACCGGACACCATGTTTATAAAGAAAAAGTAGGAAAAGAAAAGCCTGAACCTTTTAACGAGTAGGATTTTTCTTTTTGTGTATGTGTGGGGCTATCCGAGGTCCTTGGTAAATTAGGCAGGGGAGGTGCCCAATTAGATGTCTGGAGTTTCTTTTGTAGTCATCTTAACAGTTAAAATTAAAGGTTGTGTACTCATCTGAGTCTCTAAGAATAGTCAACTCTCTCTATTCCGACTTTTTAAAGAGATATTTCTGTCATCCATTAGATAGCTAGTGTGGAGTGACAGTTAAAGTTTGGATACAAATCTCATTTCTCAAGCCCTCAACTAGCAAACCTTCTAAAGTTATCTGGTCAGCCATTATATTTCCCCCTTCGTTGTGTGTTTGGTATATTGAGCAAGTGATTCTTGCAGTTTTGCTTTGGGAACTAATGCATATTCTTGTCATAATGAAAATACAGTTTTTGAGCAAGTTGCAAAGAATGCAGTTCGAGGATTATGGGCTCGGCGGTCAAAGATCAATCTAGTTGGTGCTCATATAGATGTTTTTTCGGGTGACTGGACACAAAAGGTCACATTCTCTTAGAACTAGAATATTTATTATGATATGACATTTGATTTGACTTGATTCATGATGTCACAACTTGAAATCCTTATTGCTTTTAGTAGATATTACAAAAACTTAACATGTTAATGCTATTAACTTTTGTTGCAAAAATCTTGTATGAGTTTGCAAAGTATAGCTGGTTTCACTTGGATAAAGGGTGAGCACCGTAGTAGGTTGATGGCTAGCATAAAATCATCAACATATCATGATGGGGTATCCTTATTGCTGAGTCTGCCTAGTTTGAGTCCGGGCGTAGTTAGGAGTCGAGAGAGATTTTGTATGAAGTGGGCCATCATTTTGATGTTTAAAGACCTGCATCTTTCTTCTACAACAACACACCCAGTAAGTAGAGTGGGTAGACTGTACACAGACCTTACCTCTACTAGAATTACTTTGATTAATTTCTTTTGATAAGTTGGAGTTGCTTCAATCATTGTCATCTCTTTTCTTCTTTTCTTTTCATGTATAATTCATTCAATAAAAAAGGAAAATGAAAACTTGGTTGTTCATGATCCATAATTTTTCAATACATAATTCTCCCAAAATGGTATTGTCTATATTCTAGTTATTGGACCAAAAGAACTCTAATAAAGGAGAATCAGACATAATCAGCAGCTCCATGAATAGGTGGGAGTGGCTTCGGTGGAGGACAAGATGCGGGAAGGAAGACTGAGATGGTTTGGGCATGTGATGAGGAGGGGCGCGGATGCCTCAGTTCGTCGGTGTGAGAGGCTAGCTTTGGATGATGGTAGGCCGAAGAAATACTAGAGAGAGGTGATTAGGCATGACATGGAGCAGCTTCAGCTTACTGAGGACATGACCCTAGATAGGAAGGTGTGGAGGTCGCGGATAAGGGTGGAAGGCTAGTGTGAGTGTGTGGGTTGTAGCAAGCAGTCATGAGAGATCTTGTGTAGCCGGGTTCGTAACCCTAGGACTGTGTACTTAGGTGTCGTTGGTATGTGAGGGTATGTTACTACTAGGTGGGGGACATATTTCTTATTTCTTAGTTTCTATTTTCTTATTTAGTGTTGCGCTTATTTCTCGTATTTCGTTTCTTTCTATGGTTTCATTTCTATTATTTCTTATTCCTGATTTTTCTGTTGTGTCATTCATCCCCTTGTTTACTATTCTTTATCTTGAGCCGGGGGTCTATTGGAAACAACCTCTCTACTTCTTCGGAGGTAGCGGTATGGACTGCGTACGTCTTACCCTTCCCAGACCCCACTTTGTGGAAATACACTGGGTTTGTTGTTGTTGTTGTTGTTGTTGTTGTTGACATAGTTCAATGCGGACCTGATAAACTAATCTTCGTGATAGTATATGATAGGTCTGGATAGGAAATCAAATAAATTGTTTAATAGTAGGTTTTTACGTCTGTTGTAATTACATTTGTAAAGGATGCTAGATCATGCATGCATGTTTTGCTCTCTTTATATATCAACTCTTGAATAATTTCTCCCTCCTTCCCATTTTATGTGGCTCCCTTCCTTTTTAGTCCATCCAAAAAGAATGTTACTTTACTATAATTAGGAACAATTTAACTTTAAAATTCCCCTTTTACCGTTAATGAAATGATTTTAGCCACCAAGTATCTAAGAATTGTTTTAGACCATAAGTTTCAAAAGTTTTCCCTTTTTCCTTAAATACCGTGCTAAGTCAAAGTGTGCCGCATAAAATGCGATGTAGGGAGTAACAATTTTTCACTTTCTATTTCAATGTCTTGGTATGTTTTTATGTGTTAATCAAAATGAGAGGTGGAAGTTTGAATTTCTTTCAATGTTACATGGGAGAACTAGAGCAAGATACAGGATACTTAAATCTTCCAATATCAAGGTTCTCTTTGTAATTTGATTATGTTGAAACCTGATTGAACTTTTTCTTTTGATTAGTAGACGTAATTTCATTCATAAACATGGACAAAAAATTGGCCGTATACAAGGGGTATACAAAAGAGTAAAGAATCTACATTAATGTATGATTCTCTAAAAACTCTACCCAATCTCCTATACGACTTGGAACTTATTATCTAAATAATGCAAAATTTGAATTGTCCATAATATATTTGAAGTTATAAACCTGTATATTTAGCATTGCCTTTTGCATACAATTTTTTTTTTTCAAAGGCTACTTTTTGTTGCTGCCATGTGACTAAGAGTCACAGGTTTAAGCGTTGGAAACAGCCTCTAACAGAAATGCAAGGTAAGGCTGTGTATAATAGACCCTTGTGGTTGGGTCCTTCCCCGTACCCAGCGGGAGCTTTAATGAACCGGGCTCAGAAGTAGTACTTTTTGTTGGTTTAAATTCAATAATTATAAAATGATAATTCGTAAATTGGATGAGGTATTTTCCAATCACGCATAGCGCGAGAAAATCCAATGATAGTGTTCTCTTCAACTCTCCTTCAAAACATCAACAAGGGTGTAATTAATAATAGTAAGGGGGTAAAATTGCTCCAAATTGAATAGTAGAGGGTCAAATTTGACCCAAATGGGGGGAATAGATAATTGAGTTTCTCACAATTTTCCATGTGGAAAAATTATCAGAGACTTTTTTTTCACATTGGATGGACGTTAGGGAAGAGGGGTATTTTTGAACCTTCAGTTAACGGCAGGGCTTTTCTCTTTGGATATTATAACGGAGGGTACACTTAAACAATTTTGAATAGTAAAGGGCAAATTTGGCCTTTTCACTATGGCTATGTGCCAGACACAACAACAACAACAAACCCAGTATATTCCCACCAAGTGGGGTCTGGGGAGGGTAGAGCGTACGCAGTCCATACCACTACCTCTAAAGAAGTATAAAGGCTGTTTCTGATAGACCCCCGGCTCAAGACACAGGACAATATACAAAAACATCCAAAGTATGAAACATGATAAAACTAACATAGACAAAAATAACGTACATTACCAAACAAAAGAAACCAAAGCCCCCTAACTACGGACTACGATTCATCCACCCACCTTATCCCTCTATCCTAATGTTTTTCCTCCAAACCTTCCTATCCAGGGTCATGTCTTCAGTGAGCTGAAACAGCTCCATGTCACGTCTAATCACTTCTCTCCAGTATTTCTTCGGTCTACCCCTACCCCGCTTGAAACCATCTAACGCTAGCCTCTCACACATGCGAACTGGGGCATCCGTGCCCCTCCTCATCACATGACCAAACCATCTCAACCTCACTTCCCGCAATTTTTCCTCCACCGATACCACTCCCACCTTCTCCCGAATAATCTCATTCCTAACCTTGTCAGCCCTTGTAAGACCACTCATCCAACGCAACATCCTCATTTCCGCCACTTTCAACTTTTGGATATGGGAATTCTTAACTGACCAACACTCCGCTCCATACAGGCTATGTGCCAGACCGAAGAGGAAATTTATGCATTCAATTTGGATATAGGGACAAAGTTGGTACTTAAGTGGAGATACATAGCTGAGCTGGCCAAATATCCACCAATTGTTGAAGCTGGTAACAACAGATTTGTCGGTTATTTAAAAAAGTTTCTAATTACCTCCCCTTCTCAGTAAACTCAAGCATTTGCATTTGCATTTGCAGTTCAAACAAGCGAAAAGAATTCTTACTAACCTATATATCTTTGTTGGTGGTTAAATACACATTGACATGTTCTCAAGAAGGGATTATCCTAGAAATAAGTTGGATGTCTGTGATGGGGGTGCATGGGATAATAGGTATGCTAATGGAGAGAGTGAAGGAAATATGCTTCCTGGGAAAGGAGTTGTATTGTAATATATGGCATAAAGGTGTCACGTTAGCAGTCCAGCTGCAATGGCACTATTGTTGGCAATTGATGCTAAGTGTGGAAGAGAGAAGTAAAAACTTGGGCCAGCTGTGCTGATTGCTTCTTGGGTTGGAGAGGCTACATGAAAAAAAGATTGATTGGTTGGATAAACACCTTTTCTTGCTCGAATCACTCCTTGCTTCCATGAAGTCTTGAAAGTGAAAAAAATTTGTCTTTCAGTTTAATCTCTCTTTCTACAACCCCCCCCCCCCCCCCCCCCCTCCCACACACACACACACACACAGAAGAAAATCAAGAACGTCTGAAATCTTTTGAATTTCCTGATATAGTGTCTGAAATATAAAGGTGTTTGAGCTACAACTATGTTAAGAATATTCACTTTCATTTTTGACTCCTGCAACTTAACTAGTGATTTCTTATGCATATCTATAGTACTTCTCTTAAATAGGTATTTTGTATTATCCTCATTTGATCACTTCTTTTCCTCTCTTTTGATGACGAGAATGTTATGAATAAGCATCTAACAGGGAGTGTAAGCATACTTTCTGTGCTCAAATATTTAGATCTAGCCATTCTGCAAAAAAATATTTTGATCTAGTAACTTCTTTAAGTGTTATAGCTCTAACAATTACTCCCATTGTTTGTAAATTAGTAGAACCTAGACATTGTAACGGTTATGGTTGGCTTAAAGCTGGATACCTTCAAGAAACGGTGTTCAACTACACACTGCCACTTTGGCTTCTCTTAGTCATTCCATCTCCACTTAGGATTCAGGAACTTTCATTTTCTTTTTAGCACTGCAACTTAGTATTATTCAGATCGGTTTCCTGCATTTCTTTCGCTTTTCCCGTTGTCTTCAAGCAATATAAAATGTTCATTGTTTGCAGGATGCTGGGATAGGGACGAGTATAGACTCTTTCTACGAGTATCTCCTAAAGGTAAATACTCAACTGTAAGGAATAATTACTTTCTATGTGACACAAGATAAGTTAGAGAATAAGCGTTCGTTCTCTTATTGGTTAAATTTATGTAGGTATTGGTAATGCAAGGTTTAGTTATGCAGGTATTAGTATTGCATGGGTCGGTTTAGACCGTTTAGTTATTTATGTATTAGTTATTTCATATTCTACCCTGCATAAAAGAATATGTAGATTCTCTCATAACTTATACATGTATTAGCTATGTGGAAAAAAAAAATACATGGACCAAACGTGGTATTTAGCAATCATATGTTTTATGTAGAAAGAGAAAAGACAAACCAAACATGGTATAACTTATGCTAGATTCTAAGTGGAGATTATTTTCCCCCAGTTTTGCAACATATAGTGTTATGCAAGTTTTAATAATAACTCCTCTCTGGCCCACAATCAAATGTCCGCTAAATCAATAGCGCTTATGCATAATTTTTGCTGTAAATCATTAATGCTCATTTCTTATTGGCAACTAGTGCTAAGTAATGATCGTAATAGCTTTTCTACTGTTGCTATTGCTCCTAGATATGTTTTTGCTATCATTAGGGACTCAGTAATAGAGCAAAATGAGTACACATGATTCGTGTAACTGACCTTACTCGTTTGGGGTTGAGATCTAGATGATTGAGTGATTAATTTTTGAACTCCATTAGTGGTTGGATTGCTTCATAAGAGTTCTTATCTCATTTTAGGCACCGTATGGCTCTGTTATAGCCTGTGATGGTGCCTTACTTCATTAGTTACTTTTTGTTTTCCGGCAGGAAGCTTCACTCGTTGTGACGAATTCTCCACTTATTTCTGTTCCCATAGAATTCAGAGTATAAGGTCCATTTAAAGCTCAGGTGAGAATTATTGAAGAAATATAGTCAGGGTTTCTAGCTTTATGTCAAAAAGAGAGAATTGGAACTCTTTAATTGCTAAATCATAACATGGAATTCAGGTTCCTATAGTAGTCTTATTTATGTTGGAAAGTGGCTTCTTTATTTTTTCATATTTAAAATTTCATTCATATTAGTTATAAAGATCCTTGAGCCTCTTTTTATTTACCTAGTTATGGATGAGCTAATTATTAGTATACAATATGAGGTTCTATGGTGCATGCTATTTTTCAAATAATATTGTGTCAATTGACAAAACTAGCTAGGGAATCAACCAAAAGTTTAAACCACGGAGAAGCATTATCCATTACCGAATCACATTTATGGTAGGAAGTAAGACAAAATGTTTACATGAAAGTTTGACCCCCCATAAGAAGAATGAAATTGAAGTTAGAAAGAATAGATGGAATTTTGCTGCATAAATACTAACAATCAGACGTCTAGACTCAGTGTTCTAGGAGAATGGTATGATAGATGAAGATGTCATAGGTAGAATTAAAACAGGATGGCTGAAACGGGGAGGAGGTATGGGAATGTTATACAACAACATACCCGGTGTATTCCCACAAAGTGGGGTCTGGGGAGGATAAAGTGTATGCAATCCATACCACTACCTCAGATGAAGTAGAGAGGTTGTTTCTGAGAGACCCCAGCTAAAAAGATGTAATAACAATAAAAAGAAGATGGAATAACACAATAGTAAAGAATAATAGGAACAGATGTAATAAAAATAAAAACATGATGGAATAACACAATAATAAAGAATAACAGGAACAAGACACCCACCCATAGAGTAGTACTATAACTATCTATCCGAAACTCCAAACATCGCCAAAACACCACAAACAAGAAACTACAATGAAAGGCAAGTTCGATAGAGCGTTGAGACCAACAATGTTGTTTGGGGTGGAGGCATAGTTTTACTTCATTAGAAGTGCAGATGTTAAAGAAAATGTGCAGTCATATAACATTGGGCTACATTTGACATAAGAAAGTATTAGACAAGATTAGAAATGATCACATCTGACGAAAGTACAAGTAGCGACAACAACAACATCCCCAGAATACTCCCACAGGCCACAAGTGGGTTTGGGGAGGGGGGGGGGGATACGCAGACCTTACCTCTACCTTTGTGGTGTAGAGAGGTTGTTTCCGAGACAAAAGTACAAGTAGGCATAAATCATATGGAGGAACTTGTCCCAAAAGACCTACAGTTTCTAGGGATGCGAGCTTAGAGTAATCATAATGAAAAAAGAAAAGATCCATATAGATAATAACAATTAGGTGGGATCAAGGCTTTGTCTTGTGATATACTTATAATAGAATGAGTCTTTGCTCGGAGTTCTTTTTATTCTGTTTATATATGTGCGGGTTATGTAAGAATGGATTTAGAGAACCTTTATTGAGAACCCTCTATGTGCCAAAAAAGACAAGTTATTGAGCATTTGGATTGAAACAAGCCCCACTTAGATGACAGAACAGAAAGATAAAGAAGATTCATGACTGGCCCTTTCTTGTTTAGGGTGGAGGCATAGTTGTTGTATTGGTTTAAGTGATGGGTTATCAATTTCCTTTTATCTTATGTGTTTCTTTTTCTTAAAAATTTATCTTGTCTATTTCATACATTCAATGATACAAATAATCAAATATTTTACGGTGTTAAATTTGGGAAAAGGCTCTTTCATCTTGATTGTCTTTTGATGATTCCTTATGGTTATCCATGTGAGAAGAATTACGTACATAAAGAAACTAGAAAGATGTAACTTATGGTATTAACATGATTCGAGGGTGTTTAGTAAGCTTATAAGTCGGTCAAACTAGTTAATTATCACGTTTTGGCTTATCTACGTGTTTGGTGAACACCACAAGCGCTTATTAGCCAAGTTCTTAAAATCAAGAAACACTTTTGGTCTTCCATGTGTCCTTCATGTGAATACATTTTTCATATATAGCGTCAAGGTTATTCCAGTCATGTTAACAGAAAAAGTTACTTGGGATGGTTATTTTCACATCTACCTCTAGGAAATTTGCCTGTGGCATGGTTGATGAGATCAGACAATATTGTTAGTATCATCTAAAATTCTTATTCTTTATGGAGTACCTGTGTTTCAAAAACTTTTTTGTTGGCATTATTGTTGCCTTGTAATTGACAACTGGAAGTTCTGCTTTGACTGAAATGACTAGTAGTTTATTCGTTCTTTCAACACACTGTCCTGAAGTCCTATATGTTGATTTGTATGTATATTCTGGTTTTCTTAATTCTAGCCTACTCATTCACATTCCTGTTTCAGGCTTATTTGTTATTTGGGGATGAAGAATATCTTTTCATCTTCCAGGAAGCTTACAAAGCTGCTATGAACTTTCTCTTTAATGATCCTTGGTAAGTAATCTTCATTTCCAAGGCTTGTATTCACTACAGAGAAAAACCCTGTGTCTATATTGCATTGCTGCTGAATATCAAGGCAGCTAATATAGTCATTCTTTTAGGAAGTATATCAATCACAACTTGTCTATATTCATTTAGTTTGAGTATGAATACATGTTGTAGCATATTTCATAGGATAGTTTAGAACAGTCTCTACTTAATTGTAAAAGAATAACTACTTCCATTATTTTACACAGAAATAGAGAATTACAACTCACTTTACTGTATATAGATAAAGCTCCTATATAGGAAGTCTCCTTTTCTAGTCAATAACCAATTCAAGACAATGTTTTCCTTGTACCCTTTCATTAACATGTTGGTATTGTACAATAAGTCTTGTCACACCCTGCACCATGTTTTAATTTTCTCTTCTTCTCTAGAACTAAAAGTTCTATGCAAATTTGTCTTTTTTCAATATGTAGGTATGTAGAGGTAAATATGAATTCTGCTGCCCTTGTCTGGCCTCTATTTAACAGCTTACAGGCATTCTGGCCAGGTCTTCAGGTGAGTTGCTTATGCAGATATTTCACACCCAAGCAAGCGATTTCTTTTAATCATTAGCAAACCAACTCTTTTCCTTCAAATGTTACTTTATAGACAGAACTAACTTTTGTGTATTTGTTGAAAGGTTCTAGCAGGGGATATTGAGCCTGCCATTAGAACACATGCTGCCTTTTTCAGCGTCTGGAGAAGATATGGGTTTACCCCAGAGGGTTTCAATCTAGCTACGCTCAGTGTTCAAGTACTACCTTACTGTTGTCTAATTCTTTTGATATATTTTGTTTATGTGTTAGTTCTTTGATCGATGCCCTACTCTGAACTGACAGAGACTTAGGCAGCGCCCTTTAGAGTGAAATTGTTCTGCCTGGACCTTGTATGCACTTAAGAAACCCCCATTTGTATGGTTCGAATTTCCCAACTTAGCCAACATTGAGAGCAAACATATAAGGTTGAAAGGTTTTATTTGCCCAACTTTATCGAGATGCCCTTGACCATTCTCAAAATAAAAATAAAAATCCTGATGCCTTTGTCTCATACAACTTTTTTTTCCATTGGGTCATTCTGTAGGAAAATTTATCGTTATTTTAGCAATTATTTTGCATATAAGGTCCGCATGTTAAGATTGGAAGTGGTTGGATTGTTTTAGGGATAGATCATCAAATTGCTGTGAAATATAAGCAGTCAGGCTAACACAAAATCTTTTTCCATTTCCTCAATCTCATTCTTCATTGAGCTTGTTCCTTCTGTTGTCGCTCCTTGTGCCGACCGAGGACATGATTTTTATTGCAGTCTCTTTAGGATTGGTTTACTTTCTATATTTTTAGTATCTTACTTAAATTTCATTTGTTGTTTGCTTACGTTATAGCAAGGCCAGAAAAGCTATCCTTTGCGTCCGGAATTGATTGAGAGCACATATTGGCTGTACAAAGCTACCAGAGATCCTAGGTCTGCTTGTTTGCTCTTGAATTGTTTTTCTTATGCCTGCCCTTTTCATTAGAAAATTGAACTCATAACTCATTGGCTGATTAGGCACTGCCTTTTTCATAGGTTATATCTTGTGAAGGCTAAAATTTAGGCATGTGCAATCTTGGATTAGGTTTTCGTTTGTTCGTTCATTTTTTTTTTTTTGCAGTTCTATTCAATCTTTAAATAGAACTCAAACTAAAGGGAAAGTCACAACCAGGAAAGATATTATTGTGCATGGGTTGTAACTTGTATATCCTAGTTAGCAGAGTCATTTTGTCAGGGATTAAAGATTACGCTTCCTTGGATGAGATTAACATCTGTTAGCCCATAGAAGCATGCTCATCACATATTACTAGTCCTTTTTTTCCAGAAAAACCCTGACGAAGGTTCTCTATAAAGAAGTATTTCCAGTTTCCTATAGGCAGCCCTTGAGGAGTTTAAGATCTGTGATTTTTGATTTCACTAACGTATTTGTGGCAATTTGTTATAGCCTGTATGTTGAATCTGAATGTGTATGAAAGTAACCTCACAAATTAAGATGTACTATTACTTATCTGAGACACAAAAGAGGTCCAAATAGATATATAACAAAAACTCAAGCTCCCACAAAAGGAAGGAGAGTTGGGTTCAATAAATTAAAATGTCGATGTCGTATACATCCATGAAGCCAAAAGAGTTCAAACATCTGTATGTCAGTATATCTTTCTGCTTTATCTTCAAAGCAACTCTGATCTCTAATTTTTTGTTGTCTGTCAAAAAGTACCGAAAATGCAGGCTAGTGTTTGTGATCTTTGATTTCACCAAAGATGTTGGGACAATTTGTTATAGCCTGCGTGTTGAATCTGGATGTCTATGAAAGTAACCTCACAAATTAGTATTAATTTTTACTTATCTGAGACACCCAAGAGATTTTAAATATATGCGTAGGAAAAACTCAAGCTCCCACAAGAGGAAGGGAGTCGGATAAGTCAAGTAAAGTGTCTATGTTGAATACATTCAGCATGCTGAAAAAAAAGCTCAAACATCTAATATTTCAATCTATGGTTCTGCTTTATCTTCAAAGCATCTCTGATCTCTGATTTCTTGTCTGTCCGAAGGACTAAAACTGTAGGCATCAATATTGTCATCCAAATCCTTTCCAACTTCCTTCCAAAGGACCAAAAAGGCCAGGCTGGTGTAGTCACCCAAACCTTTTTATCTTCCTTTCACCTGCCTCTCTCCCAGCTTATCAAGGCCTCTTTAACGGTCCTCGGGATTACCAGCATACCCCAAACAATGTCAAGCCATAATCCACCACTGCTTGGCTATCTGACAATGCAATGTAATAATTAGTGGTTCACTTCTTCCTTGTCCGCCTTACACATGAAGAATTCACTACAGATGGCTATGCCCCTTTGCTGGAGATTTGAGTGAGTTAAGCCGGCTTTAGGTGTTGCAATCCAGCAAAAACTGGCCACTTTGGAGGGACCCCGGTCTTCCAAATGATCTTTCGCATGGCCATTGTCTTTTGGCATTTGCTAATCAAGTTAATCTGCTATAGCCTGACTTAACAGAATACAATCCACTGTTATTGTCTTTCCATATTAGCTTGTCTGGTTCCATATAGATTCTGTCTCCTTCCAGCTTTGTTGGCGCTGAAAGAGTTAATCGGCTATAGCCTGACTTAACAGAATACAATCCACTGTTATTGTCTTTCCATATTAGCTTGTCTGGTTCCATATAGATTCTGTCTCCTTCCAGCTTTGTTGGCGCTGAAACATCTTCTATATCCCAATCTTCAAAATGCCTTCTGAATGACAATTCCAAGCCATTTTGAGACCAGTGAAGTGCGACTCTGTTCTCTCTTCTGCATGCAAAGCTACATAAATCAAAAACTCATCCTTCAAGGGGATGTCATCCATTTAAGTATCCTGCGATTTCAACTTTTTCTTATTGCCCATAGAGAAGCAAATGTGTGGTAAATTTCTCCCTTAACTGTTTGATATTCTTTGAAACTCCTACTCTGTTTCTATCACAGGATTTTGTACACCAGAACCTATCTTCTAGTTCTAAGTTTTACCTCGACAGCCATTTAAGCAGCAGGTTCTTGTTATTAGACCAAGTTTCTTATTACCAGTCCACCCTGCTTCTTGTTCTCGGCTACCTTGCTACAGCTGGAGGGAAGTTGCTTTCTCATTGTCCCCCTCCCACCAAAATTTTCTCCTTCACTTATCAAGCCTTCTCTCATATGTCGGCAGACTTTTTGGGACACTCTTCATGAGTGTGATTCTCCTTCCCAGAGTTGTGTATTGTCTCTTTGTAATTGCTAGTTTTTTCTCAAACTTCTAACCATTTCAGATACTCTCATTCTTATTCTTTGCTCCCAGGTGATATGTCAAGAAGCGAGCTTAAGTTCTCAGTTTTTACATTGTAAATGCCAAGTGCAAGTAGCGGCAAACTGTCCGTCACAATGCATTTGAAGTTTTAAAAGAACTAATATGACTCCTTGCTCCATTTGTATAGTTGTTTGTTACCAACAATATCTGAGTCATAAATAATTTAGGGTTGGCTATGAACTGACCATGTTTCTTCATTTAAATTCATCTCAGGCCAACCGTATACAAAATTAAACAAAAATAAAGTAATCATAAATTAATTAAATGTTATGACAATTAATACTTTTCCATGCTTCTTTAGAAAAATTTGCTACTTCAAACTTAATTTGCTTCCAGTTCTCCAAACACAAAATGGAGATTCCAAAAGCACCCAAGGGTGTGGCCTAGTGGTTCAATGAAGTGGGATGAGCACCATGAGGTCTCTTCAATTCCCAACAGAGACAAACACTAGGTGATTTCTTCCATTCTGTTCTAGCCTTGGCGGACAGAGTTATCTGGTACCTGTTGCTTGTGGGAGGTGGCAGGTATCCTGTGGATTTAGTCGAGGTGTGGACAAGCTGGACCGAACACCACATTTATTAAAAAAAGGAGATTCCAAAAAGAGTGAGAGAGTGGTTAATGACTATGCGCTGTCTGGTAAGCTGAATGGTCATTGGATACGGCCTGAACACTTCGATCAAGGATTTAAAACTCACCGAACACCACAGTTATTAAAAAAAGGAGATTCCAAAAAGGGTGTGAGAGTGGTTAATGACTATGCGCTGTCTGGTAAGCTGAATGGTCATTAGATATGGTCTGAACACTTCGATCAAGGATTTAAAACTCACTCTTTTTTCATTGGATGCTGTCGCTTCATGAGTAGCAATTTAATCAACACACATGGACTAAAGCTTACAGCGTTAATATTCTTCTTATTTTCGTTATTAAATCCTTTGATGTAGGTATCTTGATGCTGGAAGGGATATGCTTACTAGCTTGCAATATGGTGCTCGATGCACTTGTGGATATTGCCATATATCTGATGTTGAGTTTCACAAACAAGAAGATCACATGGAGAGCTTCTTCTTGGCAGAAACTGTAAGGAACAAGGCACAGTTTTATTTGACCATGTTCTGTCCGTGGTATATCAATTTATTCCTGTGTTTCGTGTAGACGATATGATACGATTATGAGGGCCTATCTACATGAAAATATACTATCCTGGTGGTTACTCTCTATCCTGGGTATTATAAAGAGATGGAACACTGGAAAAAGTAAAAGCACAAAGTACAAACAAAACAACAACTATTCCTCAGGCCCAAACAAGTTGGAGTCGGCAATATGAATCCCCACCAACCATGTTTCCTCATTTATACAAGGATTCCTCATGAATTGACTAGTTTTACGTTGGCTGCCAGCCTACTCCACTCCTCCTCCTTTATCCGGATTTGGGACCAACAAATGCTCGATCACATAGGCGAAGTTAAAAAGTAAAAGTACTAGAGAATATTTTTTTTTCATTTGTTCACGAATTATTGCGGTTATCAGTTTAAAAGAAAAAGTTCTTGAATTATTTCATAATTCCAATTTTAGTCCTTCTATTAGTGCACAAACGTTTTACTTTGAATTAGTGTGTTAAGTATGTTTAATCCTTTTGCAGCAGCATGCAGCCAAATTAACAAAAACTAGTGGCCCCTCCAGCTTAATTTTTTCCTCGAGGCCTTCCACTGCCTCCTGACCCTATAAAGTATAAACCTTGGCTTACACTGCAATCTTGACACCAAAACCTGCAAAACATTGTTGTGAAAACCTCATGAAGCACTTAGGCTAGCATTGATGTTTAAAGTAGGGTTGGTCTGTGAATCTTATAGGCGTCTAACTTAGTGACATGATTAAGGCAATTATCATTTCTCTTGTTATTTCTAGAGTGGGCCTTAATGAAAAGTCATTTAGGGACAGCAAAATCAGGTCGGTGCACAATTACTATGATACCATGTCCAGTATTGCTAGTGGACCTAATACTGTAGATGATTAATGTCCGTTGTTAGTCATCTAAAGCAGTTTCAGTTGACTTCAAGTACTAGGTTGAGCTGCTTAACTTTTCTTTTTGATTGTCAACTTGTTCTGTGTCCTAACAAGTAATCCACTATTCTTTCTTTATATAGTTTTGTTAACTAACATAGACTAGCTAAATAGTAGTCATGTTTAGATTGAAAGCTTTTTCTTTCTCAGTTGTGTGCATGTACACACTTATCTTCTGTTAACTACTCACTGTTTTTGATGTAAAAGGTAAAATATTTCATTAAAGAGTACCAAGAAGGTACAAGAAAGAGTATAAGCTAGAAAATTCCCTTCTACAGGTTTTGAATGAATGCAAAAGATTTACTGTAGAGTTTATATCCAATACAATATTCTTCCTACACCATAAGTATAGACTTTGCAAAAATCTAGATTTAACATGAAGTATGTTTTCCCTCCTATCATTAAAACATCTGTTATTCCTCTCCTATCATTAAACTAATCGTTGTTCTGATATGTAAAGACTGTGTTTATAATGAGGTTGATCTTTTAATCTGATCTTAGCATAGTACCAGAGAAGTAACCTTCTGGTGTTTATCTCTTATTACTTCTATTTATCTATGAAAAAAACAAACAAACTAAAGCAATGGTAATTATATTTGACACAGCTCTTGCTTATAAGTGCTCTCTCCATTGACCTGAACAAGTGCATGATTATTCTTGACAATCATCTGTAACTAATCTATGTTTCTATGTATCTGTCCATCTATCGATCTAATTGATATTCTACTCTCTTTTTTTCAGGTTAAATATTTGTGGCTTCTTTTTGATTTAGCTGCTGGTTCAGATAACCTGGTAGAGAATGGCCCATACAAGTAAACACCTATAGCCTCCTTCGTATTCATTATCTAGGATTTCTTTAAAAGATTTGTGCTTCCCGTCCTCCTCTATCCACACAAAGGAAAAAGAAATATATCCTAGGGGAAAAAGAAGAAAACCCAGCACTTTCTGTTCCATTTCCTTTATTTTTTTATTCACCATAATCCTTTCCCAACAGAGATGCTTTCACTTATTATATTTGGCGGTTTTTGTTTTTCTTTCTTTAAAGGTATATCTTCAGCACAGAAGGCCACTTATTGCCTGCAACTCCTCAAATATCCTTAGTACGTGAGCATTGTTCATACTTCGGAGCATATTGTAGGAACAGCAGTTTGATACTGAAAACTCATTCACCTGAGAGTGCAGAAACCAATTCCAGTGGCTCTCAAACACGACATGCAGATTTCAGTTTCTTATCGCTCTCCAGTTATCAAAGTTCACCCGTCTCTGGTTTGAAGGTCAGAAATTTAATGGTAAAGGATTTCATCTACTAGTTCCCATTAAAAGTTTGGTTCAATCATTGAGACTTCCCTACCATGAAATTCCCCTTGTTTGATTTAGTTAGCTAATTAAGCATGACAGTCTGGTGAGAAGTTGGACATAAGTCTTAGGTCTTGATACGATTCCAAATTTTGTGCAGCTTTGTCTTCAAGTTAAAAATTTGCAAGCTAAAGTTTCTTAATATTGCATCAAATATGTTCAGTCCAATGCTCCCTCTGTCCCATTGACACACTTTCCTTTTCGTTTGTGCCAAAAAGGATGCATCTTTTTATATTTGGGGAAAAGATTAGTTTTAAACTTCTCATTTTACTCATAATGAGATGATCTACAGCCACCCAATTGACTATGTCTTGTTTTAGACCCCAAGTTTCTATAAAATTTCTTTCTTAAGCGCCATATGATACTTGTTTCTTTCTGGGACCTCATCGATTTGGTAATCTTCAAATCCTTGGTACTTTCTTCCTTTAATGATCTTTAATCCTCCTTTAATATTGCTCCGTAATCTGCGCTGGAATCTTCTTCCTTGACTTTATTTGTTGGCCGCCTTCTTTTATTTCCTTTCATCGTTATTGCTGGAAAGAAGAAGAACAACAACATACCTAGTGTAATCCCACTAAGTGGGGTCTGGGGAGGGTAGAGTGTATGCAAACCTTACCTTTACTTCCGAAGTGAGGTAGAGAGGATGTTTCCAATAGGCCCCCAACTCAAGACAAAAAAAGAGACCAGAAAAAGACGTTATGGAAGGACAAGAGAACAGATAGTCGCAGAACAATACTTCAACAAAATAATACTACAATCAAACTACATGAAACGATACATAGTATTAGAATCTTTATTGCTGGAAGGATTTGATATATTTGAAGTCCTTTGTACTGGCCAAACTTCTTTTAATTCTGCTTGACTAACTTCATGATTGAGTAAGTCGACTTTTCATACTTGACATCATATATTTTGAAGGGCTCGAGAGTTTAGTGTTACATAGCAAAGGTTCTCTTTTGTCTGCTTTGTACTTTTGGTATAAACAGAAAGTACCATTCATATAGATTCTTAGATTCTTTGGAGGTTTAAGGTCTTAGTTGTGTAATACTATGGTGAAATAAAACACTAGCTTCTACTTGGATATAACAAGCAAAAATTAGAATTATTTTTTCAGAAAAGGTACACATTCATATTCTTTTTGGTTTTTGAAATTGAAGGTACACATTCATATTCTTAGATGTTACTCGTCAGGGAGAAGACAAGCCTAGCTAATGGCGAACTCCTATAAACTGCCAATTTCTCTAGTTATAGGGAGCTCATGTTTTTCCTTTTTATAATTAGCACCATCTTCAGATATGCAGAATAAATACATTGGCATACTCCTATAGTATGCACTAAATGAAACAATCTCATAGTAGAAAAGTGCGAATTCCAGGTTGAACTAAATTCCCAATGTTCTTTCGTAGCAGGGAGCTTAGATGTGTTTCTCAAACCTACCCAAATTATCATCTGTAGTAACTGTTTTTTCCTTCTAATCTTAAGCTCAAGGTCTTGTGGTTCCTTTCTTGCTGGAATTTTGACGTCTATAAAAGAAGGGGGAGTAATTTTATTGATTTAAATGTGTGAAATTCTTTGGATGTCCCAAAATGGAAAATTTCACATAAAAATGGGGAGAAACTCCGTTGTTCTGTACCTTCATTCTATTTCATATAAGATACCATGACAAGTGATGTTCCCGCTGCTTTTGCCCCCCATCCCTTACTCAAGAGAAAAAAAAGAACTAGTCAGATTTCCAATGTACTGGAAGATTCATTTTCACTCACCATGCTGAGGAAGATTTGTTTTTATGACAGGGACTCTGTCCAAGTCTAACCCATGGACAAAGGTATGGCATATCATTCAAGGCTCCAGTTGATCCAAGTAGTGAGGATGAATATTCAAGCCAAAGGGAGACAACTGAAGTTCAGAGCCATTCAGTAGTGCTGATTTCAAACCTCGATCCTGAAGTTCCCCCATCAGGTCCTCATAATAATCATGACAGTGGCCCAGCTCGTGCGCACCAAGAAGAAAGTTCCTCTTCTAAACAAAAAAGATGACTGGTCGCAACCTGTAATGGAATTTAGCCTTTCCCAGTTTGCTGTCCATTTAAGGACTTCTCAGAGTTGGCCATGATTTAGAAGGGCTTTCAATCTCCAATGTTCTTGAACTTGGGTTCTGCATTGGCTGATACTCGTTGGGACCAGAAGATGGCGTTTGTGGCAAGTGCTCAATCATGATTCTTAAATTGGTTATTAGGATTCATAGAGTCATATATGCATCTTATACATAGAGCTGGTATCCTGCAAGAATGTTGGAATCAGCAGGTGACTTAAAATGTCTAACAAGGTATCATCCAGGACTTTTTACTGTATACTAAGTTTGCAAACCTATTAACTGTTGCGGCAAAGTTGGGCAGGACTGAATTTTGGGTGATTCAAATCATAGACAGGAAGAGAGAGTAATCAATTTTTGTACATTTAAGTATTGCTAGCACCGTTCTTCGTCTGTTATTTTCTCCAGGTAATTTGGTTATAGTTCGCCCGATTTCATGTTGTAATATATCAGTCAGTGCCGAATTGACTCCATTTTTGGAGTACTTTGGACCACAGGCTTTCTGTTTCTATAGGTGTGTCAAATTTAGAATTTTTGATACTTGTAGCTGAGTTTAGCTCAAAATTGAATTAATAAATTAAACAAGCCAGTTCCAGCTTGTGAATAACAAATTTGAATTAATACATTAAAAGGCTCGACTACATGGCGTATTTGCATTTTGAACTGTTATTCATGTCTATAATGTATAGGTGAA
This sequence comes from Capsicum pubescens, assembly GCA_030864215.1. Taxonomy (NCBI): domain Eukaryota; kingdom Viridiplantae; phylum Streptophyta; class Magnoliopsida; order Solanales; family Solanaceae; genus Capsicum; species Capsicum pubescens. The sequence goes on from CM061543.1 coordinate 106,094,488, forward strand.
TCTTTTCCTTTAATTGTATCAACATCATATTATGGCTAGTGCAATGGTGTTTCCTTCTGAACTTGTTTCCCCCATACTGCACTATTTTTTTTTTTTTTTTTTTAAATTATTTTATTTCATAATAATTATGTTGCAAAAGTGTATGGCTTTATCATTATTACAGGCAGAAAGGACGTTGTGTATATTTATAATTATAACGTTTAAAAACATTAAGAAATGTAACACAACTTTGGATTGATATGCTATTTGAACAGCATCTGAAGAAATTGAACAAAAAATGCAGAAGTGTCGAATATAGATATTTCTGTCAACCTAGTGCATTGAGCAAAGTATGCACATAAGCTCATCAATCCTATTTTTGCACTTGGTGAAAACCAAAAATCTAAAGAATAGACGAAAAGGAAATCAACGTTAAATTTAAATTTAATGAATGCATGACACGTGTTGGAACGTATTCAGTGGTCATTGATACTTAGCGCGGATAAGTATTGACCTTAACATCTTTTTATGTTCTTTTTAAATTTAACTTGAAGGGATGTGAGTTTCAGTTTAGCTCTATTTCATATAAATATTATTTGATTTTTTTGTTCTTTGTTAAAAGTTCTTGATTTGGATAAAATTATATTTTCTCTATTTTTTTAATATTTAAGAGTTGAAAATTAATTAATATTTATGAGTCCTATAATATATGATATTAGGAGAATTAATATAGACTCGTAATATATATGGAAAGGAGAATTAATATGAGGTGAATGTAATGTAATTTAATAAAGGCAAAATAAGATTTTTTTTTTTAAAATTTTGATAACGTCTTTTTTTGGTTAACAAATTAACAAAGATCAAATTGGCGTAAGTATAAAACAAAAGGAAGAAAAAAGGACGGACTTATTGGGATTATATTTGATAAAAATAAGAGAAATAATTGTACCATAAATATATTTCAAATTGTCGGCTAATTTTTCAATTTGCTTATCTTATTAAATAGTATTACATTACATAAAAGAGTTTTGTTACAAAAAAAAAAAGAATTATATTTTTTCAATTTATTTAAGGAGTCCTAAAATACATAGTATGTTATAAAATATAAAGCAAAGCAGAAGAATAATAGAGAGAAAAGAGAGAGCGGTTCTTATTTCTCTTAAGGGGTGAATAACAATGAAGGAAAATGCCTTTATCTATAGGGGAAAACTAACCTTGGGGTTTCTAACTTTTCCATAAATAAACATTCACTATATATGGTAATACATTTATAATACTCCCCCTTGAATGTCTAATTGATAGACAATACGCATATAGACTGCCTCATTAAAAATCTTACAAGGAAAATCTAGTGGGACAAGACCTCAAACGGAAAAAAGAGTACAACACGTATTAACTCCTCCTAATGAGAACATCCTTGAACCTTTGCATCCCGATCTTGTGCACCATCTCCTTGAAGTTGTATTTGGAAGAGACTTGGTGAATAAATCAACCACAATGTCACTAGAATGAATCTGTTGCATGTTAATATCACCATTTTTTGTAGCTCATGTATATAGAAAAGCTTTGGCGAAATGTTCTTTGTTTTATCTCCTTTTATGAATCCTCCCTTAAGTAGTGCTATGCATGCTGCATTATTTTTATATAAAATTGTGAATATTTTGTCACATTTCAAATCACATTTCTCGAATGAGATGTATCACAGACCTCAACCACACATACTCTCGGCTTGCTTCATGAATAACTACAATCTCAATATGGTTCGATAAGGTGGCTATGATAGACTGATTTGTAGATCTCCAAGCTATCAGAGTACCCCCACATATGAACACATAACCTGTTTGAGACCAAACTTTATGCGGGTTAGATAAGTATCCAGCATCAACATAACCAACATGATCGGGACTGCAATCTTTAGAATAAAATAAATCCATATCGATAGTTCCTTTTAGATACCGCAATATGTTTTTGATCCCATTCCAATGTCTCCTAGTAGGAGCAAAACTATACCTTGCTAACAAATTAATCGAAAAGGCTATATCAGGCCTTGTAGTATTTTCAAGATACATTAATGCACCAATTGTACTAAGATATGATACTTTAGGACCAAAAAGTTCTTCATTCTTATCTTGACGCTGGAATGGATCCTCATTTACATCAAGTGATCGAACAATTATCGGAGTACTTAATGGATGTGCTCCATCTATATAAAATATTTTCAATACCTTTTCTTTGTAGGCGGATTGATGGACAAAGATATGGACAAAGATACCATTTGTCAAATTTTAAATTTACAAATAAAGGCATATTTTGTCTTTCCAAAATCTTTCATCTCAAATTCTTTCTTTAAATAATCAATTGCCTTTTGAAGCTTTATTGGAGTTTCAATAAGGTTTATGTCATCGACACAGACAACAAGCACAACAAACTCCGATGTTATTTTCTTTATAAAAACACATGGGCAAATTTCATCACTCATATAACCTTCTTTAGATAAATATTCACTAAGACAGTTAGACCACATGCGTTCAGATTGCTTCAAACCATACAATGATCTTTTCAATCTAATGGAATACATTTTTCGAGGCTTTGAACTATATGCTTCCAACATTTTAAATCCTTTGAAAACTTTCATGTATATCTCATTATCAAGTGATCAATATAGATAGGCTGTAAACACATCCATCAAAAGCATTTCAAGTCTCTCATGGACAGTGAAACTAATAATGTTATTGCATTCATAACTGGTGAATATGTCTCTTCATAATTGACACCAAGACGTTGTGAAAATTCTTGTGCAACAAGCGTGCCTTATACCATTGTATTTTATTTTTCTCACTACTTTTTTGCACAAAGACCCATTTATAGCCAATAGGTTTAACACCATTAGGTGTTTGAGCTATAGGTCTAAAAATTTCATGTTTGACATGTGAATTCAATTCCGATTGAATTGCTTCTTGCCATTTTGGTCAATCATTTTTTTTTGACATTCTGTGACAGATTGAGGTTCAAGATTCCTACTATCTTCCATGATTTTTGTTGCACATTATATGCAAAGACACAATCCATTACTATTTCAGATCGATTCAAATTAGTTCCAACATCACTTGAATTTTTGGATAGTTTCTCATTTTCTTGAGTCTCAGGCTCACTGATTCCTTCAGGGATATCAACATTGCTCAAATCTTGAACATCCATATGAGGATCTTTCATAGTGTCATTTTGACCATTTATTTTTTTCTAGAATTTTGATCCTTAGAACCCAATGGTCTACTACGCTTCAAGCGTGCTTTGAACTCATTTGACACTAGTGGATGGTCCTTTAGGGATATCAATTCAAATTGGGACATTCTCTGCAGGAATATGTGATTTGGTGATCCTTTTCAAATCTGTAAATATGTATGGTATTTGATTTGCAATTTTCTGCAGATAAATAATCTTTTGTACTTCTTTCTCACAAATAGAAGCATGTGGATCAAGATGAGATAGTGATGAATTCTTCCATAAAATTTTTCTTTTGATATTACTATCTTCTCTCCCTAATTTAAAAAAAACTATCTCATCAAATCGACAATCTGCAAATCGAGCAGTGAATATATCTCCCATTAATGGTTCAAGATAGCAAGTAATATAAGGTGATTCAAATCCAACATAAATTCCTAACCTTCTTTGAGGCCCCATCTTGGTGGTGCTATAGGCACTTATACTACGCATTCAAAAATTCACAGATGAGATATAATAGGCTCTTGACCTAAAACTAATTGCAACGGAGAAAATTTATGATAATTTGTCGGTCTGAGACGAATAAGTGTTACAACATGCAAAATTGCATGACCCCAAACAGAAGTGGGCAACTTAGTTTTCATAAGTAATGGTCTTGCTATCAACTGCAGACGTTTAATTAATAAATCTACAAGGCCATTTTGAGTGTGAACATGATCTACAAGATGTTCCACTCTTATTCCAATCGATAAGCAGTAATCATTAAATGCTAGGGATGAAAACTCTGCAGCATTGTCACGGCGAAAAGACTTAATCGGATTATCAGGAAATTATTCCCTTATATTTGTGTCAAGAATTTTGCAAATGTCAAGTTGTGAGATGATAATAGGCACACATGAGATCATCTAGAAGAAACGTCTATTAAGACCATAAAGTATCTAAACGACCCACTAGGTGGGTGAATTGATCCACAAATATCATTATGTATGCGTTCTAAGAACGCAGGTGACTCAATCCCAACTTTTGTTGGTGATGGCCTCACAATTAACTTGCCTTGATAACAAGCATTACATGAAAATTCACCATTTAAAAGAACCTTCAAGTTCTTTAATGAATGTCCATTTGACTTTTCTATAATTTGTCTCATCATTATAGATTCAGGATGTCACAGAAGATCATGCCAAAGTATGAAACTATTAGAATTAGTAAAATTTTGGTTTACTACAGAGTGTGCCTCAGTTGGACAAATCTTTGTCCAATACAGGCAAGAAGATAAAACAGGAAACTTTTCTATAACACATGTCTTCCCAGATACATTCTTGGTAATACCAAGATATTCAAGATTCATCTCATCAAATTTTTTGATATGATAAATATTTTCACAGATATCTTTAAAACTCAATAAGTTTCTCCAAGATTTTGGAGAAAACATAGCATTATTTATGATGAGTTTAGCTCTCTTAGGCAAAATTATAGTACTTTTTTTTGAAGCCTTCAATTAAATTTGTACTACCAGATAACATGATAACATTGATCTTGCCCATTATTAGATGCAAAAAATATTTCTCATCTTTGAATATCGTAACCGTCAACCAATAACTAATAACCAAGTCCACAGTAATATCCACAAAGCCTCTACTAAACCGAAAAATAATCTAGGTCGGGATATGTCCCCAACTCTGACAATGACAATGATAATGTTAATGTGAACTTTTTAATACTAGTTTATGGAAGGAGACCAATGGAATGTGAAAGTCTTCCAGAGAATGAAAGCTCACCACTTCACTGCAAACGACCGACGAACCGAGCTGATCCACCTAACACTGCACAGGCAAAGTAAAAGTACCTCATGTGCCTGTATCGCGTGGGATACAATATTCGAAGATGGTTAGTTTGTAGAGAACTAGCATATAACTCAGGAATAAGGGATAAAATAATGCCATGATCCACAATTTAAAAATCATTCAAAGCCAATGCACATAATCATATAAATATATAAGCATGTCGTGCGGAGAAAGGGAACAAGGCTTAGTATGAAGTACAACTTTATCCTGGACTATGTAGCTCAACCGTCATAAACAGGAACCCATGGACTATATGGGTTCAACTCCCCTGCTGAAAGGTCCCAGTACGTATTAGCCACAAGAACCAGAGGTATCAAGGAAGACCAGGGAATGCCTCGACTACACGTCAATCCAAGATATAATTATATCAATAATATAAACTTTGCACACGGTCATTAAGACCAAACCTCACGTCGGTAAACATGAGTTTTCAGTATAAGTCATCTAAGACCTACACCTTCACGACTTAGCTACATAACCATCATTAAGCTCAAATTAAAATAAGTTTCACATAACCCATTTATTTAACCAAGGATTTAACCTTTAAGGCATACCATGGGTATCGTTATTCCCTTACGTTTGCAAGCTTAACTTTATGCCATAACAATCACATTTACTTGGGGGAATGTCTCGTCCCCCTTTGTTCATTAAATCAAATTGAAGGAATGCCTCGACCTCTTTTAGTTTATCAAATCAAATTGGGGAATACCTCGACCCCATTTGTTAATTAAATCAAACATAGCCAACAAGGCCTTCAAAATCCATGTTCATTGTTTAACCATTTATGCAATGCAATAGTATAGGTGAGCGAGTCAAACCAAGTAACAAATTATATTCCAAAACTAATTTCACAAGTGGGTTGGGGGAACACAATTATCCAAGACCAATTTCAAGTCCAAAAACATTAATTTGGGGGATTAGCTCAACCCCCATTTCCATTTTCATACCTATGCACCCCATTAGTTCAAAAACATTCAATTCAAAGCATGAACAACTCATGAAAACTGTGGGAAAATAATTTAAGAATTAACCATTCCAAAACCCTCAACCACATCAAAACCCACATTTAATTCCATATAATTTAAACTATTTAAAACACATGCTTTTATAAACTAAGAATTGGAGAAGAGTAATATGCCTGAAATACCAAGGTTTATGGAGAGAAATCAACCCTTGATCCCTTAGATGACCAACTTCTTGGAAACCATAAGTATCTTTACCCTGGAGAATTTAGAGAGTTTAAGAGAGTGCTTTGGGAGTTAAAGTGTTAAAAATAATACCCCAAGGGTGTTTTATGGTCATGGGTATTAAGTGGGTAAAAAAGAAAATATCCAAAGTGCCCTTAATTAAAAGCTAAAAAATTATCGCTAGTGACTACAGGTCACTATACGATTCATAAGGACTCACTACGGCTCGTCACCACGAGTCGTAATCTGGACAGTAGTTGAGAGACTCCTTTTCAGGTAACCCTATGACTCATAGGGTCCAAGTCATAGTCAAGACAAAATACTTTGGGGCATCGCACTAGTTTGGCTATGGTGGAGCCATACAACTAGTTTTGACTCTTTACGACTCGTAACCCCTAGTCATATTCACAATAACAACTCCAGGCCAACATACTGGCCAGGCTACGATAGGGTCCTTAAGAATCGTAATGACACGTGATGACTCGTAGAGAGGGTCGTCGTCTGAGCAGTAAGTCTAGAAACTCAGAAATTTTCAAGGACCAAAAATCCAGGGTGTTTCATTCTCCCCTATTTAGGATCATTCGTCCTTGAATGATGAGACAAGGTATCCCTTAGCACGATTTAACATGGAATACAACCACACTTACCTTTAACAAAGACAGAAAATAAAGATGTTAAGGAATACACATACCTCAAGCACGATTATCTAGAACGGGGAACAAGAACGAGTATTTGGACTTCATGTCCTCTTCGGCATCCAAGTAGCTTCCTCAAACTTTTGATTCATCCATAGAACCTTCACCGAAGCCACCTTTTTTGTCCGCAACCGCTAGACTTGCTGATCCAAAATCTCAATCGGGATCTCCTCATATGACAAAGAGTATGAAACACCAATATTTTCCAATGGAACCACCAAGAAAGGAGCACCCGCGCACTTCCTCAACATTGAAACATAAAAAATTGGGTGAACGGAACCTAAACAAGGAGGCAACTTTAACTCATAAGCCATATTACCCACTCTCTTCAAAATTAAATAAGGGCCCAGATAATAGGAACTGAGCTTCCCCTTCTTTCCAAACTGCATCACTCCCTTCATGGGAGACACTTTCAAGAACACCCAATCGCCCATTTCAAATTCCAACTCCCTTCGCCTCACACCTGCATAGGACTTTTGGCGACTTTGGGAAATCTTAAGCCTATCCTGAATCACCTTCACCTTCTCCATAGCATGATGGATCAAATCAGGATCGAACAACTTAACCTCGCCAACTTCAAACCACCCAATAGGAGAACGACATCTCCTACCATACAAAGCCTCAAACGGAGCCATCCCAATGCTAGAGTAATAACTATTATTATAAGAGAACTTAATGATAGGTAAATAATCAATCCAACTACCACCAAAGTCGATCACATAAGCCCAAAGCATATCTTTCAATATTTGAATGGTCCTCTTCGCTTGTCCATGGAGGTGGAAAGTGGTGATAAGGATCATCTTAGTTCCCAAAACCCTCTGAAAATAATGCCAAAAATAAGACAAGAACTGCATACCACAATTAGATATAATAGAAATGGGTGCACCATGCAACTTGACAATTTCCTGAATGAACAGCCTTGCATAATCTTCTACCGAATAATTAGTCTTGACTGGCAAAAAATGAGTGGACTTAGTCATCCTATCTACGATGATCCAAATCGAATCAAACTGATGACGAGACTGCAGAATACCGGTGATGATATCCATATTAATTACTTCTTATTTCCACACGGGAAACTCAATTTCTTGAAACAATCCACCAGGCCTCAAGTGCTCCACCTTCACTTGTTGACACACCATATACTTGGACACAAAATTTGCCACATCTCGCTTCATATTATTCCATTAATAAATATCTTTCAAGTCATGGTACATCTTTGTCGAACTAGGATAAATAGTGTACCTCGACTCATGAGCCTCAGCCAAGATCCTCTTACACAGTCTAATAATATCGAGAACACATAATCTACCTGGATACCTCAGGATACCATCTCCACCAATCTCGAAAGCCATCACTTTCTACTGACCAACATCATCCTTGATCTGTATCAACATAGGATCCAAAAATCATTTCTCTTTCACTTTAGTACCAAGAGATGACTTCACCACCTCTTGCACAATCACTCCTTCATCTTCGGAGTCTAAGAAACGTACCCCAAGATTTGCCAAATGGTGAATATCCATTACCAAACCCCGCTTCTCATCATCAACATAAGATAAGCTCCCCATGGATAACTTGCTAAGAGCATCAACAACTACGTTAGCTTTACCTGGGACTCATGTCGTAGTCCTTAAGCAACTCAAGCGATATCCTTTAACTGGTATTCAACTTCTTTTGGGTGAACACATACTACAAACTCTAATGATCTGAGAAGATGTCAACATGAACCCCATACAGGTAATGGCACCAAATCTTCAAAGTGAAGACTACCGCCAACAATACCAAGTCATGAGTCAGATAATTCTTCTCATGCATATTCAGCTGCATAGAAGCATATGCTATCTCCCTACTATGCTGCATTAATACACAGCCAAGTCCCATACCGTATGCATAATAAACCACGAAGCCACCAGTACCTTTGGGCAGGGTCAAAATAGGAGACGAAGTCAACTTATCCTTCAACTTCTTGAAACTACCCTCTCAAGCATCAAACCATAGAAATTCCACTTTCTTCTGAGTAAGTCTAGTCAATGGAGCAGCAATAGAAGAGAAACTCTCGACAAACCTCCTATAATATCCGACCAAGCCTAAGAAACTTTGAATATCGGTTGGAGTCATGGGCCTCGGCTACTTCTTAACCACTAGAAATTTTTGGGAATCCACCATGATCCCCTCGCTAGAAACAACATGACTCAAAAAAGTAACAACACTCAACCAAAACTCACACTTAGAAAATTTAACATACAACCACTGATCCTTGAGAGTCTGCAATACTATGCGGAGGTGATCGACATGATTCGCCTCACTCTTGGAATATACCAAAATATCATCAATGAACACAATTATGAAAAAATCCAAGAACCGAAGGAATACCTGATTCATAAGGTCCATAAATTCCGTCATGGCATTAGTCAAGCCAAAAAATGTCACCAAAAACTCAAAATGACCATACCGAGTTCGGAAAGCAGTCTTAGGGATATCCACAACCCGATCAAAGATCAATCTTAAAATAGTACTTAGCTCTCTAAAGCTGATCAAACAGGTTATTAATCTTAGGAAAAGGTTACTTATTCTTCACAGTCACCTTATTTAGTTGGTTGTAATCTATACACATCCGAAGAGACCCTTCTTCTTACGCACAAAAAGTACCACAACACCCCACGAAGAAACACTTTGTCAAAAAGATCTTTAAACCGCCCCTTGACCTCTTTCAACCCAGCTGAAGCCATTATATAAGGAGGGAAAAAATAGGATGAGTGTTCGAAAGAAGATCAATTTCAAAATTGATTTCTCTATCGGGAGGAACACCGGGAAGGTCATTAGGGAAAACCTCAGGAAATTCATTAACCATGGGAACAAACTGTAATGAAGGACCATATGAGTTAGAATATTTAACCCAAACCAAATGATAAATACACCCTTTTGAAATTATTTTTCGAGCTCTAAGATATGAAATGAATCTTCCCTTGGGAACTAAGGAACTCCCTTCCCACTCAATCACCAGATCATTTGGGATTAGGAAACTAACCTTTCATGTTCTACATTCAAGAGATACGTAGCATGAGTGCAACCAATCCATCCCCAAAATCACGTCAAAATCTAACATGTCCAACTCTATCAGATCCACTAGCGTCTTCCTACTACAGATAGTTACCACACAACCCCTATAGACTCTTCTATCCACAATAGAGTTACCCCCTGGGGTGGACACAGAAAATGGATTAGGAATACACTCATGACCAAAACCAAAGTGAATAGCCACATATGTGGTCACATAAGAAAGGGTAGACCTAAGATCAAACAGATAATATACATCACAAGAGAAAAGTTTTAGCATACCATTAACAATATCAGGAGATGCCTCCGAATCCTGTCGGGTGGCAAGAGCATACAAATGGTTCCGACTAGTGCCGGATCTAGAAGTATCACCCTTTGGTGTAGGAGCTGAAGAAGCAGCAACCGAGAACTTATTAGCCCCAGTAGCAACGATGCCTGAAGGATAGTTTCTCTGAATATGGCTAGGTTGTCCACTTCTGAAATACTTATTCCTCCTCTCATCACAAAAGCCATGATGAAACTGTCCATGCAATCTATAAGGAGGATAGGTTGGAGATAACTGGGCTCCTTATGCCTTAAAACCACTGTTGCTCTGAAAAAAGGTGATCAATGAATGTATTAGGATATGAACCACTAGCCGTGGAATGCGAACCAGAATTCCCCCACTTCTTCTTAGACCACTGTCTGCTATTTTTTCTATTATTCTGCTAACCTTCATTCTGCTCAGAGTATTAGGATCTTTTGTTTTGCCTCTCCCCTATCTTAGCTTGTTTGTTCTTTTTATCTTGAACCTGCTGTATATACACCATAATCCTTGAGATGTCCATGTTACTATTCAGCAAGGTGGAATTGCACTCCAACACCAAGTCTCAAGACAAACCTGAAGTAAATTTCCTCATCTTAAATCCCATACTAGACACTAGCTCAGAAGCATAGTGGGAAAATTGATGGAACTTCAAAGCATACTCTTTCACTGATATCTTACCCTATTTTAGATTCACGAACTCCTTAGTTTTTACTTCCCTCAACTCCTGAGGAAAGAAGCGATAAAAAAAGACACCTAAAAAATTATCCCATAAAGCTGGCTAAACATCATTACCCCTAGACTAATCCCACTCCTCATACCACTGATATGCCACATCTTTTAGCCGATAAGCAGCGAACTCCACACCCTTCACATCGATAGCGTGCATCACATAAAAAATCTTCTTCATCTCATTTATGAACCCTTGAGGATCTTCCTAAATCTTAGAGCTAGTAAAGGTCAGAAGATTGAGCCTCATAAACTTCCCAACCTGAGTAAACTCAGAAGAACTCACAGCAACACCAATAGGACCAGACTATCATGATTAAGATGTCACCATCTGGGTCTACAGATGAATGGAACGCCGAAACTCAATATTTGTAATATCTTCTAAAGGTGACTAAGCAGGGATGCCAACAATGGAAGAAGGATTAGTGGGGATCGATGGAACTCCATGAGGGAAATTAAAAGCAACGACCCTAAACTGAGTCTAAATTCTATAAGTAGGACAAGTTCCATCCACGTTGTCCTCAAGCGGGATAGAGGAGTTTCCACGAGCATCAGATCTTTTGGGAGGCATGATCTAAAAAATGAACAAATGGGAATTAAAGGAGATTTCAACACCATAGACTCTACAGCTCGAAAGTAGATCACAAGAAAGGGAAACATTCCTAAATGCCTCGTAGCCTCTCCCTTATAAGTATGGCATGCTACACACCCATAACTGAGACTCTACTTGACACGACTTTGTGGACAGCCAAAGACACATAATCTAGGCTCTGATGATAACTTTGTCATGACCTAAACTAGGGTCTAGCCATGATGGGCATCCCAAGTCCAACGAGGACCAGGGACCACCCCCTTTACCTAGCTAAATAGATCATCATACACTATCAACGGCTGAATTTCAAACATATAACAAGATAGCATGCTCAACAACTTAAATGATATTTAAGTTTTGTCAGCAACCGACAACCGGTAACCAATAACCAATAACTAATAACCAATATCCAAGCCTATAATAATATCTACAAAGCCTCTACTAATCCAAAAAACAATCTAGGTCGGGATAAGTCCCCGACTTTGAAAATGACAATGATAATATTAATGTGAACTCTTTAATTCTAGTTTATCGAAGGAGATCGATGGAATGAGCAAGTCTTTTGGAGAATGGAAGCTCACTACTTCACTGAAAACGACCAACGAACTGAGATGATCCACCTAACACTACACAGGCAAAGTAAAAGTATCTTCGGTGCTTACATCGCATCGGAATATAGCATCCAGAGATAGTTAGTGTGTTGAGCACTAGCATATAACTCAGGGATAGGGGATTAATGCCATGATCCATAATTTAAAAGTCATTTAAAGCCAACACACATAATCATATAAATATATAAAAATGTCATGTCAGTAAAGGGAACAAGGCTTAGCATGAAGTGAAACTTTATCCTGTACTATATAACTCAACCATCATATACAGGATCCACGGGCTATGTGGGTTCAGCTCCCCCTGCTGAAAGGGCCCTAATGCGTGTTAGTCGCAAAACAGGAGGTATCAAGGAAGACCAGCTAATGCTCCAACCCTATGTCAATCTAAGATTTAATTATATCAATAGTGTGAACTTTGCACATGATCATCAAGACCAAACCTCATGTCGGCAAACATGAATTTCCAGTATAAGTCATCCAAGACCCTCACCTTCACGGATTAACTACATAACCCCCATTAAGACCAAATTAAAATAAGTTCCACATAACCCATTTATTTAACCAAGGATTTAATCGTTAAGGCACACCATGGGTATCGGCATACCCTTACACTTGCAAGCTTAACTCTATGCCATAACAATCATATTTACATAGGGGAATTCTTCAACTCCCTTTTTCACTAAATTAAATTAGAAGAATACCTCGACCTCCTTTAGTTTATTAGATCAAATTGGGGAATGCCTCGACCACCTTTGTTCATTAAATCAATCATTTCCAATAAGGCCTTCAAAATCCATGTTCATTGTTTAACCATTTATGCAATGCAATAGTATAGGTGAGTGAGTCAAACCAAGTGACGAGTCATATTCCAAAACCAATTTCACATGTGGGTTAGGGAACACAATTATCCTAGACCAATTTCAAGTCTAAGAACATCAATTTAAGGGATTACCTCTACCCCCATTTCAATTCCCATACCCATGCACCCTATTAGTTAAAAAAATTCAATTTAAATCATGACCAACTCATGAAAACCATTGGAAATAAAATTTAAGAATAAACCATTCCAAAACCCTCAACCATATCAAAACCCACATTAAATTCCATACAATTTAAACTATTTAAAACACATGCATTTCATAAACTAACAATTGGGGAAAAGTAACATGCCTGAAATACTAAGGTTTATGGAGAGAAATCAACCCTTGAGCCCTTAGATGACCAACTTTTTGGAAATCTGAAGTATCTTGACCTTTGTTGCGCCCAAGAACATACACAAGTGTTAGTGGTTTCACCAAGTAGTAAAGTGGTCCTTTAGAAGCCAAGTATCAATCTCCCAGGGACTTGTTTCAACAACTATTTAATTTTAGTTCACTATTTTGATTAAAGTGGTGTAAAAGCAACCGAAAGAGTTGTAAACTGAAATTAAAGTAAATAGTGCAATAAAGTAAAAGTAAGTTACTTGGACAATCAATAAGGAGAAACCCAGGGTTAAAGCTCTACAAACAATCATACTAAGATATTGAACTTCATTGGTTAGATTACTTATCTTGGTTGTTGATTCACGGGGTTGATATTATGATCATGGTCTCTCAAGCCTCTAATCACCTATCTAACTTAGCCCCATAACTACATCATTAAGCAGGGATGTGAGAACTAAGCTAAACGCATTTATATTTCATCCCGTAATGAACCAAATAAGGCTTCTTGGTATATCTCTATCCTAGATGCTAATTCAAATCCCTTATTTTATAAGAGAATAAGAACCTTACTCTATTTATCCCTATGTTCTATCCTTTTGGTCCTCCTCTTGGGCTCACAAGATGACAATGGATGTATTTTAAGGGTCGTGAACCCTTAAATAGTTATAAAAAGGATAAATAAACAACCAAATATGATAATCAATCAAAACCAAATCAAGTCAAAGCAATTGTAATCGTGTTCTTATCCTTAACCTCAGAAAAAGGGATTTTAGCCATGCATGGACATAATGTAATAACCATGGATGAATAAATTATAAAATCCATAAACAAACTAAAGTAAAGAAATAAAAACCCTATTTGACGTGTTTTACAGCCCCTCTCTAAGTTTCAATGTCGTCCAAGGTGTCTAACATCAAGTTCAAGTGTCCTATTTATAGGAGGAAAATTTTGGCCGTCCATGGAATAGGGTGTGCGCCGCGGGGCTTATTCCCTAGGAATAGGGTATGCACCACCCCTTCTATTCCTCTAGGAACAGGGTGTGAGGTGCCCCATCTATTTCATGGGAATAGTAGGTATGCCACGGGGCTATTCCCATACCCTCACTGGAATTCACCTAGTAATCCATATCCATGTCTTGTGCACTTGTCCTTCCATCTCAAGCCTTGTAGTGTTTTTTCCACTTGATTTCTAGATTGTTTATATACATATATCATTAAAATCAACTCACCAAGGATCCTATAGCATCAAACACCATGTATTAGAGGTCAAAGTAACACAATATCAAAGACAACGAACTAGAAACTTAAGCTAAGAACTAGTTTTGCCCTTTTTGATCTTTAACTTCTTGTTCAACTCTAGGGTTGATTAAATTTCACTTTAAACATTATAAAAAGTTTTTCCACACATAACTACACAATCTAACCATTATGAACTCATTACACATTGGATTCCATCGAGTTCAACTAGAACAACACCTAGCTCAAGCTAGTAACACTAGTTTTCTCATTTGAAATCTAAGTGACCAAATTAAATACAAACTTTTTTGAAAAAATACCTTAAACATTGTAATTAAGTCCTTAAATACTTAGATGCTCAATTATATCATTGTTAACACATTACACAAGAATTCCTCAAAGCAAGGCTAAATAAGCTTAGATAAAAATATTGAGGTACATAAATCCACCTCAGATCACCACCCCACACTTAAAGCCTTGTTTGTCCTCTAATAAATCTTTACCATAAGCATCATAATCAGATGAGACTCTACACTTCTACTACAAGAAAGACACTCAAGCTAGTACTACAATGACTACATAGAATGCAAGTTCTTACACTAAGCATGTTACATACACAATTAAAAGTTCAAGAATACTACTTCAAAACATCCTAGCCTCAAGAATTGACTCACGAATTGTGAAACTCATGCATATTTCCCATTATAAGACAACACACAAATCACCCAACTATCATCAAACATGTGCCCTCACAACAAGAGAGTTACCTATAAATACTCACATAGATGCAATTTATCACAGAATGGGTACAAGAATTAAATTACGCTCTCTCTCAAAGAATTCACAAGATACACAAGATGAACCATAGGATTTCCCTTAGTGTAGTACTCCACTAATATCATAATGATGAAGTTTAGGATCAAATAGGTTTTTAAGGGTTATAATGCAGGTTAATGGATGGGTAGGAACTCTTCTGGCCAGTAATAGAGACTATCTTCCTTAAGCGCTTTAATACATCACACTTTTTCATTCAATTCACCTCTAACAATCCATTTACACCACTTTTGTCTACCTCTATCTTTGTTTCCCCCCCATCTTATTAAGCTTATTAACATACACTATGGTGGGAGTATTTTCTATTCATTCATGATTCAATTTTATCCTTCTTCACACCCACTTTATGCTACGCACCCCTATGATAGCTACCCTCAACTTAAACGATTTGCCTTAGTTGAGGTACACAATGTGCAAGGAGGACCAGGGCCAAAATAGGTTCATTGTAACACAACTGGGCTAAAAATAGAAATTTCTTTAGCATAAATTTCTCTAACTCCCAACCATAACACATCAATTGTACACACCAATTCCTATTACTTTGGGGCTTCACTTTAACCTTTGTCCCACTTAAATTTCAAACTCCTTACTCAACTAAATTTCAATTAAAGTGCTTAGGAGATTTGGATGAAATTAAGGTTAATCAAAGAAGGGGATACATGCTACATATGAGGCTACCAACGAATAAGCTAAAGGCTCACTGAGGTTAACTAGGAGTATGCACAAGGGTAGGTCAGAAAAAAGTATAAACATGGCTATCAAAGAAATGCCTATATCATCTCTTAAACCCACACTCTTTATTTTACTTTGCACACACACCAGGCAAGTTCTATACATCAAGTATAACAAGGAATATACAACAACCTCACACACACATAACACATGTTCAACTCAAGTAGGATCATTGTAGACTCTCAACCAAACAATCACACAAATTCAAATTAAGCCAACAAGTACGAGGGTCATAAAAATGAGCCTAAGAGTCTAAAAATCTAGTAATTCACACAATCAACATGCTTTTACAACCAAAACACTTGCATCATGTAGTTAAATATAGCACTAATAAGAACATTCCACTTATTCCTAATATAATTTTTTTTTAAAATTACTCCTAAAATGGGAATTTCCCCACCCCACACTTAAAAATCTACTTTGTCCTCAAAGTATACTTAAGAGTAGAGATAAAAATACTCTATAAGGCCTCTAGGACAAGCTAGTAACATCTTTTTGCATTAAGAGAGTCCTGGGACCCCACACTTAGTCATCATCATGCTCCTAGCTAAGATTTTTTGGTACTCAAACTTTCCATCAACCTGTGACTCAACAAAAAAAACTAGTGAAGTAAAAACTAAAAATACTGAAAATAAAACATACCTTAACTTGGGTTGCCTCCCAAGCAGCGCCTGATTTAGTGTCATGGCATGACCCAATCTTCAACTCATCTGTTTTTCTTCATCCTCTTCCTTCTACTTGGATGCCATCTTCTTATTCGTTTCTTACCTCTTGAGTGTGTTCGTTTCTTACCTCTTGAGTGTGAACTCTCAAGGTAAACAACTCCCTCAACAATAGCCTTTTCTTGCTCATCAATCTGCATCATTTTGGCTTGGGGTGGTTGCGTCTTAGGTAGCTAAATGAGGAAGTCCAAAGAGGTATTTGGTGGACTAAACTCCACCACCCCACACTTATCCCTTTCAATCACTATAATTATGCATAAATCTTTGTAGTGGGATAGTGTTTTTAATAGTTTGTACATTTTGAAAACCGCCTCTTTATCATCCGGCCTTATTGTAAGCGTGCGCTCTCTCACATCTATCAATGATCATTTTGTTGCTAAGAATGGATGTCCCAAGATGAATGACACTTTTTTATCTGGCTGAAAATCCAAAACAATAAAATCAGCAGGAATAATAAACTTACCAACCTTAATGAGAACATCCTTTATGATTTCTTCAAGATGGGTTAGGGTCTGGTATGCCAATAGAAGTATCATAGATCTCGATCTCAGCTTCCCCAAGCCTAAAGTATTAAACAAGGACAGGGGCATCAAATTGATGCTTTTTCTCAAATTACTAAGTGTGTAGAGCACCTCATTATTGCTAATTTGAATAGGGACTATGAAACTCCCAGGATCTTTAAGCTTTTTTGGCAGCTTCTGCATCACCACAGAACTACACTCCTTAGTGAGTGCTACTATCTCAACATCCTACAACTTAACTTTATTAGTGACCACGTCCTTCAAGTACTTAGCATACTTGAACATTTTCTGTAAAATATCTAAAAAAGGTAGGTTAATATGAAGTTCTCTAAACGTGTCAAAGAACTTCTTAAATCACACATTCTCTTTCACTTTTCTAAGCCTCTGTGGGAAAGATGGTGGTAGTCTCTGCTTCACCTGTTCAACAACTTTGGTTTTTGAGTACTCAGACTTTCTCAAATTTTAGCAACTCTGTCATCTATTTGTTGAGGGACCAACTCTGCATCTACCTCCTTAATTGTCTTTGGAGGTTTTTCAGTTAGATCTTTACCGTTCCTCAAAGTGATTGACATTACTTATTTAGGAGATTTAGTATCACTTGGCAAACCACCCTGAGGCCTGGTATTTTGTGCTCTTTCCATCTGACCTATCTGCAACTCCAAGTTCCTCGTAATAATCTGCTGCCTCTTTATATATGCTGCTAACTATGCTTTAGAAGCTATAAGTTGTTTCAACATCTCTTCCATATTTCTAGTTTGAGTCATGGCCTGATTTTCTTGAACTTGCTGCTGTTGGTTGTTGTTCCATGATGGAATTGATGGCTGAGTCTGCGACTTTTGATTGTAGGAATTCCCATAATTCGGCGATTGAGCATTGCCCACAAACATAACTGACTCAGGATTTGCACCACACATTGTTGGATAATGATCACTATTTCCACAAACCTCACACTAAGTATTTGTCTGATGAATTGCATTAGCTATTGCTGCAGGATGTGTAACCCCCAATTTTATATTGCTGAGTTGAGTAGTTAACTGATTTTGTAATGTAGCAATCTAGGATGATATTGTAGTAAACTAATACACCTTCAACACACCTGCAACCTTCTTTGGAGGATTTCTTGAGTCAGTATGCCACTCTGGATTCCCTTGTGCAATTCGGTTCAACAAGGTGTATAGCTCATTATACGTCAATTCCAATGCTTGACCACCTGCAGTTGAATCTAGCAAAATTTTTATGTTATGATAAAGTTCCTCAACAAAAGTGTGAGCTAGTACCTCATTGGACTACTGATGATGTGGACAGCACCGAAGAAGAGCTTTGAACCTCTCCCACGTATGATATAAGTTCTCATATGGACTTTGTTTGAAGCTCACAATCTCATTCCGCAGTCTCACAGTCTTGCTAAATAGAAAGAATCAGATGAGCAATTTCTGAGCTAAGTCATCCCAGGTTGTGATTGAACTTGCCTGCTCAACATTCAACCAATTCTTCGCTTCCCCCAACAATGAAAAGGGGAAAAGTGTCAGACTAGCATAGTCAGTTGACACACTCGTAGGGATGAATGTGTCACTGATCTCCAATAGGTTCTGCAGGTGGAATTTTGGATCTTCATGTGAAAATCCCTATAAACTGTCCACTTCTGATAAAAAGATACACCATGTTCTGTTTTAGCTCAAAGTTACCTCCAACAACCAGTTTTTGAAAGGGGGAGGTCAAATTCATCAGAAGTGGAATTGCCACTTTGTGAACTGTCCTGTGGGCTGGTGGATCTTCAGCCATGAGAGCAGGGTTGACTTTTTTCTCTTGAATTTGTGGGATGCGTCAGAAAAGAACTGTTTCTCTCCTCCATTGGTGAAAGCATTGCTTGGGTTTGGGGCTTGGTTCAACCAATTCCTTATCCCTTTCCAGCTTACTAGTCTGCAAACCTGTTTCCTACAAATTCAATACCAAGACCAAGCATAAAGCACCAAAGAAATATAAAAATTAGAACTAAATCTAAAAAATTTGCCAATTTAAAAGTCCTCGGCAATGGAGCCAATAACTTATTCCTCCCAAGTGCACACGCAAGTGTACGTGGTCTCGCCAAGTAGTAAAGTGGCCCTTTAGAAGCCAATTATCAATCCCACAGGGACTTGTTTCAACAAATATCCAATTTTAGTTCACTATTTTGATTAAAGTGGTGTAAAAGTAACCGAAAGAGTTGTAGAGTTGTAAACTGAAATTAAAGTAAACAATGACACAAAGTAAAAGTAAATTTCTTGGACAATCAATAAGGAGAAACCCAGGGTTAAAGCTCTACAAACAATCATACTAAGCTATTGAAATTCATTGGTTAGATTACTTATCTTGGCTGTTGATTCACGGGGTCGATATTATGATCATGGTCTCTCGAGCCTCTAATCACTTATCTAACTTAGCTCCACAACTACATCGTTGAGCGTGAATGTGAGAACTAAGCTAAACGCATTTATATTTCATCCTGTAGTGAACCAAATAAGGCTTCTAGATATATCTCTATCCTAGACGCTAATTCAAATCCCTTATTTAAAAAGAGAATAAGAACCCTACTCTATTTACCCCCACGTTCTATCCTCTTGTTCCTCCTTTTGGGCTCACAAGATGACATTAAATGTATTATAAGGGTCGATAATCCTTAAAATAATTATAAAAAGGATAAATAAATAACCAAATATTATAATCAATCAAAACCAAATCAATTCAAAATAATAATAATCACGTTCTTAGCCTTAGCCCTGAAAAAGGGTCTTCTAGCCACGCATGGACATAATCGTAATCACCATGGATGAATATAATATAAAATCCATAAACAAACTAAAGTAAAGAAATAAAAACCCTATTTGAAGTGTTTTACAGCCCCTATCCAAGTTTCAAAGTCTTCCAAGGTGTCTAACATCAAGTTCAAGTGTCATATTTATAGGAGGAAAATTTTTGCCGTCCATGGAATAGGGTGTACGCCGCGGGGCTTATTCCCTGGGAATAGGGTGTGCGCCGCGGGGCTTATTCCCTGGTAATAGGGTGTGATCCACCCCTCCTATTACCATAGGTACAGGGTGTGCGGTGCCCCACCGGAATAGGGGGTGAGCCACGGGGCTATTCCCATACCCTTACTGGAATTCACCTTGTAAGCCATATCCATGTCTTGTGCACTTGTCCTTCCATCTCCAGCATTATGGTGTTATTTCCACTTGATTTACAACTTTATTATCATCTATATATCATTACATTCAATTCACTAAGGATCCTATAGAATCAAACAACACGGATTAGAGATCAAAATAACGCAATATCAAAGACAATGAACTAGAAACTTAAGCTAAGAACTAGTTTTGCCCTTTTTGATCTTTAACTTCTTATTCGACTCTAGGATTGATTCAATTAAAATTTAAACATTATTAAAAAGTTTTTACACACATAATTACACAATCAAACCTTTAGTAACTCATTAAACACATTAGAGTCCATCGAGATCAACTAGAACAACACCTAGCTCAAGCTAGTAACACTAGTTTTCTCGTTTAATCTCTAAGTGACCAAGTTTAGTACAAACTTGTTTAAAAACACCTTAAACATTGTAATTAAGTACTTAAACACTTATATGCTCAATTATTTCATTGTTAACACATTAAGCACACAGGAATCCCTTATAACCAGGCTAAATAAGCTCGGATAACAACATTGAGGTACATAAATCCACCTCAGATCAAGCTTGGAGAATTTAGAGAGTTTGAAAAATTTATTTGGGTGATAAAATGTTTAAAATAATGCTCCAAGGGTGTTTTATGGATGTGGGTATTAAGTGGGTAAATAGAAAAATATCCAAAGTGTCCTTAACTAAAAGCTGAAATTTTTCGCTAGTGACTACAGGTCACTATACAACTCGTAAGGACTCATTACGACTTGTCACCATGAGTCGTAGTCTGGACAGTAGCCAAGAGACCCTTTTTCTGATAAACCTACGACTCACAGCCTATGACTGGTAGGGTCCAAGTCATAGTCAAGACAAAATATTTTGGGGAATCACACTGGTTTGGATACGGGTGGGTCCTAATGACTCATTTTAAGTCTTTACGACTCATAGCCCCTAGTTGTATTCACAATTGAAACTCCAGGCCAATATACTGGCCAGACTACGATTGGGTCCTTAAGACTCATAATAACCCGTGAAGACTTATAAGGAGGGTTATCTTCTGAGCAATAAGTCTAGAAACTCAGAAATTTTCAAGGACCAAAACTCTAGGGTGTTTCACCTTTAAGCCTAAATTAATCTTAAATCCCAAAGATGAACGGTCAAATCTATATGTGAATTAGATCTTAGTCACTAAGACCATGAACAATGTCTTTTACGGTCAAATATTAGCCTAACCCAAGTAACAAGGCTAGCCAAAACTCAAAAATTCATCCAAGTCTTTCTAAGTTTCAAGATTTAGAATAAGGTAACAAATGAAGCCCTCTTAAATCTACAAGAGCTAATTTAAGTATTTAATTAAAAAGGAGGGTCAACGGGGCTCGCTACTAGTCTAAAAAATCTATGCTAAGAAAATCACCTACCCAACCTAGACTAAGGCTTTACAATCCCATACCAAGGTCTTAAATTAACCAAAACTAGTCCTAAAGTATAACAATAACTATTATGAGGGAAAACATGGCCAATGTCTATGAAAAAGAACCCAACCGACTAACATTAACCAATAAAATACTAAAATATTAAATAAACCATAGATAAAATAATATATTTATACTATAATAAAGCTCAATCTATGAGGAAAGAAAGCCTAGCCTTCCTGGCCTCCGCTGAAATCTCGTAAAAGTCTGCTACTTCAGAACTTTTCCCTTCTGAGAGGCCTCCAAGCACTTTTACGCTATCAAAATAGTAATTTATGTATTAAGATGAGAACAACAATTCCATATTTCATATAAATTCTCTAGGTCAAAATTGAGTTAAAAATCACACAGGAGACCATTTATGAAATCAAAAAATTAAAATCATCAACGCATCCCTCTAAGCTCAAGGATCATTTAACCTCAAACATGGGTGAAACCAAGATAAAATTATTCCTAAATCAGACTCATCACTATTCTAGGGATTCAAGGTTAACCATAGAACTAAATTAGAAATTTAATCGAAACTTACGAAAATAAAGTCTCCAACTCACTTCCAATAACTAGGATCTCCCTCTCAAGATTCTTAGATCTCTAGGGTTATTAATAGTGTTGAAATTGTAATAAATGAGACAAAATTAAGTAAGCCAATATAAGTAGTAGAAGTGGTTTTAACAGCTAAATGGCCTCTAAAGCGGTCACTGCTAAAACATTTGGAGATGGATAAAGCTGCCTAGACCTCAAGTGGATGAACTCCACTTAAGAGGTCACCTTCCAATTAAACAACCTATACTAAAGCGGTGCCAAGCTTCTAAAGTAGTTGCACCAGATGCAACAAGCATCATCAACTTTACAAAGTTGCAAAGTTGTCGATCGACCCCTCGAGATTCGCTCGAAATCTCGTGAACACAAATAAAATATGCCACCCTAGTAAATTTGGTAATCCATACTCAACCATGCTATTGAAATTTCCATTTAAGGTTATTTCGATTAAAAATTATCCCACACCCAAACCACTCAATAACCCAAAAGGAGTCTGAGACCCTCGAGAGCTGAGCCAAGGGTATCTCTAGCCTAAAATTGACATTATAGAGATATCAGAACTATAAAAAATGGAATATGAGTTTATTTACCTAAGGTTTGGGTCTGATACCTTTTTTTAACAAAGAAAACTCCAATATAGAAATTGGCTCTAAAAACTAAACGAACTGTCCGGTGACCGAACTGTTAGTCCTAGCACGTCATAAATAACTTGGGGCAGCTAAGGGAAATCTCTAAACACAGAAAATGCACAGAGCACCGATAATAAGCTAGACAATTATTACATCTCTGTACCTGTTGCTTTTGATTAAACAGAAAAGGGTCAGAAATATCCTTCAATTATTGAAATTGGGTCAGAAATACCCTTCATTAACCTATTGGGCCAGAAATACCCTTCAAGTATTGAAAATGATTCAAAAATACCCCTTCATCCATCTTTATGGCTCAAAAATACCCTTGCAACTAATGGTTTTTAAAAATCATAATTAAAAATTCGAAAAAGGGCCAGAAATACCCTTTAAGTATTGAAATTGGTTCAAAAATACCATCCATTCACCTTTATGACTCAAAAATACACTTGCAACTAACGATTTTCTTAAATCATAAATAATTTTTTTAAAAATATGTGGAAACTTTCACTTGGTTGAAACTAAATTAATTAAAATGTTATATCCAATCCGACCCCAACTCAAGCTACCCGATCCAAACCGTATAAAATTTTCCCCAACTAAAACTATTCGGTAGTATGTGAAATTTTTGCTATCAAATGTAAGAACTTTGCTAACTTAGAATCTTCCAATCTAATGTAATATTGTGAAGAATCCACTACTTATAATGTTAGTTTCATATTTCATTGTGATGTATATTTCTCTGTGTTAACTAGCAAAACTAATTGAGATGTCTTGATTGTGCCACGTCATAAGCAACACTATTTTGTTACTTTCTCCATTTCATTTTACGTGACACCTTTAGTTTGTATCAAAAAAATATTACATTCTTTTCAAAATAGTTGTCTCTATTTTTGTTTATACATATCAAATTATCTTGCCATCACTGGCACGTGCATTCCCCGTGCGAGACCACCTCACGCCACACACTTCATATCACTCACCGATCAAAATTATGATTAATTGTTACGGTTCCAGAAGGATATATAGAACCATCTTCAAGAAATTGAATGCATGTATCTTTTAAAGCAAAATAGAAATACTAATGACAAGTAAGATAGGAAGTCAAAGAAGTAAATTAGTATCTTAAGCAACAGTCTCAACACCCACACAACCGACTACATCACATTTATCTGTATTTTGCATCAGGTGAAGTCAAACAAGTCAAGAAATATTATATTCAATACACATACTTACCATATGCGTTGCCTATTTGGCTTTGATTTCTGAATCCAACAGTCACAGCGATGCAAAGCATCATAAGGATCCAATTTCTATTAGGAATGTATATCTGGCCAAGGAACTTTTTTGATGTATGTACTACCAAGGATCCAATTTATAAGGTTTGGATTGGGTAGTTTGAGTTGGGGCCGGATTGGATATAACATCTTAATTAATTTAGTTTCAACCAAGTGAAAGTTGCCACGTATTTTAAAAAAATTTATTTATGATTTAAGAAAATCGTTGGTTGCAAGAGTATTATAAATGTGGATGGAGGGTATTTTTGAAACAATTTCAATACTTAAAGGGTATTTCTGACCCTTTTTTGAATTTTTAACGTTAGTTGCAAGGGTATTTTTGAGCCATAAAGGTGGATGGAGGAGTATTTTTGAACCATTTTCAATACTTGAAGGGTATTTCTGACCTAATAGATTAACGAAGGGTATTTCTGACCCAATTTCCATACTTGAAGGATATTTCTGACCCTTTTCCGTTGATTAAAATATCTTTGAAGATTTCAGCACCTTAGGATTACTCCATTGAAATCTTGGATATTTTTGTGCCACAGGACTATTAAATGAGTTATTACTGTTGTACCTAACAACATTTACATGTTTGTCATTGTTCACTCAAGATTTAGATGATTACCTCCACACATATCATGATTTTTAAGTTAAAGTAAAGATGGAGAACTTACCTGAAAAACCTTGAATTTTTGTGTGAGAGCTATAATTTGTTGTGTCAATGAATTTAAAGCTTCATCTTAATCGACTCATACTGATTTCTTGATAATTATTTAGTCATATGGCTATTGAACTATATTTTTCAAATTTTCATTGAGTTGTTGTGTTACTTTTGTAGTTGTTTTGCTCATTATAGATCCTCTTCATGTTGTATCAATTATATTTCTTGCAGACGGTTTAAGTCTATGATAAAAAATGTATAAAATGTCAGAATCTGAAATTCCATGGTGTGGACATTTTCTTTACATAGCACTCAATCTTTTCCATACCCAGAACCTGTTTGTATAAAATTGTTAACTTCTTATTTCATTTTAATTATTTTTGCAAGTGCAAAGTACTTGTTAAGAAATCTTTGGGTCATTTGATCCCATTTAGTAATGGAACCTTTTGATAAGCTTCACAACCATGTCTTGTCTTCTCCTTTTAGTGAAAAAGAAAAAAAGTCATAACTTGATAGCATCTCTTATGACTCCACTATACTTACAAGTGTCAACTAGTTCAAGAAAGTTAAATAGATGGGTATGAGGATCTTGACTTACATCATCAGTAAATTGGCAAGAATATTGGATAGTTTGAATTAAACCTGTGCAAATTTAAAAGTTATTTGCTGCTATTGGTGGCCTCTGCACACTTGATTCCCCTTTAAAATGATTTGGTCTTGCGTAATCTTTAAGTATTCTATCACGTCGTGGTATTACCTCATCAAATTGTTCTTCCACTTCATGTGGTAGAAGTGGGTTGTTAATATTATATATTAAACTCGTCGTTCTCCATTTCTTTTTGGAAAGAAAGTTTAGATTGAGAGGCTTGTTCTTTTTGCAACAATCGGAGGAAATTTTTTAATTTCAAGATTGTACATAACTAGTTCTCTTGAAGAAGAATGGGTCATGCACTTTCTAAAATCTCACTTTAAAATTAAAATAATTGTAGAAATCAAATAGTCTTAAATTAAATGATAAAAGAAGGAAAAATAATTATTTGAATTTTTAATACTAAACTATCTCAAATTAGTAGTAAAGTAATTAATCTATACAAGACTTTGTCAATTCCTGGCAATGTTACAAAATATTTGAAGAATCACTAGCGTATATATATTTTTAACTTGCACCATGTCAAATAATAATATAGCAAAATATCGAACCCACAAAGAATGGTTTATCTATTTTACAGACATTTCTTGTTCTAGTTACTAATTAAGAAAATCAGAAATAATTGAGTGGTGAAATAAATAATTAATAACTTATAAGTAGAGAAAATATTATTTTTCACAATATGTTAAAGGTGTCGGGATCCTGACTTCACTTGATATTTCTAGTATAAAGTAAATTATTTATTCCTTAATTTTAGTTTCGCATAAAAGTATACATACCTCTCAAGATTATATTTATATATTATCTCTGAAATTGCACAATTAAATGCACTCCTCTTGATCATACAATCTAATCCTCAATATAGTAATATTAAAGAACCAAAAATATGTGTTTGAACTAAAGTATGCTCTTAAAAGTAAGTCTCTTTCGATTACCTTACTTATAATAACTAATTATTACACTATTCACCTCTCTTGATTATAAGTAAGTCTAGAACTAATTATAACATAAAAGAAATAGATGTCATTAAATAAATATTAACAATCTATCAATACTCCAATTAACGATATTAATTTTTTTGCCTCTCGATGACAGAATTCGTTATATGTTAATATGTAGTACAAAAATAGATAAATGTTAAAAAATTAAATAAAATCCAACTGTCAATAGGATAAAAAGTTAAATAGAAAGTTTCATCTCAAGCATGTGAAATTTAGAAATAATACTTGCTATTACATAGAAATATCAAGATCCATCATTTTTCCAACACAATAGAAAATTACTCCATACCAAAAATAATGCTATTAATGAAAATATTTCTCAGGACCCTGTTTCTCAGGTTATGATGACACTTACTTCAGAAGAATTTGTTAACTTGAAATAAGGGAGAATGATAGTCAAGGAGTATGCCTTGAAATTTCATCAGCTGTCTTGGTATGCTCCTGAGTTGGTGTCTAGAATGAGGGCTAGAATGCATAAGTTTTCTTCTGGATTGTCTCATGAGTTGATCCTTGAGAGTAAGGCTGCCTTGTTGAACAAGGACATGGACATCTCCAGATTGGTTGTGTATATGCAGCGGGTTGAGGAAGAAAAAAGAAGAAGACAAAGATAGGGGAGAGGCAGAGTAATAAATTTTGGTATTTAGAACAGGGTGGAGGCCAGTAGTAGAGTGGGAAGTGGTCTAACAAAAAGAACTGGTAGAGTCTCAACTCTTATTTAACGGCTAGTGCTCCCTACCCAAAGCCGTCTGGTGATCAACGTTTTTAGGGTGTTGATGCTTCTAGGGCACAGGGTACTCAATCTCAGGCCAGTGGGGCCCAATCAGCACCATCTTACCCCTGTAGATTTTGTGGTCAGCACCACCATGGTCACTGCGAGAAGGGGAGGAACCAATATTTTATATGTGGTCAGATCGGACATATATAATGGGATTGTCACTCTAGATTTGCTTCTGGGGAAAACAAGGTTCATGTTGTCTCTTCATCAGCTCCTACACCAAAGAGTGCCACCTCAGGCTCCGGTACTGGTCTGAACCATCTTTATGCTCCCAGTACTCATCAAGAGTCTGAGGCATCTCCGGATGTTGTTACTGGTATGTTGAAACTCTTTTCCTATGATATGTACTATTTACTTGATCCGGATCCATTCTTTCTTATGTGACCCTATTTGTGGTTGTGTATTTTGGTTTCAGTCCCGAGTGTATTTCGAACCCCTTTTTTATTTATACCCTGGTGGGTGACTCTGTGATAGATAGAAGGGTCTTTAGAGGTTGTGTGGTATCTATTGGTAATAGATAAACTCTGGTGGACTTGATAGAGTTAGACATGGTTGACTTTAATGTTATATTGGGGATGGATTGGTTGCACTTGTGCTATGCTTTTCTAGACTGTCAGATCTATAAGGTCATGTTTAAATTCCCTAATGATCCAACTGTTGAATGGGAGGGAAGTTCCCTAGTGCCTAAGGAAACATTCATATCATATCTTAGAGGTCAAAAATTAATTTCCAAGGGTTGTCTCTATCATTTGGTCTGGGTTAAGGATTCTAAATCGAAGGCCCTTCCTTACATTCTTTCCCAGTGGTAAATTAGTTTCCTGAAGTTTTCCCTAATGATCTTCCTAGTGTCCCTTCCGATAGGGAGATTGATTTTGGTATTAACCTTATTTCGGACACTCATCTTACTTCTATTCCCCTGAATAAAATGGCTCCAACTGAGTTGAAGGAACACAAAGAGCAGTTGAAAGTCCTCTTAGACAAGGGTTTCATCCATCCTAGTATGTCCCCGTGGGGTGCACCTATCTTGTTTATACGTAAGAAGGATGGTTCCCTTCATATGTGCATTGATTACCGATAGTTAAAATAGGTGACAATAAAGAATAAGTATCCACTTTCGAGAATTGATGATCTCTTTGATCAACTTTAGGGTGCCAAATTCTTCTCTAAGATTGTTCTTCGGTCTGGGTATCATCAGTTAAACATTAGGGAGAGGATATCCCTAAAACAACTTTCCGCACCCGCTATGGAAGTTCTTGGTCATGTCTTTTAGGTTGACTAATGCCCCTTGGTATTCATGGACCTAATAAATAGGGTCTTCCGTTAGTTTTTAGATTCGTTCGTGATTGTCTTCATTGATGACATCTTAGTGTACTCTAAGAGTAAGGAGGATCAAGTCAATCACCTCTGCCTTGCATTGCAGACCTTAAAAGATCAACAGTTGTATGCTAAGTTCTCTAAATATGAGTTCTAGTTGAATGTTGTGACTTATCTGGGTCATGTTATGTCTAGTGAAGGGATCATGGTGGATCCTCAAAAGGTTGTGGTAGTTAGAAAGTGGCCTAGACCCAAGACTCCAACCAATATTTGGAGCTTACTGGGTTTAGCCAGTTATTATAGGAGGTTCGTAGAAAGCTTTTTTCTATTGTTGCTCCATTAACCAAGTTGAATCAGAAGAAGGTAAAGTTTTTGTGGTCTGATGCTTGCGAGGGTAGCTTTGAGAATCTGGAAAATAAGTTGACTTCAGCTCTAGTCTTGACTCTGCCTGAAGGCACTGAGGGTTTTGTCATCTATTATGATGCGTCCCAAGTGGGACTTGGTTGTGTACTAATACAACATGTCAAAGTGGTTGCTTATGTCTCTAGATAGTTAAAGATCCATGAGAAGAACTATCCGACTCATGACTTGGAGTTGTTAGCCGCGGTGTTCGCGTTAAAAATTTGGCATCACTATCTGTATGGGGTCCATGTTGATATCTTTTCTGATCATAAGCGCCTGCAGTACATGTTCACCCAAAAAGATCTTAATCTCAGGTAAAACTAACATGGTTGTTGACGCTCTTAATAGGTTGTCAATGGGTATCTTATCGCATGTGGATAAGAATAAACAGAAATTGGTGAAGTATATTCACAATTTAGCTAACTTTGGAGTTCTTCTCTTGGACTCTGAGGACGGTGGTGTATTTGTGAAATAGGTGGCATAATCATCTCTTGGTTCTAAAATAAATGAGAAACATGTATTAGACCCTCTCTTGATGAAAATCCAGGATGATGTGGGTAAGCAGAATGTAATGGCCTTTGATATCGGTAGTGATGGTATCTTGAGGTACCAAGGGAGGTTGTGTGTTCCCATTGTTAATGGGTTGCGAGGAAGAATCTTTGCCGAGGCCCATGAATCATGGTATATGGTTCATCCCAGTTTAACAAAGATATATCATGACCTTAAAGAGATTTATTGGTGGATTAACATGAAGTGGGATATAGCCAACTTTGTGGCTAAGTGTATAGTGTGCCAACAAGTGAAGGTGGAGTACATGAGGCCCAGTGGGCTAATCCAAGAGATTGAACTACCGGTATGGAAATGAGAGATAATTAATATGAATTTCATTACCGACCTTCTGCGGTTGCGAAGTTAGTGTGACTCCATTTGGGTCATCGTGGATAGGATGACTAAGTCTGCTTATTTCTCGTCAGTGAGGACTAATTATTTTGCCGAGGACTATGCAAAGTTGTTCCTTCAGGAGGTCGTAAAGTTGCATGGTACGCCTGTCTAGATTATTTTGAATCATGGTATTCAATTCTCATTGCATTTCTGGCATTTTTTACCGTGGTTTGGGGACTAAAGTGAGCCTTAGCACCGTCTTTCACCCAAAGACAGATGGGCAAGTAGAAAGAACCATTCAAACTTTGGAATATGTTTTGCGAGCTTGTGTAATCGACTTTGGTGGTAGTTAGTTTGACCACTTGCCTCTCATTGAATTTGTCTATAACAATAGTTACCATTTTAGTATTAGTATGGCTCCGTTTGAGGCAATGTATGGTAGGAGGTGTAGATCTCCTATTTTGTGGTTCGATATTGGTGAGATAGAAATATTTGGCCCGAATTTGGTTCACCAAGCTATAGAAAAGGTGAAGGTTATTCGAGATAGGCTTAAGACCACCCAAAGTCACCAAAGGTCCTATCCGGACGTAAGGCGAAGGGACTTGGAATTTAAGGTTAGAGATTGGGTGTTCTTTAAGGTGTCTCCTATAAAGGGAGTAATGTGGTTTGGGAAGAAGGAGAAGCTCAGTTCCCGATATGTTGGCCCGTACTTGGTTTTGAGAAGGGTTGGTAATGTTGCATATGAGTTGGACTTACCCTCTAGCATTAGTTCCATTCATTCGGTATTCCGTGTGTCCATGTTGCAGAAATGCATGGGTGATCCTTCATTGGTTGTTCTCTTAGAGAACATTGGTATTTTGGATTCTTGGTCCTATAAGGAGGTCCCAATGAAGATCTTGGATCGGCAAGTTCGTAGGTTGCGAACGAAGGACGTGGCTTCGGTAAAGGTTCTATGGCAGAACCAAAATTTTGAGGAAGCTACTTGGGAAGCTGAAGAGGACATGAAGTCCAAGTATCCATTCCCATCCCCCGCGCCGGAAAATCGTGCTTAAGGTATGTGTTGTTCTTAACATCTTTGCTTTCTAACTTATTTAAAGGTAAGAGTACAAATGTTTGGGGTTTAAATCTTGCTAGTCAATGCCTTGTCCCATCATTCGAGGACGAATGATCCTAAGGGGGGAGACTGAAACGCCCTAGATTTTTGTCCTTGAAAATTTCTTAAGCTTTTAGCTCACTGCCCTATGAAGACTCATCATACGAGTCGTATGGTGTGGTTACGGGTCTAGGGACCCAAGTTGTAACCAAACCAACATAGAAATGGATAAGCTCTGCTCTGAGTACTAGTGACTCACTACGAGTCGTAAGACTATGTTATGAGTGGTAGGGTGGAGTCGTATGTTGTCCAGTGTCTAATCCCTTTGGGTTTTGTCTTGGATACGACTAGACCATTTGAGTCATATAGTTAGGTCACGAGTGGGATCATGGAGTCGTAAGATGGACAGTGTATAAATGTCCAACTCATTGTTTAGGATACGACTAATGACTGTGAGTCGTATGATATGTGACGAGTCGATGGGTCGACTCGTAACAAAGGACGACCTTTTTATAGTTTTTAGTTGGGGGTACTTTGGGAATTTCCTACTTAAAATCGTTAAGGTCCCACGTCCTTGAAAAACCTTGGGGTATTTATTCTACACTTTACAAGATCAAAATATCCTCTTTACTCTCTCAAAATTCTCTCAAGCAAAATTAGCTAGGGTTGCTCCAAAGTGGCCATCTAAGGGTTCAAGAGTCAATTTCTCTCTGTGAATCTTCATAATTCACGCATGTGACTCTTCCCTCATTTCTAGTTTACTAAAATCATATCCTTAAAGCATTGTTCACGAATCATTAATGGTAGTTTTCAAACCAAAGTTGAGGGGTTTGAATGCATATCATTGAATATTGTTTTTTATGGTTTAAATTGTGATTATGCATGTTTAATTATGGTTTTGCACATGTGGGTGCATGTGAATGGTGATTTAATTAATGGGTCATGGGTGAACCCTAAATTTAATGATTTTGGCTTTGATAATGGCATGTCCTTAACCTATTTGTGAAATTGTTAATGAGAATGATCCTGTCACAAGTTGAATTGTGCTTTTGAACTAAGGCTTTGGCATAACCATGATAATGGTTGATGAAGGACTTTGTAAAGGCCTTGATGGCCATAAATTAATTTAGATTGTAACCTTGGGGTTTGGTTAGCTAAATAGGTTCGAGTCCCAAATGTTAAATTAACTTGATGTCCATGTTTGGACAATGTGTTCGAGTCCCAAATGATGAAATTATTGTTATGGCATAATGTACACTTGCAAGTGGAGTTGGTATGACGATACCAACGGGGTGCCTATATATAAAATAGGTTAATAAATGTTGATGCATATTAAATGTTTTAAATTAAGTTTCAGAGCAGGATGTGTAGCCGAGCCATGAAAGTGGAGGTCCGACGGACTAACACTGGAAACCGCGCTAGCTGGTGCGGGTGTCTAAATGACCGGGAGGTTCGAGTCTCCTATATTGTTTATATAAATGAGAGGTTCGAGTCCCCTATATTGTATACATTGGTTCTTAAGTAACCTTGACTATGTCAGGAGGTTCGAGTACCCCATAATGGAACATACAGATATGAATATTCTCTGATTCGTGCGGCTACACACATTGGGGCCCTTCCAGCTAGGGAAAATCTGGTCCCATATAGCCCATGAGTGCCTTATTTTATGACGGTTATGCTACATAACTCAGGTTAAGGTTTTTGAAGTTCATGCTAAGCGTTGCTCCCTACCCCAGCATATGATATTATATATGTATACGTGTTTCATATGATATTATGCATTGAATGTTTTATAGGTTTTGAACTATTATCATGGCATTATTTTGTTCCTTTATCCCTGATTTACATACTATCTCTCCAACCGCTAACCATTTCAGATGTTGTATCCCCACGCGATGTAGGAACTGGCCATACTTCCACATCTCCTGCTCATATAATTGGATTCAGGATCAGCTAGCGAGTCAGATTAAATGGTGAGCTTTCACCCATGTTCATATTGTGGTTTTCTTTTTATGCTTTGACTATTTTTTTGATTTTGGGTTTGGCTATCGTCGGGGGCAAGTCCCAACATTTTATGGACCTTCAGTTTTGTAAAGTCTTTATTGGATTATTGTGAACTTGGGTGGTTTGTTTGATTGTTTGGTGATGAAAGGTTGTCCGGTTATCGGTGGTTGGTATGGACATTTCATGAATTATCATTAGTTTAATTATGCTCTATCTTATTATATATCTGGAATTCATCCGATATTCGAGGATGTTGTGTTGTCTCGGTTAAGTAAAGGGGTGATCTCTGGTCTACGTTTGACTTGAGATACCCGTCATGGCCAGGCCCTGGTTCGGGTCGTGACATACAGCTAAAGTATTGATTCACTGCTTAAGAAAAGGGAAAGAAAAAAGCAAGGGTCGCTAAAACGACACCCTATACGCCAAAGCGGTGTCCTCTAAAGTGGACCTAACCATTAAAGCGACCTTGACTGCTAAAGCAGACCTCAATCGAATTGCCAAAGCCGCTGAAGTGGCTCAAGGTTGCTAAACCGACTACCACTAAAGCGTCTCTTTGACTGCTTTAGTGGTCATGTCAAATATCAGGCACTAAATTTTTGCTAAGTCCAAATAAACTCTAATCGGATGCGCGAGATTCGATGGAACCTCGTGCACATAAATGAACTATGCTATCATACACAATTTAACATTCTGGACTCAACAGAGACATCAAAATTTCCATTTGAGGTTAGTTTGAATAAATATGGGTCCCATACATAGTTTAATTTTAACCAAATTCTACCCAATAGCCTAAAATAAGTCTAAAGCCTCAGGACCTCACCAAGGATCACCTTAGCCTAATGGCGCCGTCGGATTTCTCATCCGAGGATGTTTACTAGGAATTTTAGTTCGAGACCAATTTCTGAAGAGCAAAAACTCCAAAAAGGTTACATGATCCTAGAACTCAAAAGAACTATCCGATAACCAAATCAACAATTTCAGCATGTCATAAATGACCTATAGCCGCTGTGAAAAGTCTCGAAACGCCAGAAATGCACGAAATTGAGAAAATAAACTGGAGGGTCATTATAATATTCTTCTTCATTAGATAAAAAAAATAGAAGAAGTATTCAAAAAAATATTTTTGCCACTTAATTAAAAGAAGGAGCACAAAATTCTTTTTCTACCATTATACAACTAAACAAAGAGTGGAAGAAGAAAAACGTTTTGAAGTTTTGTGCTTCTCCAATCCTCTTCTCCTCTTTAGCTTCTTGATGTCATCTCTATTTGTAGAGTACATATCATGGCAGTAATTGTAAATACTTCTTCCTTTTTACAAACTTTTAATTAATTCACTGAACATTATTTTATTCTTTTTATTTTTTTTATAAATTATGGGTCCCATTGTAATGCTTTGTACTATTTACTTTTAATATTTGTACTTTCTACATATTTTCTTCATCTTTTTAATTCATGGGTCCCATGAAGACCAATTATCATTTCTCTTAATTTATTTTTCCTTATTTTAACTAGTGGGTCCCACACTGAAGTATGTTGCACTATTTGCTGCACCTTTCTTTCTCAGTTTCTTTTACATCATAGTTTTGTTATTTTCTTTTTAACCTGTGGTACCAAGACAAGAAAAATTTATCCAACTCTTTCTTATGTTTGCAACAGTTTTTCATTCCTCTCTTTTATAGTTCTTTAGTATCTCCATTCGTGCTGAATCTTTTCTTGTAAATTGGTACTTTACTTTCTTTCACCACATAATTTCATAGATGATGTTTTCTTATTAAATCATAGCATTTTCTGCAAAAATAAAAATAAAAATATTAGTACTAAAATTAATAACAACTTAATTTATATATGAATTTTTTTCTCATCAACAGCTCCCACTGTAGGAGTAAAATGATCAGAAGTTGCAGGTGAATAGTTGTCTCTTCAAATAAGAAAATTCAACTGCTCCTGCAACATATCTATATTCTAAAAAAGAAATATAACAAGAGTAGTATCAGTACAACCACATATACAAGAATTTATCATCGATCGATCAGGCTTAGATAACATAAACATCATATTGAAATCATAGAATGAAAGCATGAAAATTTATATGATAGTTTAATTCTAATTCACAATTCATATGTTCATACATCACCTTCCTAGGAGTTTCTGTAACACCCCAAAAGTCCCTAAGATCATGTCTCAAACTTAGCATAGAAAAATAGATGAAAATAAAAAATTTCCCACTGAATGACTTACACAATGAGTCATTGTCAGAACTAATGACCCGTTGTGATTCATCCAGAACATCCAGCCTTAAGTCCTGAAGGACTTTTTTCATCACAGTGACAATAGTTATTGTGATGAGTCATTCTCAGTCATAACGAGTCATCCCAGCACTAGTTCCAAGTAAAATTTCTCAAAGTCTAGAAGGATGAAAAATCCATCCAAGTGGAAATGACTCATGAAGACAAGTCGTTGTCAATCATGATGAGTCATCATTTACTTCCATTATCAGAAAGTCCTGAAAGTTAAAATTTAGGCCCACTGACGACGATATCTAGCGAGAGTTTTTGGGTGTCATGATGAGTCGTCATGAGCGCCCCTCATCAGATTTTTCCATTATCAGACTCCTCAGAGCGACTTAGATGATGAGTCGTTGTAAGTGACGACGAGTCATCTTGAGACTCGTCCGTTGTGATTCAACATTTTTTAAATATATTTTCTCGAGGATATTTTGTATTTTTTCTATTTCTTAAACTTATACTACGTCATTTTAAGGATATTTTGAGAGGGATTAGTCAATCCTTAATTCTCATTCTCACCCAAATACACAGAGAAATAATAGAAAAACGATTCAATTCTTTCAAGTCCCAAGATTCTAGAGTTCTTTTCTAAAAGCTCCAAGTCCAAGTCCTTAGCAATAAATTTTCAAAATTTCATATATGTGGATATTAAATGACAGTCTCCTTTCACCCTCATACCCAAAGATGTTTTCAAGTTTGATTTTTTTTTTATGAAATTCATAAATTAGGGCAAGTTCTCAAGTATTTCAATTTATGATTTTTTTTAGTATTTGTGCTTCTAAATATCTTATGACCATGAATATCAGTTTATGCATGATTTTAAATACGGTTTTTATATGTTGGCATGTTATGAACACACAATCCTAAACTCTTATAAATAGCATGAAAACATCCAATTGAAGCATATTTTCAGATGAGTATTAAGTATACCATGTTTATCATGATTTTCAGATTTATTAAATTGCATATAACTAGTTCCATGATTTCAGTCATGTCCAGTAACAGTAAGATTGAACTACTTTATGCATTTTCCTCGACTTTCAGTATAATTATGAGTATATGTATATGATTATGGGAGTATTACTTTGATTCGAAAGGACACTGATTTAGATAATTTAAGTCTCAAACTACATGCCACTATAGGTTAAAAGGGATCCTCGCCAGTTGAGAGCGTCTCCTGTAGACCAAATGGGCTCATGAGTGAATTCATATCAGTCATAGCTCTTACCCTTGGTACGATATAGAACACCCTCCCAAATTGGGTTACAAGTTCGATTTCATATTGCACACATAGTTTATGTCGGTTATGAAAACCTTCCACATTTTCAGACTCAGTATTGTACATGACCCTTAGCTCAGGTTTACCTATATTCCATTATGACTTTTCAGTATATCATTCCATATCAGTATACAAGTATATTTATGCATATCAGATAGGGTCATTATACTTTGGTTCAATTTTATATATATGTTGTTGTTGTTGTTGAATATAGCATTTCAACATTTATCAGCGTATTTTCTATT
Organism: Capsicum pubescens; assembly: GCA_030864215.1. NCBI lineage: Eukaryota > Viridiplantae > Streptophyta > Magnoliopsida > Solanales > Solanaceae > Capsicum > Capsicum pubescens. The sequence continues at coordinate 106,131,622 of CM061543.1, forward strand.
AGCTAGCTCACATGCTCAGTACATTCAAGGGTCGTTTGGCAGTGTATAAAAAGAAATAATTCATATAATATGTATGATATTACCTAGTACTATGTTTGGTAAGATTTTGGGTTTATGTATAACTAATACATGTATTAGTTATACATAGACCCTAATTAGTATCATAGGGTGTATAACTAATACCTTCCATTTGATGGTATTGGTAATAGATAGGATTTAATACGATGGAATTGATTATGTTAAGATAGAAAGATCCCTCAAATATTTTAAGCATTTTATTTATTTTTTTATTTTATATTTGTACCAGTAAATTTAAATAAATAAATTAGATTACAAATTTTATTATTTAGAGAGAGTTGTTCGTTACTAAATAAAATTCAATACCAATAATATATATTTAAAATATTGTAACACCAAACTTGATGAGGTTTTAAATTGATTTCAAAATCTTACTGACATTATGCACATGCTACTAAAATTTATTTAAGTTACATATTTTATGTTGCGTATTTATTTATACTAGATAGAGAAGCCCGTGCAGGCACAGGCCCAATGATGAGGTGAATGATAAGCGGAGACAAGTTATATAAGGCTGTATCACAATGTAGCAATATAATCACGGTAAACAGTGGTTGTACATTGAAATGTCGATTGTTGTTTACATCAAAAGACAAAAAGTTAGTTCAGGCAGCCAGCTAGTTGATGTTGGTATAGGGAAGCAAAATGCATCTGTATATGCTATACCATTTGATGAAGTGGATAGTGTTAAGCAAATTGTGAAGAAAGGTTGCCATATAGTTACAGCTGCAGAAGAAGAGAAAATAAGTGATGCTTCAGTAACATGAGTAGTATGCATACAGTGACATATAACATATAATTAAATATGAAAGGGCAATTAATCATGTGAAATAGTGATCTGAAGAAGGGTATTTAATCCATGAATAGCTACATGAATGTAGAGGATCCATACACACTGTATCTCCATTACACTGTACTAAAGCATATAAGAGGATCGATACACACTGTATATCCATTGTATTGTACTAAAGCATATGCTTTGTTGGACATTATTTTGGATTTACGTATCCTATATTTAAATGGTCTATCAATTCCTCTAGTAACATTATTTTAACTCAGTAGAAAGTGTGTAAGAACTTATGTTGATATTATTATCATTTTTCATGTTCTACTATGTTTCTAGTATGACCATTTCTCTTTTATAAATAGTAATTAACTGGTATTTTACCTTTTGTATTTATAGATGCTTTGATAAAAAATTTCTCTAGTCAAGTCCCTTAACATTTCTCAGTTGTGATTTTTAAACACATACTTACCGTCGTTCTATAATATTTGTCAGAAATTATCCCGAAGCTGGGTATATAGGGAAAAACGGTGACATAACTTATTGTGTGGAGAGCAGAACAGAAACAGAGAATAGCTTATTAACAATAGAGTGAATGTAAAATATTGTGCAGCTATTATATATCTCCATAAGCAGCCTATCAAACAACCGGAATCTATGAAAGGTGCGCATAGCCTTTGAAGCAGCAACTTCATTCTTTATCTACCTATGATCGATAAGAATACATTTTCCCCTTTTAACCTTTTTGAATTGTGAAAGACAGATGCTTCATTCAGGGAAAATCTAGCACCTAAACATAACATATGCAGATTGAGGTACATATAAAGAGTCGAGATGATAACAAACCTGCAGAGTACTGTAGGTTAATTAAAGTTCCATAACTTTTTCACATACCTGCAAAAAACAAAGACAGGAAGCTAAATTTCTTAGTAAAAACCGAAGTTGAACCATCAAATTCTCCGAAAGTCCCAAACTTTATAGCACATAAACATCAACAGTTAAAGAGAAACCAAATAAGCTTTTTATTCAAAAGGTTAAGTTAGCATCACGCCAAAAAACTTTGGGGAAAAGTTACAACTCAAGAAAATACATAATCCAAGAATATGTCCACATTCTGATATAATTATTCTTTTACAATGTCCACATAAAAGAGTATATTTTAGGATGTAAATATTGGATAGGTCATGTAAGTAGCTTATTTCTGAATAGAATGTTGCTCGAGATTTTAGAGCTTAACCAATCTGGAATAGTTACATTGTACATTGTTTTTAACTTACAGGCAAAAACAAAAGTAACAAAGTAGCTTTTTGTCATACTATTTTATGATAGGAGGATTTTCATTAAACAACTTACGTGCGTTGTGAATATATTAATAAGCCACCTACAAGTATTAATATTACAAAGGTATATGTAGCGGTAACAAATTGAAACTCACCTGAGATAAAGAAGATGATGAAAGAAAGCAAGGCAAAATTTAAAACCAATTTATATATCCGATGAAGGAAATGCCAAAAGTAACCAAAAATAATACAAGGTAAACCGCTGGAAACACCAAAAGTAAATGGTTTTTCCTGGGGGTGCAGTAAAGAGGCATATGATTATTCTATTTACCTGATTGTGTTGAGTATATAATGTAAGTTAGACCTGCTTATTTGGTATTAGTAATTCTGAAATGGTAAAGATAATGAATTCATAATAAATGTTAAGAGTAATTGTCACAGCTCAGGTACACAGGAAATAGAGTATGGTAGCAGATGAAATATCAAAGTATTGTTACTTTCAATCCTTTTTCACGGGTGTGGATGGTTCAATTTTCTGCCTCTTATCTGTTTGTTCTGTTTCAGTGAATGACGCAACAGCTAGCGCATCTGGTTTTTGTTCTGTAAATCTGAAAGCTGACTTTTGTAATTGGAGTTTAAACAGTTTACGATCAAATTGGCGATTTATACCGGCAATAGACAGTGGTTGTTTCTAAGTGGAAAAGGTAAGAGATAGTACATTAAATAAGAGTTACTGGTGGAATAAAATTGTAAGAGGAGTTTCTCCGTAGGTAATAATATGTATTTTTATACCTGGACAACAACTATGTCATATATTTGATCGACAGTTAGGGACAGTATTCTTTCTGTTAACGCTTCTGGCACTGTTGCTGTAATTGTCCCGCTGGAATCTGTGATGTCAATGTTGAAGTGGCACCTGAAAGGAAAGAGACAAAGCTGCAACATCAAAGTTTCAGGTGTGGAGGCAAATATACAGGATAAATCTATTTCACTGTAGAGTAATAGCATGTGAACGGGTAAAGAATGGAACAACATCATGCAGACAAGTTTTGTTGTATCATTAGTGATATGAACCCGACACAAATCACTATTTTCTGAGTTTTAGTTGGTAGAAGTTGTAAATTACAGAACATATAGGCATGTCCTTATACTTCATGAGAGCATACTCTATGCAAACCAAACAAACATTTCCACCCCGCCTATGTCATAAAAATATCTTGGTGAAACACACGGATAAGTTTGTCCCAGTTGACTATTTTCGAGCAAATTAACTCATTATGACTCAATAGCTAAGTTGAAACGCAATTTGCTGTAGGCACACCTGGATGGAGATAGAACAGAGCTTTTAAGAACAACCGAGGTTATGTTAATTTTACGAAACAAAGGGCACAGTGCTTTGGGTGACAGTGTCCATAGTAGTACATAATGTAAAATATAGCAACCGAGAACAAAGAAATCATGGATAAATTTCTATCGAATCCCAAACATAGTTTCTCAAATGTAGGTTTTTCTAATACTTATTATATAGTGTGAAACCTCATTTCAACTTGAACTTCTCTCTCTCAATCATCAAATTTGCAAATACTTTTAGTTCCAAATGTAATATCATTTCAAACAATTCCCTAAATTTATGAATTCTTCGACAGTGAATGAACTCAATTTTAAGAAACTGAGCTGCAGTAAAGTTTGTAGTTACCTGGGGACCAATGGCCGGTGTAGTTTATAGTTGAAACAGTGGACCATTTTTTGTTTTAGGACGTACATAGTAATTGCAGTTTGAACAGGCAAGCAAGTAAAGTGATTAAAAATGATCGGGAAATGATATTCTGCCTTCTATAGGAACAGTTTGTGCCTGCAACATAATTGTATGGGAACATGAAAAACTTATTGAAAATAGCTGTGATAAAACTCTGGATTATAATTCTGAAGTGTTTATGTGTTCAGATATGTAATCTTTTAAGGCGGCCTAAAAAAGTAAAAATTAACCTTTTTGTACGAAGTTAATTAATGTAAACCACAAAATTAGTACATGCCAGAGAATACACATTTTCACATTTCTCATTGTAGGAAGGGATTCTTTTTTCATGTAGGAAAACTGATCATCAGAATGTAGTATGCTCAAATCTAAGCTGAATCAAGTTTCTTACGTTATACTGTTGAGCAATAACGCATACACTATGATGGAGTTATACTTTTGGTTGTGTCTCTACTCTGTAACTAAGGTTGGTCATTTCAGTTCGGATATGGAAATAGTCAGTACATACATATACATATTATGAAACAAACTAACCGTAGACAACGAATGTCGAATGGTGGATACAGATTGTACTTGATCAATAGGTGCAAGATTCAGTGAGGAGGTTGATGATGAGGAGCTTCTTAAGTATAAGATGACAACATTTGTTCATTCTGCTTCACCCTGAAAATGTTAAATTTAAATAGGGAAAATATTTTCGTACATCTCTGTTAAGGGGGAGTAAGTTAATGTATACCAGTTCATCAGTGTAATTGCCTGCACATATTGAGGATTTGGTAAAATTGTTGTTTGATATCTTGTTGCCAATCTCAGAACTGAGTATGTGAAAGGCAATTTTTTTTTTTAGTTGAGCACATAGAAAGAAGAACTAAAAAAAAGAGTGCATAGAATATTGTAAATAATATACCACCACGGAATTTAGTGATGCCTATACGCTTGGCAAGAATGACGGGATGCTCGTATAGGTGATCCAATAAGGCAGTCCCTTCATTTTCAGCTAGGTCATCCCATATAGTAAATAGAAAAGGTTTCTTGCTGGTCGGTATACCAAACGCAGAAATTGTTATAGTGAAAACATATTTTACCAAGGAGACAGAAGGTTTGGTGAACTTCATGTAAGGAGGAGCCTAACTTACCTTTGATCCATCACAATCTCTTCTCGAAAGTGTTTGCTATGGTCAGCTGTGTATTACAGTGCACTGCAGTTAACTACTACTGCCAGTAAGTCTGTTGTAATAAGAAGAAACATGTTGAGTAGCATCTTGATTAGTACGGGCTATTCAGTTAATGGGGGAAAACGACAAATATGTAAATTGGGAGCTTACCAAATTCAGCACCTGGATGTTGTTGTTCAATCGCTGAGAAAGAAAGTGTGCTCAACTTTTCTGGAGCAGGCAGTGGTGCTTCCAATCCATCGTTGTTGGTAATCGGCTCAACAATTGTGTATTTGTCAGCTACCCATCCGTACATACCGGCTCGTATTGAGTAGCCAGGAGGATCCCTATCTTTCGCACAAGAACTAAGATATACGTGGAAAAGGAGGAAGAAGTTCTCGTATTTGGGAATGTCATCGCCGTATAGCACTATGGAAACCTGTTGTTCCTGTAGTTAAGTGAAAGGGAAACTAATTCAAATATGCTGTTAGAATTATAGAGGAAATTAGTAGACTTCTCAATCCATCTTTACTGAGGTGCAAATTTCTTTTTTCATAACAAATATTTTTGCGGATTCTAAAGCGTTATTGTAGCTAACGTTTACAGTATCAGCTTGAGTATTTAGGGGGTGTATATGGAGAGAAACTTACTTTTTCATCTTGCATGAGTATTGTGTGAAAATGGACAAATAAGTCTTTGCTCTTGCGAGGGCAAAACTTGTCAATTACCTGAACCTTGCAGGTCCAGTCTGTAGTTTCATTTGTGATGGAGTCCACAAGAAGTCTCTGATCCATTATGGTATCCGCTATTGCATTTTCAAAATAGAAGATGAATTAGGTATCAACATACATAATAAAAGAGAAAAAACTGATAAAAGCTGCCGGTACAGGATGGAAAAACAGCGGGTGTTGCAAGCCAGCAACCGAAAATATTGCAGCTGGCTCGAAAATCAAGTCTAATGATTCCTTTGTTAGGAAATGTATCAGGTCGTACCAATACTTTAGATATCTGTATGGATAACATTAGTTTAAATAAGAGAAACATATGCCGAACGAAAATTCGAAGCTTTTGAACCAACCCAGTCGATCTATACAAAGAACTTCACTACTTTAGATATCTGTACATATAACTTTAGTTTGAATAGGAAAAGTATATGCCGAACAAAAATTCAAACCTTTGGAACCAACCTTGTTGATCCATACAAACAACTTCCTTTTGAACTATGTAGTTAAGAGAAATGAAAGGTTACATGTCATAAATTAGTTTTCCATCCAAAATCGAATGAAAAAATTAGAAAGGACGGATTAATGAATATTTCAACAAACTGATCCAAAAGCAGAAAGAAAACGTTGAAAAATGATTGACCAACAATCAACATAAAAGGTAAATATGATATCAACAGTTAGTACCTCTCCGCTGATTTAATTTCCAAATTAAAGAGTCACTGCAACAGATGAATTTACCTGGAACAGCAAGAGTACAAGCAAACAATAAGCAAACAATCTAAAAATTTTCGAGTACCCAGGGTAAGAGCCTTCATCTTATAGTTTGCCTATTCTCTAACCGATTAGAGATATGCATGTAGTTATGGAATTTCAAGACATTGCAATAGATTGCAGTGGCATAAAACACAACAAACTGACTATGAAATAACCATTTCAATTTTTTTTCCCTGAGAGAAGAAGCGGGGAGAACACAAATTTCACAATACGTATACCAGATCAACCAAACGACTGGAAGAACGGATAATCTAATGGGAAATTCAGTTAGAAGAATCCAACAGCAGATAATCAAACAAAGAATGGTGAAATTTAATTATTAATGCATGGTGAGAGCTGACGTTATAGCATAAACAAACAATATAACAGTCAATCAACATCTAAGACTCTTCCTTTACTGCTATACCACTACTCTTCGATTAGCTGTATCTACAATTCATTGACATACCCACAACCCCCAACATTATGGTTCACCTGTAAAAACTGTCAGCTCTGTTGTTGGAGTTCAACTTAGTAAAAGGTACTGCTACTATGTGGGTCTTTTCTATTTGGAAAATCTTTTATGTTGTGTATTGATGTTGAGGTAGTGAGGCAAGATATGAAACTGTACTGATCTTGTACACTTTGGTTGGAGTGCAACTTATTAAACACACAACTAAGAAGTAATACAGGCAATAAAATTAGAATTCCATACTGTGAAAGAGAAGGGGAAATATCAACAATGATGAGAACTTACACTGTTTGGATTGAAAATATGAGAAAACTCGAAAGATTATCAGAGGTGCAACAATGAATTTTCCTTTCTGTAGTGAGACAAAACCAAAGCCTCAGCTGTCGTAAGAGTAATTTCTAGAATTACACGTACAATATCAAGGGACAACTGTTGTATTAGTTTAATTTTGAGACTACATCTATACCGACCCAAATACGAAATGACCTGTGTTCCCTTATCTAACGAAATGACAAAACTAACCATTGGAAAGTTGGCAGAACAACCTCCACCTGCCAGCTTCCATTATCACCTGTTCACCACTTCTATATATTAATAATTAGTCAGTTTACCGATTTTCTAGTTATACATGTTTAAGATTTTACTAATAGAAAAGGCAAATATAGGACCCTATGACGTTTGTGATCTTAATTTAATTTACTATTTTTGATTATTTGTATTTCGAACATCTTATAAAATTACATACATATTAAAATTACAACTTGCAGTTTTTATTTGTAAAAGTAGATGTTTTATTCAATTTTATTATTGTTTGTTGTCTTTTTTATTTTAAAAGTAGATGTTCTATTTTTTTTTAAAATTGAAATGTGATATTTTTTGAGTGAATCATTTTATTAAGATGGAAATTAGATACCCTCAAATAATCTAAGTGAGAACATCAACAAAAATAAATTTTTAAGAATAAATAATAAAGCTTTGCAAAGAAAATACGCAAATTTATAGAATGTGGAGGGTATTTTAGTAAACAAACAGTACTTTTAAATAGCAATACATATTATTTTTAATACATCAAATAAAATACTGAATAGAAAATAAGCTCGGCACTATTAATCTCAACATTACTAATTTTAGTATTACAAATACATCCTATTAAATACTATTCTTATACACTCTATCAAACAACCCCTAGAAGTACTACTCACATACCCTTTTTTGCATTGTATCGTGTTATGATATAGGTTGGGACGCTCAGCATTAGTCCTGCAGTCAATACGTTCTTGTTCCACCTCAGCAGTTGGTAGTGGTGAGTCCTTATCATCTGAGAATGAGAGCCTTTACAGTATTTCAGTATTATTCTAGTTTTAATTATTTAGAGTTAGCTAAGGACTTGTCCCAATAGTTCATCAGTTAGTAGAGGCTTTCAAATAGATAGTTAGTTATTTCAGCTTTATGGGTTGTGTTAGATATTTTGGTTTTTCATTTCAGTATTGGGTTTGGTTCAGACTTCTTTGATTACATTATTTCAATTTTAGCCTCGGCTCAGTATCCCTTATAATTAGTGTTCTAGGGTTCATGTCATGTCATAGGTTAGCTTAGGGTCACTTGTGGCTCTAAGCACTGTGTTACGTACATGGTGTAGTGTCTGATCATGACATCTTTCAATTATATTTTATTATCTTAAGTGACACATTTAACTAGACTTCAATGACCAATTCAAGTTCTCTCTAATAACCCTACCTCCTCACCAAACATGTGAACATTATCCAACTAGTCAACTCCTTATAATTTTCAACTCAAGAATTAACCCACAATTTTTTACTTTGACGCCATATACACACAACGAGTATTGAATCCATAATCAACTCCACGAGTAGGTAGTTGCCACTATCTGTCTATCCTCTTATCTGATCAAGACCATGTCAAAACAATTGTCAAAGCATAAAAGTCACAAAATACGTAAAAAAAAACTCAATTGAAAAATAAGCACTATGGCACTTAATGTAAATCAAATATGAGTTATAAGCAACCAACATACAATAAATAATTTTAACTAACAAATTCTCATACACAAATAACCACTTAAACAATAATTAACCTCAACAAGACCAATCTTCATTCTATCACAATTATAATCACAAGTATAAGTTCAACAACAAAAGTGAGGGGTTTATGACTCCTCTAAATATCACAAGTGCATACCGCACCAAATGATTGATCACTTAATCATCTTACAAGGATAGTTTAATGCTACCTCGATTCACCACAACACTTTACGTAATGCAAATAAGTAAATGATTATAAATATGTAACAATATAATCATAATCATTATAATCTTTCCTCAAATTTGTACACACATACTAAGAGGACGTATATTCTCAATAGTCATGACCTAATAGGGACCAGCTTCATTCATGTATTATACCGATGTGGTACCCGAGCTTACGAATATCATATTATTAATCACAATCATTACTATATCTACTCACATCTATACACACATATCAAGGGCACTTATTTTTCCAATAGTCATCACCTGTAGGGGATCAGCTTCATCCATATATCATACTAGCGTGGTACCGATCCTCAGAATATTAATCAGTGAACAATATATATCGGCGCGATACTCAACCCTTTGAATATCACAATATGTGAACATCTTGATCAATATCAACAAGACTATGATGAAGTGCATCAAATATACAGTTACACAATTTAACTAGACACATAGTCAAATTCAATGTTCACCATTTCATATATACGATCAATATCACCCAACTCACCAATCACAAATATGCACGAAAGCCAATTCAATAGATTATTCATACAAACATTATCAATTATATTCATCAATTACAAATATGTATGAAGATCAATCAACAACTTATTAATATAATCATGACCACAAATATTCCTCAATTACAAGTATGTTCAAAGACCAATCAAGAGCTTATTCATATAAGCATAATCTACCAAATCGAATATATACTCTAATTCAACACACATAAGTTTATTTACTAATCTGATACTCTTTTATTCACATCAAGACCTATGTATTTAGCTACTAAATAGTAACCCTTACACTCAAGTCCTTACTAGGTTCAAAAAAATATTTCATTAGTCTATTATTCAACTATTTGACTCTATTTAGCTTACAATTCTATCTTTAGTTATTCACTTTTACACATTTTACTTTCTAACACTTAGTCAAACTTGACTTTAGGTGCTAACGTTATGATACCATATCTTCTTATCATGATCAATTCTCATAACTATCTTTCAACAAGAATATTTCATATTCAAAACACGCACAATAGAGAATTCACCCCTTTAAAGATATTAAAGACAATTTTTATAGATTACAAGCTCATAAAATTCCTCTATTATTACTGTAATAACCTCTTCCCTTAAGTTCATTATGGAATATACGACTCACTCAACAAGTCGTGAATACTCATTATGAGTCGTAAGATTAAATAGTAGTCAAGACAGTGTGGGACGCTTGAGGTTTCATTTTTGTAACGCCCCGAAATCGGGTCCCAAGACGTCACACGGTGCTTAGGGTTACAAGTGATCCCAAGCTAATCCTTCTACTGGCATAACTCATAAGTAACTGAATAAAAATACAAATCCATACAAATCAGCAGAAATTAACTCCTTTCTGAATCTGATCGATACAAAAATGGAATTTTACAGGATTACAATTCTGCCTTTACAACCAAAATTGAAACAAAATACATCAACTTCTACTGACTGTCTATGAAGCCTCTACTAGTACTGACTGTAGGTAGCCGGGTCGTGACTCCCGACTACCCCAACTCAATACAACCGAATAAAGAAAATACAACACTATAACTCTGCATAATTAATCCAAGCCCTTGAATCAAAAGGACTAATCACTTGCTGACTGGATACCACGAACTGACTGGATCCGAAGGTGCAACTATACCTTGTACCTACATTCCGAGAAAATGCAGCCCACATCCGAAGATGTGGGTCAGTACCATGGAAAGGAATCGAGTATATGGGGGTGTATGCAGTTGTATAAACATCATCATCATAAATATTTATAAGAAATATGCAGGATGTATGAAAGACTCACATAGCCCGAAGAAAATCATCATAATCATGAGAGTATGAAATAAGTATAATAACACATGTGAGTCATCATATAATTTGTCAATCACTTTCAGTTCATCAAGAATATCAATTCTCATAATGTAAATATCATTTAAATCTTTTGAAAGAATAACTTTCACAATTCCACTTTCAAATCACTTCACCATTTACCATAGACACAAGGAAACACACACACACTGGGAGATCCTATAACCGACATAAACCATGTGAGCTACATGGAGTCCAACGTACAACCCACGTTGGGGAAAGCCGTCCTATCCTTGCCATCGGAGTAGGACTTCCAGTATCAATTCAAAGACACTAGCGATCACTATATAAATCAGCCTCAGGCTCACATCCTATGGGGGCACGTAGTTCTAGGGAAGTAAGATCACTTTATACCTCCCACTCGGTTCTAAAGATTACTCCCGAACTTAGCTCAGAAATTTAAATCAGCCTCAGGCTCACATTAAAGAAAATCACAATAAACACTTCAACAATTTTCATTGGGAGCCAATTTGCTGCCCCTTTATCATAATCAATAAAAACGTGGATTTCTTTCACAGTCAAGTTCAAAATAACTCATTCACGATCAAAAGGTCAAATCATTCAAAACATCTCAAATATTCAACATCAACGTGCTTATAACACACATTTTCTTAAAAATACAATTTCAAATGAGGTTTGCGACCCAAATATCAAAATCATGATAAATATCGTTCAAGATTCATGCTTTATATCACCACACATGTAAATTCATCTTTCAAAATCATAAACATCAAGATTTCATAATAATCATCATAAGATATGAGTTCATGCTTCAAATTCATAAAAAAATAAAATAAAAATCATGCCTTTGTAAAGAAAATTACTTTTAGGCACAAGAACGAAAGAGAGTTCTTGTTGAAAAACCCCACATACCTTGAATGATGAACTTTAGATCGATACTCATTTTTGAGATGTTAATCGTGCCTTTGAATGATGGTTCTTGAACTAGGAACTTGGAATCTTGAATAAATTTGCAGAATTAATGGTGAACTTTGGAGGTTCTTGAAGTTCGTGAACTAGGAACTTGGAATCTTGAATAAATTTACAAAATTAATGGTGAACTTTGGAGGTTCTTGAAGTTGGATGTAGGAGCTTAGGGTTTTCTTTTTGAGGGAATTTGATGAAATAAAACATATAATGCTTCTAATAGGCTTTAATATAGGGTTTGGATGGATTTTGGGTGAGGGAGAATGACCAAAACGCCCCTAAAAAATCAAATAATTCTCGAATCTGTTCTTTGGTGGACTGTTTTGATAGTTTGAAGTAGATCAACCATAACGTTTTACTCCGCTATCCAAATTGGATGAAACTAATTTCATTAGAAAGAGAGCTCTCATATATTTCCGTTGATATATAGTATCTCACCCAGATCATTGTGTACGAGGAGTTATGATCGTTTGAAGTTGATCCAAAAATTCACTTTTGATAGGCTGAAGTAGATCGACCATAACTTTTTACTCCAATAGACAAATTGGATAAAACCAATTTCATCGGAAAGAGGACTCGTAGAGATTTCCGTTGATATATAGTAGATCACCCAGATCATTATGTACAAGGAGTTATGATCATTTAAATTTGGAGCAAAAATACACCAGGCCTCAGTACTTTTTTTTCCTGCACGTTTTACTGTTCACTGCTATTCACGGTTCGATCGGAATGTTCATAACTCGTCGCTAGGGTGTCCATTTTGGATGATCCACATATCATTGGAAATCTTATTTGATACTCTACGCAATGGTGGGTCATAATCTAAGACTTTCCGCACGAAAAATTTATAATTCATTCTAGAAGATAGAACCCAACACATTTACGCACAAAATTTCAACGAAAAATTTCCCGGGGTATTACATCATCTCCCCCTTGGAAACATTCATCCTCGAATGTCAATGAATAAGTATAGAATACCATGAAAATGAGGACAAAAGGCTGGGATAACGAAGTCAATCCACTTACTTCACTCCAAACTTTCGAATACTTCATAGAACATGCGATTCATAATGAGAATGGTCACATAGTTGGATTTTAAACAAAGGAGACTGATTTTAAGGAATCAATATCTTTGTCTTATTCAGAGATTGAGAATCAAAGGTCTCGAAGGGGATCTCATCAAAAGAAGGACCACTTGCGCCCAAATGAAACGTCCCTCAACACTCCCTCCATAAGATTCAAATGACGTTGTTTGGGGAGAAAATGAACCATAATTTGATGCAATCCTATCGTATGGGAACAAGGATCCATATGGCATAAATTAAGATAGGAATTTCTAGGTCTTGGGAAACATAACTCCTTGCTTCCAAACTTAGCAACACTTCCCAACTACTCCCTCGACTATGTTCAAGCCTAACTCCAAGTACTCATGAGATACGCCACATAACACTATAATATTAATCTATATCATGAACCTCAATACACACTGAGCCTCACAACTCCTCACTTTAAACATAACTCTTATTGCTACTCCAACAAACACATACAATCTTATACTAGGGATCCGCTAACTTGCGGTGCATTTTTTTAGATACACATCCATAACATTCAAGCCTATACTCATAACCACATACGAACTTCGCACATGCATCTCTAAACGAACACTCATAAAGCATCTTCCTCGCTTTCTCTAAGATTCCATCAACTACATCATTCACACATACTGGTCAATTCATTAAACGGCACACATAACATTTTCTCAACCAATTGAACTATACACAAAAACTCTGTATTACTATTCCTACAACCTCATAGAAGTGCATAAAACCAACGCATAACAATCTTTCCAAATAAACATTTAAAACTTCAACTAACCACAACATGTATCAAGGACTTAACCTCAATCTAACTTCACTTCACCGCCGTGAGCACACCACCTTCTATCATAGATAAGAAAGTATCTTCTCTCCCTTCTAGACAACTGCTCAACACCATTAGCTTGACTTAATGGAAAGGTCACAAAATTTTAAAACATGAAGACCTGAAACATGAAGGGATAATGTAAATAACTTGACTCTCTCTATTGAGGCCTTAGGAATAAAATATCAAATACAATGGGTTCATTAAGGTATCAAAACTGAAGACACCCATAACGGAAATTGAATCTCACTGATCAATAAGAGTATTGCCTGAGTATTGGAACTGAACATACTATAAAACTTTAGTATATGAGTCATGGGCGGCATGCCCTGAATCTTATGGAATGGGATTCCAACTGCTAGAAGAACTGGAATTTCTCATTTTTGGAAACTAGAAGAGTATGTAATTCTCCATCACGTGTATGAACATGAATTAAGATTATATAACTGAAATGTAAAATATGAGTAGGTTTTGGGACAGCTGAAAATACTGAAATAACATTGGGTCAAGCACCGATTTTTCTCACAACAAATTTACAACTTACTGGTACTTCTACTAAAATGTAAAAGTTTGACTTGACTATTTGTTCTATGATTTCCCCCTTAGCTTTAAGCCACCACTCAAATTCTCAAATGCTTACTAATTTCGAATCTCCACGAACATCTCTATCGCCGGAATGTACACCATCTAGTGCTTCAACTCTTATTTCTATTAGCTCAACTTGAATACTTTTTAACCTTTTGATAGACCATGCTACTTCTGTCTTCTCCCTCTAATACCATGCCTATTAACTTATGTTTCTAACCCATAAGAATAAAAATCACACTTAAGAGGCTTAACATTTCCAATCATACGCCTCGCCTTAACTTAGCCATCAAAACATCATCCATCGTCTAACTAGTATTTATCCATCTAACAATCCCATGGCACGACTCACTACACCACATACACTAATCCTCAAAATTAAAGCAGTCCCATAATATCTTAGGTGAACTTTCTCATCATAATATAATATTAAACTTAATTACAAGTCAACTACACTTAAACTCTTGTGTACACTGTTCAAGCCTATTAGGTCACTTTCGACAACTAATAACATTAATCCGGAAACCATCACATTCGGCTTTATGATCACCAATCGTTCAAACTTAAGGTCTCACACTTCACATAATTTACAACTCCATCTCACGCATAACTCCCACGTGAAGATTATAAAACAACACATCCATGAACACTAGCCCACTTAAACTTCATAACAATAATAATTGGTCCTAATCATATAGCCTATCTTATTCACAATACATTAACACATCATTCTTTCACCCGTCACTACTATCTATCCTTCATACACAACTTAACATAGTTCATATCTCTCTTACAATCCCATAACAATCTACGGAGAATTAAGCTTAACTGTTTCTGATACCTTGAAAATGAGGCAGAGTTGGCCAGAATAGAGTAAGATGAGAATCTATATAAGCTTCTTGGAGAACCTTTTTATAGCACGATCTTAGACTTGAAAGAAGGGACATATTTCCTAAATGCCCTGTAGCCTCTCGAAGAAAAGTACAGACGTCTCCATACCGTTCCACAAGAATCTACTAGACACGACTTCATAGACACCCTAGGACACTTGAACTCTGGGCTTTGATAACAAGTTTGTAACGCTCCGAAATCGGGTCCCGAGATGTCACACGGTGCTTAGGGTCACAAGTGACCCCAAGCTAACCCTTCTACTGGCATAACTCATAAGCAACTGAATAAAAATACAAATCCATCCAAATCAGCAGAAATTAACTCCTTTCTGAATCTGATCGATACAAAAATGGAATTTTACAGGATTACAATTCTGCCTTTACAACCAAAATTGAAACAAAATACATCAACTTCTACTGACTGTCTATGAAGCCTCTACTAGTACTGACTGTAGGTAGCCGGGTCATGACTCCCGACTACCCCAACTCAATACGACTGAATAAAGAAAATACAACACTATAACTCTGCATAACTAACCCAAGCCCTTGAATCAAAAGGACTCATCACTTGTGACTGGATACCACGAACTGACTGGATTCGAAGGTGCAACTATACCTTGTACCTACATTCCGAGAAAATGCAACCCAGATCCGAAGATGTGGGTCAGTACCATGGAAAGGAATCGAGTATATGGGGGTCTATGCAGTTGTATAAAAATCATCATCATAAATATTTATAAGAAATATGCAGGATGTATGAAAGACTCACATAGCCCGAAGAAAATCATCATAATCATGAGAGGATGAAATAAGTATAATAACACATGTGAGTCATCATATAATTTGTCAATCACTTTCAGTTCATCAAGAATATCAATTCTCATAATGTAAATATCATTTAAATCTTTTGAAAGAATAACTTTCACAATTCCACTTTCAAATCACTTCACCATTCACCATAAACACAAGGAAACACACACACACACTAAGAGATCCTATAACCGACATAAACCATGTGAGCTACATGGAGTCCAACGTACAACCCATGTTGGGGAGAGCCGTCCTATCCTTGCCATCAGAGTGGGACTTCCAGTATCAATTCAAAAACACTAGTGATCACTATATAAATCAGCCTCAGGCTCACATCCTACGGGGGCACGCAGTTCTAGGGAAGTAAGATCACTTTATACCTCCCACTCGGTGCTAAAGATTACTCCCGAACTTAGCTTAGAAATTTAAATCAGCCTCAGGTTCACATTAAAGAAAATCCACAATAAACATTTCAACAATTTTCATCGGGAGCCAATTTGCTACCCCTTTATCATAATCAATAAAAACGTGGATTTCTTTCACAGTCGAGTTCAAAATAACTCATTCACGACCAAAAGGTCAAATCATTCAAAACATCTCAAATATTCAACATCAACGTGCTTATAACACACATTTCTCAAAAACACAATTTCAAATGGGGTTCGCGACCCAAATATCAAAATCATGATAAATATCGTTCAAGATTCATGCTTTATATCACCACACATGTAAATTCATCTTTTAAAATCATAAACATCAAGATTTAATAATCATCATCATAAGATATGGGTTCATGCTTCAAATTCATAAGAAAATCAAATAAAAATCATGTCTTTGTAAAGAAAATTACTTTTGGGCACAAGAACGAAAGAGAGTTCTTGTTGAAAACCCCCACATACCTTGAATGATGAACTTTAGATCGATACTCATTTTTTAGATGCTAATCGTGCCTTTGAATGATGGTTCTTGGAGTTCTTGAACTAGGAACTTGGAATCTTGAATAAATTTACAGAATTAATGGTGAACTTTGGAGGTTCTTGAAGTTCTTGAACTAGGAACTTGGAATCTTGAATAAATTTGCAGAATTAATGGTGAACTTTGGAGGTTCTTGAAGTTGGATGTAGGAGCTTAGGGTTTTCTTTTTGAGGGAATTTGATGAAATATAACATATAATGCTTCTAATACGCTTTAATATAGGGTTTGGATGAATTTTGGGTGAGGGAGAATGACCAAAACGCCCCTAAAAAATCAAATAATTCTCGAATCTGTCCTTTGGTGGACTGTTTTAATAGTCTGAAGTAGATCAACCATAACGTTTTACTCCGATTCCAAATTGGATGAAACTAATTTCATTAGAATGAGGACTCTCATATATTTCCGTTGATATATAGTATCTCACCCAGATCATTGTTTACGAGGATTATGATCATTTGAAGTTGACCCAAAAATTCACTTTTGATAGGCTGAAGTAGATCGACCATAACTTTTTGCTCCGATAGAAAAATTGGATGAAACTAATTTCATCGGAAAGAGGACTCGCAGATCTTTCCGTTGATATATAGTAGATCACCCAGATCATTATGTACAAGGAGTTATGATCATTTAAAGTTGGAGAAAAAATACGCCATGCCTCCGTACCTTTCTTTTCCTGCACGTTTTACTGTTCACTACTATTCACGGTTCGATCGGAATATTCATAAATCGTCGCTCGGATGTCCGTTTTGGATGATTCACATATCGTTGGAAAGATTATTCAATACTCTACGCAATGGTGGGTCATAATATAAGACATTCCGCACGGAAAATTTATAATTCATTCTAGAAGATAGAACCCAACACGTTTATGAACAAAATTTCAACGAAAAATTTCCCGGAGTATTACAGTTTTAGTTACAACTTGTACTAAACGATTCGTAGTGATACTACACAAATCATGTGGTCTAGTTGCAGTCATATCAGTGGGGTTAAACCAACCGTTTCTGATCACATGACGACTCAAACCTACGAGTCTTTATGAGTGATTACGATTCATATAGTGAGAGTCGTTGCGTCAACAACGTAGGACCCCTAAGTTTCTGCTCAGACTACAGTTTACTATGAGTCATTGGGTATGACTCGTATCCAGACCAGTGTATACCCTTCCTGTTACTTCCAAGACTATGAGTCACTGGGAAGACTCATAGCCAGACGTCATAAGTCGTAAGGTGATCCGTGACGACTGGCGGCTAAGTCTCAATATGTTTAGTTAAGGGGTCTTTTGGTCCTTTCTCCTCTTAAAACTTTCAACCCATGAGTTAAAACATAAATGAGGCATTTTTCCCCCTATTCTTAATCAGTTAAAGATGTCCTTTCTTCTCCCACTCTCAAGAACAATAAGTCTAGGGTTTCTTATTCAAATTCACTGCTCAAGTCTCCAAGTCTAAATTCCCTTCAAGGAAGTCGAGAAAATCCAGGTATGTGGGGTTTGAGCAAGGATAATCTTTCATCCTTGTGCCGAAAAACTTGATTTTAAAATTGAATTTATATGATTTCAATTAGGGTTCATAGCCAAATTCTCATATTCTTGAAGTTATGGCATTTTCATATGAATTTAAAGTTTAAAGTACATAAGAGTTTGCCTTTATTCATGTTTTGACTTGCATGATTGCTAATATGACATGATTTTCATTACTTTGACTTGAATTTTGATGAATTGATGAAAGATTACAAATTGAGTATTGAGCATAATATTTTGCTATGAGTTTTTATGAAAGAATGCATGAATTTCAAGACTTAAATACAAGTTGTCAAGTTACAAGAAGTTTAAGCTTATAAGTTCTATTTACAAGTATTACTACATGATGAAAGTTTAATTTTTGATCTAATGATCACATTTAAGACTCAAAATCCACAACTTCACGCCATGAATATGATTCAAGTAAGAAAAACATAGCTAGTTTTCAGTTTACAAACTCATATGCTATTTTAAGGTGGATTTTCTAAGTATGAGTATATATATATATTGGGAGTAGTATTTAGCACCGATAAGGATAATGTGGGTTTAGCGCATCCTATTTCCCAAAAACTATGAGCCACCATAGGTGTAAGGGACCTCGCCAGAGAGTATATTCTTTTCCCAATATAGGCTAAGTTTAGTGACCACTTAAGTTAAGGTTCTATTCTGATAGCAATGGTAGGAAAGCTCTCCTCAATGTGGGTAAGATGCTATACTCCATGGTAGATCACATGATTTATGTCGGTTATAAGAATCTCCCACCAGAAAGAACACAAGTACAGATTTTAGAAACTAAATGTAATGACTCACTAAGCTTATACATTATGCTTTATCATTCATGTTTTATGATCTTTCAGCTTTTAGTTTTATTCATGTCCAAGGTGAGTCCCTTTACACTTAACATGCATGATTTGAAAGTGTATTCAATTCAATATTATTTATGCATTCACCCTCATATACTCGGTATATTTCAGAAGTACTGACCCACATATATGTCTGTGTGCTGCATTGTCAGATAATGTAGGTCCTGGTGCTCGTTCCCAGCAGCAAAATTGATTGCGGGCATCATCTCCTACATTTGGATACATGGTGAGACCTCATAGTCCAAGGATTAAGTGTATTAGTGTTTCAGACTTTATGGATGTTACTTAGTTATTTTATTTCCTTTATGGGTCAGCTAGGATCTGTCCTAGTAACTTTTCAGTTATAAGAATAGGGGCTTGTCAGATAATGTTTATTTAAGTTAAACAGATTTTATTGAGATTTCTAAGTTGTAAGATTTCAAAAGGGGGGTTTTAAACTTGGTTTCTTTCGGTTGTTGTGTATATCTTAGCCTACCTTCCTATGAGTTCAGTGCCAATTAGATATCATGGGTTAGCTTGGGGTTGTTCGTAGTCTCAAGCACCGTGTGACGTCCAGGGGGTATTCTCAGGGTGCTACAGTTACTAACCACATATTCTCCTTGTAATTCATCAAGTATATCATACATACACAAAATACCCCTCAAGGAATTTATACAAGAACGTATCAACACATAATTAAGTCTTTTTCACTTATTTTATGTTTTATCCATTCAAACTCCTTGCCCATAAGCCTAAGCATGATTCTCCCGTCAAATCTAGATTATGCATATGATTTCTAACCATAATCTACTATTCATAAACTATAACCTACCTCAATCGTATCTTACAAAAAGAAACCCACACCACACATGCTCTTTCCCTTTCTTCATGCATCAAAATATTTGATTATCAAATAAATAAGCAATTAAGTAATTAATCAATTACTCTTTGAATAAACACTTTAAAAATTCAAATACACTAATTTTATCCTTATTTACGGTCTATACTATTACCCAAAAGTCAATTAACCATTGACTAATTCTACCATACTCACATTATCTCCATTAATGGAGCTTTAAAGCTAAAGATCCCATCTTTATTGGATTCAGGGTCTCCAACCATCAATTTTTTTGTTTTAGAATAATAAATTCATGCTGGGATCGTTAGTTTACAATCTAGAAGCAATTCTAGGTGACATTACACATACGCATAGATTTTTTCCATAATTTCATGAACCTAAGGTTGTAATACCCAAGAATTCCATCATAATTTCTCATTCTAATAATTTTAAAAGAACAACGGATAAATTGATGTTAAAAGGGAATAAAAATATTATCTCAACGAAGTATTTTTATCCTAACCTTGACAGAATCATCCCTCTAGGTCTTTGAAATGAGGTTTTTGAATGAAAACCCCCATACCCGCCAAATTAAGCATTATGTACTACTTGGCACTGGTATAGCGGCTTCTCAATGGTGGCATGACTGTTATAGTGATCCCAACCCACGACAACTTCTCAGCATGAACACCTTTTAATAAAATAAGCATAACTTTTTACTCAAAAAGTGGATTAACAAACAAATAGTGGCTTCTTTGCCTTACTGATTTCACCTTTAGGATGACATAGTTTTGGAAATTTTTCTCCTTTTTCCTCTTTGCTAATAAACTTCAGAATATATTATCCTTCGAATAATTCTACTATATAGTAACTAACATGAACTTATTTTATTATATCATGATTGTCAGGAATTTATGAATTTAGCTATTCATAATTATAAATGAAAATACCTATTCTTGTAGGTTTGATGATTCTGAGCTTTGATTTTCCATAGTTGAGTATAAAACTGAATATCTAATTAAATATTTTGAGAGATTTTTGGTTGTGTACAAGGAGGCTTGCTTCCCGTGTAGAAAGTCTTGCCTTAGATTTGCCGTCTGGCTTACATTTATAATCTACAAAATGAAAATTCTAACACTATTCCTATTCTACACTTGTCAAAAAGGTGAAAAACTAATAATGGCACTTGCCAAAAAAGTCAAAAGCTCATAATGTTATACAATAATTTACGTCTCTTAAAACTATCTAATAATTTTCATGTCACTTTCATAGCTTTAATATCTTGTCTCCTTGTCTCCTGCCTTTATTTTTTCATTGGTCCGTCCTTTTTTATGTTATTTTCTATCTCCTGTTGTCTATCTTCCAGCTGGTTTCTTTTCATCCTTATCTTCTTGGTTGATTTTTGTCTTTATCTTTCATTCTCGTTGGACTTCTGGGATAATATTATATTCTCCGTTACATCTCGAACATTCACTACAAAAAAAAACCGTGTTTAGCAACAGACCAAAAACATTGCTAATCAGCATATATCTGTCGCTATATCAATTTAGAGATGGATCAACGATGGAATATATGTCGTTGCTATTTTGCGCATTGCTAATCATTTAGATATGGAAAAAATAAAATCCGTTGCCAATTTTGCAACATCATAGAGACGACCTATATCCGTTGCCATTTTGTAGCAACGAATATATTCGTTGTTATATTTATAAATGTCGTTACTAATTTCATATTGTATTTCGTCATTTTGATTATTTCGTGACCAAATATTTCATTGCTAGTCCGTCACTAAAAAATTTGTTATTTAGTCCCCAATTTTTTAAAATTCTTAAAATATCCAACATTCATATAAAAGAACCCACATATATGGATAGAAAAATCTTCTTAAAATATCCAACATTCATATAAAATAACCCACATATATAGATAGCAAAATCTAAACATCCACAATGCCAAACATAGCAACATCTAAACACATAATTATGTCCAAAACATCCATAGTACGAAACATCAACCAATTATCCTTAAAACAACCCACATCATCCACAGTACCAAAGATAACAAAAGTTAAACTCAATTATGTCCAAAACATCCATAGAGGAAGATGAAGATGAAGTCTTTCCACAAGAAACACAAGATGAAGTCTTTGTCCCTGTTCTTTGATACATCTCTGCCAAAATGCAAAAAATCTGACATTTGTTGGCTTTGAATATGTCAATCCATTCTGGTGGATTTCCAACCCACAAATTAAAGCTTGAAATGGAAAGACTACTGTTCTGATTATTAGCACCGACCAAGGAAGTATTTAGTGAAGATTCATTGTTCCTATGTGCAGGAATGAATTCAAGTATATCTGTACTCAACTCCTCAGGTAATTCTTGAAAAATAGAGGTGTCTACTTGACTGAGAGAAGAGGGCATTAGACTGATTCCTCTTGAGACCGGAGCATTAATAACCATGTCCATATTTTGTACACTAACATCAGACAGTGGCTCACTTTTCATATCAGCAAAAAGCTTATTAGGATAAGAGACCACTTGAATTTCCTCTTTATTAAACTGTTACTCCTATTATAGCCATCAGAAATCAACATCATCAATAAGATAACCATCATCACCAATATTAAACCAGACCAAATATCAATCCACCCTAAGAAAAGAGAAACTAAAGATACCTCATGAACAACAAAAGCTTCATCTGGTGCAGTAGTGCGAACAACAGATATGTTCTTTTTTTTTTGATACACCTAAATATAAATTATATGAGAATTGAGTCACAAGATTATAACAACACGGTATATACATAAGCTAATTGGGTTAACCAACTGCCTTCTGTAACTTCAAGGAATGTATCCTCACCTTTGCTTCTCTTTCCAGTAACAAAATGAGATAATTTTTCATCATACATGTCATTAATTTCTAAAAAAAAACTCAGGAGGAAGAGAGTCTATAACTCCTATATCAAGATCGTTCATAGGAGGGAGAGTTCCACTCCGTCCAAAGCTTGCAGTATCGGAGGGAGACGTTGTAGTCATTTCAACAAAAGGCATACTTGAGTCACCCTGCAACTGAGCTTGGTGTTCATAAACACTATTTCACCTAGTGTTCTTTGCCTTCGCTTGAATTTGAACTTGATGTCCAATTCATTGACCACTAGGCCACACCCTTGGCTGCAGACTTAAAACCCTTTAAAAAGTGTAACATTTACTTAGGAAAAGCAATTACCCATGTGTGAAGTAGTAAAGAGTTGTGAAACAATTCTCTCAAGCACATCAACGCTGTCTGTAGCCATCGGCACCTATAAGTGGAACAATGCAATTAAAACTAGAAAGGAAAACAGAAATTTCTTCAGTTAAAAAACATAGAGCACAAGGTAATCACCGAAAATACTATACCGTGACAGAATGGCTCAAGTTATCACAAACATCACAGCCCAAATACTTTACCGGCTCCCCTGCATCACCTATTCTTTTCTTTATCTGTATTGATGAACATAGGTGCAAAAGCAGCATAAAAACCAACTGTACTAGCTTATACTAAAAGAGCTCAGTAATGAACTATAATCTAAATAAAAATAATGTCTTTATAAGGCAAAAATAGGGAGAGACCTTCAAGGTAAACTTCCTTCCTATCACTCCACAAAAATAGAGAGAGACCTTCAAGGTAAATTTCTTCCCTATCACTCCACACCCCTGCAAACGTAATGAAACCTCCTTGCAAAGGTTTAACAGAAAATGTTGTACCTGAATTGAGAAGGTGTCTAATGTCAATAAGCATTAATAGAAAGAATAAAGAATGATTTTGGTGGAGATCTAACGTCTTTCAGATCCTTGAACCTCACACCCCAGTTAACATCTACGCCTATCGATTTACTTTCCTGCAAAAGTTATCGAGAGGTTTGTATATTTGGCTTGAACCGGCATGGCTGATTCAAAACAGAAATGACAAACGTCATGATGCTGATTCGTGAAGTGTATACATACTACTTACTATGTTCTACCCGGAACCAAAATTTTGCTTAGAAATATCATAAATACATACCCAATACCACTTGAGAGACTGTTTATACAGACACGAGTTAAAAGCAACAACAAGCACAAACACAAACTATATACTCATCAATCATTAAGCAGTCTATAATATATAAACAATAAGAAATAGTGAAATAAAGACGTCAATGGGAGTTTGTGAGTCAGTTCTGTGACTACGGCAAAAGTTCCAAAGAAATCCTACAAAGCATATCAGTACAATAAGTCATTCTGTGTTAGTCCTCACCTGTATCATGCCAACCAACCAATCATCTATCCTTCTACTATAGTTTTATAGCATACTACCAGTTTTAGAACCAATGTCCTTCTGAAGAGTTTCCTGGAAACATAACATATGAATGGGAGATTATATATATAGTCCAATAATGAGTATAATAAATGTCATCCCCAAACATGGCATACCGCATATATAAAGCATTCTTTGTGCCACCGTGATTGGTGTATGATAAGAATCATATACAGGAGAAAAGCATCCCACTCGACCAGCTAAATAACAAAAAACAATTATGAAAGTTTTCACTAATAAAAAAATTGCTTCTTTTATCTATACGCCAATCAATCAATGATCAAACAACTGTTGTAATTTGCTCGACATACGTCTTTTCTCAAAAGAAACAGCCCTTCATGCCCATATGTCACTCTGACTTTTAACCGCTAGGCCACCCACCAGCTTGGGAGAAACTCTTCTCACAAAATCTTACATATATAACAACCACACCCCTTAATACAATTTGCAGTAACTTCCTTGTACTAGCTTTAATAGACGTGACCAATTCCCGGAAGTGATTTTACTTGAAGTTCTTATATTTCAAAGATACCAAGAAGGCAAAAAATTACAACAAAAGGCAGGGGCTAAAAATTGTACAGGCTCGCTATTGGCAATGGAACAGTATTCATTGTTGTTACTCCTATAACCTCAGGATCACCAACAAATAACATATATATTCAGTTTCTAATAGACAATGAGCCTAGTACATTAATACAGAAGGCACAAATGGAAAATTCTAAAAGAAACACTTTTTTTGTTGTTGAAGAGTAGAAACATTTACTTTCGTAGTTACCATGCCATAAAAAATAATTGAGTAGATATCAAGTTAAAACGTAAACCAAAACTGTCCCTAAGAAGATATGCCTAAGGACCAAAGAAAGTCATTTCAACATGATGTAGTGATTATATCCTATGGTATACCTCTGAGTAAGCCATATCATGAAGAGCGAAGACATAGTATTCTATGATAGATGACATCAATGGCCAGTTCTTAAAGAGGTTTTCTTTTGAAGTTGATTCATTTTCTTCTTTTGTATCTGACGCAGCCTCCAGAGCCTTGCAAGAATCTTTAGGCGACATTTCTGAATCATGGTTATGTAATGCTTCCTGTAATTCATGAGCTGTAGGGATGAAATTCTACTATCTTCTCAGCAACATTGCAACAATAAAGTAATATGGATATCTAATTTTTTTCAGGAGGTGAAATAACAAGATTTGACATAAACAGTGTGTATGACAAGAACCTGAACGAATGAACATAATAATGTAGATTTACCGGAAGCCAAAATGAACCAATACCAATGACCAATGCAGACAGTGATATGCATAGGCAAAACAAGAAGTAGGGAAACCTGCAGAAATATCAAATGTTAGAGCCGAGGAGCATTTCAAGCAATAGAAGAAAATATATAATAATGAAAAGCAAGAGGAAAAAATACCTTCCAAATATAGAATGTATGTGGCATTAAAGCTAGGAAGAAATACAAACAATTAGAGAACAAGCATGTATGTGGTATTAAAGCTAATAAATTTAATAACAGAAACATGAAGAATTCTGGGCAAAAATCTTTTTCTATATACAAAAAGAATACTACAAAATGTGTTCTTGGCAATGCTATATTTAACAAATCCATATCTTACAATTTATCATAAAGGAAATAGCTAAGTACGAAATGGAAGTACCTGAGCAAAAAAGCCTCCTAAAGCTGGGCCAATAATCAATCCAATGCCCCATGCAGTACTAATCTGAAAGATTCAAACATATAAACAACAATCAATAATTAAGATTTCAGAAATGCACTACTGTCACTTTCAGAAATTCTTAGAAAAAATTCGATTCCCATTTCGAGTAAATAACCATTTATCAAACTTTTTAACACAATAATCCAACAACCCTAAGTGAAAGAGCTCAAACAACCCTAAACCTAGCATTGACAAGTGACTTTTAACATAGAAATTAAGAAATTGAAATAGAAAAAACAACTCACATTACGAGATTTAGAATCGTACCTCTAATTTAGATTCTAAATTGAGCGATTGATTCCCTTTTCGATTGATATTGAGCGATTCCCTTTTCTCAATTGAGAGAAAAGGGAAAGAAGAGCGTGTTTTTGGAAAGAGGCGGATGATACAATGAGTTAGGAATAAAGTGAAATAAAAGAGTCTACCCTAATATTTAATTGGTAGGATGACGGATTCAACAATGAATTTTGTAACTATTGCTGATTATTTATTAAAAAATTACCCAATATATTTTTAAAAAATGATAAAATAATTCCAGTGACAATAATTTCAATGATAAAATAATTTCAGTGAAAATAATTTCGTTGCTATTTCCGTTTCCACCATGTCAAAAAATTTCCCCCCATTTTATGTCGCTAATTTTGTCACCAAAATAAAGGCACTAATATTTACCGCCAAAATATAGCAACGGATTTTATTTTCTGTCTCTAATCCATAGCTAATTTGGCTACTAATTTTATTTTTAATTATTTAGCAATAAAAGTTCTATTTTGTTGCAATTCCGTTGTTAATTAGCGATGAAAAAACCCTTGTTGCTACAAATCCGTTGCTAAACGCTGATTTTTTTGTAGTGATTGATGATCTGGATATTTATGTCCTATTATTTTGCAATATCTTGTCAATAATTCTTCTAAAATAAATTCCTTCTTAATTGCTCTTGTAGTTGGTTGTCTTTCTGGATTGAGTAGTGTCATTATCCATTTTTGAACTTTTTCCATATCTGACTGTTGTAGCTCCCTTGAATTTGAATAGATCATTAGTTGGTCTCGCGAATAATAACTCGATATAGGGTTTCCATTAAGATAATTATTTGCTAGCTCTTGAATAATTGTAGATATTTCAATAATTCATTTATTTGCATAGAAATCTGGTATTTCTACCTTAGGTATTTCTGGATGTTGTCCAATATCTTCTGGTATAATCATATCTCTGGTTAATTTAATTTTTACAACTTGTATAACTGGTTTAATTTCGTCATATAATAGCTCTGCTGGGGCAGTATAAAACTTTATAAAAAATAAGTTTCCTTTGGTTATTTTTTTGTAGGTAAAAAATGCTCTATATATTTCAGGTATAGATGATAATTCATTTCCGTCTTGGGTATACATGGTATTAAGTAGTCTGTAACTAAAATAAGTTCTAACTAGGTTTGGATTGATTTTTGGTAGTGCGATTAACTTGTTGTATCCTTGTAGTTTTTGGGTTATATAGTCTGTGTTTGGTTCTTAGATATTTATAGCTCTGGGTTTAAGATTTAGGTAAGTTTGTATTTTGTGTATATTTTCTATGTATGCTCTGGTTATATGATTATAGGCTTTTTTTTCTTGGTTCAAACTTTCTAGATATGTGGTAGTTTGTGGAGGTATGAATAAAAGGCATTTTGGTATTTTTGGTATAAATGGTTTGTCAAATATCTTGTTCAGATTTAATCCTTGTCTACTAACTCCTTTGCTTGTACCTACAGATATAAATTGATAAAGGTTATGGATTTTATGGAGTGTCCTAACGTCTCTTTTTAGCTCTGGATTTTTGATGTCTTCCGATCGACATAGCTCTGCATTTTTATAGTCATGCGGCTGACTTGTAGCTTTAGACTTCAGTTTACCTTCATTAGTCTTTAGCTTTTCTACCTCATTGCCCATATTGTCCACTTTCATTGAAAGCGTAGTTAGGGTTTTGAGTAATTCTTCTAGTGTATCATTTTCTGTTATATCAGTCTGTGTAGCTTTGTCTTGATATATAATCTGCAATAACATTCTTGTTAGTATTAATTACTTCAACTATAAATGTAAAGTTCTATATATTTAATACCAATCTCCGTATTTCTTTTGTTGTAACTGAATTTTGTATTTTCTTAATTAACCACCATCGTGCTCGTGTATTATCTGTTCGTACTATAAATTTATTATATACAATATATGGTTCAAATGCTAATAAACACTTATATAATGAACATAATTCTTCCCTATTTATTTTCCATTTTATTTTTGTTTCATTAAATGTTCCTGAATAATATCTACAATGATGCTTTTTTCGTTTTCATACTTGTATTTGAGTACTCCTCCATAGCTATGCTCACTTGCATCTGCTTCTACTATATATATAAAAATTTTATTTTCATCTGGGAATTGTAATTTTGGTAGTTTTTTACAAAGTGTCTTTATTTTTTGCACTTATTTTTTATCTTCTTCACTATAATTATATTCTACATCCTTTTTAAATTTCTTTTGTAATGGTTTTAAATTCTCTGCTAGTTTTGGTATATATTCTATTACCTGGTTTACTAATCCTAAAAATGATTGTAACTTCTTTTTTGTATCTAATTCTTCTTTTGAATTTATTATTTTTTGTACTATATGTTGTTGCATTTTTACTCCGTTTTTATCTATTTGTATTCCTAAGAATTCTATCTGGGTTTTCATTATTTCTGCCTTTTTCTCACTTAGGCTTATTCCTGATTTTTCTATTATATTTGTAAATTGTTCTAAATAACTTTAGGTGTTCATCTTTAGTTTTTGAATATAGTAATATATCGTCTATATACACTATACAGTTAGGTAGTTGTTTAAAATAATTATCCATAAAATGTTGATACCTACCTGGTGCATTTTTATATCCAAATGGTAACACATTCCATTCATAAAATCCTTGTATTTGTCTTATATTTAGTATTTTGTTTGGTATTGGGTAATTATATGTTATAGTTTTTCCATTTAAATTCCTATAGTCAATAACCATTCTACTTTTTCCTCTTTTTTGTTCACCATGTTTATTTACTATAAATGTTGGGCTAGTGTGTTTGCTATTACTTTTTTGTATATATTATTTTTCTAATAGTTCATTTATATGCATTTCAAATTCTTTTAGATCGTCAAAATTATACGTTAGTGGTTTTTGAGTTATTATACTATCTTTATTTATTAGCTCAACTTTTACAGTAGTTTTATGTTTTTCCCATCCTTTTAGTGGATCTTCACTATATAGTTGTTTTAATTTATTTTTGATTATTTCTACTTTATCTATTGAAAATATGGTCATTTCTTCCTTACTTATAGAGAATATAATTAATTCTATCATGTCTTCAGTAGTTTTTATATTTTCTAATTTTTATGTAATTTTTTCACTTCCTTTTATCCAATCTGTTTTCTTTCTTATTTTATTAGTAACTCTTTTTGCTCTTACCTTTTGTTTGCATGGTGTTGTAAACCACCAGTGTGTTTTAGTTATTATGTGTGGATATAGTTTATCTAAAAATGGCATTCCTAAAAACATATCTTTTGATGTTAGTTCGTAATTATAAATTTCTTCTATTATTAATATTTTATCCCATATTTGTATTTTTATATTCCTAGCTTTATATGTAATTAGACTTCCTTCATTATTAAATCCTTTAACTACTATTGGTGTTCTTAACTTATCCCATTTACTTTCTCGTAAACAGTTATATCTACATATATTGGCTTCTGCTCCTGTATCTATCATTGGCGTATAATATCTATTATAACATCCTTCTACTATTATCTTCATGAGTACATATATTTTCATATTAAAGCTCATTTTATTAACAATTTTTCTTTATTATACGTTATGGTTAATTGGGTATGTTCTATATTGTATAGTTTTACTTGTTCCAACCATTTTATTCCTAATATTATATCTGTTTTTGGTGTTTCTTCTTTTACTCCAAAATTCAAATTCAATTTTTATCTTTCTGACTCCTATTATAGTTTCTTTTTCAGTCGTATTTTTTAATAATTATTAGATTTCTTGGCAAATATGGATATTTATCATTATTTGTTTTAATTTCTTCGGTTTTTACTAAGTATTTCATTATATAATTATCTTCATGTCCTGTGTTTATTAGTATTAAATATTCTTTTTCATCTATTGTTCCTATTATATAATATTGAGTTAGGTTAGGTTTTGGAGTTATCTCATATGCTATTCTTTTTTATGTTTCTGATTTTTCATAAGATATTCTCTTTGGTGTTCTTATTCTTTCATTTACTATTTCTAAATCTTCTTCTATATCTATATTCTGGTAGCTGTAATCATTATTATCTATGACTTTTACAAATTGCTCAAAAGGGCTTTCTATTTGTATTTTGTTTATTTTATTTTTTTTAGTTATTTTATGCTTTGTAGTTAATACATATAAATTTTTACATCTTGCTGTAAATATTTTACTTTTTGGGGGTTAATTCTATTCCTGATATTTTCCAATATAGTACTAATGACTTATCTATATTTTTATCTGTTATTGGTACTGAATAATTTGCACTTATTATAAATTTAAATTTTTGGTATATTAGATTCCCTCTTATAGAACTTATTATGCCTTTTTCTATAGGATTTACGATCCTATCATCTGCTAAATATAGTTCTATTGGTGCATATATTCCTTCTCTAAAACATGCTTTTATTAATATTTCTGTTCCTCTAAGATGTACATATGATACGGGAAAAACAAAAAAACACAAAACGACTCCAAAACAGTCCATTAATCTTAAGGATTTGAGGACCCTTTTGAAGACCACTCTCGGATTCGCTATCAACAACACAATAACAAGATAAAGAGGTGTGTTTTCAACACCAAAACAGCCACAATATAATATGAACAAGATAAACACAATGGTTACAAAATTCGAATTCAACAAGTCACAAAAACAGTCCACTATGAATCTACAAAGTGCAATAAGATAAAGATAGGTAGATAGACCAAATGAGAGAATAATATTAACAACCCAAGACTTGTTACACTCTTGGAACTTTAATACTACACATAACACAAACCTATCTCTTACGTTGGTACAAGAGTGACCTCGATCTCCCAAGCATCCAATGTTTCCAAGCTTGAATTCAACACGAGTGATTCCACACTCAAGTTGATTTCCCTAGTTACAAGTTTCAGATTTGTGGTCTTCTCTTCTTAGAGAGGAAATGTTTCTAAGTGTTATACAACATCCATATTCAGCAAAATCTAAGACTAAAACCCTAAGAGGTTCTGTTTATAGTGTATTAAAAGATAGAATGTAAAATGTCCAAAATGGCCCTTCAAGAGTGGGCTGCCCCTTTAGTGTTTGTAGTGGGCTATTTTTGGTGTGTATTTGGGCCCTTAATTATGCTTCTCTTGCACTCACACTTGGACGACTTCAATACACACCCACAAGAGTCCATCTACATGATCGCACTCGTATCATCCTCCCCTTCTTGAAAAGGATTCGACCTCGAATTAGTACCTTGCAAAATCAAGAGAAGACAAACAAGAACACATCCTCATGACATGAGGGGTTAGTGTTATCAAAAATAACACATCAACATGCCATGCCGAGGCGAAAAAAATTTAAAATACAACCACGGGTCCTTTGTTTTAATCATGAAAATGTTAGTACAAATGCTACAAAGGAAGTGGCTCGGGAAAGTATCAAGACAAAAGGAAAGTAGGCCGAGAGTCATCCTTTCCCACCCTAAGATGGTACCGGGATCAAATGGGCAAAGTAGCCATGGCCATGGTTTTCGGCCATACTTACTTTCTCCTAAGGTTCCGCCCTAAAAAATAGGCATACCCTCTATATCACTATAGAAAATATCATGCACACAAAGAGGGTAGGGAAAGATGTCATCATACAAGTACTTACTAATTTTAAGCTCATTGTTATTAGCAAGCTCAACATAGGAAATACATGAAGGAGGAGTAGATGGAATTTCTAAGCATGCACCACCTTTTATTTCAAGAGAATAATCCCCACATAGATATAAATCACCATGGACAGCAAAGGAATCATTCACAAAAACATTTTTACAAGAACAATCACATTTCGGGTTTCCCAAGTAATCAAGCAAATCATGGTCATATTCACCCGATTGACTATTCCTTTTCAAGACTACACTTTCCCTACCCTTAAGAGTACTCTCATCTTCCAAGAAGAGATTTCCATCTTGAGGAGGAATATTGTCACACCATAGTGGGTTAGCATATAGTCTATAGCTTCCAAGACAAGCCATGCCGTCAACATCACTTGCACCACTAGGTTCATTAGGAGTAAATAAACTATCTTCAAACAAGACATTGTGCCTAAAGAGTGAATGATATAACCCGCGGATAGATTTGGAACTTTCACTCTCTAAGGAATCATTATCAAGTTTCAAAGATATGTCAAGCACATGATTAACCTTATGATCCAAATAAACTTTAGCATCTTTACAACAACATAGGCTCATAGGTTCACTCCTTTTTCCTTGGCCAACATCTTTAAATCCTTCACTCACTTGAGATTCATTAATCACATCACACATATCCTCAAGTGGTGGGCAAGTTTTACTCACAAGTTGGGCAGCAACTTCCTCCGGGAAACTCTCAACGCAAGGTGCTTGGACAATTGGATTTTGTGGGTAGAGTTTGGGTAGCAATTGTCGTATAATTTCAATGTACCGTTTCATATCTTCAATATTGTCATATCTTCAATATTGTCATTGATACGATCACATGTGGCATTGAAATTATGGGCATCCATTGTACCTAACAAAAAGACACAACAAACAAAGAAAACAAATAAACTTGTTAGATCAAAAATGCCTCACCACACTCTCACTCTCGCGGTTTTACCTCACACTTGGTTTCACAAGTGTTGAAAGCCGGATTGTACTTCGTGAGTGATTGAGTATCGATTTTACTCTTGTCCCGGAATGGATTTTTGTTTGAAACTCAAACAAAATCTTGTAGGACTTGAGTCAAGAACTAACAAAGAATTCAAAAAGATAAAAGTACACAACAAACGTAAACACAAACAAACGGACACAAACTAATTTACAATCTCATAGGAGTTTACTAGCTTGTCAATTAGCATTCGGACCAATCAAATGAAACTACAGAACAATAAAAAGAAACTAAGAAAATCTAAAATTTGAGCCAAAATTGTTGCGTGAACAGTAACAAGGATAACGTGGCAGTACGTAATTGGTTGCGGTTTCTAACAATTTTTGTTGTCCAATTTCAAGTCTTGGTCAATTTACAATTTAGGAATTGGTGGAATTTATTTTAAGGAGGGAAATTCAAACAAGTCTTGGAGCCTTTTCAAATTCAAGTTTTCAAGACTTTGACTTTCTTGTACTTCTCCTTATAACATGGACCCTTATTTTATGGAAAGTTGTTGGAAAGTGGTTGAGATGTGATTGACTATTTGATGAGTGATGGTAAGTCTTTCAAGACTAACAAAGTTTCACCCCTTTTTCCTTCACCTTTATAGATCTAATGTTCACTTTATATTAACAAGATATGAAGGTTGTGAAGAACTTCAAGAACAACATCAACAATCACCAAGAACACCCAACAACAATCTCCAAAAATACCATAATTTTCACACGGCCAACTTTCAATTTTCACAATACAATATCTTCAATACTTGACCAAGACAACTACAATTTCAACAAAATGGTTTTTAGGCCACCAATGAACAAAAATATCACGTGGAAAATCTTAGAACAACAACAAGATGAAGACCACAAGGCCAAAACAGTCCACCACAACAATGTTTCAACAACAATTCGGCCAAGTCCTATGTTCACGAAAACAACAACAATGTAAGCTCAAACTTAGATTTAGACTCAAGAGTGTTAGAGATGAAGAAAACTAACACTAGAAACAACAAAACAAGTAAAAATCTCAGCCAAGACACAATAATAACACAATTTCGGCCAAGAACACAAAATGGACAAATTTGTTTCTTTTTTATTTTTCAGTTTTCTAACACCTTTTTTTTTTTGAATTTTCTATCAAGCAAGCCCAAGATTGATCTTGTAGGAACAATATCAAGCCATGCTTTGATACCAAATGATACGGGAAAAACAAGAGAACATAAAACAACTCCAAAACAGTCCACTAATCTTAAGGATTTGAGGACCCTTTTGAAGACCACTCTCGGATTCGCTATCAACAACACAATAACAAGATAAAGAGGTGTGTTTTCAACACCAAAACAGCCACAATATAATATGAACAAGATGAACACAATGATTACAAAATTCGAATTCAACAAGTCACAAAAACAGTCCACTATGAATCTACAAAGTGCAATAAGATAAAGATAGGTAGATAGACCAAATGAGGGAATAATATTAACAACCCAAGACTTGTTACACTCTTGGACCTTTAATACTACACACAACACAAACCTATCTCTTACGTTGGTATAAGAGTGACCTCGATCTCCCAAGCATCCAATGTTTCCAAGCTTGAATTCAACACGAGTGATTCCACACTCAAGTTGATTTCCCTAGTTACAAGTTTCAGATTTTTGGTCTTCTCTCCTTAGAGAGGAAATTTTTCTAAGTGTTATACAACATCCATATTCAGCAAAATCTAAGACTAAAATCCTAAGAGGTTCTGTTTATAGTGTATTAAAAGATAGAATGTAAAATGTCCAAAATGGCCCTTCAAGAGTGGGTTGCCCCTTTAGTGTTTGTAGTGGGCTATTTTTGGTGTGTATTTGGGCCCTTAATTATGCTTCTCTTGCACTCACACTTGGACGAATTCAATACACACCCACAAGAGTCCATCTACATGATCGCACTCGCATCAACATATTTTATTGGGTCTTTACTTTTTATATCTTGTATTTCTTTATTAACTATTATTTTTGTTACTAGTGGTATACTAGCTTTTCCTTTCGCGTATCTACAATCTATTATATGTTCTTTTTGGCTTACTACGTAGTATTTTTCTTTCCGTCTATTAAATATATTCCTTATTGTTGGTATTTTAAATATTTTTTCTACACTAAGTCTAATTCTTTTCCTTTTATTTCTTCAAATATATTACTATCAAATATAATTTTTTGATCTATTTCTTCTTTATTTAAATATTCTTCCTTTTTTATTATTTGTATACTTTCTTCAGTCATTTAATTCATCTAATTCACTATCTATTTCGTTATCTGTTTCATTTTCCGAGATTTCATATATACTATCTTCACTTTCTAATTTATAATCTATATAATCTATTTGCATATATTCTGTATTTTCTATCTTTATTTCTGATATTTGTTTCGTTTTTGGATCTTTGGGTACTTTACAATCTTTAGCTAGGTGTCCTAATTTTCCACAATTGTAACATTTATATTCTTTTATAGATTTCTTCTTTCTATATGGTTTTTTATGTTTATAGTCTTTTACGTAATATTTTTTTCTTGGTTTTTATATTTATATTGGTATTTCTTATATTTATTATATCTTTTATGTCTTTTTCTTTTCTTGTAGTATTTTTCTTCACATCCAAATTGGGGTGCTATTTTATCTTTGCAACATGCTAAATTCTTTATTAATGTTTTTTCCATTTTTAATTCTAAGATGATCATATTTTGTTATGTATATGATTGAAAGGAATATTTTGAAATAAGCATCATATGAAATAAAATAACTAACTACTTATCTGATGAAATGATAGATAGGGTCAAGATATTTATTTTGTATATACTTAAGGATATAGAAATAATAGATATAAGAAAACTCATATGGCAAAAGATATTTGATTTTGAAGATGAGTTACTAAATACTGAAGGGATAGAACACGAGTTAGAAAATATAGATTTTGATGGTAGATATTATTATTCAGATTGGTATTACTCAGACTAAAATGATAAATTACCAATACTTAGAATATTGGAGGAGAGATATGGAGCAAATAAGATTGATAGAAATACTTATGAAAAAGAATCTACTCGACTACATAAAAACTAGAAATATGGAGCATATAGTATACCTTAAAAATAATATAGAAGAATTAATAAGGTTAAAACAAATAACCAAGGAATGCTATGACATAACATTTCAACAAATATGATAAATCTAATACTACAAGTAAATCTAATACTACAAGTACCCCCTTAACTTTTGAAAAGAAGACTCGAAGATCATTAGTTTGGTAGGTATTGAGTCCCATAATTCTAGCGAGAGTGATCGTTTTAAGTTGACCTTTGTAAAAACTTATATAGAAAATCAATCAGTAATGATGCTTTCAACTCAACTTTTTGCTAGGAATTTTGTACAACCTTAATTCATATCTAATGCACTCCGATACTAAGGAATTGACCGTAACACCTATAGCAATTAAGATTCCTATACCTTTACTGCGTATATTTTTATTAACGACGAAACGGGTCGTTACATTTGTGAGAATGACCTAACAAAAGGTCAGGTAAGAATCTGGCATGTCTACGTAGTAGGCGTTTGGACATGCGATTTCATCTCGTGATTTGAAATTATGAGATGAAATCCTAAATTCTCCAAAAACCTTGATTTGGAATTTCATCTTATGATTTCACCTTTTTCAAATAAAAAAATTGAATGATAAGTTTATATTTTACGAAACGACCTCAACAAAAAGAGAAGGTATGTGCCATGCGAAAGAACTATTTTAAAGAATAACTAATTACTATTATTATTGACTAGTGAACCTTTATAAAATTATGTATACTTGAAAATTTGTAATTACAAACATTTATATAAAGGATACGTGGAGATATGCAATTTAGTAATGTAATGACTCACAATATTATGATATCATATTAATGAATCATAGTTGCTAATTTGCTAGCATTATATGAGCATTGAGGAAAATTTAATAGTTTTCATAACTTGTGAGATTTTATATTTATAAGAAAACATAAAATTTAAAAAGTTCAAATTGTATGTTCAAACAATACTTTCAACTTTGTCTCAAATGATTTCATAGTATGATATTATATGGTATGACCAAATGGGTCAGCCCATTTGAGAAACCCAAACTTGAATTTATATGACCGTCTAGTCCCAAAATTTAAATCCTTTGACCGTTGGCGCCATGAATCAAGCTATTTCCCATCTTCTCCAAACTTACAAAACACTAAACAGGTTTAAATCAGTTCACGCTCATTTATTAGTATGTGGGTCCACTGCCTCGTCATACCTCATATTGAACAAAATCATTCGCTCGTTTTGGTGCCACAGATTATGCTCATAAGATGTTCGATGAAATTACTGAACGAAACCTTTTTCTTTGGACTTCTATGATTCATGGGTATGTTGAAAATTCTCAGCATACTGAAGCTTTTTATGTTTTCCGGGATATGCGTGTGCAAGATATCACGCCTTTGAATTTCACTATATCATCTATACTGAAGGTGTTTGGACGACTGAAATGGTCGAGAGATGGTGAGAGGATGCTTGGGTTTATTTGGAAATGTGGGTTAGGTTTTGATTTGATAATGCTGAATTCTGTGATTGACTGTTTCATGAGATGTGGGGAAGTTGATTGCGTGAGATGAGTATTTGATGAGATGGAGGAAAAGGATGTTGTTTCTTGGAACTTAATGATATCGGGTTATGTGAATAATGGAAGACTTGAAATTGCACTAGAGTTGTTCGATAGCATGGATGAGAAAAATGTAGTTTCTTGGACTAGTGTGATATGTGGCTATGTTAGGAAGGTAAATATGGTAGAGGCTAGGAATATTTTTGAGGCTATGCCTACTAAGGATATGGCTGCTTGGAATGTGATGATTTCGGTGTACACTGATGTTGGTGATGTGCACAGAGTGAGCTTTCTATTTCAGGCAATGCCACACCGTGACACTGGAATATGGAATTTGATGATATCAGGGTATTGTAAGGAGGGTGAGTTGGAAAAATCAAAGGACTACTTTGAACAAATGCCCCGTAGGAATGTGGTGTCGTGGACTATGATGATAGTTGGCTATGTTAAGTCTGGGAAATTGCATGAAGCAAAGTGTTTATTTGACGAAATGCCGGAGAAAAATCTCATTACATGGTCTACCATGATTAGTGGT
Source organism: Capsicum pubescens (assembly GCA_030864215.1). Taxonomy (NCBI): domain Eukaryota; kingdom Viridiplantae; phylum Streptophyta; class Magnoliopsida; order Solanales; family Solanaceae; genus Capsicum; species Capsicum pubescens. The sequence continues at coordinate 106,170,255 of CM061543.1, forward strand.
TATGCTAAGAATGGGAAGCCTTCTGCTGCCTTAGAATTGTTCAAAAACTTTAAAAAGCAGAGTCTTGAACTGGATGAGACTTTTATTTTAGGTGTCATCTCAGCTTGCTCTCAATTAGGGATTGTAGACGCAGTTGAGTCAGTAATAAGTGATGATGTAGGATCCAGATATTTTTCTGATTCACATGTTGTGAACAGTCTAATAGACCTCTATGCGAAGTGCGGAAATATTGAGAAAGCCTCGCAAGTATTTGAAGCGGCGGATAAAAAAGATTTCTGTTGTTATAGTACAATGATTGCTGCGTTTGCTAATCATGGCTTAGTTGAAAAAGCAGTGTCTTTATTTGAGGATATGCAAAGAAAGAACTTTGATCCTGATGAAGTAACTTTTCTTGGGGTTTTGAGTGCTTGCAACCATGAAGGACTTGTCAACTTTTCTTGGGGTTTTGAGTGCTTGCAACCATGAAGGACTTGTCAATGAAGGGAGGAGGTACTTTAAACAAATGGCTGAAGAATTCAGAATCCAGCCCACAGATAAACATTATGCATGCATGGTTGATATCCTTGGCCGTGGTGGGTTCCTTGAGGACGCCCATGAAATGATATTGAGTATGCATGTGACACCCACATCAGCCGTGGGGTGCAATGCTTGCAGCTAGCAATGTTCACCGTAATGTCCAGATGGCTGAAATTGCATCATCTGAGTTATTCAAGATTGAGCCTGAGAATTCTAGAAATTGCATTCTCTTGTCTAATATTTATTCTGCTGCAGGAAAATGGCGTGATGTAGCTAGAGTAAGGGCACTGATTAGAGAGCACCACGTGAAAAAAATTGGGGATCTAGCTGGATTGAGTTGGGTTCTGCAGTGCCTGAGTTTGTAAGGGGAGATGTATCACATGTGGATGCAGACAGGATATGCTTCATATTGAGTCTACTAAAAGAAGATATGAAGCTTTCAGGCTATATAAAAGATAAGGATCTGCATCCAATTTCTATGGTGTACCCCTCTTATCTATCTCTTTCAAGTGATACTGAAATGGACGAGGAACTCTTTTGAGTGATCTCTGCCACAACATGCTGAGGTACTTCCCCTGGATATAGAATTTGAACAGTAATGTTCTTATCTTAAATGTTGAAAATGATTAGGATTTTTAACCTGGCGCTGAATGAAATATTATTTAAACCGGCTTGTATGTTTTTAAAAGAATTAATTGTAACAACCATAGCCAACCTTGAAAGTTTCTTGCTTCCGAGGAATGTTGTATATTCCTTTGCTTCCGAGGAATGTTGTATATTCCTTTCGTTTCTTTTGGTCATTAGTATGATTATTTAAGACCGACATTTGATATAGCCGCCCAACAAAATGCCTATATATTTTTGGTGAACTTAAACCTAACTGAGGGAAGGTTAAGGAACAACTCTGGAGAAACACAGAGAATAAAAATGTCCTACCAGTTATCTTGAGATAATTGGATTAGTGTCCAAGCAAAGGGTGGAGGGGAATTTGGTCATCGTTTCTCCGTGATGTTCTTGTTGTCATATGGTTTCAGTAGAAAAACTAACTTTTTGAAAGAGATGTATGGGAATGACTAACATATTTGGTATTTGAAAAAAAAAATAATCAACTTACTTCACGCGATAAACTTAAATCTAAAGAAATAGAGAAAACGAAAACACATTATGTTCTTAGGAAGATCCAGCCTTGCTAGATTTCATGGTGTGTGTGATGTGATACTTGTTGTGCTATAGAAATATAGCACTTTTGACGCTTAAAATAAGGAAAATATGCAAGTTTCTGAGGCCTTTTTGTTAGATTTGATCGGTTCTGGGAATGTTTTGCAGAAAATCATGTTTTGGATGATAAGTTCGTGAAAATGGTGAAAAAAGGTGTTTTGGGCCACTTTTGGAGCGATTGTGGATATTTGGGATGTTTCTGGATTGATCGTGATCAATGCATGTTCGAGAGCTAAAGAAGAGCTGAAAAACTGACTCCTGACGCCTACTAAGTTGACCTACGGACCGCATGTAGGCAGAGCAGGTGCCAGAAACCCAAAATCTTGGGAGATGACTTGCTGGAAAATGCTCCATCCGCAACCTGTGATCTGCACCTGCACCCTGTGCCAGTCCGCAGGTACCACCTGCGCCCTGCCAGACCGCAGGTATAGAGAGCAAGTGGCCACCGATCCTATTTTATCCTATTTCATTCGGGCTTTGTTTTTAGGTTTTCTCTTGTACTATAAATACCCCTTATGTACTTTTTAGTAGAGGTTTCACACTTTTAACGCTTAGAAACATAGTTTGATTTCAAGATCCATCTTTGATCTTGAGATTTCTCTGTATTGACTTTGATTGATTATTTAGTTTACGGTTGTTTAGTTTACGGTTGTTTAGTTTACGGTTGTGGGTTTTTATTCATCTTATCATTGTGATTTCATCTTTGCCTTCAAATATGAATGTTATTGATTTCTTCACAATCATGAGCAGCTAAAACCCATAGCTGGGTTGTGGAAACCTCAGCGGATTGACGAAGTAGGGAAAGTGTGATTGTTGATCTGAACCAACACTCATGGTATTTGCTTTATCTTTGTTATGATTGATTTCTTAATGGGTGCACACATTAGGATCCCGCCTAGATATTGCTACTTACTCCAAAAGAGGAGTAGTGACTAGGAAAAGATAAGACAATAGTAATTTGGGAGTTAATTGTCGATCCATTGCCGCACAGTGGAATATAGTGAATGACCATTAGCTTTTATCTAATAACTTGAGACTTAAAAGGTAATAGTTAACTGGGATCAAGATAAGAGTTAGTAACACGACACCCTGAGACTCAAAAGGTAAAGGGTGAAATCCTCCTACTCGTCCAAAAGACTGCAGGAGGTACATAAATTATCGATTCTGCATGCAAGGTATTGGGTTGGTTCAACAATGCGCTATAAGCTTACGGAGTTGAGATGTTAGGGGGAACACAATCCTAGCATTCATTCACGAATGATTTTCAACCAAGTTAATACTGTTCTTTACTCGAGAATACTACAAGCAAATCCCCCATTTACTTTTCTTGTTTTTCCCATAGACTATAGCCACTGAGCACTGAGTTCTGCTAATCCACGTGTTACCTTGGGATTCGACCCCAACCTTAGTTGGGTTACTATATCTTGACAACGGTCGTACCATCATCTAAAATGAGGTGTTGCTTGGACGTTATCAAGAAATTGACGTCGTCACTGGGGAACACGGTGTTGATTTGTGGATTAAAGTTGTTGCAGTTTTTGTTTTTCTTTTTGTTCTAGTTGGCATACGCCGGTGCATGCTAAGCACACGGAGTAGAAACAATCTCTTAATCCCAGTGAATCCGAATCAAGAGAGGAACCTACAAACACCTGGTAGGATGTCTGAGCTGAAAAGAGTTGATAATCCTGAAGGGGTTCGTGATGTTGTACCTCCGTCTGAAGGAGTACAAGATATGATTGATCGTCTGGTCGGTGAACTTTTAGCTCAAGCTGAAGCCGAGAAGATGGCAATGGAAAAAACTAAGTGAGTAGCTAGGGAAGCAGATCTTACTAAGCAGAGACAAGCAACAGACCACCGAGCAGCACTCGGTGAAAATTAAAACAGAGCCTGAGGTGCTCGTGTTCAAGTAAACTCAACATATCAGTACATGTAATCATATATAGATGATGAATAAGATATGAGATATGTTGAGCCAACCGAGGCTGGAGCCATAGTACCTCTTGTTTTGCCCCCAGGCATCAAATTTGACATCACGAGTGCCATGATCCAATTTTTAAATTTGAAGGGTGTGTTTACAAGATTGCCTACTGACGATGCAAACTTGCACCTTGCAAATTTCCTTGGGATTTGCACCTCGCATACCATTCAGGGGTAGATCAAAAAGCACTTAGACTGCGGTTTTTCCCCTTATCACTTACATGAGAAGCATCCTTATGGTTGGGGGAATTTCCAAGAGGCTCTATCACGACTTGGAATGAGTTGCGCAGGCAATTCTTAAACAGGTTCTTTCCTCCATCAAGGATGTTGCAGCTAAAGGACGAGATCTACAATTTCAGATAGATGTAGTCAGAGTCTATGTTCGAGGCTTGGTTCAAGTTTAAGAAGAAGCTGAGGATGGTGCCAAATCATCAGTTGACAGGGACAACCTTATCAAAGATATTCTACAGAGCCCTGACCATCAGCTCCAGAGCCATGGCACACACCATATCTGGAGGAGCATTTTTGAGATTACGATGGGAGGCAGCTGGTGGATATAAATTATTCATATAATTTAGTATATAAAAATTATATTTTTAAATAAAATATGAATAATTATATTCTATCCTCACATATTTTTGGACGAATTCTACAGGAAAAAGAGTACAAGAAGAATACAAGAGAAGAAATAAATTATTAAAGAAACAAGTGAAGGTTTGAAGAAGAAGTTACAAGTTGACGGTTACTACCACCACTTTAAAGCTTACTTACACCCGTCAAGTGAAGGTTTGAAGAAGAAGTTACAAGTTGACGGTTACAACCACCACTTCGAAGAATGCATTCGTTGGTTCACATTATAATTTTCTATAAATAGAGGCATTTCTTTGATTATTAATCATCCATCAATTAGCAAAAACAAAGTGTTGGTCTCTTGTAATAAATATTTCTTCAAGTCTTTTTCATATATCTAGTTTCTTAAATTTAAGTTTTTTTTTTCTACTTACATAATGGAGTGATCTCTTTGTGTTGGGAGCGTTGAAAAATTTTGGTATAATATTATAATATAAATCTTATTTTAGTTCTTTCAAGACTTGATTTTATTTAAAAGCTAAATACTCCGTGTTGAAATACTTGTACTAGAAATTAGCGTTACTTGATATTTTATATTATAGTTATAATTATATTAAGTTGTACTTCCCACAAGGAAGAAAACTAAATATACTATAAGTATTTCATAAAATATAAGTAATAATAATTTTTAGTCACTTGTTATTTCAAATCTTTGAAATTACTTCTTTTGATCCTTATCCTCACGGAAGGATTATTTCTGACTATTTCTTAGATTTAAATAATCTCTAACTTATTTGTCTCAATTTATATCCTCGCGGAGGGATTGACTCAAATAAATTTATTGATTTGAGGGGTCTTTATCTTATTTCTTTCAATCTGTATCCTCGCGGAGAGATTGTCTCAAGTAAGTTTATTGATTTAAAGATTACTCTCAAGGGGTCTTTATTCCTCATAAACACATAAATCAAGTCTAGAAAATTATTCTACAATTTTGTAGAAATTACTAAAATAATGATTTTATTATAATAAACATACCAAGTGAATTCAACAACCCCCAACTTCCTCTCCAAGATAATCTTTTAAGCATAATTTCTTTACATATTTTATTTTCAAACTTAAGAAATTTTTCTCTTTCCATCAATTTGATTCTCAAATAGTAGTCAAAATACCATAAGTTTGTAGCATAGATTTTTCAATCTCTATGGAACGATATCTTAAACTATATTAGATTTTCAAATTTTTGGCGCCGTTGCCGGGGATTGGCATACATCTACTTCAGACTAAGTGTTTTGATACTACTTTGAGAGCTTACTTTTCTATTTATTATTATCCTATAACTTTTCCTATAATCATCAAATACACTATTTTTATAGTAATATTATGTTAATTGTATTACTATTTATTATTCTCGTTAATCTCGTTCTCATTTTACTTTATTTATTTTTATTTTTGTTGAACTTATTTCACTACTTTGTAAGTTTCAGGTAGTTTATGACCCGCTCCTCTATAAAAAAATTTAGCCAGTTATGATCCAGAAATTGAAAGAACAATTCGTTGGCGCAGGAAAGAACAAACATCAGCTTCTCAAAACTTTTGCAGGATGGAACACCGACTGGATGATGAAATTCCACCACCAGAAATTCCACCACATGCTCTAGATGATCAGTTTAATAAAGTGGTGACTAGACCCGCAAATAGAATTTTGAGGGATTATGCTACACCAGACCACTTCAATTGTGAATCTAGTGTCCAAAACCCCAGTAGCAGCCAACAATTTTGAAATCAGGACTGGATTAATTCAAACCATTCAGCAATCATGTACTTTTTCTGGTGATGCAAGTGAAGATCCACATAGTCATTTGATTGATTTCTTAGAATTAGTTGAAACTGCTAAATACAATGGAGTCTCTCCTGAAGCAATTAAGTGAAGGGTATTTCCTTTTTCTTTAAAAGGAGATGCCAAAACTTGGTTGCGAAGTTTACCTCAAGGGTCTATTACCATATGGGATCAGATGACTCAGAAATTTTTAAACAAATATTTTTCCCCAGCTAAAACTACAAAGTTAAGACAAGAGATTTCTAATTTCTTGCAGATTAAAACTGAATCAATTTATCAGGCTTGGAAAAGATTAAAAGTAATATTAAGAAAATGTCCACATCATGGCATACCTGAACATATGCAATTGTATATTTTTATCATGGACTAAAGCCTTCTTCTAGAAATGTGATAGATGCAGCTGCAGAAGGCTTCATCATGGGTAAAACCATAGAGGAAACACTACAAATGATGAATAAAATCTCAGAAAATGCTATTCAATGGCCATCTAATCGCATAATCATAAAAAAGCTGCTACGGTAAATCAAGAAGATGCTTTAAATACACTAACACAATAAATTATTTCTTTGGCACAGGAGTTTGAATCTTTTCAGGTGAATGCGCATCAGTCAGTTCAAGTTGAGGCTTGTGACATTTATGGAAGAAATCATCTGAACCATGAATGTCAAGCAACAAATCAGAAGGATGAACATGTTAATCTCCTCGGCTATAAGCCATACTCTTTTAGTAGTCCCTTGACACAGAAACATCCAAGCTTTCAATGGATCAATCCTAGTGGTGCTGAAAATCCTCGAAGCTTTCAAAAATAATCAGTACAAGGTCCACCTGGATTTCAGAACCAAAATCATGAAACACTAAATTTCAAATCATATCAACAAACAACTTCCTATCAACAAAGACCCTCACAAGCCCATCCAAATATTGATAACTTATTGTATAAACGCATCAAAGACACTGATGAAAAATTTGAGATTCAAAAGACAACTTTTAAAAATATATAAATTCAATTAAATCAGTTGGTAACTCTTGTGTTAGAAACGATTCAAGGCCCCTTATCAAGCAATACAGAGAAAAATCTAAAAAAGCACCTTAAAGCCATCACTTTACAGTCAAGTAAGAATCATGATAAACCTTATGCAGATATTCAAGAAAAGGATCTGTCAAAGCAACATGTAAGTAAAGATAAAGATGTTGAAATACCCACAGAACCATCAAAATGAAAAGAATAAATAATTAAAGAGAAGAATAGTAAAGAAATCACTTCTACCCCTGTGACAATTTCTTTTCCTTAAAAAATGAAAAGAAAGAAGCTTGACAAGCAATTTACTAAATTTTTGGATATTTTAAAGCAAATTCATATAATATTCCATTCAATAATGCTCTTTTGCAGATTCCTTCATACGCCAAGTTTTTTTAAAAAAAATTGTCATGCAAAAGAAAACTAGAAGAAGCTTTTGTGGTAGTACTTACCGAAAAATGTAGTGCTATACTTCAAAATAAGCTACCATAAAAGCTCGTTGATCCAGGTAGTTTCACAATTTCATGCACTTTGGGAGGAGTATATTTTGAAAAAGCACTGTGTGATTCTGAAGCTTCAATAAATTTAATGCCATTTTTATTTTTAGAAAATTAGATCTTGGAGAAATAAAAAACCACAAGTGTTTCACTTCAGTTTGCAGATCAAAGTACTAAAAAACCTAAAGAAATAGTTGAGAATGTTTTTGTGAAAGTAGATAAATTTATTTTTCCTGTAGATTTTATAGTACTTGAAATGCAGGAATGTCCTGATGAACCAATAATTCTGGGTAGACCATTTCTTGCGACGGGAGGAGCAATCATAGATGTCCATCAAGGACAACTGATTTAAAGAGTGGATGAAGAAAGAGTTATTTTTATATGCAAAAAATATTAAGATTTTCAGGAGATGGGATTTCATATTCATGCTTTTCAATTAACGTGATTGAGCAGATGAATTTTAAGATGACAAATTAACTCTAGATTCCATGAAAAGATGTTTGCTCAATTCTGACGTACCACAATATAATAATCCACCCAACAGAAGCGAGGAAAATGATTATAAGAATGAGCAAATACATTCAGAAGGAGTTCAACAAAAAATTAAACTCAAAATACTCCCTTCGCATTTAACATATGCCTATCTTGATCCTGAATTATTTTCAGTGATTATTTCATCTTCTTTGACTGCTACACAGGAACATAAATTGATTGAAGTACTATGAGCACACAAAGGAGCCATAGGATGGACAGTGGCAGATATCAAAGGAATTAATCCGGCTATTTGTACATACAAAATTCTCATAGAGGATAACTACAAACTAATAGTCCATCCACAAAGGAGATTAAATCCTGCAATGCAAGACGTGGTTAAAAGAGAGATAATAAAACTTCTAGTGGCAGGTATTATCTATCCTATTTTTGATAGTCCATGGGTAAGTCTTGTTCAGGTAGTACCAAAAAGGGGAGGTATGACAGTCATAAAAAAATAAAAATAATGAGCTTATACCTACTAGAACGGTCACAGGATGGAAAGTTTGTATTGATTACAAATGTCTCAATGATGCCACCAGAAAAGATCATTTTCCTTTACCATTTATTGATTAAATGTTAGAAAAGGTAGAAGGATATGATTTTTATTATTTTCTTGATGGATATTCAGGTTATGACCAAATACCAATTGCACCAGAAGATCAGGATAAGACAACTTTCACATTCCCTCATGGAACATATGCCTATAGGAGAATGTCATTTGGTTTGTGTAATGCACCTACCACATTTCAGCGGTGTATGTCAGCAATTTTCTCAGACATGACCAAAAAATTTCTAGAGATTTTTATAGATGATTTTACACTTTTTGGAAAATTATTTGAAGATTGTCTTTATCACTTGACCTTAGTCCTTAAGAGATGTGAGGAGACAAACTTGATCCTTAATTGGGAGAAATGTCATTTTATGGTTACAGAAGAAATTGTTTTTGGACATAAAATCATTGCTAAATTAACAGAAGTTGATAATTTTAAAATTGATATTATAGAAGAATTACCCCCTCCCACAACTGTTAAAGGCATTAGAAGTTTTCTAGGAAATGCAAGTTTTTACAGACAGTTCATTAAAGACTTTTCAGAAATCTCAAAACCTCTCACTAACCTTTTGATGAAAGATGTTAAGTTTGAATTTTTAAGTGATTGTTTAAAGGCCTTTGAAACACTCAAGAATAGATTATCAACTGCTCTTATAGTTGTCTCCCCTGATTGGAATCGACCTTTTGAGATTATGTGTGATGCTAGTGATAAAGCAATAGGTGTTGTTCTAGGCAAAAGAAAGGATATGATTTTTCATCCTATTTATTATGCTAGTAGGACTTTGAATGAGGCTCATCAGAAATATGCAACAACAGAAAAGAACTATTAGCATTAGTATTTGATAAGTTTCGTTCTTATTTAATAGGAGCCAAGGTTATTATTTTCACTGACCATGCAACTTTAAAGTACCTCTTTGCAAAGAAAGATGCTCAACCTAGATTATTAAGATAGATTTTACTTCTGCAGAATTTTGACCTTAAATTTAAAGACAAAAAAGGAACAAAAAATTAAGTAGTTGATCATTTGTCTAGATTACAGAAACCCCCTCTGGAGCTTACAGAAATAAAGGAAGAATTTCCCGATGAACACATTTTCTCAGTTGTAACTCAACCACCCTGGCTTGCAGATATTGCAAATTACTTGGCTGGAAAGTGGATACCCCAAGATCTCACTTACTAACAGGAAAAAAAGCTCATATTTGATGCTAAATATTACTTGTGGGATGAACCTTACTTGTTTAAAAATTGTGCAGATTCTATCATCAGACGATGTGTACCTGGGGAGGATATGGACAACATACTTTATCACTGTCATGGTGGAGAAATTGGAGGACATTATGCAGCCAATCGAACCACCTTCAAAATTTTGGAAACTGAATTTTTTTGGCCAATAATTTAAGAACGCTCGAGCATAAAGTGTGATCAGTGTCAGAGAACAGGTAATATCACAAAGAGAGATGAGATGTCATTACAATCAATACAGGTATGTAAAATTTTTTATGTTTGGGGAATAGATTCTATGGGTCCTTTTTCTTTTTCTCACTCTTATACATACATTCTCGTGACAGTGGATTATATATCAAGGTGGGTAAAAGCAATTCCCATACAAAAAAATGATGCTCATACAGTGTGTGATTTTCTCAAAAAAAATATTTTTACTAGATTTGGCACACCACAAGTCATCATTAGCGATCAAGGAACTCATTTCATTAATAAATAATTTTCTTCTTTGCTATCAAAATATGGTGTGACTCACAAAATAGGAACATCATATCATGCTCAGACTCAAGGACAAGTAGAAGTTACCAATCGTGAAATAAAAAGAATACTAAAAAAGACGGTTGGAATTTTGAGAAAAGATTGGGTCTTAAAATTAGATGATGCTCTATAGGCATACCGAACGGCCTTTAAAACACCAATTGGCACATCTCCACATAAATTAGTCTTTGAAAAAGCTTGTTATTTACGTGTTGAATTAGAACACAAAGCTTTTTGGGTGTTGAAAACACTGAATTTTGAATTAACCTCTACTGAAAAAAATAGATTTCTACAAGTCAATGAATTAGAAGAACTGAGGTCAGAAGCCTATGAAAATACCCGAATTTTTAAAGAAAAAATAAAAAAATGACATGACAATTTGATTAGACCAAAGAGTTTTAAGATTGGAGACTTAGTACTTCTTTATAGTAGCAGGCTTAGATTATTTTCTGGAAAACTGAAATCTAGATGGACAGGTCCCTATTGTGTTACAAATATCACTTTTTATGGAGTTATTGAAATACAACATATCAAAGGTGGAGATAAGTTTAAGGTAAATGGTAATAGGCTAGAATTATATTTTGAAGGACGGTTTGATGAACAACCGTCAGTGACACTGATTTAATAATGAATCAAGCAATGAATAAGTCGAGTTAATGATATTAAACTCAGAACTACTATTTCTGCCCGTAGCCATTGAGGGCGAAGCAATGGAGCCTCATAAGTCCAGTATAAATTCATGTCAATTAATTACTTAATCAATTGACTTGGTTAATATCCAAGTTAGTGTACAATCAGAACATCTCATGTAGGCCTCTACAAAAACAGAGTCACCTACACATGAGTAATTCCATGGTGATCGGGATGCCTAAGTAACTGTTGATTAACCAATTAATTGTGCATGATAATTAGTGGCTCAGGTAATTTTTTGATTTATATTAAACCAAAGACAAATAATTATTTGTTTCTAGTACTATATATATAAACTTGTATCTGATACTTCACTACAGAATCAAGGAATCAAAACAAAATTAAGAAGTTATTTTTCCTTGAGAGCAATATATATATCCTTAAAATCACAACCTATTAAATCTTTATTTATCATTACTTATTATTATTATTATTCTAATCATTTTTACTCATATAATCATATTTTTATTGTAGAAGGGCACATTGAAGCTCCATAGAAGCAACAATCACATCGACACTGAGGAATATAATTTATATATATATATATATATATTTACTGATAATAAATATAAGGTGTATGACTGTAGTTTCTTTCAAGCTTTCTTCTGCAGTTGTAAATTTGAAAGCCAAAAATATTTTATATATTTCTCTTTAAACATGATTGCATTGTAGGTTTTAAATTAACAAAATAATTTTTTTTTACATTATGGTCCAGATTATTTCTTTCTATTTTCACCATATGATTTTCGTAATTTTTTATTTTTTATTTTGTGAAGGAAAAGGCAAGCATCTTCAACTCAAAAATCTTGTGAATTGAGAAGAGTTATGATCACTAAACAAGAGGAATCAAAAATTTGGCTAGAACTTGGTCTTAATGTTTCTCAAGGCGAAATAATAGACGATACTTATTTCTGAAAAATGATATTAGGCCTTCATTGATACCAAATTTTAATCTTTATTTCTATCCACTCCCACATATTTTTCCTTTTTAGAACCTTTATTTTGAGCCCTAATCTTTTTTTCCTAACACTCTAATTCTCAGAAAATATATGTAAGTTCAAATATACACATATATTCACTTCAACTATAAATGGACAGTATTCAATAGATGAAAAAAAAAATTGAAATATAATTTTCTTTGAGAAATGGCAAAAGAAAGAGAAATGAAAATAAAAAAAAATAAAAAATAGTTCAAGTCTTTTCAAAAAAAAAAAAAAGAAAGAGAGACAAAAAAAAAGGAATGAGAATGAAAGAAAGGAACTGTCCCAAGTTGAAAGAAAAAAGAAAAGTCACTATAAAAATATCCTTATCCTACCAGCCTCAAGCCCAACATTACAAGCCTATAAAGTCCTAAAATGATTTCAAAAAAAAGTGTTGAATCTATATTAGTGGAGACAGACATAAGGATCAAGTCTATGGACAAAACTGTGATACTCACTGAATAAGTAATCATAAACCTATCAATTCTGAAGGATTGGAGAGAAGAAGAAAGCAAGTTCTTTTTGCTCAGAGCAAAATTCAGAATAAGGTAAACATTTGGTGAATTTAGAAAGAGTAATTAAAATGAGCATTATGAAAGAAATTTATTTTGCATAAATTTTCTACCTTACAAAAATCATGAATTTTAAAATCTTTAAAAATCTTCTTTTTCCTCGAGGACGAGCAAAATTTCAAGTATGGGGGAATTTGATGGATATAAATTATTCATATAATTTAGTATATAAAAATTATATTTTTAAATAAAATATGAATACTTATATTCTATCCTCGCATATTTTCTGACGAATTATACAGGAAAAAGAGTACAAGAAGAATACAAGAGAAGAAATAAATTATTAAAGAAACAAGTGAAGGTTTGAAGAAGAAGTTACAAGTTGACGGTAACAACCACCACTTCAAAGCTTACTTACACCCGTCAAGTGAAGGAATGAAACAAGTGAAGGTTTGAACAAGAAGTTACAAGTTGACGGTTACAACCACCACTTCAAAGAATGCATTCGTTGGTTCAACATTATAATTTTCTATAAATAGAGACATTTCTTTGATTATTAATCATCCATCAATTAGCAAAAATAAAGTGTTGGTCTCTTGTAATAAATATTTCTTCGAGTCTTTTTCATATATCTAGTTTCTTAAATTTAAGTTTTTTTTTTCTACTTACATAATGGAGTGATCTCTTTGTATTGGGAGCGCTGAAGAAACTTGGTATAATATTATAATATAAATCTTATTTTAATTTTTTCAAGATTTAACTTTATTTAAAAACTAAATACTCCGTGTTGAAATACTTGTACTAGAAATTAGTGTTACTTAATATTTTATATTATAGTTATAGTTATATTAAGTTGTACTTCCCACAAGGAAGAAAACTAAATATACTATAAGTATTTCATAAAATAGAAGTAATAATAATTTTTAGTCACTTGTTATTTCAAATATTTTAAATTGCTTCTTTTGATCCTTATCCTCAAAGAAGGATTATTTTGAACTATTTCTTAGATTTAAATAATCTCTAACTTATTTGTCTCAATTCGTATCCTCGCGGAGGGATTCGACTCAAATAAGTTTGTTGATTTAAGGGGTCTTTATCTTATTTCTTTCAATCTGTATCCTCGCGGAGAAATTGTCTCAAGTAAGTTTATTGATTTAAAGATTACTCGCAAGGGGTCTTTATTCCTCATAAACACATAAATCAAGTCTAGAAAGTTATTCTACAATTTTGTAGAAATTACTAAAATAATAATTTTATTATAATAAACATACCAAGTGAATTCAACATCCCCCAACTTCCTCTCCAAGATAATATTTTAAACAAAATTTCTTTACATACTTTATTTTCAAACTTAAGAAATTGCTCTTTTTTTATCAATTTGATTCTCAAATAGTAGTTAAAATACCATAAGTTTGTAGCATAGATTTTTCAATCTCTGTGGGACGATATCTTAAACTATATTAGAATTTGACAGAGTATGAGAAATAAAATCTTATACAATTTGGACTCGTCAGCAGCTTCAGAGATATTAGATCAAATCTCGCTCACTAACTAAGGGTGAAAAACTCGGGAGGCTGAGAGGGGATCTGGTACTTATCTTATTGGTGCCTTATGTGACCAGAAAGCAGTTGATGATCCAGTAGCACAAGAAATTGCTTTACTAAGGACTGATTTAGGGGTGCTAGCGAAGCAGTTTGCAGCGGCCAGTTCTGAGAAAGTGAATGCAATAGCAGCACAGGGGACAGGTTCTAAAGCATATGAGTCAGAATTGGAAGAGGAAGCTAATTATCTGGATCGTCAGATGGCGGGTTTCTTAGCCCAAGGGCAAATGAACTAAGGTCAAAACTATTATGATAGATAAAGAGACTATAGCGGAGAGCGAGATGGTGCCTGGAGAAAGAAGGATGACTACAAAGAGAAGGGAGATATGTACAGTCCAACTGGTAGATGCGATGCAGGATCCAAAATGGAGGAGATGTTGGCTAAATTGGTGAAGGGTCAGGAAAATCAAGAGACCAACCTTATGGAGATTAAGGATGTATTTCATGATCGACCCAGAAGGTCAAGTCACATACCACTGCTATCAAGCAGTTAGAGCCCTCGTTTGGGTAGATGTCAGCCACACAAAACCAGAGATAGCCAGGTACCATTTCGAGTAATACAGTGCAAAATTTGAGAAACGATGGTCATGTACTTGCTATTACCACAAGGAGTGGCATCACTACTATGGATCCCCTACTGCCTACTACAAAAGTTATTGATGATGAGACACCTGTTGTTGATTCTGAGAAGGTAACAGGTGATACAGGTACAACTGCTGAAGATAAAGGTAAGGGTCCGATTATTGAGCCAGAAGTCAGAAAGATTCTGAGACCACCTCCACCTTTTTCTCAGCGACTGAGGCAAAAGAAAACAAAAGGTAAGTTCAACCGGTTTATTGAGATGCTGAAACAACTGAGCTTGAACATACCTCTTCTTGAGGTGTTAGAGCAGATGCCTGAATACGCCAGGTTCATGAAATAGTTGGTCACAAAGAAGAAAAGAGAAAATTTTAAGGATGTTGGTGGTGTGCACCACTGCAGTGCAGTCACGACTAGGTCCTTGGTGCAGAAAAAATTTGATCCTAGAGTATTCATTATACCATGCACTATTGGGACATCCAGATTTCCCGAGCCTTTTGTGATTTAGGGGCCAGCATTAATCTGATGTCACTAGCCGTATTTAAGCAATTGGGCTTGAACCCTTCAGAACCTACTTTGATACGACTATTGATAGCTAACCGCACAGTGAAGAAGCCTGTGGGAATCTCGTTGGATGTGATTGTGAGAGTGGAAAAATTCATCTTTTCGGCTGACTTTGTCATCTTGGATTGTGAGGTTGACACCTAGATATTCATTATTTTAGGAATACCATTCATGGACACAGGCAGAGCCATGGTTGACATGGAAAGGGGTGAGCTAAAATTCTAAGTCAACGGTGAGAAGATGATATTCAACATTCGAAAGACAATGAAGCAACCAACCGACATGAGATTAATGTCGGTAATTAATTGTATTGATGACCCTGGAGGATATTCCTATAGGTATCTTGATGAATTCTTAATAGTCAAGATACCCGCATTGTGCCGCAACGTTAAATCAAGCGTTGCATAGGAGGCAACCTATGGGCCTTTTGGTGAAGTATGAGTAACCAATATAGCCACATCGTGTCGCGACGTTAAATCAAGCTCTGAGTGGTAGGCAACCCACTATATTTTAGTGTTCACATTTTTTGTTGTTTTTATTTTTGGTGGTTTTTAGCTTTTGAACCTTACCCGGAATATGGTAAACATAACTATATTCATCAATTTCTAGGTAAGGGGACTATGTGATCAACCCATCATGGTCACAATTCCCACACAATAAGTTGAGTAACAAGTTGAAAAGTTGAAATTTTGAGGATGAAAAATGGTAAGTTATGGACTTGGCACCTAGTTTTACTTTTGGGACCTAAAACCTAGGTTTCGGGACCATAAGTATCTGGAAAATATCAACATGCCAAGTCTGAATTACAGAAAAGCGGGCCAAAATTATTGGTATGGTACCTGCGCCCAGCACCTGCAGGCCGCAGGTAATACCTGTGCCCAGGACCCGATCGCGGGTATAGGACGCAGGTATGTGTCGCGGGTAGGGTTAGTTTTGGACCCACATTTTATTTAAAATTTTAAGCCTAAAAACATTTTTACCCTCATTCTAACTCATTCAAGTCCTCAAAACTTCACTTTTCTCTTTGAATTCAAACTTTCCACTTTAAACATAAACCAACCCCACACTTAAGAAAAGGCTAATTTGACACTTGTTTGAGATATGAACTTGTCCCAACACGCTAAAAACAAATCTCAACTTTGATTTTGCTTGAGTTCTTCATTATTGTCTTTTGAATTTTCATATAAGAGGTAACTTTCTTGGACCTTAATAGTTATATATTTCCTTATTTACTGTTGACACAAGTTGATATATGTATTTCATTAAAAAATATATAGAAATTATCATGCTTGTATGAGGGAATCTTGAAATAGCCTAAAATCTTAGTGTAGGGCCTCGTTTTCAATTAAAATCCTAAGTTTAGGCCCTAACCTAAAGTTGAAATTGAATGAGTGAAAGTAATACCATGAGTTGAATATGTTTGTTTGCTTTGAGATTCATGATTTCTTAATTAGTGTGTATACATTGGACTTCTTGGCATTTCAAATAAGGTTATAGGGGTGTGAAAATTGAGGAAAAATTCAAACTTTTTGAATTTTGAGTTTTTCTTCAACTTTTGTTATCCCTCGCTTTTGTGGAAACTAACAACTGGTTTTTCAGGTACATATGGCACCGAAAGCCGTAAAGAAGATGAAGGATGGTACTTTGAGGAGATGGACAGAGTCTCCCGAGCTTAGGGGTTCAGTGGAGGAGTATCCGAGGCAGCATCATGTAGATGTTGCCTTTGCGGTGACATAGAGAGTCACAAGAGGACAGACTCGCCAGGTTTCTCAGTCAGCTGCAGCCTAATCGAGGATGAAGTCAGCCGGGATATCACCACCACATACTCCTCCACATAATGATGATAATGATGACGAGGAGACAGAATCTGAGGCTACACCATAGGTTGCTCAGGACCCCCAGTCTGAGGAGGAGTCCCAAGATTCTTCTAAGGAGATTGAGTAGGAGCAGTCATCAGCGGTACCCCAGTATAAAGAGGGTACTGCCACTCATACACAATAGACAGATGTATCCTAGTATGAGGAGGGTACACTACAGGCTTCCTACAATACACAGTCGGGGCATACACCCACACCTACCGCAGATGCACCTCCAGAATGGGACATTTCAGGTGGTGTGTGGAAGGAATGCGACATTTATATAAGCTTGATAGTAGTGTTTTGGGATCTAGGCAGGCCTACGAAATGTATTTATGAGGAGCGCCGGATTGACTTATCGGGGCTAGAGAGGTTACACAGCTGCGGGCAAAATTTGACAGATATCAGCTACAGTGGATGACTAGGCCACTCGGTACTTATAGCCCGGCTATGGTTTTGGAGTTTTATGCATCTTACAGAGCCACCGTAGTCCTTCTCATGCACCATCATCCAGGATTTGTCAGATTTGTACGATAGCCACAGCTTGATCACACACTAGTCGAGGGGTCAGAGTTGGCATTAGAGAGGAGACTATCCGCAGAGTCATGTTCAACTCAAATTATATCACTCCTGCATATAAAGCTGAGTGAGACCATAGATTGAGGATCGCATGGGATCGTCATATTATGTGGGATGCTGAGTATCAGGCAGAGAGGGTTGAGATGGATAGGTAAATAGTCGGGTACATTTCACCACCGGGTGATGAAGCCCCATAAATTGAGAGGCCAACTGTGATCAAGAAGGGTTTGTTGACACTGGAGGGCCAAATTTTGGTGGTTGCTGATTAGATATCGCCCGCTACCCACTGCTTCAGATAACACATTAACGTGGGAGGGAGCTGCACTAGTTGCCTGCTTGATGGTTGGTTATGATATACTGATTTTGCTGTTATCCTCATATATGACCTACATAATCGAGCCTTTGGTGAGCTAACCTGTTGTTTCCTTATATGATCCAGATGCTATGCGATGAGGTAAGTATGCTTGAGTTACCAAGTATTGATGAGAGGATATCTGTGACCGCGACTGCGCAGACGAGGACCATAAAGGGTCTGGCACTTCCAGACACTTATAAGAGATCTAGACAGCGGGCAACAGCACCACAGGCCCAGTCTGAGGGGCTAACAGTTTCCGCAGATCCTGATGAGGCACATATAGATGATGCGGGTGTTGGTGTAGACATGGAGATATTGAAGCATAGAGATGCTCCAGATTCGAGTACACAAGGCGAGGGGACACATGCTACTTTTTCTTCAGCCCTGGCTTCGACCTCAGAGTCGGTTGGTGCATTTATAGAGCCTGCTCTTCCATCCACTACAGCTCCTGCGATAGGTATGATTACTGTATCCAGTGAATTTTTACAGAGCCTAGTGGACAACCAGAGGGCTACAGTCGCTCAACTAAAGGTTGTCGAGAACAAGACGACTACCCTCTTTGGGAAGATGAGATTAGGGGTTAGGACTAGATTTAAGCAGGTCGAGGTTAGATAGAAGGCCGCTCAGAGAGCTACATTGTCAAAGCTGCGTGTTGATTTCTAGATACGGATTGATGAGCTGGAGAAACAACTTATGTCCCAATATATTATGACAAATGCACCAGATCTGTCTAAGATAAGGGAGGATTTTGATATCCTATGAGCAGAGGTACGCTCTCTTGCAGAGAGCCGTGTAGCAGCTACTCCCTTGACTTTCCCTCCCGTAGTCCAGAAATCACTTCCGCATGCGCCAAGATACTTTGACTTCTTTGCGGAGGATGAAGATGAGGTCCCAGCAGTTAGGACCAAGAGATGTCACTTACATGATTTGCAGGATCCTATTATGACAGAGGAGGAGGCACTTAAAAAGGCCAGATATGATTCTTTAGAGACTGCATTCGTAAATAGGCAGAGGCGTGATGCTATAGCAGTGAATGCATCATCCAGGAGTGCACTGCCACCACCATCTCCTCCGCAAGCTTATATGTACCCATATGAGATACTCCTGACTTAGGCGCGTAGTGCGTCCCAGGTATGTTCTCACTTCCCTACGTTTTATTTTATTTTGTTTTAGCGCATTGAGGACAGTCCACAACTTTTAGTTAGGGGTGGGCATTCCATGCCTCTATGAATTTTTATTGTTGTGCTTCTTTTTTTGTCGGCCGTAGTATAATTATAGAACCGGCATGTCTAGTATACTTATGTGTCGTATTGTGTTTTTTTTGTATTGTGTTGTTTTTGTGTAATTAGGGGAATTTTAAGTATTTGGGGCAGTATTCATATTTTGACTGATTTTTTATACCCCTCCAAAAATTTATGTTTTAGAAATGTGTTGATGTAGATATGTGTGAATTTTGTGGATCTTGTTATGACATTAGTATTAGGGACATTATAACCATTTGCTGACAACTGCATGAACTGGATAGGTAGTAGTTAGTGATATTGACTCTGTGTTATGTGAGTATGAGATGCTACCTAGTTCCATTTGTATGTCTAATTCATAACTTGTTTGGTTAGTCTTGCCTAGGTTGAAGGATAGTCGGTTAGAAGAGGATCACATGTCTTTTTTTATTTTCGTCCACTTTTAGCCTAAATGACCTTTCATGTGCGAATTGTATTCCTTGATCCCTATTTTGAGCCTTGAAGTCTATTTTTCTTAGTTTCACCATTCACCTTCCCATTTATAGTACAATTGACCTGTTTTGGCCCTGTTCCTCCTTGGATAGTATGCATTCAACACAAGTAAAATGCCTAAGTTGAGAGTAGCTATCATAGGGATGCCTAGTGTAAAATGGGTATGAAGAAGGGTAAAGTAAGAAAAAGTTAGTAAGGCTGGGTGTGGTAGAAAAAGAAAGAGAAAAAAAATAAAAAAAATAAAAGACCACACCCAACCTGAATGTGCAATAAAAGAATAAAAAAGTGGAATAAAAAAAAACAGCTAGTAAGTGAGACCCCAAAGTTAGTGTAGTGTCAAGGAGGCTTAGTCACTTTAAATGTCCATATATCTCATACCAGCCCCCAAGCCTATATTACAAGCCGAGAAAATTCCTATAGTGATCCTAACTTGACTATCTGAATGCTAAGGTAAAGAAAATAAGGGCAAGCCTATGGTATTTGACATGTATTGATTGGAACTTCTTTGTTGAGCGTGAGTGTATCTTAACCGTCCCTGTATTGACATGCGTTATTTCATATATGAGTGAGTGGGACATCCTTGTAGTGACGGCACTTGAGTCATGTTGCTAGCTATTTGCTTATTTTGGGTAGTGTAATTTGTACATATGAGTGGTTGTCTATTGCTAATTAATTGTCATACCTTGATCCCATTGTGTCACACTATTGTGCTTCATGTTCATACACAGTTGTCTTTGAAAAGAGATATAGAAGGGGATGTTGTGATTTGAACTTAATGTGAAAACCGACTGCCTTGAATATCTTAGATTCTTCTAGTTAAGCGTCGTTTTTGTTTTGTTGTGTTTTTATTGCCCGAGGACATGCAAACGTTCTAAGTTGAGGGTGTTGATATGCTATAGAAATATAGCATTTTTTACGCTTAAAACAAGGAAAATATGCAAGTTTATGAGGACTTTTTGTTAGATTTGATCCGTTTTGGGTATGTTTTGTAGAAAACCATGTTTTGGATAATAAGTTCATGAAATGGTGAAAAAATGTGTTTTTTTGCAAATTTTGGAGCAATTATGGATATTTGGGATATTTTCGTATTGATCGTGATCAATGCATGTTCGAGAGTCGAAGAAGAGCTGGAAAACTAACTCCCGACACCTACTAAGTTGACCTACAGACTACGTGTAGACCTACAGACCGCATGTAGACAAAGCAGGTGCCGAAAACCCAAAATTCTGAGAGCTGGCTTGCAGGAAAATGCTTCATCCGCAACCAGTGGTCTGAACCTGCGCCCTGTGCCAGACTGCAGGTACCACCTGCGCCCTGCCAGACCGCAGGTACAGAGAGCAGGTGGCCATTGACCCTGTTTTATCTTATTTCGTTCAGGCTTTGTTTTTAAGGTTTTCTCTTATACTATAAATACCCCTTATGTACTTTTTAGTAAAGGTTCCGCACTTTTAACACTTAGAAACATATTTTGATTTTAAGATCCATCTTTGATCTTGAAATTTCTCCGTATTAACTTTGATTGATTATTCAGTTTACGGTTGCGGGTTTTTATTCATCTTATCATTGTGATTTCATCTTTACCTTCAAATATGAATGTTATTGATTTCTTTACAATCATGAGCAGCTAAAACCCATAGCTAGGGTTGTGGAAACCCTGGCAAATTGACGAAGTAGAGGAAGTGTGATTGTTGATCTGAATCAATACTCATGGTATGCATTGTTTTATCTTCGTTATGATTGATTTCTTAATGGGTGCACACATTAGGATCCCGCTTAGATATTGCTACTTACTCCAAAAGAGGAGTAGTGACTAGGACAAGATAAAGACAACAGTAATTTGGGAGTTAATTGTCGATCCATTGCCGCACAATGGAATATAGTGAATGACCGTTAGCTTTCATCTAATAACTTGAGACTCTAAAGGTAATAGTTAAATGGTTTCAAGATAAGGGTTAGTAACGCGACACCCTGAGACTCAAAAGGTAAAAGGTGAAATCCTCCTACTCGTCCAAAAGACTGTAGGAGGTACATAACTTATCGATTTTGCGTGCAAGGTATTGGGTTAGTTCAACAAAGCACGATAAGCCTACGCAGTTGAGATGTCAGGGGAACACAATCCCAGCATTCACTCATGACGTCAACCAAGTTAATACTGTTCTTTGCTCGAGACTACTACAAACAAATCCCTCATTTACTTTTCTTATTTTGCCCGCAGACTACAGCCACTGAGATCTGTTAATCCACGTGTTCCTTTTGGATTCGACCCCAACCTTATTTGGGTTACTATATCTTGTTAGCGACCATACCACTATCTAAAAGGAGGTGTTGCTTGGATCTCATCAATACTTTCACTTAGGGTTGTGCAAAAATCGAATCGACCGATAAATCGAACCGATAAAAATGTTATTGGTTTATTGTTATTGGGTTATTGGATTAATGATTTTTTAATGGTTTTATAAAAAAAAATTATTAGGTTATTGGTTCGGTTTGATTTTTTCTTATTGGGTTATTGGGTAAACAGATAACCCAATAAGAATATATATATATATATATATATATATATATATATATATGACTTATTAGATATTTCTCTTAATTTCTCTTTAATCTCTACAAATTAACAAACCTATTATTTCAATTATACAAACTCTTAATTTCTCCTAACAATATTTAGTTCAAACTTTAAGATTCTTGTAAATTAAAACACATTATGTAGGATTTTTGTTTGCAACTAAGATTCAATTATTTTTCATGTTAGTTACTACTATTTTTATTTTATGAGTATTTTCTTATCGGTTAAATCAAAAATCGAACTGTTAAGTACTAAAAACCAATAAACCAAAAACCAATAAAAAATATCTTATTAATTTAACATATTTAAAAACTAAAAACCACTAAACCAAATCAGTAATACGTAAAATTGAACGACCAATACACACCCCTACTTTCACTATGACTTTCGAATTTGAGAAGTATATTGGGTGCTATACAGAGCTGAAGCATCTCTGTGGCGAAGCTTCCTTGATGCCTAATATTATTCTAGATCTCATCCAGTCCATAAAGTGTGGGACAGTGATCAATCTCTTGTATGGAGTATGATGATGAACTCTAAAGATCAGTTTGAGCTACATATCATATAGTATATAGATAGTGAATAAAGGAAGTTCATCCTCTTGAAGGTGGGATAATTGGACATGATTTTATGTCCAAACAATACTTCAACTTCCTCTCAAATAATTTCATATCGGATGACCAAACGGACCAGCCCATTTGAGAAATCCAAACTTGAATTTACATGACCGTTTAGTCCCTAATTTAAATCCCTTGCCGTTGGCGCCATGAAATGCAATGGATCAAGCTATTTCCCACCTTCTCCAAACTTGCAAAACCCTAAACAGGTTAAAATCAGTCCACGTTCGTTTGTTAGTATGTGGGTCCACTGCCTCATCAGACCTCGTACTGAACAAAATCATTCTCCTTTACTCTTGTTATGGTGCCACAGATTATGCTCGTAACATGTTCGATGAAATTACTGAACGTAACCCTTTTCTTTGGACTTCTATGATTCATGGGTATGTTGAAAATTCTCAGCATACGGAAGCCTTTTCTCTCTTCCGGGATATGCGTGTCCGAGATGTCACGCCTTTGAATTTCATTATATCATCTATACTGAAGGTGTTTGGACGGCTGAAATGGTCGAGAGATGGTGAGGCGGTGTTTGGGTTTATTTGGAAATGTGGGTTTGGTTTTGATTTGATAGTGTTGAATTCTGTGATTGACTGTTTCATGAGATGTGGGGAAGTTGATTGTGCGAGACGAGTATTTGATGAGATGGAGGAAAAGGATGTTGTTTCTTGGAATTCGATGATATCGGGGTATGTGAATAATGGGAGACTTGAAATTGCATGAGAGTTGTTCGATAGCATTGATGAGAAAAATGTAGTTTCTTGGACTAGTGTGATATGTGGCTATGTTAGGAAGCGGGGTATGGTAGAGGCTAGGAATATTTTTGAGGCTATGCCTACTAAGGATATGGCTGCTTGGAATGTGATGATTTCAGGGTACACTGATGTTGGTGATGTGCACACAGCGAACTTTCTGTTTCAGGCAATGCCAATTTGCGACACTGGAACATGGAATTTGATGATATCAGGGTATTGTAAGGTGGGTGAGTTGGAAAAAGCAAAGGACTACTTTGAACAAATGCCCAGTAGGAATGTGGTGTCGTGGACTATGATGATAGATGGCTATGTTAAGTCTGGGAAATTGCATGAAGCAAAGTGTTTATTTAATGAAATGTCAGAGAAAAATCTCATTACATGGTCTACCGTGATTAGTGGTTATGCTAAGAATGGGAAGCCTTCTGCTGCCTTAGAATCGTTCAAAAACTTCAGAAAGCAGAGTCTTGAACTGGATGAAACTTTTATTTTACGTGTCATCTCAGCTTGCTCTCAATTAGGGATTGTAGACTTGAGTCAGTAATAAGTGATGATGTAGGATCCAGATATTTTTCTGATTCACGTCTTGTTAACAGTTTAATAGACCTCCATGTAAAGTTGTGGAAATATTGAGAAAGCCTTGCAAGTATTTGAAGCGGCGGATAAAAAATGTTTCTGTAGTTATAGTAGAATGATTGCTGGGTTTGCTAATCATGGCTTAGTTGAAAAAGCAGCGTCTTTATTTGAGAATATGCAGAGAAAGAACTTTGAGCCTGATGAAGTAACTTTTCTTGGGGTTTTGAGTGCTTGCAACCTTGGAGGACTTGTTAATGAAGGGAGGAGGTATTTCAAACAAATGACTGAAGAATTCAGATTCCAGCTCACGGAAAAACATTATGCAGGCATGGTTGATATCGTTGGCCGTGGTGGGTTCCTTGAGGAGGCCCATGAAATGATATTGAGTATACATGTGGCATCCACATCAGCCGTTTGGGGTTCAATGCTTGCAGCTAGCAATGTTCACCGTAATGTCCAGATGGCTGAAATTGCAGCATCTGAGTTATTCAAGATTGAGCCTCTGAATTCTGGAAATTACATTCTCTTGTCCAATATTTATGCTGCTGCAGGAAGATGGAGTGATGTAGCTAGAGTAAGGGCACTGATTAGAGAGCATCACGTGGAAAAGGAAATCGGGGATGTAGCTGGATTGAGTTGGGTTCTGCAGTGCATGAGTTTGTAAGGGGAGATGTGTCACATGTGGATGCAGACAGGATAAGCTTCATATTGAGTCTGCTAAAAGAAGATATAAAGCTTTCAGGATATATAAAAGATAAGGATCTGCATCCAATTTCTATGTTGTACCCCTCTTTATCTATCTCTTTCAAGTGATGCTGAAATGGACGAGGAACTCTTTTGAGTGATCTCTGCCACAACATGCTGAGGTACTTCTCCTGGATATAGAATTTGAACAGTAACATTCTTATCTTAAATTTTGAAAATGACTAGGATTTTTAACCTGGTGCTTAATGAAATTTTATTTAAACCGGCTTGTATGTTTTGTAAAGAATTAGTTGTAACACCCATAGCCGACCTTGAAAGTTTCTTGCTTCCGAGGAATGTTGTATATTCCTTTCGTTTCTTTTGGTCATTATTATGATTATTTAAGACGGGCATTTAATATAGCCACCCAACAAAATGTTTGTATCTTTTTGGTGAACTTAAACCTAATTGAGTGAAGGTTAAGGAACATCTCTGGAGAAAAACGAAGAATAAAAATGTCCTACCAGTTATCTTGAGAAAATTCGATCAGTGACCAAGCAAAGGGCAGAGGGGAATATGGTCATCATTTCTCCATGAGGTTCTTGTTGTCATATGGTTTCTGTAGAAAAACTAAACTTTTTGAAAGAGATGTATGGGAATGACAAAACATATATGGAATTTGAAAAACAAAAAAAAAGGATATCAAGTTACTTCACGTGATAAACTTAAATCTAAAGAAATACAGAAAATGAAAACACATTATGTTCTCAGGAAGCTCCAGCCTTGCTAGATTTCATGGGGTGTGTAATGTGATACTTTCACTCGTACTTTTCAAATTTGAAAAGTATCTTGGGTACTATACAGAGCTGAAGCATCTCTGCGATGAAGCTTCCTTGATGCCTAATATTATTCTAGACTTCATCCAGTCCCCAAAGTGTGGGTCTCATGTATGGAGAGTATGATGATGGACTCTAAAGATAAGTTTGAGCTACATACCATATAGTGTATAGATAGTGAATAAAGGAAGTTCAATCCTCTTGAAGGTGGGATAACTGGACATGAATTGGTTGTCTTGCTCAACTCTGTAGTCCTAGCAGGGTTTTAGAACATAAAGTATTGATTTCTTTGTGGAAGACATTTGGATTATCTACTTGAAGTTGTGGTGTATCCATAAGTTTTCTCATGCTCCAATTACATTACAGATTATGGAAGTGTGATTGATGATAATGAAGGGGATCAAGCTATATGGACTTTGGGATGGGAACCATGAGGTCTCGGGTTCAATTTTAGCGGCAGCAAAAAACTCTTGGGGATTTCTTCCCATATGTCCAAGCTTTGTTGGATAGAGTTACATGGTACTTGTGTTGATGGGAGGTAGCATGTACCTCGTGGAATTAGTTGAGGTATATGCAAGCTGGTCTATACCACGGTTATGAAAAGAAAAAAAAAGGACCTCCAATTGGGATATACAAGATGTGGCACAAGTCTGGTTCCACAGGTTAGCTTATATGACGATAGTTATACCGTAGGTGTCCATCTTACTGTGTTATACTATTAATTCTGCAGTATATACGTGTTGTCATTTCTTAAGCATCATTCAGTAAGATAGTTCATAAATTACATGCCATGCAATTTACCTGCAACAAACTTATGATAACATCGACAATCTTTCATTACTTATGATAATATAATATCTTTAAGACCTCCCTATAATATGTTCAGAGTTCAAGATCACACTTCAATATCTTATCTTATGTGTTTTGGAATTCATTAAATCTTTAATACATATTACTTAAAAGTGCAAGCGTGCGAGGCACTATGATTTTTATGTTTAGTGAAACAGAAAGATTAATAAATCCTTTAGAATTAGACCTAAACAGACATCTGGCTTTAGGATGCTAAACATAGTTTTTATTGTTTAGTGAAAAAGAAAGATAAAAATCCTTTAGAATTAGACATAAACAGACATCTGGCTCTAGGATGCTAAACATAAAAACTGTTGCAGATTAAAGATATGGTGCAACTTAGTAAATCATTTCATATCTTTTCTTGAAAGCAGCTTTAGGACATGTTTTCTATAAAGAAGATTGATGTGAACTAGAAAAAAGTACGTAGGTAGCACAAGACATAATACAGTCAGATCTCTATATGGTGATAGTGTTTATTGAACATTTTATGGTTGCTGTAAAGATGAGTTGTTATATATGTACATTTGCCGTTTAAATCTCATTTAGCTGTTATAAGTAAAAGCATAAAATATAGTTTAATAACATGAAAAATCTGCCTGCAAGGGCATGGTTGAGAGGTTATGGGAGACCTGAGATTGAATTCAACCTCCGTTTGTCGCTTAGCTATGAGCTCGTGGGGCTTGCATAGTGCAGTTTACATCTCGTGTAGTTCGCGGGCTATTGTACAGTGAGCAGACTACCTCAAAGTGCTCACCCGAATGGCAGAGGTCGTAGAGGTCGTGGGCTTCCCTGGGGATTAAAAAAAAAAAAAAAGAAACATGAAAAATAAATTAAGTCGTTACACAGAGGTTTGACTATACTTGAGTAATATTTTTTAACAGGAAGGATTATGTAAAGGAAAAATACAAACAAATAACTTAAGGGGACAAGGAGAGGGAGTAATAATCATGATTAAGATTAGCTTGTCTCTCCTTTTCAGCTAACTTTCTTTTTGCTTAATGCCGGTAGCACAAGGCTCCAAGCTTTACTTACTTTTCAAGCCTTAAAGTTGTTGCAAAATTAAAATATTACTAGTAAAGCACAAATAATTTTACCAAGAAAAAAAAAACTTTAATTATTCGATAAATCATGTCTTGTGTCCACCAACTAGCAGCTAGAATGATGGTTAAGGAACCATGATCATGGATACTTTAATCTCTATAATCCCAACCCTCTCCCCCTTGCCACAAACATAATTATCAAAGGAAAAAACCAATTAATTAAAGGACTAAGCAGCAATGATAAAGTTTGATTAACAAGACTAAAGGCTAATTATACGTACATTGGAATGGGAATCTTTCAGTCTTTTACTTATCTCCATGTTGACTAGGGCAATTTGCATGAATAACATGTTCTTTAATGGTGGAATTATTTAAATGAGTGCTTTGGTTAACTAATGCATTCGTTGCACCCGTACTTTACTAATTCAGGCCTTTGACCATGTTTATTTATGTTACATCTTATTTACTTCTCATGGAATTGATATACTATCTGATTAAAGGCGGAGGCGTTTTATCTGGCACGAAACGAGTCGATGAGGCCTAAGCATCATGGATCCTTTAATTTTTAATATTTTATAGATTAATATAATTAATAATAAATATTTAAAAAAAAAAAGATAAATTACCCAAAAAAATAAAACTACATCAAAATTATTAAAAATAAAATAAGTGAAAGATGTATCTAAAACTACTTAAGCGTTACAAAAATTAATTAAAACCATATAATACAATCAATATCGTAGTGAACTTTTCATATAATAATAATAATAAATCATAATATATCCTCAAAAACACTAATTTTTATCTAAAAACAAAAGAATATAACTATAAACCTCTAACCACAAGATTAAATGATATAAACAATGACCATGCAAATAATAAATTGAGAAATTAAAAAATTCTTCAGTCAAAAGTTTGAAAAAACTACTGAATCAGAAAGCACCCACTTTCTCATTACTTTATTATTTATCACTTATTGTATTTTAGAAGAAGCACAAAATGGTAAAAATTAAGAATACAAAATTATGAGTCACTAATGAAAATTAGAAGATAAAGGAACTTGAATAATGAGAAAGGAAGAAGAAAGTGTTTACCTTCTTGTAGCGGTGTCGTCGAATTCGATACCTAACATGAACGCTTAAAGCTACAGAATTCAGATAAAGATATTGAAAAGATTTTGTTTGGAAGACAAAAGATTTTTATTTGAAATATTTTAATAAAAAGAGTTGGGCTAAATATTAAGTACTCTAAATGTTTAACAATTTAGTTTTTCTTTTTAATTTTTGATTAAGAATTTTAATTTATAAATAATTCAAGGCTTACGTCCAAGAATAAAAGTGCGTCTCACGCTTAGGCGTTCGTCTTTCGAGACTTTCGCCTCCCCACAGTGCCTCGGTGCATTTTTAGCTTTGCCAAGCCCCGGAGCGAGCCCCAAGGTGCGCCTCAAACCGCCTTTTGAAACACTAAGATTAATCGTAAGTTAGAGGCTCACCTCTCATATAAACATGATGTAGAGATTGTTTGGTTCGATCAAATTCAATATATTTAATTTAAATTTTATATTTATTTTAAGAAATTCATTAAATATTTAGGTATCATTTTTCATTGACTTAAATCTCCAACCCATAAACTTTACATTTTGATTTCGGCTCGAATGATATTTATGGCGATAAGTTGATAGTTCATGATACTTCATTTTGTATATAAAAAAGTTATGAATGGCATCCTTTTAACTGACCAAAGATCAATATAACTTTATGCTTAATAAGTTAAGCCTAAAAGACCTACTTAACATAGTTTTATATTTGAAAATTTTTAACTTCGGAAAAGGGCCTAAAATATCCTTCAATTATGTGAAATAGTGCAAAATGTCCCTCATATACCTATTGGATCTAAAATGCCCTCCTCATCTACCTATTGGCCTAAAATGTCCTCCCCGTCTATCTATGATACAAGCCAAATTGCCTCCGGACCTTTGGATGAGATACGTATGATGCTTGAGGTGCTTGATGACTCCTTAGTGCTATTAAAAGATGTCACATGGATGAAAATTACCATTAAGGAGGGTCAAAGAATTTTGATGAGGTCGGAGGAGTGCAAAACGGGGCTCGAAATCCCCTTGAAAGGGTCATGCGCCTAAGGCGCTTTGGATCTATTTTTTATCCGCTCTATTTTAAGAGCGGGTCAAAACAGTTCCTAGTGGGCCTTTTCTTGCATTTGGATCACTTTTGGACCCTAATTATGTAATATTTAGCCAACTATAAATACTTGGTAGCAAGGCTTATGGTAGCTAGGCTTATTTTGTTAGTTTTTGTTGATTGATAATGAAGAATTCATGAACCTCCATTGGGAGTGTTTTCAGAGCTTGAAAAAGATTAGAAACGTCGGTTGTAAAGGAGATTCAATCCCCTTTGCGGTCACGTAAGAGTTAGGTGTTATTTGGTAATCTTTAAGGGAGGTTTTTGGGTTTGATACACCCTTTGATTTCCCTTTTGTTATCTTCTTGTGTCTATCTTTCTATCATCCATCTTTTTTATCCTTTTACTTTTTGTTTGTCAATTTTGTTGTTTCTTTAGTGTTTGTGTTTGTTCTCGTCGTTGTAGATTATTCTCGTATCAATCTATTAGGATTGTTTTTCCCCTTTATCTAACAGATTAATTTGACCTCAATTCGTTAATGACGTGGCTTTTTTATTGATCAACTAATAATTAATTAAGATAATTAATTTTCTCATAAAATCCCAACCCATCCAAACCTAATAATCTGAATTTTAGGGGCTTTTTACATGGAATTACTGTTATTGTTTATGGGCACTGCGTTTTTAGCGGAACTTCTTGGTGTCTTCTTATCTGATGCTTTCTTTAGTACTTATTACATTTATCTCATCAGTTCACTCATCCAATTTCTGGGAAGTTTTTTATTTATATTTCCCAATTATGATTTTTTTCTTTCATTTTCTCTTCGATAAATTCACCTGAAAAATTCGCTCTTAGAAAACAATGAATGAGCGATAGATAAAATTTCATAGCTAAACAACAAAATTCTCATGCTATTCCTATTTAGTTACGGATTAACAACAGATTATAAGAAAATTCAGTTAGTAAAAGTGTTTTACTATTTAATGACAGAATAAGCAGATCGAAAGCACGAAAAAGAATGTCTTAGCGTGCCCTTACTCTAATTCGAAATCCGTCTCTTTCTTTCTATTCTAATTCCTATCCCTTCATTCCTTGATCCGCTCACACACTAAGCATAGCAATTATATCAAATGATCAATCGAATTTTTATTCAACCTTATAGAATTAAGAATTAGAAATGTGGATTGATTGAATTGTCTTATTAGGACAATTTATGGTTCATATGCTTAGTCAGAAGGAATAATCCAATGGAGTTCATGGATTTACTTAGGTCAGATGAATTTTTAATGTTTAGCTATTGAATTGTCCGTCGTTAAATAGTTTAAATACGAATCTTTGTTGTTTAGCGACAAAAATTGTTCGTTGTTAGTTTTTGTTTTTATTGTAGTGAATTATACAGAATAGCCTAAGAAAAAAATGATGTTTCTCTTGTTTCATTCTTAGTGGCATCATACAATTTCTAATGCTAAGAAACTGCCGACAAATGAAACTACTAATGCTGCAGCTGGTTACAAGGAAGATGGACTAATGAGATTAAAGAATCCCAATTCTTACCAAGAACTGCTTCCTACTGCTAATTCAACGCGTTTGTCTATGACTAACACTTGTAAGGATTAAGTGAACAACTTGAACGATATTAATAGCAAGAAAGTTCTAAAATCTGAATGTGTCATAGGAGAGGATAAGGGGAATTAGAGTGCCTTAATTTTAGATTTAGGTGCAAAAATTCACCCGTAGAAAAGCAGTGTCCCTAAATAGTAATAGTAATTCGATGCAAAAAGTCCCTAAAATTCAGATTATTAGGTTTGGTGTCACGACCCGAGTCAACCCCCTAGCCGCGACACGATGCTTAAGGCCACAAGTGATCCCAAGCTAACCCATGGTCTGTACCTGCTATGAGCACTGAATAAAATGAAAGTAAAACAACATGTGCGGAAGATAAACCGATAAAGTACTGTCATTCTGAATACGAAAAACATATAAAACACATGTATGAAGTATCTGATAAACACTAAAAACTAAACTGTCTATCTGAAACAACTGATAATAACTGAAAAACTGAACGACTATCTAATTGTCTAAAAGCCTTTAAGAATCATGAGGAGTTGATGGGACAAACCCCTAACTAACTCAAACTAACTGAATCATAATGAAATGCTGAAATGAATAAAATAACATATCACGTTCTCGATGGATGAAGACTCACCACTATTGCCAAAGAGAACTGCTGAGCTGTCTAAGGATGGTCGAAAAATTGCATGTCCGAACTTATGTTATAAGACAACATAGCGCAAGAGAAAGGTATGCGATCAGTACTTTGAATGTACTGGTACGTGAGGTAAGGACTAATTGAAATACATGCAGAAATTGAATGTAATTAAATGAACATGTAAAATTGAATATGCAAGACCAAGTATTTTAATACACTGACATTATCTGAATAAATGGTACAGTTTATATAACTAATTGAATAAATGCTGAAAACTGACTACTTGGTCTAGTAAAACTGAACTGAAATAGACTGTCAACACTGACTGAAATTGTGAGAGCTATCGTGTAACCGACATAAACTATGGATATTTCCACGGAGTCCACGTCTGACCCGCATTGAGGAGGGTTGTTCCATCCTTGTCATCGGAGTGGAACCTGAACTGGAGTGATCACTATACTGAGCCCAATTTGGGCACAAGGTTGAAAGGTTAACCTTGTTCAAAACCCCACATACCTCAATAGCTAGATTCTTGAAGAATGCTTGAATTTAGAAGCTTGAACTCTTGGATTTTTGGGGAAGAGAGCTTGGATTTTGTTCTTGGGAAGGAGGAGGGTTTCTAATGAGTAATTTTGAGAGAAAGGGGCAAATAATGCCTCTATGGGTGTCCCCAATCGTGTTATGGACGACTTGGGTTGAGGGAAAAAGATTCAATTACCCTTTGATTTCTTTAATTAAGAAGTTAGATGAAAGACACCAACGCGTCGGGTCCCTTACTCCCGGGGAGAGACCGACACGCCACGTCCCTTGCCTGGGGAGAGACCAACGCACCGTGGAACCCATCACAATGGGAGAGACCAACGTACCGTGGGCTTATTGCGAGGGCTCTCTATCTTCGCTATCAAAATATGTCTCGAACCTTATCCCAAAATCCTGAAACTTTTCCGAGATATGCCTTTAACCTCCCTAAACATGAATTAACTCAAAAATCAACGTCCCAGGGTCGGAAAGGCCAAAAATAAATTTTGTAAAGTCTTGGGGTCTTGAAATAACTAAGTCCTCAACACTTGGTGAAATTTTCAAGCCTTGGACCCTTTAAGCATGCAACTACAACTGAACCGAGGTTAGAATCTTACAATATATCCCCCTTAGGACTATTTATCCTCGAATGAGACTGGTTAAGCTGATTACTACGGAGACGAAGAGTCTATAATGAACACTGATAAGATGAAACATGATCCAATAACTGGGTCTGAAACATGACACCTACTACATGGGCTAAACTAACTTCATGAATGCATGTTGTGACAACAGAACCGTTGCGTAGCTGAAATAGAGAACAAAAAGAGTCAATCTAAGGAAAACTAGTACCTCAAGATGAGTCTGAATTCGTGGAGAAAAGATGAGGGTACCGAGATCACATATATGCTTCTACTTCCCAAGTAGTTCCCTTTACGGACTGATTCCTCCATAGAGCCTTAACCAAAGAAACTTCTTTATTCCTTAGCCTACGAATCTGACGATCAAGGATTTTAACTAAGACTTTTTCGTAAGAAAGTCTATCCCTAACATTTACACTTTCTAAAGGAACAACAAAAGCTGAATCACCAATGCATTTCTTTAACAAAGAAACATGGAACACCGGATGCACTGATTCCAAATCTGCAGGCAACTCAAGCTCATAAGCTACTTTCCCAAAACAGTTTAAGATTCTATATGGTCCAACATAGCGGGGACTAATTTTCCTTTTTTTGCCAAATCTCTTCACTTCTTTCATACGCGAAATTTTCAAATAGACCAAATCACCAACATCAAACTCAAGATCCCTTCTCCTTACATCTGCATAAGATTTCTGACGGCTTTGGGCTGTCTTCAGCCTCTCTCGAATTAACTGAACTTTCTCCATTGCCTCAAACACTAAATCTGGCCCTATTAAAGCAGCCTCACCAGCTTCAAACCAACCGATAGGAGATCTACATCTCCTTCCATAGAGAGCCTCAAACTAAGCCCTCTGAATACTGGAGTGATAACTATTGTTGTAGGCAAATTCAATCAAAGGTAAGTGGTCATCCTAACTACCTTTAAAGTCAATAACACACGTCCTAAAAATATCCTCTGAAATCTGAATGGTCTTCTCTACCTGACCATCTGACCATATGTCTGAGGATGAAAAGTTGTACTGAGATGAACTTGGGTGTCAAGACCCTTCTGAAAAGCTTTCCAAAAGTGAGAGGTAAACTGAGTACCCCTATATGAAATGATAGACAATGGAACCTCATGAAACTTCACCAACTCCCTAAGATAGAGTCTAGCATAATCCTCAGCTGAATACAAAGTATGAATTGGCAAGAAATGAGCTGACTTGGTCATTCTATCTACAATGACTCACATCTAATCATATTGACGACGCTTACGAGGCAATTATGTCACAAAGTTCATATTCACCACCTCCCACTTCCAAGTAGAGATGCTGAACTCCTGAAGTGTACCACTAGGCCTTTGGTGCTCAACATTGACCTGCTGACAATTCGAAGACTTAGCCACAAACTCTACAATATCTTTCTTCATACCACTCCACCAATAGATTTCCCGCCAGTCATGGTTCATGTTAGTGGCTCCAGGGTGAATGAAATACTGCGCACCATGCGCTTCTGCTAATATTCGTTGTCTCAAATCATCAATACACGGAACACATAACCTGCCCTGACAACGAAGCACACCATCTCCCCCTTGGGAGAGAACCTTCACCTTCTGATCTCTAACCGCCTCTTTCAACCTAACCAAATGAGGATCCCTGTCTTGCTTTTCTTTTACTTCGGCAATCAATGAAGATTCTGCTCCATTTTGAACCCATATACTACCTTCGGCCGAATCAACCAAACAAACTCCTAACCTAGAAAGCTGATGAACCTTACGGAATAACTCCTTCTTATCACCTTCGACATGGGCAACACTACCCATAGACAATCTACTAAGGGCATCCGCCACTACATTGGACTTTCCCGGATGATACAACACACTCATATCATAATCTTTCAACAACTCAAGTCATCTTCTCTAGCGAAGATTTAGGTCTTTCTGCGTGAACACGTACTGTAAACTCTTGTGATCCATGAGCACATCAACATGAATCCCATAAAGATAGTACCTCCAAATTTTCAAGGCGAATACAACGGTTGCCAACTCAAGATCATGGGTTGGATAATTCTTTTCATGGGGTTTAAGCTGTCTAGAGGCGTAGGCTATGACTTTGCCTCTCTGTATCAAAACACAACCCATACCAACTCTAGAAGTATCATACTATACTACGAACCCATCTATGCCATCTGACAAAGTCAAGACTGGGGCGAAAGTAAGTCGAGTCTTCAACTCTTGAAAACTCTTCTCGCATGAATCTGACCACTGAAATTTAACCTTCTTCTGGTTAGTCTAGATATGGGGGAAGCAATAAAAGAAAACCCTTCAACAAATCATCTGTAATAGCCAGCTAAACCCAAGAAACTCTTGATATCTGACGGAGAGATGAGCCTAGGCCGGTTTCTCACTGCTTTGATCTTTTGAGGATTAACTCGAATGTCATCACCAAAAATGATGTGACCAAGAAAAACTACTGATTTCAACCAAAACTCACACTTATTGAACTTAGCGAACAACTGATGATCTCTAAAGGTCTGCAACACAACTCTGAGATGGTCTGCATGATCATTTCACTATGAAAATAAACAAGGATACACCAATGAAGACGACGACGAACATGTCCATGTACTGCTTGAACACCCTGTTCATCAAGTCCATGTAAGTTGCAGGGGCATTTGTTAGTCCAAAAGACATAACTAGGAATTCCAAGTGACCATATCGAGTTCTGAAGGTTGTCTTCGGAATGTCACATTCTCTGACTCTAAGCTGATGATAAACGGATCTGAGGTCTATCTTAGAGAAATAACTTGCACCCTGAAGTTGGTCAAAAAAGTCATCAATTCTGGGAGAAGGATACTTATTATTGATGGTAACTTTGTTCAACTTATGGTAGTCGATGCACATTCTGAGAGAAGCGTCTTTCTTATGCACGAATAGTACTGGAGCACCCCATGGGGAAACACTCGTACTGATAAAACCCTTATATAAGAGATCATTTAACTGACCCTTCAATTCTCTAAGCTCAGCTGGAGCCATTCTGTAGGGTAGAATAGAGATAGGTTGGGTATCTAGAAGAAGATTTATTCCAAAGTCAATTTCCCTTTCGGGAGGAATTCCAGGGAGATCTTCGGGAAATACATCTGGAAATTCCCTTAAACTGAAACTAACTCAAGACTCGGAGTCTTAAAATTTGAGTCCTTGACTCAGATGTGATGGTAATGCAACCCTTAGATATAATCTTTCTTGCCTTAAGATATGAAACAATCTGACCCCTAAACACTAAAGTACTACCCCTCCATTTGATAACTGGCTCATTAGGAAATTGGAAGTGCACAATTCTATTTCTGTAATCGGATGAAGCATAACATGAGTGGAGCCAATCCATGCCGAGAATGACGTCAAAATCAATCATCTCTAACTCCATAAGATCAACTAAAGTAACTTTCTGAGACACTGTGATCGGGAAATTTTTGTATACCCGTCTGGCTACAATAGACTTACTTACTGGGGCAGACAATGAGAAAGGCTCTACTAACATTTCTGGATTGACACCAAAATCTACAACTAGGTAACGGTTAACAAAGGAAAGTGAAGCTCTAGGATTTAAAAGTACATAAACATAAAGATGAAAGACTTGAAACGTATTTGTAACCACATCAGGAGAACTTTCCTGATCCTTACGAGTCTGGAGGGCATACAATCTATTCTGGCGCTGCCCACTGGTGACACTAGACGTGGCACCCTGCTGAGTCAGGCGACCTACTAATGCTGCTGAAGAATAAGACTGGCCCTGTTGGCGCGAATCACCTCCCTTCAGGGCTACCGCTTGACACTCCTTGATCCTGTGACCTGGCTTGCCACACCTAAAGCACACATTACTGCCTGCCCGATATTCTCCGTGATGGTTCCTACCACACTTCCTACAGAGTGGGTTGGTATGGCCATTGTTTACACTATCATGCGTCTTAGAGCCTGTTGCTCTATCCCGACTATCCTGCCTGAACTTAGGCATTGGAGAGCTAGCTGAAGATGGAGATGGGGCTTAAAATTTCTAGCGAAACTGGGAACGGTTACCGCCTTTCGACCTTGGCTGAGAAAAGTTGAAACTACCTGTTTTGGCCCTCTTATTCTCTCTCTATTTCTCCTTCTCAATCTGCTGAGCATGAACCATAATTCTAGATAAGTCCATCTCCTTAATCAACATAGCGGTCCTACACTCCTTAACCACACTAGCAGATACACCAGATACGAACTTACTCATTCTGGACCTATTGTCAGCCACCAAAGTAGGAGCATACCTTGCCAACTAAGTGAACTTGAGCGAGTACTCCTTCACACTCATACTTCCCTGCTTTAATTTATGAACTCCTAAACCTTAGCTTCCCTCAACTCTAGTGGGAAGAACCTATCCAGGAAAGTCGTGGCAAACTCCTCCCACTCCATAGACTCTGTTTCCACACCCATGTCTTCCTTCCACTGCTTAAACCAGGTGTGAGCTACTCCCTGCAACTGATATACATCCAACTCTGTGCTCTCATTCAAAGTGACACACATGATGTCTGTCACCTTCTGTACCATATCCAGAAACTCTTGCGGATCCTCCTCAGAATTAGATCTAAAAAACAAAGGGGGATTCATCCGAGTGAAATCCCGAATCATAACTGCAATTATATTTGCCACTGGATTAGCTGGAGCAACAACCAGCTGGTTATTCTAAGCAGCTACAGAATGGGCCAAGGCTGTGAATGAGGCCTTGAAC
Organism: Capsicum pubescens; assembly: GCA_030864215.1. Lineage (NCBI taxonomy): Eukaryota > Viridiplantae > Streptophyta > Magnoliopsida > Solanales > Solanaceae > Capsicum > Capsicum pubescens. The sequence continues at coordinate 106,208,348 of CM061543.1, forward strand.
TCAGCGTGAGAAACATGGTCATTCAGGAGATCTTCCTGAATAGGTGGCGGTGCGGGCTGATCCTCGTTCCTTCTTATGTTGTTTCTTTTGGGAGACATTGTCGGTAAATGGAACGAAGGATGAGTTAGAAAGAGGAATTCAATAGAGCTCATGCTCTTTCGCACGACATGAACACTGGAAGAAGGGAGATTTTCCTAAAACGTCTCATAGACTTTTATCCATAAGTGTAGCGCGCTTCACACCCATACACAAGACTCTACTCAACGCGGCTTTCAGACATCCTAGGACACTTTAAAACCTTAGGCTCTGATACCAAGTTTTGTCATGACCCGAGGCTACACCCTAGTCACGACACAATGCTTAAGGCTACGAGTGACCTCAAGCTAACCCATGGACTGGTATCTGCTATGAGCACTGAATAAAATGAAAGTAAAGCATGTAAGGAAGATGAACCAATAAAGTACTGACATTCTGAATACAGAAAATATATAAAAGTCATGTCTGAAGTATCTGAGAAACACTGGAAACTAAACTACACTGGAAACTAAACTGACTGTCTGAAACAACTAATAATAATTGAAAAACTAAACGACTATCTAATTGTCTAAAAGTCTCCAAGAATCATAAGGAGTTGATGGGACAAACCCTCAACTAACTCCAACTAACTGAATCATAATGAAATGCTGAAATAAATAAAATAACATATCATATCCTCGATGGATGAGGACTTGCCACTACTGCCGCAGAGAACTGCTGAGCTGTCTAAGGATGGTCGGGAAACTGCACGTTCGAATCTATGTTATAAGACAACATAGCACAAGAGAAAGGTATGCGATCAGTATTTTGAATTTACTGGTACGTGAGTAAGGACTAACTGAAATCCATGCAGAAACTGAATGTAATTACATGAACATGTAAAACTGAATATACAAGACCAAGTATTTTAATACACTGACATTATCTAAATAACTGGTACAATTTGTATAACTGACTGAATAAATGCTGAAAACTAACTACTTGGTCTAGTAAAACTAAACTGAAATAGACTGCCAACGCTAACTGAAAATATGGGAGCTATTATGTAACCAACATAAATCGTGGATATTGCCATGGAGTCCAGCGTCTGACCCATGTTGAAGAGGGTTGTTTCATTCTTGCCATCAGAGTGAATTCTGAATTGGAGTGATCACTATACTAAGCCCAATTTGGGCAAAAAGGGCAAACGCTCTTTGGCTAGTCCCTAAATCCTACAGGGGCACGTAATTTCTGGAAAGTAGGATGCGTTGAACCCATACTTCCCTCTCAGTGCTAAATCCTACTCCCAACTGAATGACACCGGTGTTATTCATGGTTCAACATAACATGGTACTGTACTGAAAAGGATCAACTTGAACATGAACATAGTAATGAAATCCTGGTCTGACTAATTAGTATTTGAAAAGTCTGAAATTGCAAGTAAACATATAGGTATCGGGTGTTCATAACCCGCCCGCACTGAATGTTTTCAAAAATACGATAACAACTCTTAAAGCAGTAATATGAAGTCATTGTTTAGAGACCCAAAATATTGGACAGTTCAATTCATGAGTATAATACATGAGTTTAAGCATGGGAACATATTAAACTTAGGAAAATAACAATGTCTCTTCAAAATAACAAAATTCATGATAAAACATCAAACTTGTAGTTGAAAACATGAATAAGTACAACTCTTATTCTATTTAATCCCTCAAATTACATGATAATGCTATGATTTCCATACATGAGGATTTGGGAATGAACCCTAACTTAAAACATGTAAATTTAACTTGAAAATTATACATTTGGGCACAAGGTTGAAAGGTTAACCTTGTTCGAAACCCCACATACCTCAATAGCTAGATTCTTGAAGATTGCTTGAACTCAGAAGCTTGAACTCTTGGATTCTTGGGGAAGGGAGCTTAGATTTTATTCTTGGGAAGGAGGAGGGTTTCTAATAAGTAATTTTGAGAGAAAAGGGCAAATAATGCCCCTGTGGGTGTCCCCAATTGTGTTATGGACAACTTAGGTTGAGGGAAAACCAACGTGTTGGGTCTCTTACTTTTGGGAGAGACCAACGCGCCACGTCCCTAGCTCCGGGAGAGATACCAATGCACCGCAGACCCTATCACAATGGGAGAGACCAACGCTCCGCAGGCCTATCGCGAGGCTCTCTGTCTCCGCTATCCAAACACGTCCCGAACCCCCATCCAAAAATCTCGAAACTTTCTTGAGACATACCTTTATCCTCCCTAAATATAAATCAACTCAAAAACCAACGTCCCGAGGTTGGGAAGGACAAAAATAAAATTCGTAAAGTCTTGGTGTCTTGAAATGACTAAGTCGTCAACACTTAGTGAAATTTTCAAGCCTTGGACGCTTTAAGCATGTAACCAAAACTAAATCGAGCTTAGAATCTTACGGGGTATTACAATATCTCCCTCTTGGGACCATTCGTCCTCGAATGAGACTGGTTAAGCTGAGATACTACGGAGACTGAGAGTCTATATTGAACACTAATAAAATGAAACATGATTTAATAAGTGGGTCTGAAACATAAAACCTACTACACGGGCTACATGACACCTACTATATGGGCTAAACTAACTTCATGAATGCATGCTGTGATAAGAGAACAGTTGCATAGCTGACATAGAGAACGAAAAGAGTCAATCTAAACCGTTACCTTAAGTTGAGTCTGAATTCGTGGAGAAAAGATGAGGGTACCGGGCTCGTATATATGCTTCTGCTTCCCAAGTTGCTCCCTCTACGGACTGATTTATCCATAGAACCTTAACTAAAGAAACTTCTTTATTCCTTAGCCTATGAATCTGACGATCAAGGATTTCAACTGGGACTTCTTCATATGAAAGGCTATCCCTAATAATTACACTTTCTAAAGGAAGAACAGAAGCTAAATCACCAATGCATTTCTTTAACAAAGAAACATGGAACACCGGATGCACTGATGCCAAATCTACAGGCAACTCAAGCTCATAAGCTACCTTACCAAAATGGTTCAAGATTTTATATGGGCCAACATAGAGGGGACATAGTTTCCCCTTCTTTCCAAATCTTCTCAATCCTTTCATAGGCGAAATTTTCAAATAGACCAAGTCACCAACATCAAACTCAAGATTCCTTCTCCTCACATCTGCATAAGATTTCTAGCGGTATTGGGTTGTCTTCAGCCTCTCTAAAATTAACTGAACTTTCTTCATCGCCTCAAACACTGAATTTGGCACTATTAAAGCAGCCTCGCCTGCTTCAAACCAACTGATAGGAGATCTACATCTCCTTCCATAGAGAGCCTAAAATAGAGCCATCTGAATACTAGAGTGATAACTATTATTGTAGGCAATCTTAATCAAAGGTAAGTGGTCATTCCAACTACCTTTAAAGTCAATAACATACGATCTCAACATGTCCTCTAAAGTCTGAATAGTTCTCTCTGCCTGACCATGTGTCTGAGGATGAAAAGTTGTACTGAGGTGAACTTGGATGGCAAGACTCTTCTGAAAAGCTTTCCAAAAGTGAGAGGTAAACTAAGTACCCCTATCTGAAATGATAGACAACGGAGCCCATGCAACTTTACCAACTTTCTAAGATAGAGTCTAGCATAATCCTCTGTTGAATACGAAGTATGAACTGGTAAAAAATAGGTTGACTTGGTTATTTTATCTACAATGACCCAAATTGAATCATACTGACGATGCGTACGAGGCAATCCTGCCACAAAATCCATATTTACCACCACCCACTTCTAAGTGGGAATGCTGAACTCCTGAAGTATACCACTAGGCCTTTGATGCTCAATTTTACCCTACTGACAATTCGAAAAAACTAGCCACAAACTCTGCAATATCTTTCTTCATACCACTTCACCAATAGATTTCCTGCAAGTCACGGTACATCTTAGTGGCTCTGGGTGAATATAATACCGCGCACCATGCGTTTCTGCTAATATTCATTGTCTCAAATCATCAACATACGGAACACATAACCTACCCTGACAACGAAGCACACCATCTCCCCCTTGGGAGAAAACCTCCACCTTCTGGTATCTACCGTCTCTTTCAATCTAACTAAACTAGGATCCCTGTCTTACTTTTTTTTACTTCGGCAATTAATGAAGATTCTGCTCCATTCTGAACTCATATACTACCTTCGGTCGAATCAACCAACCAAACTCCTAACCTAGCAAGATGATGAACCTCACGGACTAACTCTTTATCACCTTTGACATGGGCAACACTACCCATAGACAATCTACTAAGGGCATCCGCCACTACATTGGCCTTGCCCGGATGATACAACACACTCATATCGTAATCTTTCAACAACTCAAGCCATCTTCTCTAGCGAATATTTAGGTCTTTTTGCATGAACACGTACTATAAACTCTTGTGATCCATGAACATGTCAACATGAACCCCATAAAGATAGTGCCTCAAAATTTTCAAGGCGAATACAACGGCTGGCAACTCAAAATCATGGGTTGGATAATTCTTTTCATAGGGTTTAAGCTGTCTAGAGGCGTAGGCTATGACCTAGCCTCTCTTCATCAAAACACAACCCAAACCAACTCTAGAAACATCATAATATACTACGAACCCATCTGTGTCATCTGTCAAAGTCAAGACTAGGCAAAAATAAGTAGAGTCTTCAACTCCTGAAAACTTTTCTCGAAAAAATCTGACCACTGAAATTTAACCTTCTTCTAGGTTAGTATAGACATGGGGGAAGCAATAGAATAAAACCCTTTAAAAAACCATCTGTAATAGCCATCTAAACCCAAGAAACTCCTGATATCTGATAGAGAGATGGTCCTAGGCCATTTTCTCACTACTTCGATCCTTTGAGAATCAATTCGAATGCCATCTTCAGAAATGATGTGACCAAGGAAAGCTACTGATTTCAACCAAAACTCGCACTTACTGAATTTAGCGAACAACTGATGATCTCTAAGGGTTTGCAACACAACTCTCAGATGGCCTGCATGACCATTCTCTCTACGGAAATAAACAAGGATATTATCAATGAAGACGATGATGAAAATATCCAAGTACTGCTTGAACACCCTGTTCATCAAGTCCATGAAAACTGCAAGGGCATTTGTTAGTCCAAAAGACATAACTAGGAATTCGAAGTGACCATACCGAGTTCTGAAGGCTGTCTTTGGAATGTCACATTCTCTGACTCTTAAGCTGATGATAACCGGATCTGAGATCTATCTTAAAGAAATAACTTGCACCCTGAAGTTGGTCGAATAAGACATCAATTCTGGGAAGAGGATACTTATTCTTGATGGTGACTTTGTTCAACTGACGGTAGTCGATGCACATTTTGAGAGAACCATCATTTTTGCTCACGAATAGTACTGGAGCACCCCATGGGGAAACACTCGGCCTAATGGAAGTCTTATCTAAGAGATCCTTCAACTGTTCCTTCAATTATTTATGCTTAGTTGGAGCCATTTTGTAGGATGGAATAGAGATGGGCTGAGTATCTGGAAGGAGATCTATTCAAAAGTCAATTTCCCTTTCGGGAGAAATTTCGGGGAGATCTTCGGTAAATACATCTGGAAATTCCCATAAACTGAAACTGACTCTAGACACGGAGTCTCAAAATTTTAGTCCTTGACTCGAATGAGATGGTAAATGCAACCCTTAGATATAATTTTTCTTGCCTTAAGATATGAAACAATCTGACCCCTAAGCACTGAAGTACTACCCCTCAATTCGATAACTGGCTCATTAGGAAATTAGAACTGGACAATTCTATTTCTGTAATTGACTGAAGCATAACATGAGTGGAGTCAATCCATGCCAAGAATGACGTAAAAATCAGTCATCTCTAACTCCATAAGATCAACTGAAGTAACTTTTCGAGACACTATGATCTAGAAATTTCTGTATACACGTCTGAATACAATAGACTTACCCACTGGGGTACACACTGAGAAAGACTCTATTAACATTTCTGGATTGACACCGAAGTCTACAGCTATGTAAGGGGTCACAAAGAAAAGTGAAACTTCGGGATCTAAAAGTGTATAAACATGAAGATAAAAGACTTGTAATGTACCCATAACCACATCAGGAGAACTTTCCTCATCCTGGCGAGTCTGGAAGACATACAGTCTATTCTGGCGCTTCCCACTTGTGGCACTAGACATGGCACTGCTGAGTCGGGCGACCTGTTGGTGCTGCTGAAGAATGAGATTGGCCCTGTTGGCGCGAATCACCTTCCTTCGAGACTACCGCTTGACACTCTTTGATCCTGTGGTCTAGCTGGCCACATCCAAAGCACACATTACTACCTGCTCGATATTTACCCTGATTGTTCCTACCACACTTCCTGAAGAGTGGGTTGGTACGACCACTGTTTATTATACCCTGGGTCTTAGATCCTAGCACTCTATCCCGATTGTCCTACCTAAACTTAGGCATTGGCGCACTAGCTGAAGATGGAGTTGGAGCTGAAATTTCTGGCAGAACTGGAAACGGTTACCGCCTTCCGACCTTTGCTGAGAAAAGTTCAAACTACCTGTTCTGGCTCTCTTATTCTCTCTCTATCTCTCCTCCTCAATCTACTAAACATGAACTATAAGTCTAGATAAGTCAATCTCCTTAATCAACATGGCGATCCTACACTCCTTAACAACATCATTAGATATACCTGATACGAACTTACTTATTCTGGACCTATTGTCAGCCACCATAGTAGGAGCATACCTTTCCAAGTGAGTGAACTTGAGCGAGTACTCTTTCGCGCTCATACTTCCCTGCTTCAATTTCTGAACTCCTGAACCTTATCTTCCCTCAACTCTAGTGGGAAGAAGCTATCTAGAAAAGTCGTGGCAAACTCCTCCCACTCTATAAGTTCTGCTTCCACATCCCTATCTTTCTTCCACTGCCTAAACCAGGTGTAAGCTACTCCCTGCAACTGATATGCAACCAACACTGCGCTCTTATTCGAAGTGACACGCATGATGTCTGTCACCTTCTGTACCATATGCAGAAACTCCTGCGGATCCTCCTCAGAATTAGATTCAGAAAACAAAGGGGGATTCATCTGAGTGAAATCCTGAATCCTAACTGCAGTTATATTTGCCACTGGATTAGCTAGGGCAACAGCCAACTGGTTATTCTAAGCAGCTACAGAATGGGCCAAGGCTGTGAATGAGGCCTTGAACTCAGCGTGAGAAACATGGTCATCCAGGAGATCTTCCTAAACAGGTGGCGGTGCGGGCTGATCCTCGTTCCTTCTTTCGTTGTTTCTTCTGGGAGGCATTGTCTGTAAACGGAACGAAAGATAAGTTAGAAAGAGGAATTCAATAGAGCTCATGCTCTTTCATACGACATGAACACTGAAAGAAGGAAAACTTTCCTAAGACGACTCATATCCTCTTATCCATAAATGCGACGAGCTTCACACCCATGCACAAGACTCTACTCAACGCGGCTTTCAGACATCCTAGGACACTTTAAAACCTTAGGCTCTGATACCAAGTTTTGTCATGACCCGAGGCTACCGCCTAGTCGCGACACAGAGCTTAAGGCCACGAGTGACCCCAAGCTAGCTCATGGTCTGGTATCTGCTATGAGCACTGAATAAAATAAAAGTAAAACAATGTGTGCGGAAGATGAACCAATAAAGTACTGTCATTCTGAATACGAAAAACATATAAAAGACATGTCTGAAGTATCTGATAAACACTGAAAACTAAACTATCTGTCTAAAACAACTGATAATAAATGAAAAATTGATAATAACTGAAAAATTGAATGACTATCTAATTGTCTAAAAGCCTCTAAGAATCATGAGGGGTTGATGGGACAAACCCCCAACCAACTTCAACTAACTGAATCATAATGAAATGCTGAAATGAATAAACTAACATATCACGTCCTCGATGGATGAGGACTTACTACTACTGTCGTAGAGAACTGCTGAGCTGTCTAAGAATGGTCGGGAAACTGCACGTTCGAACCTATGTTATAAGACAACATAGCGTAAGAGAAAGGTATGCGATCAGTACTTTGAATGTACTGGTATGTGAGGTAAGGACTAACTAAAATTCATGCAGAAACTGAATGTAATTACATGAACATGTAAAACTGAATATGCAAGACCAAGTATTTTAATACACTGACATTATCTGAATAACTGGTACAATTTGTATAACTGATTGAATAAATGCTGAAAACTAACTACTTGGTCTAGTAAAACTGAACAAAAATAGACTACCAACGCTAACTGAAACTATGGGAGCTATCATGTAACCGACATAAATCATGGATATTGTCATGGAGTCTAACGTTTGACCCACGTTGAGGAGGGTTGTTCCATTCTTGCCATCGGAGTGGAACCTGAACTGGAGTGATCACCATATTGGGCCCAATTTGGGCAAAAAGGGGAAACGCTCTTTGGCGAGTCCCTAAATCCTATGGGGGCACGCAGTTTCTGGGAAGTAGGACGCGTTGAATCCACACTTCCCTCTCGGTGCTAAATCCTACTCCTAACTGAATGACACTGGTGTTATTCATGGTTCAACATAACATGGTACTGTCCTGACAATGATTAACTTGAACTTGAACGTGAACATAGTAATGAAATCCTAGTCTGACTAATTAGTATTTGAAAAGTCTGAAATAGCAAGTAAACACATAGGTATTGGGTGTTCATAACCCGCCCGGACTGAATATTTTCAAAAATACGATAACAACTCTTAAAACAATAATATGAAGTCATAGTTCAGAGACCCAAAACATTGGACAGTTCAATTCATGAGTATAATACATGAGTTTAAGCATGGGAACATATTAAACTTAGGAGAATAACAATTTCTCATCAAAATAACGAAATTCAAGATAAAACATCAAACTTGTAGTTGAAAACATAAATAAGTACAACTTTTATGCTTTTTAGTCCCTTAAAACACATAATAATGCTATGCTTTCAACACATGAAGATTTGAAAATGAACCCTAACTTAAAACATGTAAATTTAACTTGAAAAGCATACATTTGGGCACAAGGTTGAAAGGTTAACCTTGTTCGAAACCCCACATACCTCAATAGCTAGATTCTTGAAGAATGCTTGAAATCGAAAGCTTGAACTCTTGGATTCTTAGGGAAGGGAGCTTGGATTTTGTTCTTGGGAAGAAAGAGGATTTCTAATGAGTAATTTTGAGAGAAAGGGGCAAATAATGCTCCTATAGGTGTCCCTAATCGTGTTATAGACGACTTGGGTTGAGGGGAAAAGACTCAAATGCCCCTTGATTTCTTTAATGAAGAAGTTGGATGAAAGACACCAACGCACCGCATCCCTAACTACGGGGGAGAGACCAACGCGTTGTGTCCCTAACTACGGGGGAGAGACCAATGCATCGTGTCCCTTGCTCCGGTGGAGAGACCAACGCGTCGCGGACCCCATCACAATGGGAGAGACCAACGCGCCACAGGCCTATCGTGAGGGCTCTCTGTCTCCGCTATCCAAACACATCTCGAACCCCGTCCGAAAATTCCAAAACTTTTTTGAGACATACCTTTAACCTCCTTAAACATGAATCAACTCAAAAAACAACTTTCCGGTGTCGGGAAGGCCAAAATAAAATTTATTAAGTCTTGGGGTCTTGAAGTGACTAATTCCTCAACACTTGGTGAAATGTTCAAGCCTTGGACCCTTTAAGCATGCAACTACAATTGAACTGAGCTTAGAATCTTATGGGGTATTACATTTGGGTGGGTTGAGATTTTAGCGAAAAATTAATTAGTTAAATAAAAGGGCAAAATAGGCTCAATTGATAGATTGAGAGGACATTTTAGGTTCAATAGGTAGACGGTGAATATTTTTGCATCATTTCACATAATTAAAGGACATTTTAGGCCCTTTTCTGTTTTAACTTTAAATTTTTGGTTTTATCTTAATTGAGCCAGAAGATTGTCTTGACAGGTTCAAAACTACAAAATTTCAAAAATACTTCTACATATTCCCCCCTCCCCCCCCCAAAAAAAAATCCTCGTAAGCATCTTAATATGTTCTGACATATACGATTACTAACAGATATATTAGTACTCGATCTATCTTTATTTGTTCACTTTTATTTTTGAATGTTTAGTAATACTTGTCCAATTTATAAAATCAATAGATAATATACCTAATTTTATTCACTTTACCCTTAGCATTAAATACGATTTATTATTTAATGCATTTTTTAAAGCATCAAATTTATTATAACCAAAGAATAATATGGTAAAATTATCTTTATTAGTTACTGCTTCTTAATTTTTGTGCCAATAGAAAAGTGGACAAGTAAAAGATGAAAGAATGAAGTAATAGAAATTACTTACCTAGTCTGATCTAAACATTGAGTCCAACTGAAAATTTGAAATGAAGTGTTTCACTATTAAATGCTTCAATCAGCTTTAACCAAATACTGGAAAATTTTCCTTCTCTGGTCTTAGTTGCAAATGATCTCTCCACCTCAACTAATTCCATATGAGAAACATTATGGATTTTTGGAGCTTGACGTTTTAAATTTAAATTTCAGCAAACACAAAAATACTAGGTAACTTTTTCTCATCTCTCCTAGCGTTGATAGATATAGTTATCCATACCTGTTGTCGGTGAGAGTTAGCAGATATCTCGTAAAATTAGTTGAGGTGCATGAAAACTGATCCGAACATTACGATTATAAAAAAAACCTTGGTTCCTTCGATCTGCTGAGCCTTGAAACGACCGTCTTTAAAAGCATCAAAAGTTCTACAGAACAATCCACCATAATACATCTTGAAACACATGATTTTTTCCAATAGTTATCAGTAATAATCAAGTGAACCTGCTGATGTTTGATTTGAGACTATACCACATAAAAATAGACCTTTGGTTGTTATAGCAACAACAACAATTACACCCTCAATAATCAAAGAAATGCAAGAGAATATTTCATTTGAGAATTAAACAGAACTACTCTGCATATACACTTCGCTTCCAGAGCTAGCAAATACCCATTGTTATTAATTTGTGTGTCTGAATCTGATGATATCATTTCCTCACAGAGCATAAAATGAAAAGGAAAATGCAGGATCTATAAAACCACCATGTTTTTTAGTCTTGTGTTCATTTTTTCCATACCGAATAAGCTCTATTCAACCATAAGTAAATGTACTAATTTATGGTTTTAGAAGAAACAAATGAACTGAAACTTTTTGATTATTATTATTTGAAAACTGTAGAAATGTGTCTGCAATATAGTACTACGAACAAAAGATAAGAATTTCAAGATATACAAAGTTGAACAAAGAAAAGAGCTCATATCCAAGATTCATTGAAATATTGTGTCTGTACAATTGCTTCCGTAGCAACATTGTTCATTCATATGTTTGATGCTATTATTCCCCCCCCAAAAAAACTAAAGAGGAAAATAACACTGCAGGATCTGGTAAAACCACCATGGTTTATAACCTGCAACATATAGGGGGGAGCTTATTATTTTACCCTCTAAAACAAAAGTTCAAACGATACGGCTTTTCTTCTGTTTTGCACTTCCCAGATGGAAATCCAGAGGAATTTAAACTGTTTGATTACACAACAAGAGGATTTCAAAGTATCCAATTTCCAGGTTCTTGTAACTCCAGAACCACAAGTTGAAAAAACCTCCCTGTAGTTTCCTGCTACAACAATGACAACATCCCGGTGTATCCCCACAAAGTGGTGTGTGGGTTGGGTTAGAGTCTATGCAATCCATATACTCCTGTATATACCAACTCAAAGGTGACCATATACCTCAGGTAAGGTAGAGAGGCCGTTTCCGATATATCCTCATCTTGTCAAGAGGAAAGCGAGAATAATTTCATCATCTTATCAAATTCCACATCCTAAGCCTTTTGCTTCTGACCCTTTCATTATCCGTAGCCTCTTGCATGATGATAAGAACATTCTGAAATGCCATAAAAAGAACCCCAAATTAGAAAAATCTAAAAATATGGTTTCTAAAAATTGTTGAAAAAATTGGATTCAAGAAACAAGATTCAACAACTTACTCAAAAGGAACATCTCCAACAAGCATCAAGTCACCATCTTTATCTTCATAAGCAGGTGCAAATTCAGACCCTTTATAGCCTTCCCTTTCTGAATATTCACCTATGCTCAGCTTGAACATCTTCTCCAAAGCCTTTAACAGTTCTGGATAACACCTGTACATTTTCAAAGCAATTTTTCTAAGATAAGGTACTCCATCCATGCTAACTTTGACATACATCCCAGATTCAGTTTCTGCCTTCTTTGATGGGAAGCTATTTTTCCTGTTAGATCTCACCGGTGGCCACCCCACAATTTGTGCCCTGCAAACAAATTTGTCATTTCAAAGTTTAGTCCTTTTTCTCCACAATCTGATATTTTAATTTATTTGACCTATTTTGACGTGATACCGAGTTTAAAAAATAACGAAAGACTTCTGAATCTCCTGATCTTAATACGTAAATATGTCAAATACATCTAACATATCCTTTAATCTAGTGATTTTAAGCAATCCACAATGTTAAAACATGTGAAGTGAAAAGTTAGAAATTAAAAAGGTAAAAGGATCATTATTATTGAAACGGGACTAAAAAGAAGAGCACACTAAAACAAACAGAAAATTTTTCAAAGATTTTAAAGGAAAAATATGGAGACTTACTTGGCTGTTGGTGGGGTTTTGTCATTAGAATTGGAGTTTGATTGACAATCTTCATCCTCAGGCAAAGTTCTCTTCTTGTTATTCGTAAAATTTGAGACAATTTCTTTGTCAGATTCATCTTCTGTCCCTGGTAAGCCCAATCTAAGCTCTGTAGCCTTGAGATTCAAATCCTTCTCATGGGCCATAACACACTCCATTTTTCTTTCACAAATTTATTAAGAAAAAATTGAAGCCTTTGCAATTTAAGTTTCCTTCTCCAAAGTCCAAGATGGCTGTTGTACTTCTTCAAGATTGGTTTGAAGATGCTAAGTGGTGGATAGCTGACTTGCTGTTATATACTACTATAAAATATGGAAGAAGAGTGCCTTTAGGGGCAGTTTGGTACACCCGATACAATGGAATATCTCAATATTAAAATTTGAAATTAAATTTATATAGATTTGTTTTAGCACAGCTGATACTTTAATTTTGTAATATTTCATCTTATTGTACAGGACAGTGCAAAAATCCAACCGATCGATAAAGTGAATCGATAAAAATGTTATTAATTTATTATTATTGGGCTAACGGTTTTTTAATGATTTTTTTAAAAAAATTATTGGGTTATTGGTTCGATTATATATATATATATATATATATATATATATATATATATATATATATATAAACTTATTAGATATTTCTCTTAATTTCTCTTTAATCTCAACAAATTAACAAACTTATTACTCCCTCCGTTTAAAAAAGAATGACCTACTTTGACTTGACACAAAGTTTAAAAAAATAAAAATGTTTTTTGAATCTTGTGACCTTGAATTAAAGTTGTGTCAAATATACCAAAATGTCCTTTAATCTTGTGGTCATAAACATGTCATGTGGAAAGTTGAAATTAAAGTATTGCCAAAAAAGAAAAGAGATCATTCTTTTTTAAACGGATTAAAAAGAAAAATAGGTCTTTCATTTTGAAACGGAGAGAATATTTCAATTATACAAACTCTTAATTTCTCCTAACAATATTTAGTTCAAACTTGAAAATTCTTGTAAATTAAAACACATTATGTAGGATTTTTGATTTGCAATTAAGATTAGATTATTTTTCATGTTAGCTATAATTATTTTTATTTTATGAGTATTTTATTATCAGTCAAACCGAAAATTGAACCATTAAGGACTAAAAATCAATAAATCGAAAATCGATAAAAAATATCTTATTCGTTTGGTTATTCGTTTAGCATATTTAAAAATCAAAAATCGATAAATCGAACCGATAATATGTAAAATCGAACCGAACCAATCGATGCACACCCCTATTATTGTATCCAACTTGAGGTTATGTTTTATTATATCTCTTAAATAAATATAAATAAATTATACAGAAATTATAATTCTAAAATAAATGAATCTGCATATCAAACAATATGTATATTAATTATGTAGAATTTTATTAATGGTAAATCAAATATCATATTAATTTTATATAAATAATTTATATTTTAACTAATTACTCTGTATTAAGTCGTGTATCACCTATACATAAATTAATACGTGAATAATTGATTGCTTATTGCCTACGAAACGATCCCTTAGGTATTACTCCCCCGTTTTGAAAATAATGAACTTTTTTTTTTAGTTCGTTTTAAAAAAAATGATCCCTTTTCTTTTTTAGCAATACTTTAATTTCAACTTTTCATTTAGGACCACAAGATTAAAGGGTATTTTGGTACATTTGGCACAACTTTAATTTAAGGCCACAAGATTCAAAAGTTTCTTTATATACTTAAACTTTGTATCAAGTCAAAGTAGATCATTTTTTTTTAAACGGAGAAAGTTATCTCTGTTTTTATTTATTTGATTTATTTTGACTGATATAGAATTTAAAAAAAATAAAAAATAAATAAATTTTATGATATTAAATTAAAAATTTAAATATATTAAAATATTTTTTAATTTTGTGGTCTTAAAAATTTCTATGTGAAAAATTAAAATTAAATGCCTTTGGTTCAAAAATTAATGTTTGACATAAGAAGTATTTGGAAAAGGTTCACTCCTACTTCTCTCGTGGAAATTTGAAAATAAGTAACGTTTGGTTTATGAGTATCTTTTTACTTTTAAAAAGAAAAATTATTTTACTTTAGTGGAAAAAAATAAAAATTACAGTATTTGATCATGAAAATTTCAAATACAATTTGAAATTGTATTTTGAAAAAAAAATAAAAATTTGTTTTTACTTTTCCACTCCTATTTCTCTGACAAAATTTTAATTTTAAAAATAACTTTAATTTATATTCATAATCAAATACAATTCCAACTCCAACTTCAATTCCAACTCTATTTTTAACTCTAAAAAATTATATTTTCATGGTCAAATAAAATCTTAAATTTAATTTATATTAATGATTAAGTACAATTTCACTTTTAACTTTAACTCTCAAAAAAATTATAGTAATTCTCATGATTAAACACTTATTAAAGAGTTTTTAAAAAAATAAAAGGTCTAATTTACAAATAAGTTTAAAAAATTATGCTCCCTCTGTTTCAAAATAAATGAATTGTTGGATTTTGGCAGGAAAAAATATTAAAGACATAAATTTAACACAATTTTTTATTTTTATTCCAAAAAAAAAAGTTAATCTTGTAATACCTTTTCAAAAATTAATTAATTGTCAAATCATAAGGACAAATTTAAAAAAAAAAATTAATGATTCACTTATTTTGAAAGATCAATAAATACTCTTATAATTTACTTATTTTAAAACGGACAGAGTATCAAATAAATTGAAATGAAGTAGCAGAAGAAAATAATGGCAGGTACATAAAACTGGGACAAGACAGGCAAAGTTGTCGGCAGGAGGAGTTGCAGGATAAAGGCAATTAGACAAGCTCAGCTGCCCATGTGGTCCTGTGATCAACCACTTTAATAGACAAACGGTTCAGATGCACTTTGCAAATTTGTTGGACCAAAATGAGGAACGTCAGGTAATTAAGTTAAGATAAGCACTACTCCACAATTTAGAAATATTGACCAATACCCCAAAAAAATAATCAAAATAAATTTAAAATAAAATCGTATTTAATGGGATTAGCATTTTATCGCTAAAAGTAAAAATATTTGACATAAATGCATGATAATCAAATTTCAAAATAGATACTACTTAGTAAATATTAACTTCAATTGAATATAAAAATTGAGATTGGAAAAGTAATTATAGTATTTTACTTGATAAATCAATATTTTAATATTTCAGTTGGAGTTCGAATCTTGAATGACTTATGAATAATCATGGTCATTCATTATTTGTAAATACTGAAAGTAAAGTACTCCATATTTATGTTCACACGAAATAAATATTGAAGTCCAATATTATTTAAAATTACTCATGAAAAACTAGTACTGCAAACATACAATTCAATATTTGTAAATTCTGAAATTTTATTTATTCCAAAAGAGCCTTAAGAGAAGCACCAGCACAAACTAAGATATTAATAACTAATTAAAATTATTAATTATAATAAATCGGAGTGCTATTAATATTAATAGGTGATGGGCAGGTAGGGTAGTGTCAAGTGTGGGGAGAGAATTGTGAAGGGATAAAAGAGGGCTACCATGTTAATGGAATGGGAGTGGTCCTGTGGCCCACATGGTGTTTGTTATATATGGGCAAAGCTTTGAGAACTTGGCGCAAATCATGATTATTAGGAAGCATTTTATTTATTTTCTAAAAATTACACAATTACAACTCTCTAAACATATTATAAAAATCCCAACATATACAAGAATATTATGTATATATCGGCTATGCTATATATATTAATAGAAAAAAAGAATAAGGTAACTAAAAAAGTGAAAGAGAGTGTAATTACTTTCAAAAGAGTTGATATTTATGTTATTTATACTACTATTTTTAATATATAAGACTATATTATTTTTTTAGGTCCTATTTTGATATGACATTCTTTTCTATTTAGTTCATCTCAAAAATTAATATGATTTTTTATTCTTCATAAAATAATTTATAAATAAGCAAATATCTAAGGAATGTTTTAAATACAGTTTCAATTCTTTTTTTTAAAAAAAAAAATAACATGTCAAATAAAAAATAAAAAATAAAATGAAGAGAGTATTAAATAAATTTTTTAGTATAAATATCGAACAATCTAAAAGAAATGCTTTTGGGAACTAAAGAACTTACCCTACAGTTGCAATTTCTAGCCACAAAAACTGAATAGTAGCTGGGAGTATCCTTTTCCTCATTCATTTCTGTCTACTATTTGTGTCAGTCAATGCAACCATGCACTTATTCAGGGCATTTTATGTTCGTGTAGTAGTAATAGTTTGTCTTAGATTTTATATAATTTTATCTCTATTTAACTAATACTTATATCAACCTCTGAATCAGAGGCGGATTTAAAATTTAAAGGTTGTGAATTCTCAACTTATAATTTTTACCGCCAGATCAATAGCTCACTTTGTTTGTGGGTTCCCAACTTATAATTCTTATATATTTACTAGTTTTTTCAATATAAATTCAAAAGTCGAACGAAAATTATGAGTTTTCGGGAACCCGCAGCTTTAGCTGTGCATCCGCCTGAATGATAATATATTAGTTATGATGATGAATATTCATATAAAGTTATAACGATCAATAAGGATCATGTGGTAGAGTGATAAATACTTGATCATTTTTAATTAAAGTCTCATTGAATATGAAGTATACCAAACTCTCTCTTCTCTTACTTTTCTCTACAATATTTATTTTTGTTAGTAACAATTTTTCTTTAAATAAAAGAAACAGAAAAACCGAAAGTCACCATAATAAAGGGCATCATGTTGTTTCCCTCTTGAGAATTTTCTGAAAAGATTTTCCTGAATCTCAGGAATCACAAGAACAGACAACATATTCTTCTTTTTAAGCAATATATATCAAGGATAAATTACATAAATCTCATATTTAAATTACATAAATTACATATTTAAGAGATTATATTACCTAATATTCTTTACTTTTTTAAAATTTACATAAAATTTCATTTTTCAACTTTATTCTTGATACATATCAAGAAAATCGCACATCCTATTTTAACTCCACCATTAATTCATTCAAGATTTTCTTCTCTAAAATATCTCCCTAATTATCAATAATTAAATCATTTTTCTTCCCAATTTTTTCTCCTCTATTAATGCTTAAATCATTTTCCTTCCTGATTTTTTCTCCTCCATTAATGCATGCAACTTTTTTTTTTCCTCTCCTAAAATCTCTCCCATTTTTTTTAAAAAAAATCTATTGATACATATATAAATTTATTTAGTTACTCATACATGTTTATTCTTTTAATGGTGATTCATAAATATGATAGCATTATATGGGTATTATGGTGATTCATACGATAGATATATTTTGTATGATTTTAACGGATGATACATATGATATTAATGGGTGATACATATTATATTATGGTGATTCATATGATAGATACAAATATTTATTTTAATTATTGGGTGATTTATATGATATTAATGGAAGATATATATCGTATTATGGTGATTCATATGGTAGATACAATTATTTATTTCAATTATTGGGCGATTCATATATATGGTATTATGGTGATTCATATGGTAGATACAACTATTTATTTCAATTATTGGGTGATTCATATATATGGTATTATGGTGATTCATATGGTTGATATAACTATTTATTTCAATTATTGGGTGATTCATATGCCTTTGACACCGTCCAACGGATACGACACTAACTTAAGACTGTCTAACGGGCCGGGCCGGTTCAACCCGGAACCGGCCCTCTCATTCTTACCGGGTTCCGGGCCGGGTTTGGCCTTAACCGGTCCGGACCGGGCCGGGCTGCACAGTAAAAATATTAAAACCCACCCGGAACCGGCCCACTTAACCCAATCCGTTCAAACCCACTAAAACCCGGTCAAACCCGGTCAAACCCGGTTAAAAACCGGTAAAATATACACTATATACGCTATATACATAATATATACATTAAATATACACTTTTATAGAAGATATATACACGTGTATACATTAAATATACACTTGTATAGAAGATATTAAAATTATAAATCGTTAAATAAAAAAAAAATAAAAAACAACGACTATACGTTAAATATACACGTCTATAGAAGATCTATTAACATTCATACACTCTATTCTATGTATATGTAATACTTTAAATGAGATATACTACAATATATATACATTACAATATATATTTGTATAGTTATATACTAATTTATAAAACATATACACATGTATACGTTAAATATACATGTCTATAGAAGATCTATTCACATATATACACTCTATTCTATGTATAGGTAATACTTTAAATGAGATATACTACAATATATATACATTACAATATATATTTGTATAGTTATATTCTAATTTATAAAATATATACACATATATACGTTAAATATACACGTCTATAGAAGATCTATTAACATTCATACACTCTATTCTATGTATATGTAATACTTTAAATGAGATATACTACAATATATATACATTACAATATATATTTGTATAGTTATATACTAATTTATAAAACATATACACATGTATACGTTAAATATACATGTCTATAGAAGATCTATTCACATATATACATTCTATTCTATGTATAGGTAATACTTTAAATGAGATATACTACAATATATATACATTACAATATATATTTGTATAGTTATATTCTAATTTATAAAATATATACACATATATACGTTAAATATACACGTCTATAGAAGATCTATTAACATTCATACACTCTATTCTATGTATATGTAATACTTTAAATCCACTAAAACCCGGTCAAACCCGGTCAAACCCACTAAAACCCGGTCAAACCCAGTCAAACCCGGTTAAAAACCGGTCAAATATACACTATATACGCTATATACACAATGTATACATTAAATATACACTTCTATAGAAGATATATACACGTGTATACATTAAATATACACTTCTATATAAGATATATAAACATATACACATGTATACATTAAATATACACTTGTATAGAAGATATTAAAATTATAAATCGTTAAATAAAAAACAACGACTAAGGAGTGAATGAATTTGTGGAATTTTATTGATTGCAAAATGATCCAAAATTTATAATTTACATGAATGAAAAATCTATAAATTATGCATCATTTTTTCCAACTCATTCATGTTAATATTAATTGGAACTTGCATAGGGTAGTCGAAGTCAACGGGGGAAAAACCATGCATTGGACTTGATTCTGCTGAGTTCTCCCGTGAAGTCATAATTTCTTCAAGTTTGAGGTCGTCGTTGGGCTCTGGTTCCATTCCTTGGTTTCTTCTTTCTGCTCTAATCCAATCTCTGAGGCAAACTAAAACATTCATTGCGTTGCTTCCCAATGAGTGTCGGTTGTCTCCAAGCTGCTGTCGTCCCTGACTGAAGGCGCTCTCTGATGCAACGGTTGACATAGGAACATTCAAGATATCTCTGGCTAATCTTGAAAGTACAGGATATTGTGATTCATTATTCCTCCACCAATCCAGCGTGTTGATCCGTCGTCTGCGATCCTCTGGTGGCGTCCGCAGATAATATTTCAGCTCTTCCCGATAAGTTGATGTGTAAGCTCTCTCATCCACACTGTTCCAACAAGTTAAATCATAAAACGAATCAGGAAAACCACTATGTGCCGGCCTTTTAGAAGTTGATGGCTCCTCGGGAGGATGAGGAGCGACAGTTGGAGTGATATTTGTAGGTACGGCTAAATCAAATAAATCAGCATAGTGATTATATAATTTTTCTATGTACTCCTTTGCATCAGTCGTAGCCGTCCACAAATCAGGTTGTACTTGTTCAGAATCATGGTTAGTATTTATTTCTAAGTTAGTATAAATAAGAGTACTAAAGTGACACATATGATTATATTTCATGCACGGATTTAACATAGCAGCAACCAAGTAAATAGGGGGAATCGGGAAGAAATATTTTTTAAATTTCGTAAACATAGCGCCAACAGCTTCTTTATAACCTTCTTTATCTTTATATTGTCGGAGCAAACCAGAAATATCGGCTATATATGCCAAAATATTACAAACAGTAGGATAGTATGCACCGGAAAATTCAACCGTAGCTACATAAATTTTTTCTAAGAACTTAACAAGATCATTAATTATAACCCAATCAGAATTATGTAGCATGCAATCAGCAGAATCAGCAAATGAACCACAATGTTGGTTAAAAGCTAGTGTAATAGGAATTCTATATTTATAACAAGTTTTTAAAAATTCATACGTAGAATTCCATCTAATATCAATTTCCTCAGGCATCAAAATCGGTGCAAGTCCATTTTCTTGACATTTAACTTTAAATTCTTTAATTCTAGATCTACGATTATTTCCTTGAATAAAACCAACAGCAAGACGAATTTTTTCAATATAAACCTCAAAAAAGTCAAGACCATCTTTTACAATTAAATTATATATATGACATGCACACTTAACATGAAAAATTTCAGGAAAGGGCGGAGATAGCGTAGATTTTATTTTTGTTATAGCAGTCTTGTTGTTAGAAGCATTATCAAAAGCAATACATAAAATTTTATTTTCTATACCATAATATCCGGCAATTTTAATAATAGAATCAGCAATAAATTGTCCAGTATGTTTTCGATCTTCATCATATAAAAAAGCAAGAATACGTTTTTGCATTATGAAATTACTATCAATCCAATGACAAGTAACGGTTAAATAATCATTTTTATTTACAGCATGACCAAGATCGGAAGTTAGGGACAATCTACATTGAATATTTTTTAAGAATGTTGATAAATAAAAACAATATTGTGAATGGAGTCTAAAAATATCAGACCGACAAGTAGTTCTAGGAATACCATTAAACATAGGATTATAAATTGCTTGTATATAACGAATAAAGGCATCAGAAGAAGGAAAACTAAAAGGCAAACAACCCACAGCTACCATTTTAGCTATTTCTTCTCTGTCCCTCAATTTATTATACTTTTTCGCTACTTGACCGGTTGTTGGGTCCATTCTAGTTTGCGTTGACCCACCAACATCCCCACCACCTTTTGCAATATTGAACTCTCTAGTGTGATCTTCAGCTATATGTCTCATTAACGTACCCGTACCCCCTTGCTTACCGCCACTTCTATGCTTATATTTTTGTTGACAAATATTGCACTGCACCTCAATATCTGATATACGTTCAAAAAATTGTCATGCAATACTAGTTCTTTTACGGGGTTTTGGGGCACTGGGAGGACGGGAAGGGAGATTAACTGATTCAGATCTAACGTTAGCATGTCCTACTGCGGGTGTTTCAGCAATATTTTCATCATCTTCGTCTACATTAACTGCATCTACTTCATTTTCTTCTTCTATACCGTAATTTTCCTGAAATTCTACATAATCCATATCGTGAGCACCTACACCTATTTCTTCCTCAAAAGGTGTACCAAGCGGTACCGGAGGCGAAGTCACACGGGTATATCTATTACTTGAACTACCTCTACCGCTAGTAATTCGCTTTTTACTACCACTACCGCTTCCGGTTCCGGGACAAAAATTTCTAACACCTTTAGCAGCGAGGTTTTTTAATTTATCCATAATATAAATTAAATTAAACTAAAAATATTCAAAATACACAAATATAATAAAATTAAATATTAAACAATTAATACAATAAATAAAAATTAAACGTAAGAGATGGAACGACAATACCAAATTTTGGAAGTATCCGAAGATTGCGACTTTAGAAACTTCCGCTCGTACTTTGTAAACGAAAAATTAAAAATTTAAATTGAACACTTTAAGAAATTAAATATATTGAATATTTGAGAATTGAGAATTGAGATTTGAGAGAGAATGAGATTTGAGAGAGTGAAAAATTGTGTGAGAAATGATTTGAAGTTGTAGGGTATTTATAGATTTATTTTGGGGATTAAATTTTTTTTTTTTTTTTTTTTTTTTTTAAGTTAATGGGCCCAAACTAGCCGTTTGGACCCAAAAACGGTAATATAGCCGTTGGGCCAACGGCTAGTTTGGCCCAATAATTAATTTTTTTTTTTTAATGCCGGGCCGGGCCGGTTAACCGGCGGGCCTGGACCGGGTTAACCGGGCCCAGTTTAAAAAAAAACCGGACCGAAACCCGGAACCCTAAAGCCCTAGGGCTTACCGGGCCGGGTCAAACCGGTCCGGTTTGATATGTAGGGCCGGTTCGGGCCGGTTCGGGCCGGGCCAGCCCGGCCCGTTTGACAGGTTTTGACTAACTTTCTTTATAGCCCAAATGGATTTTTTTTTTTTAAAATAAATAAATAGAAATCAACTTTGGAAAGGTCAACTAAATTTCACAAATTTTGATAAAATGAATTTGCGATTTTGAAAGGCAAGTTGCAACACTTGTAAAATTTAGCTGTAACGTTCTTAAATTTGTAGCTTATTTCCTGAAACCAAATTCCTTTACTATTGTCCCCTATAAAATGGGAAAAAGAGGGAGTATGCATGATGGTCAATAACGTGGATGCAAATTATGAACAATGGGGTTTAAATTCAACAGAGACAAAAAAAAACATCGGGTATGTTTTTCTATATCAAAATTTAATTGATAAAATTATTCAATATTTATACTAGTAGAAATAATAAGATTTAAATAAGGCGAAATGCATGCCAAAATATTATTTTCATAAAAATTACTATAATACTAGTTGAAACTTTTTTAAGACATTAAAACAAGTAAAACAGTTGGGTGGTAGGTTCATCGTGGCTTCCTACTGGACGGAGGGGGTGACCAAGCCGAAACTGAGCCCAATCGAAAATGTTTTGTTCCTCTGAAGATATAGGCTAGAAGCCCATCTACTTAGGGGCTTCTATCGTAGAAATCATGGAACAATTATCTGACGTAGCAAATTTACTCTCTTATTACTTTTTATAATGATAATAAATAGGAAAAATAACATAAACATATATACACCTTAATTTACCATATTTACACAAATTTTTATCCTTACAAAGTAATTATAAAAATCTCAACTAATAATGTATCTTCGTCGAATGTATCGGGAGCTAATTATGTATTTCAACAGACCTAAAATCAGAAAAAATATATTCAGAGTTAATTATGTATCTTTACAAAGAAAGAAAATATACCTTTGTTAGATGTACCGTGAACTAATTATGCATCTCGACAGACCCAAAATCAAAATTTTTAGTGGTTATATAAAATATTAATTTTTTCTGTAATTAAGCTCGAAACTGTCGAAATTTATGTTGCTTGTCCTAAATAAATAATGTATAAATTGAGATTATTTAATTTAATACTATTTATACATGACTTGTATTTGTGTATCCAAAAATTCTAGTGGTCATTGTCCACCCCAACATGATCCATTCCTCGTGGTCGGTGTTTTAGTTGGCTATTAAAAAATTAATGGTGCTTTGCTCGAGATTTTACATACATACAACATATAAATTATATATAATTCACGAACAGTTGGTCGATGTTGTGCACATATAATTTGAAAATATATTATATTGGATTCAGTTGGCCACACGCGTTGTTGGTGTCTTTACATACATACACATACATTGAGCTTCTGGCTTGAAAATACATGCATACTTAAGTATATATATAGTTGGCCACACATAGTCTAAACCTGTCAACCAGGTCGGGCCGGTTCAAATCGGCACCGACCCTAATTTTTTTACCGAGTTTTGGGCCGGTCAGGTCTTAATGGGCTGGTTCAGTCCAGGCCCTACAGTAAAATCTAGTCAATCAGTCCGTGACCGGTCCACTTAGCTTTAAATCAATTTTGATCGGTCCAAAACGGTCAAAATGTAAAAAAAATAAAAATCAAAATTACATGTTTTTCCAATATATACTATATATTCACACCTATATACATTTTAAATATGTTAAACAATAAGCATATAACGATTATACATTACATATTATACTACTTTAGATTTTAGAAAAACATATACACATGTCGGAAACAACCTTTCTACTTCTTCGGAGGGAGCGGTATGGACTGCGTACATTTCACCCTCTCCATACCTCACTGTGTAGGAATATACTGGGTTATTGTTGTTGTTGTTGTATATACACATGTATACATTAAATATATACTATTTTAAAGTCTATAGAAAATATATACACATATATACATACAATATAATATATATATATATACTACTTAAAATACTACTTGAAACAATATACATACAACATATATATATATATATATATATATATATATACTATTTATATACTACTTTAGAAAACATATACACATGTATACATTAAATATATACTACTTTAGAGTCTATAGAAAATATATACACATATATACATACATTATAATATATATAATACTTAAAATACTACTTGAAATAATATACATACAACATATATACACTATATATATGCTACTTTAGAAAACATATACACATGTATACATTAAATATATACTACTTTAGAGTCTATAGAAAATATATACACATAATGTAGAATATATGCTACTTAAAATATCACTTGAAAGTTGAAAGATATATACATTACATGTTATAATACTTTAGAAAAATTTTATACACGCATATATACATACAAGATTACCATGTATACTACTTAATATAATAATACTTGAAGTTTTTGAACATATATTCAAAAATATACAATTTTACATACAACGCTTAAAAGATAAACTTATAGTATTTTTATATGTTAATATTAGTTGTCTAAGTAATATTTGCTAACACTATTTTTATTTTTTCATTATATGTATATATGTTTGTTATGTCTATTACTTAGTGTAAAGTTTGATAGTAAATTAGTAATATATTAAAAGTATTTAATTCAAACTAGACATTCAATTTAAATAAAAAAAATAATTAAGGAGTGAATGAATGTTGTATTTTATTGATTACAAAATGATCCAAAACTTATAATTTACATGAATGAAAAATCTACAAATTTTGCATCATTTTTTTCAACTCATGCATGTTAATATTAACGGGAAATGCAAGTGACGGGAACATACACCTTATCAACTAGGTACCATGTTAACCCAGCTGGCATGCAAAATCTCTTGATTATGTTTGTTATTGCCTCTTTATTTTAGGCCACAACAACTGACTGAGCATAATCCTGCGGTGTAGAAAGTACCGTATCTGAATCATCGGGATAATATCTACAGTACGTCTTCTCAATGTAGTTTTTGAAAAAGCAGTTTGTTGTTGTGAATATGTATTCTTGATCTGCCCTTAATTTTGATTTCTTGTGCAAGTGATAGAATATAACATCAATATGCTACAAAATTGAAATACAAAAAGGACGCGTTATGTCGTAGATAATTGTGGAGATAATATACATAACATGTATAGTAATTAAAATGTTTGGACATACATCTCAATAAGCATGCATATACGTATAATAAAGCAGACATATAGCAATTGCATAAAAATATTGCACCTTTCACTCAAGCATACTGTGAACATATTTACATGTATGTAATAAGTTATATGAGAAAAAAAGAGTACACATGACTGTTAAGGGTAATGTACATAACATGTGGGAACAAGTATCTATAAAATGGGTAGTACATATTGATGAGTGGTGAGTTTACCACTCAATCACACTCATTATTCGTGCACATTACGTGATTATGGATGAATAAATGAGACATAATTGTGATTAGATGCACTATTATCCACTTCTTGCAGACATAGAGTTAAAGGGTTGAAAAAATGTGGATTGGAGCTCAAAATGATTAAAAAAAGGAGCAAGAAAGTGTAGCTGAAGACCTTAAATAGAAGGGCCTCAGGTACCGCGGTCGTGATCTACTGACCGCAGTTGCAGCAGTCAAGGATAGTCAATTAATCGCGGTCGCGGATGTAAACCGTGGTCACGTAGCCGCGATCACGGACACACACACACGATCGGGCCTAGCGTAGGAGTTCAGCCTAAGCGCAAAACTGTAATTGCACGTCCTGATTCCAATTTGACTAAAATGACTCAAACCCTATCATTATGGGATAATTTCCATCTTCCCCAATTTTAGGTTTACCTTTTTGTAAGTTCATAGCCTCCATTTTTGGGAGAAGAAAATATTGTATAAATTTTGAGTAAAAAATACATTGGAGACTTTCTAAGTGGAAGATTTGCTCACTTCCATTGTTGATATTGTGGGAGAGCCAAGTTTAAAGTAACATTCGCTTAAATCTTCAACAATTCATTTCAATAGAGATTATGGATATATCTATGCATATTTATCTTATCTGTAGCTAAATCTCCCTCTTGGAATTATGTGCGAATAGGGATTGAAGTGTGTGTAGGTTTTTATGGTTAACATCTATTTAGTAATTCATGTTTATGGGTTTTGTCATTGCTATGCTACTTTGGTTGGGATTTGATGGGTGAAAGCCCTAAATACCCACAAGGGTTTGATGGGTGAAAGCTCTAAGCTCTAGAAAGTTCAAGGCCATCTTCGAAAGAAGGATTTTGGGTGAACTTTAGGAATCCATATCATCCTCAAAAAAGGGATGTGGAGACCAAAACAATGATAGACAATTACGTGTGTAGTTTGCTAATTTTTCACTATCTTAGACATAAGGGTGAATGTGAACTTAACTATGCCATGGCTATCATCCTAGAAATAGGGATGCCTAGATTGAGGTTGTGGTTACAAATTGTTGAACACACCTATTAGATATTCGAAAGAATCCATGGGTGAAAGTTTGGTGTTTTGTTGAAAGACTAGCATCAAAATCCATAACCTAGCCTACCCATATATGATTTACTAAATTGATGTTGATTACTAACCCCCACATGTCACTCCCTTAGTAATGCATAATCCCAAAATTCGTGCATAATTGTTAAAACTCTAATTATTCATAGACCCGAATTTATACTAGAAAAATCCAAAAAGAAACATTAGTGTAGGAACCTATCCCCCATTTTATCTTTTTGTACCATTTATTTAAATTTAACTTGTATCTATTATTTCGAACTAATTTGATCTCTACTCACATTGTTCCTCGTGGATTCAACCCCGACTTCAAAGTTGGATAAATATATTAACGACGACCACCTTGCACTTAAATAACGTGTAAGTTGGGCATTATAAAAAATGGCGCTGTTGTCGGGGAACAATTTGGCGTATTGAGTTAGTTTGAAATTTTAGATTATTTACTTGAATTCAAGCTTGTAAATTTTCGTTTATAATTTTCTTTTATAGGTAGATTTTTATTTTATATTACCTTTCTCTATGGCATCTTTCGACAAATATGATGTTGGTAGTTGGAAGTCCTATCTTGACGATCTATGTCCATATTATGACGTACCACACTTCATGAGAGATTGTGACTATGCTCCCTGGAGAGAGATGGATTTACCATCTCGATCCTATAGGAAGCATAGATGTTCTTTATGTAGTGATTGAGATGGACATTGGAGTTATTTTCCAAATGCCCCCTCCCCCATTATACTAACCGAATTGCTAGTTCTTCTTATGAGATTGATAGGTCTTATGAAGAGAAGAAGGGGGAGCAACAAACCAAACCCACTGGCATTGAAGCAATGCTTCAAACCATTTTGGATCGGGTAACTACAACCGTGGAGAATACACAAGACTTGCATCAATCCTATGGGGTGTTTAAAAAGGCAAATGTCAAGGCAAAGGAATTGGGCAAGGACATAATTCTTGCAAACATCACAACCATGCCCATTCCTCAAAAGGATCTTTATTAAGAAAAGAAACCAATCTATGATGATGATCTTGGTAGGAAAGACTTCTCGGTGACTTCCCAATATATCGAATCAAATGAGGAAGAAGAAGCCAAAATAAAAGGAATGGTGCTAGAGTCTCAAGAAGAATCAAGGCAAATCTCTTATGAAGGCTCTAGCCCATTTCGGGGTGAAGATGACCAATGGAATTAAACTCTAAAATTAAGGGAAGGGCCCCATTCTATACATCTTTCAACACTATGCTTGGTGTATTTGATGAAAGTTAATCTACCCAAGCAAGTGATGAATATTGGAGAGAAGGAGCAAGTTTCTCATATTTTGGAGTTTGACCTTTCAAATGGGCATACTAAAGCCCTAATTTTTACGGCCAAGAATCTTAAAGACCGATGCCCAAGTAGTGTCCTTCTAATGCTCTCACCGTTGCCCAACGAGCCCATACAAAAGTTTGATGCAAAATTAGGCAAATGGTTCAAGTCTTCAAAGTGGCGCGATCGAGCGTACATCACTGTGCCATTACTTTTTCCTCAAGAGCCTCAGAGATTGAATGACCAAAAGAGGTCCAGAAAGTTTAAATCCTCTAAGTGGAGACACAAATGAGGATTAAAGAGACGTCGTGCTGCGACGTTAAATCAAGCGCTTGATGGGAGGCAACCCATCGTTTTCATGTTTACACTATTTACTTTTGAATAACTCACATTATTTTGATGTTTTGTAGGTGCTCTGGACAAGATTGGAAGCCAAAAATAAGGGAAACCAAGTTTATAAGTGTGGCAGCCATGCAAAAAAATAGGGCAAAATAAAGGCGCAAATGGCCTCAGTTACCATGATCGTGGATTGAGGATTGCGATCGCGGCACCGCGACCGCGCCAATCAGGCTGCGATCGCATCTCTATGTCCAACTTTCATCATGGTTATCAATGCGGTTTTAGGGAGTTTTTTAAACCCTTCTTCTGCTTTCATGCTATGTAGTGAGGTCACTACAAGTCTCTTTAGTTGGGGTTGTTGCCCTACCCTTGTGTGTACTCATTGGTTTGAAATACATGAAATTAGTACATGCGAAGAATATAAATTTTGTGAGTTGTTTGTTTTCATTTTTGGTTTTCCATTTCTTTTAATAATGGTGTGGGCGAGCTTTTCCCTATGATAGATTGAGTGACGACATTCTTAAGGGTAAAGCATCGTATTTGAGTTTGAGGCCTAGATGTAGGGGAATTCTGAGTACCCATAGCATTAAATGTCAATAATTCAAGGAAAGTCTGAGTACTTGTGGCAATATATTTTATTAAGTTGGGGTCACTTTGTACACTATTGGCGATGTCTGAGTTGCCATATGGGTAGTTTGCCCGTTTTGAGCCTAAATGCGAGAGTAAGGCTTTGGTTATAACCATAGTTTAGAATATTATGCGAGCGGCAAATGCTAAATAAACAATTCCCTCCATCCAAAAGTTTTCAAAAATCAAGGGCATTGACGTGAGCAACTTTGTAACAAAAACTTCTTCTCTTTTGTGACTCTATTAGCTTTTGACTTGTACATAATGATAGATACTCCAAATTTGTCTTTAAGTGGAAGGGACATTTGAGCCTCCTTGGCAAGTTTTTGCATGCCATGAGTAGCGAACTTTTTGCATTCATCTCTTGTATACTTGTGTTATATAGAACTTGCCCCGTAGGTCTGTCAAGGCTAGTTTTGATTGTATGTGGTTAGAGAAATGATCTTAGGCCATCATTATGATTTTGAAAGCCACTTTATCCTAAAAGGCCTACCCAAACATGAATGTAACCCCTAGTTACCCACTTTGAGCCTTTGGACCTTTCTTTGGCAAACGCATTACAAGTGGTGAACCATTCTTTTTATTCCTCTTTTGAACCATACCCTCCTTAAACTTAAAAATGCAACTTTAGGCTAAAAGCCTAAGTTGGGAGTGGTAAAGTTAATGGAAGAAAGTTTGAGGCCACGAAGTGTTACTAGAATGCCAAGGTGCCTAAGTGATGTAAACAAATGTCTAGAAAAAAAAGAATTCAATGAAGGATAGAATTGAATGAAAGGTTCAAGAAAAATAGATAAAATAAAAGTGGTGAACAAAGGAAGTGAATTGTAGGCATGAGAAAAGAGAGAAAATGAAGAAGAGTGGCCAATAGTAAAAATAGAAGATTAAAAAGAGTGATGTTGACGTTCAAGGAAGAAAGTAGTCATGTTGTTCCCAAACAATATCCTACCATAACCCAAACCTACATTACAAGCTTAGAAAGTCCTTTGACATCTCCAACCATTTACTTTCTTTCTAGTGACGATTGAAAATAGGGGCAAGCCTACGGTATAACACTTGTTGCATTGAGATTTCTTTTGTCAGAGAGCGAGTTGAGTTTGTGCATTTAAAATTCCTTGTACATATTTTGTAGCTTGATGTGAGGAATTCTCTTTCTTGTGAGGACGACATGTGAAACAAGTTGAGGTGGGTGATTTTGTCACCTTCCGACAATGAGGCAAATGGAGTATAACTTAGCTGTGGTCAAAAGAGAGTCACTTCTAGAGTATTGGTTTTTGTTGCTTGGTCGCTCTTTAAAGTCCTATGTAGCCTTGGATTTAGTATTTTATAAGGAGGGGTGTAGTGAAGTTAGCTTAGCCCATGTGCAATGAGCTATTTGTGATTGCGATTAAAGTTGAAGTCATTGTGATGTTTAAGGCATAAAGGTTGGGCTTAAATGATTGTGTCTCATGATAAGAGGTAGTGTTGCTTGAGGACAAGAAAATGCTTTAAGTTGGGGGTGTTGATGAGTGATGAGTTTACTACTCAATCACACTTATTATTCGTGCACATTACCTGATCATGGATGAATAAATGAGACATAATTGTGATTAGATCACTAATATCCACTTCTTGCAGGCATAGAGTTAAAGGGTTGGAAATATGTGGATTGGAGCTTAAAATAATAAAAAAGGGAGAAAGAAAGTGCAGCTGAAGACCTGAAACATAAGGTTTTCAGGTACCGCGGTCACAATCTGCTAACCGCGGTCGTGGCAGTCAAGGATGGTCAATTAATCGCGATCACGGAGGTAAACCGTGGTCTTGGCCACACACACGCGATCGCAGCCTAGTAGAGGAGTTCATCCCAAGAGCAAAACTGTAATTGCACGTGCTGATCCCAATTTGACTAAAATGACTCAAACCCTATCACTATGGGATAATTTCCATCTTCCCCAATTTTAGGTTTATCTTTTTGTAAGTTCATAGCCTCCAATTTTGGGAGAAGAAAATATTATATAAATTTTGGGTAAAGAATACATTGGAGACTTTCTAAGTGGAAGATTTGCTCACTTTCATTATTGATATTGTGGGAGAGCCAAGTTTGAAGTAACATTCACTTAAATCTTCAACAATTTATTTCAATAGAGATTATGGGTATATCTATGCTTATTTATCTTATGTGTAGCTAAATCTCCCTCTTGGGGTTATGTGTGAATAAGGGTTAAAGTATGTGTGGATTGTTACGGTTAGCATCTATTTAGTAATTCATGTTAATGGGTTTTGTCTTTGTTATGCTACTTTGGTTGGGATTTGATGGGTGAAAGCCCCAAATACCCACAAGGGTTTGATGGGTAAAAGCTTTAAGCTCTAGAAAGTTCAAGGCCATCTTCGAAAGAAGGATTTTGGGTGAACTTTAGGAATCCATATCATCCTCGAAAGAGGGATGTGGAGACCAAAGCAATGATAGACAATTACGTATGTAGTTTGCTAAATTTTCACTATCTTAGACATAAGGGTGAATGTGAAGTTAACTATGCCATGAGTATCATCCTAGAAATGGGGATGCCTAGATTGAGGTTATGGTTACAAATTATTGAACACACCTATTAAGTATTCAAAATAATCAATGCGTAAAAGTTTGGTGTTTTGTTAAAAGACTTGCATCAAAATCCATAACCTAACCTACCCATATGTGATTTACTAAATTGATGTTGATTACTAACTCCCACATGTCACTCCCTTAGTAATGCATAATCCCAAGATCCGTGTATATTTGTTAAAACTCTAATTATTCATAGACCCAAATTTATACTAGAAAAATCCAAAAAGAAACATTCGTGTAGGAACTTATCCCTCATTTTATCTTTTTTTTTACCATTTGTTTGAATTTAACTTATATAGTATTTCGAACTAATTTGATCGCCACTCACATTGTTCCTCGTGGATTCGACCCCAATTTTAAAGTTGGGTAAATATATTGACGAAGACCACCTTGCACTTAAATTGACGTGTAAGTTGAGCGTTATCACATATATATAACATGATGGATGTGCATATGTAGCAAATCATTAGCATTTGAACATACATGTTAACTAGCAATCATATACATAGAATAAAACAGACATATATCAAAATACAAACATGTATTGTACTTTGTAATTGGGTGTTTATATGGGTAACAGTCAACTGTAGGCATGCATAAGCTTTCCAAGCAGGCATTTATATACATTATGGTAATTCACATACATAACAGACACAAATATACATAACTTTTTAGCGCATACATAAATAACCATTCTGCAACTATCTCTGTCTAAAAACTTAACAAAATTTTGTATATGTAAGTCTATTGATCTTAGTGTTATGTATGTAAATATGAAAGCTTATTAAATAAAAAATTTAAATACCTCGCGTTCCAGCATGCATCTGTTTGAGAAATCAAGTAAAACCAACTCTTTGATTGTACATGAGCAATAACAAAATCGATTTCTTGAACTCCAAGAAGAGAGGCTTTTACTTTGTAGTGATCATCATTTATTTTTCTATAAAAAAAATAAATTTTGTTAATACGATGAAAAAAATTGTATACTCATATTGTCAGCAAAATTTCAGTTTAATAATGATAAAAACTTACTTTTTAGCATTAAACTTGAGTAGACCTTCCTCAACCCAGTGCTTGTAATCTTCAATTACACCCCTCGACATATCGTTAGATATTAGGTAACCATCAAATGTAAATTTCTGTTTCATTTCTCCAGTTTGATCCTCAATGGCTTTTGAACCAGAAGCAAATTCTATCAGGTATGGTGACTTGAAAACTTTGGATTTAGTCTTGGTCCTTTTAGCAGGGATTTTTTGCATCTTGATGAGCCGCAACAACTGCATCAGGAAAATTTGGAGGAATCTGACTATCAGATATGGGGTGCTGATTCACGATTTCTTTTAACGGATTAATGACTTGCAGAAGTAGTTCATCCACCGATGCTTCCAGACCTTCCAATATGTCATCTACCTCGGCTTGAGAAGATTCAGGAATTGTACTTGAGTAATCATCCTAATAGTAAATATTATGTATTTAGTGATAATTTTGGTTAAACGCATTAGTAAAAGTAGTGTCATGTGTAAAAAATTAGACATGCATATTAAAAAAAATGACTTTATCAATTTACCCGTTGATCTTTATGGATATGCACGGTAGTAGATGTTCCAACATTGGCGTTATCAGGTTTCAGATTTTCCACAGCTTCGACGAGAGCATCTAATGTGGCAGTTTCAATATCCGCACTACATCTTTCAATATTCTTGAAGAGATAACATAAAGCATATACAAAAGTAAGTTAGTTTATTTTTTTTAATTATAAGCATTAAAATATGAGATTTTTAACATATTTGACCTTTATATTGAAAAACAAATGACTTTATGTATTTACTGGGTGATCTTTATGGATATGAACGGTATTAGATGTTCCAATATTGGGGTTATTCAATTTCTGATTTACCACAAATTCAACAAGAGAATCTAATGTGGCAGTTCTAGTATCCTCACTATAGCCTTCTATATCCTTGTAGAGATAACATAAAACCTATACAAAACTAATTCAGTTTATTATTTTAATTGTAAGCATTAAAATGTGAGATGTGTAACCTCAGATTGTTGTTGTATAGGGCTGTGGTTTCAATCAAAATAAGCATCCTCCATTATATCATCACCAGACTCTATGCCCATTGATTTATTAGTATTGCCAACAACCTACAAATTAAAAATGAGAATTGCATTGTTTACTAAATCCTTCAACCTACAAATTAAAAATGAGAATTGCATTGTTTACTAAATCCTTCACATTTTGATGTACTTCATATGTATATTATAATAATATACATATAACATATCACTTATACATTGTAATACTAATCGAACTGTCAGGCACAACATTCAATTTGCACCACATGCACAGTTATAAAATATATCATAATATTAAAGAATTAAAGAAAAATTAAGATAAATTCATATATGTAACAACCTATGTTAAAAAATTATTTATGAAAAAAAATACCCTTTTTCTTTTGTCTTTCAAGGTTGTGACGATAGCAATCTCTTCACCATCGTCTTTAGATAGTACATTTTCTGATTTAGAAACTCCCACTTCCTGATGTTGTTGAAATTAGTATGGTATATGATTAAGAATAATTTTGATAACATCAATCTATGATAAATAAAGTACATACATATATATATATATATATATAAAAAAAAAAGTATCCCTTTTTCTTTGTCTTCAACATTTGAATTGATATCCATCTCAACAACTTGCTCTTGTGATGGTTTGTCTCCTATGTTTGAACCTTTCAAATCATGATCCTTTTGATTTTGTTATAGAAGATATGTATGATTAAATTTGAAAATATCAATTTGGACTAAAAAATAGGAAGAAATAACCTTAAATTGATTCCAAGGTGTACGTACTTTGAATTCTTCATTTTCTGCCGAAAAGTTTGATTTTTCACCGTCCTTATTTAATAACAAAAATATTAATGACATCCAAAATAAGATTGTTGTTTTTTAATATGAGATGACTTATTTTGTCTAAAGATATTAAGTAATGTGCTTGTGGAACAAAAAAATATACATCACACAGTTATGTATATTCTCTAAAACACATAATACAGTCTAATCTTGTTAACTAATATACATAACAGTGTAATGTTTATATGTTATAATCTACATATCTCAGTGTATGTATGATATGTAATATACATAACATAGTTATGTATATTATCTAGCATTGTAACACCCCGAGTCTGTACCCCGGACGCTACACGTTGCTTACGATCCCGAAGAACCACAAGCTAACCCATGACTGATATCTGCTGTGAGCACTGAATAATAATACTAAAATAAATGCAGAAAAATAGGTTGAAATGCTATAAGGTTCAAAATCTAAAATACTGATAAATATAACATCTGATAAAACATCTGAATCTAAAATATTATTTGAAAATCTAGTCTAAAAAGCCTCTAATCTGAACTTTCTGAAAGTGGAGTTGATAGGGCAATTCTCCAACTAACTCTATCTACTGGAATACTGCATCTACTGAAATACTAAAATAAAAGCATATCCTCGATATATGAAGACTCACTGCTAATCTACTGTTGCTATCTGAATTTGAATCTGTCTATGTGCGGTCGGGAACCTGAGCATCTGAACCTATGATATGAGACAACATAGCACAAAGAAAGAGTATACGCCAGTACGTGGAATGTACTGGCATACTAGATGAGGTAAGACTGAATGTAAGGGTTCATATGCATGAACAATAACTGACTGAATAATAGAGAATAACTGAACATGAGAGTACATGGATAATCTGAACTACTATAAATACTGAGTATGAAATACTGTGTATATACGTTAGTGTATACTGTAACTGAGCTTTTTTGAAGCTGAATACTGAGTTCTGATAACTAAGTAACTGGTATCTGAAGTTACTGATAACTGAATTAGACTGATACTGATTAACCATATCTGACGGCCCTAATTTTGTAGAACTGAAATGAGCTCTATTCTGAAGACTAAAACTGAGACTGTGGGAGGTAATCATCTAACCGACATGCCCCAAATAAGATAAGATAACTGAGTTGGGGTCCAATATGTAACCCCAATTGGAAGGGTGTTAGTACTGTGCCACGGGTAAAGACAACTGAAGAGATACCCTCATCTGGCAGGTACTCTGATGAGAATGGTGGAACCCTCATCTGGCAGGTTAAGACACCTTATCAACCCTCAACTAGTAGGTTGATGTCTCAACCTACATTGGCTACATAGTTCTGGAATGCAAGGATTTCTTCTAAGGATCACACCCTCTACTGGTAGGTGAGCCATCATCCTTGAGTTCACTCGGTGCTGAATCCTAATCCCAACTGAAAGACACTAAACTGAGTATTCTGAACTGGACTAGACTGAGATTGAGTTTACTAAGTTTTTCTGAGTTCTGTAACTGACTGAGTTCTGTAATTTACTGAGAGTACTAATGATCGTAACATGACTGATACTATTCTATAACTGACACTGGCTCTAGGTAAACAACTAAATTATCGTGTATTAAATACCCCCAGGACTCGATAGCATAAAAAGTAAAGCATAGCATAATCTTGAAAACATAATAATGGCTACTTAATCACAATCCACTCATTGAGACATTTTAGCAAACACTTGTAATGCATTTACTCATACATGAATGGAGAATACATGCTATCATGTTATAATGACACTATTTCATTCACATAGGCATTTTATCAAACACATGAGGAGCATGCTTAGATCATACAATAATCAACACATATAGTTATAATGGCTACATAAATCAACTTGCAAATTGAAGGGTTTATCATGAAGATCATGTAATTCAACACATAAAATGATTAATTTCATAAAAGTTTGTAATTCAATCATGAACTAAAACCCAACAATAATATGAACATGAATTCAATTCAATTCAAGCATGAAAGTTTATAATTCAGCAATCTTGTAGTTTGAAAACAGATTCGTGGACTCTATGGGTGAAAGGAACCCATAGATGAACACCTAACATACCTGAATTGATAAGTTCTTGGTGAGTTTCTTGAGCTTTGTTCTTGATTTCTTGAGAGCTAGAGTTTGCTAATTGAGAGAGAATGATTTCTTTCTTAAGATAAGTGAGCAAATAATGAGATAATAGGCTATTTAGGACTTTAATCCCGTGTTTAGGCTAATTAGGAATTTTAGGAATTGACCAAACAACCCCTGAAATTAAATAACGGAACCTGAATTTTGAATTTTTCATGTTGACGCGACGCGGTGGAATCGCGCCAGCTGATTGGAATTTGGACGACTGGGAACTGAAGGCTTGGCACGACGTGCCACTATCGCACCATGTCACTGGAATCCACTAAAAATTGTTTAAAAAGGATGACTGGGAATTTGACCTGTGGCGCAATGCGGTACAATCACGGAGCGCCCCTGGGATTTGACAATTATGAAAATGATTGGTGGCGCGATGCGGTGGTATAGTGTTGCCACACTGGATGAGACTTGAAAGTTCACCGCGGTGCGGCCTTATCGTGTTGGGTCAATGGTTTTTGACGATTGTCATTTGGCATGCCTCCGCGACGCGCTGAAGTGCAGTAAGCACACTATTTCTTAAAAATGCTATAACTCTTCACCCGGATATCAAATTTGGGTGAATTTTATATCGTTGAAAAGTTGGCTGAATTTTTTACGTAATGATAGGCTCTAAACTGAAAATTACTAAGTATTTCAAAAAAAAATATTGAATAACTCATGGACTGAGAGTTAAATTAAGCTAGGGGGTATTACAAGCATACATAACACTGTTTATTGCTGTTATTTTAATATACATAACAATGTTGTGTATTATATTTAATATACATAACACATTGTCTGTATGTTGTAAAATATCAATTACACATTTATGCATATTATTAAACATATATAAAAAATACTATAAAATACATAACACAGTTATAATCCAAAAAATGATAAATACACAAATATAAATACAAATTCGTTAATTATATAACGTAAATCATGTAAAGTTTACCTTTTTTTTGTGTTTGTTGTGTGTCAATATTTACATGAGTTTGGCGTGTTATTTATTCATTTTGTCATTTGAGTCTTGATGTTGTTTAACAATTAGATCATGAAAAACGTTGAATTTTCTGTCAACCTACATAATCAAAGACAATAAATATGTTATCATTTTCCCAAATTATTTTACAGTGTTGACCTTATATATAAACTTACATAAGACTTTAAAAATCCCGTCACACTTCTCATCAGAATTGTCTTGACGAACAGACTTGCTGGATGATGATGGAGTTATTTTTGCGGCATCAACATGCTCTGAACCAGAAGATGGTGTTTTTTTAGTTGACATGATTCTTCTTGAAACAGTAGATGGTGTTTTCTTACAACCTTGCTCCTCGATAGTTTCAGCATCAAAAGAGATTGTCCTACGCCTCTTAGTAGGTTGTGATGTTGATGCATCTGTAATCAAACTTGCCTTCTTAAGTATTTCTATAGGTGGAATTGTACTAAAATTCTCAAAACCTTGTATGTCGAGGTCCGAATGTGAATGTATGTCGACATCAAGTCTTTTACCAGTACGATCGGTAGCAGTATCATGTGAAAATACAGATTCAGGCTATTTAATTCAAAGCCCTCAATCATTGGCAAATCAAGACTTTGCACTTCTTCATGAATTGACCATAAATTATTGTATTCAAACTGTTAAGCAATAAAAAATGACAACATTAACATTCGGTTAAAGTCAGCACATTGAAATATAAACATAAACTCAAAATAATATAGTACATACTTACCTTGCTGAACATACCACCCATAAACTTCTCGTACTTTACTTTGATTCCAACCACCTTCCAGTTAAAAATATGTGGAATTATAATTTTCACCCGCTCAGCTATAGTACTGTCTACCTCAGAACAACATTCATACATCCAAACATTCAGCAATGAGGCATTCCCCCCATCGAGTATAACTGTTTCTCAACAAAAAAATCTTGTCTCCACGTTACAAGAAGCTTTTGAAATAAACTTTTCCCCCGTGGGAATTGTTCGTACCTACCATCCTTAACCATAAAAAAATACAATATGCTAATAGTAGCATCATGTATTTGTGAATATACAAAGTTTGAATGAAGTAAAGTATTGGCATGTTCAAAGCATCAGTATTATTGTCAAAGTTTTTCAACTTGAATCGTTGTATAAAAAGACACTTTTGACAGAACTTTTTGCAGCTGAAAAATACTTCGCCATTAATACGGATTTTGGTGATTCAGTATAAAGGTGTTTCTCCATATTTCCTGTACATTTAAGACTAGATATAATGGCAAACTCAATAATAGAAAACTTGAGAATGATTTTCTGGACATAAACATAAATTTCCTCCGGGTTGTCTTGCTCTATTTCAAGCATAAGTAAGCATTTAAAAATTTGACCCTGATAATTACATTGCGGCATGTCTAGAAATAAATCAAAAATTATTTGACGGAATAGATTTATAACTTCTTCACCAAGATAATTTTTTATGTCTGCTTCAAAATTTTGATTGCAATAACTATCGAAATGCAACGAATGCGCAGGGACATTTTTTATCCTGTATTTCATACCCTATTGAAAATGAAAAAAGACATCATATGCGAGCATATATTGTCAATACATAAACTATACTTATGTATATTAATAACAAATACATAAAACATGAAGTGTATGAACTATGAATTCAATTGCACATCTAACAACATATCACAGATAGTGTATATGTTAAACATATACATGGATGAGGTCCATTGCCTCAACTGTCCATAACAAAAGTGAGAACATATACATAGAAAAATAGATGTATATGAATTAGACATCTCACTAAAAGTTTAAAATCATATGGTAGTTTTTGTATATGTAAGTCATATACACATGAAATGTCCAGTGACTCAGACTAACATAACAAAACATATTACCAAACATAACTTATGTATATGTACTGAATAAAGTATGTGCAACAAATACATACTTACTAATGTCCAAACACCCATTAATCATTTATGTATATGAACTCTATAGACAATTGTAGTTCAAATAAACACATCACCACATATGTTTATGCCCAATATATACAAAGATTTATTTTGTATTTCCACATGCAATTTCTAAGAGAAATTCAAACTGATAAAAAAACCCATAATCTACATAACAACTAACAATCATCTCATATTAATTAACAGCTTTAAAACCCTATATTACTGAAAAAAAACAAAAAACACCCAGAAAAAAAATAAAATAAAAAAAATCATAAATACCTTAGGAAGACGTGGACGTGCAATATCATCTTTTTTGGCTTTTCTTGAGGATTCTCCAATTGATTTTTTTGAATTTCCAGCAACAACTTTTTTAATCTTTTTCATCTTGTTGAGGTCGTTACGATATTTATATCTGTTTTCATCAAAGTTAGGTTCCTCGTAATCAAAAACTCCGAAAACGAACCCAACTATCGGATTTGTTTGTTCATTATGCTCTAACTGAGTTAAACCTAAACTAAAAAAAGGGAAATCATCCATTTACTAAGTACTATGTTGTTAATTTAGTACTTCAAATAGATAATTTTGAAAAGAAAAAGGGACAATCCAGATATAACAACTAAAATTTGGTAAAGTAGAAACCCAAAAAATTACTTAATCAGAACATGTAATAAATTGTTCATTCGAAAATCTCCAAAATTCGGTTAAGTAAAGATAGAAGAAAAATTACTAATCTTAAATATCTTAAAAATCAGAATGATAAAAGGAGATTAAGTTAAAATTGAATGCCATCAGTTGGACACAAAGACGTCTTATTTCAAAATGGTAACAGTTCCTTGATTGGCCTTCTTTTTAGGAGAAAAACGGTGAAAGAAAGAGGAGTACTTTTGTATATGTACTTTTAGAGAGAGAAACATAAAAGATGGAATTTTTGTAATATGTTTAGGGAGTTGAGATTTTTTGTAATATTGAAAACATAAGTTGTGTATTTATGTAATTTTTAAATAAATAATTACAAGATGGGATTATTTAATTTTATACTATTTATACACGACTTATATTTGTGTATCCAAAAATTCTAGTGGTCATTGTCCACCCTAACCTGATCCATTCATCGTGGTCGGTGTTTTAGTTGGCAATTAAAAAATTAATGGTGCTTTGCTCGAGATTTTACATACATACAACATATAAATTATATATAATTCACGAACAGTTAGTCGATGTTGTGCACATATAATTTGAAAATATATTATATTGGATTCAGTTGGCCACACGTGTTGTTGGTGTCTTTACATACATACACATACATCGAGCTTCTGGTTTGAAAATACATGCATACTTAAATATATATAGTTGGCCAGACATACATTTTACTTAAACCTGTCAACCGGGTCGAGTCGGTTCAAACCAACACCAACCCAGTTTTTCTTACCGGGTTTTGGGCCGGTCCGATTCTGGGTCAGGTCTTAATGGACTGCTTTGGTCTGGGCCCAACAGTAAAATCTGGTCAATCAACCCGTGACCGGTCCACTTAGTTTTAAACCGATTTTGAACGGTCCAAACCAGTCAAAATGTAAATTTTTTTTATCAAAATTACATGTTTTTTCCAATATATACTATATATTCACACCTATATACATTTTAAATACGTTAAACAATAAACGTATAATATATATACATTACATATTATACTACTTTAGAGTCTATAAAAAATA
Organism: Capsicum pubescens; assembly: GCA_030864215.1. Taxonomy (NCBI): domain Eukaryota; kingdom Viridiplantae; phylum Streptophyta; class Magnoliopsida; order Solanales; family Solanaceae; genus Capsicum; species Capsicum pubescens. The sequence continues at coordinate 106,250,373 of CM061543.1, forward strand.
TATACACATATATACGTAAAATATAATATATATACCGCTTAATATACTACTTGAAACAATATACATACAACATATATATACTATTTATATACTACTTTAGAAAATATATACACATGTATACATTAAATATACTATTTTAGAGTCTATAAAAATCTATACACATATATACGTACAATATAATATATATACCGCTTAAAATACTACTTGAAACAATATACATACTATTTATATACTACTTTAGAAAATATATACACATGTATACATTAAATATATACTACTTTAGAGTCTATAGAAAATATATACACATATATACGTACAATATAATAAATATACTACTTAAAATACTACTTGAAACAATATAAATACAACATATATACTCTATATACATACTACTTTAGAAAATATATCCACATGTATACATTAAATATATACTACTTTAGAATCTATAGAAAATATATACATACAATATAATATATATACTACTTAAAATACTACTTGAAACAATATATAGACAACATATATACACTATATTTATACTACTTTAGAAAACATATACACATGTATACATTAAATATGTACTATTTTAGAGTCTATAGAAAATATATTCACATATATGTAGAATATATACTACTTAAAATACCACTTGAAAGTTAAAAGATATATACATTACATGTTATAGTACTTTAGAAAATATACACGCATATATACATACAAGATTACAATGTATACTACTTAATATAATAATACTTGAAGTTTTTGAACATATATTCAAAAATTTACAATTTTACATACAACACTTAAAAGATAAGCTTGTAGTATTTTTATATGTGAATACTAGTTGTCTAAGTAATATTTGCTAACACTATTTTTATTTTTTCATTATATGTATATATTTTTGTTATGTTTATTACTTAGTGTAAAGTTTGATAGTAAATTAGTAATATATTCAAAGTATTTAATTCAAACTAGACATCATTTTTAATTAAAAAAAATAAGTAAGGAGTGAATGAATGTTGTATTTTATTGATTGCAAAATGATAAAAAAAACTTATAATTTACATGAATAAAAAATTTACAAATTTGGCATCATTTTTCCAACTCATGCATGTTAATATTAACGGGAAATGCCATAGGAAAGTCAAAATCAATAGGGAAAAAGGCTAAATCATGCATTGGACTTGATTGTGCTGAGCTCTTTCTTGAAGTCATTATTTCTTCAAGATTTTGTTTGTCTTTCGGCTCTTCCTACATTCCTTGATTTCTTCGTTTCGCTCTAATCCAATCTCTAAGGCAAACTGGAACATTCATAGCATTGCTTCCCAATGAGTGTCGGTTGTCTCCAAGTTGTTGTCGTCCCTGACTAAAAGCGGTCTCCGATGCAACGGTTGATATTAGAACATTCAATATATCTCTAACTAATCTTGAAAGCACCAAATATTGTCTTTCATTATTTTTCCACCAATCCAGCGCGCAGATCCTTGCTTTACGATCCTCTATTGGTTGTCAAAGAAATACTTAATCTCTTTTCGAGAATTTATTCTGTGTAATAATGGTTGTACCCTATCTCAAACATTTAAATCAAAAAAGTAATCAGGATAACTATTATATGCCTTTCTTTTAGAAGATGATGGCTCCTCGGGAGCTTGAGGAGCGACAATTGGAGTGATATTTGCCGGTACGGCTTCCTTAAGTAAATCGGCATAATGATTATATAATGCTCCCATGTAAGTGTTTGCATCAGTCATAGCCGTAAACAAAGAAGGTTCTTCTTCAGGCTGTATTTCTAGATCATTAATAAATAATAGAACTAAATTTGACCATAGTATTATATTTCATGCATGGATTTATTATAGTATCAATCAAATAAATTAGGAAAAGCGGATAAAATATTTTTTAAATTTAGCAATCATAGCAGTTATAACTTCTTTGTAACCTTCTTTATTCTTATATTCATTAATCAAATAAGAAATGTCGGCTAAATAAGCTAAAATATTATAAACAGTAGGATAATAAGCACTAGAGAATTCAATCGTAGCTATATAAAATTTTTCCAAAAATTTAACAAGATCATCAATTGCAGCCCAATCAAAATTATGTAGCATACAGTCAGGAAAAGAACCAGAATATTGATTAAAAGTCATTGTAATAGGAACTTTATAAGCAAAACAAGTTTTTAAATAAGTATAAGTAGCATTCCATCTAGTATCACATTCTTCAGGCATAAATATCGATCCAAGTCCATTTTTTCACATTTGATTTTAAATTCTTTCAATCTAGTTTTTTTTTATTATTTCCCTGAATAGAACCAACAACAAGCTAGACCTTTTCAATATAAAGCTCAAAAAATTCAAGATCATCTCTTACGATTAAATTATATATATGACAAGCACACTTAACATAAAATATTTCAGATAACGGCGGAGAAAGTTCAACTTTTAACAACTCAACAAAGCCTTGTTGTTAGATGCATTATCAAAAGCTATACATAATTTTTTTTTTCAATACCATAATATTTTGCTACTTTAGAAATAGATTCAGAAATAAATTTTCCAGTGTGTCTACAATCTTCATCATACAAAATGCTAGAATACGTTTTTGCACAACAAAATTATTATTTATCTAGTGATCAGTAATTATTAACTAATCATTTTTGTTAATAGCACGACCAAGATCAGAAGTTAGAGAAATTCTACATGAAATATTTTTTAATAACACAGATAAATAATAAATATATTGTGCATGAAGTCTAAAAATATCGGCCCGACAAGTACTTCTATGAATACCTGTAAACATAGGATTATAAATTACTTGAATATAATGAATAAAAACATCCGAAGAAGCAAAAGTGATAGGCCAACAACTCACAACTATCATTTTTGCTATTTCTTCCGGTCCTTCATTTTATTATAATTCTTAACTAATTGACCGATTGTTGGGTTCAATCTAGTTTGTGTTGGTCCACTAACAGCCTCACCACCTTGTGCAATACTTAACTCTCTTGCATGTCTATCTCTTAAATGTCACATCAATGAATCTGTACCCCCTTTATTACTTTAGATTTTCTGCTCATATATAATTTCACAAATATTACATTGCACCTTACTTTCTCTTTCTATTTTTGAAAATTATTTTTATGCAATACTAGTTCTTCTACGAGATCTTGCAAGGGCACGAGGAGGACGAGGAGGAAGATTAATCAATTCGGATCTAACATTAGCATTTCCGACTTCGGGTATCTCACCAATATTTTCATCATCTATATCTAAATTAACCGCGTCTACTTCATTCTCTTCTTCTATACCATAATTTTTCCGAGCTTCTAAATAATTTATATCGTGAGCACTTACACCTATTTCATCCTCAAAAGGTTGACTAATTGGTATCGGAGGAACACGGGTATATCTAGTACTTGAACTACCTCTACCGGAACCGCCACCAATTCCGATTTTACTACCACTAGCACTTTGGAACAAAATTTTTTGACACTTTTACCGAGGTTTCTTAATTTGTCCATATTATAAGTTCTGGTTTACCGCAAAACTTATGGGGGGAGGCTATCCTTACGGCCAATTATATACTCAACAGAGTTCTCCATAGTAAGACACAATCAATTCCTTACGAAAAATGGAAAGAAAGGAAACCCAACTTGAAATATTTCAAAGTGTGGGGGTGTCTAGCGAAGGTTCAAGTTCCTATACCTAAAAGGGTTAAGATAGGACCTAAAACGGTGGACTGCGTGTTCATAGGATATGCTAAAAGTAGTAAAGCATGTCGATTTTTGGTTCATAAATCCGAACATCCGGATATTAATGAAAATACAGTAATTGAATCAGATAATGCTGAATTCTTTGAATACATTTACCCGTATAAACTTAGACATGAACAGTCTAGTGGAGGATCTAAACGATCTCAAGATAAACCAAGTGAGAATGTACATAATGACGAAAATCCAAGACGTAGTACACGTCAAAGAACGTCAACTTCGTTTGGATCGGATTTTGTAATATTTCTCTTAGAAAATGAGCCTCAAACATTCAAAGAAGTGATGTCGCCGTTAGACTCATCCTTTTGGAAAGAGGCAGTCAATAGTGAGATAGATTCAATCTTAAGCAACCATACATAGGAATTGGTCGACCTTCCTCCCGAAAATAGACCGTTAGGTTCTAAATGGATCTTCAAAAGGAAAATGAAGGAGGATGTACTATTGACAAATACAAGGCAAGACTTGTAGTAAAAGGCTTCAAACAGAAGGAAGGCCTTGATTACATTGATACATACTCGCCAGTAACAAGGATAACCTCGATTCGAATGTTAATTGCCTTGGCGGCGGTATATGATCTTCAAATTCATTAAATGGATGTGAAGACCGCATTCCTAAATGGAGATTTGGAGGAAGAAATATACATGGAACAAACTGAGGGTTTTGTGGTTCCAGGAAAAGAAAATAAGGTGTGTAAACTTGTTAATTCACTTTATGGACTAAAACAAACACCTAAGCAATGGAATGCAAAGTTTGACCAAACCATGTTGGCAAACGGATTCAAGATAAATAAATCTGACAAATGTGTATATATTAAAGATACACCAAATCACCAAGTCATTATTTGTTTACATGTGGATGATATATTGATCATCATCAGAGATATTTATGACATAAATGCAACCAAACGAATGCTCGAGAGCAAGTTTGATATGAAAGACCTTGGAGTTGCAGATGTGATCTTAGGTATAAGAATCCATCAAACTCCACAAGGGTTAGCATTGTCACAGTTTTATTATATCGAAACAGTACTTGACAAGTTCAAGGATATGGAATTCGGTATTTCCAAGACTCCATTGGATGTAAACTTTGCACTTTGAAAGAATGAAGGTGAAAGTGACTCACAATTGGAGTACGCAAGAGTATTGGGATGTTTAATGTATATAATGAACTGTACACAACCAGACATAGCATGTGCAATTTGTAAATTGAGTCGGTACATGAGTAATCCCAACAAAACTCATTGGATGGCAATGAAAAGAGTTCTGGGGTATCTTAAATACACTCAAAACTATGTTTTGCATTATAATAAATATCCTGCGGTACTTGAAGGATATAATGATGCAAATTGGATCACCGGATCGAACGAAGTAAAATCCACAAGTGGATATGTATTTACTATTGGTGGAGGAGCAGTTTCTTGGAAATCATCCAAACAGACTTGTGTCACTCGCTCTACAATGGAATCTGAATTTATCGCATTAGATAAAGCCGGTGAAGAAGTAGAACGGCTCCGAAATTTCTTGGAAGATGTTCCGTATTGGCCCAAGCCAGTGGCACCAGTATGTATACACTGTGATAGCCAAGCGGCAATAGATAGGGCAGGGAGTATGATGTACAACGGTAAATCTTGTCAAAACTCTTTTCACCTTAGTAAGTTGAGTGCAAGGCACTATCAGTAAATTGAGTCGGTACACGAGTAATCCCAACAAAACTCACTGGATGGCAATGAAAAGAGTTTTGGGGTATCTTAAGTGCACTCAAAATTATGCCTTGCATTATAATAAATATCCTGAGGTACTTGAAGGATATATTGATGCAAATTGGATCACCGGATTGAACGAAGTAAAATCCACAAGTAGATATGTGTTTACTATCGGTGGAGGAGCAGTATCTTGGAAATCATCCAAACAGACTTATATTGCTCGCTCTACAATGGAATTTGAATTTATCGCATTGGATAAAGCCGATGAAGAAGCAGAATGACTCCAGAATTTCTTAGAAGATATTCCTTATTAGCCCAAGCCAGTGACATCAGTATGTATACACTGTGATAGCCAAGCGGCAATAGGTAGGGCAGGGAGCATGATGAACAACGGTAAATCTCGTCACATACAAAGAAGACACAATATCGTTAGGGAACTTCTCTCTAGTGGAATTATCACTGTAGACTATGTAAAGTCAAAGAATAATGTGTCGGATCCACTTACAAAAGGCCTATCTAGAGAAGGAGTAGAAAGAACATCCAAGGGAATGGGTTTAAGGCCTAGGACAAGTCAGCATGGCGGTAACTCTACCTAGCAGACTGGAGATCCCAAGAGCTAGGTTCAAGGAGATCAAACAAAGTTGTGTCTGACAGGTTCAACATTGTCAATTACCCAATCCATTCTCATGATGTAGACAATGTATAGTAAACTAGGATAAGACTTAAGGTGAAAAGTCTTTTAATGATTATCTAAATTTGGCAGATTTGACCAAATAGTTTAATCTACAGGATTGAACGTTTAGAAATCACCTATGCGAGGGTGAAGTGGAAGCCGTTTCAAAGAGAATGTTAGTAAAGGGCTATTCTCTAAGCTCTCATGAAACCGGGACGTGTTCATGGCTGAAAAGAACAAAACCATGCGAACCATAAACGTTAAAAGGCTGGTTGTGTGACATGTATTGTCTAGGTGTACATTAAAGCTTGACGGTTCAAAGATATTAAATCTACCGATTGACCGAGTGCATCCAATGCATGTTCACTAAGGAAAGTTCAAAGGGAAACCCACTTATCCAGATGCAATCAGTCTTTGCTTGATGATCACATACTTGTTCGTAAATTTTTTATGAAAAATAGTCATTCCCCATTCATGTGGGAGATTGTTGGGTTCATAGTATATGAAAAAAGTGTGAATGAAAAAATAGAGAATAAAATGGTGGAGGAGAAGGAGACACTAAAATGGAAATTGTACTCCCAAATTAGAAAGTTTACTCTTTCTCCCACATTGGTGGAAGAAGAGAGCTTGAAAGTGTTTATAATCAAGAACACTTACTCCACATGGAAAGTGAGGCAAGAAATAATAGATGCCTCGCGCCGTCGTCGTCGTCGCTCGCTCGACTTTGGATTTGGATTTGGTAAATGATCAATCGATGAGATCTATCTTTTTGGAAAAATTTTATTTGAATTCCGAAGAATGCCAAGGTAAAATTCATTAAAAAATTTCTGCAGTTTCGGACCTCCATTTATATATACATGCAGTAACAGTTGCACTGTTTCAAGTGAACTGATGCATTATTTTCGAACTAGTGCTTCAGAAATGATACATTGTTCTGAACTATGGCTACAAAAGGTTGCAATAGTTCAAAAAGATGCTTCAGAAGGATGTAATCCTTCAATGAAGTGACACACTAATTCATGAAATGAGATGACTGTTCAGGAAAAGATGCAATCTTTGATGAACAGACATGAACTTACAGCAAAGGTGTAACCTTTGGAGTGAACCATTGCTTCTTTTCAGAAGAGGCATGTTGTGGCTATATAAATCTGGTTTCTTCCACAGGTTTAATACGAAATTTTCAGATTAAAAACTCTCTTCTTGTCTCAAAAATATTTTATGTGATCACTCAAAACGTTCTGTGAGTTCAAAGATATTCCAACCGTTTGAGGTACCGCTACGGTTGGTCTGTTTAGCCATTTTATCTTGGGAGAAAAAATTCCACAACCTCGGGTACAGTGAGGGGAATTATTTCCTTAAGGAAACTCCGTGAATTCGGACGACTTGGCTATTTTCTGTTTCATCTTAATTTCTGAAAGAAAAAAATACACCTCTTGGAAAGGTCATTTTGATCTTATGTTGAGGGTATTTGATATACTTCATTGTGTTCTTGTTTATACTTGAACTCTAGTTGAAGTTATTGTTCTGTATATACTGATTCTGTGTACCCGAAGTACAAACGATACATAACATGATGTACATTTTACTCTCTCCATTTCATATTAGTTGACCCTTATTAATTTGACATACCCATCAAGAAAATATTAATTAAGAGTTTATTTTATCAAATTAGCCTTGTTAATTATGCTTTGAAAATATAAATTTGAAAAAATATACTTTGTTTAGTTATTTAATATTAAAAGTAATATTAAAAAAATATAATAAAATTCTCTTAATTTCATTAAAGGAACAACTAAATAGAAATAAATATTTTTAAAAAGAGTATTAATTAAAACGAAACGGAGAAGTATTGTAAGTTGGAAGGGAGAGAAAAACTCCTTTGGCAGAGTTTGGATAAGCCTTCATTTTCTGGTAATTATAACCCCAACAGACATGCCTTTGCTAATTAATGTGCATTTATTCAACCAGTCTGGAATATTCCAAATAAGTCAAATATGAACTCAAATTTAAGGGTGGACCTTCGATCAGTTTGGTCTGATTGTTTAATATCGGTTCGATTTATTAATTTTCGAATTAATAAAAATGGCATCCATAATCAAATCGAAATAAATTCAGTTTGGTTCGGATTTACAAATTCGGTTCGGTTATTTTGAATTTTTATTTCGATTTAAAATATTAAAGTAGTTAGCCTCTCTTTTTCATAACTGAACATTTAAAATTGATGAATTTTTTTAGAAAAAATATTTTTCTCAAACTTGTTTTTCATTCCCAAATATAAATAATTATAAATAACTCAACATAGATGAAACGAAATGAAATAATCATAAGTTTAACATAATACATAACGTCATTAATCATTACATATAATATAATCTTGCATAAATAATCTACAAAACAACACAAAACTCGTAAAAATAGTCCATGAAACAACATACTTTCTGCATAAATAGTCCATAAAACAGTCCAAAGTCATCAAAATAGTCCATACAATATTTGAGTTACTAAAACAATCCATAAACAGCCTGCGACGTATGCGAATTTGCTGTTAAATGTTAATTGTGAATGTGAATTACTAAATATTATATATATATATATATATATATATATATATATAATAATAGTATGTTATATATATAATAAAATATATATATTATTTATTTATTTATAAAATTTTGATTTTTCAGTTTAAACCGATTTTTTTTTTTTAAATCAAAAATCGAAACCAAAATTAAATTTTGATTTGATTTTTGTTTAAACCGAAATATGTCCACCCCTACTCAAATTAGTGGTGGTGAATTGAGTTCAATGAGATGAGAGCAACAAGGATAGTGACAGAAATTTTCTGTTCTTCCATATTAATATATCCTTTTTCCGAGTATTTTCGTGTGGCCACAACAATTTTGAAGGCCGTTGTTCTTAAGAAAATATTGAACCGACAGGACTCTTCAAAGAACTGGAAAACTAACTAGCTTTAGGATGTTTTCAGTACGAAGGAAAAATGTTAGTATAAATAACATAAATATCAATACTTTTGGAAGTAATTATACTCTCGCCCACATTTTTAATTACTTACTCTCTTTTTCTATTAATATACATAACATAGCCGACATATACATAGCATTCTGTGTATATATGTTTAGGAAGTTGAATTTTTTTGTAATATTAGAAACATAAATTGTGTATTTGTATAATTTTTAGAAAATATGATCTAGAAAAATAACTAAGCTTTTTAATTATCTTTTTTGTGTTTGATATATATGTTAAAGATATTATTTTAAATTATCTACGTATAATCCAGATAAGGGAGGTGAAGGTTGGGGTAGAGTTTGGGGTGTACGAGTGTGTGAGGTGAAGATGAGATGTATTGAAGGGTGAAAAGAATATAATCAATGTGAAATGTCATTTGTATAACTTTTTTTTCTACTTTTGCTAGAGATTTTCTTTTTTGTTAAAGAATTTGTTTTCTGTAGAAAATATTTTTCAATTTTTTTTTACCAACTAAACATAAAAGAAATTGGAAACCATTTTATTTTCTTTCTTACCGAACAGGCGAACACCCTTAGGTAAGATGTTCTAAACTCATCCATATATATTTCACAGCTAAACATCCAACTCACCAACAATGTCTGTATCATATAAATTATTGTGTGTAGGACTCTTGCTATGTACGTAGGGAGTTCAAGGGTATTATCATAAAATAAGTAGACGATATCCTAATTAATTCATATTACATTAATATCTTAATTACAAAATAATTGCAATACGCTGAATCAAAATAAAGAAGCAAATTCGGTTCGATTTTGTAAGAATGCTAGCTGCTACAGTTGGACAAAATGACAAAACATGAAGTAGATGAGTTATGGGCATATGTCACTAACATGACATGGGTTGTGATGGAAGAAAAGACATCGTTTCCACCCTAAACTAGACCCGAAAAGTCTAAGCCACACCTAGACTATACTAGTGACCTATTACACACCTTAACTATAAAAAAGTGATATTATTACCTCCCCGCGACCCCCATTCTAAGGCGCGTGTGTTACACTTATTTTAGGCGCGTCCAGCCTATTAAATAACAAAAGTAAACGGCTAAAAACATTAATGGAAAAGTCACCGTTTCCACCCCAAACTATAGTCGAAAAGTCGAATCCACACCTAAACTATATAAGTGACCTATTACACACCTTAACTATAAAAAAATGATACTTTTTACTGACGTGGTGCTGACGTGGCAGCGCGAGTAAAACACTACACCACATGCAAGTGGTGGTAGCCTGACAGAGTGTAAATAGTTTCACTTTTTTATAGTTTAGGTGTGTAATAGGTCACTAGTATAGTTTAGGTGTGGCTTCGACTTTTCGACTATAGTTTGGGGTGGAAACGGTGACTTTTCCCCCTTCTCTTTAAATCAAACGTTTTGAGTTTGAGCCTAAAAAATAAAGAAAATCTTGTTAAAAGTGCTGCCTCCAGAAGTGCGTGGGTCAAATTTAATCAAGTTTCAATACAAATATTGTTATTTAGTATGTATTCGGGTACAAGAATCTATATATAAGCAACACGAACTTCAACATTAGTTCAAGTCCAAGACAAGAACACTTATGAAGTTCCTTAACACCTTCAACACTAGATTATGAATAATCTATTTAAGAAGTGTGTTAGTGTTCAGGTAAGAGATGAAATAGAATTTTAAGGCCAAGTCCTCCGACTTCACGGAGTGTCCTTAAGGAATAATTCCTCTCACTGTACCCGAGGTTATGGAATCTTCCTCCCAGGATAAAATGACCTTCAATTCGAACAATAGCGGCACCTCAAATTATTGGATTCAACGAATTCACTCAACAACTTAATGATCACACAGAGTTTTTGTTATGAATAAGAGAGTTTTTGCTGTAAAAATTGATACCAACACCTGAGGAAAATATCAGGTATTTATAGCCTTAAGTGTATCTTTTCAGAAAGGATGCATTGGTTTAACAGAAAGACACCTTTTCTGTAGCAGTCACGTCCCTGTGCCTAGACTGCGTTGGACCTGCGCCTAATCTGTGCCGCAGGTGACGTTTGGCAGGTTCCAGTAACTTCTGCGCTACATATGCGCCCACAGGTCGCGTATCTGCACTGCGTCTGCGCCCGCAGGTCACCCTACAACGCAAAACAGTGTGTATTTTCCTTCGAAGGGTCGCACCCTTCATGATGCATTGCGTATGCGTTTGCATGGAGTCCGAAATGCGCCCACACTTGGAGAAAACTAATACTATCAGTTTTTTGGATTAAAAATTTCACTTGTAAATAAATTTCAAATAAATTTTGTCTAAAAAATTAGATCTCATCGATCGATCATTTGACAAATCCAAATCCGAATCTAAATCCGAAGCCGAAGCCGAGCCGAGCTAACGACGACGACGACGGCGCAAGGCATCACCTATTTCTTGCCTCACTATCCATGTGGAGTTTGTGTTCCTCATTTTAAGCACTTACAAGTTCTCTTTTTCCACCAATGTGGAAGAAAGAGTGAACTTTTCAATTTGGGAGTACACTTTCTAAACTGATGTCTCCCTTCTCTCCATAATTTTTTCCTCTATTTTCCATTCACATATACATATTTAACCCAACAATCCCCTACCTGAATAGGGAATGACTATCTTTTGAAGAATTTATCCAAATCCAAATCCAAATCCAAATCCAAATCCAAATCCAAATCCAAATCCAAATCCAAATCTAAATTCGAATCCGAATCCGAATTCGAAGCCGAGCCGAGCGAGCGACAACGACGACGGCGCGAGGCATCACCTAGTTCTTGCCTCACTATCCATGTGGAGTTTGTTTTCCTCATTTTAAACACTTACAAGTTCTCTTCTTCCACCAATGTGGGAGAAAGAGTGAACTTTCCAATTTGGAAGTACACTTTCTAAATTGGTGTCTCCCTTCTCTCCATAATTTTTTCTCCATTTTCCATTCACATATACACCTTGAACCCAACAATCCCTCACCTGAATGGGAAATGACTATATTTTGAAGAATTTATGGACAAACATGTGATCATTTAGCAAAGACTGATTGCATCTGGATAAGTAGGTTTCCCTTTGAACTTTTCATAGTGAACATGCATCGGATGCACTCGGTCAATCGGTAGATTTGATATCTTTGAACCGTCGAGATTTAATGTACACCTAGACAACACATGTCACACAATCAGCCTTTTACTGTTTATGGTTCTCACGGTTTTGTTCTTTTCATCCATGAACACGTCTCGGTTTCATGAGAGCTTTGAGAATAGGCCTTTACTAACATTCTCTTTGAAGTGGCTTCCACTTCGCCCTCATATAGGTGATTTCTAAACTTCCAATCCTATAGATTAAAATATTTGGTCAAATCAGCCAAATTTAGATAATCATTAAAAGAATTTTCACCTTAAGTCTTATCCTTGTTTACTATACATTATCTACATCATGAGAATGGGTTGGGTAATTGACAATGTTGAACCTATCAGACACAACTTTGTTTGATCTCCTTGAACCTATCTCTTTGGATCTCCAGTCTGCTAGGTAGAATTACCGTCATGCTGACTTGTCCTAGGCCTTAAACCCATTCCCTTGGATGTCCTTTCCACTCATTCTCTAGATAGGCCTTTTGTAAGTGGATCCGACACATTATCCTTTGACTTTACATAGTCAACAATGATAATTCCACTAGAGAGATGTTCCATAACGATATTATGTCTCCGTTGTATGTGACGAGATTTACCGTTGTACATCATGATCTCTGCCCTACATATTGTCGCTTGGCTATCACAGTGTATACATACTGGTACCACTGGTTTAGGCCAATAAAGAATATCTTCCAAAAAATTTTGGAGCCATTCTGCTTCTTCACCGGCTTTATCCAATGCGATAGATTCAGATTCCATTGTAGAGCGAGCAATACAAGTCTATTTGGATGATTTCCAAGAGACTGCTCCTCTACCGATAGTAAATACATAGCCACTTATGAATTTTACATCGTTTGATCTGGTGATCCAATTTGCATCACTATATCCTTCGAGTATCGCGGGATATTTATCATAAAGCAAGGCATAGTCTTGAGTGTATTTAAGATACTCCAAAACTCTTTTCATTGCCATCCAATGAGTTTTGTTGGGATTACTCGTGTACCGACTCAATTTACTAATAGAGCATGCTATGTCTGATCGTGTACAATTCATTATATACATTAAACATTCCAATAATCTTGCGTACTCCAATTGTGAGTCACTTTTACCTTCATTCTTTCGAAGTGCAAAGCTCACATCCAATGGAGTCTTGGCAATACCGAATTCCATATACTTGAATTTGTCAAGTACATTTTCGATATATTGAGACTATGACTGTTGACACCCAATTTTCGCTCTCCATTCCTAAAATTAACGTCTTCAGGCTTCTTGATCATTAAAGGGTACAAAATATAATTTTTTCATCTTTTTTATAATTGTTGACAAATTATTGATAACCATCTTTACTTTAGGATTTTTATCAATTTGTTGTCGTATTTTTACTTTTCATAATTTATTAATAATCCTCCTTATAATAGGATTTCTATCAATTCATTATTGTTTTTAACATTTTACAATTATCTGCACACGTACACGACATGACATCACATTTTTATAATATTTTTCATATTAAATTATATTTTTTAATATTTTCAACATTCTTTGCATTTTTCATAATTACAAATCAATACCTTCATTTTGAATATTTTTACAGTCCGCAAATGCTAAGTCGGATCAATTATTTTTACACAGTATAATAATTCAATGTCTTGTCGCACTCGACAACGACCACACAATAATGTCTTGTCACATCCGACAATGACTGCACAATGATGTCTTGTCACATCTGACAATGACTACACATAATGTCTTGTCATATCTGATAATGACAACTCAATGACACTATCCTTTGGATAATAATTTTATCCATTGGTAAAAAAGATGAAAATCCTTTGGTCAATACCCTAAGGACCAAAGGATGTGCTATTACATAAAGAGGGGACATCTCTTTATCCATTGGACAATAAGAGGTGCCCAATTTCATTATAAATAGGAGTGATGAGAAGACATTTCCACACACATATTTTTATTCTTCCTCTCTCTAAAAAAATTCACACATATTTTTCACCTCTTTCTCCTCTCCCTCAAATACAGAATTTGTTCATCTTTTTTTTTTCTCAAAAACACATACATATACTCAAAATAAATACTTTGGCCGATGAATTATCTTTCCGTCAGATATTTGAGGCCATCCCGTGACAAAAAACGAATTTTATTTTGTCAAATTCACTATTTTATATCAAAAGCCAACACATGACCGATGAAAATATCTTTTCGTCGGATTTTTGAGGCCACTCCTTTACAAAAGACGGACTTTATTTTCTTAGATTTATCTATTTTATGTCAAAATAAATATTCTTGGTCAATGAAAAGATTACCGTCGATTTTTGAGGCCTCCACAAATAAAAGACAAATATTATGTATATAAATACGTAATAAAAAAATTAAATATTTTGGGAAATGACGAAACTTTTATAACACCACGACACCACAAAAGGTTTTATGATTCGTATCTTGGCAAGGCGATTTAGGACAGCCAATTAGTCGAGCAACCACTTCGTAACCATGGAGAGTCTAAAACTTAATCCGAGCCCATTTTATAACAAGACACTATTTTTATATGTACATCTATATGTACATGTGTGTGCAAATAATTTCACTTACTTTAATGATTATTTCTTCATTACTTTATCAAGCACTTATACATAATTCTTGAGCTTTATGTTTGTAGTTTATTTCTCGTTTGTATAATTGTACATAAAGATAAAAGATAGTGGAAACTTTATTTTTTGGGTGCCGGACGGGGATATTCTTTACTTACATAATTTCATCGCTTTTAAGCAAAACTTAGGCCTTTAATATTTAGATAAAAGAATTAAGTTAATCAAACAATTCACATATTATGTAGTCTTTTCTTCTCAAATAAATCTTTACTTTTCTCCGTAACTTTAATCAAATAAAAATATTACTTGTAAATATTTTTCCTTTTCATGGCACATCAAAATACATTTCTTTTCATATGTCACAAAATACTTTCTTTTTCACATGTAATTTATACATTTTTATACATATCTTTTACATATTTCTTTTCATACATCACAAAATACTTTCTTTTTCACATGTAATTTATACATTTTTATACATATCTTTTACATGTTTCTATAACAATAGATTTTATTTGTATATTTAATATACATATACTTTTACATAGTTTTACATTTGTATTTTTTCAAAAGAATTATTTCATACTTAATACACATACACTTTTATATTATTTTAAATATTTATACCTCCTCCCTCATTGATAAGTTTAGTCTAGCCGGGTGCCACATTTGTGGATCCTGAAGGGTGCCTAACCCCTTCCCTTCGGAATAATTTGAAACCTTACCTAGAGTCTCAATTGGTTTTTCGCAGACTAAAAACATCAATCATACGTGTTAATGAATAAACAGGTTTCCTTATTTTCCTTAAAAATTAGGTGGCGACTCTGTAAAAAATTTCAATTCTCTAGAGTTTAATAAGTCATGTTTTGTTTAACCTTGGCGAAAACAGGGCATGACAGAATGGCGACTCCGCTGGAGAATAACAACAGGTTCTAACCATAATAGACTCAATTTTTCAATCGAGGGAGGTATTTTTACTTTTTCCGCATATGATTAAATTCCTTGATTATTTACTTGTTTTACACTGCAAATTATTTTATTTGCTCATAATTTTTTTTCATAAATTAGTGTTGCTATTTATCAATTCTTTTATTCATTATTTGTTTAATACACTATATCTATAAGAACTGTTACACATTATTCTTTTAATCACAATTCACAATTCACAATTCCATCGAGTCTTTGGTCGTACACTTCACACACTGTGGTTCACGCGGGGGGTGTCTTACACTCTCCCAAACCTTCTTTGAAATTTCATAATTTCAGAGTTGGTGCATTTAGGTTAGTGTGCCTTCTCGCAATTGTTCAGTTTTACTCTCAACCATTTAAGAAACTTCCTGTTCTAGAAATAGATCACACCATGTACAAACTTATAAAAAGTTTGAACTATGTTTTGACCTGATAAGATACGTAGGCAACCCTGTATTAGGGTTCGATCTCTTCACTGTTTCAAAATTATTCCTTCGGTATTCATAATGGGACATTTTTTCTAAAACAGTTCAAAGACGCTCTCCAAAAGTCTTCAAGAGCGCAAATAAATGATTCCTCAAATTCAAATCTCAATAACATTAGTGTTTAGGCCACCTACCTCCAAATCCTCACCCGATTTTGGTTTGAGAACACCTAGTTTCTTCTTTCGGACGTCGTAAACCATTAAATTTATGGTGTATCGGTCCCCACTATCAAAGCAAGGGTTCAATATTCTTTCATTCATAACAATCCTGCCAACTACGGTGAAATAATGCCATAACTTCTTCAATGTCTGACCTTCTCAATCTCGTCGACATATTGAAGTAATTTCAAAACTCTTCTCATGCTCGACATCCAACCTCTTGATCGTCTAATCGAACTAATTTTGTTGATAAAAGAGATTCCTTCCTGATCATCTTTCACATTATTTTTTCAAAGATGACCACCACTTTTGTATATTCATACATGTTACATAGAAATTTACAAATTTGCCTGAACTACGCAGACCTGATTCTTATTTTCACAAGATACGTAGGCAACCCTCATTTGGGTTCGGTTCCATTTTTTTAAAATAAAATAAATTTTTGACTTGGTTGGTACCAACACAATTAGGAGTGTGCATGAGAAAGAACAAATTGGTATGATGGAGAGGACCGACTTCACGGTAAACCATAGATTCTTTTGATACCTCTTAGTCAAACCTGAGTAACACTCAAAAGTTCTCCTGCATACATCTAAGACAAGAACAAAGTCAACTCCATCGTTTCAAGTGCATTATGTGGTAAGCTTTAGACTTGTTCATTGTATTGCATTGTTGATCCAGAACTTGTCCTGAATGTTTGTTGAGGCAAAATTTTGAGTTACACTTAGTTTGGGAAAGGATTGTAGGTCTTCCTTGACTAGATTGTGACTTCCACAGCCTACCAAATGACATCGATCCCTAGTATTTCCCCCTTTGAGCCTGAAACCTTTTCTTTGGAATAACCACATCTGAGCCTATACCTTTTGAGTGGTTACATGCACTATCCCTTTTTGGCCCACCTCCTTGAGTGCATAAGTACGTGCAAGTTTCGAATGAAGATTTAAGATCAAAGTTGCCAAAGGTAAAGGACATATATCCCTAGAAGAACAAAAAGAAAAGACGTCTTCAAAGAAAGAAGGAGCAAGAACCCCCACAAAAAAAAGAGATAACTCTGATAAAGGTGGGGAATCATCATCCCCCAAAGACAAAAAAAAGGTAAGGAAAATATATCGAAAAAGGGAAAAACTCCAACACAAGATTCAAAAGAAGTCAAAACAAATACAAAACAAGGGCCAAGGAAGCACAATAAAGAAGACCGAACGTCAAAGAGCAACAAATGTCAAAAGCACGGATACATTGCAATGCTCATTGAGGAATTAGTCACTTTTATCCCAAATGTCATCCTACCCGACCCACCTCCAAAGCCTACATTACAAGCCAATAACAAGTCCTGCAAGATCCTACTCTAAGTTTTCTCACATTAGTGGATACTTACATGAAGGCCAAGCCTATGATATCATAATTATATTCATTGAACTTCTTTCTGAGTGTGAGCATATATCTCTAGACATCTCCAAATTCAAGAGAAAAATAATCCCAAATAGGTGTGAGAACGAGATATTTTTTCTGGAGAGGGCACTTGAAACATGGGAACAAGCACAATTCAAAATCTTTGTTTGAAGCAAGACGAATAAATCTTGTCGATACTTAGGTATATCTGAGGTACCACTCGAAGCTATAGAAGTTACCCTGAAGTCGATCTTGGTTAGCTGGAAAAGAGATTGGAGGATTCTTATACACACTACTAATTGTTGGTACCAACTGTAATCAAGACACAATTATATCTTTTAATTGTTCAACATTTCTTACAAAGAAAATACAAAACAATCTTCTGTATTTTCACCTTTCTGCATTCTTACAAAGAAAACACAAATAATGTTCTGCATTTTTACCTTTCATCACTTCTTGCAAATAAAACACAAAGCAATCTTTCACATTTTTCATCATTCAACACATTTTTATAATGAAAATACAAAAAAAAAATCTTTCCTTTCAAACCATGCATTCACATACATGCATCACACATTACGTGCAAGACGCCTATCTCCGAATACCAACGATTGGCCTTTATCTTCAAGATACAGGCTTCTAACCAGGTTATTTTTCTTTTCAATTGGGTGTTCTCAGAGCTTTTTACATTTTCATAGCCCCGCCAGTCGAGTGGCTATTACCTTTCAAAGCCCCGCCAGTCGAGAGGCTTTTTACATTTTCATAGCCTCTCCAGTCGAGTGACTATTACTTTTCAAAGCCCCGCCAGTCGAGAGGCTTTTTACATTTTCATAGCCACGCTAGTCAAGTGGCTATTACTTTTCAAAGCCCCGCCAGTCGAGAGGCTTTTTACATTCTCATAGCCCCGCCAGTCGAGAGGCTATTACCTTTTAAAGCTCCGCCAGTCGAGAGGCTTTAACATTTTCATAGCCCCACCAGTCGAGAGGCTATTACCTTTCAAAGCCCCGCCAGTCGAGAGGCTTTTACATTTTCATAGCCCCATCAGTTGAGTGAATATTACTTTTTAAAGCCCCGCCAGTCGAGAGGCTTTTACATTTTCATAGCCCCGCCAGTCAAGAGGCTATTACCTTTCAAAGCCTCGCCAGTCGAGAGGCTTTTACATTTTCATAGCCCCGCCAGTCAAGTGGATATTACCTTTCAAAGCCCCGCCAGTCGAGAGGCTTTTACATTTTCATAGCTCCGTCAGTCGAGTGGCTATTACCTTTCAAAGCCCCACCAGTCGAGAGGCTTTTACATTTTCATAGCCCGTCCAGTCGAGCGACTATTATATTTCAAAGCCCCTCCAGTCGAGAGGCTTTTACATTTTTATAGCCCCGCCAGTCGAGTGTCTATTACCTTTCAAAGCTCCGTCAGTCGAAAGGCTTTTACATTTTCATAGACCCGCCAGTCGAGAGGCTATTACCTTTCAAAGCCCCGCCAGTCGAGAGGCTTTTAAATTTTCATAGCCCTGTCAGTCAAGTGGTTATTACCTTTCAAAGCCCCACCAGTCGAGAGGCTTTTACATATTGATAGATCTGTCAGTCGAGTGGCTATTACCTTTCAAAACCCCGCCAGTCGAGAGGCTTTTACATTTTCATAGCCCCACCAGTCGAGTGGCTATTACCTTTCAAAGCCCCACCAGTCGAGAGGCTTTTACATATTAATAGCTCCGCCAGTCGAGTGGCTATTACCTTTCAAAGCCCCGCCAGTTGAGAGGCTTTTACATTTTCATAGCCCTGCCAGTCAAGTGGCTATTACCTTTCAAAGCCCTGCCAGTCGAGAAGCTTTTACATTTTCATAGCCCTGCCAGTCGAGTTGCTATTACCTTTCAAAGCCCTGCCAATCGAGAGGCTTTTACATTATTATAGCCTCGCCAGTCGAGTGGCTATTACCTTTCAAAGCCCCGCCAGTTGAGAGGCTTTTACATTTTCATAGCCCCATCAGTCGAGTGGCTATTACCTTTCAAAGCCCCGCCAGTCGAGAGACTTTTACATTTTCATAGCCTCGCCAGTCGAGTGGATATTACCTTTTAAAGCCCTGCCAGTCGAGAGGCTTTTACATTTTCATAGCCCCACCAGTCGAGTGGCTATTACCTTTCAAAGCCCTGCCAGTCGAGAGGTTTTTACATTTCCATAGCCCTGCCAGTCGAGTGGCTATCACCTTTCAACAGCCCCACAAGTCGAGAGGGTTTTTACATTCTCATAGCCCCACCAGTCGAGAGGTTGTTACCTTTCAAAACCCCGCCAGTCGAGAGGATTTTACATTTTCATAGCCCCTCCAATCGAGAGGCTATTACCTTCTAGCTGTTCCACCAATCGAGAGACCATTACCTCATCGGTTGATGACCTTAGTCTTCATAGACAATTTAGGACAACCATCACACAGTCTTCGTAGACAATCAAAGACGACAATCAGCATCCGTCTCCATAGACAATTGACAATGTCATCAAATCTTCGTAGACAATCGAAGACATCATCATTCATCACAGTCTTCTTAAATAATCAGAGACAACAATTAACATCCGTCTCCATGGATAATTGGATACGTCATGCATCAAGTCTTCGTAGACAATCGAAGAAATCATCATTTATCACAGTCTTTGTAAACAATCGGAGACAACAATCAACACCGACCTCCATAGACAATTAGAGGTGTCATGCATCAAGTCTTTGTATACAATCGAAGACATCATCATTCAACATCAGTCTCTATAGACAATTGAAGATGTCATGCATTAAGTCTTCGTATACAATCGAAGACATCTTTCATTATCAACATCAGTCTTCACAAATAATCGAACACACCCGTCATTCATCCTCAAGTCTCGGTAGACAATCGGAGACATCACACATCTTTTTAACAAAGGGTACAATTCAGAACAACAACACTTTTTTTTCAACTCCCACATCATACACTGGGGCAAATTTTGAGAACCGTCCCAAAATTTTCTATTTTCTCGTTTCAAACTACATTGACCTGATTCTCGTGATACTCGAGATATGTAGGAAGCTCTATGCAGAGTTCGGTCATTACAACCCCACAATCATTATTTCTCCCCAGTAAGTACACAATATTGCATCCCCAACATCTAAGAACTCGATACTGGGGCAATTTCAAAGGGAGCATCGGGACTATGTGAATACTTTTGTTCCCACGTAGTCCTCCTCTAAATAATTATTTCATATAATCATTCGCCCTAATAACAACGCAAGAGACAATCTGCCTATTCTTTTGAACTACACTCGACCTGATCCTCATTAACTTGAGGTATGTAGGCAACTCAAACGAAAAGGGGCAACTGTTGACACTCAACTTTTGCTCTCTATTCCTAAAATTAACATCTTCAGGCTTCTTGATCATTAAAGGTTACAAAATATAATTTTTTCATCCTTTTTATAATTGTTGACAAATTATTGATAATCATCCTTACTTTAGGATTTTTATCGATTTGTTGTCGTATTTTTACTTTTCATAATTTATTAATAATCCTCCTTATAATAGGATTTCTATCAATTCATTATTGTTTTAACATTTTACAGTTATCTTCACACATACACGACATGACATCACATTTTTATAATATTTTTTATGTTAAATTATATTTTTTAATATTTTCAACATTCTTTACATTTTTCATAATTACAAATCAATACCTGCATTTTGTATATTTTTACGATCCGCAAATGCTAAGTCGGATTAATTATTTTTACACAGTATAATAATTCAATGTCTTATCACACTCGACAACGACCAAACAATAATATTTTGTCACATCCGACAATGACTGCACAATGATGTCTTGTCACATCCGACAATGACTACACATAATGTCTTGTCATATCTGACAATGACAACTCAATGACATTATCCTTTGGACAATAATTTTATCCATTGGTCAAAAAGATGAAAATCCTTTGGTCAATACCCTAAGGACCAAAGGATGTGCTATTACATAAAGAGGGGACATCTCTTTATCCATTGGACAATAAGAGGTGCCCAATTTCATTATAAATAGGAGTGATGGGAAGACATTTCCACACACATATTTTTATTCTTCCTCTCTCTCAAAAAATCTACACATATTTTTCACCTCTTTCTCCTCTCCCTCAAACACAAAATTTGTTTATTTTTTTTCTCAAAAACACATACATATACTCAAAATAAATACTTCGGCCGATGAAATTATCTTTCCGTCAGATATTTGAGGCCATCCCGTGACAAAAGACGGATTTTATTTTGTCGAATTCATTATATTATATCAAAAGCCAACACATGGCCGATGAAAATATCTTTCCGTCGAATTTTTCAGGCCACCCCATTACAAAAGACGGATTTTATTTTCTCAAATTTATCTATTTTATGTCAAAATAAATATTCTTGGTCAATGAAAAGATTACCGTCGATTTTTGAGTCCTCCACAAATAAAAGATGGATATTACGTATATAAATACGTAATAAAAAATTAAATATTTTGGACAATGACGAAACTTTTATAACACCACGACACCACAAAAGGTTTTATGATTCGTATCTTGGCAAGGCGATTTAGGACGGCCGATTAGTCGAGCAACCACTTTGTAGCCATGGAGAGTCTAAAACTTAATCCGAGCCCATTTTATAACAAGACACTATTTTTATATGTACATCTATATGTACATATGTGTGCACATAATTTCACTTACTTTAATGATTATTTCTTCATTACTTTATCAAGCACTTATACATAATTCTTGAGCTTTATGTTTGTAGTTTATTTCTCGTTTGTATAATTGTACATAAAGATAAAAGATAGTGGAAACTTTATTTTTTGGGTGCGGGGCGGGGATATTCTTTATTTACATAATTTCATCGCTTTTAAGCAAAACTTAGGCCTTTAATATTTAGATAAAAGAATTAAGTTAATCAAACAATTCACATATTATGTAGTCTTTTCTTCTCAAATAAATCTTTACTTTTCTCCGTAACTTTAATCAAATAAAAATATTACTTGTAAATGTTTTTCCTTTTCATGGCACATCAAAATACATTTCTTTTCATATGTCACAAAATACTTTCTTTTTCACATGTAATTTATACATTTTTATACATATCTTTTACATATTTCTTTTCATACATCACAAAATACTTTCTTTTTCACATGTAATTTATACATTTTTATACATATCTTTTACATGTTTCTATAACAATAGATTTTATTTGTATATTTAATATACATATACTTTTACATAGTTTTACATTTGTATTTTTTCAAAAGAATTATTTTATACTTAATACACATACACTTTTATATTATTTTAAGTATTTATACCTCTTCCCTCATTGATAAGTTTAGTCTAGCCGGGTACCACATTTGTGGATCCTGAAGGGTGCCTAACCCCTTCTCTTCGGGATAATTTGAACCCTTACCTAGAGTCTCAATTATTTTTTCGTAGACTAAAAACATCAATCATACATGTTGATGAATAAACAGGTTTCCTTATTTTCCTTAAAAATTAGGTGGCGACTCTGTAAATTTTTTTAATTCTCTAGAGTCTAAAAGGTCATGTTTTGTTTAACCTTGGCGAAAATAGGGCATGACAATGACAATGCGAATCCTTGTGGAGTTCTATGAATTCTTATTCCTAAGATCACATCCGCTACTCCAAGGTCTTTCATATAAAACTTGCTCTCGAGCATTCGTTTCGTTGCATTTATGTCTGAAATATCTCTACTGATGATCAACATATCATCCACGTATAAACACACAATGACTTGGTGATTTGGAGTGTCTTTAATATAAACACATTTATCATATTCATTTATCTTGAATTCGTTTGCCAACATGGTTTGGTCAAACTTTGCATGTCATTGCTTAGGTGCTTGTTTTAGTCCATAAAGTGACTTAACAAGTTTACACATCTTATTTTATTTTTCTGGAACCACAAAACCCTTAGGCTGTTCCATGTAAATTTCTTCCTCAAATTCTCCATTTAGGAATAGAGTTTTCACATCCATTTGATGGATTTCAAGACCATATACCACCGCCAAGGCAATTAACATTTGAATCGATGTTGGGCGAGTATGTATCAAAGTAATCAAGGGCTTCTTTTTGTTTGAAGCCTTTTACTACAAGTCGTGCTTTGTATTTGTTAATAGTACCATCCGCTTTCATTTTCCTTTTGAAGATCCATTTAGATCATAAAGGTTTGTTTCCTGGAGGAAGATCAACCAACTCTCATGTATGGTTGCTTAAGATTAAATCAATCTCACTATTGTCTGCCTCTTTCCAAAAGGATAAGTCTGATGACGACATCACTTCTTTAAATTTTTTAGGCTAATTTTCTAAGAGAAATGTTATAAAATCCGAACCAAACGAAGTTGACGTTCTTTGGATTTTCTTCATTATGTACATTCTCACTTGGTTCATCTCGGGGTCATTTAGATCCCCCACTAGACTGTTCATGTCTAGTTTTATACGGATAAATGTTTTCAAAGAATTCAACATTATCTGATTCAATTATCGTATTTTTATTAATATCCGGACGTTCAAATTTATGAACCAAAAACCGACATACTTTACTACTTTTAGCATATCCTATGAACACACAATCCACTATCTTAGGTTCTATCTTAACCTTTTTAGGCATAGGAACTTGGACCTTTGCTAGACACCCCCACACTTTGAAATATTTCAAGTTGGGTTTCCTTCCTTTTTATTTTTCATAAGGAGTTGATTGTGTCTTACTATGGGGAACTCTATTGAGTATACGGTTGGCTGTAAGGATTGCCTCCCCCACAAGTTTTGCGGTAAACCTTAACTTATAAGTATGACATTCATCATTTCATTCAAAGTTTGATTTTTTCTTTTCGTAATTCCATTAAATTGAGGTGAATACGGGGCCGTAGTTTGATGGACAATTCCATTCTCTATATATTTTTGCACAAAGGGAGATTTATATTCTCTGCCCCTATCACTTCTTATCATTTTATTTTTTTCTTTAACTGATTTTCAACTTCAGTTTTGTATTGCTTAAATGCATCTATTGCTTCATCCTTAATATTTGGCAAGTAGACATAACAATATCTAGTGCAATCATCAATAAAAGTTATGAAATACTTTTTTCCACCACGTGATGGTATTGACTTCATATCACAAATGTCAGTGTGTATTAAGTCTAAGGGATTGAAATTCCTTTCAACGGACTTATAAGGATGCTTTGCATACTTTGATTCCACACACGTTTGACACTTTGATTTATTGCACTCAAAGTTTGGCAAAACTTCTAAGTTAATAAGTTTTTGTAATGTTTTGTAATTAACATGGCCTAAACGTTCATGCCACAAATCATAAGACTCAATCAAGTAAGAAGAAATTGAACTTTTATTGATTTCAACATTCATTACATTCATTTTGAATAGGCCCTCAGTGAGGTAGCCTTTTTGTACATACACTTCTCCTTTACTAAGTATAATTTTTTTGGAAACAAAAATATTTGAATCCGTTCTTGCCTAGAAGTGAAACAGAAATCAAGTTCTTCCTTAACTTCAGAACATACAAGACATTGTTAAGTGTCAACACTTTGTCAAAAGTCATCTTTAAGCACACCTTTCCAGTTCCTTCTACTTTTGCAGTAGCGGAGTTAGCCATGTAGATCGTTACTTTTACTTGAGACAGAGAGAACGTAAAAAACAACTCTTTGTTGGCACAAACATGGTGGGTGGCACCAGAATCCATCCACCATTCGCGAAGATTCCCCATCAAGTTGCATTCTGAAAGCATAACACACAGATCATCACATTCTTTGTTAGACTCAATCATATTTACTTGGTCTTTTTTCTTGTCTTTCATAGGGGCACGACAATTCATGGACTTGTGGACAATCTTGCCACAGTTGAAGCATTTTCCCTTGAATTTTTTCTTGGGTTGATTTCTTCCATGTTTAAATTTCTTCCTTTTCTTAGAATTGTTTTGATCATCTTCTACAATATGTGCTCCATTAATTATAAAATTCCCTTTGACCATCTCTCGGCAGCCTAATTATCCTCTTCAATACGTAGTCGGATAATAAAATCTTCGATAGTCATCTCCTTACGTTTGTGCTTTAAGTAGTTTTTGAAGTCTTTCCACATAGGTGGTAGCTTCTCAATTATCGCTGCTACTTGAAATGCATCATTCACAATCAAACTTTCCGCTTAGAGATCATGGATGATTACTTGTAAATCCTGTACTTGAGAGACAACTGACTTGTTATCTATCATTTTAAAGTCCAGGAACCTTTCAACGAAAAATTTCTTAATCCCCGCATCCTCTGTCTTGTATTTTCATTCTAGTTCCCCCCACAATTCCTTCGATGTCTTAGTTCTACTGTAAACATTATCGAGGTTGTATTGGAGACCACTCAAGATATAATTCATACAAAAGAAGTCTGAGTGCTTCCAAGCCTCTATTATTATGAAACACTCTTTGTCTGAAGTTCCCTCGGGCACCTCATGAGCATCCTCACTAGTGAACCTTTGAAGACATAGAGTGGTGAGGTAAAAGAACATCTTTTTCTGCTATCTCTTGAAGTCAATACCCGCAAACTTTTCGGGCTTCTCCGCAGGTGCCATAGGTTGTGGAGAATTTGCTCGACTTGTCGCGGCAATGGCTGCCATAGTCGTAGCATCATCCATTTGACTATCATTCGCCATTTTTTCTGTCACCACAAGACAATAGATTTAGTATTTTCAGAATACTACTAATAAATTTAAATAACTTTAAACTTTTCTTTTTGTTTCTAGTTTAAAGATGAAGTTTTTATGACTTCTAATCGTCAACCGAATGAACTTTAACTTGTGATAAATATTTTATCTCTTCAAGTCACTAGTTAAGTTCAAACGGAGTAGAAAGCTAAAAGCTTTAATCTCCAAAAATAAGCAATGCAGATTCTTAAACAGTAAAATTATTCCTTAAGATTGTTATTTAGTATATATTCGGGTACAAGAATCTGTATATAAGTAACACGAACTTCAACACTAGTTCAAGTCCAAGACAAGAACACTTATGAAGTTCCTTAACACCTTCAACACTAGATTATGAATAATCTATCTAAGAAGTGTGTTAATGTTCAGGAAAGAGATGAAATAGAATTTTAAGGACAAGTCCTCCGACTTCATGGAGTGTCCTCAAAGAATAATTCCCCTCACTATACCCGAGGTTATGGAATCTCCCTCCCAGGATAAAATGGCCTTCAATCCGAACAATTGCGGTATCTCAAATTATTGGATTCAACGAAATCACTCAACAACTTAATGATCACACAGAGTTTTTGTTACGAATAAGAGAGTTTTTGCTGTCAACATTGATACCAACACCTGAGGAAAATATCAGGTATTTATAGCCTCAAGTGTATCCTTTTAGAAATGATGCATTGGTTTAGCAGAAAGGCATCTTTTCTGTAGTAGTCACGTCCCTGCGCCCAAAATGTGCTGGACCTGCGCCTGATTTGCGGCCACAGGTGACGTTTGGAAGGTTCCAGTAACTTTTGCGCTACATCTGCGCCCACAGGTCGCGTATCTGCGCTGCAACTGCACACGCAAGTCACCCTACAATGCGAAACAGTGTGTCTTTTCCTTCAAAGAGTCGCATCCCTTCATGATATGTTGCGTATGCATTTGCATAGAGTCTAAAATGCACCCACACTTGGAGAAAACTAATACTATCAGATTTTTGGATTAAAAATTTCACTTGTAAACAAGTTTCAAATAAATTTTGTCTAAAAAATTAGATCTTATCGATCCAAATTCGAAGCCGAGCCGAGAGAGTGACGATGACGACGGCGCGAGGAATCACCTAGTTCTTGCCTCACTATCCATGTGGAGTTTGTGTTCCTCATTTTAAACACTTACAAGTTCTCTTCTTCCACCAATGTGGGAGAAAGAGTGAACTTTCCAATTTGGGAGTATACTTTCTAAATTGGTGTCTCCCTTCTCTCCACAATTTTTTCCTTCATTTTTCATTCACATATACACCTTGGACCCAATAATCCCCCATATACCAGGTGAAAAAAGAATGGTTATAGGAATATATCAAATATATGTATTTTCAAAGTGGTCTCTAAAGATGAAACATACAACCGTAAATGCTCCCAAGGGAACAACATATCTCATTTGGAGAGAGGATGAGCAAGCTTTAGATATTTGCAATATTGGTTTTGGGATAAGAGTTCATTATGGTCTCTCTCACATTAGTTTCTGAGATAATTAAATCTGTGAGCATTATATTACGGGTCCTACTTTCTTGGCTGACGGAGTAAGGGCCACACCTACCTTAATTAATATGTATCTACCATGGGTCCTCATTTCTTCCTGCATTCATGTACTCGTTGGATATGAATTATGGTCATATTTTTATTACTGAAGTTTATGTTTCAATCATTTTTTTGGAACAAGTGCATCGGTTAAAAGTTTTTTATGTTTCAATTAATATTGAAACAAATGCATTTTGAGTTACAAAGAAAATGAATGTGAAATTACAATTGAAACAAATGCATCTTGAGTTACAAATGCATTAACAATTGTAAATTTATTTATGTTTTAGGTTCTTGAAACTTGAAAGAAAGATAAAAGATAATTTTTGTTCATGAACCTATTAATTATTGCTTAATTAAAACTTTTCACTTGCATGAAAATTTTACCCTATAACTAGTGTTTCTTTTATTTGGAAAAGATAAGCACTCAAAACTACTTTCCCCTTGAAAAACACTTGAGAGACATTGATCAAATGGTGAAATCACCAATCCAAGAATAGAAGAGCAACATTCTTGAATGCTACTTGTTTTGTGGCTTAGTTGAATCCCGAAGATAGAGTTGTCACTAGTTCTTTCGTTTGCTCGTGGGAGAGACTCCAACTATCTTCAAGAAGCGTATTATCGTGCCTCTAAGCCAAGCAAGGTTTATTTTGAATTTCTTGTACAATTATCATTATTGTTCTAACAATTTGAAGATAATTTTTTCTATGTCTTCTACATCAATATCAAACAGTATTCCATCTTTGCCTAATCCTAATTTTGAAATATTTAATGCCAAAGACTTTCCTAGATGGCGTGGAAAGATGGAATTATTTTTAAGACGATTAAAGTTGGCATATGTTCTTGAAGAACCTTGTCCTAATGCTCCTGGTTCTGAGGTAGCATCTGACGAGGCTACTTTGATTAAAGAACAAATTGCCAAATAGCAATATGATGATTATTTGTACAAGAATTATATTCTTGGAGGAATGTCCAACAAATATTATGATCAATATTATGTTAAATGCAAATATGCTAAAGAGATATGGGACACTCTTCAAGCTATTTATTTAGCAGAAAAGGCGAGTTCTAAGAAATTTCTTATTTCAAATTATATGGAGTTCAAAATGGTTGATGACAAGTCAATCACTGAACAAGTACAAGAATTCCAACTTATAGCTAATAAAATTGCTATATCTGAAATTGCTCTTGATGAAAACTTTCATGTTGGTGCTATTGTATCAAAACTTCTCCCATCTTGGAAAGAGTACCGAAGCAAACTCTTATACAAAAAGAAAGATTTGACCCTTGAACAATTGTTGCAACATTTGCAAATTGAACAAGAGACACGATGACGCGATAATAATAGTTTGAAGAAACCTGTCATGAAATCTCATATAGTTGAAGAAAAATCAAACAAGAAGGAACCAGAAAATAAGAATTTTTCAAAGGCAAAGAAGACTACAAATTTCAAGCGTAATAGTGCCAATTTTAAATCTGGTGAATGCTATCATTGTCACAAAGTTGGTCACTATGCGCATGATTGTAGGCACTATGCGCGTGATTGTAGAATTTCAAAGCCGAAAAGAAGAAAGAAAAAACAAATAAAAATAAAAAAGATGATCTTGTGGCAATGGCCACAGAAGCATTTGTAGCGAAAGATCAAGTGGAATGGTGGATAGATACCAGCGCAACTCGTCACATATCAGGTAACCGAAATTCTTTCAAGACTTATAAATTAGTGGGGGCGGTAAAATTGTATATATGGAAAACTCCTCCTCTACTAAAGTTGTGGGAAAAAGAACTGTTGAACTGAAGTTTACTTCCGGAAAGATAGTTACATTGATGGACGTATTGCATGTTCCTGATATTCGAAAGAACTTGGTGTCAGGTACGATTTTTTTGAAGCATAGTTTTAAAATGGTTTTTGAGGCAGATAAGTTTATTTTATCTAAAAATGGCATGTTTGTTGGAAAAGGTTGTGTTGCAAATGGAATGTTTAAACTCAATATTAAAAATAAAAATATTTCTGCTTATCTTGTGGAGCCTCTGGACTTATGGCATGAACGTCTAGGACATGTGAATTTTAGATCCATTCAACTTATGGTAAATAATGGACTAATCAAAGATTATGGAAAGAATCATACTACTAAGTGTCTTACTTGTAGTAAAAGCAAGATTACGAAGAAGCCCTTTAAGACAGTTGAAAGGACTTCCACACTTTTGCAATTAATCCACACTGATATTTGTGAGATGGTTTATTTATCACGTCATGGAAAAAGGTATTTTATCACCTTTATTGATGACTACAATTATGTCTTTACATTGAAAACAAAGGATGAAACATTTAAGACTTTCAAAACATATAAAGCAAAAGTTGAAAATAAATTGAGTGTGAAAATTAAGTCAATTAGGTCTGATAGAGGTGGAGGGTACTTAAAGTCCGATTTTATTAATTTTTGTGAGAGAGAAGGCATTGAAAAATAATTAACCATGTCCTATACACCACAATAAAATGGTGTAGCAGAAAAAAAAATAGGACTTTCATAGAAATGGTTAATTCTATGCTTTATGGATCTAGTATATCTGAAAATTTCTGGACTGAAGCCTTACTTTCAGCATGTCATATTTTGAATAGAATTACCTCCAGAAATCATGATGCATCTCCATATGAACTTTGGAATAATCGAAAACCAAATATAAATTATTTTAAAGTATGGTGTTGCTTGGCTTATCTTCGATTACCAAATCAACATTTAACCAAGATTGGCTATAGAGGAGTAGATTGTGTGTTTATTGGTTATTCACAAACCAGTAAGGCTTATAGATTTCTAAATCTTGAGACCCAAAGTCCTCACTTAATTATTAAATCTTTGCATGCTAACTTTTTTGAGCATATATATCCCAAGAAAAAAGATTCTTTTGAACAAGATTCAAGTTCTTCTATTTCTCCTCTTAAAAGAAAAATAGTTGAGCCATTGGAAGAAAGTCAACCAAGACGTAGTTCAAGATCAGCCAAATCAAAAGACTTTGGACCTGTTTTTAAGCTTATTTGGTTGAAAAGGATCCTGAAAGTTATGCTGAAGCTATATCTTCACATGATGTTCCATTATGGCGTGAAGCCATTGATGATGATGCATTCTATATTATCTAATAATACATGGATATTGTCAGATCTTCCTCTTGGATGTAACCAATTGGTTGCCGATGGATTTTTAGGAAGAAAATGAAATCCGATGGTACTTTAGATAAGTACAAAGCCCATTTGGTAGCTAAAGGCTTTACTCAATTAAAATATATTGATTATTTTGATACTTTTGCACCTGTAGCTCGGATGACCTCTATTCGTCTCTAGATTGCTCTAGCAGCAATTCATGGTCTTGTGATTTATCAGATGGATGTGAAAACTGCATTCCTGAATGGATATCTCGACGAAGAAGTCTACATGAAACAACCAGAAGGATTTTTCAATCCTGGTCAAGAACGTAAAGTTTGTAAACTTCTTAAATCTCTTTATGGATTAAAACAAGCTCCAAAACAATGGCATGATAAATTTAAAAAAGTTATGATTTCTAATGGCTACTTAATCAATGGTGGAGATATCTACATATTTAGTAAATTTCAAGAAAATTTTGGTGTTATAATATGTCTTTATGTAGATGACATGTTGATTTTTGGAACTGATATCCAAAGAGTCAAAGAAACAAAATATTTTCTTGCTTCTCAGTTTGAAATGAAAGATCTAGGAGAAGCTGATGTAATTTTAGGCATCAAATTACAAGATCGGCAAGTGGTTTGACTCTTACTCAATCAAGTTATATTGAGAAGGTTCTAAAGAGGTTTGGTCATTTTGACGACAAGCCTGCTCCTACACCATTTGATCGTAGCATCAAACTAGTAAGAAACTCAAGTGATATTCTTGATCAATTGACATATTCTCAGATTGTTGGGAGTCTTATGTATGCCATGCATTGTACCCGGCTAGATATTGGTTATGTAGTAGGAACATTGAGCAAGTTTATTGGTAGCCCTGGAGTTGAGCATTGGAATGCCTTAATTCGAGTTTTAAGGTATCTGAAGGGTGCAATTAATGTTGGCCTGCATCATTCTACCTTTCCAGCAGTTCTTGAAGCCTATAGTGATGCTACTTGGAATTCTTATCCGAATGACTCTAAATCTATTACTGCTTGGATTTTTACTTTGGTTGGAGCAATAATATCTCGGAGATCAAAGAAGTAGACATGTATTACTCACTCAACCATGGAGTCAGAATTTATCGCTATGTCTTCTGCTGGAGAATAAGCTGATTGGCTGCGGAGTATGCTGATAGATATTCCATTATGGGGTAAGCCAATACCACCTTTGACTATATATTGTGATAATAAAGTTGCTATATTTTGGGTTTCAAGTGATTGTTACAATGACAAGTCAAGACAAGTTCGTCTCAAACATAATCATATGAGAATATTATTGGAGGATGGCATAATATCGCTTCAATATGTAAAGTTCAAACTCAATTTAGCAGATCCTTTGTCTAAAGGGTTAGGCAAGAAATTTGTGGTACAAACTTGTAATGGGATGGGAATAAAGCCTATTGTAGGTTGATTGTACTTTATGGTAACCCTACCTAATGATGTAATCTTAGGTTCAAAGGAAAAAACAAGTAAAGTTACAATTGTGAAGCACATCAATAAAATTTCTTTTTTCCCTAGAGAGTGAGTAGATGTGCAGAAGTTGAGATTTTTTCTCTTGATAAATCTATAAGACCGATATCGGTTGGAGTAAATAATAACACTCTTGATAGATTTGACAGTATTCCTACAAAGAAAAGAATGAGATTATATTCTCTTATTAAATCTATACACCGATTTCGGTTGGAGTGTGTAGGAACACTCTTGATAGATTTACTGATACTTTGTTGTAAAGAAGGATGACATTAATTTCTCTTAATGAAATTCATAGACTACTTATTCGGAGTATGCAAAGTTACTCTTGATGAATTCACTGCACTAAGTGCGAAGTGGAGGCCGCTTCAATAAGATTTTAACAGGAAAATCTTAAAGCACTTAGCTAAAAGGATTCGGGACACATGGCCGTAAGGTGTCAAAGGATTTTGATTTTCACCGAAACATAGCAATATGCATGGAGTATTTTTCTACTGCATTCAATGAACCACTTAGTTCAAGATTTGTTCACTAAGTAGTCAATGATTTAGAAAGTCTTCACTAGCTAATGGTTCAAGTCCAAAAGACACCATTATTGATGCATGTTGCTAGATTAATGTCTCAAAAGAATTTTGTTTCTTAAAGATAAAATTTCTTGAAACAAGTGGGGGATTGTTATTACTGAAGTTTATGTTTCAATCAATTTTTTGGAACAAGTGCATCGGTTAAAAGTTTTTTATGTTTCAATTAATATTGAAATAAATGCATTTTGAGTTACAAAGAAAATGAATGTGAAATTACAATTGAAACAAATGCATCTTGAGTTTCAAATGCATTAACAATTGTAAATTCATTTACATTTTAGGTTCTTGAAACTTGAAAGAAAGATAATTTTTGTTCATGAACCTATTAACTATTGCTTAATTAATACTTTTCACTTGCATGAAAATTTTACCCTATAAATAGTGTTTCTTTTGTTTGGAAAAGACAAGCACTCAAAACTACTTTCCCCTTGAAAAATACTTGAGAGACATTGATCAAATAGTGAAATCACCAATTCAAGAATAGAAGAGCAACGTTCTTGAATGCTACTTGTTTTATGGCTTAGTTGAATCCCGAAGATAGAGTTGTCACTATTTCTTCCGTTTGCTCGTGGGAGAGACTCCAACTATCTTCAAAAAGTGTATTATCGTGCCTCTAAGCCGAACAAGTTTTATTTTGAATTTCTTGTACAATTATCATTATTGTTCTAACACATATCCCATTGCTACTTACACAATTAAGGGTGGATAATCTAGAATTTGTAATTATGATTTTCACAGTGATGTCTTAACATACAATAATAATTGAGTTTACAATCAAATATTTAATGATATACTTACATAATAAGGTCTAGATAAAAATTGCTCCTAACTAAGGTGATGTTAGGTTGCTTTATAGCATGATGAACATGTTTTAAGCTAAGCGTATCGAGCGAAGCGGCCGACTCATTATTCCTCACTAGTTCGAAAGAGTTTCAGATTGGATTCAACACTACATACTTACTTTCAGTTAGGCCATTCATTTTGATCCTATTTAAAGTTATGCTAGGCTGCTTACAAAGGTGCAAGATGAACATGTTTTAATCTAACTGTATGTCTAAGCGAAGCTTATGGTCATTCGTTCATCGCTTGTTTGAAAGAGCTTCAGATTGAATTCAACACTACATATGATACTTCATTTCGACCTCACTAGCTCTTTGCTTGCTTGCAAAAAGAGAATGTCCAATTGTATTAGCACCTGCGCTCGTCACTGCTCAGCATACTATGAACCTTATCAATTATCATCACATAGATAGATTCCCTAAAGCAAGCTCAACAAACCTGAGGAAGCCAAAAGACCCTCTCACAGGGGAAGGCCCTACAGTAGTACATTGGAGAGATCGTACAAATTGCAATTAGTTGCTTCTTGATGTATCCTGCCCGCGATTATAGCCCCTCGAAAAAAATTATCTATTGAGCAAAAAGTATATACTATTATTTACCCAAAAACATTCTTGAATGAGTGGACATTTTCTGTGCATGGTAAAAATATTTATGAAGTAAATATTAATAAGTAAATTTTGGCGGACATATGAGATAATATTTTCCTGTTTTATGGATAACCATCCAACTAGGCCTCGACAAAATTATGAAGAACTGAGTTCATTTAAGATGGAAACATATTACTATTTCTTTTGAAATTCTTGAAATTTGATCTTGAACAGTTTTGTGATTAACTTAACAGTGAACTTTTCATGAAGAGAAAAAACACACATGAAAAGAAAAAAAATCGTTTTGTAGGAGAAAACCTCATTTTAAATTGACACCCAATACTGTCGCATGCTACGGAGTACGGATATGGTTCATGCACCCGACTAGGTATTTTCAGGCAAAGTGCACATATACTTATGTTGGGACCGTCATTTAATTTAGGGAAAAGACTTAAATATATCATTAAACTGTGAGAAAAAAGCTTGTATATGTGATCGGTTAAAAATTGGCTCACCTATGCCACTGACTTTCAACAAAGTGTTTATTCATGCTATTATTTTTTAACCAAGAACATTGACGGTCTTGCAACACCATTTTTTCCACGCGTCCAATGATGATTCAACCATGTTATTAATTAATCAGGGATACAAATATGAGAGCAATAACAATAATGAGATAATGTGACATGGAGAACATTATACAGCAAACAAGGAAAGAACAATAACTACTACGAAATAACTCAATAATTGGAGCACACCCCCCAAAATGAAGACCAGTGATTGCCGAAATCGAAGAACCAGAGTTCCATATATGATCAAAGAACAGAAAACACCATTGATTACAAAAAACGCGTTGTATGGTTAGGCAGGCCTCATTTTTAAGCCCTACTTAGCAGATGAAGAGCCGGATTTTATGTCCCCTTCTTGCTGTCAACAGCCCATTAAGCAAGTACAGTAAGTTGTTGGAAAAGCCACGTCCATTCTTCCAAGGGAAAAAGACGTGCAGCCTTTTTAAAAAAGAATAGTCAAGTTTAGGCATATGGACATATAATGTTCAGTCGGGTAAAAAAAGAAAAAAATACATAAAATAGCATATTTAAGTATTATATTATAAAAAATAAAACATTTTTATCAAATTACATTTTGTAGCATATGTATTTGTATGTATTTGTATTTTTGTAGCAATAGTTTGCAAAAATACAAAATACATATCGATCATAAGGGCAGTAAAAATCATATGTATTTATATTTTTGTAGCAACAGTTTGAAAAAATACAAAATACAACTTACTATATTATGTAATTATAAAACTGTTGTTATGAAACTAATAATTAAGGGGATAAATATGTTATTTCTGAATTTTACCCTAAGAAAAATGTCACTTTATGGTTATTTCTTATTCTTTCCCAATTTTGGTCATTTTGGCCTACGTAATCCATATACAATACTGATACAGTCTATATACAATGCTGATACAGTGTATTCAACTTGGGAAATTCGACCCTTCTAAAAATATTTCAATTTTGTTTTTTGCTATAAATTTTTTACCTGATCAAATATTCTGTTTTTTTATTGTTTAGAAATAATAATTAAATTATATAAAAACGATACAATTGTTAAATAGAATATGTATCTATATAAGATATATGTATAGAAATTGTATAGTTCTATCAAATATGTATATGTATAAAATATATACAAAATATATATAGAAAGTGTATAAAAATTATATAATTGTTGTATAAAACATGTAAAAAAAAAAATACAGTTATTGTATAAATTGTGTATCAAAACTGTATAATTTTCATATAGAATATTTATGTATAAGATTTGTATAGAAACTGTATAGAAGGTGTGTAGAAACGGTAAAGAACAAGCCAGTAAATTGAAATGGCTAGAAAGTGAAATTTAAATTTCATGGCCATTTTCATGAAAATAATTTAATTTGAAGTGTCGTTCCTGTCGTTTCCCCTTCTTCCAACACCATACATGATCAGCCTGGGCCTGGGCCAGATTCTGGATATTCCATATGCCCAGTTGCATTGACGTTGTAGTTATTTTCTTTAAAAACAAGTTGGTTCACTTAGAAGGCAATTCCTAGTAAATCTTTGTAATATGCATTCATTTTGTAACCTGTAAAAATGGTAAATAATCAGCTATGCCAAATAAAATCTGGACGACATTATATATGCAAATGACTCTCACAAAGGAAACCAATCAATTGGGAGAGGTATTGATACGTTAATTTTGTCATGTTTAACACCACGAAAGTCATTTTCTAGGAAAAAATAAAAATTATTCTAATTGTAATTCTTAGTTTTAAACTCGTGAAATAAGTGGTCTGTCTATGGCAATGAATGAAAAAGTCAGCAGAAATCTAGAAAACTGGGAAATGTTTTTCAGCATTTAATCAAATTGAATAGAAGCAATGACTGAATGTGATGGGAGAAGGAACGTCAGTTATGCCATAAAGTTGATTTTCTCCTCATTTTTCTTCACCATTTTTCCTTTTCACAATTAATGTACGTTGAGTTCGTGTACATATATACTTACTGGACCAAAGCCATTCTGATTTAGACAGTTAGGACGATGCCCACAAACATCCAGCAATTTAAATGCAATGAATTAATCCAGCAACTCAACATTTACTAATTGTTAGGTGTCTATTAAATTTTAAATGCCATTGTATTTCAATATCTACAAAGTAGAAATGTATGCTTATCATACATAAATGCTTGGCAAATGGAAAATTTTCTCAACTGATGGTTATTCATCCATTCAGAAGGCGTAATTAACAAAAACAAAACACACATGAGCTGGCCGGGCCAATGTGTCAAATGCGCGGATTTTCGTAAATTTGGATGAATCAAAATGAATTGAGTTGATAAATGTTACTCCCTCCGTTTCATAATAAATGAATTGTTGAATTTTGGCACATATATTAAGAAAAAAGCATTAAAGACATAAATTTAACACAACTTTTCAGTTTTACCCCAAAAAAAGAAAAAGTTGACCTTGTAATACCTTTTCAAAAGTTAATTGGTTGTCAAATCATAAAGACAAATTTGAAAAAAAATTCAATGATTCATTTATTTTGAAACACCAATAAATACCCCAGCAATTCACTTATTCCGAAACGGAGGGAGTACCATTCAAAGGTTATTTGTCTAAGATAATCGAAATGAAAATGGATTGAACAATGGAGTCCGGAGCCTAAAAGCAAGTTTTTCATTCAAAATTTCAAAAGACATATCAAAATGGAAAAATACCAAAATGGAGGTGTTTACCTTGTAACGTCGTTTGGTTACATGGTAAAGTGCACGATAAAATCGTGATTTTACCTTAAAAGGTAAATGCAACCATTTACCTTATTCTTTGACTTAAAAGTTGATGGAGCTTGGAAATTTAATGACATCGATGTACTCCCTCCGTCCATCTTTATTTATTCACTTTTCTATTTTGAATATCGAACAATACTTGTCCAATTTATGAAATCAATGGACAATTTATTCATTTTTATCACTTTTATCCTTGGTATTAAATATAGTATAAATAACATAAATACCAACTCTTTTGGAAGTAATTACACTCTCTCCCACTTTTTTAATTACTTTACTCTCTCCCTATTAATATACATAACATAACCGACATATACAAAGCATTCTGTGTATATGTTGGGATTTTTATAATACATTCAGGGAGTTGAGATTTTTTGTAATATTAGAAACATAAGTTGTGTATTTGTGTAATTTTAAGTTAAATATAATACATCACTCATTGTATTTTTCAAAGCGAAAAATTTATTATATTCAAATAGTGTTTCGGTAAAATCAATCATCTATTTATTACTATTTCTTAAGGCATATGTCAAGTCGATTAAAAGTGAACAAGTATTCATGAAATTAATGGGTAATTTATTTATTTTTACCTATTTTATTTTTGGTATTAAATACAATATACACTCATTATATTTTTCAAAATAAAAAATTTATTATATTCAAAAGGTGATATAGTAAAATCACCCATCTATTTATTGTTTCTTTAAGGTATATTTCAAGTCAAAAGTGAACAGGTATTTATAGACGGAGAGAGTATTTAGTGAAAAATTTATTTCAACCCTAGTGTAGGGTAGGGAGAATGATTAACCTTATAAGGTAAAATTTGTCCCTTACCTTATTAACTTTTTTTTTTTTCATAAATCACCCATTTCATTCATTTCTTATTCACGTTATTTATTTGTTTACTCGTTTCACTCTCTTCATTCACATTACTTGGGTGTTTGTTCTTGTTCTTGTTCAAAGTCTATTTCATAAAAGTTTTTACACTTTAAGGTATATTTTAATCACTTTTTTTTTTATATATATAAAATGAGTTATTTATACCTATCAATTGCTTCCACCGAAGAAGGATATTGAGGACCACTTGAATTGAAAAATTTCAAATTCATAGACATATTCTCCCATATCGAAATTATTCACAAGTTCGGGTGAGTTTTGATAATGTATTTCAAACCCACCATCAAATTGTTGTTACATTGCCATTCTTGAAGAATCAATATTCAAATTCGAAGAATTTTGACTTACTCGAAGATCAAACTCACTATCCGTGAATTCTTCAACAATAGAGGAATGTTCCACACATGCATACATGTCAAGTGTCTGTAGATTAAGTTGATTGCCAAAAACTTCAACGGTACGAAGAAATAAAGATAAAGAATCATCATTTCAAATAAGAGTTTCATCAAATATGGATTGTCCGTTGGACATAAAATAAGTGTAAACAACATAAATCTCCTAGTTAATGAAACTAATTACAGAAAATTCCTTCTTATTTTCTCTCTCCCGAATTTTATAAACATACTCATACATTCAGAATTCTATCATACATTGGTCGAATGTATGATAAAACAGCTAATCCTATATTTAAGGTAAGAGAAATCATAAATTAGATATCAGATCCTTAATTGACGGCACTAAATATCTAACATTAACTCGGTTAATGAATAAAAAACGTAACTGATATTTGAATTTCAAAAATTTTCTTTAACATAATTTTTTTTACTGGAACTCACGTTCTGGAAAGCCATAAACAACAAAATTCTTCTACATCAGTTCTTCATTATTACCAAAATCAATATGAATATACCCATATTGTTGCGTCATTCTGAAATTTGAGAGTCAGAAATTAATTATAATTCATACAAAAGTGACACAATAATTGTTTCAGAAAGTATAAAAATCTTGAAATTGGTTGCTACGATCGCGATGGAATTGGATATCGACGAAGTACGTAAAAAGATTGAAGTCAAATATGTCGTTGAAGAGAATTCTTCTCCAATTGTCATAAGGAATGACAATGGAGTGAGAGTTTATGTTGAGTTGAAGAAACAATTTTTCGAATTGGTAAATTTTTCGCGTTGTATTTCTACTTTCGACAAATCGAATAAGAAAATAGATTTTGATAAAGAAACAGGTGTTGTATTGTGTATCAGAGATAGTGAATATGATTCGGCTGCATTAACTGAATCGAGGTGTAGGGAATTTAACAAGTTGGGTTATGTGTTGTTGAAGATCATAATATTACAAATGTATAATATGTTGTTATACATTCAAGCCAATGTATAATGAAAATGTGTCATTCCAGTAAACTTTTGAATGTATAATATGTTGTTATACATTCAAGCCAATGTATGATGAAACTGTGTCATTCCAGTAAACTTACGAATGTATAATATGTTGTTTTACATTCAAAACAATGTATGATGAAATTGTGCCATGCCAGTAAACTTACGAATGTATAATATTTGATTATACATTCGTCTAAATGTATAATGAAAACTGCCGCAATGACAGAAATTGTATTTTGTTCTGATTTTTTTATTTTTAACACGTTTGTTTAATCCATTGACTTAGTGTAAAAAAATTTATGCAGCTATGTACCTGTAACAGTAAAGATCATGGCCATCATGAGTTCATTTCAAATAGTCACATAGTTGAATCAAACCATGAACAGTGAATTGAGGCGACTCTATCCACAAAAGCTATAACAGATGGAAGAAAACACCTAGGATTTTTGTTCAGATTTGAACCTAGAACTCATGATTCTCAATTGTATAATTTCATTTTATGACACTTTCTTTCTGTTCAAAGTAAGATGACCAGTAAATGTGTGGCTAATGTTCATCCACATACCTGTATAGTTGATGAATTTTTACTACTCATGTTATCATTTTCAAGGTGCATTTTTTTTAATAATCACATTGTCCAAACCAACTTGTATGCATCTCAACTACTTCTACAAGTGGTGGTAAATGGCCTAGACCACAAAGCTGATGGCGAAAAAGAATTCGAATAAACATAATAAGAGAAATTATTCATTTTTTCCTTCTTTCTTTGTTTCCTGAATTCTGGGTGATCGAGTATATCAAGGTCACATAAGAAAATATGATACATGACTTATGCCTATTGAATAACAACCAGTATGCTTTTAAGTCTCGTTCTATGTATGCTGAAGTAAGTCAAAAAATAACCAGTTATTTCACTTCTTAGGTTCAAAGAGTGAGTTAATTTTGTTACTCAGCATTTCACTAAGAAAGCTTCTAGGGAGGGTTGCTGTAAATGAACCCAAAACTGTATGTATTATATCAACACAGTTACAAATGTCCTTGTTCTAAAATCACTATACATGAAATAGATTCAGGCATCCTTAGATTACAAACGCAGAGAGTAGATACATTAATTACAAAAAAGGTTTATTTAGTTTTTTTCTTCAATGTGGTGAACTCTAGACAGAGACTCTTCAAATGTATTTAGAGCTACTTCATAATGATCTAAGGAAATCATCCCTTCTTCCACAACTTGTAATGCACTTCTATACAACTGGTTAAACCATTGAACATGTTCAGTAGACTCGGTAGAGCTGAGTTCAAGATCTGATGCAAATAATCGCTTGTAATCCTTTTTTCCACCGTGACAAAATGTACTTTGAGGGGATCTCTTCCACACCATTAAAGTTCAACACACACAATGTATGCCTGCACAAATATCCGTAGAAGTTGAAGCAGCTACAAATGCAACGAACTTCGGCTGCTGCTCTGTTGTATAGAACTTCATAATCCCGTATCTCTCTCCTATTTCCATCTTCCAGAACACGCTCCTTCACCAAAAATATTACCACCTGCCCATCAACATGCAACATGATCACCCACTCCAAATCTTTGGATCATAAAATCTCCACGCTGCTTCGAAATCAAATGGCTTTAGACTCTCATATATCATTTTAATCAATGCCTTCCGAATAACTTCGTAGTTATACAATCCTCCCAACTTTTTTGGAACTTTCCTCTTGATGTGCGATAACGAAAAAC
This sequence comes from Capsicum pubescens, assembly GCA_030864215.1. Taxonomy (NCBI): domain Eukaryota; kingdom Viridiplantae; phylum Streptophyta; class Magnoliopsida; order Solanales; family Solanaceae; genus Capsicum; species Capsicum pubescens. The sequence goes on from CM061543.1 coordinate 106,292,588, forward strand.
GATGAAGAGACGTCGGGAACACCTCACTGATTGCAGTTTCCAAAACATTGCATCTTTCTGTAATAATTGTTTGAGGAAAACGTTCAAGAGAGCAGGTGAGCCAAGTTTTAAACAACCAAACATAAGAAGCCTTAGTCTCACCAGCAAGCAGGCCACAGCCCAACAGTTACAGATTGTATGAGGGTCGCCTATACATTCAAAAAACTAAATCAAACATACATTAAACAACAGTTATACATGTATGAGGGTAACTTATATATCTAAAAATTTAAATCAGAACCCTAATTAAATAATAGTTACACATATATGATGGTAACTTATACATCTAACAAATTATAGCAGACCCTAAATAAACAACAGTTACACATATATGAGGGTAACTTATATATCTAAAAATTTAAATCAGAACCCTAATTAAGCAACATTTAAACATGTATGAGGGTTACTTCTACATGTAACAGTTTATATCAGATCCTAATTAAACAACAATTATACATGTATGAAGGTAACTTATACATCTCAAAATTAAAATCAAACACCAATTAAACAACAGCTATAAATGTATAAGGGTAACTTATACATTTTAAAAATAAACTGCAATAATGTAGAATGTCATAATACTGATTTTCACATTAAAATATGTATGACCTATATGCTCGTCCTAATGTATAATGTTACTTTATACAATAGTAATACTTTATAACTGTTTGGATTTTCATAACTGTCAATGTATAACATATTGAAATATATTTCAGAATACCTATATTATACAATAGTGGGACAAAATAACTAATGTATAAAGTATTATTAGACATATGTAAACTTATACCACAACTTAAATCAATACCTTCGGAAGACGTGGTCGACCAGAATCATCAAACTTCTTTTTAGTTCCCGCTTTTGAACCTGACTTCTTCAATCTAGAAGTGTCAACTTCCTTCAATTTCTTCATTGTAACGGGGCCGTTTTGATGCTTTGAATGATTCTCTGAAAAATTTGAATCCTCTTCATCAAATTTATCAAGAACAAATCCAACGAAAATATCTTTTTCTTTTGCATCTAACTGAGTAATTCCTAAACTAAAGTTAGGAGGATAATCCATTATCAATTTACACTATATTGATTTAACAGTAGTGTTAAATCAAACTACAAAACAAGAAAATCAAAGATAAAACTTGTATTATATGAAAAAAAAACAAAAAATCGAACTACTGAATTTAAATATTGATTGCACAATATGGAAATTTCATACAAAATCAACATGCATAAAAAAAAAAATGAAAAAAACCTGAATTGATAAAGTTGAATTTTTTAAAAAAAAATTAATAAAGTAAATCATAAAAATCAATTAAAGCTTGAACACTTACAAGTTGGTAACCTCTAATTAGACGTTGCTTGTATTTTGCCGTGATTTAAGGGATTAAAAAATGAAGTAAAGTACGGGTGCCGTAATGGGAGCACTTGGGAGCAAAAGTCGGAAGCCAATAACGTGATTTTAGATGTATAATATTTAAGAGAGAGAAAACAACAAAAAGGGGATTTATGTAATTAGTTTGGGGTTTGTGTAATTACTTTGTCAAATTGGTATTTAATGTAATAAGGTAACTTTACCTTGTATATATATGTAAATTTTAGTAAAATAATTCGGATACCGATCAGAAGTAACCAAATCATCTTCGGATTAGTAATACCCATTTTACTCCTAAATAACCTTTTCAACGATCATATTCGAGAGATAAAGGAAACAATTAAACCACTATAGGACGCCGACTATGTTGCATCGAATCCCCACCATGCAAAACTTCACCACCCAAATGTAAATTTACTCTTACCTTATTATCATCCATCTTAAAGTAAGAAAAAAATAAGGTTCAACAAATATTTTGAGTTATGAACTTTGACAATTTTTTTTTAAATTGATGCAAATGAAAAAAAACCTACACTCGCACTCTTTATATAGCACCGTGAATTTTGAAGCTGTTACAAGGCAAACATAGTATCCTACCTTACAAGGTGAACATGAGATCCTACCTTACAAGGTGAGAGTCCATACTCACTTACAATCAGCCAGCAAAAAGGAATTTATTCCCTCCCTTGTCAGCGATAAGTCCATCTTCCCTAGGGGAATTTATTCCCCCACTTTTTCGGTCAAAGAATAAGGTAAGTGACTTCATTTACCTTATAACGTAAAATCATGATTTTACCTTGAACTTTTTCAGTCACCAGATAAGGAAAGTGTACTCTATTTACCTTGTAAGGCAAAATCATGGTTTTACCTTGTACTTTACAGGTGACTGACGTCGTGAACTTTTTGACGGGCACGGTTTTACCTTGAACTTTACATGTGACTAACGCCTGTATTTACCTTGTCCGTTTTGATATTTTTCCATTTTGATATGCCTCTTTGAAATTTTGAATAAAAAACTTGCCTTTTAAACTCCGAACTCTTAAACAATGGATCTCAATCCGTCCAATATCCATCGGTGATACTCCAATAACTGCTACTTCAGAAAAGTTAATTACTGTCGAATTTCACCGAAAATTTTATGATTTTTTTTTTTTAATTTCATAATGAAGGATATTCTGTTGTTGCATTTACTAATATTGATGGAAAGAATGAAATCATGTACTCAGGTCCTCATATGATTGACGGGGACAACAATTTCACCAAGAATTTTTTTTAAGAAAGAATTATCAAACATCTAAAGCTAAACAGATTAGAAACCATATGGTTAGCAAGAATTGAACCTGTTCCTTTAAGAAAATCTAAATCCCCTTTACCGTTGAGTTGAGCTTTTGGCTAATCCTAAGGGGATTCAATAACTATGTGCAAAACAAAAATATGTGGACGAGTCCACAAATATTTTTCAACAAAACTTTAGCTTTTAAGACACAAGATAAAGTTCACTTGAAGAAGGCAACGACTACACTTCAGCTATCTTTTCTAAGTTCAAGGAAGAAGTTCACCTAAACACCTCAGCTAATAACCAAATATACATAAAGTTCTCTCAAATTTGAAATCACTTTGGGTGTGTTTGGTATGATGGAAAATGTTTTCTGAAAAATGTTTTCCTATTTTTTCTTGTTTGATTGCAATAAAATATTTGGAAAATATTTTTCACAACAACTCATTTTCCTCAATTTGAGGGAAAATGACTTCCCTCATGAGTCAAGGAAAGTCATTTTTCAGAAAATAACAAATGTGACTTATGACCCCATCCCCACCCCTCTTCCCTACCCCAACAACACTCATATTCACATGACTCAAAAAATTCACATTTCTCAAAAATATACATTACTCGGAAATATTTTTCACTGTGCTTTGCTTCAATTTTTCATTGCTTGAAATAAAAAATAGTGAAGCTCGAATTTTTCTCATTTCCAATGTTCGTTGAATGTATTGTTATTTTCATATGCATAGAGGAAGACTTACCTATGTTACTTTTGCTAATTGCATATTTCGTTTTGTCATCGATGTAACTTGTTTCACGAGGTTGAATAAGCTTCTCGTTCCATTATATTTCTATTGATTGTAGTATCTTGAGATTGTCCTGACAAAATATTGAAAAGTGTCTCCTATATTTGCTAATTAATAATTGCTTAAATTTAGTGATTGTAATATTTTAATATTCGATATTGATATTATTTGTTATGCTTAAATTAGTTCTTACAAATTGTTGAGTTGCTAGGGGTACTGATATACTAGTTAACAGTTAGTAGTATTTTTAAAAAAAATATTTTTTCACTCACCAATCAAACACTAGAAAATATTTTTCTAAAACATAGTCTCTACTCACCAACCAAACACCATAAAATATTTTTCACTTACCAACCAAATATGAGAAAATAAGTAGAAAACTAACTTATTTTCCAGGAAAATATTTTTCAACAAAACATTTTCCATGGAATACCAAACACACCCTTTATTGGTGTCATCTCCAAGAGTTAAAGAAAAGGAAAAAAGATCTCCGTAATAAAGTAATTTCTTTTTCTTCAATAAGAAAACAATTTACATGGATTTTAATTTAAATAAGAGCTACTTTCAGTTGAAATGTCACTAAAGAAATAAGATAGAAACATATCCACATCCATTCTGACTTTCCACAAATCCACTTTTTTTCATTTTTGATTTTGCGAGTCTTCAAAAATAATTCATCTCTTCGAGGATCTTTCTCAGTTAGTGCCTTCTACAATCATTAAAAGTGTTGTTAATTTTCAAATCAAATCATAGAATAACATAAGATAAAATAATACTCCCTTCGTTTTGAAATAAGTGAATTGTTGGGGTATTTATTGGTGTTTCAAAATAAGTGAATTTTTTTTTCTAAGTTACCCTTATAATTTGACAATCAATTAATTTTCGAAAAGGTATTAAAGGTCAACTTTTGCTTTTTGGAGGATAAAAATGAAAAGTTGTGTTAAATTTATATCTTTATTGTTTTTTCCTTAATCTGTGTGCCAAAATCCAACAATTCATTTATTATAAAACAAAGGGAGTAGTGACTAAAATACTAAAAAGGCAGTCACATGTCTTCTTTTGTACTCAGTGAATGCAATTGATCCTCCCGTGAAGAGTTCGAAATTAAAATATGTCATTAAATTAAAAAAAGTATCAAAATATATCGTGAATTTAAAATGTTATCATAATATGCTTAACTTATATATATTATTTTTAACGAAAGTTATCAAACAAAGTTAAATTTCTGGAAAAATACATAACTCACTTAAAAAAAGAGTTATACATTTTTTCTACATAACTCACTTTTTAAGTGAGTTATATAGTAAAAGTTACATAACTCACTTAAAAAGAGAGTTATGCATTTTTTTCTACATAACTCATTTTTTAAGTGCGTTATATAATAAATATATTACTTTACCTTTTCTCACTTTACCATTCATTTTCACTTTACCTTTTTACTTCAAAAAAAAAGTATTATACTGAGTTAAACGAGCATCAACAATGTTAGTTGGATCATTAAATTGCGTATGCAAACTCGTCTGTGTCGGAGAGTGCGGATGACAATTTTTACACTCCTTCTTAACATAAATTTGAAGAATATTCAGCTTTATTTGACTAGCATAGTCACGAGGAGCCCTTAAAAATTCGGTCAATGACTCATCATCACTGATAATTCATTCTCCATAATTTACCAATCCTTGTGATGAGAACGAATTTGGATACTGTCCAACTATAAATAAATCAAAATCATCATTTTTTATTTTCATTTTTCTAAATAGATTCTACAAATTCTTTGTAACCAATTGAAATTGGATACTTGACGTTGAACTTAGGGGAGATACTACAATATATTGTATTTCCCTCGTGGATAATTTCGCCATCCCAAAAAAAGTGCAACTTTAACACATTCAACATTAATTCTTTAAGTTTTGATTAAGTTTTGAAAAGAAGAGTCGAATTTGAACAACTTTGAAAAAGAAGAAATGAATTTAAACAAAAAAAATTCAGTTTCAAAAAGGAGTTGAGTGAACAAAGAATGAAGAGTCTTGAATGTATACATGTTTAACTAGGAGAAATCTGAATGCCGGTGGAAAAAGTTATTTCTACATAACTCATATAATTAGTGAGTTTTATATGATAAATGTGAGTTTTATATATATATATAAATGTGAGTTTTATAAAAATAAGAAGGATAACTTATTTTTTTGTGAATTTTACACTTTTTCTAATGATACTTTTTATGACTGACAAACGTTTTTAATGAACATGTCATTTTTTTGCATAACTCATATATTTTTAGCACCATATTCATATTTCATATCACTAATAAAGTTATGCACTTATTACACATATTTTAAAAGCTATATTCAATGAGTAACTCATTTTTTTTTACTTATTTTATATTTAAATAACTCACATAATTGGTGAGTTTTACTCTCTCCATTTCGTATTAGCTGGCTTTCCTTCTAAAAAAATAAAACTTTAAAAAGATGAATTGATTGTTCACATAATATGTAAGTTATATAAAGTGAGTTATATAGTTTTTATTATATTTATGTAGAAAAAAGCGAGTCATGTAACTTTTATTATATAACTCACTTAAAAAGTGAGTTATGTAAAAAAAATGCATAACTCTCTTTTTAAGTGAGTTATGTAACTTTTATCATATAACTCACTTAAAAAGAGAGTTATACATTTTTTTTCTACATTTAAGTGAGTTATGTACTTTTTCAGAAATTTAACTCCGTTTGGAAACTTTCATTAAAAATTATACATGTAATTCTCTTAAAAAGAGAGTTAAGCATATTATGGTAACATTTTAAATACATGACATATTTTGATACTTTTTTTAGTTTTATGATATATTTTGGTTCTGGACTCTCCCGTGTATAAGGAAGGACCTTTTCGATCATAAGATGACATTCTACTTTTTGAATTAATTGCTGAATTTTCTAAAAATATTCAGAGTCTCAATATTGCATTAAGCTGTCCCAATGAACTTGAGCAATCACCAACATGGGATGTGATGCAGCGAATGAGGCTGCTTCACTCTTAACCAAAGGTTGAGGGTCCGACCCTGGGCATGGAAAAAACTCTGTTGGGAGCGCTACCTCCAGCATGGGGCCCTATCCGGTTCAAATTCGAATTAGTCAGAGTCTAATGTGGGTACCTGACACCGAATGAAAATAAAAAAAATGAACTTGGGCAATCCACTTTGGTATTTTCTTTGTACTTGAAAACTTTTTCTTTGCTTTCCCCAAACTATTACTCAATTTTTCACTACCCACCTGGTCAAAACTTTTTTGAACGAAAACTTTATCCTTATCAGAAAAAAATGCAGTGAGAAAATAAACAATAATTTAGTATTGTTTATCAAGTTAAGACAAACATTGTTAATTAAAAAGAATAGCTGGTTATATATTTTAATTAGAGTCTTAGTAAAAATTCTTACTGTTTTGCAATCACCTTTTAATTTTCTGATATATAAATTACACACACACGGAGTTTTCTGGGTCACATAAAGTCTAAGGTCAAGTTCATGATTATTCTCTCTCCGTTCTAGGGCTTTTTACATCTTAACTCAACTAAAATTATTAATTTTATGGGTAATTTAGTGAATTAATGTCATGCAAGGATAAAATAACAATAACTAAGCAAAATTAATTGATTATAAAATTCATTTACCCCCTTGCATCAGAAAACCAAGAAAATCAACCCTTAACCCTCTTGAACTATGCAAACTAGCAATTCTAAGGCTAGATTATTGATTTACTATTTATTGATTTCGCCCTAAATTTCTAGTGTTGAGGCTCCAAATGTTCTTGGAAAAATAAATCATTTTTAGGGTTCTTGAAATAAATCAGCGATTTATACGATATTGTCTCTATAGTGACCCTTTGCCCGCATTGATTATCGATATAGTAGAAATTTCTCTATTTTTAAGCATGTCACTATAGCATTGTCAACAAGACAGAATGTCCAGTTTCTTCCTACCCCCCTCCCTTTTTACAACATACCTTAAATGAAAGATATTCCAAATAATACCCTTATCAATTTCGGCTACTTACCCAAATTAGATTTCATATAATCCTACGGGTTTTCTATCGTCTTAGCTAACTAGGGATCAGATCAAACACCACCAAACTTATCCAAGTTATTTTCATATTTCTTTAGAATGTATATCACAGTGATTTTGTCCGAAACTAGCCTAGCCTAAACTTTATAATTTTAAATTCAGAAAGAATTTTAACATAAAATTTTAAATGAAATGCTTATACATAACGACTAATCTGGTAGTTACAACAAATACCAATTTACCATCGTTCGTCCCCAAATGATCAACTGAGAAAATATGCCAAAACCAGTAGAGAAGAGAAAGTACCTACATCCTCAAACAAGTGAGGGTACTTGTCCCGCATGTCCTTCTCAGTTTTCCAAGTATTCTCCTCGACCGTATGATGCTTCCATAGAACCTTAACCAAATTAATTTCCTTCTTCTTCAACTTTCGGACATTCTGATCTAAAATCGCCACTGGTTCTTTTTCATAAGTCAAATCTTTATCTAATAAAATCGAGTTCCATTTAATGATATAATATCCATCTTTATAATACCTTTTGAGCATAGAAATATGGAGCACCAAATAAACTCCCGACAACCCAAACGGTAATGCTAGTCTGTATGTAATCGGACCCACATCCTTAAGAATCTCAAAGGGATCAATATACTGAGAGCTGGGCTTATCCCTCTTACCGAACCTCATAACTCTCTTTATGAGAAACACCTTAAGTAACACCTATTTTCTAACCTCGAAATCCATGTCCCTTAATTTATAGTCTGCATACTCCTTCTTCCTACTTTGAGCAGCCAACAACTTGATTTGAATATACCTTACCTTTTCTTGAGCCTCCCTTACCAAGTTAGTGCTCAAAGTCTTAACATCTCTAAGATCAAATCACCCAATAAGTGACCTACAATTCTTTTGTAGAGTGCCTCGAATGGTGCTATATCGATGCTAGAGTGATAATAATTGTTGTATGAAAACTTACACACCGGAGTAAATTGGTCCCAATGACCGCTAAAATCAATAACACATGTTCTCTACATGTCCTCTAGCACCTAATTCGTCCTCTCCGACTGCCATCGATTTGAGAATGAAAAGTCATGCTAAATGTGAGCTTAGAGGCCAACTCCTCATGTAACCTACCTCAAAATTTAGAAGTATACTTTGCATCTCTATCTGAAACGATGATAAGGGACACACCATGAAGTCTCACAATCTCCTTAAAGTAAATCTTTACTAACTGTTGGGAGCTATGGTCTACCTAAATCAACAAGAAGTGATTTGATTTTGTCAATCAATTCACCATCACCCAGATGGAATCATATTTCCCCAAGGTCTTAGGAAAACCCTCCATGAAATCCATAGCAATATTCTACCATTTCCACATAGGTATAGGCACCCCCTTAAGCAATCCTGCTGGCCTTTGATGTTCATACTTCACTAGCTGACAGTTGTGACACTTTCTACTCTGTCCCTCTTTATCTCGAGCCACCAATAAAGTTGCGTCAAGTCACGATACATCTTTGACTTACCCAGATTAACAAAGTAACACAAACCATGGGCTTTCAAAAGCACATCACGAATCAAATCAGCAACCCGAGGAACACATAACCTTTTCTTAAACCACGATACCCCACTTGAGTCATAAGTGGCATCCACCCTCCCTACACGTACCACTTTATTTTGGAGTGCATTTTATTTCTTGTCCTCAAATTGCTTGACCTTAATCTAATCTAAAATATTGACTTTACCTTAACACTAGACAACACACCATCCCTGTCTGAAATCCTGAATTACATATTCTGAGATACTAGAGTTTGGAACTCTGTAGTTAAAGGTCGCCTAGACACCCTCAATAATGAAAAACTGTCCACACTTATAGATTTTTGGGTTTACCTGGATGTACTGCATAGTTAGATCATAATCGTTCAACAACTCCATCCATCTCCGTTGTCTTAGATTCAAATCTCTTTGAGTAAATACATATTGTAGGCTACGGTTGTCTGTGAAGACCTCATACTTCACACCATAAAGATAGTGACTCTAAATCATTAATGCAAACACCACTGCTGCCAACTCTAATTCATGTGTTGGGTAGTTCTTCTCATGAGTCTTTAACTGCCTCAAAACATAAGCAATGATATACTTATCCTGCATCAACACCACATCCAAGGCCAAAAGTTAAGCATCACAAAATACTATAAAGTCTTTACCTTCAACCAATAATGAAAGTAAAGGCGTTGTAGTCAAGAGTGTCTTAAGCTTTTGAAAAATCTCTTCACAATGATCTAACCAAACTAATGCCACTTCTTTCGGAGTCAAACTTGTCAAGTACTTTGAAATGGATGCAAAGTTCTTGATAAACCTGCGGTAATAACTAGCAAACCCCACAAAGCTCCTTACCTCGGTCACTGAACTAGGCCGAATCCAATTCTTAATTGCCTCAATCTTCTGAAAGACCACCATTATACCCATATTTTTGAAAACAACGTGGACCAAAAAGGCAACCAAGGACAACCAAAATTCTTACTTTTAAAATTTGTCAAATAATGATTTTCCCTTTAGAATTTTCAATACTATGCGAAGATGACCTGTATGCTCCTCTTTACTCTTGGAGTGGACCGGAATATCATCAATAAGAACAATTATAAAATAATCCAAGTACGACTAAAAAATATAATTTATCAAGCTCATAAAGGCTGCAGGAGCAATAGTTAGGCCAAAGGACTCACCAATAACTCGTAATTTCCATAACAAGTTCTAATTATGTCTTTGGTATGTCCTTTAGTCTAATTTTCAACTAATGATAACCTGGCCACAAGTCAATCTCAGAAAACACCATTGCATCCTATAAGTGGTCAAACAAATCTTCTATGTGAAGCAAAGGATATTTGATTCTGATGGTAACCTTATTCTGCTATCTATAATCAATGCACATCCTCATACTATCATTTTTTCTTAACAAACAGGATCAGAGCACCCAAAGGTGAAGCACTTGGACAAATACACTCCTTTTCATGTAGTTCCTGCAATTGAGATTTTAGTTTCCCCAACTCTGGTTGATCCATTTAGTAGGAAGAAATGTATACAGGGCGAATACCCGACTCTAAGTCAATTATCACGACCCAATTTATGAGTCATGATGGCATCTACTTTATTCCACCAGTAGGTAAGCCAAATCATAGCCCGAAGCTATAAACAATGGGCTAACTTGGTGGAAAATAGCCTAAAATCCAAAAATCAACAATTAAAGAGTTAAACAACAATAAAACAATCATAGTAGTCTAATAGATAGATAAAGAGCAATAACCATCCCAAGACTAAATAATGTCAGTACAAGAGCTACTACAACTTAATTGTAAGTACAGAATAGTCAAATACAATCTGTTTTGAAAATAAAAAACTAGACATGGATAAATAGAAGAAAAAAAGGCAACTCTGACTCCAAAATCTCGCCCGATTTTTGAAATCAACTCAGCGCAATCGTTGAATCAGCAATGACTACTAGTACTCAAATCTGTACCAAAAGGTATAGAAGTGTGGTATGAATATCAAGACCAAGGGTACTCAGTAGACATCATTGGTCGACTAAGCAAATCATGATATAAATAGTATAAGACACAAGATAAAAATAAGCTAAGTCAAGGTAAAAGAAGCAAACCTGAAATTAAGATCCAACACTATTGTAATACATACGAAATAGTAACGCAAAGATCACATAACTAAAACTAAAAGATTGGCCCTCATAAGCCAATAAGTGCAGAAAAGCAAATAACCCAATGCAGACCCCCATAAGCCTTAGCGTACAATCAAGGAAAGTAAATAATCCATTAACCATAAATTACCAATTACCATACCATAACCAAGAATTCATCCAAACCATATCATATCATAATAACTCCTAAAATGCCGGACTTGAACTAAAACTCATTAGTATCATCATCATTACCATTATTTGCCGGCTTAAACTGAAACTCATATTATCAATATCATCATTGAATTTGAATCGAGTCTCATATATGTATCATTATTATCATCAATTGCTGGACTCAAAATCATATTATCAATACCTTCATCAATTGCAAGACTTGAATTGGAACCCATATTGTCAACATCATCATCGAATGTTGGACTTGAATTGAGTCTCATATATGTATCATTACCATCATCAATTGCTGGACTCGAACCGGGACTCATATTATCAATAACTTCATCAAATGCCGGACTTGAACTGGAACTCATAAAAACAGACCATGACCATATTCCATACCATTAAACCATATAAGTAAACTATACCAATAAACCATCAAATTTTAACAGAAATTAACATCAACTCTGAATGCTAAACTATCATACTCTCTAAATATACAATCTCATAAAAGTCCCAAAAGTATCACTAATAAGGGTACAATATGTGTAATAGGTCTACAAAAGCTAAAACAAGTTTTGGTCTAAGGTGGCTGAAGGGGTCCACTTCTAATCACTGAAATCTATTTTAGACAAATTCTACTCCAGACTAGGCTAAGGTATCTAAATTCATTTCTAGATGTGAAATAAGACATAATTAGCCCTAAGATAGCAATTTATCCTAAAACATGAGTAACTAAGTAAATTATGTCTAAATTATAGTTTCAAGATAGCCTAGATAGTCCAACTAACCCACATATTTTCTATCATACCTCCTACACCTAAATCCCCCCATATCTAGCATAATACCATAATCATAAAATGAAATAGTTCAATCTATACATAGGGTAAACCTAACATTCTTGGAATTGCATGTGGGGCCCATTTGTGGAGTCGCACCTTTGAAACCAACACAACTTTCCTCTATGCTCAAGGAAAATTTATTCTTAAAATGGATAAATTTCGAGCTCTAATGGTTCTACAATCAAACCACCAATACCTTAGGAATTTTAGAAGAAATGGGGGAAGTAACCATGAAATTAATGGAATCTTACCACAAATTCGATGAAGAATTATGTAAATTAACTACAGCAAAGCCCTACAATCACCCACAATTGATTCTCCCAAGAATTCTCACTTTTTAGGGTTTAATATTCTAGAGTATGGCTGAAGAATAGTAAAAATTAGGTTAAGTAGGTATTTATGACATTTTTAGGTATGTTGTTGCCGCTTAAGCAAACATTGGGCCACTTTTTTGGTAGGCTCAAAAGTGCCTAGCTGACCGCCAAAGCGGTACCTCGCTGACATGGAAGACTGCTAAGACGGTTGGTTGGCGTTAAATGGACTAGCGCTTTAGCGGCCAACTAACCACTAAAGAGGCACTTGCTGATTTGGTCAAGGTAGTTAAAACACCTAAAGGGCCGCTAAAGCGTCCTTATCTAAAGCGCCAAAGGGCCACTTTAGTGGTCGCACCAGATTTCCTTGCATTTGCTGGAGACGGGAAATATTTTCGAGTCTCCGCCAATCCCTCAGGAATCATCCAGTATCTCGTATACACAAACAAACTATACTACCCTATCAAATCCGACGTTCAAAACTTAATGGCATAATCAAAATTTCCATTCGAGGTTATTTTGATGAAATATGGGCCTCACACCCACTTGTTTTTTTTTTAATTTTTGGCCAATAGCCCAAAATGAGTTCGGGTGCCTCGAGACCCAAACCAATGGTAAATTTAGCCTAAAATCCATGTTTTGGAGCTGTTGAAAAAGTCAGAATTGTCATATGATGTCGTTTGATTGAAGTTTTTCCCAGTAGCCAATTTGAACCAGTGAAGGCTTTAAAATAGATAATTTGCTCTAAAAATCAAACAAACTGCATGGTAATCGAACTGTCAATTCCATCAAGTTATAAATGACTTGGGGCATCTATAGAAAAAAATATAAATGGCAAAAAATGAGCGGGATACAGAAAATGTCCTGGAGGGTTATTACAATATCCACTACTAAAAGAACTTTCGTCTGTGAATGTAAAGAATTAGGATGTACCTGAAGCCTCGGACAGGTTAGCACCACATCTCACTCTCGATCTCCCAAGTAGCCTCCTCTACTGGGTGGTGCCTCCATGGAACCTTAACTACTGGAATCTCTCTAGTGCGCAACCTCTTGACATCACCAAATGAAATGAGCACAAGCTTCTCTACGAAGGTCAACTGCTCATCTAACTGGACTGAGTCTCATCTAAGTACATGTGAAGGGTCAGGAATGTACCACTGTAACATAGAAACATGGAAAACCTTATGGACAACAGTAAAATCTAGGGGTAAGGCTAACTCATAAGCCACCTCACCAATTGTGTGAAGAATCTCAAAAGGTCCAATATATCTGGAGCTGAGCTTGCCTTTTCTTTTGAACCTCATCATACCCTTTATAGGTAATACATGGAGGAATACCCGACCACCAACTCTAAATCTCAAGGCAGGAAGTCTACGATCTGCATAAGTCTTCTGCCTAGTCTGAACTACCCTCAATCTATCTTGAATCACACTAACTTTATCCAATGACTCCTGAAGCAATTTAGTACTACGGGGTCTAATCTGAAAAGTCTCAAATGACCCAATCGGAGAATGACATCGTCTACCATATAAAGCCTCAAAAGGTTCAATCTTAATACCTGAATGATGGCTATTATTATAAGCTTAACTCTGCCAAAGTTAAGTGCTACTCCTACTGACCTCCAAAATCCATAACCTAGGCTCAAGATCCTTAATAGTCCACTCTGACTGTCCGTCGGTCTGAGGATAGAAGGTTATACTAAGATCCCCTTGAGTATCCAAATCCTTTTGGAAATCTCTCCAAAAGATTGAAGTGAACACTGAATCCCTGTCTGAAATGATAGATCTAGACACATCATTCAAATGGACTATCTCACTAACATAGATACGAGCCAACCTCTCAGCACTGAAGGACATCTGAATAGGGATGAAGTATGTTGACTTGGTCAACTGATCCATAATGACCCAAATACCATCGGAACAATGGGAAGTACAAGGAATCCACTAACAAAACAATGGTAATTTGTTCCCATTTCCACTGAGGAATGGGCAATCTATGAATCAAGCCACTAGGTTTATAATGCTCGGCCTTCACCTGTTGACAACATTGGCAATGTTCTATAAATTCTGCTACATCTCTCTTCATACCACTCCACCAATAATGCAGCCTCAAATCTCTATACATCTTAGTTGTACCCGAGTGAATAAAATATCTATAGCTGTAAGCCTCATGCAAAATCGACTGAATTAAGTCATCAACCCTCGGAACACAAATACAACTATCAAATCTCAAGACATCCTTGAATCTATGGTAGCCCTCTTGGACTCACCACTCAACACCTAATCACGGATAATGTAATGCCTCTTATTCTCAAATTGACGACTTTAAATCTACTCGAATAGCGAAGACCTCGCCTCAACACTAGCAAGAATCCTCTTAGGGTCTAAAATGTCAAGTCACACCATCATGTTGGGTTAGGACTGAATGTCCCATGCCAACAACCTCTAAGAAACTGAAATGCAAGCCAAGCTACCCATACTCATCGTCTTCCAGCTCAAGATATTTGCTACTATATTTGCCTTGCCCCGATGATAACGGATATAGATGTCATAATCCTTAGCAACTCTATCTATCTATGCTGCATAGAATTAAGCTCTCCCTGGGTCATAAGTGTTGAAAATTATGATAATCCATTAAGATCTTATAATGCACACCATAAGGATAATGCCTCCAAATCTTAAGTGCGAAAACTATCACCGTCAAATTCAAATCATGAGTAGGGTAGTTGCGTTTGTGCAATTTCAACTTGCTCGATGCATAAGCAATAATACGACCTCACTGCATCAACAGACAACCCAAACTAACACCAGAAACATCACAATACATGGTGAATCCCTCACTCTTAATAGGAAAAACCAAGATAGGAGCTGAAGTAAGAAACCCCTTGAGATTTCCAAAGCTCGAATCACACTTCTCGAACTATCGGAAAGGAACTTACTTTCGAGTCAATCTGCTCATCGATGCTGCAATAGTAGAAAAACTCTCAATGAACCATCTATAGAAATCAGCCAAACCAATGAAGCTATGAACCTCAAATGGAGATGTCGGCCTAGACCAATCTCGAATAACCTTAATCTTTGCTGGTTCTACCATAATCCCGTCCTTAGACACCATATACCCAAGGAATGTCACCAACTCAAGCCAAAACTCACCCTTAGAAAACATGGCAAAAATATATGATCTCTTAAAGTCCGGAGCACAATCCTCAAATAATGTATATGCTCCTCTCTGCTCCTCAACTACACAAGGATGTCGTCGATGAACACAATCACAAAAGAATCCTAATAAGTCCTGAACACATGATTCATCAAAGCTATAATGCAGTTAGTGTTAGTCAAACCAAAAGACATCGCTAGGAACTCATAATGACCATAATGGGTCCCAAAGCTATTTTTAGGATATCCTCATCCCGAATCCTCAAATAATGGTAACCAAATCTTAAATCAATCTCAGAAAATACCACTGCTCCCTAAAACTCGTCGACCAAATCCTCAACGCGAGGCATATGATACCAATTCTTCACGATTAACTTATTAAGCTGCCTATAATCAATACACATACACATGGAACCATATTTCTTCTTTACAAATAATGTGGGAGTTCCTCATGGAGATACATTCGGTCTAATAAAACCCTTATTAACAAGATCCTGAAGCTGGGAATTTAACTCCTTAAGCTTGGCAAGATCCATAAGATAATATGCCATTAAAATAGGTTGGGTTTTCATCTCAAGATCAATATCATACTAAATATCATACCCAGGAGGAAGACCAGGTAGATCGGTAGGTAAAATATTAGAAAACTCTCGAACTGTAGGAACAGAGTCAAGCGATGGACTCTCCACACTAACATCACGAATATAGGCATGACAAGACTCGTAACCCTTTGAAATAAGCCTCCTAGCACAAATATAAAAAATAATCCTCTTTGGCTCACGACTAACTGCTCCCTACCATATAATTGGGGATACGCCAGACATGGTAAAATAATCCAAGACTGCATGATAGTGGGATAACCAGTCCATGCCTAGAATCATATTAAAATCCACCATGTCTAAAATAATAAGATCAACATGAGTATCAAGCTCTCAAACAGTCCCAACACATGATCTGAAAATCCAATCTACTACTAAGGAATCACTCGTGAGAGTAGATTCACATAATGGTACAGATAATGAATCCCAAGATAACTCTAACTGCGGGGCATAATAAGTAGACACATAAGAATTAGTAAATCTTGAATCAAATAAAGAAAATATTGACTAGTGGCATACCAAGATCATACCTGTAATAACAACATCTGATGACTCAGCCTCGGGTCTAGCATGTACTTCATACAACTAACCACGCCCGCCACCTAGCTGAGCTCCTGACAGATCTCTTGTCCTACTTGCTTGAGAACTTCCACAAATACCCTGGGGGACCACCCCTATAACCATACATACCTCATCTAGCTAGGATCAGAACTGCCTGAATAGGTACAACACTCTGAACTGAAGGAACCATTGCTCCACGACTGGGGCACTCTTTCGAGAAATAACCAAAAGCTCCACAACTATAACATACCCCAGGTGCACCAAAACTAGAAGATCGACTAACTTGAAAGAAACACCATGTCTAGAATAACCATAAGATGAACCTCTCAAAGACATACTATTACCCTAGCCTAGATGATCACCAAAATTTGATTGGCCTACATCGGTAATATAAAGTACGGAATGAACTGGCCTACTAGCTTGACCCTGATGCTGTTATGGCTGGCATAGAGGGAACCTACCTTGAGAACCACTACCTTTGAAATGTGAGTCAATACGGCTCCCACTGAAACTACCCGAATATCACAGACTCTTATCGTTGTCCCCTAGGGCCTTGCAATGTATCTCCTCCATAATTTGAGCATGATCAGAAACCTCAGCAAAAGACCAACCTACAATAAGCAAACTCTGTGTTGACATAAAACGAGGAAGTCTCGATTCCCAAATAAAGCAATGAATCCTCTCATACTCAGTAGTCAGAATAGAAGTAGCATGCCTATCTAACTCATAAAATCAAGCCCCATACTCCAAAACAGTCATGGAGCCATGCTCCAACCTCGAGAATTGATTTCCTAGATGATCCTAAGGACTGTGAGGCATATACTTGTACAAGAAGATCTCAGAGAAATAAGTCCATGTCAATAGGGAAGATCCAGCTGGCCTGGAATCAAGATGACCTCTCCACTAATGTCGACCTACCAAGTCCAACTAAAAATTAGTGTAATCCACACAACGAGTCTCAATTAGGCCTAAATTATCGAGCCTATCCTCATAAGCAATCAAGAACTTATACGCATCCTTGTTCGATGCACTAAAAAACCTAGACAGAGTCAATCTCAAGAATCTACCCGATATCTTCTGCTCCTTAATAGACATAGCAGGTTGGGAAACCACCGATTGAGCAACACTGGCTGGGAAAATACCAATGCAGGAGGAACCTCAACTCTAGGAGGCACAACTACTGGTTGCACCCCCATCTCAGTACTAGTCTGATCCATAGAATATTCCCCACAAACTAATCCCTAAAGATGAACCAAAAGATGAACCAAAGCATTACTGAGCACTAAAGAAGAAATAAACCCTGGTGGAGCCTGGGCTAGTGCCTAGCCTATCGCTAGTTAGGACGAAAGAACCTCTGGCTCGAGAGCAGGAATAGGGTCTAGTGAAGGCCCCCAATCCTAGACCCTAGCTAGGGAACATCACTAGGTTTTCCATGACCTTTAGGTCATCCACGAATAGCAACAAAATCCCTAAGCTCGATCTTAGGACCCTCATATCATTTAGCGATAGCACGTTCCTTAGCCATCTGTGAAAGAATGAAACCAAAGGAATGCTTTAGAAACCAACTCAGACTCTTAAATAAAATGGGTGAATGAAGTGTAGAAATCCTACGAATATCCTATCACCTCCCTAAGATAAAAAACACACATCATCATTTTGATTTGCATGACTTTATTAGATCCTTGCTCTTGTACCAACAATACTGGTGAAACCTAGGCTTTGATACCAATTTGTAATGACCAAATTTATGAGTCATGATAACACCTATGTTATCCCACCAGTAGGTAGTCTAAGCTGTATCCCAGAGTAATAAATAATAGGATAACTTGGTGAAAAATGACTTATAATTAAAAAATCAACAATTAAAGAGTTAAAAAACAATAAATTAGTCATAATAGTCTAATAGATAGATAAAAGAGCAGAGACCATCCCAAGACTTAGTAATGTCGGTACAAGAGCTCTTATAAATAAACTATAAGTACAACATAGTCAAATACAATATGCCTAAGAAATAAAAGACTAGACACTGATAAATAGTAGAAAAAATGGAAACTCTGACTCTGAGAGCTCACCCTATCTCCAAAATTTACTCAGCACGATCATCGAATCAGCGACGACTACTAGTACTCGAATCTATATCAAAAA
Source organism: Capsicum pubescens (assembly GCA_030864215.1). Classification (NCBI taxonomy): domain Eukaryota; kingdom Viridiplantae; phylum Streptophyta; class Magnoliopsida; order Solanales; family Solanaceae; genus Capsicum; species Capsicum pubescens. The sequence goes on from CM061543.1 coordinate 106,311,590, forward strand.
AATAGAAAGGTGTAGTATGAGTGCCAAGATCATGGGTACTCAGTAGGCATCATCAGACAACTGAGTTAAACCATGATATAAATATGATAAGATACAAGATGGGTCTCAATACCAGACTAGCAAAAGATACAAGAAGGGTCCCAATACGAGACTAACATACTCTCAAAACATTTAATCTCATCAAAATCATAAAAGAATCACTAACTAGGGTACAACATACGTAATATCTCTAAAAGCTAACATAATCCTTGGCCTAAGATGGGTTAAAGGGGCCCACTTCTAATCTATGGTATCTATTTTAGTCAAATTCTACCCCGAAATAGGCTAAGGTATCTAAATTCATTATTAGATGTGAAATAAGCCATAATTATACCTAAGATAGCAATTTATCCTAAAACATGAGCAACTAAGTCAATAACGCTATTATGATTTTACGATAGCCTAGACAATCGAACTAACCCACATATTTTTAATTATTCCCCCGACACTTAAATCTCATCTCATATCTAGTGTAATATCATAATCATATTACAAAATATCTCAATCTACATAGAAGGTAAACCTAACCTACCTAGATGCCAAAGAAAAGCCCGGAGAATCCACAAAATAACTGATTTTCTTTTTCGAGAAGCTTCTGCAAGGTGCCATGCTATCAAATCACAATTTCATCAAAACAAGAATGATGATACCCATATTTTACTATTGTGCTTCAGGTCCAAAATTATGTAAAAATTTCATATGGGGCCCATTTGCAAAATTGAACTTTCAAAACTAACACGACGTCCCTCTATGCTCAAGGAACATTTATCCTAAAAAATAGGTGAATTTCGAGCTCTAATGGTACTACTATCAAGCCACCAATACCTTTGGAATTTTAGAAAAAGATAGAGGAATTCACCATAGTATTAATGGAATCTTACCACAACTTCGATGAAGATTCACGTAAATTAACTACACCAGAGCCCCACAATCACCCATAATTGATTCTTGCAAGAATTCTCTCTTGTTAGGGTTTAATATTCTAGAGAATGGTTGAAGAGTGGTAGGCCGCTAAGGTGGTACCTCACTGACATGGTAGGTTGCTAAGGTGTTTGGTTGATGCTAAAATGACTAGCGCATTAACGGCCAACTAGCCTCTAAGGCGACACTTATTAATTTAGTCAGGGGTGTTAAACCACACAAAGAGCCACTAAAATGCCCTCTACTAAAGCACCAAAGGGACGCTTTAGCGGTAACACTAGATTTTCTTGCATTAGCTGGAAACTTGGAATATTTTTGAGTCTCCGCCAATCCCTCGAGACTCATTTAGAATCCCATATACGCCAACAAACTATGCTACCCTATCAAATTTGAAATTTTGGACACAATGACGCAATCAAAATTTCCATTTGAGGTCATTTCAATATAAAGTGGGTCTCACACTCACTTGCCATTTTTCTCAACTTCCAGCCAATAGCCCAAAATGAGTCTGAGAGCCTTAAGACCCAAACCAAGGGTCCACCTAGCCTAAAATAAATGTTACCGAGATGTTGGAATAGTCAAAATTGGCATACGGGGTCTTTTAGCTAAAGTTTTATTTTGGTAGCCAATTTAAACCAGCAAAGGCTTCAAAATAGGGAATTGGCTCTAAAAACTAAATGAACTGCCCGTTAACCCAACTTTCAGTTCTAGAAAGTCATAACTGACTCGGGGAAGCTATAGGAAAGTTCTAAATGGTAAAAATGAGTATAAATATAGAAAATGACTTAGAGGGTTATAATATCAATATATAAATCAATATCTCTATCTGGAGGCATCCCCGGTCACTCTGAAGAAAACACGTCCTTAAATTTGAATACCACCAAAACTAACTCTGTGGAAGAGGACTCCATACTTATATCCTGGAGATAATAAAACATTGAACACCATTTACCCACTAACCTTCTGTCCTAGATAAATAATATATTTTTTATCGATTTGGCTGTATACACGCTCTTCCACTCTAGTTTATCTATTGCCGACATTGCTAGAGTCACTTCTTAGCATTGTAGTTTAACATAGCATGATATGGATATAATCAGGTCATACCCAAAATTACATCAAAGTCCAACTTATATAGAATAATCAAATCTACCCAAGTATGAAAACCCATAAACAACACAGAACAAGAATAATAAACATGGGTTACTACCACAGACTCACCGATTGGAGTAGAGATATAAATAAGATAGCCAAGTACATCACAAAACAAATTTAGATCTACTACAAACTGGATAGATACATAAGAATAAGTAGACCCTAGATCAAATAAAATAGATGCTATCTGATTGTAAACAAAAATGGTACATGTGAGCACTGTATCAAAATCCTCAGTATCAGTATTTTCTAAAAATGCATAAGAGTGATTCCAATCATCAATTTGAGCTAACTCTTTCCCCAACTGTGCTCTTCCCTATGAGCCGCATTTTCTCAACCACTCCGACCTCCTACCTGATTTTCTCATCCATTCTGTGGATGACTCTTGTCATTTCCTCCCCCCTCTACCCATTGGAACTATATCCTGAGTTTGTTATTGCGCTTGGGCATTCAACTATATCAAAGGACACCCTCTATTAAAATTACCAACAATAACACATTATAACACCCCGTCTACGAGAAGGCCGATTGGTAGAAGAGTAAGAAGCCCCTTGGTTCCAAATACCTGCGATACAAAATGAACCTTAGTTAGACCTACAATAAAAGCTAGAAATATTGAATGAATGAGGAAAGAAGGGTAGTCCTACTGACCCCGTCCTTTAGATAAAAACTCACTGGAACTCCCAACATTACGAGATCTCTTAGATAACATCTTCGCCTAACCCACTTATGTCTCCCCTTCTAACTTTTTGACATAATCTGGCAACTCATTGAACCCCTTCCTTATAGAGGTCATATGCACAGACAAAACCTAAAGATCATAACTCAAACCTTTGACACAACATCAAATCCTCTTGTCATGGCCTGAGGCTACCCCCTAGTCGTGACAACGGTACTTATGGTCACAAGTGACCACAAGCTAACCCATGAGATGGTACCTGCCATGAGCATTGCATAAATATAAATATAACATCTGTGCAGAAAGTAAACTGAAAAGGAGAATATATTTATAAACTGAAATACGAAATACTAAATATCTAAAACAACTGAAAGTAACTAACTGACTGTCTAATTGTTCTGTCTGAATGTTTGAAAGCCTCTAAACTGACTGAGGAGTTGATGGGATAGATCCCCAACTAAATCTGACTAACTGAACAAAAATGGAATACTGAAATAACTGAATAAACATAATATGTCCTTGATATAAGAGGACTCACCACTACGGCTGTTGGATTACGCTGAGCTGTCTAGATACGGTCTAGAAACTGTGTATCTGAACCTATGATATAAGACATCATATCATAAAGAAGAGTATGCAGTCAGTACTTTGTATGTACTAGTATATGAGATGAGGTTAGGCTGATATACATAAGGTACTATGCATATGAAATAAGGACTAACTGAATAGCATGAGATAACGAAACATGAATGCATGAAAACTGTAACATCTGAGAATGCAAGACCAAGCATAATCCTGTAATCTAAAATAAGTCTGAAATCTGAAAGAATGTAAACTGTATAACTGAATAACTGAAAGTCTGTACACTTGGTCTAATAAACCTGAACTGAGACTACCCTAAATTAATATACTGAGACTGTGGGAGGTATCATCTAACCAACATGCCCCAATCTGAGCTAATCGAGGTCCAACCTATAACCCCAGTTGGAAGGGTGTCAGTACCGTGCCATGAGTACTAACAATAGCTGTGTGGATCCACTAAAATGGTATTTCAAAGGACTAAAGAGTCTTTCTCAATTGGCAGGTGCTCTAATGAGATATGTGTCACCCTCAACTGGCAGGTAAACACTTTGTCAACCCTCAACTGGAAGGTAGACATCTCTAACTTATGCTGGCTATGTAGTTCTGAAACTTGGAGATTGCTATTAAGGGTCACACCCTCTACTGTCAGGTGAGCCCTCATCCCTGAGTTCGCTCGATGCTAAATCCTACTCCCAACTGAGCTGACACTGATATTGGACTAAACTAAATTCAAGTGAATGTTATTACATAACTAATAGTTCTCATCATGAATATAAACATGTAAGTATACTAATAAGAGTCATGGAATAACTGTCTGAGTACTTGAAAAAAATGAATTCATGTAAATCACATAGGTATCGGGTGTTCATAACCCACCAACACTAAATGGAATCAACAGTAATGCCATATAAAAGCTTTAAAACCATAACATCAGATCATTGTTCAAAACCCAACACTTAGGAATTTAATCAAACACACGAGAGTCATGAACTTAAGCATAGGAATGGGTAAAGCATGCAAGATTAACATAATTACAAGACTAAAATCATAATTTAGGGATCTAGCGTGAAAATTACAACACTTAAAACATATAATGGCTCATCCCATATGAAAAACACTTATAAACATAACTTGTAATTGAATTCACAAGAGATTCATGGCTTGAGATTCATAACATGAAAACTCATAATTTATAACCAAAAAGGGATTCTTGGACTCCATGGTTGAAAGGAATCTATGGTTGAACATCACACATACCTCATTAGATAATTTCCTGAAGATTGTTCAAAATTCTTTGAGATTTGAAGTTGTAATTCCTTGATTGATTGAGAATAGGTTAGGGTTTGTTCTTCAGAAAGGGGGAGGATTTCTTGAGAGGATTTGTGATTAAAAGAGCAAATAATGCCCTTTAAGGACCTAAATTTCGTGTTATAGACTGATTGGGTAAAGGGAAAAGACCCAAATGCCCTTGAAAAGACAAAAATAAAAGTTGGCTACGATAGAGGGAGCGACGTGGGCTCTGGAATACTAGAATGGAGGATGCAACATGGGCTCCAGCGTGTGGTCTAGAGGGTTATACTGGAGTGCGCAGCGTGGGCTAATCTCGGTGCTGCCGCTATTTTGAGCTTCCAAACATGCTCTTACGCTCATCCAAAAATTCCAAAACTCACTCAAGATGTACTTTTAACATCATCGATCATAAATCAACTCAAAAATCAAAGTTTTAAGGTCTGAAAGGCCAAGAATAAAATCATCGAAGTTCCAGGGTCTTGAAAATGACTAATTCCCAACACTTAGCCAAATTTTTAAGTTTTGGACCCCTTAACATGCAACTGAGAGCTGAAATAAGCTAAGACTTTTACGGGGTATTACAATATCTCCCCCTTAGGAACATTCGTCCTCGAATTAGACTAATTAAGCTGAGAATACTGGGGAAACTGAAATCATAAACTGAACATGCAGAATTGAAAACATGATTACATGGATGAGTTTGAAACATGACACATAAACTGAACTGAATGTATGTAATGACATGAAATGGATTTCATAGCTGAAACTAAGAATGAAAGAGAGACAACTCTGAGGAAAATTATTACCTTAAGTTGAATTTGAGTTTGCAGAGAAAAAAATAAGGGTATTTGGTTTGCATATCTGCTTTTGCTTCCCTAGTGGCTCCCTTAATAGACTGATTCTGCCAAATGACTTTGACCAAGAAAGCTTCTTCGTTCCTTAGTCTACGAATCTGACGATCAAGAATCTTAACTGGGACTTGTTCGTAAGAAAGGCTATCCTAAACATCCATGCTTTCTAATAGAACAACAACAACTGAATCACCAATACATTTCTTCAATAGGGAAATATGAAACACTGGATGCACTGAGACTAAATCTGCAGGTAATTCAAGTTCATAAGGCACCTTTCTAAAACAACTCGAGATCCTAAAAGAGACAATATATCGGGGACTGAGCTTCCTCTTCCTGCCAAATCTCTTCACTTCCTTCATGAGAAAGATTTTTAAATAGGTTAAGTCACCAACATCAAACTCAATATCTTTCCTCCTTACATCTGCGTAGGATTTTTGATGACTTTGGGTTGTCTTTAGCCTCTCCCTAATCAACTAAACTTTTTCCATTGCATCAAAAACTGAATCTGGTCCTATTAATGCAGTCGCACCTAATTTAAACCAACCTATAGGATATCTACATCTCTTCCCATAAAGAGCCTCAAATAACACCATCTGAATACTAGAGTGGTAACTGTTGTTATAGGAAAACTCGATCAAAGGTAAGTAATCATCCTAACTTCTTTTAAAGTCAATAGCACAAGATCTCAACATGTCTTCTAAGGTCTGAATGGTCCTCTCTGCCTGACCATTTATTTGAGAATAAAAAGCTGTGTTGAGATGGACTTGGGTACCATGACCCTTCTGAAAGGCCTTTCAAAAGTAAAAGGTAAACTGAGTACCTCTATCTGATATGATAGACAACGGAATCTCCTGCAACCTGACCAACTCCCTAAGGTATAGCCTGGCATAATCCTTAGCTGAGTAAGAAGTATGAACTGGTAACAAATAAGCTCATTTGGTCATTCTATCTACAATGACCCATATTGAATCATACTGGCGATGCGAGCGAGGCAACCCTGTCACAATATCCATGTTCACCACTTCCCATTTCCAAGTGGGGATACTGAACTCCTTCAATACACCACTATGCCTCTGGTGCTCAACCTTAACCTGCTGACAATTAGAATACTTAGCTACAAGCTCTGCAATATACCTCTTCATACAACTCTACCAATAGATTTCTCATAAGTCACGATACATCTTAGTGTCTCTTGGATGGATAGAGTATCGCGCACCATACGCTTCTGTATGTATTCGTTGTCTCAAGTTCTCAACACACAGAACACAAAGTCTACCCTGACAATGAATTACGCCATCTCCCCCTTGGGAGAAAACCTATACTTTCTGATCTCTGACTGACTCTCAATCTAACCAAACTAGGATCTCTGTCTTGCTTTTTCTTTACTTTGGCAACCAAAGAAGATTCTGAACCATTTTGAACCCATACACTACCCTCTGCTGAATCAACCAACCGTACACCTAATCTAGCAAGATGATAAACTTCACTAACTAACTTCTTCTTATCCCCCTCAACATGAGCAACACTACCCATAGACAACCTGCTAAGGGCATCTGTCACTATATTAGCCTTACCCAAATGATACAACACACTCATATCATAATTCTTTAATAACTCAAGCCATCTTCTATGATGGAGATTCAAATTTTTTCTGAGAACACATACTGCAAACTTTTGTGATCCATGAACACATCAACATGAACCCCACAAAGATAATGCCTCTAAATTTTCAAGGCAAAAACAATAACTGTCAACTCAAGATCATGGGTAGAATAATTCTTTTCATGGGGTTTAAGATGTCTAGAGGCATAGGCTATGACCTTACCTCTCTGCATCAATCCAAAACTAAGACCAACTCTAGAAGAATCACAGTAAACTACAAACCTATCTGAACCATCTGGCAAGGTCAATACTAGAGTGGAAGTGAGTCGAGTCTTCAACTCCTGAAAACTCTTCTCACAAAAATCTGATCACTAAAACTTGACTTTCTTCCGAGTCAGTCTAGACATGGGGGATGCAATAGAAGAAAACCTTTCAACAAATTATTTGTAATAGCCATCCAAACCTAAGAAACTCCTGATATCTAATGGAGAGATGGGTTTAGGATAGTTTTTCACTGCTTCGGTCTTTTAAAGGTCCACTTTAATGCCATAACTGTAAATAATATGGACAAGGAAAGCTACTGATCTTAGTAAAAATTTCCACTTACTGAATTTGGCGAATAACTGATGAGCTCTAAGAGTTTGCAACACAATTCTGAGATGGTCTGCATTCTTATTTTTACTACAGGAATAGACAAAAATATCATCAATGAAGACGATGATGAACATGTCCAAGTACTGCTTGAACACTTTGTTCATCAAGTCCATGAAAGCTGCAAGGGCATTCATTAGTCCAAAAAACATAACTAGAAATTCAAAGTGACCATACTGAGTTTTGAAAGCTGTCTACAAAATATCACATTCTCTGACACTAAGCTAATGATATCTGGATCTGGGGTCTATCTTAGAGAAATAACTGGCACCCTAAAGTTGGTAGAACAAGTCATTAATTTTGGGGAGTGGTTATTTTTTCTTGATTGTGACTTCGTTCAACTGACGGTAATTGATGCCCATTCTGAGAGAACTGTCTTTCTTACGCACTTACAAGACTGGAGCACCCTATGGGGAAAGATTGGGTCTGATGAATCTCTTATCTAAGATATCTTTCAACTGTTCTTTCAACTCTTTGAGCTCAACTGGAGCCATTCTATAGGGTGGAATAGAGATAGGCTAGGTATCTGGAAGGACATCTATTCCGAAGTCAAGTTCCCTTTTGGGAGGAACTCTGGGAAGATCTTTAGCGAAAACTTCTAGAAATTCCTTTACTGTTGAGACTGACTCGAGACTTGGCGTCTCAAAACTAGAGTCTTTGAATCGAAAAACATGGTAAACACACCCTCTATATATCATTTTTCTTGCCTTATGATATGAAATAATTTAACCCCTAAGCACTGAAGTACTACCCCTCCATTCAATAATTGGTTCATGGGGAAACTGAAATTGAATGACTCTATTTCTGCAATATACTGAAGTATAACATGAGTGGATCCAATTCGTGTCGAGAATGACATCAAAATCAGTCATCTCTAACTCCACGAGATCAATTAAGGTGACTCTCTAGGACACTGTAATCGGGCAATTCCCGTATACCCTCCTGGCTACAACGGAGCTACCTACTGGAGTAGACATTGAGAAAGGTTCTGCTAAATATTTGGGACTAACATCAAAATTGACTGCTATATAGGGGGTTACAAAAAAAGTGAAGCTCCAAGGTCTAACAAAACATACACATGAAGATGAAAGACCTATAATGAACCTGTAACCACTTTAAGAGAACTTTCTTAATCATGTCGGGACTGGAGTACATATAGCCTATTCTGGCGTTGTCCACTGGTTGCACTAGAAGCGACATCCTGTTGAGTCGGGCGACCAATTAGAACTGGAGGGCGATTCGACTGACCCCGCTGGCCAGCCTTTGGCCAAACTTTGACTCTGTGGCTTGACTTGACACATCTAATACTCACATTAATGCTGGCTCTACACACCTTAATGATGCCTACCATACTTCTCATAAAGCAGGTTGGTACGAATACTGTTCACACTACCCTGGGACTTGGAACCTGGCGCGCTATTCCGACTGTCATTCTAGAACTTTGGCACTGGCGCACTAGCTAAAGATGGAGCTGGGGCTAAAAATTTCTAATGAAATTAAGAACGGTTACCACCCTCTGACCTCGACTAAGAAAAGGTAAAACTACCTGTTCTGGCCCTCTTATTCTCCCCTTCTTTTTCCTTAAGCTTCTCCTCCTTGATCTTTTGAGCATGAACCATAAGTTTAGATAAATCCCTCTTGTTAATCAACATTGCGGTCCTACATTCCTTGAATACACTATCAGATACACCAGAAACGTACTTACTCATCCTAGACCTATTGTCATCCATAATATTAGGAGCATACCTTGCTAATTGAGTAAACTTGTGCGAGTACTCCTTCACACTCATGCTGCCCTGCTTCAAGTTAATAAACTCCTGCACCTTAGCTTCCCTCAAATCTAAAGGAAAGAACCTGTCTAAGAAGGTCGTGGAAAACTCCTCCCACTCTACAGTCCCTGCATCAACACCACGGTCTTCTTTCCACTGCTTATACCAGGTGCGAGCAACATTGTGCAAATGATATGTAACTAAATCTACACTTTCAGTCAAAGTGATACCCATGATATCTGTCACATTTTGAATCATATCAAAAAACTCCCACGGATCCTTCTAAGACTTGGATATAAAAAACAAAGGGGGATTCATCTGCGTGAAATCTCATATCCTGGCCGAAGAAGTATTTACCACTGGATTGACTAGGGAAGTAGCTCACTGAATGTTCTAAGCCGCTACTAAATGAGCTAAGGTAGTGAAAATAGCTCTAAACTTGATGTGAGAGACATGATCGTTCGGGGGATCTTCTTGAACATACTGTGGTGCGGGCTGATTCTCGTTCCTTCTTTCGTTATTTCTTTTGGGAGGCATAGTCTGTAAATGGAATAATGGATGAGTTAGAAAGAGAGTTTAAATAGATCTCATGCTTATTCGCATGTCATGAATACTAAAAGAAGGAAAACTTTTCCTAAAACATTTAGTAGCCTCTTGTCCATAAGTGTGGCGCACTTTACACCCATACACAAGACTCTACTTAACATGGCTTTCAGACTGCCTAGGATACTTTAAAACTCTGGACTTTAATACCAAGTTTTTTCATGACACTAGGATACCCCCTAGCCGAGACAACGGTGCTTATGGTCACAAATGACCACAAGCTAACACATGAGATGGTACCTTCCATGAGCACAGAATAAATATGAACATAACATCTGTGCAGAATGTAAACTGAAAAGGGGAATATATTTGAATACTGAAATACAAAATACTGAATATCTGAAACAACAGATAAGAACTGAAAGTAACTAACTGACTATCTAACTGTTTTGTCTGAATGTCTAAAGCCTCTAAACTAACTGAGAAGTTGATAGGATAGACCCCCAACTAACTCTGACCGATTGAACAAAAATAAAATACTAAAATAAATAAATAAATATAATATGTCCTCGATAGACGAGGACTCGTCATTATGGCTGTTGGATTGCACTGAGTTGTCTAACTGCGGTTAGGAAACTGTATGTTTGAACCTATGATATAAGGCATCATAGCGCAAAGAAGAGTATGCGTCCAGTACTTTAAATGTACTGGTATATGAGATGAGGTTAGGCCGATATACATGGGGTGATGTGCATGTGAAATAAGGACTAACTGAATAGCATGAGATAATCAAACGTGAATGCATGAAAACTGTAGCATCTGAGAATACAAGACCAAGAATAATTCTATAATTTGAAATAAGTCTAAAATCTGAAAGACTATAAACTGTATAACTAAATAACTGAAAGTCCGTACACTTGGTCCAATAAACCTGAACTGAGACTACACTGAAGTAATGTACTAAGACTGTGGTAGGTATCATGTAACTGATATGCCCTAATCTAAGCTAATCAGGGTCCAACCTGTAACCCCAGTTGGAAGGGTGTCAGTGCCGTGCCATGGGTACTAAAAATGGCTATGTGGATCTACTAAACTAGTGCCCCGAAGGATTAAAGAGTCACCCTCAAATGGTAGGTGCTCTAATGAGATATGTGTCACCCTCAACTGGCAGGTAAACACTTTGTCAACCCTCAATTGGTAGGTAGACATCTCTAACCTACATTAGCTCTGTAGTTCTGGAACTCGGGGATTGCTACTAAGGTTCACACCTTCTACTATTTGGTGAGCCCTCATTCCTGAGTTTGCTTGGTACTAAATCCCACTCCCAACTGAACTGACATAGATATTGGACTGAACTAAATTCAATTGAATACTATTACATAACTGATAGTGCTCATCATGAATATAAACATGTAAGTATACTGAAAAGAGTCATGGATTAACTATCTGAGTACTTGAAAAAAATGAATTCATCTAAATCACAGAGGTATCAGGTGATTATAACCCACCAACACTAAATGGAATCAAGAGTAATGCCATATAAAATCTTTAAAACCATAATAGGAGATCATTATTCAAAACCCAACACTTAGGCATTTCATCAAACACATGCGAGTCATGAACTTCAGCATGGGAATGGGTAAAGCATGCAAGATTAACATGATTACAAGACTAAAATCATAATTTAGGGATTTAAAGTGAACATTACAACACTTAAACATATAATGGCTCATCCCATATGAAAAACACTTGTAAACATAACTTGTACTTGAATTCCCAAGAGATTCATGGCGATAATCAAACTTAAATATGAAAACTCATAATTTACAACCAAAAAGGGATTCTTGGACTCCATGGGTGAAAGGAACACATGAATGAACATCACACAAACCTCACTAGATGATTTCATGAAGATTCTTGGGAATTTCTTGAGATTTGAAACTTGAATTCCTTGATTGATTGAGAATGGGTTAGGGTTTATTCTTGAGAAAGAGGGAAGATTTCTTGAGAGGAATTATGATTAAAAGAGCAAATAATGCTCTTTAGGGACCTAAATTTTGTGTTATGGACTAATTGGGTGATGGGAAAAGACCCAAATGCCCTTAAAATGCTGAAAACAGAATTTGACCCTGATGAGGGCGCGACGCGAGCTTCGGAGTATTAAAATGGAGGGTGCAACACGGGTTCTTACATGTGATCTGGAGGGGTACACTGAAGCATGCAGCGTGGGCTAATCCTGGTGCTGCCACTATTTTGGTCTTCGAAACATGCCCTTACACTCATTCAAAAATTTCAAAACTCACCCGAGAGGTACTTTTAACATCCCCAATCATGAATCAACTTAAAAATCAAAGTTTCGAGGTCGGGAAGACCAAGAATAAAATCATAGAAGTTTAGGGGTCTTGAAAATGACTAAGCCCCCAACACTTAGCCAAATTTTCAAGTTTTGGACCCCTTTACATACAACTGAGAGCTGAAACAAGCTAAGAATTTTATGGGGTATTACACCTCTCTTCCTCAGTAGCTAATTACTAAGATCTAAGTTGCATAGAGATACAAAGTATGAAACTTTTCCTTATAGGCCACAACAAATATATAACCCTATTCCAATGCAAAAACTCATACTTCTTGCTATCACAGAGGGTCTATGGCATATACTTCTCTAGGAACAAAGCATGAAATTTCTCCCAAGTAATTTAAGGTAAATCTAGTAAACGGCATTCAACATACGCCCTCTACTATTTCTTAGCATCCTTCTACTATAGAAAAGTCACAAACTCAACTCTATGTTGTCGCAAAATACCATCTTATGCAACCTCTCATAATAGTCAATGATGAACACAAAAATGTCTTTCGGCTCAGTATCTTGGAATGATAGAGGTTTTATCTTCAAAAATTTTGTCCATATCTTATATTTTATACCATTTATCACTTAAACCAAAATTGAATAAGGAAAAGCATAGGTACTTGAAGTGTCACCTATTCTAGGAGCCATAAAAATAGTAGGATGGACACCTGGAGTCTGAATAACTAGAACAATAGGGGTGTCTCCAGTATCCACCAACCCACTCAGAAAATCTAACACCTGTTGAATAAGCTCAGCAAATGTAGGGGAAAAGGATACAACCCAAATAGTGTCATCACTTTGGTGTTCCATAGCCTCTAAATAATCTTGACGTAGGGGAGGTGATGCTGACCTTTCAAGGGTTTTTATAGCTACTTCTTGAGCTCCACCCCTGATGGGTGTGGCTCGTATCCTCCTTCACTTATCTCTCCCTCTCGCTCATCCTTTTCCTTATGCATTTGGATCAATAATAAAGTTGCCGGTGCGGGGGATATTGGGTAGGGTTTTATTTGACCTAATAGTCATCATTTTTGGATAAAAGAATGAAGAAAATTAAATACCGATTTGGATTGTCATATACCAATTGAAATTAAATTACAACACAAAAAAGGCAAGAACAATAATTTTCCTAAAATCCTATAGCCACACAAAGAAAATTACAATCATCTTCGTACCATTCTGTGAGACTCTACCAAACCCATTTTGGGACAATGATATCGATGAACCTAGGCTCTGATACCAATTGGTCATGATCTAAAACATCATGAGTGGAACATCCGGTAGAAGAACCATCTACCCCAAAACTACCATCTTATAATTAACACTTAGAAGAGTCAATGAACTAATCCATTAAAAGATATTCAAATCCAAAACATAAGTACAACTAGTTGCAGAATATTGCACTTAACAAAATTATCTCGAGAACCCAAAAGTTGTCTGTACCAAAACATCTAAGAATTTCAAGAAGGGAATGCAACCCCAAAATTAAGAAAATGCTAGGTCCTAAAACAAAGGACAAAGTCATAAGAGAAAGATTTTGTAGTACCTTGAGTGTGCTGCTCATACTGAAATCTGAATCACCCGCTGGAATCACAAATAAGATCTTGTAGGAGACTATGAAATATATGTTGTACTTAACAAAGTAAGAGTAGGTGTAATATCAGGACACCAAAAAATAACAGTGCATTGGTGGGGTCATTTGGCCAACCCAAGATAAGAATATAAGCATATAACCAAAAATAGTACAATAAGTTAATCCATTCTCATTCTAACCTAATCTAACATAACAAGTAATTAGAAGCAACAACTCAAGTCATTTACCACCAAGTCAAATAAGTCAAGTCTAGTCAAACCAGTCAAGACAAGTTAAGCAATAATTAAATATATAAATGTATTTCTCGATTCACCCATGAAATCATCAAACTTACTTGAACCACGTACATACATGTAATGGGTATCATAACCACCTTATATCCATGACCTATAGGGCACAAATTCCATTTATGTAATAAATTCTAAGACACAAGTGTCTGCCAATGCTATTCCTCCAATAAGCCAAGAGAATGTTCAATATACCAGAACGTTCCTTATTTAACCGTAAAGTTGGACAAAATCATACCACAAGAATAAAATCACTACATAGAACACACAAACAACTTGCACTAAAAATCTAAACTAAGAAGTAATTAAAATACAATACCATCACCTACCTTAAACCAAGCTTGTTCAACTTCACTAAGCTAGAGTCTTGTCCTTTCGTATAATTTTTGCCTGATCTTGATCTAGAAAATTCAAATAAAAACATAATAATGATATAACCTGCCACTTTAGAAATTATAACTCACACTCAAATCCTAAGGCCAAGTTCATGATCATTCTATCCTCTTTTTAGGGCTTTATATACGTCAATTCACCTAAAACTACCAATTCTGTGGGTGATTTAGTGAACTAATGACATGAAAGGATAAAATAACAATAATTAAGCAAGACCCATTGATTTTATACTCAATTTACCCTTCTTGAACCAGAAAACCAAAAAATCAACCCTTAACCCTCCCTGAACTATGCAAACTAGCAATTGTAAGGGTAGATTAATGATTTATTAGTTAGCGAGGGTGAATTCCCTACCTTAATGATAAAATATGAAGAAAAACTGATGTATTTTACCATAAATAGCCACTTTATAAACCCTAAACATTTATTGAAAAATAAATCATTTTACGGTTTTTTGAAAAAAATTAATGATTTATGTCGCTATATCGGTATATATTGCTATAGCGATCTTTAACCGCATTGACAGACACCATAGCGGGAATTTATACACTTTTAAGCATATTTCTATAGAGACATGCATGTCACTATAGCAACATCGACGAGACAACATATCCAATTTCTTCTAAAAATTCCCTTTTTCACAACATACCTTAAAATCAAGACTTTTCAAACAATACCCTTTACGCTAAGACCGATTTTGAGAGTTTTACTTATCTAAATTTAATTTTATAAAATTCTACGAATTTATATCATCTCAACTAACTAGGAATAAAATCAAATACCATCAAACTTACCCAAATTATTCTTAAATTTTCTTAGACCGTACCTCACTCTGATTTTATCTAAAACTAGCCAAGCATGAAATGTATAACTTTGAATCCGAGAAGAATTTTAACATGAATTTAAAATAGAAGACTTATTCGTAACGATAAACAAGGTCATCACATGTGAGTACTTCTTTAATCCTCCATGTTTTCTTATAATTCAGAATAATACCTCGCCATGTGTTTTGTGCATTCCATTGCCAAAGGCTTGATTTGAATTTTCCCAATACAATAAGAACATTAAATGAGTCATACAAATGAAGTCATATATTCATAAAATGAAAAAAAACATAAGCATGCCCCCAAATCTTCAAGAACTACCTTATAATGACCCTCTAGGTTATTTTCTGTATTTTCACTAATTTTTGCCATTTAGAGCTTTCCTATAGCTTCCCCAAGTCATTTACAACTTTTTGTAACTGAAAGTTCGATTAGCAATTCGTTTGATTTTAAGAGCCAATTTCCTATTTTGAATCCATCATTGGTTTAAATTGGCTATCGGGTAAAAACTTTAGTCAAATAACCTCGTATACCATTTTTTATAGCTCCAACAACTTTGGAACGTCAATTTTAGGATAGGTGGACCCCCAGTTTGGGTTCGGAGGCTCCCAAACTCATTTCAAGCTATTGGCCAGAAGTTAAGAAATATGATAAGTAGGTGTGGAACCCACTTTTCATTGAAACGACCTCAGATAGAAATTTTAGCTGCGCCATGAGTTTGATACATCAAATTTGATAGGGTACCATAGTTTTTTTATGTATACCAGATTTTGAATGAATCCCGACGGATTGACGGAGACTCAAAATATTCCAAGTCTCCAGCTGATGTAAATAAATCTGGAGAAACCGCTAAAGTGACTAAAGGACACTTTAGCGTAGAGAGCTTTAATGGGTCTAACTAACTAGACAAGTGCTGCTTTAGCGGATTATTGGCCGCTAAAGTACTAGTCGCTTTAGTGCCAACGGACCTCTTTAGCGGCCTGTCATGTCAGAAGGGAACTACTCTAGCGGTCCTTTGGACGCTTTAGCGCCGATCGCTAAAGTGTCCCAGTGTTCGCTTAAGCAGCATCCCCGTACCTGGAAAGAGTATAAATACCCCACTTAGCCCGATTTTCACCATTCTTCTTCCATTCTCTAAAATATTGAACCCAAAAATGTAGGAATTCTTGGGAAAACTGATTGTGAGTGTTTTGGAGCTTGCGTAACATTAATTTACGTGTTTATTCTTCGAATTTGTGGTAAGTTTCTATTATTTTCATGATTAAATTCTCCTTTCTTATCAAAAATCCGTAAAAGCTTGGTGGCTTGATTTTAGCACCATTATAGCTCGGAATTCACCTATTTTGAGGGTAAAGGTTCCTTGAGCATAGAGGGACATTGTGTTGGTTTCAAAAATGGGATTTCACAAGTGGGCCCAACATGAGATTATTACGTAAGTCTGGACCCGAATCACAATTGTGTAATATGGGTATCATTGTTCTCATTTTGACGAGTAGATTGTAATTTTGATAGCGTCACATTTTGCGAAAGCTTCTTAGAAAGGAAAATTAGTGGTTTAGCAGATTCTTTGGGCTTTTGGTCATCATCCAAGTAGGCTAGGTTTACCTTCTTCATAGATTGAGCTATCTCATAGTATGATTATGATATTATTCTAGATTGGATAGGATTTAGGCGTTGGAAGTATGAATGTGAATATTTAGATTAGTTGAACCATTTAGGCTATCTTAAAATCATGAATTAGGAGTAATTAACTTTGTTAATCTTATCTTAGGTGAAGTTGGCTTCGTGGTTCATGTTTAGGATAAAAATTACCTTAGTCACTTATTTTCAGGGTGAAATTGGCCTTAGATGCTTATGTTAGGTGAAATTGTCTAAGTTGCTCTTACTTTAGGTGGAATTGACTTAGTTTCTCACGTTTGGGAGGAATTGTCATCCTAGGGGTAATTATGGATTATTCGACATCTATAAATGAAATTAGGTACGTTAGCCTAATCTGGAGTAGAATTTGCCTATAAAATAGATTTTGGGGATTATAAGTGGGCCCCTCCATCCCACCGTACGCCAAGACTTGTGATAACTTTGTAGATTTATTTACGCATGTTATACCTTTATTAATGTTTGATTTGGGACTTAAGGCTATTGAATATATTTAATGAGAGTGTTGGTTGGATATTGAAGGATTGATGATAATTCCAAGCTTGTTACGACCCGAACCAAGTCCTTATCATGAAGGGTATCTCAAGCCCACCATGGACCAGAGACCACCCCCAGTGCCAAACCTCATGAGCACAAAAATAATAATAATAATAATAACAATGTGGAAATCAATTAAACAGTAATAGAAAGATGAATAAATAATTCAATGAAACTAAGAGTCAAAACAATAACTAACCAACCCACATCTGTCCACAATAGACTCTAAAACCAGAATAGTAACTAGTCAGGACATGCCCCCAAATATGACCAAAAGAATTCAAAAGTACTGAGTAAATAAAGAAAGAATAATTAGATGATAAGGCCTTCTGAAATATGGAGGATCACCACTTCACAACAACTCAATGAACATGCTAATTCACTTATCATTGGAAAAGAGCAATAGAAGTGTCTTTGGACCCTACATCATGGAACAATGTAGTGTCTTAGGTTGATCAGTGGGATAAGCACTGGCATATAACTCAGGAAAAGTGAAATCATAATGCCATGTCTAAAATCAGTCAAAATCATATGCACATATTCATATATACGTATGTATAGGATGTTCGGATAGGGTAAGAGTCATGAACATGCAAGTTTTAAAAACTATTAACCTAGATTGTGTGGCTCGATCTGTCCTAAGGGCACCCATGGGCTATATGGGTTCAGCTCCCTCTGCTGAAATATCCCCAATGCATGTTAGCCGCACGAACCGAGGAAAATCCAAAAGAAAGCTAAAGACATCATGGGCAATAGCCGTCCCAAATATATATATATATATATGTATATATATATCAAGTGTGTGTCATGCACACGATCATATAGATCCCAAACACCGACAAACGTGATTTTCTGTGTTCGTCCCTCCGTTACTTACACCTTTACAGTGAGCTACACAATCCTCTTTAAGCCGAAATTAAAACAATTTGCATATAATTTCAACCATTAATCGAGGAGTCAATAATTAAGGAATTTACCCGTTAGTATCATCATACCGATATACTTGCAATCTAAATTAAACATGCCAAACCAATTCACACAACAAAATTAGACTCTCAAGTTCCATTAAAATCCAAACCATGACCACTAATGCCATCCAAATCCATTTAAATAATCATATATCCATTAATGCAATGCATTGAGTTCAAAAACATATTAAATCATGTAATTTTTCCATAATAAAAACCAAATTCACAAAGTGGGTTGAGGTTCATGCAATTCCAAGCCCAAATTTAATCAATTTGGGGAAACTCATGTCCCTCATTCCATCTATTTAAATAATGTACCAATTCAGTCCCCAAAACATCAATTTAAAGCATGAATAATCAACTCAAGGCATGGCTTAAGTAATTCAATCAATAACAACCAAAACCCCTCAACTCAATTTCAAAACCCACAATTGAAATCACATGAAACTCTATTCATCAATTCATGCCACAATGTAAAATTCAAGTTTAAGGAAGAGAGATATGTCTAAAACACATAAGAATTTGACGTTAATTTGATCTTTGGAGCTAGGATGATGAATTCTCTATGAAACCCTTAAGCTTTCTTGGTTTAGGTGTTAGCAAAGAGAATAAGAGTGTTTGATCTTTTTAACTGAAGGAGAAAAGATCAATTTTATGTTTATAAGTCGTGAAAAGGGTAAAAAGTTCAAAAAGCCCCTCACCCCAAGTGAAAAAAACAAAACAGGATGAAATTTACATCTTGACGTGGCACGCTGTTATCGTGGAGGGTAACCTCTATGGCACGGTGATATTGCGTACCCTCATTTCCTCGGAGTCTCAAAATGACCCCGAACCCCTTCCAAAAAATCCAAAACTTTTCCAAATTACCCTTTTAACATCCCTAAATATAATTCATGTCAAAAATTGATATTACAAACACGATAGGGTCAAAAATAAAATAATCAAAATTTTAAGAGTCCTACATTATCCCTACTTAGGATCATTTGTCCTCGAATGATGAGTTAGTATACTTTTAGAACGAGAATAACAAGAATACACTAGAATCAAATTACAACTCAAAAAATGACAAGAGAAAAATAAAACTCATACCTTATGCACTTTCATCTAAATCGGGGAACAAGAATGGATATCTGGCCTTTATATCTTCCTCAGCTTCCCATGAAGCCTCTTCTACCTTTTGGTTTATCCAAAGGATCTTCACTGAAGCTACGTCCTTGGTCCTCAACCTACAAACTTGCCTATCCATTATCTCAATCAGGACTTCCACATAGGACAAGGTATCTGTAACACCAACATCCTCAACAGGCACTACTAAGGAATGATCACCCACACACTTTTTCTGCATGGACATATGAAACATGAGGTGAATGAAACCCAAACTCGCAGACAAATCCAATTCATAAGCAACATTCCCAATTTTCCTCAAAATATGATATGGACCAACATTTTGGGGACTGAGTTTTCCTTTCTTCCCAAACCTCATGACTCCTTTCATAAGAGACACCTTCAAATACCCAATCACTTACTTCAAATTCTATTTTTTTTTGCCTCACATCCGCATAAGACTTTTGGAAACTTTGAGCAGTGTTAAGTCTTTCTCTAATCACCTTCACCTTTTCCATGGCTAGGTGAACCAAGTCAGGACCAAACAACCTAGTCGTACCAACTTTAAACTACCCAATACAATACCTATACCTCCTACCATAAAGAGCCTAAGAAAAGATCCATTTGAATGCTCGAGTGAAAACTATTATTGTACGCAAACTCAATAAGAGGCAAATGATCAACCCAACTTCCCTAAAAATCAATCACACAATCCCTTAGCATACCTCCAAGTTATAAAGAGTACACTCCACTTTCCCATTCATTCAAGGGTGAAAAATGGTGCTAAGTTTCACCCGAGTACCTAAACCTATCTGAAATAAACTCCAAAAGTTAAAAAAAAATTGCGTACCTTGGTCTAAAATAATGGACACTGGCGCACCATGCAACTTCACAATGTTCTGAGTGAACAACTTAGCATAATACTCTCCTGAGTAGTTAGTCTGCATAGGCAAAAAGTGTGCGAACTTAGTCATTCTATCCACAATAACCCAAATTAAATCATACTGATTGCAAGATCGCAGAGGACCCATAGTGAAATCCATATTGATCATTTCCCACTTCCACATAGTCAAATCAATATCTTGAGACATGCCACCAAACCTCAAGTGCTCAACATTAACTTGTGGAAAAACCATACATTTGGCAACAAATTTGCTACATCTCTCTTCATATTATTCTACTAATAAATCTCCTTCAAGTCGTGATACATCTTAGTTGAACTCGGATGAACTGTAAATCTAGACTCATGAGCCTCATTCCAAATTCTCTCCTGCAGCCCATCAACATCAGAAACATATAACCTACCTTGGTACCTCAGAATACCATCTCTTCCAATCTCGAAAGCCATAACCTTTTGCTGCTCCACATCATCCTTAATCTGCATAAGTATGGGATTCAAAGCCCAATTCTCCTTTATCTAAGCACCAAGATATGATTTAACTACTTCTTGAACAATGATTCCCCCATCATCAGAGTCCAAAAGATGAACTCCCAAGTTAGTCAATCTGTGAATGTCCTTTACTAATCCTCTTTTCTCCTCATCCATGTGGGATATTATCCCCATAGACAACTTGCTAAGAGCATCCTCAATAACATTATCTTTACCTAGATGGTAGTGAAGGCTCATATCTTAATCCTTAAGTAATTTGATCCACTATCTCTGCCTGAGATTCAACTCCTTCTGAGTAAACATATATTGCAAGCTCTTATGATCTAAATAAATATCTATATACACCTTATACAGATAATAGCACCAAATTTTTAATGCAAAAACTATAGCAGCCAACTCTAAATCGTGAGTCAGGTAGTTCCTTTTATGAACCTTAATCTGCTTGGAAGCATAGGCTACAACCTTTCTATGTTGCCTCAATTCACAAACCTGTCCCACTCGGGATACATCAGAAAGAACAACATAAATATCAGTGCCCTCGAGCAGGGTCAAAACTGGCACATAAATTAACTTATCCTTCAACTTCTCAAAAATGCCCTCACAAGCATCCAACAACAAGAACTTGACATTCTTCTGAGTTGACTTTGTCAACGGAGCCTCAATAGAAGAGAAAATCTCTGCAAATATCCTATAATACCCCGCCATGCCCAAGAAGCTCCTAATGTCGGTTGGAGTAGTGGACCTAGGCCATTTCTTAACTTTCTATGGATCCACCTTGATCCCCTCACTAGAAATAACATATCCAAGAAAAGTTGCAGCATTCAATAAAAATTACACTTAGAAAATTTAGCATACAACTTCTGATCTTTACGAGTCTGCAATACAATTCTAAGGTGATTGACATAATCCTCCTTACTCTTAGAATACAACAAGATGTCATCAATGAAGACTATCATAAATAGATCCAGAAACTGTCTAAATACCCGGTTAGTAAGATCCATAAATACAGCCAGAGCATTAGTCAACTTAAATGACATAACCAGGAACTTATATTGACCATACCAAATTTGAAAAGCAGTCTTGGGAATATCAACCTCCTTAATTTTCAACTGATGATAACTCGAACAAAGATTAATCTTAGAGAAGCATCTAGTACCATGAAGATGATCGAAATGATCATGAATCCTAGGAAGTGGATACTTATTCTTCACTATGACTTTATTTAGTTGTCAATAGTCTATACACATCTGAAGAGACCCATCTTTCTTTTGCACGAAAAGTATAGGAGCACCCCAAGGAGAAACACTCAAAAAATGAACTCTTTATCTAGAAGATCTTTCAATTGCTTCTTTAGCTCCTTTAGTTTAGCCAGAGCCATTTTATAAAGAGGAATGGAAATAGGATTAGTATCTAATAGAAGATCAATTCCAAAATCTATTTTCCTATTGGGAGAAATTCTAAGAAAATCATCGGGAAACACTTCAGAAAATTCACTAAACACGGGGGCATATTTCAAAGAAGGAATCTCAGAGTCGAAATTCTTAATTCGGACTAGATAGTACAACCACCCCTTAGAAATCAATTTTTGAGCTCGAAGATAAGATATAAACCTCTCTTTGGGCACTAAGGAACTCCCCTCCCATTTTAATATCAGGTCATATAGGAATTGAAAACTGGCCTTTTGGGTTCTACAATTCAGAGAATCATAGCACGAGTGAAGCCAATTCATCCTCAAGATCACATCAAAATTTACCATATCCAACTCTATAAAATCAACCAATGTCTTCCTATGAAATATGGTCACCACACAACCTTTATAGATTTTCTTAGCAACTACAGAATCACCCACTAGAGCAGACACAGAAAAGGGGTCGAAAATACTTTCAGGACCAAAACAAAAATATACAGCCACATATGGGGTCACATAAGAAAAAGTTCTTAAACATCATAGAAAAAGAGTTGTAACATGCTAGTAACAACAACAGGGGATGCCTCAGATTCTTGGCGAGTAGCAAGTGCATAGAAACGATTTTGGCCAGTGCCGGTACCATAAGTAATGCCCTTTGGCGCAGGAGCTGAAGATGTGGCAATCAAAACTTTATTAGCTCAGTGGCAACCCTGGCTAAAGGACAATCTCACTGAATGTTTCCAAGTTGACCATAATTATAGCAACAATTTCTCCTCTCCTTGTAATATCCATAGTAAAGCTGCCCAAAAAATGATAAGGAGGATAAGGTGGGGCTGACTAAGCTCTACTGGACTGAGACTAGTCACATTATACCTTAGGACCACTCCTAGTCTAAAAATGATGATCACCTAAAGTCTTAGAATAGGGAGCACTAGTTGTAGAATACGAAATTCGCTAATTCTTCTTCTTGGTCCACTTTCTACCATTTCTTCCACTATTCTGCAGACCCCCTCCCTACTCTGAATACTTATATTTTTTATTCTGCCTGTCTTCCATCTCTTATTCTTTTTTCTTTTCATCCTCTACCTGCTGCATATAAACCACAAGCCTGGAGATATCCATATCATTATTTTACATTGTAGCCTTACACTCCAATACCAAGTCATGGGACAACCCAGAAACAAACTTCCTCATCTTATATCTCTATCTAGACACTAACTCGGGAGCATAACGAGATGACTGTTGAAATTTTAAGAAATATTCTTTCACACTCATCTTGCCTTGCTTCATATTAACAAACTCTTTAGCCTTAGCGTCTCTCAGCTCCTGAGGAAAGAAACAACCATGAAAGGCATCGGAAAACTCATCCCATAATATCAGCTCCACATCATCACCCCTTAACTGCTCACACTCCTTATATCACTGATAAGCTATATATTTTAGCTGATATGCAATAAACTCTACACCTTCCGAATCAATAGCATGTATCACTCTAAAAGTTTTCTCTATTTCATTCACAAAACCCTAAGGATCCTCCCTAATCTTAGAGCATGTAAATAATGAGATTAAGATGTCACCAACTGACTAAGCAAATGAATAAACCGGTGGAGATCTGCATTGAAGATATCCCTCTGAGGTAGATGATCATAAACATCACTACCCCGAGAAGCTCGAGGGGGACTAGTGGGGATAGGTGGAACTCCATATGGAGTAGCACAATCAGAAGTAGGGACCCTAAACTATATCTGTACTCCATACACAGGGCGAGTACCCTCCACATTATCCTCAGGTAGGACAGAGTTCCAAGCAGAGTTTCTTCGAAAGTCAGATTTTTAGGGAGGCATGATCTAAAATGCGAGGAATTCAGGGTTAGAGAATTTTCATAACGCTAGACTCTATAGCCCAAAAAGAGAATACAAGAAAGGGAAACACTCCTAAATGCCTTGTATCCCCTTTCTTAGATGTGTGGCGTGCAATACACCCATAAAAAGACACTACTCAACACAGATTTGTGGACACCCAATATGATACCAATCTTATCATGACCCAAACCAGGGCTTGGCCGTGATGGGTATCTCAAGTCCACTATGGACCGGAGACCACACTCATCTCTAAACCTCGTCAGCACAATAATAATAATAATAATAATGTGGAAGCTAATTAAATATTAATAAGAAGATAAATGAATAACTCAATGAAACTAAGTGTCAAAATAAAACCATCCAACCCACACCTATCCACAATAGCCTCTAAAACTAGAATAGTAAATAGTCTGGACATGACCTCAACTATGACCAAAATAATCCAAAAAGTACTAAGTAAATAAAGAAAGAATAATGAAATGATAAGGCCTTTCGAAGAAAGGAGGCTTACTACTTCATAATAACTCAACAAACGTGATTATCCACTTAATGCTACACAGGAGGAATAGAAGTGTCTTCAGACCTTACATCATAAAATGATGTAGTGTCCTAGGACAATCAGTGGGATAAGCACTGGAATGTAACTCAGGGAAAGTGATAAAATAAAGTCATGTCCAAAATCAGTCAAAATCACATGCACACATTCATATATACATATGTATATGATGTTGGGATAGGTTAAGGGCCATGAACATGAGAGTCTTAAAAATATTAACCTGGACTGTGTAGCTCGATCCATCTTAAGGGCACCCATGGGCTATATGGGTTCAACTTTCTCTGTTGAAAGAGCCCCAGTGCGTGTTAGCCACAAAAACCCTGGAAAATTCAAAAGAAATCTAAATCCACCATGGAAAATAGCCTTTCCAAAGATGGAAAATATAATTTTCAGTGTTCGTCCCCCCGGGACTTACGTCAAACCAATTCAAACAACCGAATTGGACTCCTAAGTTCCATTAAAATCCAAACAATAGCCACCAAGGTCATCCAAATTCATTTAAATAACCATTTATCCATTAATGCAATACATTGAGTTTAAACGCAAGTTAAATCATGTAATTTTTTCATAATAAAAATAAAATTCACAAAGTTAGTTGAGGTTTATGCAATTCCAAGCCAAAATTTAATCAATTTGGGGAAACCCATGTTTCTCATTCCAACCATTTAAATAATATACCAATTCAGTCCTAAAAACATCAATTTAAAGCATGAATAATCAATTCAAGATATAGAACAAGTAATTCAATCAATAATAACCAAAATTCCTCAACCTAATCTCAAAACCCAGAATTAAAATAACATGAAAATCCATTAAATATATGCCAAAATATAAAATTCAAGTTTAGGGAAGAGAGACATGCCTAGAATACACAAGAATTTGAAGTCAATTTGAAGTTTGGAACATGGATGATAAATTCTCTATTAAACCCTTAAGCTTTCTTGGTTTAGGTGTTATAGAAAAGAATAAGAGTGTTGATCTTTATAACTGATGGAGAAAAGGTCAATTTTATATTTATAAGTCGTGGGAACAGTGAAAAGACCCAAAAGCCCCTCATCCCAAGTGAAAAAAAACAAAACTTGATAAAATTTATACTTTGGCGTGGCAAGCCGTTATCACAGAGGTTATCCTCTGTTCCATAATTTTATTGCAGAGGGAAACCTCCCTGACACGGTGATACCACAGACCCTCACTGCCTTGGGGTCCCAAAATGACCCTGAACCCTTATGATAATTCCAAAACTTTCTCAAATTATCTTTTTAACATCCCTAAACATAATTCAAGTCAAAAATTAATATTACGAACACGGGATAGTCAAAAATAAAATGATCAAAATTTTAAGGGTCTTACATGTTATTGCTTATAGATATGATTATTGATATGACTTATGGATATGACTATTGACATGGCTCATAGACATAGTTATTGGTATGACTTAATGGATTTGGGATCGGTATGGTTAAAGGACATGGGTATTGGTATAACTTATGGATATGGTGCTTGATCTGGTGTATAGATATAAGTAAAGGTATGACTTATTGGTATAGTTTATTGTGGTAGTTTATTGACATAACTTATTGGTATGGTGTGTGTTTGTGCGTATATATATAGTTCTGGTTTAGCTTTGTCAATTGATGATAATGATGATCATATTGATAATATGAGTTTTAGTTCAAGTCCAACATTGGAAATTACGTATGATATGTTATGGTTTGGATCGATTCTTGGTTATGGAAAGATAATTAGGTAATTTATGGCTATTCAGTTTCTTAGTTTTCTTGATTATACCCTCTAGGATTGTGAGGGCTTGCGTTGGATTATTTGCTTTTCCACACTTATTGGCTTATGGGGGTCAATCTTGTAGTTATGATTGTATGATTTTTATGCTACCATTTAGTATTTATTTATTTATTTATTTATGTACAGAGGTGTTGAAGCTTATTTCCAGGTTTGCCCCTTTTATCTTGACTTAGCTTATTTTATCTCGTATATTATCATATTTATATCATGATTTTGCTTAGTCGGTCGATGATGCCTACTGAGTACCTGTGGTTTTGATACTCATACTACACTTTTTGTACTTTTTTGGTATAGATCTGAGTACTAATTGCCGCCTCTGATTCGACACTCATGCATGATTGATTTCAGAGATTGGGTGAGCTCTTGGAGTCGGAGTTATCCTTTTTCCTTCTATTTATTTATGTTTAGTTGTTCATCTTTGAGATAAATTGTATTTGACTATTTAGTACTCATAGTTCATTTGTAGTAGCTCTTGTGACGACATTATTGAATCTTGTGATGGTTGTTGATTTTCTATCTATCTATTAGACTATTATGACTTTATTATTGCCGTTTAAGTCTTTAATTATTAGTTTTTGACTTTTAGGCTATTTTTCACTGAGTTATCCCATAAAATCTAGCTTTGGACTATGGTTCAGCTTATCTACTGGCGGGATAAAGTAGGTGCCATCATAACTCATAAATTGGGTTGTGACATACCTAAATCAAGGAGAGTTAGAAGTTCTACTGGAGCACAAATCTCAATCTACACAAACAAGTGTAGCTTGAATGTCGGATCTACTTGTACTTAACAAGAATCATTGAGTGATCCTAATAAAGTAGTGGCGAGAGTTGATCTTTAAAATCATTTTTTTCTACACTTTAATAGATACAATACTCTAATTTAATGTTTAACAGATAAGGGGACCTCAACTCAACAACACTAGATAGAAATTCAAACTTAATTAAATATCAACATCACCATTTTAACTATATATAGAATGACTGATTTTAAAAATTTGGATTGATATTATTATGATTTTGATAAACTATCATTAAAGTTGTTTTAAGTGTCAGAAGTTTTAAGAGCGAGATCAAAAGGTTCTAATGGTGGATAAATTAATTTGAAGACAACATGCTTCAACTGATTAAGGAGAAGGCACTTATACCATATTTCAATTTTTTGTTCATTTTGTTTCTTTTTTTCCCTTTTCTAATTTCTATGAATTTAAACAAATGATTTATAATAAAATAAAATTACCACTAAATTTCAATACAATAAATAAAGGAAAAGGGTCAAATTTATCCCTATACTTTGAAAAATTAGCTAAATATACACTTCGTCATACTTTGAGGCCAAATTTACCCTTGATGTTACACTTTAGGGTCAAATTTACCCCTCTACTTTAAAAAATTATCTGAATATATACTTCGTCATACTTTGGGACAAATTTATGCTGGATGTCAGACTTTGGGGTAAATTTACCCTAGTTGTTAAGAAATTATTCACATATACGTTTTTCTTAATAGAAAAGTTCAAATCAACATTAAATGCTCCATTCTTTAAAAATAAAACACACACTAATATAACTCGCCCAATCCAACTCGAGCCACAAAAAAAACATAAAGAAATATACCCTCTTTAGTTCTATTAGTCAAATTTTTCCAACGAGATTAAGCCATTGAATATTTATCAGCGCATAACTCATGAAAAATTGATATGCATCAGTGCAAACACAAAGAGATATACTCCTCTCTTAGTTTATGGATCTACACCAGTACAAAACTCATAAAAACTAGAATTAGATGGTCAACTACAATAGATTAGTCCCAATGGATATTTCTCTGGATGACTGAGTTAAGATCTCTTAGTATGTGTCAATCGTCAAATCTTTTTATTCATGTCGTTATATGCAATTTAGATCCGCACAAAATTTTTATTATGTCAATTTCTCAGAAAACTTATTTATTGATTGTAGAATCTAGATGCACATAGAATAGCGTATCAAATTTTAAAATTTGAACATAACTAAACAAGAACAGAGTTTGTAATAGACATTGTCTCTAGTTCCATGCTTCTACATTATCCCATTACGTTTTACTTTTTTTCATAAACAACCTACCAGCATTGCAGTTGAATGAAAGTATTTTTGTTCGTTGAAAATTTGACCAATAGAACCGAGGGAGGGTATATTTGTTTATTTATTTATGGTAGGTCGGATCGGGAAAAATAGATTAGGATATGAATTATTTTGTATAAATTGGGATGTCTTAGCGTTGATTTGGACTTTTTTATTAAAAAGGGTACAGGTGAAAAATTTCTTAAGAATGAGGATAACTATGAACTCAAAGTATGACATCGAGGATAAATTTGGCGTCAAAGTATGATGAAGGGTATATTTAGCTAATTTTTCAAAGTAGAGGGATAAATTCATCCCTAAAGTATGACGACGAGGGTAAATTTAGCCCCAAAGTATGATGAAGAGAATATTTAGCCAATTTTTCAAAAAGGGTAAATTTTACCCTTTGCCCACAAATAAAAGACTCAAAACACAAAACAATAAATAAATAAATTTAAAAAAGAATAATAGAATATTACCTTGTGAGTTTTATTTCATTAGTCACACTTTTCTTCAATTTCTCCAACAAAATGATAGCATTCTATATTTAAAAAATTAATCATTAAACTTTTTATTTTATCTTTAATGAAATAATTTTGTGTCTTAAAAACTGTAACTTATTTTCAATCACAAGTTTTGTTATAAAATAAGGACAAAATATCAATATCAAACTTAAAGAAAGTATGAAGCTTTAGTGAATTATAATAGTACTTTTGCTTACTACTTTAATTTATATATATAAAATGAACAAAAATGATGGTTATTTATAGACCACCAAACTTTCTCCCTAAGTTTGACATCATCATCATAATCAACAACAACAACATACCTAGTATATTCCCACCAAATGCAGTCTGGAGAGGATAAGTGTACACATTCCCTAAGCTTGACATCAAGTTGGCAATATGACTAACTTTGATGTTCAAATCTAATTTGAACAAGTAACTTTCGTATTCAAATTCAATTTAAATAAGTAACTCTTGATGTTCTAGTTCAATTTGGATACTAACTATTGTCTCTCATTAATGTCATTCACACATATGTTTGTCACATGACATCTGTATTGTATAACACTCCCCCTTGGATGTCCATTAATAGATAATGTGTCTTGTTAAAGTCTTACTAGGAAAATCCAATGAAAAAAGCCCAGTGAAGAAAAAAGAGTACACACATCTTGTAATATGCCTTTAGTATTTCCCCATTACAAACCTTATCAAAAAAATTCAATTGGGATAAAACCTTGATTAAGGAAAAAAGGATATAAGGGATATTTTACTTCTTCTAATGGTAACTTTATTTGATATTTGTAAACGATGCATTTTATCTTATAGCTCAGCTTCTCAAATATTGATGTTGACAATGTCTTAGTGACCAAATTCGTTAATTTGTCAACTAAATAAATTTATTGAGTATTTATTTCACCTTTCTTCTCAAGATCATGAGTGAAGAAGAACTTTGATAAAATAGGTATTGTTCCGTCTTCTTTAATATATCATTCCTTTAGTTGAGCTATACGTGTAATATTAAACATACATTATAGTTAGAATATCCCTTTTCAAAGAAGACCACATATTTCTTGAATATGTTGAGTAGTTGATCTCAATCAAACACACTTCCGTCTGTGTAACGCCCCCGTAGCATTCTCGACTTAATACCGCCCTTAGTAGCATGCATAGAGGACTTACAACCTGGATTTTTTTCTAAGTGTTAAAAGGACTTAGCCATATTTTAATCTCCTAAATTTCAATAATTTTTAAATTGATCTTTCCGACCCCAAGACGTAGATTTTTTTGTTGATTCATGTTCAGGGGTAAAAAGGGGATTTCTCAGGAAAGTTTTGGATTTTTCCGACGAGGTTCGGGACATATTTGGATTTAAAAAATAGAACATCACCGTGATTTTGCCGCATCGTGGTGACTATAGCGATGAGACATCCATCGCAACGCTGTGGTCCTTCAAAGTGGGATTTAACTGTGATTTTTAATTCTGAAGGCAGTCTTGTATTTTCCCTATAGCCCCAAGACATAAAAACGGAAGATTCAAACATCTATAGGGCATCATATGCTCAAAATTAATCCATTTTCTCATAAACAAAACCCTAACCCTTCACCCAAAGATCAAAAGCTCAATCTTTAAGTTCAAGATTTCCAAGAAATGAGTCAAGATTCGAATTCCATTCTTCAAACTAAGTAATTTAAGGTACATGAGGTTTTTCTAAACTTCGTGGGCATATTGAATTTTTTTTGAGTAAGTTTTAATATTAAGAAATCATGAATTTATGAAGGGTTTTGAATTTACATTATCAAGCATGCATTGCAAATCCTTTTTGATGATATATGTTTTGGTCTTGAGGCCTTCCCTTAAATGTGATCTTTGTTTGTATATATGTATGCATGCGTTTGGAGTTTTAAAGTTTAATTGAGAGCATGAATATTTATAATCCCTTTCTTGTTATGACACCTCTTGATTTTTACATGTCACGGATTGATGAATTTCACATTTAGAAGTATGGTATAAATGTTTTTTGCTATTGTTAAATAATTTGAGATGGGTTGTGAATTAAAGAGAGGGTATCTTCTTGTTTGTGAATGTTAAAGATGATTTTTAAAAACTTGAATGATTTGCTACAAAGTAATTAACCACCACATGTTTAAGAATTGAAAGAGAGAATCTTTGCATAAGTTTTCATGTATGTTGAAATACGAGTTCTCTTGTACTATTTGAATGATTTGGTGGTCCAAACATTATGTTTTGATTAAAAGGAGTATAACATGATATTTAATGGATTAGATATATGACTTGCAAGTCTTGGTATAACGATACCAAATAGATGAATGTCATAACAGAATCAGATTTTCAGATTTTAAATTAAGAAAGATGCATGTTTAGAAAAAGGTTAAAAATAGGCTCTAAGAGAGTTAGGTGGTTGTCCGAAGTAGGCATGAGTCATACAATTCATTGTTTGGAATTGTATTTTTCCGATATGAGCTTATTATGTCCCAAATAGGGATTTTATGCTGGCTTCGGCCTTGTGGCATATCAGATTCAGATACTCCAACCCTTGCGGAAAACTTGGGTTGAGGGCTTGGCCGCCGAGTTGAGGGTGGATTCCATATAGCCCGTGTGATACTTTCAGATATGTAGGGTGTACCATCTATCTCAAAAGTAAGACAAATATATGGAGTTAAGATTTACTAAAACATTTTAAAGTTTATTGATTATGCCCATAGATTTTCAAATGTTTTATGATGACATGTCTTTTATGAAAACGCTCTCACTTATGTTATATATATCAGTATTTTGTTATTTTGGATAGCTTTGTGTACCAGTACATTCGTATTGACCCCTTATATTTCAGAATCTGAGGCTTAGTCCTGGGGTCCCACTAAGCCATAGATTTGTTCGTCAGAAGTGTGTAATTGGTGAGCCTCCTTTATTTCGGAAGGCCTTGTTTATGGAATATTATTATTTGGTTTTAGTTCATGGTCCAATTGGGGCCTTGTCCCATCTTTCAAACAGATATTATTTTTGGGTTGTTAGAGATTCCGCAAACTGGTGTCATGTATTTTGAATGTTATGAACTCTATTTTGTATTGTTCAGTTTAATTAAGAGATTGACCATATTTTCATTTTGTTAAATTTTCCGCATTTCTTTATATTGTATGAATGTTGTGCATTATATCCAGATAGAAAAGGGTGATCGGGCCTTCATGGCTTAGGATGCTCGTCACGGCCAGGGTCTCGTCATGGGTCATGGTAGTCTTGCTTCATGAATGACTATTGTTTAAGCAAGATATAAAGAAGTGACAACTGTTGTATGCTTCATCGGGCGTCATGATGTAGTTGTATCTCCATATGTAAGTAAATATCCCATTTGAGATTGAATTTCATATATATCAAATAAATACCTTTTCAACGTATGTCCATTGATGTATAAATATTTTATTTAACAAATACTCCGAGTACAGATTCAGTACTACCCATTTTTAGTTGTATTATTAAAATCCTTGTCAGGAAAATCATGTGGGACAAAACCTCGGCTAAGAAAAAAAGCGTACAAAGCGTATTATGCTCGCATCAATTAAAACATTATTTTATTCTTGTAAATGATGTTCCACAAGTCACCAGTGTACCAACTACACTTAAATATGGTACTTAATAACCATTTTTATGAGATCAAAATTGATTTATTTTTAAGTTAGGCGATCTTATAATCATTGGGGTATTCAATGAAATCGCTTTATAACCTTTTAAATTCGTCAAGGATTTTCATATAATCTTTGTCATCTAACTAGTCATGACAATAATTCATTATACATATTCAAACTTTTCAATATTGTCAGACTGAAACAAACAACATTTTATCCACCACGGGAGAACACTTCTCCTACAATAATGTGAGGAACTTTGTGAAACCTTTATTCTCTAAGGCACAATTCATACTTTATATCTTATGAATTTTACTTTTTGCATGATAACTCATTTGTATCCTACTGACATTATACCTTTGATATTTGGATTATAAGTCCAAATATTCACTTTTCAAGTGAAACAAACTACTTGAATTGCATACTAATTTATTGGTTCAATTTTTTTGACATATTTGTATTCAAGATCCTGGTTACTATTTATAATGTTAAGCACTATATTATATCAAAGATGTCATCGATGATTGTTTGCTATCGGTTTCAATAAGACATAACTTATGAAGATCTCTTCATATTCATTACAATTCATGTACCTGAACCTTTGCCAAGGTTTTATGAAGTATTATCTTCGTGCTCTTTCAAAGAACTTGTCTCATTATATTGATCATTTGCTTCTTTTCTTCTTCAAGAAATTTTACCTGTGGAACTAATTGGTCCATCACGCTTCAGACGTTCCATATACTCTATCTTTTTAGAGACTTTTCATTGGAGCATTTATAGTTAAATTATCATATAGAATAGGCAAACATATTTGATAATTACTTTACAACATTTTGCAAGTGAATTATATCTTGAACTTCAAGTTCACATATATATTTTTTATGAGTATCTAGATAATTTATTCCATATAGAATTTTCAGTTGTTAATCATCTCTCCCCCTAATATTAGAATATCTAACACTTATCCCAGTCTTATATTGGGATCCATCTTTGTGCATTGTGGTAGAGCAATTAAATCATATGTCGTATATTTAAATTTTCAGATGAAATTATTTGGTTCCTGAACCTGAATCAATAGTGAAAAGGGAAACTTATTGGCTTGATACATACCAATGTTGCTATATTTTAAATGGCATATCTCATGCCAAATTTCTTTTGAGAGATTTTGTTCTCATAATCAATGATATAGATATAATTGAAGACATATAATTTCTGCTAAATCAACAAGTATTATCAACATAATTTATAGTTTGGAAATGAGCTCTTAAGTAATAATTCGAGCAAATAACATTGTAAAATTCAAATTGCAAATTAATAGAAAAGCACATGTGAGTGTGACCATTTCATAGATGCATCTATTAAAATACATAATAGTAATCGATCCACATGATAGGAGAACGGATCCATATTTTTCTTTTTATATGTTTCAAAAATTTAGAGAATACAATCTAACCTGTGTTGGTACAATGATCAATACATTAAGAGAACAAGCAACTCAAAAGAATTCGTGAGGAACTTTTAATTTCTTCAATATATAATCACATGAATTCTCAATTATTTTTACATCACACTTGAACCGAAATGGTCAACCGTTATGCCAACTGATATTTATATCACATGTGATTCTGTTATCATGCTTATATTTGTATATTAAAAATAGGAGAAAAAGAACATGTAACCCTTTACATAAATATTTATAACCCGCTTCAATTGTAATAATATGAAGATATAATATCTTTGCTTATTTATAGTCTCAATATAATTTATTTTAAGCCAATGTCTTTGAAACTTAGTAGGTTTCTTTTGAGACTTACTACCATTTCAATAGTATGAACTATTTCATTTCTCCGGATAATAACACTAGCTCTTTTGGTGCTCTCAATTAATTTTGTGTACTATCACATATTTCACATATCATTCATATGGTGAATATCTCATTCAAGGAGAAAATCATATAATTATGGTCATAATCTTACAATATTATATAGTCAAGACTTGTTTTTTATTTTTTACCATTTGGTAATTCATGATAAACACAATAATTTTTATCCAACCATGCCTGAGCATATCCTTATTCATAGTTTTTGTCACATCTTGATACATTTATTTTAAGAATGTCCGAGCGTCAACGATACTTATCACAAGTCTCATTCTCTTCAAGAAATAAACTATAATCATGTGTACATGCTTCATAAATTTTCATTAGAAGCTCATTTTCATGTCATGAAATTGACGATATATACATGTCACACCTCAACATCACTTTGAAAGGTCAAGTGTACCATCACATTATATTTCTTTATTTGGATTGAGGATTTAGGTCGCGCGACAATCACGTGCCCAATGAGCTTTCATATCATGCTCATTAATGACAAATATTACCTTCACCTTTTGAAGGAGTATTTGAGAACTCATAATGTTCTCCAAAAAAGCTTCTAATTCTTTAATATATATG
Source organism: Capsicum pubescens (assembly GCA_030864215.1). Lineage (NCBI taxonomy): Eukaryota > Viridiplantae > Streptophyta > Magnoliopsida > Solanales > Solanaceae > Capsicum > Capsicum pubescens. Next base: position 106,347,100 of record CM061543.1, read on the forward strand.
TTGTGTAATACCCAATGTGCACATCTTTGGGATGACAAATCGTACATGCCAACTCATGAACTTATTTGTACTAGTAAATTTTAAATTTACCGCGACATATTATTTTTACTTATTAAATTTCAAATTTACTATAACATGAATAAATTTTTAGATTTACTATTTTGGAATATATTTCATAGTATTTCCTCGCAATTATTCTACCTCTTCTGGAGGTGTTACTCCTATCACATTCACCTCGGGGAATGAATCTGTAGTTTTAACAATCAAAATTTTTATTCTCCAAAAATAAAATATAATCGTGCCCTAAGCCTATCAAATTATGGTAGCTTAGAATCTCTTTCAAGATATTGCTACTTCCGGAGAAAATCGGGTTGTACATATAATGTAACAAAAGATTTTGTTCTTTTCTACACGCATATTCATAAATTCAATCACATATCTTCTTTCAGACAAATTATGCATTGTTAACACATGCACTTAGGGAAATGGAGCATATTCAAAGGGACACATTTTATAACTTTTTACTAAAATTTTGTCTTAGTCATCATTACATCATCAATATCATGCATTAGGATACAAACTCTACATCTTATCCATATAAAGGAGTTTTAGGCTAAAAATCTATGGGATTTAAACCCAATAGCTTATCGTTATGTTGCATCGAAACTCTAACCCAATGTCTTACCCTCTTAATGGCATGCAACTTAAATCTATCATCACACCCTTAACCAATAACATATTAGGCCAAAGTATAATAAAATCAAACTTGAGCCTATAACAATATCATCACTTTGTGATTACAATATTCTTTTCAAGCTTAATTAAAGAACATGAGTTAATAATATACTTATCTTATCATAAATAGTAGAAAAGTAAAATTTGAATCGTGATGATCGTATAGTTATTGCGGTATTGTCTTCTCCACATTTCGATCTAATTTTCTTTTCTTAGCCTTTAAATTTTGGGACAATAGAGTCTCGTTCTAATAACGTGTTATAAAATAAAAAAAATATCAATATCATACTTAAGGAAATGATGCAACTTTAGAGAATTTTAATAGTACTTTTCCTTACTAGTTGAATCTATGTATATAAAAATGTACAAAAAGGATGGCTATTTATAAACCACCGAACTTGCTCCCTAAGCTTGCTAAGCTTGACATCAAGTTGGCAATTTGGCCAACTAACCTTGATGTTTAAATTCAATTTGAACAAGTAACTTTGGTATTCAAATTCAATTTGAATAAGTAACCCTTGGTGTTCAAGTTCAATTTGGCTACTAACTATTATCTCTCATTAATAACATTCATACATATATATGTCTCATGACATTCATATTATATAACAAATTTAGAATTCTTTTATTATTTTCTTAAAATTACTTGTCGGGTCAGCCATTACAAGAAGATTGGGCCGATTGAAACTAATAATATAGTACAATAGTAAATTGAACTAAGAGACTTCAGAAAATAATTAAAAATCTTATTATCTTTATTTAGATACCTATCTTTCATGAGAACAACAACAACAATTATAATCATCTTGTTAACATAGAAAGTTTTAGAAATCAGTATGAATTGGACTAACCAAAATTAGAATTCCGCTTAAAACTTTGCTTTGTAGGAAAACTTTCTCAGTATTTCCACTAAAATTTAGTTGTTTATTTGGCTAGGCAGCTTTAGGGATTACCTACGTGTTGTACTCCTAGTTAAACCATAACTTAAAATGAAAAAAATTACCACCTAAATTGTATTTCGTCAAAAGTTAGTTATGAATTTTACTAGGCACTTCTCTAGCTAAATTATAGCTAGGAATTAGCTTGGATCGTCTTACTAGTTAATCCATAATCCACATAGAGGAAATATTTAGCTATCGATTTTGCTTGAAAAAATTTCTGGCCATATATTAGATAGGGATTGGCCGTAGCTACTTTCTAGTTATAATTTGACTAAATTTTAGGATGAAATATTATGCAAGGAATTAGGAATTAAAATCTAAATACGTGGCTAATGATGTATATTAGCTAGGAATCTAAATTCTCTAGTTAAAGCTCATGGTTAATATCATGTTCTCTTGTAGTGATATATAGATATTTACATTTCACACCTAACACACCCATTATTGGTGGTTCTTTTGGATATATCCTCTTATCAGTTTGAGTGATTAACTTACTTATGATATCTATCTCTGAAATAAAAAAAATAGACCTAAAGTAAAATAAGAGGAGGCCCGAAGTCAGCTCTGAAATTTATAGAGCACCTAGTACCTCGAATACCACTCTAATCAACACAAAATCAGCTCCTGTTCATACTCGGATCTGTACCAAAAGAGCATAGTAGGGGTGAGTACAATCCACTTGTACTTCGTGGGTATTATAGACCAACTGAGCAAAGTAGAAAATAATATAAGTAAAGAAAATTATTAGCACGTCACCTGCAAGCAGAAAATTCTCAAATAGTAGCTCACACTGTCTCCTCTAACAGATCTAATATATAAATAGAAACAAAATAGCACAAACATACATGAAGAATATATTGAAAAAAGTTAAGCCATAAACTATCTCAAAACAATGAAATTCAACCCTAAAGTTCTTCAACATATTATCCGTATTCGAGACGATCCAAAATGGGTTCAAAACACGAGTTCAAAAACAAAAAGGTAAAACTAAAATTTTATTTTCAAAATACATTCTCAAGGTTATAGAAGTCTACAGGAGAAAACCCACACGAAAATAGATTAAAAACGAGTTTTAGATTAAAAAAAAATCCTTTTATGCTTTACCAAAAAATCCTCAAATTTTTTATTTTAAAATCATGATTTGAAGATGTTTTTTGATGATATAATCAATGAAAAATAATAGGAATAAGATTTTGGAGCTTACCCAACCTCAAATGGTGAAGAAATCCTCAAGAGTCGCCCAAACCCGAAGCTCAAAGGTCTAGAAATGGAGAAAAACGTGAAAATGGAGCTTTTATACTGTTCAGTGAGCAGTGCCTCACGATCGCAAACTTCACCTCGTGATCGTGAGGGTCAACTTTAATTGATAATTAAACTGGTCATTACAATTGCGTAGCTGGGACTCACGATCGCGATGAGTCAACTCGACCTGATCCACCGATTAACCTATCGCGATGAATTTAGTCATCAAGGCCCACAGTCGCAATATGTGTCCATGCAATCATAATGGAGGATCTAATGTACTAGAAAATGCAGCACCAACAAATTTTTCAAGTGAAAGAATGTCTTCGAATGAACCTTTGGGATTCATTCAGGTCCTGACAGAAGTAAACAATATATACTACTTGGCTATTTTTTACGTTTCGAACTCAATGGCTACATTGGATTTTCAAAAAAAAACATTTTCAATAAATTCACCCTCGAGACTCCATTTTACCATTTTCCAAATAAAGGGTCAAAATGCAAGATAAAGATTTCAAACCCGAACCAACCATGCTACTAACGCAAATTTGATATTTTGAATCTGCTAACGCAGTCCAAATTGTCATCTGACACTCAAAATAATGAATGTTAACCAAAGTCAATTATGACTTCTCAAGCCTCTAAAATCAATAAACACGTATAAATCATTCTCAATTGCATCGAGAATCATGTCAACCATTTCCAAAATCCAAATCAATGTGTAGCAACTATGGGAAAGGGCAAAACGGTCAAAATACATAGAAATGAAAAATTCAAAAATTCAGGTCATTACATAATCCACCACTAAACTTTTGTTCATCCTCAAACTAAAATACAAAGAAATGCCTGAACCATAAAAAAAAGCTGAGGTTAACTACTACGCATGTTAGACTCGACCTCTCAAGTAGCCTCCTCAACAGAACGATGTCTCTGTTGAACCTTAACCACAGGAAAATCTTTAGAACTAAATCATCTAACATCTCTGGCTAAAATAAAGATTAGCTCCTCAACATAAGTCAACTTCTCATCCAACTAAACTGAATCCTAACAAAATATATGAGACTCATTCAGAATATACCTAAAAAATTAGATAGACGACTGAAAAGTATGAAAGTACGACCAAATCATAAGCAACTTCTCTAAAAGTTTAAAGAATCTCAAATGGTTCAATGTTCCTCCGGCTGAGCTTGTCCCTCTTTCCAAACCGTATCACTCCCTTTATGGACGACACACGAAGAAAGACCCGATCACCAATCTCAAAATTCAAGACATAAATCCTATGTTCCGTATAACTATTTTGCCTACTCTAGGATGCTCGAAGCTTATCTCGAACCACCCAAACCTAGTCCAAAGACTCGTGAAGCAAGTCGGTACCATGGGGTCTAATTTCTGAAGTCTCAAACCAACTAATAGAAGATCCACAAGGCCTATCACACAACGCCTCAAAAGGGGCCATCTCAATACTTTAATGGTATCTATTATTATAAACGAACTCCACCAAAACCAAATGTTGCTTCCACTGACCTCTGAAGTCCATAATACATGTGTAGAACATATCCTCCAAAACCTGAATAGTTTGGTCGGACTAACTTTTAGTCTGAGGGTGGGAAGTTGTGCTAAGGTCAACTCAAGTACCCAACTCCAACTGAAACATCTGCCAGAAGAAAGAAGTAAACTTTGAGCCTCTATCTGAAATAATAGACACATGTACCCTATGAAGACTATCTCACAAACAGAGACACCGATTAACTTCTTAGCACTGGATGAGATCTAAATAGGGATGAAATGGGCTGATTTGGTCACTCGATTCACGATAATCCAAATATTGTCAGAACTACGAGAAGTACCGAAAAATCTACTCATGAAGTCCATAGTGATCCACTCCCACTACCACTCAGGAATGGGTAATCTCTGAAGCAAACCACCCGATCTCCGATACTCGGCCTTTACCTACAGGCAACATAAGAAATAAGCTACAAAATTTTCCACATCCTTCTTTATACCATCCCACTAGTAAAGTTATTTCAAATCACGATACAACTCGGACATACCTAGATGGATAAAATATTTGGAACAATGTGCCTCCTTCAAAATCAATCTCACCCATCCATTATTTCTCGATACACAAACTCGGCCTCCAATCCTCAAAACTTCATCAGAATTAAGAGACCTCCTTAGCCTCACCATTCAACACCTTATCTTGAATCACCATCAAATTCCCATCATCAAAATAGTAAGATTAAATCTACACCATCAAAGAAGATCTAGCATCAACAAAGGCTAAAATATGTTTGGGTGTCAAAATATCAAGCCTAACCATCTGGTTAGATAAGGACTGAACCTTCAAGGCTAAAGGCCACTCCTGGGTCAAGATATAAGCTAAATTCCCCATACTAGTCAACCTTTGGCTTAAGGCATCAGCAAAAACATTGGTCTTGCTTAAATGATACACAATAGTGAGATCATAATCCTTAAGCAACTTAAGCCAACATCGTTGCCTTATATTAAGATGTCACAATCTGAAGAAGTAATGAATGCTACGATTGTACTGAAGGTCAAGATGTTGCTATACAAGTAATGGTGCCATAAATTCAACACAGATACTACGGCTGCCAACTCCAAATCATGGGTAAGGTAATATCTCTCATGAGGCTTCAACTGACAAGAGGCATAAGCAATCACCTTACTCTCTTGCACCAGCCCTGTACTCAAATCAACATCACAAGCATTACAAAACATGATAAAAACCACACTCTCTTTGGTCAAATTAAAGATAAAAGGTGGAGTCAACAACTCTTTGAGCATTTGGAAGCTCTTCTCACATGTATCCCACCATTTAAAAATTATTTTTTGAGTTTGCTTGGTCAAATGAGTTGCAATAGATGAGAAACCCTTTATAAAATACCGATAATAACCCACCAAACCAACGAAACTCTAAATCTCCATAGGAGAAGTAGGTCTAGCCCAATCACGAATCATCGTTATCTTAGATGACTCATTCATAATACATAACCCTAGAGATAGAATCCAACCAAAACTCACACTTAGAAAACTTATAAATTTTCTCATCAAACCACCTCTAAAGTACAATCCTCATATGCTTCAAATGGAAGGCCTCACTCTTGGAATATACCAAGATTTCATCTATAAATGCAATCATAAAATAGTCGAGATATAATCAAAACACCCTATTCATCAACTCTATGAACATTGTTGAGGCATTGGTCAACCCAAATGACATGACCAAATACTCATAATGACCATGTCGAGTTTGAAAAGTCATCTTTGGAACATTTGAAGCTCTAATATTCAACTGGTGATTCCTGGATCTCAATTCAATCTTGGAAAACACCAAAGCTCCCAAAAGCTAGTCAAAAAGATCATCTCAGTGAGGAAGAGAATACTTGTTCTTAACCATCACTTTGTTTAACTACATACAATCAATACACATACGCATATAACCATCCTTCTTCCCCACGAATAAGATCAAAGAACCCCAAGAAGATATACTAGGTCAAGTAAACCCCTTACCCAATATATCCTGCAACTACTCCTTCAACTTTTTTATCTCCATTGGGGCTATCCTATAGGGAGGAATAGAAATGGGTTGGATCTACATCAATAGCAAAACCAATATCACAATCTAGAGGTATATCGAGCAAATTCATAAGAAACATATTCATGAACTCGTGAACAACTCGAATAAAATCCATAGGAGCCGGTGAGGTGATACTACTATTAAATACATGATCTAAACAATACAACCCCCCCTCTCTAGCTTATGACAAGTATGCAGAAAAGATATAACACCCTTTGAACCTGAATTAAGTGTACCCTCCCAAGCTAGTCTCATTATACTCGACATAGCTAATGTCACGACCCAAAAATGAAGGTCATCATGGCACCTGTCGCGGCGTAACTTGACAAGTAAGCCTATCACCCAAATCGATACAAAAAAAGATAAAGATAGAAATATCCCAAGGTAAGGCTTATAGAATGAAGCCGAACCATATAAGTAATCATAACAATTCGGAAAGAACTTATCCAAAATACTAATCATGCCCAAAACCAGGTGTCAATAGTGTAAGAACTACTAATATAAACCAGGAGTCAAATATATTAAAAAATAACCACAAGGAAATAATATCTGTCTCTGAATACTAATAAAGATGTAATTACTATATAAAGATAGAGGTGAACTCCAGACGCATAAAGTTGAGACGCACTAGAGCTAGGACCTGCACTGAAAGAGCACAATAGGCATGAGTATGATCCACTTGTACTCAATAGGTATCATAGGTCGACTAAGCAAAGTAGTAAATAAAGTATACAAAATAGACACTAAGGGCACGTCACCTGCAATCAGAAAATGTCCCACAACGATAGCCCACACCGCTTGCACTAACAATTCTAACATAATACATACACACCAAGATAGAACACGAGTATGCATTATACATATATAAGTAGAACAAGGGGAACATGCATATACAAGATCATCAAATATAAGTAAAAGAAGATAAGACAATTACATAGAAGGCAAGTAAATACGATAATACAATACAATATAAACACAATAAAGTAAGTACAATGTCTATGATAATGATGATGATGATGTACGAGGCCGTCGCACAACCTCTGGGACCGTCACACAATCCCCGTATACACCTACGGAGCTAAAGCTTCCCAAAGTAGGACCCATGGGAGGTCCGTCAACCCGTATATAATTTACATATCTCATATCTCCTTTCCATCACATTCCTCGTAAAGGGTTTTATAAGGTGTTATAATATCTCCTACCCGGCACATTCTTCGATGAGGGTTTTAAATAGGTATTGCTAATATTACTCAGGTGTTGCCATGGTAGTACCAATATTTCATGAATGAGTATGATATAAGGGTGTAATGCTCACAACCAATCACAATGAGTATTTCCACAACCAATCACAATGATATATTTTCACAACCAACCACAATTATACATTTCCACAACCACGTGAGCCAATATTCACTAATTATTTTTATTTCATCCATGAATTTCCATGTCTCATATAACAACAAGTACGACTATATCACAATACCAATGGTACCTCATTAGGCATTTCAACAACACAATATAATTATTCACATATATTCAAGGCTATCAATATCACATAGGACCCCACACAATCACACATATCACAAAATATCTCAATTTTGATAATTACATCACATATAGGCTCCCACATGGCCATAACACATAGATAGTCATTTTTTATGATTAGTTTCCATCCTTAACATGCATTTTGTACCATCATTTACTACCCAACCCAGTCTAAAAGAGTTAATTCATAACCTACCTCAAAAGTTGAAATCGGTCCGCTACACTTTGAACCCACGACCTTACTTTTCACGAACAATCTCGAACTCAACTAAAAACATCAAATATAGAATCTACGCATCAAAATAAAATCAACGACACCCATATTGACTACTTTTGGTTCGGGGTCAAAACGGACTCCCAGAACGGGTTTCCAAAAAAGAAAGGCAAAATTGAAACTTCAAAAAATATGTTTCCCATATTTTTAGGAATCTACAGCTGAAAACCCAAGTCAAATTGAGTAAAAAAAATGAGGTTCAAATAGAAGAAAAACTATTTTTGAGCTTTATCGGATAAATATTTTTGAAATCCGGGTTAAAATCAAGAATCGAAGTTGTTGTGAAGGTTAAATTGACGAAAAACTAGTAATTATAAGATAAAAACATTATTCAAGTGAAATTGAGATTTAAAATCAAGCCCTAAGATTTTTGAATTTTGAGAAATTAATCAAGCAATTACTAAAAAAAAGGGTGAATTCTCACCTTAAATCCATAATAAAACCAAAAAATAGATGTTATTCTAGCTCCCACAAACTTTATCTTTAAGCCCCCACACTATTTTAGGGTTTAATTCCCAAGAGGTAAGATGAAAAATGAGCAAAAATGGGCCCAAAAATTGATTTAATGGTGCAGAAAAATCTGCACCAGCAAAGAAGAAAAAGCTACAGTTTTTTTTAATTTTAAGTCCAATTCGGACTTCGATGGGGTGCCCGAGATTCGTTCGGAGTCTGATATACACAAATGAACTATGCAACCACATAAGATTCGACATTCCAAACGCGTTGGAGAAGTAATATTTTTGAAAAAAACATCATTTTCACAAAATTGACCCCCGAAATACGAAATCATAATTTTTCAAATCGAGGGTCGAAATGAGATTTAAAAGCGGTAAAATTACACCAAACACGTTACCACCCTAAAATTGATATTTTGGATCTGATGATGAAGTCGAATTTTTCATCCGAGGTCGTTTCAATCAAATGTGGGTCCCACGCCCATATTTCCAATTTTTGCAACTTTACGACCAATAGGTTGAAATGAGCTCGGGTGCACCGGGACCCGAACCAAGGATCTACCTAGCCTAAAATTGATATTTTGAAGCTGTTGGCGGAGTTTATTCAGCCATCCATCGCATATCAAAAGATATCCACATAAGTCCAAAATAAGGCTCTCAAAGCCATTAAAAACCACAATATCACATAAATGGTATCAAAATGCATCGAAAATTATGTCAATCACCCCCACTCCCCAGAAATACCATAATACAACTATGGGGATGGGTAAAATAGTCAAATAACACAGAAACAAATATTTCACATATTTTATCAAAAAGTTGATCGTTACATCATCCACCACTAAAAATCTAGTTCGTCCTCTAACTAAGACAAAGAAATACCTGAATCAATAAAGAGATGGGGATAGAAACTACGCATATCAGACTCGACCTCCCAAGTAGATTTATCTACAGGTCGATGTTGCCACTAGACCTTAACCACAGGGATTACTTTAGAGCGAAACCGCCTAACATCCTTAGCCAAAATAGAAACCAGCTCCTAAACAAAGGACAACTGCTCATCTAACTGAACCGACTCCTAATGAATGACATGCGACTCATCAGGAATATAGCAACGAAGTATAGAAATATGAAAAAATGAATGAACGGCTGATAGATCAGGGGACAAAGCCAACTCATAAGCCACTTCACCAACAGTCCGAAGAATCTCAAATGGACCAATATACCTGGGGATAAGCTTGCCCCTCTTCGTAAATCTCATCATACCCTTCATGGGTGAAACTCGAAGGAAAACATGATCACCAACACCAAATCTCAAGGAACGAAGTCTACGATCAGTATAGCACTTCTACCTACTCTGAGCAGATCTAAGTCTGTCCCGAATGACCCAAACTCTATCCAAAGACTTGTGAAGCAAGTACGTACCTCGAGGTCTCACCTCTGAAACATCGAACCAACCCATTGAGGAGCGACAACGCCTCAAAAGAAGCTATATCCATACTGGAATGGTAGCTATTATTATATCCAAACTCTGCTCTCACTGGCCACCAAAATCCATCACGCATGCGCGTAGCATATCCTTCAAAACTTGGATAGTCCGCTCTGACTGGCCATCAGTCTGGGGGTGAAACGTTATGCTAAGATCAACCCGAGTACCCAACTCATCCTGAAAAGTCTTCAAAAAGTGAGATGTGAATACAAAACCTCGATCTGAAATAATAGACACTGGCATACCATGCAGACGAACAATCTCACAAATATAGATATGAGCCAACCTTTTAGCACGGAATGATACCTTGATCAGAATAAAATACGCTGACTTGGTCTATCGATCCACGATGACCCAAACACTATCAGAACCAAGAGATGTGAGAGAAAACCAGTCACAAAGACCATGGTAATCCGTTCCCACTTTCACTCAGGAATGGGTAACCTCTGAAGCAAACCACCATGCCTCATATGTTCGGCCTTCACCTGCTGACAACAAAGGCAACGAGCCATAAAATCTGCCACATCTCACCTCATACCACCCTACTAGTAATGCTACCTCAAATCATGATACATCTTAGTCACATCTGGATAGATTGAATATCGAGAACAATGGGCCTCCTCTAAGATCATCCTAAGCTAATCACCCATTCTCGGCATACAAACTCGGCCTCTCATTCGTAAAACTCCATCTAAATCAAGTGAGGCTTCCTTAGCCTCCCCACTCAACACCTTATCTTGAATTAACCTCAATCCAACATCATCAAACTGATGAACTCGAATATGCTCCATCAAAGAATATCTAGCCTTCATAAATGCCAAAACATGCCCAGGTGTCAAAATATCAAGTCTAACCATCTGGTTAGCTAAAGACTGAACCTCTAAGGCCAAAGACCTCTCCTGGGTCAAAAGATACATTCAATCTACCAATGCTAGTCGATTTTAGGCTCAGGTCATCCACAACCATATTAGCCTTGCCCGAATGGTAGAGAGTAGTCAAGTCATAATCCTTAAGCAACTCAAGACAACAGTGTTGCCTCATATTAAGATCTCGCTGGGTGAAGAAGTACTGAAGGCTACGATGATCTGAGAAGATCTCACAATAGACTCCATACAAGTAGTGCCTCCATAACTTCAAGGCACACACAACTGCGCACAACTCTAAATCATGGGTAGGATAATTTTTCTTATGAGGCTTCAACTGACAAGAAGCATAAGAATTCACCTTGCTCTCCTGCATCAACATAACACCTAACCCAACACCTGAAGAATCACAAAAAACGGTAAAACCCATGCACTCCTTGCGCAAAGTCAAGATATAAGCTGAACTCAACAAATCCTTAAGCTTTTGAAAGATCTCCTCACAAGCATCAAACTACTGAAAAAAAATCTTCTTCTGGGTCAATAGTGTCAATGAGCTGCAATGGATGAAAAAACCTCAACAAAACGAGAATAATAACCTACCAAGGCAATAAAACTTTGAATCTCAGTGGGCGAAGTAGGTCTAGCCCAATCACGAACCACTGCAACCTTGGTTGGATCAGCCATAATACCTTTCTTAGTCACCACATGTCCCAAAAAAGAAACAGACTCCAACTAAAACTCGCACTTAGAGAACTTAGAATACAACTTCTCATCCCTCAATCTCTGAAGTACAATCCACAAATGATCCTCATGTTCAACCTCACTCTTAGAATAAACCAAGATATCATCTATAAATATAATAATAAAAGAGTCCATATACGGTTGAAACACTCATTTCATCAACTGCATGAACATGTCAGGGCATTGGTCAACCCAAAGGACATGACCAAGAACTTATAATGACCATATCGAGTTTGAAAAGTTGTCTTCGGAATATTCGAAGCTCTAATCCTCAAATGGTGATAGTCAGACCTCAAATTAATCTTCAAAAATACCGTAGCACCCTAAAGCTGATCAAACAAATCCTCGATGCGAGGAAGAGGATACTTATTCTTAACTGTCACCTTATTCAACTATCGATAATCAATACACATCCGCATAGACCCATTTTTTTTCTTCACAAACAAGACAGGCGTACCCCAAGGTGAAATACTAGGTCAGATAAATCCCTTATCCAATAACTCCTGCAACTGATCCTTCAGTTTCTTTAACTCTACTAGGACATCCTATAAGAAGGAATAAAAATGGGCTTGGTGACCGGCGCAACATCAATAGAGAAATCAATATCTCAATCCAGAGGCATACCAGGCAAGTCCGTAGAAAACACGTCCATAAACTCATGGACAATACATACAGAAACTAAAAAGGAGGCGAAACAACACTGGTATCGCGAATATGGGCCAAGTAAGATAAACATCCCCTCTCAACCAATTTACAAGCTTGAACATAGGATATAATCCTCTTAGGACCTGAATGAAGTACATACCTCCAAGCTATCATGGCACACCCGACGAAGCTAAAGTCATGGTCTTAGAAAAATAATCTAAGAAAGCATGATAAGGAGCCAACCAATCCATGCCTAAAATAACATCAAAATCGATCATATCTAATACAAGCAAATCTACCAAAGACTCACCCCCAGCAAAAGTCACAACAAAAGATCGATGCGCCCGATCCACCACTAAAGAATCACCTACCGAGGTAGATACACGAATAGAAATAGCAAGAGGCTCACTAACAGAATCAAAACCTGAAGTAAAATATACAAACACATAGGAAAAAGTCGATCCGGGATCAAATAATACAGATGCAGGTCTAAAATAAATGGGGACAATACCTGTAATCAGAGCATTAGAAGACTCTGCCTCAAGTCTGCTGGTATTGCATAATACTGACCACGACCACCAATTACTTGGGTGGGCCCACGACCACCAACTGCCTGAGTGGCCCCACGACCACCTCTTTAAGCTCTTCTACCTCTGCCCCTCGCACCTCTGGTAGAACCCCTACCCCTCACAGCTGGAATAGAAGTAGCTCGAGCCACCCAGCGGGGATAGTCCTTGGCCACATGGCCAATCTCATCACATAAATAGCAACCTCTACGACCAGTATCAATAGAAGAAGGTACAACTAAGCCCGAACGGCCATCCTGAACTGCTAAACTAGAAGGTCCACCACCTAAACTATGTAAAGCTCCCTGCACTGGCCTACCATAGTATCCACGAGAATCTCTAAAATCCTTGCCTCAAGGAGTCTGACTCCTGAACTCACCAAAATGTTGCGCCTTTTTGGCGCCTCCTTGAGATGCACTAAGAATACCCTCTATCATCTTAGCATGATCTACAATACTCTAAAAAAAGCCCTAAATATAACCATCTGAGATGTAGCCAACTGAAGAAAGTCATCCAAACCCCTCACAAACTTTTAAATCTTCTCAAACTCGGTAGAGATACTATCATAGGAATATCTGGATAGGGCATGAAAGCGTGTCTTATACTCAGCAACTGTCATGGAGCCCTGCTCCAAATGATTAAACTCATCCCACATACGATCTCTCAAATTGAAAGGCATAAATCTCTCTAAAAAAGCCTCGGTGAACTGATCCCAAGTCCTATCTAGAGAATCATGGGGTCTACAACTGATAAGCGACCTCCACTAATCTCTTGACGTATCTCTCAACTGATATGATATATAAGCAACTCTATGGGACTCGAGCGAACCCAAATTGGTCAACTTCTCGACAATCAATAAAAAACTTGTAGGCATCCTTTCCCATTACACCACCAAATCTGGAGGACCCAATCGAGTAAACCTCTTGAACCTCTTTCGGTCCTCATAAGTTATCACTGGACTAGCTATGAAAGGAGGCATAGTAAATCTGGCAGGCTGTGATCCCATCTGAGGAGGTAACATAGATAACGACAGGGCTTCTGATATCAAAACCCCATAGTTAGATGTCAGTAAATGAAGGTGGAATAGGACTCGTGGTATGAGAAGTACCCAAACCAGAAGCAGGTGCAACAGGAGGATCCACACTTTGAACTGGAGGAACACCCGACATAACCAAAGGAGAACCCTTTAAATGGGTTAGCAAACACACCAACAATCCCTCCAACACCGGGGCAAAAGAACTCTAAAGAACTAGAGTAGGACCCACACCTCCAACCTTCTCAACATGAGACTCAGGGTAAAGTCCCCAAGCACTCCTCCTAGATAGGGTTTCAGCATGGGGTAGTCCCCTTCCTCGAGTTCGTCCACGACTCGAGGCATGCCCTCTGGGTAAAGGCTCTACATAACTACTCTTGCGGGACCTAGTTAACACCATCTACACAAAAAGAGTGAAACATAACTCAGAACATAAGATATGAAAGAACTTCGCATGGTAAAGAATAAAAATGAGGAAAGTTTTGTATAGACATACTACAGCCTCTCAAAGATAGATATGGATGTCTACGTACCGATCCATGAGACTCTATTAGATATCACGTTCTTACACAGTTTATACCAATGAAACCTGGCTGCTTTAATACTATTTTTCATGACCCAAAAATTAAGGTCATGATGGCACTTGTCGAGGCGTACCTTGACAAGTAAGCCTATCACCCAAACCGATATAAAAAAGAGAAAAAGAAAGAAATATCCCAATGTAAGGCTTCTAGAATGAAGTCAAACCATATAAGTAATCATAATAATGTGGAAAAAAGTTATCCAAAATACTAATCATGCCCAAAACTAGGTGTCAATAGTGTAAGAACTACTAATACAATCCAGGACTCAAATACATCAGAAAATAACCACAAGCGAATAATATCTATATTTGAATACTGATAAAGACGTAATTACTATAGAAAAATAGAGGTGAACTCTGGACGCATAAATGTCCAACTGCTACCTTAAAAGCTTCAACAATTGCCCGAGTCAAGCAAACTGAGGTACACTAGAGCTAGGACCTCCACCAAAAGGGCACAGTAGGAATGTACTCAGTAGGTATCATAGGCCGACCAAGCAAAGTAGTGAATAAAGCATACAAAATATACACCAAGGGCATGTCACGTGCAATCAGAAAATATCCCATAATGGTAGCCCACACCGCTTGCACTAACAGTTCTAATATATCACATACACACAAAGATAGAACATGAGTATGAATTATATCACATATAAATAGAACAAGGGGAACATGCTTATGCAAGATCAACAAATATAAGAAAAAGAAGATAAGATAATTACATAGATGGCAAGTAAATACGACAGTACAACACAATAAAAACATAATAAAGTAAGAGAAATGTATATGATGGTGATGATGATGATGTACGAGGTCATCGCACAACCTCTGGGATCATCGTACAATGCCCGTATACACCTATGGAGCTAAAGCTTCCCGACGTAGGACCCATGGGGGTTCAAAAACCCGTATACAATCCACATATCTCATATCTTCTTTCCCGCATATCCCTTGAAAAGGGTTTTATGAGGTGTTACAATAGCTCCTCCTCGGTACATCCCTCGAGGAGGGTTTTAAAAAGGTGTTGCTAGTGTTACTCAGGTGTTGCCACGGTGGTACCAATGTTTCATGAATGAGTATGATATGAGGGTGTAATGATCACAACCAATCACAATGATATATTTCCACAACCAACCACAATTATATATTTCCACAACCACGTTAACCAATATTCACTCATTATTTTTGTTTCATCCATGAATTTCCAGATGTCTCATATAAAAATATCACAATACCAATGGTACAATATTATGCATTTCAATAACTCAATATAATTATTCACATATATTCAAGGCTATCAATATCACATAGGGCCCCACACGGTCACACATATCATATATCTCAATTTCGATAATTACATCACATATAGGCCCCCACATGGGCACAACACATAGATAGTACTTTTTCATGATTATTTTTTACCCTTAACATGTATTTTGTACCATCTTTACTACCCATCCTAGTCTGAAAGAGTTAAGCCATAACCTACCTCAAAAGCCGAAATCGATCCGCTACACTTCGAACTCATGACCTTACTTTTCACGGACAATCTAGAACTCCACTAAAAACATCAAATATAGAATCTATGCATCAAAACAAAACCAACGACACCCATATTGACTACTTTTGGTTCGGGGTCAAAATGGACCCCCGAAATGGGTTTCCAAAAAAAAAAGGAAAAATTGAAAATTTACTTCAAAAAATACGTTCCCCAATTTTTTAAGAATCTACAGCTGAAAAATCAAGTCAAATCAAGTAAAAAATGAGGTTCATATCGAAGAAAAACCATTTTTGAGCTTTACCGGATAAAAACTTTAAAATTCGGGTTAAAATCAAGAATCGAAGTTGTTTTGAAGGTTAAATTAACGAAAGACTAGTAATTATAAAATAAAAATATTATTCAAGTGAAAAGAAGTGAAAAGAAGTGAAATTTGGAGAAATGAATCAACAAATTACTAAGAAAAGGGTGAATTTTCACCTTAAATCCATAATAAAACCAAAAAATAGATGTTAATCTAGCTCCCACAAGCTTTACTTTTAAGCTCCCACACTATTTTAGAGTTTAATTCCTAAGAGGCAAGATGAAAAATGAGCAAAACTGGACCCAAAAATTGATTTAATGGTGTAGAAAAATTTTCACCAGCAAAGAAGAAAAAGTTACAGTTTTTCTTTATTTAAGTCCAATTTGGACTTCGATGGGGTGCCCGAAATTCATTCGAAGTTTGATATACTCATATGAACTATGCAGACACACTAGATTCGACATTCCATACGCGTTGGCGAAGTCAGATTTTCAAAAGAACTTCATTTTCACAAAGTTGACCCCCGAAACTCGAAATCACAATTTTCCAAATCGAGGGTCGAAATGTGATTTAAAAGCCTTAAAATTATACCAAAAACGTTACCACTCTAAAATGGATATTTTGGATCTGCTGGCAAAGCCGGATTTATGCGAGGTCATTTCGACCAAATGTGGGTCCCACACCCATAGTTTCAACTTTTCCAACTTTACAACCAATCGGTCGGAATGAGCTCGGGTGCACCGGGACCAGAACCAAAGGTCTACCTAGCCTAAAATCAGTAGTCTAGAGCTGCTGGCTTAGTCCGTTTAGCCATCCATCGCACGGATCAAATGATATCCACATAAGTCATAAATAAGGCTCTCAAAGCCATCAAAAACTACAATATCACATAAATGGTACCAAAATACATTGGGAATTGTGTCAATCACCCTCATATCCCAGAAATACCATAATGCAACTACATGGAGGGCTAAAATAGTCAAATAACACATAAACAAATATTTCACATATTTTATAAAAAAACTGATCGTTACAGGTAAGGTCACAGTCTTGGAATAATAGTCCAAAATAGCATGATAAAAAGTTAACCAATCCATACTCAAGAAAACATCAAAATCAACTCTATCTAAGACAATCAAGTCCACCTAAGTTTCACGGCCCGCAAAGGTAACCACATAAGATTGGTACACTCGATGCACCATTAAAGAATCCCCTACAGAGTTAGACATATGAAAAGGCATAGTAAGACATTCACATGCAATATCAAAACCAAAAAAAAAATATGAACACATATAGAAGAATGTAGACTCGGGGTAAAATAACACGAAAGTCGATCTAATAGGGAAGATACCTATAATAATTATATCCAAAACCTCTGCCTCGGGTCTCCCAAGGATATCATAACACTTTCCATGTTCACTTTCAGATTGAGTAATCCTACAACCACCTCAACAAGAACCCCTATCTCTACCTTTAGTACCCTTAGAACCATCTCTATCACTCTATGAAGTTGAGAATCTGCTGAATGGATCCATACACACGTCAAGGGAAATCCATGGCAACATGTCTAAGCATATCATATACAAAACATCCTTTATGTCTTGACTCGATTTGAGAAGATGCAGATGAACTAAAATAACCACTCTGGCCAGAAGAACCAATCCTAGAACCTCCACCCGTATGACCGAATAAATGGCTATCAGAAGTTGTAGAACCTGAAGGTCTACCACTTGATAACTACAACGCATCCTGAATCAGCCTACCATGATAACCATAAGAACCTTTGCTATAAAAATCTATACCTTGGGAAATGTGTCCAGTAAACTCACTTTAATAATGCACCTTCTTGGTGCCTTCCTAAGAAGCCTAGATAATAGACTTGGTCATCTTGGCATGCTGAATAATACTCTAGAAAGAAGCCCCTGAAACTATCATCCGAGTTGTAGCCAACTGATAAGTACCATCTAACACCTTTACAAACTTTTAAATCCTTTTAGACTCAGTGGAGATGTTAGTAGTTGAATACCTGGATAAAGTGTGGAAACAAGCCTTATACTTAACAATAGTCATGGAGCCTAGCTCAAAGTAATCAAACTTATCACATATCTGACCTCTATAGATATACAGTACGAAGGTAAAGCTAAAGGTCTACAACTAACATATGACCTCCACCAATCCCTAGCTATATTCGCCAACTGATAGGTAGTATAAGTAACTCCATGAGACTCAAGGGATCCTAGATTACGTAACTTTTCCTAGAAATCAATCAAAAACCCATAGCCATCCTCGCAATAGCTCCACTAAACTTGGGCGGACCCAAGTGAATAAATGTCTTAAACCTCTTCTGATCATCAAAAGACACAACTGTACCCATAAAAATTGGGGAAATATTAAATTTGAGATGTAAAGATTCCACATATGGGGGTACCATAGATAATGGTTATACCCCAAAAGTAAAAATACCATAAACAGATGCTAGTAGTGATAGTAGAACATCACTTGAAGTCTGAGAAGTACCAGGTAACTCCCTTCAAACAACTTAAGAGACCCTAAAGCATTGGGGTATCAACTGAACCCTATGCGACCTAAGCTAGCTCTACATCCCCTGTTGGATAATCATCCCTCTAATACATAATATTAGGCTTGAGAGAGGCCTCTATATCACATTCTCTAGTTTAGGCAGCTCCATGTGCCCATTCTCTACCTCTAGGCCATCCATGACCCCTAGCTCGCCCTCTGGTCTGGGACCCATCCTTGGATGCTGGCTTAGTATTCCTAGCCTCTCGATATATAGTCCTCACCATCTACACAGAAAAGAGTGGAACACAACTTAGAATATTAGGCAAGAACAACCCACAAGACTAGGAATTAAAATAGAGAGGTTTTTCTCAAAGACATCTTATAGCCTCTCAAAGATAGATACAGGCATTTATATATCAATTCACGAGACTGTACTATACATCCTACTTTTATAATTATGAGATCGATGACCTAGCTTCTTTGATACCAATTTATCACCATCTAAAAATAGGTTATGATGGCACTTATTGTGGCTCAGCCTTAATAAGTAAGCCAATCACCCAAATTAATAACGAAAAAATAAAATCGACAATAACATCAATCAAGACGAGACTTATAGCACGAAGTCAAGCAAATATGAAACATTATTAAAATGGAAGTCTGAAAGAAATTATACAAGTCCCCAAAATTTGGTGTTATAGTGTAAAAACATATAGTATATAACAAAAATTTGAAACTATATATTTGTTTCTGAAACCAATATTTGTCTCAGAAATCAAAATAAAGACATAAAATAAAATAAGGAGAGTCCTGGAGTCTACTCTAAAATCTATGAAGCACCCAGTACCTCAAACATCACTCCAATCTGCATGATTAGCTCTTGTATCATGTACTCGTACTCAGTAGGTATCATAGGCCAACTGAGAAAAGTAGGAAATACATAAGTAAAGAAAACTATGAGCATGTTAACTACAAGTAGAAAAGTCCCAAATAGTAGCTTACACCATCTCCTCTAACAATTCTAATTTATAAACTGAAATGAAAACAGCACAAACATACACGAAGAATATATTAAAACTAACATAACTCAAGGAAACTACGAAAATCATAAATGAAGTGTATGTGAATACAATGCAATGTGGATGGAAGAATGGTGAAAACCATCGCATGACTTTTTGTATACACCTACTGAGCTCACAGCTTCCAAGTAAGACCCATGGGGGTTCGCAACCCATATACTATATCTTATATCTCAATCTCAACTCACTCCTCTGGCTCGTGTTCACGGAAAGGGTTTTCATAAAAAACTGTCTTATTTTTCCTTTTAAAATGGTATTTCTCAATAGTACCAATATCTCATAAATGTACATGTATAGAATGAGGATATAATGATCTCAATCAACTCAATATGATGATATTCTATCCATCAAAATGTATATATAAGCGAGCCCAGAAATCAATTTATTATGTCCAACATTCATGATCATCAACTCAAATTAAGCACCATCAAAATAAATAAACATGCAAGATATCATTAATATCATATCAACCCCTAACTCGGGTATTTCTATCATGATGAAGACAACCAATGCTCAGATAAGACCTATATTTGTAAAATAAGCCCCACACATGAGAATTATATCTAGAATAAAGGCATTTAAATGCACAGATAAGGCCAGTGGTGTCAAGTAAAATCCTCACATGAGTTACACATGATAGCGGATATGACAATTCAACAATAACAGTTTATAAGCCCTCGCACGGGCACACAACAGTAACAACAAACTCAAAATATAAACCCTTGAGTTATTTTAACCATCTCATAATATGTTTTACTTATTTGTTAACTACCTAGATTAATCTAAAAGAAGTTAAGCCATATCTTATCTCAAAATAATGAAATCCAAGCCTAAGAAGATTTAACTCAGAGCTTTTTCCTTACGAACAGCCTCGGAATCAACTGCAACATTCAAAGATAGTATCTACACATTAAAAGAAAGATATTGATACCCATATTGCCTATATTCGGGTCGGGTCTAAAATGGGTTTGAAAAATGAGTTTGAAATTAAAAGGGGTAAAACCAGAATTTTATTTTAAAGCCATATTCTCCATTGTTATAGGAGTATAGAGGAGAAAATCCACATGAAAATGGGTTTAAAACGAGATTCAAATTAAAGAAAATCCCTTTTTAAGCTTTACAGGTAAAAACCCCAATTATTTTATTTTGAAATCATAATTTAAAGGGTTTTTAATGATATACTCGATAAAAATATTGAAAATAAAGTTTTGGAGCTTACCCAAGCTGAAATGGTGAAGAAATCCTTAAGAATTGCCTAAATCTGAATCTCAAACGTCCAAAAATTGAAGAAAAACATAAAGATGAGGCGTTTATACTATTCAATGAATAGTGCCTCACGGTCGCGTATCCCGCCTCGTGATCGAGAGATTCAACGTTGAGCGGCAATTAAATTGGCAATTGTAGTCATGAGGGTCAACATTGATAGGCAATTAAACTGGTCATTGCGGTCGCGCAACTGGGCCTTGCAATCGCAACTGGGCAGTACCACGATCATGATGGGTTAAACCCTCAACCCGATCCACCGATTAACCCATCATGATCGTGGTACTGCCACCATACGAATGTAATAAATTCCATCATCAAAGCCTGTGATTGCGACACATGTATACGTGATTGGGATGGATGACTTGATGCATCAGAAAATGCTGCACTAGCAGATTTTTCAAGTGAAGGAATGTCTCTAAATGAACCCTCGGGATTTTTTCGGGACCCAAGAAAATAAATGATATATGTTATTAGATAATTTTTGACGTTCTGGACTCAGTGGTGATGTCAAACTTTCAAAAAAAAATTATTTCAGCAAATTCGCCCTCAGGATCGCTTTTTACTTTTTTTTAAACGAAGGGTTGAAATGTAAGATAAAGGTCCCGAACCCAAATCAACTACGCTACAAACTTAAATTAGATATTTTGGATCTGCTGGAGCAGTCCAAATTGTCATCCGACACTCAAAACAACGAATGTTGATCGAAGTCAACTATATGGCTTCTCAAGTCTCTAAAAACCCCATACTCGTACAAATCATTCCTGATTGCATTGGTAACTGTTTCAACCATCTTCAAAATTCAAAATCAACATGTTGCAACTACGAAAAAGGGCAAAATGGTCAAAATACATAAAAATAAAAAATTCACAAAAATTTTTACAAATTTAAATACATGTACTAAAATAATTCATATGTCATTAAAATCTTAGTTTAAGGCCAAACCCATCGATAGGCACCTAAAGTTGCAGCGATTTTTTGCTTTGGCACCTCAAGTAAACAGTGTTCATTTTAAACACCTAAAAAGGCATCAAATGTGTCACTTTGGCACTTTTTTCCCATGTTTTAAAACATCCATGGAGCATGTAAATACATGATTCCAGGTGGATTTAAAGCACCAATTAATAAAGGTCATGTCATAATAACTAAATCTAAAAGGGCGAAAAGAGAAAAATGTGTCATTTACCCATTTCTCAATTTTGAACTCGATCAAAACCTAGGAGAGTTTTCTTCGACTTTTCTTCAATTTTAAATAGATCCAAAGTGATTACTAACTATTAATAGTGTATTTTGAAGGTATCTTTATTGCAATCTAGTTTGATGCTTTTTTATTTATGTCGGGTTCAAAATCGAATGTGAAGTGTGATTTTTTTGACGAAATTTAAGATATTGGAGGTCTACTAAACTTTTCTTTTCTTTTTATTCTTATTTCTTGACGTGTGGTGTGCTTGTTGATAACATATAAGTGTTTGTATAGTCCTTGTATTTAGTTTTTTTTTTAGGATTTTAGTTAGGGTTTTTTGGGGGTTTCTGAGAAATTCAGTAATATATTTCTGATTTCTTTGATTCTGGGGTATTTCAGTTATAAAGTGTGTATTTTTCTTAGGATTTGACTGATTTAGGGTTATTTTGGTAATTTTAAATTTAAGGACTTTTTGGGTATTTCCTTGCCTTTCAGAATATTTGGGGGTTTGAAGGGAATGTAATGGATGACTTTCTTTTTACTTGTTTTCATCATGGGGAAACTGTTGTAGCCAATCCTAACCTTACATATAAATATGAATTAGATGTCTTTGTTGTTGCTATTGACAAAGACCATTTTAGTCTTGTTGAGTTTCTTTCCTATACTAATGATCTTGGGTACACAAAGGTGAAGCGATTTTACTGTCAACAGATAGATAGTGGTGATTTAGTTCAAATTACTAGTGATAGAAAGTTGTTAGACTTTGTGAGAGACTTAAATCATGGTGATAAAGTTGATGTGTTTGTTGAACATGCCATTGATGATGATCTAGAGGTTGTGTCAACCTCTATTTGTCTTTTAGAAGGGCCACACTGTAATACCTTTTCTGAAAATGGTATAGGTAGTGATGGTAATGAGGATAGGGGGCTTAATCCAGATCTGGATGGAAATAAAATAGATATGCCTAGTGAGGATTCAGGTGGAGGTGAAATCCCTGATGAGGATGGTTCAGACATTGATGAAGAGTTGAGAGCCTTTAGGGATGAAAGTAAAGCAAAATAAATCCTAGAAAAAAGTCAAAAGCACCTGAAGAAATTTTAATTGGCGAAGCTGGTATTGACAAAGGTTTTCAAGACATTGGCAAAAATAAAAAAGATAGATATGTGGGTAGATTAAGAGGTGATAAAGAGTACATTGATAGTTCAAACTGTGACAGTGTTAATAGCACTGATTTGTTAGATGAGGATGCCGTTGTCGGTGTTCCTTTACCAAGAACAAGAATAAGTAGTAGTAAAATTAGGTATGATAATGAGTATGGTTTTGCTATTTTTGAACTTGGTATGATTTTAATGGTCCTAAGAAATTCAGAAAAGCTTTGGGAAGGTATACAGTAGAAAATAAAGTTCAGATTGTTTTAAAACCTAATAAAGCTCATAGAATAAGGGCTAAATATAAATGTAAGGGAAAATGCAGTTGGTTGTATTATGGTGCAGTTGACAGAGATTCAGTTAATTTCTTGATAAAAAATTATAATCCAGTGCATAAGTGTACTACATCAAATAAGAACAAGATGTGTACAACTAAGTATATTGCCAACAGATTCAGGGAGGAAATAATTAAACAACCATCTTTGAGGATTTGGGAAATACAAGAATTGTGGAGGGAGAAATTAGGATTGTATGTAGGTTGAACTATTTGTTATAAGGCAAAGTTATAGGTTTTAAGAGAGTCTTTGGGGGATTGGAACATGGAGTTTGCAAGGTTATATGATTATGCTGAGATGATAAAACAGACTAATCCTAGCAGTTCTGTTTGGCTGAGAATGGATAGTGAAACTGTCCCAGGTAAAAATTTGTTTGTGTATTTCTATGTTTTATTGGATGCATTGAAGAAAGGGTGGATGAAAGGTGTAGAATAATTATAGGGTTTGATGGATGTTTCTTAAAAAGTGTTTGTAAGGGTGAGCTTATTTCAGTAGTTGGAAAGAATGGAAACATCATGTGTTTCTCATAGCCTGGGCAGTTGTGGACAAGAAAACTAAGCATAGTTGGACTTTTTTTATCAAATATTTAAAAGAAGACCTGCAGTTGGGTATTGGAGCAGGTCTCACTGTGATGGCTGATATGCAGAAGATAAACTATTTTCTTAACTGTAAATTATTTGACATACTTTATTTTTTTTGCCAGCTAGTTTAACTATTTTTTTATTTTATAGGGTTTTCATGCAGTTGTTTTTGAGTTGTTACCGAATGCTGAGGTTAGAAGGTGTTCTAGACACATCTAGTCCAACTGGAGTCAATTGTGAAAGTGGGAAGAAAGGAGAAACAGTTATGGAGATGTTTTAAGGCAAGTTTTGAAGTGATGTTCAAAGTGGAACTTGATTACATGAGCCAACTTGGTGTTCCAAATAAGAATATTAATAGAGATTTGTTGCATTATCCTAGGGAGTCATGGGTTAGGGCATTCTTTAGAGAAGATTGTAAGTATGATGATGTTGAAAATAATATGGATGATACCTTTAATTCATTAATATTTACCAGTAGACATAAATCTATTATTACCATGTTGGAGGAAATTAGGAGAAAAATAATGACTAGAACAGTGGACATGATTAAGTTTGCCAACACTTCGATATGTGATATTTCACATATGGCTAGACTTATATTGGAGGATAATAAGGACAGGACTAAGACTTGCAAGGTGATTTGGAATGCTGATATTGGATTTGAGATTGGACAAGGGGAGTATAGGCATACAATGAACTTGACCATTAGGACTTGCAGCAGTAGAACTTGGCAGTTGAGAGGCATTCCTTGCCAACATGCTATTTGTACATTGTATCATATTGAAGAGGATCCTGAACCTTATGTGAAGCATTGGCATAAGAAGAAAACTTTTATGGAGGCTTATAGTCACCTCATCTAACCAATCTTCAATATGAAGATGTGGCCTGAAATAAATAATCCAAAGATTGAGCCTCCATAACCTAAGAAAATGCCTGGTAGGCCTACAAAAGATAGAAGAAGGGGAAAAGATGAACCAAGAAAAAATATGGAAAGTTGTCTAAATAAGGAGTGAAAGTAACATGTTCCAAGTTCCATCAACAAGGTCACAATAGAAGATATTACAAGGTAAAACAGTCACATTACATTTGATTTTAAAAGTTGTTTTTTCATGTTGCATTTTCCATATATTAATTGTTATGTTTGAGTTTTTAGGTTATTGATCCAAATTCACAAGGGACCAAGTTTACTAGTCAAAGTTTCCAAGAAAGTAGCCATCCTATAAGCTCAAGCCAATCTGCACCAACATCCACAAAAAAATTAGCACAATCTAGTTCAAGTCAACATGTACCAATATGTTCAAGCCAAGTTCCATCTTCAACAATAGTTTTTTCTATACAAGATGAGTAAGGAGCTTCAAGAAAGATGCAGGATCAACTTTTTACAGTGATATAATAATCCCTGTTACACAAGGAATCAAGAGCCAACTACCTCCTAAAAGAAGTGAAAATATTGGACATGAGAAGGGAAGAGTTGCAGATACAGAAGATGTTGGAGAAGGTGGATCAAAAAGGGATAAGAATGCTGATTTAGGATATACGCAAGTGCAAAGGGCACCCAAATAATGAACGTAAGTTTACTTCAACTTTTTCTTAAAAAAAAAGCAAATGGCTAAGTAAATATACTAAAAATGTTGTTCCTTTTTTTCTAAAAAAACAACAACCAGGGATATCAAGTCAAAGGATCCTTCAAACTAGTACAACTTACAAGGATGCAAGTTCTATAGGATTTGATCTTGGTTATAAGCCTAGAGGCTTGGGATGGAAAAATAGAGATGCAGTCACCACTAATTAGTTGCAGCAGATGGTAAAAAAGAAGAAGAAGAAGTACTGGCGAAGAAGAAGTTTCTCATGTTGATTATGTGTGTATTTTATTCTGTAATTTGTAGTACCAAAAAAATAATTAGTTTCAGTTGTTCCTTTGAATCTTCTAGTAATGAATAACAGTAACAATTAGTTGCTTAGATTTTGAAGTCTGTTAATACAGATTATGCAAACTTTGAGCTTAATATGGAGCTATTTTTTGGATGTTACTTTGAGCTCAATTTAGAACATATTTATAAAGCTGACAATTCTGTAGGTTTGGGCTTAATTTGAAGCATATTTATGAAGTTCTATTGATATTAGTTTGATCTCAATGTGAATTATGTATAAGATTTTGGTGTAACTTTGGTGTGTTGCTTGCCTACTTTGACAACACCTTTTATTGTACCAGTAGCAATTACACCATGAAAAGTTCAGCAATAAACTTTGTTGCTAAGAATATTTAAGGCCAAGCCAAAATAAACTTTTTATTTTATTAAAAGGAAGGAATGTTACATGGCCAATATTACACAAAAACTGCACCTAAATAGCGACCAAATACACATAAAAATAGTACAGCTAAACGATCATGAAAACCAACAATTTTGGTACATCACACCAGTAACAATTACACCATGAAAGTTCAGCAACTACGTTTGAATATCCAGTGCTCAACAACACCAAACCAGTAGGAACAACGCCAACAATGTAGTATCTTCTTGCTCAATTATGTTTCTCTTCAAAAGCCTTGACTTTCATCAACAAACCCTAAATTATCTGATTTACTTGTAAAGGGTGTCATTCTTCATACCAATCAAAGTAATCACATCCACCCAATTTCTATAAAAACAAGACCACAATTACAAAATAAATATAAGTCAATAATTAATCAACTGATTAAATAAAAAAAATATTACCTTTGAAGTCTTACAAGTAAAAAATCTACGACCTGAATTTTGTTGAGTCCAAGAAGTCTTCAATAGAGCTTCATGACTATACTTACCATATCAAAAATCTTTATCACAAAAAATGATGGAAGGTGAGCTCGACATTGTCAAGCTCAGTTGGAAAAAAATAAAAAAAGGATGAAGAAGAAACTAAATACAAATAACTTAAAGATTTTTGGATAGAGAAAAAAAGATGAAGAAGAAGAAGATTTGGAAATTTAGAGTTAAATTTTAGGAAGAAGATAAATATATAAGACAATGGGGGGGAAATAACCGTTGGGGGGGAAATCAGATACCAAGTCAGCAAAAATGGGGGTTCAGCGCGCCTTGGCTGCGTGAATTACACGCGAGCTATCAACAGGGAAAAAAGTGCCAAAGTGACACATTCGATGCCCATTTTAGGTATTTAAAATGAACATTGTCTACTTTAGATGACAAAGTGAAAGCTCGCTGCAACTTTAGATGTCTGTCGATGGTTTCCTCCTTAGTTTTATTTAGTATTTAGATATTTATCATACTTAATTGTTTGTAAGACAAAGCACATCAATTAGCTAAAATGAATTCTTCATATTCTTTGATTAGGTCTCTTTTCCAAGTATTCCACCGTGACTTTAGGAGATATGTTCACGTTCGGCATATGCCAATTCAATAGAATTAGGTTTTCATAGAAAATTATAGCTCCACGTGAGCAAAAGCTACTTCTGCCATAATGAATCATGTGCTATGCTAATAGTGGATAAAATGTTATAACAAAAATCTTTTCTCCTAAAATATGTTGGGAAAGAGGCAGGGTACAATCAAAGAGCCCGACAGGGTAGCAGCGGAAGAATTCCCAAATCTAAACTTTCATTTTCAACTTGAACCAAGAGGAGACAAAAAAATCCAAGAAAAATAAAATAATATGGCAGCAAATAAATCACCACACAAATACGATAAGGTAAGAATCAAACGAAGAACAAGAGACACCAAATTTACGTGGAAAACCCTTCGGTGTGAAGAGTAAAAAAATACGGGACAAAAATCTCCACTATAACCACCAAAGAGTTATAATATTGTTCTAAAAAATGGCCACCAAATAAGTGCCAAACAAAAAGAAACAATACATAAACCACAACACCAAACACTAGAAAAATAAAGGAGCGAAAATACCAAAATGTAGATACTGTTGAGAGGAACAAGGAGTCCAAAAATCGGCTCAATCGGACAAGAAACGAAGCGGGAATCGTAATTTGAAGTTGACAGTTGTGGCTGAATTTTTGGGCGAAAATCAGCTTTCTTTTCTCTCTTTGACTGCTAAAAACTCTCTTTTGTGATGGTGAATAAGACCTAAAAAGGATCTATATATATGCCCCATAGTAATGGACCTATGGTTAAAGGTGGATTGGTCCAAATTGGGCTTTATTTATCCACATAGGAAGGGAAAAGATACATGACCCAACAATTCTCCCCCTCCCAACTATGTGGAGGAGACCGCCATCCTAGCGATCATGCAACAATCTTCAAAATTCCCTCTTGGCAAAGATTTAGTCATCATGTCGGAACCATTATCATCCGTATGAACCTTCTCAAATTCAAGCAACTTAGAATCCAACACATCCTGAATCCAATGGTATCTCACATCAATGTGTTTAGACCGACCGTGAAATGTAGAATTCTTGTCAAGATGTATAACACTTTTTTCGCAATAAAGCACATACCTCTCTTGAGTAACACTAAGTTCCCCCAAGAATCTCTTCATCCAAAGCAATTCTTTACAAACTTCAACGGCAGCAATAAGCTCAGCTTCTGTAGTAGATAGAGCAACACATTTTTGCAACCTGGATTGCCAAGGCACAGCTCCCCCTGCAAAAGTAACCAAATACTCTAAAGTAGACTTGCGAGTATCAATATCACCAGCCATGTCTGAATTAGTATAACCACAAAGAATGGGCTTCCCTGTACCAAAATACAAACTCAGACTAGAAGTGCCACAAATATATCTCATAATCCACTTTACAGCATTCCAATGTTCTCATCCCGAATTAGAAAGAAAACGGCTAACAACACCAATAACATAAGAAATATGCAGTCTTGTACAACCCATTGAATACATCAAACTACCAACGGCTGAAGCATAAGGAACTTTCTTCATATCTTCCTTTTCATCATCACTGGAAGGATACTGTTTCATGCTCAATTTGAAGTGCATAGCTAAAGGTGTACTGATAACCTTAGCCTTATCCATGTTGAACCTTCGAAGTACTTTCTGAATGTACTTCCCTTGTGATAATCACAACTTCTTGGCCTTTCTGTCATAGACAATCTGCATGCCAAGAATCTGCCTTGATGGTCCTAAGTCTTTCTTAGAAAAAGACTTACTCAACTCTTGCTTCGACTTTTGAATCCTGCAATTATGATGACCAACAACAAGCATGTTATCAATATAAAGCAACACAATAATAAAGTCACCATCAAAAAATTTTTGCACAAAAACACAATGGTCTAAAGTAGTCTTCTTGAAGCCCTGCTGACTCGTAAAGGAACCTAACTTCCTGTACCATGCCTAGGAGCTTATTTCAAACCATACAAGCTCTTCTTCAATTTGCAAACACAATTCTCTTTTCCCTTGACTTCAAAACCTTCAGGATGCTCCATATAAATTTCTTTATCTAAGTCGCCATGGAAAAAAGCAGTTTTAACATCCATTTGCTCAACCTCTAAATCTAGACTTGCAGCTAAGCCTAGAACCACACGACTGGATGACATCTTCATAACTGGAGAGAATATCTCATCAAAATCAACTCCCTTTTTTTGGTTAAATCCCTTCATAACCAATCTAGGCTTGTACCGTGGAACTGGGTTACCATCTTCATGTTTCACCCGAAAAACCCACCTATTTTTTAAAGCTTTTCTGTCTTTAGGCAGCTTAACCAAATAAAAAGTATGATTATCATGCAAAGATTTAATCTCATACTCCATAGCATCAAACCACTTTTCTTTTTCTTCAGTTTCCATAGCATCATCAAGACTCTCAGGTTCTCCCTCGTCAGTTAAGAGTACATACTCATTGGAAGAATAACGAGATAAAGGTATTCTCTCTCTGGTAGATCGTCTGAGAGAACTCTCTAGAGAATCAACAACTGGTTGCTTATCAACCATATCAACTTGCACTGGAGCATCAACAACATCTTGCTGGTCATTTTGAATATGATCATTATCTTCATTATCAACTTGATTTTCATCATCATGAAGATTTTCTTCAGAAGTAGTAGTCAAGGAAACTGGATCAATATCAACTAGACTCTCACTACTCTAAGAATCAACCTTCTCAGCTTATTTAAAATCTTGAATTGTTTAGTCTTCAAAGAACACAACATTGTGGCTTCTAACAAGTTTCTTCTCAACTGGATCATAGAAACGATAGCCAAATTCATCTTGAACTTAACCAATGAAGATACATTATCTAGTTTTAACATTCAACTTTGAACTTTCATTCTTAGGAACATGCACAAAGGCTTTACACCCAAAGACTCTAAGATGATCATAAGAAACATTCTTACTAGACCAAACTCTGTCAGGGACATCACCATCCAAAGCAACAGTAGGAGATAAATTGATAACATAAGCAGTAGTAGTAAGTGCTTCTGCCTAAAAATAATATGGTAGCTTAGCATCCGAAAGAATATATCTAACCCTCTCAACTAGAGTTATGTTTATCCTCTCTGCTAAACCAATCAACTGAGGAGTTTTTGGAGGAGTTTTCTGATGCCGAATACCCTGCTCTCTACAATATCTATCAATAGGACCAATATACTTTCCACCATTATCTGAGTGGATGCATTTTAATTTCTTCCCTGTCTGTCTCTCAACCAAGGCCTGAAAATCTTTGAACACATCAAGTACTTGATCCTTGGACTTAAAAGGAAATACCCAGAGTTTGCGAGAATGATCATCAATAAAAGCCACAAAGTAAAGTGCACCACCATGAGACCTAACTTTAAAAGGAGCACACAAATCAGAATGCACCAACTCCAGCAAATCAAGCTTTCTTGAAGACGGATGACTCTGAAAAGAAACTTTTTTCTGTTTATCGGCTAAGCAATGAACACACTTTTTTAACTTTGCTTGTTTCACTCCAAAAAGTAAATTTTTCTTAGACAAACTATCAATCTCCTTCTCACTCATATGACTCAATCTTCTATGCCATAACTCGGATGAAGTATCATTCTCCACCAAGTTTATCAAGTCTCTAGAAGTAGAGCCCTGAAATACGTACAAGTTAGATAACTTGTCACCTCAAGCCACAATTGTTGAACATCTAGTAAGCTTCCACTATCCAGCACCAAGGGTGTTAACATAAACCTCATCATCAAGGTTTTCTACAGAAATCAAATTCAGGAGAACATCTGGAGCATGCTTGAAACTATTCAGAACTAGTTGAGAATAATTGTTACTTTTCAATCAAATAGTGACAATGACAAGTACTTTAAATTCATCATTATTGCCCATTTTTAACATTCCAAAATTACCTGAAGTATAAGAAGAAAATAATTCCTTCTTTGGCAAAACATCAGAAGTAGCACCAGAATCCACAAACCAGGTAGACTCATCACGAACAAGATTAATGACATTCTCACCACAGGCAATAAGAAGATCATCATAGCAATAACAGCAACACAATTTTCATTATCGCCTTCGTTCTTTTACCGTCTCATATCTCTCTTATGCTTGTAACAATATTTCATGATATGCCCTCTTTTGTTGTAATAGTCACATGTAACATTCTTCAATTTGGACCTCGACTTGCTTCT
Source organism: Capsicum pubescens (assembly GCA_030864215.1). NCBI lineage: Eukaryota > Viridiplantae > Streptophyta > Magnoliopsida > Solanales > Solanaceae > Capsicum > Capsicum pubescens. The sequence goes on from CM061543.1 coordinate 106,379,258, forward strand.
ACTTTTATCTCTATCATTCAAACCTCTAAACTTGTTTCTCCCCCTTTCTTCAGTAACTAAAACATCAGAGTATGAAGATAAAGAAGATGAGGTCTAAGATCTTCTTCTCATCTCTTCATTCAAGACACTACTCTTAATGTATTACATAGTTACAATACCACCAGGAGAAGAATTAGTCAAATAAACTCAGAGTTTCCCAAGAGTCAGGCAGACTATTAAGAAGCCAAAGTACCTGAATTTCTTCATCGAACTTTACACCCATTCTGGACAGTTGGTCAAGGACACCCTGAAAATTATTTATATGATCAGAAATAGGACTGCCCTCCTTATACTTGATATTCATCAATTGCTTATGCAGGAACAACTTGTTATTGCCAGTCTTCAAAGCATAAAGTGTCTCGAGCTTGTCCCACAAACTTCTTACATGTGTCTCATTCACAATATGGTTTCTAACATTATCTTCAACCCATTGTATAATATAGCCACAAACCTGTAAGTGCTCAAATTCTCAATCCTCATCTGTCATGGATTGAGGTTTAGTAGATGCAAACACAGGTAAATATATTTTCTTGACAAAGAGAAGATCTTTCATCTTGACTTTCCAAGTATGATAGTTACTACCATTCAAACACACCATCTTGCTCATATTTTCCTCCATCGTTCAAATCAACAATCAATAACAACCAACTCTCTGATACCACTTTGTTGGGAAAGAGGCAAGGCACAATCAAAGAGCCCGACAGGGTAGCAGCAGAAGAATTCCCAAATCTAAACTTTTCCTTTCAACTTGAACAAAGAAGAGACAAGAAAATCCAAGAAAAATAAAATAATATGGAATCAAATAAATCACCACTCAAATATGATAAGGCAAGAATAAAACAAAGAACAAAAGACATCAAATTTACGTGAAAAACCCTTCGGTGTGAAGAGTAAAAAATCATGGAACCAAAATATCCACTATAATCACCAAAGAGTTACAATATTGTTCTCCAAAATGTCCACCAAAAAAGTGCCAAACAACAAGCAACAATACATAAACCACAGCACCAAACACTAGAGAAATAAAGGAGCGAAAACACCAAAATGTAGCTATTATTCGGGAATGAAGAATGGGAGATACAGGATACCAAATCAATATCCATTAGATCATAATCAAATATTGAGATGACAGGAACAAGCAGTCCAAAAATCAGCTCAATCGGACAAGAAACGAAGTGAGAATCGCAATTTGAAGTTGACAGTTGTGACTGATTTTTGAGCGAAAATTAGCTTTCTTTTCTCTCTTTGGCTCTGAAAACTCTCTTTTGTGATGGTGAATCTATATATATGCCCCATAGTAATGGGTCTATGGGTAAAAGTGGGTTGGTCCAAATTACGCTTTATTTATCCACATAGGAAGGGAAAAGACCCATGACCCAACAAAATATAATGTTCAATTTTCAACAGTAATACTAATAATAAGTGGAGTAAATTAAAAATAAAATAATTAGGCTTTTGGGAGGGTGGTCAGACCTAAATTTCAATTGTGGATGCTAGACCTTCTAGCTATGAGTATGTTGAAGAGTCCTCACCATGGGATCCATTGTCCCAACATCAACCAACAAATGGAATGATAATACTTTGGTAGAAGATTCCCCTTATAATACTGCATTTATTTGTGGGCACTCACACACATTAAACTAGGTTAGTCATAATTAATTGATAGACATTACTTCAATTGACAATATCTATATATCCTAAGAGTAGTTGATGTTACCTGTCTAATACTCAAAAATTATGCATCACCTATTAATTAGTAAGATGGAACTAATTGTTTGAACCTTCCCTCTCCCTCCCCCTCCCACCCCAAAAGTAAAGAGAACAATTTTCCTTGTTTTTTAAGCGAAGTGATATTATTGGACCAATTCATATGTACAACAATTTTGGTTTTGACTAGTTGCACTTCTTCCACATTTATGGGAGATTAATTATTTAGTGAAATACAATGATCTATGAATCTATATGATCAAGATCTTGTTTAGTATTAATGTAGTTTTTGTTATCTTACTTCTACATGTAAGCAGAATCTGTATAGTAGAAACAACAACTTTAACTAAAGTTCAAGTATATAAACAAGAACACAATGAAGTATATCAAATACCCTCAACACAAGATCAAAATGACCTTTCCAAGAGGTGTATTTTATTTTCAAGAAAATAGATGAAACAGAAATGAATAAGACCAAGTCGTCCGAATTCACGGACTTTTCTTAAGGAATAATTCCTCTCGCTGTACCCGAGGTTATGGAATCTTCCTCCCAGAATAAAAAGACCTTCAATTCGACTATAGTGGTACCTCAAATAGGAGGATTCTTCGAACGCACAGAACATTTTGATTGATCACACATAATATTTGTAAAGAAAAGAAGAGAGTTTTTATTCTGAAAATTTCATATCAAAACCTGTGAAGGAAAGCAGGTTTATATAGCCTAGTAGATGCCTCTTCGAAAAGGTGGCATTGGTTCACTTAAATGGTGTGATGTTTCTGAAAATACATGTCTGCAGCATTTTTGCTGAAGCAGTATACCATTTTTCCAAATAGTGCACTTGTTCAAAACAGTGCATCACTTTATTAAAGAATCGCATTTGTTCAGTCAAAACAAAAATAGTATATCAGTTCAGTCGAAAAGAAATAGTACATCAGTTCAAAAACAGCGCATCAGTTCAGTCAAAACAGTGCATCAGTTCTGTCAAAACATTGCATCTGTTACTGTTACTGCATGCATATAAATGGAGTATTGATCAGATTTTATCAAATAATGTTTGTCCAAAAAGATAGATCTCATCGATCAGTATTGATCACTTATCATGTGGAGTAAGTATTCATCATTATAAACACTCCAACGTTCCCTTCTCCCACCAATGTGGGAGAATTAGTGAACTTTCCAATTTTGGGAGTACACTTTCCAAATTGGTGTCTCCTCTTCTCCACAATTTTTTCTCCATTTTCCATTCACACTTCTATGAACCCAACAATCCTCCACATAAATGGGGAATGGCTATTTTTCATATATATTTTACGGACAAGTATATGATCATCAAGCAAAAACTGATTGCATCTGGATAAGTGGGTTTCCCTTTGAACTTTCCGTAGTAAACATGCATCGGATGCACTCGGTCAATTGGTAGATTTGATATATTTGAACCGTCGAGATTTAATGTACACCTAGACAACACATGTCACACAACCAGTCTTTTAACATTTATGGTTCTTACGGTTTTGTTCTTTTCAGCCATGAACACGTCTCGGTTTTCATAAGAGCTTAGAGAATAGGCCTTTACTAACATTCTCTTTGAAGAGGCTTCCACTTCACCCTCGCATAGATGATTTCTAAATGTTCAATCCTGTAGATTAAACCATTCGGTCAAATCTGCCAAATTTAGATAATCATTAAAAGACTTTTCACCTTAAGTCTTATCCTAGTTTACTATACATTGTCTACATCATAAGAATGGGTTGGGTAATTGACAATGTTGAACCTATCAGACACAACTTTGTTTGATCTCCTTGAACCTAGCTTTTGGGATCTCCAGTCTTCTAGGTAGATTTACCGTCATACTAACTTATCCTAGGCCTTAAACCCATTCCCTTAGATGTTCTTTCTACTCCTTCTCTAGATAGGCCTTTTGTAAGTGGATCTGACAAATTATCCTTTGACTTTACATAGTCTACAGTGATAATTCCACTAGAGAGAAGCTCCCTAACGCTATTGTGTCTTCATTGTATATGACGAGATTTACTGTTGTACATCATGCTCCCTGCCCTACCTATTGCCGCTTGGCTATCATAGTGTATACATACTGGTGCCACTGACTTGGGCTAATAAGGAATATCTTCTAAGAAATTCCAGAGTCATTCTTTTTCTTCATCGGCTTTATCCAATGCGATAAATTCAGATTCCATTGTAGAGCGAGCAATATAAGTCTGTTTGGATGATTTCCAAGAGACTGCTCCTCCACCGATAGTAAATACATATCTACATGTGGATTTTAATTCGTTCGATCTGGTGATCCAATTTTCATCAATATATCCTTCAAGTACCACAGGATATTTATTATAATGCAAGGCATAATTTTGAGTGTACTTAAGATACCCCAAAACTCTTTTCATTGCCATCCAGTGAGATTTGTTGGGATTACTCGTGTACCGACTCAATTTACTGATAGTTCATGCTATGTATGGTCGTGTAAAGTTCATTATATACATTAAGCATCCCAATACTCTTGCGTACTCCAATTGCGAGTCACTTTCGCCTTCATTTTTTCGAAGTGCAAAGCTCGCATCCAATGGATTCTTGGCAATACCAGATTCCATATACTTGAACTTGTCAAGTACCTTTTCGATATAATGAGACTGTGACAATGCCAACCCTTGTGGAGTTCGATGGATTCTTATACCTAAGATTACATCTGCAGCTCCAAGGTCTTTCATATCAAACTTGCTCTCTAGCATTCGTTTTGTTGCATTTATGTCAGAAATGTCTCTACTGATGATCAACATATCATCCATATATAAACAAACAATGACTTGGTGATTTGGTGTGTCTTTAATATATACACATTTGTCAATTTCATTTATCTTGAATACTGGTTTGGTCAAACTTTGCATGCCATTTCTTAGGTGCTTGTTTTAGTCCATAAAGTGAATTAACAAGTTTACACACCTTATTTTCTTTTCCTGGAACCACAAAACCCTCAGGTTATTCCATGTATATTTCTTCCTCCAAATCTCTATTTAGGAATGCGGTCTTCACATCCATTTGATGGATTTGAAGATCATATACCGCCGCCAAGGCAATTAATATTAGAATCGAGGTTATCCTTGTTACTGGTGAGTATGTATCAAAGTAATCAAGGTTTTCCTTCTGTTTGAAGCCTTTTACTACAGGTCTTGCCTTGTATTTATCAATAGTACCATTCACCTTCATTTTCCTTTTGAAGATCCATTTAGAACCGAACGGTTTATTTTTGGGAGAAAGGTCAACCAATTCCCATGTATGGTTGCTTAAGATTGAATCTATCTCACTATTGACTGCCTCTTTCCAAAAGGATGAGTCTGACGACGACATCGCTTCTTTAAATATTTGAGGCTCATTTTCTAAGAGAAATGTTACAAAATCCGATCCAAACGAAGTTGACGTTCTTTGACGTGTACTACGTCTTGGATTTTCTTCAATATGTACATTCTCACTTGGTTCATCTCGAGTTCTTTTAGATCCTCCACTAGACTGTTCATGTCTAATTTTATATGGGTAAATGTTTTCAAAGAATTCAGCATTGTCTGATTCAATTACCGTATTTTCATTAATATCAAAATGTTCGGATTTATGAACCAAAAACTGACATGTTTTACTACTTTTAGCATATCCTATGAACACAAATTCCAGCGTTTTAGGTCCTATCTTAACCCTTTTAGGTATAGGAACTTGAACCTTCTCTAGACACCCCCACACTTTGAAATATTTCAAGTTGGGTTTCCTTCCTTTCCATTTTTCGTAAGGAATTGATTGTGTCTTACTATGGGGAACTCTGTTGAGTATACGATTGGCCGTAAGGATAGCCTCCCCCCATAAGTTTTGTGGTAAACCAGAACTTATAAGTAATGCATTCATCATTTCCTTCAAAGTTTGATTTTTCCTTTCTGCAATTCCATTAGATTGAGGTGAATATGGGGCCATAGTTTGATGGATTATTTCATTCTCTACACATATTTGCACAAAGGGAGATTCATATTCTCCGCCCCTATCACTTCTTATCATTTTGATCTTTTTGTCTAACTGATTTTCAACTTCAGTTTTATATTGCCTAAACGCATCTATTGCTTCATCCTTACTATTTAGCAAGTAGACATAACAATATCTAGTGCAATCGTCAATAAAAGTTATGAAATACTTTTTTCCACCACGTGATGGTGTTGACTTCATATCACAAATGTTAGTGTGTATTAAGTCTAAGGGATTGGAATTCCTTTCAACGGACTTATAAGGATGTTTTGCATACTTCGATTCCACACACGTTTGACACTTTGATTTATTGCACTCAAAGTTTGGCAAAACTTCTAAGTTAATCAATTTTCATAACGTTTTGTAATTAACATGGCCTAAACGTTCATGCCATAAATCATAACACTCAAGTAAATAAGAAGAATTCAAACTTCTATTTATTTCAACAGTCATTACATTCATCTTATAAAGGCCTTTGGTCAGATAGTCTTTTCCTACATATATTTCTCCTTTGCTAATTATAATTTTTCCAGAAATGGTTACACATTTGAATCCGTTCTTATCTAGAAGTGAAACATAAATTAAATTCCTACGTAACTCCGGAACATACAAGACATTGTTAAGTGTCAAGACCTTTCCGGAAGTCATCTTTAAGAAAAAATTTCCTGTTCCTTCTACCTTAGCCGTAGAGGAGTTAGCCATGTAGATCATTTCTTCTACTTGAGCCAGAGCGAATGACGAAAACAACTCCTTGTTAGCACATACATGGCGGGTGGCACCAGAATCTATCCACCATTCGCGAGGATTCCCCGTCAAGTTGTATTTTGAGAACATAGCACACATATCATCACATTCTTTGTTGGATTCAATCATATTTTCTTGATCCTTCTTCTTTTCTTTCTTTGGGGCACGATAATCTTTGGACTTATGGCCAATCTTGCCACAATTGAAGCATTTTTCCTTGAACTTTTTCTTGGGTTGATTGCTTCCTTGTTCAGCTTTCTTCCTTTTCTTGGAATTATTTTGGTCATCTTCTACAATATGTGCTCCATTAATTGTAGAATTCCCCTTTGACCTTCTTTCGGCAGCTTTATTATCCTCTTCAATGGTTATCTCCTTGTGTTTATGCTTTAAGTAGTTTTTGAAGTCTTTCCACAAAGGTGGTAGCTTTTCAACTATCGCTGCTACTTGGAAAGCATCATTCATAATTAAACCTTCTGCTAGGAGATCATGTATGATGACTTTCAACTCTTGTACTTGAGAGACAACAGATTTTCTATCTATCATTTTGAAGTCCAGGAACCGTGCAACAAGGAATTTCTTAATTCCCGCATCCTCTGTCTTATATTTTTGTTCAAGTACCCCCACAGTTCCTTTGATGTCTTGGTTCCACTATAAACATTGTAGAGGTTGTCTTGGAGACCACTCAGAATATAATTCCTGCAAAGAAAGTCTGAATGTTTCCAAGCTTCTACAATAACGAAGCGGTCTTTATCTGAGGTTCCCTCGGGCACCTCGGGAGCGTCTTCGCTAGTGAACCGTTGCAGACATAAAGTGGTAAGGTAAAAGAACATCTTTTGTTGCCACCGCTTGAAGTCAATGCCCAAAAATTTTCTGGGCTTCTCCGCCGGTGCCATTGTTGGCGGAGCATTTGTGCGACTTGATGTGGCAATATTAGTTTCCCCCACAGACGTTGTCGCATCTTGCACTTGACTATCGCTTGTCATTTTTCCTGTCTACACAAGACAGAAAAATTTAGTATTTTTTCAGAATACTATTTATAAAGTTAAATAACTTTTCAACTTTTCTTCTTGTTTCTTGTTAACAATGAAGTTTTTGTAACTTCAAATCGTCAACCGAGTGAACTTTAACTTGTGATGAAGATTTTATGTCTTCTAATCACTAGTTAAATTCAAGCGGAGTAGAAAGTCTAAGCTTTAACTCCAAAAACAAGTTATACAGATTTTGTAAGATTAATTATTCCTTAAGATTGTTATCTTCCTTCTACGGGTACGCAGAATCTGTATAGTAGAAACAACAACTTCAACTAAAGTTCAAGTATATAAACAATAACACAATGAAGTATATCAAATACCCTCAACACAAGATTAAAATGACCTTTCTAAGAGGTGTATTTTATTTTTTAGAAAATAGATGAAACAGAAATGAATAAGACCAAGTCGTCCGAATTCACGTACTTTTCTTAAGGAATAATTCCCCTCGTTGTACCCAGGTTATGGAATCTTCCTCCCAGGATAAAATGGCCTTCAATCCGACTATAGCGGTACCTCAAATAGGCGGATTCTTCGAACGCACAGAACTTTTTGATTGATCACACAGAATATTTGTAAAGAAAAGAATAGAGTTTTTATTCTGAAAATTTCATATCAAAACCTGTGAAGGAAAGCAGGTTTATATAGCCTAGCAGATGCCTCTTCGAAAAGGTGGCATTGGTTCACTTAAATGGTGTGATGTTTCTGAAAATGCATGTCTGCAGCATTTTTGCTGAAGCAGTATACCATTTCATCAAACAGTGCACCTTTTCGAAACAGTGCATCACTTCATTGAAGAATCGCATCTGTTCAGTCGAAATAGAAACAGTATATTAGTTCAGTCAAAAAGAAACAGTACATCAGTTCAGAAACAGTGCATCAGTTCTGTCGAAACATTGCATCTGTTACTGTTACTGCATGCATATAAATGGAGTATTGATCAGTTTTCGTCAAATAAAGTTTGTCCAAAAATATAGACCTCATCGATCATTTTCCGAAGCCGAAGCCGAGCGAGCGACGACGACAACGACGGCGCGAGGCATCTCTTATTTCTTGCCTCACTTATCATGTGGAGTAAGTATTCATCATTATAAACACTCCAATGTGGGAGAATTAGTGAACTTTCCAATTTTGGGAGTACACTTTTCAAATTGGTGTCTCCTCTTCTCCACAATTTTTTCTCCATTTTCCATTCACACTTGTATGAACCCAACAGTTTTGATAATTGATAAATTCTGTATAAGTGGCATTCACATGTTGAAGAAGAAAGATAAAATTATCAAGAACAATACGGGAGAATTTTAATTTTATAAGGAGCTGTAAAGTTAAACAAGCAAAGATACCATAAAAAAACTAGCATATGAAATTCGTTTCAAGCAAGGAGACAAAGAAGCCATATGCGCGTTAACAAGAGGAAGACCAAGTCAAATTAGGATTGAATAATCTTAACAAAGTTTTGAACCAATTCTAACTTGGATTGGAGATCTGAAAGGCGATTTATTACTACTATATATACATACAACACTTCAACCAAATATTGGAGTATGACTGCACCAAAAATGTAGTCCTCAGACTGTTCTCATATCTGCACGAAGAGTCGCAAAGAAGTCGTTGCTGCAACAAAGAACCTGTTCCTATCATGTTTTAGTCAGACAGTTCTTTAGTTTGTAATGGCTAGCTTCTTGGAGTAGGTCCAGGATATGATCTTGATTAAATTTGTTAGATTGTAGTAGATGTTGTCTGAGCTGTAGAGGGACTTCCCTGTATGGGTAAATCCATTGAAGTATATATAGTTGGGAGGATAGATCGAAGAGACGAGATTGTTGGAAAAAATTCTTAGGTATTACAAGGGAGGTTGCAAACCTTAAATTATAGTGTTGAGTGGGTTCATGATTTTTGACTCCTAAAGAAAGGAAATTTCCCACGTTAAATGATTGTATTGATTTACTTTCCGCAATTTACCTTCTTGCATAGGACATAATAAAACTAACGGGAAGAACAAGACATGAATATTCCCACTTACATTTTTCCACACTACAACGATGGGCTTGAGCATTTTTACATTACTTTCTTACAAAGTCTTCACCTTTTGCATTTCTTGATGGATTTAAGTTAGATATATTGATCGCGTGTATAGTTGTATACTTGTATTACAGAAGCAATTAATTATAATTTATTATCAACAAGTTCTCGTTACATTTTATATATTACCATGTCAAGCTTCATGTGAAGCGTTACAATTAATATATTAGTATTAGTTTGTAAAATGGAATCTTAAGGTGTTGGCAGTAATAATTAGCACATCCTTTTGCAAATTAAAGTTCCAAATAGAAAGAAGAAGAATACTAATTCATAACACCATATTCATCAGCACTTTGATATAGAAACAAAATGTCAGAACTCAGAAAATTAACTTTGTACAAAGGTCAATCTTTACTTCATAAAATAACTCAATGGAAAACAACAACGGCAGAATCTCTTTCGACAAACAATTCGAAATCACTTCACCAACTGACACAACACTAATGAATATACAATATTATCTAGAGCACAGAAATTTTACCATATCTCTGAATAAATAATTGTTGTATACAAGTTTAATGGGCAGCTCTATGCAATAAGCTTTACTTAGAAAGGGCCGAACCATATTAGGCCGAGCATAAGATCTACAGAATAATTTATTGGTAAAACAACAATTATAGTTTTAAAAAAAACGTAGAGATATAAATATGTCACTCTCTTTAAGAAAATTAAGTTCATTACAACAAAAATCTTCACCGGTTTAGCAATAGTCCTCTTGATTTGTCTCCTTCAAGATACATAGTCCGACAACGAAACGTTATATGACTTGAACAAAACTTTGGACAAGTTGTTAAGTCCCAAACCTAAAATAAATAAATAAATATATATATATATATATATATATATATTCCTTCAATAAATAAAAGTCTCTTTTTCACAATATTAAATTCGCTCTTTCATGTACTCTACAATCTTTTTCCCACACCATGACAAGGTAAAAATGTTTACTGTGTTATAAATCTTTCTTGGAATAAAATGAAAGATAATGAAATAATAAGTCATGAGAATATTGGAGAACATGAGTTCGTGGTTACAAGGAATAATGCTCACTTTCTAGATCATGAAGAGACCACATCAAAAAAGATATGGGTAATTTGTCTCCTTAATTTTATGAACTTGGACAATTCTCTCTTCATAAGTTAGCTTTTGGGTTGAGTTAAACCCACGATATCAAGTAGAGTTCCTTACACACATCTCTACCTCCGCGCCTACAGCTAGCTAGGGTTCTAAGTTGGATTTGCAGAAGTACATGACATATATATATCCAAAAAAGAAATTGTAGGCTTGTGTTATTTTGACTCTACCTAAGCTACTCCAAAGAGAGTGTATACATTTTGGGAGGCCCTTGGGTGGATAAATGGCTTGTTATGAAATTGTGGCTTGGAAGAGTCCAGCTATTATAATTAATCTCATTTCATGTTAGGTTAGAAAGAAACAAGAGAGCATGGGGTTTGGGAGGGGATGCTGATTGAACAAGGGGCACATCTAGGGTTAGGGATGTTTTCCATCTCTTTGGGATGTGACCTGTCTCTAAGTCATTACCATGCTCCAAAAAGCTTACAATGAGTTATATACTGATTGATATTCATGTGTCTTGTAGGAGAAACTTTGACACAACATGGTATACCCCACCCCCACCCCCAAAAACTTTCATGTATAGAATTTCTTTTCTGGTTGATTATTTTGGCTGAATGTTTCATTTCTTTTTACTAGGAACAAGATATGTACCAAAGTGATTCAAAAAAGTATATTGTGGGATAGTAGTTTCCTACTCCTTTAGTATAAATCAATTTATGTTGACAAAATGTGAAGTTTCAGAAAGAAAGAAAAAAATTGAAACTTGTGATCTGAACAAATTGTCTCATTAGGTGAAAAAGGTTCATAATTAAACTTTTCTAAATGTAGAAATGTATCATACTTTTTTGAATGACTAAAAGTGATACAAGTCAAATGGCCCTCTTATTTTTTGATGACAACTTTAGAGGCCAACACCTAGAAAATCAAGACGTGGTCACCTCGAGCACATATGGACATGCATGGAGGACCCGTTTTGAGCATAAACAAGGCCGTGAGTGGAAGATTGCTTAGAGCATTGAAGACTTGAGGACTCACGAATTTGGATAACACTTAATGGCTCACGGTTTGGTCACCTCATTAAGCGCATTTTGATCACTTCACTTGGCCCAAATGCACTCCATGGTCACCCCACCCATTAAGGTTATTGTTGTCATTTTTGTCTTGTCTTGTAATAATATAAATAGAACATTTTAGGTCTTTTCTCATTAGTTTATGAATGATGAAATATTGAAACATTGAAAGTCCTCTCTTTGAGAATAGAACACCTTAGTTTAGTCTTAGTTAGGGCTTGGAATAGCCATTGTAGTTTAGGGCTTGAAAAAACTAGTATTGACCTTTTCTTGAAAATGGTGGATCCTGAGGTGCGTTGGTTCCCTTGGCAGTCACCATAAGAGTGTGGTGTTGATTATTACATTCATTAGGGGTTAGTGTTGAAATACACTTGGTTCTTAATCTTGTAATAATCTTTGCCTCATTATCTATCCTTTTCATTCTTGCAAACTTGTTGTGTTGTTCTTGTTCTCTACTCTCGGTTTGTGTTTGTTCTTGTTGGCCGAAATTGTTGCTTTCTTGTTCTTCATTTTATGTGTTGTTAAGCTAGTTTGGGTTGACTGAAATAGGTGTCAAACACCTTGTTATCTTCTCATTCTAGTGTTGTGTTGTGAATCCGAGAGAGGTCTTCAATCGGTTCAAGGATCTTAGTGATTTGTGGACTGTTTTGGAGTGTGTTTGTGGACTGTTTTGAGTCACTTCGTGAGTTCCTTGTTTTTTACTTGTATCAAAAAGGTAAGTGTGTCTCATGAAATTGAAGGGAGTGTTATTTACCGAAGGTGATGACATTAGCAGAGTTATCGTATTCATAGTTTAGCAAGTACAATATGTAAGATATAACTTATGTTACACCTCTTTTAATTTGACGGAATCAAAGGTGTGCTTTAATATTGTCAAAGTTTTATTCTTCTTTACATACGTGGTTAATTAATATTTTTTTGGTCAATGGATCACCTCAACAAATAGTACATGATCTTTAAATTAAGTAATGTTATATGATCAAAAGACAAATTAGGAGGACCTGATAAGAAGTAGGAACTTGACTTCAATGCTTTTACAATTTGAATGGTGGCAAAAAGAGTTCTTTAGTGATGCATGTGAACATTTTAGACTGAGTTAATTAATTAAGTAGCTGCTGACTTTGTTTGGAGGATAGGAGGAGATGAAACGCACGATTGAGACATATCAATATAATGTAACACCAACACTGGCACAACAACATATTCAATATATTTTAATATGTAGCAATAAAGTGTAAAGAGAATGTGATGTATGCAGATTTTATCCCTATTATTATAGCGTAAATAGATTGTTTTCAATAGACCTTCAATCCAAAAAAAAAATTATTTTCAAATAAAGGTTTGAAAGAAAATCAAGATTAAAACGTTAAGATGAAAATATTGAAGAAAAGGAAAACATCAACAATACAAATAATAAAGACAACCAAAGTAAAAGAAATAACAATAGTAAAAAAATCTAAGTATAAGATAATACCAGCATACTAGTAATATTACTGATAACGAAACAAATATAAATTTCAAACTAGGATCATGCTCTAGCATTACGGCGAGGAAATACTCTACTACCTACTAATTGTCCACTCTAATCCTCAACCTCCATATTTTCCTTATCTAGCTATATCCTTATTGATTTGCAGATGTGTCATGTCCTGTCGAATCAATTCCTTCAATTTTTCTTTGTCTACATACCTCTCTTCAATTCTATAGCTGTCAAACTCTCACACCTCCTCACTTAAACATTTATGCTCCTCTTCTACACATGTAAACCAACGAAGACAAATTCTATGTTGGTTTTTTTTCTAAAGAAAAAAAGAAAAGCAAAAGCAATAGCCTTCATGTGTGCATATGCGTACTTGGGAGACTCGAGAAGGCAGCTTCTTCCATGAATAGTAGTCTCATGTGCCTCTCCATTCTAGATATATCTATTATCTATTACCAATATATAAGTGATAATAAAGTTGATGAAGCAGACAACTTGTAAATGACTGCTTCCGCAGCTTCAATCTTATTTTATTATATTATCCTTAATTAATTATTATAAGTTATTTATGTATTAAAAAATTAATAGTAAAATTTAATTAAAAAAGTAAAGTAGATATTTATGACACGTCTGCTTCAGCTGTTTCAATCGTAATTTTACTATATCATCCTTAATTAACTATTATAAGTCATTTACGTATTAAAAAATTAATAATACTTAATTAAAGAAAGTAAATAGATATTTATGATACGGCTGCTTCAGCTGTTTCAACCGTTATTTTACTGTATCATTCCTAATTAATTATTATAAGTCATTTATGTATTAGAAAATTAATAATATTTAATTAAAAAAAAGTAAATAGATATTCATGACATGCCTGCTTTAGCTGACTCAACCGTGATTTTACTATATCATCTCTAACTAATTATTATAAGTCATTTATGTATTAAAAAATAAGTAATATTTAATTAAAAGAAGTGTAATAAACATTCATGTCATGTCTGCTTCAACTGCTTCAATCGTGATTTTATTGTATTACCCTAATTAATTATTATAGATCATCTAAGCATTAAAAAATTGATAATATTTCATAAAAAAAGGTAAAATAGAAACAAAATTATAAGTTAACTCTTAATGTTTTAAATTAACTTGACGACTTATATATGATCCACTTAAATTTTTTTCACAACTATATTTTATAGTAATTTTACTATATCTTTTCTAATTAGTTAATCATTGATGTTTTAAATTAACTTGACAACTTATATGGGGTCTACTTAAATTTTTTGCACAAGTACTTTTTATAGTAATTTTATTATATCACTTCTAAATAGTTATTATAAGTCATTTAAGTATTAGATTATAAATAATATTTAATAACAAGGATAAAATAAATAAAGAATTATAAATTTAAAATGGTTGGATGAAGTACTTTGTAATAGATTCAAACAAAAAATTATGAAAGTAGTACACCTACTGAGTAGATCTAAATGATTAGATTCAAACAAAAAATTAAATATATAGTTACAAGCTAAGATTTGAACGATCAAAATAATAATTTTTATTAGGTACAACTAAAATGAAGAATAAAATACATAAACAAGGAAATAAAATTTTAATTTTTTAACTACTTTTTTATTTCGGTGGTTGACTTCCTTGCCGACCACTATTTGCTCCGTGATTTTACTATATCAGCTTTAATTAATGTTGATGAATTTGTATTCTCTTGGAATTTGTGTTCTCTTGGAATTCCATGTACTGTTTATCGAAAGAGTCCAAATTTAAGGTGTAAAAGGAAAAGGGTTTATGTCTCTCTATTCTGTAGCTTTTTCATTGAAACATCACATATTAAACTTTGTGTTTATCTGGTCAAATTAAAGAACAGAGCGTACAAAGTTCTAGGCACTGTCATGGATCTGAGCCATCCAGAGAGAACTTAAATATCTTTATCAGTAGAATTAAAAAAGAAAAAATGATTCTCAAGTTATAAAAGGGAAGTCCGATGCACTAAAGCTACTGCTATGTGTGGTGTCCGGGAAAGGGCCTTCCAAGGCTGTCCGGGAAGGCCTCATGATACTGTTGATGCTCTTTCTTGATTCTGGATCGCTAGGGTTCTTCAGACACTTTCATTGCACTTGAGATTTATGACGAAGATTTCGGAAGTCCCATTATACTTTATTCTGTTTTGTTCAATATGCAAAACAAAAATTTAGGTTCGCTTCATATTCTCAGTTGAATCTAATTGCTGAATGGTTTTGCAGGTGCAGTCATGGTTGCTCCAATGGTTAATCCATATGAACTAAGAATGACCAAGGTGGAGAAGAATAAAATGTGAAAGACATGGACAACAAAGAAGAAAACCATGTATATATTATTTAGGAAGTTTCCAAGACTACTTCCTTACTTTTACCGTAGAAGCTTCCTTAATGGAATCTATGGCCCGATCAAAACACGGCTTGCCTTATCACTTGGAATAAGAGTGAGTAACTTTGATTCTTGACCAACAACTATGAATAGTGTAGCAAGAGTAACACCACTAAACTGATTATGCTCATCTTATTAAGATATATCCATGAACGAAATAAAGCTAACGAGAAATCAAATCACTAAAAAAGTTGTTTACCTCCTTATTTACAATTTATAGTTAAAAAAACAGCATTGTTTTATAAGAGATTCCATGGAGGTTGAGTGGCTTTGGCACATTTATTTTCCACATCAACATTTCCTAATCGACAAAATATCTCATCTTTCCGGGATAAAGCTTATCATTTGAACGCTTATCATTTGAACACTTATCATTTGAAGAGTTCTGGCAAAGAGATCAATAAGAAGCTGTTGGACAAAGAATGCAAAACCATTCGTGGAGGAAGCTGTCTTATAGGTTTCAAATTGGGGTTTTAGCCCGGCAGACCTCAAAGTGCAGACGAAACACCCTGGAAAGTGTATTGTGCATTGGATTAAATCTCTGTATGGTCAAACAGAAGAAATCTTGACTGGATTCCTCGCTCAAATTCACATATGGCGGGTTGATTCATATCTTCTTTACCTATTTTTGTTTTCCTTATTCAAGATAATTCCTCATAGCTTATCAACATATTACGCCAACTTGTGTAAAGTAACTAAAATTTTAAATTTTATCTCGGGATGGAAAATATGGTGGTACCGCCATCCACAACTAATTTTTTACAGCGAGTCCTACCAGATGCAATGGTACATAGGCTCTTATACGAGGCAAATGTCTTGACGAGTAGGACGGTTTTTGGTGCTCAAAAGAAGCAGGCAAATATCTTGACGAGTAGGACGGGTAGGCATTGTGAACCTCATCAAATCCTGCACTCCCATCTCTTATTGGCCTCTTTCTGCATTTTTTTATGGTGATCAAGCTTTGATTTTGTCATGTGTTTCAGAATTTTGACGACGTTGCCAGAGACCCATCCTCAAAGACATCATACGAAGTTTCCATTTTTGCAGATAACTCATGGAAAAAGATTCGTGTTGTCTCGAAATCATTTTTCTTACTTCTTATAGAAAAATTGGTCTTATTCGTATATTTGGTGAACAGATGAATGATTCATCAGTTAAAGAAAAGCAAACAAAATCTGCAAGTGCAAAGAGTGCAATTTCCTTACAGGTCACAGAGCCTAGTGTGAGTATCCTTGATGCGGAGGTAATCTCTCTATTTGCTGAATCCACAACACAACTTTCTCTGATCTGTTTATTACGACTGACTCTTTATTCTGCTTGCAGGAATTGATGAGAATTGCGATACAGATAGTGGAGGAGAAATGATTGATGGGATTTTAACTTTAGGGACCAAGTCCACATATGAAATCCCATCTGAAGAAGAACTTATTCGACATGCTCTTGCTGAAGATGAATTTAAGAGAGAAAAACAAGATGCTTTAAATGAGGAAGTTCCAGAGCCCAACAAGCCCGTTTTACTGCCTGGTTGGGGCCAGCGGACCAGTATACAAAAGTAGAGAGGTCCGCCTTCTTGGATGCTTCAAAAACATGATAACCCCAAAAAGAAAAGGGAAGAAGCTCTCAAGAAGAGAAAAGATGCAAAGTCAAATCATGTTATCATCTCCGAAAAGCGGGATTAGAAGGTTGGTCATTGACAAATTTCATCCTTAACCAGATTTAACAATCAACATTCTCGTGATTGATGTCAACTTAGATTTTAGATGTTTAGGCTACACTTAACTTAGGGTGTGTTTGGTACAAAAGAAAATATTTTCTAGGAAAATAAGTGGACTTCTTACTTATTTCCTTGTGTTTGGTACATAAGCAAAAAATATCCTAAAAGTCTATGTATATAATTTAGACAAACACCATAGGAGGTGGTGGTAGGAGTGTGTGGTGGTGGGGATGGGAGCTACTCGAGTGAGGTGAATTTGAGGTATGTTAGAGGGTGGGGAGGACATAATAATGTGGAACACTACACATGGAACTTGTCTTCCCTACATTTAGGGATGCCATTTTCCTCATTTTTAAGAACTTGTTTTTACAAAAAATTTGACTGACCATGAAAATAACTGAAAAACATTTTCTCTATGCCAACACACCCAAAGGCTTTATTGATAGTGATTGCAGATTATGTGCATGCATAATAATTAGTATTTGTTTTATTTGTCTTCTCCCTTGGCTTTAAATTAGTTTTAGGAAAATTAAAATCATCTTTCTGCAATCAAAGAGAAGTTGGATTATTAATCAAACAAAATAAATAAACAAAACAACAGAGAAACATAGGAAGCTGTATTTGTAGGACTTGTTTGGTTCATACTAATATTAAAGAAGAAGACATGTAAGTATCAATTTGCTCAGTATGCTTGAACGCACATGGTTCTATTTGTGGTCTTCACTCAATCCTCCTTTACAGCCAACATACTTGAAGTCACTTTCTGGTAATATATAGGTTCTCAGGAAGTTAACATGTTATGATATAACAAATTTTACTCTTGTTGATGTATTAATCAAAGGTGCATTTGCTTAACATCGTTGAATTATCTCAAGCATTATACTGCATTGTCTCTGAAGCATTCAATTGAAATAAATGCCTGAACTATGTAGAATTCAGTCGTTTTGTTTACCGTAGAGTGCATAAACATGTGATTATGCTTTTCCAGGTTCCTTCTTCCAGCATCACTTATAGAGATGAATGATGCAGCACCTTATTTTTTTGGTTTTTCCTTTGGGTGATAATTTCTTAACAATTGGTTGAGATGGAAGTACAACCCACTGGATGAGCCCAGTCCATTACGTGAAGAGCCCTATTTTGACTGATTTTTCATTTTTCATTGGAACTCGACAATTAGGGAAAGAAAGGGAACTCCAGAACTATTGAAAAGCTCAAAGCCTCGAACTTTTCTACCACAGTTATGAGAATCGGGAGCTGGGAGGTAATATTGATGTTTTAGTATTGATTGTAATTTGTAATCAGCAAATTGCAATTAAGAAAAGCTACAACTGATGAAAATTGTGTTATTTTTTTGTGAGTTTTGTATATTAATGAAAATTGAGCTGAATTAGGAAGTGAATTTTTTTCACAATTTCTGAAAATTCAGTTGAATTGAGACTGGACATTTTCTTGACTTGAGTTTTTCCAAACAGAGGTTATAGCGAGACTGATATGGAGATTAAAATTAAATTTAAACAAAAAAAATCTGATGTAATTCTAATTGCCACATACAAAAGTGACAGTTACAAATTATAACTAGATTACTATTATTGGGCCCGTGCTAGCGCGAGCTTCAACATCTAGTATTGGAAGAGGCAGTGCACTAGGTGAAGCAGGCATATCTCCGTTGACATACCTGCTTGTCACCTGCCTGCTTGCTCCGTAATTTTATTATATCATTCTTAATTAATTATTATATGATATTTAAGTATTAAAAATTAATATTATTTAATAAAAAAAATACACATTTATGATATGGCTGCTTCAGCTACTTCAATCATAATTTTAATATATCACCTCTAATTAATTATTATAAATTATTTAAATATTAAAAAATTAATAATATTTAATAAAAAAATATAAAATAGTCATAAAATAATAAATTATCTCGTGATGTTTTGAATTAATTTGACATCTTATATGAGATCTTAAAAAAAAATTCATAAGTATTTTTATAGCATCACTTCTAATTAGTTATTATGAGTCATTTAAGGCATGCCTACTTAGCTACTTCAATTTGGTATTTGGTTGACATCAAAATTATATCAATGTCGCTTAAATTGAAATAGAAGAAAAATTATTATAAATTACAATAATTAAAATTTTAAATTATTTTAAAAATATAATTGGCTATCAATGTTACAAAAATTTAAACAGGGAGAGCATTATATATTAGCTAATAACTTCAAATAGTAAATTACAATGTCAAAAAGATACTATAAATTAAAATAGTTAACAGCTTAAAATATCTAAAAAATAATTAATCTGTTATATATTTTAAAAAATATATTATTTATAAATTATATAAAAAGTACTATGAATTGCAATAGTTAACAACTTAAAATATTTAATTTGTTATATATTTCAAAAAAAATGCATAAAAATATATTAATCATAATAATTAACGACTAAAAAAATTAAAAATATAAAATATTTGATTGACTCTCGAAATCTTATGGGTGTCATATTAACAACTTAAATTATCAACTAAATAAATAAAGGTTTTAATTATATGATAAAATTATACATAGCGTAAAAATTTTAAATATCAATAGTGAGCCGTGCGTAGCATGAGGTAGCAATTAGTCAGTATAATAACCATCATCATATTCGTATGGCCAATAATCATTATCATCAGAATATGGTCAATAGCCATCTTCATCTGAATCTATATATGAATAACTATGGATAGACCATTGTTCTTGAACAAATGGCTCTATAATCTTATCAAGGATTTTCTCCTGTAGATCTTTGTTTAAATTTATCACTTTTAAAATAGTGATTAAAGTTTTTTCATCTAGAAAAAAAGTATAATAACTCATTATGCTGTAACAATAAAATGGTGTTGTTCGCAAACAGGGTAGGTTGCGGAATTGTTTGACAATTAGTCAGTATAATAGCCATCATCATATTCGTATGGCCAATAATCATTATCATCAGAATATGGTCAATAGCCATCTTGATCTGAATCTATATATGAATAATTATGAATAGATCATTGTTCTTAAACAAATGGCTCTATAATCTTATCAAGGATTTTCTCCTGTAGATCTTTGTTTAAATTTATCACTTTTAAAATAGTGATTAAAGTTTTTTCATCTAGAAAACAAGTATAATAACTCATTATGCTGTATAGAGAGTTGTTTGTTTTAATTTAATTTTATACCTTTTTAGTCTAGATATTTATTTTAATTTTTTATTATGATTTTCATTTAGAGAGGCATTTATGAGTACTCTAATCCTGTTGGTTTCAGAATTATTTAAATAATTTTTTAATCTATGTAACCTGTTAAGATAGTTTTTAAAACTTTTTACATTATGACTGTAAAACTTGATTTTTAATTTGGTTTCCCAAAACCAATTTCGATATTCTTTTAATACCGGTTGTACAACTTTTATTTTAAAAAATTTACACTAATTACGATTTTAAAATTCCCTATAGGTACTGAGTAATATAATATGTATGAATGTATAAAGTAGATATGAAAACTAATTTTTCTTATGCTAATAAGTTCATGAGATTATTGAGTATATTCATGTACCTTTCGTCTTTCCTTTACGCCGGTTGTATCAACACCGCTGTGTGTCTCCTTCCGACTATGAAGAACCCCTTTAGCCTTTTTGTCCAAACGTTTTGGCTACTGGTCCGTTCTTCCTCTGTTTAGGCCGATGATCGCAACCATCATTTTACGCCGTAAAAGAATGACAAGGTATATAAAATAAACTTTTTATTTCATGAACCTATTACAACATAAGAAAAATCTTTAATCAGATCTTCCTTTACACATATATACACACTATTATTACTTTTCCCAGACGGGAGAAAGTGTTCACTCACTAATTGAAGATACCTATCATTTTTCTAAGAAAGAGATTATCCGAGAAAATGTAGTCTATCCTCTAAGATTTTCTATCTCCCCTTTTATAGAAGTAAGGAGGGGTAGATTACAATATTTCTTTTTTTAGGGTCGTCCATATATAATTTAATATTTCTCTTTTAATCCCTATTGAGATAAGATTAAAAGATAAGATAAGATAAGATTCCTTTATCTTGTGATTGGCTGATTTTGGATTGTGGGGTCCCACTTGTCCAATCTTTTTTATTTCTTTTGTCGTTTGATGCCGACAATGTTGACTTGAGTGCTTTTGCTTTACATCTTTTCTGCTTTTGTAGAATAGGCTTTACACCTGTTGATTACATCTCTTCGGACATTGAAGAGTCACCTTCTTCTTCATTTCTTTTGAGATGTGGGTGTTCTAATAACTTGCATGCCATAGCCCATGTGTTAGGAGTGGCGAGAAATTGATGAGTTTCAATTTCAATTATTTTGTCCCTTAAGACAGCTGATTTTGATTTCCCTTTGGTCATGAGAACCCAATTTGTATTCCTGTTCAGGACTTTATAATTTGTTGCGAACTTGTTTTTAAGGATGTGATAAACGACCTTCATCCCTAATGCTCGTCTGGTTTGAATCCATTTCTTGTTGAAATATGGAATTTTCTTATTAACACCTGTGGCACTAATACTAAAATCTCTTAATTTTTCCACTTCAACATAATTGATCGTGGGAAAGTATACTTGATCATCTTGAGATTCCATAGCTATGCTGGAGAATCTGCAATAAACGGCTTCATTTCCGGCAAAACTCTTGATTGAATTTGTCAAATTCATAGGTAGTCCTTCTATCTCGGATAGGTCGGGTTTAGAATAAACTCTATCGAGATAACCGAACTCGAATAATTTGGCTGTGAAATCAACCGCTCCTCCTGGGAATATGGAGATTCTGAGGTATATGCTTTTGTTCTCCAAAACCCCAAATGTTGTTCCACATGATTCAGGGAAGTCATAAATCATTCTGCTGAATGTTAAATATTCTTCCTCCTTTGGATGAATCTTGTCAACCTGAAAGGTAGAAATATTTTTTCCAGATAAAAAGTTAGTCCTTTTTTCTGATTTCTCAGAAGTTTTTTCAGTGGTTACTGATTGTATAATTTCAGAGAAAGTCCTCTGAGTTGGTTCTCGGTGTTTTGCTTCTTTCGAAGATTCAGCCATAGGCATATCCGAGTTTACCTTTGAGATGTTTTTGGCACTAGGTGCTAGTGGGACATCTCCTGCCACTTTGTTAGGGATTTTTTTCCCTTGCACAGCGTTTAGCTTCGTCTGAAGACTCTACTATCGGCATATCCTGCTTTACCGTCGAGATGTTTTTGGCACTAGGTGCTAGTGGGACATCTCCTGCCACTTTGTTACCCTTAGGTTTTGTTTCTAAATGTTCACATAGAAGTTGAAATTCTGCCATGTTGTCCGCTTGTTCTGTGTTAAGACGACTTAATTCGAATTGTAACTTTTTTGCCTTTTCAGACAGTGTTACTAATTCATCTCTTAATTGGAATAGCATGTTGCTCTTCTCATTTATGGCTTCATCGATGTCATTCATCTTTTTCCAAATCCTGTTAGTCAATGCTTTAGTTCTATCATCCATATTGAACGTTTCTTGAAAGGAAATCTGCAAAAACATTATCAGACCCTTTAATATTTTCGATTTTGAAAGTATAAAATGATAATATTACCTGCCACCGATGTAATCTTCTGTACTGTGGTTCTGAAGGTAATTTGTTAAATATTAGACCCGATATCTGGGTATTATCTGTCTTTACAATAAATGACTTGGGTAATAAAAATGCGAAAAACTTTCGTATTCCTTTTACTACCGCTAGTAATTCCTTTTCGTTAGTGGAGTTATTCATTTCAGCTTCATTAAATGTTCCACTTGTATATCTACAGATTTTATTTAGATCTGTTTGTAGTAATGCTCCCCAATGATAATCTGAAGCATCTGTTTGTAAAACTAAATTATCCTGTGGTTCTGGTAGCCTGAGCTTTGGTAGCTTAGCACATTCTTTTTTTAATTTTTGGACACAAAGAGTATGTTCGTTGGTCCATCCTAGTCGATTTGTTTTTCTAATGAGTTTTTGCAAAGGATTTCTCTTTCTTGCAAGGTCAGGAATAAATTCTCCTGCATAATTGAGGCAACCAAGAAACCTTTGTATTTCTTGTTTTGTTGAAAGCTTGTCAGGAAATTCGATTATTTTCTTTGAAATATGAGTTTGTAACTCTATTTCATTTTTTGAAATTATCATTCCTAAGAATTCTATTTCATTTTTACTTATTTCAGCCTTTTTTTGGCTTAAAATAATCCCATTTTTAACACAGAGTTTTGAAAATTCTTTCAAATGTGTTAAATGTTCTTGGTAGTTTTCTGAACATACCAAAATATCGTCTATATAGACTATTAAAAAAAAAATCAGAAAAATTTTTATCCATCTTTCTTTGAAAAATTTGAGGTGCATTCTTTAATCCAAAGGGCATTACTATCCATTCATAATGTCCGTTAGGAGTGCTAAATGTTGTTAGGGGAATTGATTCTTCCGAAAGCTTAATTTGCCAAAACCCACTTTTACAGTCGAATTTTGAAAAGTAGTTTTTTCCCTTAGCAAGGTTAATTAGATTATTTTTATTTGGAATAAAATATCCATCAAAAATATAATTTTTATTTAACTCTTTGTAGTTAATTACCATCCTAGGTTTTCCTCTTTTGAGTTCTGCATGATTCCTTACCATAAAGGCGGGACTGTTGTGTGGACTCTTACTTCCTCTTATTAATTCAAGATTGAGTAATTCCCTTATCTGAATTTTAAACTCAGTTTTATCTTCTTCATTGTACAGCATTGGTTTAACTCTTATTATGATACTAGGATCTTTTAAAGTTAAAACAGCCTTTTCATGATTATTATTCCATTTTTCTAATTGATTTTCTCCGTAAGAAACTTGTAAATCTTGTTTTATCTTTTCTAAATTAAGGCATTTACAAGAGTAATTTTTTGGATTTTCCAAAAATCTCTGTTTAAAATTTCCTTGCTCCTTTATTAAAACATAGGGATTATGTTTTCTTGAGATTTTTATAAAATGATTACATGGTGTTTTAAAACTAACCATGTATATAGTTTGATGATAGTCTTGAAACTGTTGGATAAAATCATTTCCTAGTAATAAGTCGGTTTCAAGCTTGTCATAAGCATACACATGTTTTATAGGAACTATCTTAGATCCTAAAATTATTTCGACATTTTTCTTTTCATGAGTGAATTTTTCTTTATCCCCTGTTATACCTATAAGATAGGTGTTTGAATTAGATATATCTCATTCTTTTATTAAAAAAGATTTGGCTAGGCTGGTTTCTGAGCCATTATCTATTTGACAACATGAAGTTATTTTTGTTTCGTAGGATGTAAATTCTACGAATACTGCTACTCTGAAAGAGGTTTCTTTAGGCATTAACTTTAGGTATAAAACAAGTTTTATCGCCTAAGGTTATTTGAATTCCTTCCTTTTGGATACTATATTGATCCAAACTATTGAGGAATAATCCTCCTAAGATTATATTATAATCATTTTCATGCTCGCTGATATAACAAGGAACCCTTGTTCTTATTATTCCTAATTGAATGGGTAATTCTACCATTTTTGAACATTCATAACTATTTTTTTCAAATGTTTTATATATATAAGGTTTACCTTTATAGCTAATTAACCCATCTAGGATACTTTCCTTGACGTGATTTGCTGATGATCCTGATTGTATCAGAATTGTTTATTTGTTCCAGTCACTTCCATTAAAGAATCTTCCTGAAACTTCAGTAATACTGTTAGTATTATTATTGGTAAATCTTTTAGAAATACCTTTTCTTATTGAGTTTTTCCTATATTCTATTGAGAGTCTCGGATTTGAAGTAGAGAAACTTCCTATTTCTATTGCTTTACCTACTTGGAATTCATACTCAGTAGGAATGTTTGGTTGTTGAATCTCTGTTTCAACTATCCTTGCTATTCATGCACATTCTTGATCAATTTCGACAAGACTTTTGTTTTTATAAACATATCCATAGTTTGAATTAGTAACCGTATATCCTGATAATAGATGCTCATAATATGATTAACTGGTTTGAAAAGATCATTTCTGTTTACCTGAAAATGCAAACTTAGTGCTTCGTTAAAAGTTGCATCTTTTAAGGATATGCAATACCTAGGGTAATAGGTGAATAACAATTTGGTGTATGCCAAATTTCCTTCAACTATTCCTAGGTTTCCTTCTCTTGTATTTAAAAATCTTTCGTCTGAGAGATTTATTACTATTGGACAATCTATTTCTTCTTTAAAGGTAGATTTTACCATAATCTGGATTCCTCCAAGATAAACATAGTTCATCTTTTTTCTATTCCTTTCTGGAATTTTTCTTAAGATTTGGTCTATCATAGGCTTAGTTAAAAGCTTAAGCTTATGTCTCCCAGTCGTTTGAGTGACTTCTATAACCTTTTCAACCTCCTGATATTCGTGGTAAGAGATTTTATTTCTCAAAAAGGTTCTTTGGAGCCTACTAAATATACTATCATCTGTTCGAAGATTAAATTTTAATCCTTGGATTTTTCTTAATAATTCTCCATCTAATGTTGCTTTTAATGCGTATCCTCGCTGATCTTCTTCAGATTCTATAACCTGAGTTGTTTCTTCTAAATTCTCAATTTCTTGATTCATTCTTCTGAATCAGTACTTGATTCTGAGAATTCTTCATAAAGTTCTGTATAAAAGTCTTCACTTTCGATAGACGAGATTGACTCTAGGTCTGATTCTATTTCTTCCCTATCTATTTTAGAGATTTTTACTCTCTTCTTATTACGCTCATAACTTTTGTGGCCTTCTTCTCCACAGTTATAGCATTTACATTTATCTATAGAATTTCTTTTAAAATTTCTACGCTTTTTGTAATACTTTTTCCTTGGTATGAAATTCTTTTTAGAAAAGTTTTTCCTTTTAATTAATCCTTTAGTTTTTCTGAATTTTCTTTTTTTTAACGGATTTTTCTCATGACATCCCCATTGAGATGCTGCTTCCGTGTCTTCACAGTAGACTTGAGTACCAATACTATTGGCTTTTCTCTGCATGTTATGCAACATACATAGTTGACTAAGTCGTTGATTAAGAAAAGTAATCCCTTTTCCTAAAGAGTCATCAGTTTGATCTTCTTTAGCATATTCTGTTCTGAAATAACTAGCCCAATATCCTGGCAGTTTTTGAAAATATTTATCCATGAATGGAGTTAGATTTTTACTACTATCAAATAGCTTGTAGTAGTATGTTTCAAATTCACAAGTATATTCTTGAATATACTTCATTTTACAAATTTGAAGTTTTTCTAGCCATTTTGTTGCTAGTAATCCTTGGTTTTCTTTTCCTTTGGAAATGTCTGACTGACTTCCTAAGAATTCAGCTCCTACATATCTTACTAGATGGTTTATACCTTCTCTAGTTGATTTTTCAAAATCTGTTATAACTGCTAGTCTAAATACTGCTTCAGTTTCTTTAGATACTCTTCTAAACCAATCATCTACCTTTCCTGTAAAGGTATTCATGGCTATTAAGTATTTTTCTTCACTAGTATAATTACTTCCTTTTCCTAGAATAAAAAACAATTCTAGGTTTTTTGCCCATAAATCTAAAAATTCTCCAGGCTCTCTTTTATAGTCCAAATCAAGGAATTGAGCTGCTCCAGCATCTCCTACTGGTAGCCTATTAGGCATAAATTTAGCCTTGGAATTTATATGGTATTGACTATTATAGTCTTTCCATTTTTTAGATTTTGGTAAGAAACTACTTCTTGGAATATGATCATTATCTTCTTCTTTAGGAGCCTTAAAGGTTCCCTGAGGTCCTCTTGTATCCCCGTTATTCATATTTACTCGATAATTTTGATCATTTAGATCAAGCTCTTCTAAAGCATAGACTAGTTCGTCTAGTTCATTCATTCTCTTCCTTATCTACTAGGTCTTCTACGTTTGTTTTTGAAGTAGATGTTTCTTCTTTATCATTAATATCAGAAATTTTTTCTAATTTTTCTAAATCTTCTTTTTGTTTTATTTCTAAAAATTTAGATATAATTTTTTTCATCTAAACTACTTTGTTGATAGTTTCCTTTATTTGAGATTCTAGAGATAAGAATATCATTTCTTATTCTCTTTCCTAATTCTTTATTGAAAATATTTGTTCTTTCAATAATTTTACCCATATTAGCTGGTGAATTATTCTTAAGAGTTTTTATCTCTTCTTCTATCAAATTTACTTTTAGAGTTATATGTCTTTGCATAGCTAAAAGGTCATCTAAATTATTTAAGACTTTTTCCATAAATTCTTTGCTATTCATTTTTTAAACAGATTATTATCTAATTTGAATTCTAGATGCCAGATTTCTTGTTCTAAAAGGAAGATAGATTTCTTTTGATGAAATAATGATTGTTTGCATACTCCTGCAAATTGATTGTATACATATCTTTCTTTTCTGATGTTAAGCTCTTCTCTTAACTCTGGTAATATTCTTAAAGCTTGCTCTTTATCCATGGTTGACTTGATCTATGTTTCAGTGCTCTGGATTTTAATAAAGCTATTAATCTTGCTTCTAAACTAGAGATAATATCAATTAAATAATTTAACCTTTCTAGGTCATTTTTTGTTTCATTAAGCTTTTTATATTCTAAATAATTACTAGTTAGAGCTCTTTTTATATCTCTAATGCTGTGATTGTTATCACTAAAAGGTTTAAATTTAAAAATGATCATTGTGATATTAGAATTTTCTAATACATGGGTATATAATTCTTGGCTTTGATACCAATAAAATGGTGTTGTTCGCAAATAGGGTAGGTTGCGGAATTGTTTGACAATTAGTCAGTATAATAGCCATCATCATATTCGTATGGCCAATAATCATTATCATCAGAATATGGATATATATATATATATATATATATATGTTAGTAGATAAGTTTGAAGGGCAGGGTCGTAACTTCAGTGATATATTCATGTTCCCTCCAACATGTAACCGATCGAGTACTCCATTAATTATTAGAGTAAAGACATCTTTTCCTGAACTTGCTCACTTTAGCACTTAAACTTAACTTCCGTTTATTTACCATTCTTAACATCTTTGAAGTGTATTTATTTCACCTCTAATGCTGACGTGGCATTTTTTTAAAGGGCGCGTTTATTTATTAAAAAAATTAATTTTAATAATATTATATTAAAATATAATAAAAAAATTTAAAAAAATAATAAATACACTTTTTTCTTCTTCTTCTTCTTCTTCTTCAAAACATTATCAACAACAATACCCAAATTTCTCCATTAACAACCTCAAATACATTTTTCACCACTTCTCTCCTTTAATTTTTTTTATATTCCTCCATTAACGCCACCAAAAAATAACCACTAAGACACTAAATTAAAAAATTTCCTCCATTAAACACCTATCTGTTAAAGAAACATGAATCGGAATCATCCATTTTCCTCCATTAAACACCCATTTTTCCTCCATTGTTAATATTAGCAAGAGAAATAAAACAAAAGAAAGTTCTTAGATCCATTTGTTAAAGAAATGGGAAACAAAAAATGGGATAGTTTCAATTTCAAAAATGGGATGATTTGAATGAAAATTATTCAGTGGAAACTATTCAGAGGAAAATATTAACAAGAAAATTCTAGGAAAATTTTCCACCATTAAACACTCATTCAAATTTCTTAGATCCATTTGTTAAAGAAACACCCAACATAATTTTTTCCTCACCTTTCTTAGATTCATTTGTTTGAACAAATTGATAATTAATTAAATTTTTTAAGTGAGTTGAGTTTTCCGGCGAAAATTCATCAAAAAATCTGACAAGTGTGGTTGTGTTGGGGTGGATGGGTATGTGTGCAGGTGGGGCAGTATGGGGGAGAACGGAGTGTGTGTGCAGGTGGGGAAGTATGGGGGAGAACGGAGTGTGTGTGCAGGTGTGGGGGTGGACGGGAGGGGGGCAGGGGAGGGGTAGGACTGGGGGGTTACGAAGAAGATGGAAAATGGGGGGGGGTTGTTTTAATTTAAACTATTTTTTATATATTTAAAAATATGTATGTATATATATATATAAAATATTTATATATATATATATATATTATATATATATATATAAAAAAAAATTATTTAAAAAATACTTTATTTACGTGGCTCCGACGTGGCGGTGTTATGGCGCTGACGTGTCGGCGAGTGTGATGCACTCTCCGTTATGAGAGTAGCATTATATATTAAGGGGTGAAAGTAATTCATTTTAAAGATGTTAAGGGGGTTAAATAAACATAAGTTAAGCTTAAGTGCTAAAGTGAGTTGGGAGGACAAGTTCAGGGGGGGGGATGTCTTTTCTCTAATTATTACTATGCGGAATCAAAGAAAAAATTTATTTATATAAAAGATTCATGCAAATATATAGACAGGTATATCATGTATGAATATTGAAGGGACACAGAATGTCGCGTCTGTCTGTTGGCACAAGAAAAAGAAAAAATTGGATTCTCACTCTGTAATTTATGTTTATTTGAAGTTTGTTATAAAACAATAAAGAATAGAGAAGAAGAGTAGAGAGAATAGAGAGAGTAATTGTTATTTCTTTTTAGGGATGATTTACAATGAAGTAAGTCCTTCTATTTATAGGAAAATTTGCTTCTAGTTTCACATTAAAAGACAAATACATCAAATCTTGATAGACATCAAATAGATCTTGATAGACATTCACTATAATTGATATATATCATAACACTCCTCATTGAATGTCTAACAATACGCATATAGGCTGCCTCATTAAAAACCTTACAAGGAAAATTCGAGACAAAACCTCGTAAGGGAAAAAGAGTACAACGCGTATTAGCTCCCCCTAATAAGAAAATTCTTGAACCTTTGCATTCCGATCTTGTGCACCATCTTCTTGAAAGTTGCAGTTGGAAGAGACTTGGTGAATAAATCATCCACATTGTCACTTGAACGAATCTTTTGTACGTCAATATAGAAGAGCTTTGACGAAATGTGCTTCATTCTATCTCCTTTTATGAATCCTCTTTTAAGTTGTGTTATGCATGTTGCATTATCTTCATATAAAATCATGGGTATTTTATCACATTTCAAGCCACATGTTTCTCGAATGAGATGTATTATGGACCTCAACCACACACACTCTCGATTTGTTTCATGAATAGCTATAATCACAGCGTGATTCGATGAATTGACTACGATAGACTGCTTTGTTGACCTCCAAGATATGGCAGTACCCCCACATATGAACACATAGTCTGTTTGAGACCGAGCTTTATGCGAGTCAGATAAGTACCCGGCATCATCATAACCAACAAGATCGGAACTGCAATCTTTAGAAAAAAATAAGTCCATATCGGTAGTCCCTTTTAGATACCATAATATGTATTTGATCCCATTCCAATGTCTCCTAATAGGAGCAGAACTATACCTTGCTAAAAAATTAACTGAAAAGGCTATATCAGGCCTTGTAGTATTTGCAAGATACATTAGTGCACCAATTGCACTAAGATATGGTATTTCAGGATCAAGGAGTTTCTCATTCTTTTCTTGAGGTCGGAATGGATCCTTATTCACATCAAGTGGTCGAAAAACCATTGGAGTACTTAATGGATGTGCTCCATCCATATAGAATCATTTTAACACCTTTTCTGTGTAGGCAGATTGATGGACAAAGATACCGTTTGTCAAATGCTCAATTTTCAAATCAAGGCATAACTTTGTCTTTCCGAGATCTTTCATCTTAAATTCCTTCTTTGGGTAATCAATTTCCTTTTGAAGCTCTATTGGCGTTCCAATAAGGTTTATGTCATAGACATAGACAGCAAGTATAACAAACTCCGACGTTATTTTCTTTATGAAACCGCATGGGCAAATTTCATCATTCGTATAACCTTCCTTAGATAAATATCCACTAAGACGGTTATACCACATGCGTCCAGATTGCTTCAAATCATACAATGATCTTTGCAATCAAATGGAATACATTTTTCGAGGCTTTGAACTATATGCTTTCGGCATTTTAAATCCTTCGAAAAATTTCATATATATCTCATTATCAAGTGATCCATATAGATAGGTTGTTACCACATCCATCAAATGCATTTCAAGTCTCCCATGGACAGTGAAATTAATAAAACAACGCAATGTTATTGCATCCATAACTGGTGAATATGTCTCATCATAATCGTCACCAGGCTGTTGTGAAAATTCTTGTGCAATAAAGCATGTTTTATACCTTTGTATTTCATTTTTCTCATTTCTTTTTGGCACAAAGACCCATTTATAGCCAACGAGCTTAACACCATTAGGTGTTTGAGTTATAGGTCCAAAAACTTCACGTTTGGCAAGTGAATTTAATTCAGATTGAATTGCTTCTTGTCATTTTGGCTAGTCATTTTTTTGCCGACATTCTGTGACAGATCGAGGTTCAAGATCCTCACTCTTTTGCATGATTTTCGTTGCAACATTATATGCAAAGACATAATCCACTACTCTTTCAGATCGATTCAAATTAGTTTCAACATCACTTGAATTTATGGATAATTCCTCATTTTCTTGAGTCTCAAGCTCATTAATTCCTTCAGGAATATTAACATTGCTTAAATCTTGAACTTCCATATGAGGATCTTTCGTAGTGTCATCTTAACCATTTGTTTTTCTTTTTCTAAGATTTCGATCCTTAGAACTTGATGGTCTACCACGCTTCAAGCGTGCTTTAGATTCATTATCTATGGCACTAGTGGATGGTCATTTAGGGACATCAATTCGAATTGGGACATTCTCTGCAAGAATATGTGATTTAGTAATCCTTTTCAAATCTGTAAATGCATCCTGCATTTGATTTGCAATTTTCTGCAGATGAATAATCTTTTGTACTTCTTGCTCACAAATAGAAGCACATGGATCAAGATGAGATAGTGATGGATTTTTTCACAAAATTTCTCTATTAGTGTCACTATCTTCTCCCCCTAATTTTGGAAAAACTATCTCATCAAACCAATAATCTGCAAATCGAGCAGTGAACATATCTCCCGTTAATGGTTCAAGATAGCGAATAATGGATGGTGATTCAAACCCAACATAAATTCCTAACCTTCTTTGGGGGCCCATCTTGGTGCAGTTTGGTGGTGCTATAGGCACATATACACCGCACCCAAAAATTCTCAAATGAGATATATTAGGCTCTTGACCCAAAACCAATTGCAACAGAGAAAATTTATGATAATTTATCGGTCCAAGACAAACAAGTGTTGCAGCATGCAAAATTGCATGACCCCAAGCAGAAGTAGGCAACTTAATTTTCATAAGCAATGGCCTTGATATCAACTGCAGACGTTTAATTAATGACTTAGCAAGGTTATTTTGAGTGTGAACATGGGGTACAAAATGCTCCACTCTTATCCCAATCGATAAGCAATAGTCATTAAATGCTTGGGATGAAAATTCTGCAGCATTATCAAGGCGAATAGACTTAATTTAATTATCGAAAAACTGTGCCCGTAATCATATTATTTGTGCCAATAATTTTGCAAATGCCAAAGGTACGAGATGACAAAAGGCACACATGAGACCATATAGAAGAAACATATATTAGGACCATGAAGTATCTAAACGACCCACTAGGTGGGTGAATGGGTCCACAAATATCCCCATGTATGCGTTCCAAGAACGCGGGGAACTCAATCCCAACTTTTGTTGGCGATGGTCTCACAATTAGCTTGCCTTGATAACAAGCATTGCATGAAAATTCATCATTCGAAAGAACCTTCAAGTTCTTTAATGGATGCCCATTTGAATTTTCTATGATTCATCTCATCATTATAGATCCAGGATGTCCCAGACAATCATGCCAAAGTACGAAAGTATTGGAATTAGTAAACTTTCGATTTACTATAGAATGTACCTCAATTGCACAAATCTTTGTCCAATACAGGCTAGAAGATAAAGCAGGGAACTTTTTTATAACACATGTCTGGCCAGAGACATTCTTGGTGATACCAAGATATTCAAGATTCATCTCATCAATTGTCTTGATATGATAACCATTTTCACGGATATCCTTAAAACTCATCAAGTTTCTCCGAGACTTAGGAGAAAACATAGTATTATTTATGATGAGTTTAGTTTCCTTGGGCAAGATTATAATGGCTTTTCCGAAGCCTTCAATCAAATTAGCACTACCAGAAATTATAGTAACGTTAATCTTTCCCATGTTTAGATGAGAGAAATATTTTCCGTCTTTGAATATCGTATGTGTAGTGCCAGAATCAATCAAACAAATATCTTCATAATTAGATAGCTTACTTTGAAAATTATTCATATCTTCAAATAAAAAAATATACACAAAATAAAATATATATTAAATTTTTTGTACAAAGTGAAAACATATAATGCATGTTATTTTCAATAGTTAAACAATTAGTACGTGCTTGAAGCTTAGCATAACTTTAATATAATAATTATATAAGTTAGTAATACTGTTAATTATCAGATAACCTCATGTTCAAGTTAACTGATAATAGTGTTGATAAAAATTGAAAAGGTACTGCCAGTGATCCTTTTTTCTTTTTACGGGTACTGCCAGTGATTATTATAAAATAATCAAGAACAAATTTTCCTTTTCCATTATCACAGCAACAAGTAATGAAAAGTAAAGCCCAAAAGATCACCATCATCATTATCTGTTTCATTAATGAATCGTTGTTTCCCCCCTCTTTTTTTTTTAATAAAAAAAAATAAAAAAATTCAATTTGATAATAAACTGCAATAATATAATTGAACTTAATCAATACTAATTAAAAACTAATATTCATTCAAACAACTACTTTTACATGATTCTGTATTCATTAACTCTTATCAATAATAAGAAAATAAAATAAAAATCATTCATTCTTCCATGTTTACGGAACCATCACCAGTCAAGTGATCAATCTTTCCTTCTGGGTGCTCGAAAAAATCTGCTACATCCAAGCTTGTGATGCCAACAATATTTTCAGAGAGAAAGTTAGCCTTGAGATTTCTCTCTTTCTTCTTTAGTGATGCTTGATAAAGATCAACCATGTGCTTGAGAGCACGACAATCACATGAATAGTGTCCTTTTCCACCACATCGGAAACAAGTCACGTTTCTCATCCTTTTTTCTTTTGTTCGATGAATGATTAACACCCGAAATAGGGTTTCTTTCTTGGTCATCACGACTACGGCCACAAACTCGTCCACGACCACGTCCACGACCAGGGTCGCGACCTTTTCCACGCCTAGTATGGTGAGCATGCACATCACTCACCTCAAGGAATGGTGCAGATCCAGTTGGTCGGTTCTCGTGATTTTTTATCTATAAATCATTATTTTGTTCAGCCACGAGAAGATAAGAACTCAGTTCAGTATACTTCTTGAAACCCTTTTCTCGATATTTTTGTTGTAAGAGCACATTCAAGGCATGAAAAGTGGAGAGTGTCTTTTCCATCATATCGTCGTCATTGACCATCTCTCCACATAGTTTCAATTGAGAAGAAATTCTGAACATGGAAGAATTGTATTCATGAACAGACTTGTAGTCTTGAAATCTTAGTTGCATCCACTCATATCATGTTTTCGGGAGGATGACCATCTTTAAATGGTCAAACCTTTATTTTAGGCTATTCCACAATACGAGTGGATCCTTAGTAGTAAGGTACTCAATTTTCAGAATTTCGTCAAGATGATGACGCAAGAAAATCATAGCCTTAGCACGATTTTGACTAGATGTTGTATTTTCATTCTTTATGGTGTCTCGAAGACCTATAACATCTAGGTGGATTTCAGCATCCAACACCCATGAAATATAGTTCTTGCCCGAACTTTGAAGGGCAACGAACTCACACTTTGTAAGATTGTTAGCCATAAATAAAAGAAGAAAAATAATAATACCTTAGCCTTAGCCTTCAAATTTGAGATGGTAGAGTTTCGTGATGATAACGTGTTATAAAACAATAAAGAATAGAGAAGAAGAGTAGAGAGAATAGAGAAAGTAATTGTTATTTCTCTTGAGGGATAATTTACAATGAAGGAAGCCCTTCTATTTATAGGGGAAATTTGCTCCTAGTTTCACACTAAAAGACAAATACATCTAATCTTGATAGACATCAAATAGATCTTAATAGACATTCACTATAATTGATATATATCATAACAAAGTTGACTTTTTTCTTATTGAGTTCCCTATATTTTCACCTTTCTATTAATGTCACATTGTTACTCTAGTATAAACGGGCGCTTCACTAGTTGTCAAGGGACCGAGCGGAATCAATCCAGTTAAAAAGAAATTCAACTCAATTGATTTAGGGTAGATTGGTTACTGAGTTGGATCGACACTAATTTCGACCGGTTTGGATTTAAATGGGTGAGTACATAAATATTTCTGACTTATATATGCTTGTTTTCACTTATTATAATTACTATCCGATAATATTTTTAATTTATACTAAAATAAATATTCAATAATATTTGTGTAGTTTGAAAAATTAATGGATAATTTATCCTTTTCTATCAATATGTGGGTGAATGATTAACCATTGAAGTTCTTTTTCAGATAAGATTTTCATAGTAGCAAGGATGGATTTACTATTTGTTAACATGCATGTCAAATCAATAATGAATAAATATTATTGCACGGAGAGACTATTAACTTGAAGTTCAAATATATGATTTATAGTTATGTAAAGTATACTTCTATCCAAACATACTTGTTTAGCTCAATTCAACTCTGGTATGGGCAATGGAGTAGATATTAAAAAAGATATATGTTATAGTACGTGCCCTACTGATTACTTATTTTAGCCTAGCAGTTGTGTATCAATGGAATAGGTTGACTACGTGTCCCTATCTAGCTAAAACAGTAAGTTGCACAGTGATGTTTATGTGGAAAACACCCGGCTCAAAGAGGTGAAAAAACCACGATTTGTACCTCTACAGGATTTAACCCCAACTTCACTAAAATAATTTGAGCCTCAACAAATCAACGAATTACAAGACTCTTGTAATAAAGGAATTAAACTCTAACTCATATTTCTACAAAACACAAACCTTCCCAAGGTAAGTGTTCCCAAGTCTTCGAGTTCCTAAACTTGAAGACAAAGCTCCTAACTCAGTTTATACTTCATTGGAACTAGACAACATTACAATTCAAGAACCAGCCTAATACATAAAGTCTAAGACTCCTTAACTCTAAGTAATAGGAACATGTTCAACTCAGCTGCTTCAATCTTTGGAACTTCACTGATAATTCGTTGATGTATTGCTATATTTTTTAGTGCGTGAGTAACAAAGTGTGTTACTCCCTTGATATATAATGTATCTTCAAAGAGTCCTTCACTGTGTACATTCTTTTGCCGCTCTTTGGACTTTTCAACTTTGACAAACTTCTATCTTCAGTTGGAGTCCCTCTTCTAGTGAAACTCTTGTAGTTGTCAAAATCCTTCTTCAAGTATAACTCCTTGCATTGATAAAACTTCTTCTTCAACTTGAACTCCTCGTTTAAGTAAAACTCTTTCTCTTCAGCTTATCAACAAAGTGTTGCATTTAATTACAACTTCTTTTTATCACAAATGATCCATTTAGAGCGCAAGAGAGCTTATCCATTCCAGCACTTAACAAAACTTGTTCACTTTTCTTAGTGACTGTGTTCATGTGGTTGGACCAGCTTGAGTAACATGTTTCATTTGTATGTCCATCACCAAAACTTCATTGATCTAACAAATTCCCTCTTTTTGATGATGACAAACTTTATGTCCCTGAAACACTTGGTCAAGAAACAACACTAAAATATGAAACAGATTAAGTAATTAGGTTATAAACATTGCACAACTCATCTTCCCCCTTTTGATATCATCGAAAAGTTGGTTCAATATATACCAAGACAAAAAGAGTGTTTAACAATTCATGGCCACTTGGGCTATCACTAAAACAAACAGAACCGGAAAGCCAAGACAAATCATGAATAAGAGTGCACAAGAACTGAGTTTTAATCAAACAAAAGAAGCCATATTATTAAGATCACCAACATATGATAAAAAATAATCAATCCAAAAATAACTAGATGAAATAAAAAATAAAAAACTAGATCTTTAAGAGTTGGAGAAGGTAGAGAGAATAGAAACAGCTAGGTGGTTGGTTGATCACTGTCAGCGCATGCACGAGAAAGATCATCCTGAAGGGAATTGATTTTGGTAAGAAATAGTATTTTCTCAGTCTCATGAGTAGCCAATGCATTACTCTTCTTAGAAAGAAAACTTTGGAGAGCATCAATCTTAGCAAGGAGTTCCTCTTTTTCACTATTATGAACAGTTTGAGCAAGGAGGATTTCAGTTTTAGCAACTTCAAAGGAAGTATGCTAACTCTTTTTTTATGCTTCGCATTCCACTATTTTTTTCAAGACTAATTTAGCAAGTAGATTCTTCAACCGTTGCATAGGATGAGCAGTACTCCCCATTTGTTCAGATATTTTATTAATCGTAAAGTTTAGCTTTTGCTAAATCATGTCATCCTAACTTTCATCAGAATTTGAGGAATCATAAAGAACAAGTTTGACAACTCATTTCTTGATTGGAAGAACAGGTTGTGACTTATCGAGCTGTGAAAAAGGTTTAACCATAGAATATTTCACTGATTTGACTAATCTCACTGAGCCATTCAATACTTCTAGAATGAAAGAGGTAGGGGTGGTAATAAGAGTTGCAACCCTTCTCTTTTTATTGATATGCAAAAGAGTAGGAAAGAGATATGAATCATCGGAAGAAGATAAGAGAAAGTCATTGAGAAGGAATGAGAAACACACTCGTGATAAAATGGGAGAGAGCAGTGTGAGAGTTGATTGGTGAGTGTGTTATATAAGGAATTTTAGATGAAATAGATGTCCAATGATTGTAATGTTTCAAAAAAATATGGACTCTAAAGGTTTGACTGTTACAAAGGCAAATACATTGGGGAACAAATAATCTTAGTTGTTTCATCAAGCTGAAATTAGAAAGATTAATGAAAACCATACCTGGTGTATTTTAAATATAGCTAAAATCACTTGTATGAACTAATACTTCTGCATAATGAAATACACAAATTTGTCAGTTTATTCAAAATTTTGGAATTAGGACACACAACTTAATGTGCAAGACTAACTTACTCAATATTTGTGCCAAGTCATAAACAAAAATCAAAATTTCTAGTCAATTATCGAGGGGAGTTTATGTAATCTTAATCATCCCTAACTCTAATTTGTTCTTTTCAAAGTGTTCTCTACTCAATGCCTTAGTGAAAATATCTTCTATTTGGTCCTCATTAGAACAGAAAATGAATTATATAAGACCTTTCGCAATGTTATCTCTAAGAAAATGGTGTCTGATATCTATATGTTTAGTTCTTTTAAATTGCACAGGATTTTTAGCAATATTAATGGCACTTGTATTATCACAAAAGATAGGAACACAGCTTACATCCATATTAAAATTTATGAGTTTTTGTTTGATCCACAACAATTGGGCACAAC
Organism: Capsicum pubescens; assembly: GCA_030864215.1. Classification (NCBI taxonomy): domain Eukaryota; kingdom Viridiplantae; phylum Streptophyta; class Magnoliopsida; order Solanales; family Solanaceae; genus Capsicum; species Capsicum pubescens. The sequence continues at coordinate 106,418,144 of CM061543.1, forward strand.
AAGAACCAGCAACAACATACTCAGCCTCAGCATTGGACAAGGCTATTGAATTTTGTTTCTTAGTAGACCATGTAATTAGACATGATCCAAGGAAGTGTATCATACCTGTAGTGCTCTTCTTATCCACTAAATATCCTGCATAGTCAGCATCAAAGTAACCTACCAACTTAAAATTACTCCTTTTAGGATACCACAATCCAAGATCAGTGATTCCCTTGAGATATCTGAAGATCCTCTTCACAGCCTTTAGATGAGACTCCTTGGGATTTGCTTGAAACCATGCACACAATCCTACACTGAACATAATATCAGGTTTGCTTGTTGTGAGATATAGTTGTGACCCAATCATCCCTCTAAATAATTTTTGATCCACAGATAGACCTGTTTCATCCATATCCAGCTTAGTAGCAGTGGCAATTGGTGTGTTGACTTTCTTGGCTTCTTCTATGGAGAATTTTTTTAGAAGTACTCTCACATACTTTTGTTGATGAATCAGGGTTCCAGAAGATGATTTTGAATTTGCAGGCCCAAGAAAATTTTATAGCTCCCCCATCATACTCATCTCAAACTCACAACTCATGAGTTTGGCAAAGTCATGAGTCATGTCAATGTTTGTTGATCCAAATATGATATCATCAACATATACCTGCACTATCAATAAATCCTTTCCATTAGTGTTTAAAAATAAAGTGTTGTCAATTATACCTCTGGTATGTCTATGCTCTAATAGGAATTTTGACAAATGCTCATACCAAGCTCTTGGAGCTTGCTTTAGTCCATACAGTGCCTTATCAAGCTTATACACATAATCAGGAAATTCTTTGCTTTCAAAATCAGGAGGTTGTTTCACATACACTTTCTCTTTAAGAATATCATTTAAGAATGCACTCTTAATATCCATTTGGTAAAGTATGAATTCCTTGTAAGCAACAAAGTTCACAAGAGGCCCGATAGCCTCAAGTCTAGCTACAGGTGCAAAAGTCTCATCAAAATCTATGCCTTCTTCTTGATTGCATCCTTGGACCACCAATCTAGACTTGTTCTTTGTAACTGTTTCATGTTCATCAACTTTATTTATGTACACCCACTTAGTCCCAATCATAGTTATGTCTTTTGGAGGTGGAACTAAGTGTCAGACCTTGCTTTTTTCAAACTAACTGAGCTATTTTTGCATGGCTATGATCCAATCAACATCAAGGAGTGCTTCATTTACCTTCTTTAGTTCAATCATGGACAAGAAGGATTTGAAGGCACACAAACTTCTTAATCCTGATCTTATGGTAATTCCTGAAGTGCGATCAGTAAGTATATTTTCCATAGGATAAGATCTTTGATACTTGTACCCTTTTGAATCAATTTTTAAGAGCTGCTAGGATCGCCATGATTAACTTGAGAAGGAGTTGATAGTGATTCAGTTCCCCCTATTTGAATGCCTCTAGTTTTCCCTATCGAGGTGCCTCCAGATTCAGTTTCTCCAGTTGATGGACCAGATGGTGCAACCTGTTCTATTGACTATTCTTCAGAGTCACTTTCTTCTTGCATGTTAGTCTTAGCACAAGATTCATCAAATACCACATGCACACTTTCCTCAACACAATTTGTTCTATTATTTAAGACCCTGTAAGTTTTGTTATTAAGTGAATATCCTAGGAAAATTTCCTCATCACTTCTAGCATCAAATTTTCCTAAATTATCTTTCCCATAATTATGGCCATTGTTCTGGCCATTTCTTCCAAAGTCCTATTTTTTCTTTCTACTACTCAATTTTATTGAGGTGTTCTAGGAGCAGATAAATTGTGATCTATACCATTTGTGGAACAGAATTCTAAAAATTTTGCATTTTCAAATTCTGTACCATAATCAGATCTCATGGAAAGTAGGGAAGTGCCTAGCTTCTTTTCGATTTTCTTAATGAATATGGAGAAGACATCAAAAGCATCTTCTTTGGAAGCTAAAAAGAGTGTCCAGGTAAACCTGAAATAATCATCAAAAATTACAAAGACATACATTTTTCCCTATCTGCATTGAATTCTCATTGGTCCACAAATATCCATATAGACCAGGTCGAGGTACTTGACTTTGCTGACCTGGTTCTTTGATTTGAATAAGGACCTTACCTACTTCCCACTTACGCAAGCACTGCAAACCTTCTCATCTTTGAACTTAGTTTTGGGCAAGCCTAACACTGTGTCTTTAGATAAGAGTTTGTTTAATTATTTTAGACTTGCATGTCCAAGTCTTTTGTGCCATATGAGGGGATCATTTTCTATCACACTCAAACAAGTTAGCCTTGTTGCTGGCATGTTTATTATATCAGCTTTGTACACATTCTTGTGTCTTTTGTAGTAAGTACCACCTCATTGGTATCTACCTTTTTGACTTTAACACCTGCAGAAGTAAAAATGACTGTGTTATCTTTATCACAGAGTTGTGATATGCTAAGCAGATTGTTCTTCAGTCATTCCACAAGGTAGAAATATTTTAGTGCCTTTGATTTAGAGGTCCCAATCTTCCCAACTACTGTTATGGTTCTCTTTTTGTCATCACCAAAAGACACCCCCTCCACTTATTTTGGAGAGTGGAAGGAATTTTTTCTTATCACCAGTCATGTGTCTTGAGCAAGCACTATCCAAGTACCAGTGCTTCTTGTTTCCTTTCACTTTCTTCTGCAAAAGAAATCAGGGGTTACATTTTGGAACCAAGACAAACTTGGATCCTTTCTTATGAGAAAAAGATGGATCAGATTTTTTCTAGCCCATCGAGGCAACAGGTTGTGTGACCTATTCCTCAGATCTGTTATTCATTTTATTTCTCTGAATTTTCATAAAGTCAGATTTCATAGCCAGCATTATACTCCTAAATCTGCTCTTAGCTGCAACAGGACATCAGTAGTAGGATGATCATGATTGCCACATATATAACATAGATCCTTAGTAACACTATGACTTATGAAAACCTAATCCAACCTTTTCATTGTGGGTTTTTTCACTCAGTTGATGGACAATTCTTGAAGAGTTTGTCCATCTAGTAGCCTTCTCAAGATCCAGTCTTAGTTTAGAAATTTCTTGACTTAACCTTTCTCCCTTATTTTTTTTTATCATTGCACTCTTGTTTAATCCTAATAAATTCAGCCTCAATTTTATCTTGTTCAGCAATGTTTATTATTTTTCCTTTTTCGGCGAGAGTGAATTTTAGGATTTCAAATTTTAGAATCAGATTTGAAGAACCAAGTTGACTGACTTGTTCCTTGAGAGTGTTGTTTTTTTTCAATGGTGTTTTTGTAAGTTTTTGTATCAATCAGATCAAACTTGATACTTGCAAGACTGTTAAACAACTTTTTTTTGGTTTAATTTTGTATTTTATAAATAATCATCACAAAATGGACCGATCCATCATACAATAATCAGCCTAGCAATAATCAGCAAACCCGGCCGAACCCAAATACAAAAAAAGAAACAAATAGAAAGAGTAGGGTTTCCAAAAACATTTGAGTTTTCTAATCCTAATCTCAAACCCACCGTCTTTTACTTTGTTACTTCCTTTCTCTAATCTGATCCGACAATGGATGATTCTCTAAATAATGATATGATTAATGGACATTGCAGCTCCTACATCGCAACTTCCTTTTGGTTTCAGCTGACATTAGTAAGTACTGTGTTGCCCTCTAATATTTACTCTTTCATTTCCCTTTTTAGCTACCCTCTGATACTCTCCTCTCATTAGGTGTAATTTCCAGTTAAAATAAAGAGGTATTTGTGCAATAAAGAGAGATCTGATGTGTTACAATGTGTTAGAACAGCTGAGTATGCTACTCTCTTCTTGTTTTCCTTTGTATTTTTTGGATCTGGTAAATTACTTTTCTTTCTCTTCCTTTTGAACCATTTATATGGTAAATTTAAAGATCAAGACTTACTTGGTGGCTTGCTTGGAATCGCAGATATTCAGCTACTCTCCTTCATGTCAGGTTTATGAATTTCCCTCTGGTCCATTTACTCTTCCATGGTGCTGACACAACTTTTTGTTGAGTGTAATAGCTTATGAAAAGTACATGCACTATCTTTGATTCTTTAAACTTCAGTATATAAATTACATGTACAATCTTAAGCTTGAAAATCTTCTTGTCCCTCATCATTTAGATGGTATGATCCTCAAGTATGGACTCTGCCATTTGTCACTATTTAATATGGCTTTACTTATTTTCTCTAGTTGCTGGTAATTTATGATGGTAAATGCTCATGTGTCTATGGCTGAGTTTGCTAGGTGAACATCTAGTTGATTACCTTCTCTGTAGATATGCTGATAATGCACTCACTTGTATTGCATAAATTTGTGTATCTGCTTGACTGTATTTGTTATGTTCCATGGGCAATGCCATACCTTTGTCAACACCTTTTGCATGAGTAAAAAAATCCATATGAATGATGACGTTATTATGTTGTGTTTGTGAACAATGTTTAGTTGCATATAAGATTGAATTAGCCTCTGTTTGCATACTATCAACATATTGTATTGGTTCTTCCTTAGCATATAATACATCTTCATTCTCATCCCTTAAACAAAATACATAAGAGCTACCTCTTTCCTCTCCTCTCACAACTTCATCTGTGTTGTATTTGACCCAACCCACCTCCGGTGTCTTCCACATTACTGTAACAGCCTTCATTTTTGTTATCAGCTTGCCAAATTCTTCAATTATGTGTGGCCATTCTGTTGGAAACTCCATATCTGGCTTTCTGACCTTTAACAACATTCTCATATTCTTTGTAACATTATATATAATCCTCAATCCTGTGGTTTCCTTATTATCATATTTCTTTCTGTTCCTTCACCTCCACAATTCCTACAGAATAATGCTAGGTAGAGAAAAATAGTATGGTTGTTCTCTCCCTTTTACTGCTGCAGTCCACCATCTCAGAATTGTTCCCCTAAGAGTCAAATTGTGAATATGATTCCCTACAAAAGAGAAAAAGTAGGACCAAGTCCTATTAGCATAAAAAGAGTTCCTGAAAACATGAGAGATTGTTTCTACTTCTGGGTTAACACAATACCAGCACTTAGATGGACCCAGCATCCCCCATCTCCTAATTGTGTCATCTACAGGAATTCTTCTTCTCCATAGCCTCCACATGAAAAAGCTTATCTTAAAAGGTAAGTCTTTCACCCAAATCCTCTTAAAATTATTGTCTATCTCTTTCTTATTCCTTATATACTGCCAAGCTGATTTAACTGTGAACAAATCTTTTGATTCTATACTCCATAAAGGCCAATCTTCCTCTATATCTGATGATGGAATCACTTTGCTAATAACATGATCTGCCAGCTCTTCTGTGAATAATGTTCTGAGCAACTGTTCATCCCAACTATCATCCCTTATCAAGTCTTTTACCTGTTTATACTGTCCTTGCTCCTCATTACCCCCTTCCATTAGAGAAAATAATTCTTCTTGGCCAGTCCACTTGTCTAACCATATATCACAGTTTCCTTGCTTTACTTGCCATACAATTAAATGTTCCACCAAATCTCTTGCCATTAGCATCTTCTTCCATACTTGTGATCCACTAGAACCTGTTTTCCACATTACTAAATTTGGATGCTTCTTTCTACAATATTTATTAAATAGGAAATCTCTCCAAATTGACTTTGTGGTCCTAAAATTCTACCAAAGTTTACAGAATAAAGCCATAGAGATGTCAGTAATTCTTCTAAATCCCAAACCTCCTTCCTCCTGAGGTAAGCAAACAGTTTTCCATTTCACCCAATGTCTTCCCTTGTCTCCAATTTTGCTACTCCTAAAAAAATGTGCTAGCATTCTTTGGATAACATTCAATACATCCATGGGAAGGTTCATTACTGATAAACAATGTATAGGTATGCTCTGTAACACATGCTTGATCAGTACAACTCTTCCTCCATAAGATAACAATTTACCTTTCCAAGTCTGCACCTTACTGGCAATTCTATTCAGTAACTGCTGATAGTAATCCTTCTTCTTTCTCATGTAGAAAATAGGACATCCTAAGTAAACAAAAGGGAATTCTCTTCTCAAAATGCCAGTAGCCACTTCTACTATAATCCCTACTCCATTAGAAACCCTTTTGTGCAAATAAATTGCACTCTTATCTTTGTTAATTTTCTTCCCTGATACTTCCTCATATTTATCCAAAACTGCAATAACCAACTGTAAAGTTTTCATTTCAGCTTTGCACAATATGATCATATCATCTACAAATGCAAAATGATTCAATTTTGGGCTTCCTCTTGGCATCCCAAACAATTTGAAATCCTTATTCTGCATCAGTTTCTTCAGTGACCTTGATAGAACCTCTACTGCTATAGTAAACAATGTTGGTGACATTTATCAGAAGCACTCATCAGAGAAACAAGTTTTTCTATAGAAAATAGGTGCAACTTGTTTTTAAGTTCAGGAACATTTACCTCAAAGGCACTATCTTCTTCTTCTATTTTTGAATCTCCAATGTCTATGAGAGCAGTTTCATTAATTTCTTCCTCATCTGATTCTTCTGAGTCTGATCCCCAAGTAGGTACCATAGCATATTCTTTTTTTTTTCTCTTTTCTTAGCCTTTTCTTTCAACTCGTTCTCAGCTTTTTCTTTTCTCCATTCAACTTCCCATATAGGACAATCTTGGATTTGATGGTCAGTCTTGCCACACTTATAAACATCCAGTGGGATTGTCGTTGGACCTTTTTTTGCTACTTGTTCCATTTTTCTTTTTGAAGACTCTGTTGAAATTTTTGGTTATAAATGCCACTTGCTCTTCAGTTAGTTTAGTCTTTTCATCACTTTCAGGAGCCTTTAAAGACAAGAATTTTTCAGGAACTTTCTTTTCACTTTTTTCTTCATCAACCTACATATCATAAGTCTTGAGATTTCCTACAAGCTCATCCAATGTCATACTAGTTAGATCCCTAATCGCAGTAACCTTGACATCCCATTTAGATTTTGGCAAGACCCTCAATACTTTCTCAACTTATTCCTCAGTAATGATGAATTTTCACAGGGAGGTCAATTCATTGTTTAGTGCAGTAAGTCTTGACATCATCTGATGAAGGAATTCATTTTTCTTCATATTAAAGGCTTCATATTCAGTAAAGAGAAGAACAACTCTGAATTTTATCACTTGAGCGATGCCCTCATATGCATTCACCAAGGCATCCCAAATTTACTTGGCAGTGGTACAAGTAGATACTCTATTGTACTCAGCTTGACGTAGTCCACACACCAAGATGTTCTTTGCTCTTGCATTTTTCTTAAGTATCACCAAATCATCAGTTGTAAATTCACTTCTCACCTTTTTAACTTGTTCTCCATCTTCCAACTTCATTGGAATAGTTGGGCCATCAGTAATTCTGTCTCATAATTCATAGTCTTCTCCTTGAATGAATATTTCCATTCTATCTTTCCACCAAGCAAAATGATTACCATAAAAAAGCGGAGGCCTAGTAGTGGATTATCCTTCACTGTGACCAGTAGGAGGTGCGGAATTCAACCTAGTGATCTTTTCTTAGGTGTTAACCTTATGTAAGATAATCTGGCTCTGATACCACTTGTTATAGTATTTGGCCTACTGATTACTTATTTTAGCCTAGCAGTTGCCTATCAATAGAACAGGTTGACTAACGTATCCTTATCTAACTAAAACAGTAAGTAAGTTGCACAGTGATGTTTACATGGAAAATACCCAGCTCAAAAAGGTGAAAAAACCACGACCTGTACCTCTACGGGATTTAACACCAACTTCACTAAAATAATTTGAGCCTCAACAAATCAACGAATTCCAAAATTCTTGTAATCAAGGAATTAAACTCTAACTTTTATTTCTACAAAACACAAACCTTCCCAAGGTAAGTGTTCCCAAGTCTTCGAGTTTCCAAACTTGAAGACAAAGCTCCTAACTCAGTTTATACTTCAATGTGACTAGACAATATTACAATTCAAGAACCAACCTAATACATAAAGTCTTAAGACTCCTTAACTCTAAGTAATAGGAACAGGTTCAACTCAGCTGCTTCAAGCTTTGGAACTTCACTGATAATTCGTTGTTGTTTTGCTATCTTTTTAAGTGTGTGAGTAACAAAGTGAGTTACTCCCTCGATATATATAATATAATGACTCTTCAAAGAGTCCTTCACTGTGTACATTGTTTTGCTGTCTTTTGGACTCGTAAACTTTGACAGACTTCTATCTTTAGTTGGAGTCCTTCTTCTAGTGAAACTCTTGTAGTTGTCAAAATCCTTCTTCAAGTATAACTCCTTGCATTAATAAAAATCCTTCTTCAACTTGAACTCCTCGTTTAAGTGAAACTCTTTCTCTTCAGCTTATCAACAAAGTGTTGTATTTAATTACAAATTCTTTTTATCACACGTGATCCATTAAGAGCACAAGGGAGCTTATCCATTCCAGCACTTAACAAAACTTATCCGCTTTCCTTAGTGACTTGTTCATGTGGTTGGACCAGCTTAAGTAACATGTTTCATTTATATGTCCATCATCAAAACTTCATTGAATATACTTTTAAGATTATTTATTGCAAGTTAGATATGCATTTTTTTATATTTATAAAATCAAGTTTTTAATTGCAAGTCATAATAGTTTTGATAAATTTTACTGATTGACTCATTTCATGAAGGATAGATTGTGTGTTCTATTTAGGAAAAGAATACAGATTTTGGGTGTTAAATTTTAGAAAACGATAAATACAATTCTTATTACTTGCACAATTATCTCTTTCTCAACTATTTTCAGTTTTGAAAAGGAAAATAGTAGAAAAGATATTATTTTGGGATTAAAATTCATTAATTACAACTTCATTATAATAAATCTCTTTCATACACATTAATTAAAATTTCTCTCTCTCTCTTCCATGATTATCAGTTTTTTTAGATTTTCTTGACAAACTTATTTTTCTTTTTGGGTTATTAAATTAGCATAAGCGCATAACAATTAACGTCATAAGAATTTTAGAATTAAATAATTATGTGAAATAGATATATAACATGATATGTTCAGAAATTGAGGGCATGCAAAAGGATAATTTTAATTTATTTTTTATATGTATGAAATGAGTATTTTTGACTATGAAAAATAGTATGAAAATTAATGTCCACTAAATTTTATATTATATTAAGTATTTTAGTTTATGAAATGATGTACAAAGTGGTACCTATGGATTGCGATATTCAATTTAGGGAATATACTTTAGATTATATACTGAATGAAATTGGTTTATAAAGTAATTTTTTATATATCATACTTGTATGAAATGTGTATAGTAACTACAGTATATGAAATGGGTAAACAAGCTGGTATATATAGATTCCAATATTCAATTTTAGGTGATAGCAATTTGTATTTATATTTTTTGGAGGGGGAGGGGGATAACCTTTGATGTAGTCAAATTGTGTAAATTTGTATTTTAATAAAAAAAAAAATCGACGGTTAAGATCAAATAATATGGATAATATTGGGTTTCATTTAGAATTAATTACATGTTAATTATGAATGAGAAATTAGGAGGAAACTTCTTTTAGAGAGATTTTAGGGAGGATAGTTTTTATAATAATGAAAAATGATTTTTTTCTTTTTAATTATTTTTTCAGGATTTATTAAAAATTTATTGTTATGTAATTTAAAAAATATTATTATGACTTGTAATAATCAATCTAATATTGTATATATAGATTTTTTTTATCCTCCAAATTTAATCCTTAGTCATTTAAATTCAAATTTATCATAAGAAAATTTATCATTTATATTTTTATTACATAAAAATTATTCAATTTTAAAATTTATGAAATAAAAATTATCTTTTATTCTTATCACATGAAATTTACAATTTAAAATTTACAAAAGTTATTTTTTGGATTTCTGTCCACAAGTCATTAAGTTTGACCGAATTAACTTAAAAGTAAATTTCACTTGAATTTTATATTTTATATTTAAAATATGACACGGTACTCTAAAATAAATTAATTATATTTGTGACAATTTTAGGAGACTATTTAACCGTATGAATGAGATAACTTTATCATTTCAATGCACTAATTTTCATATTTTGCAGGTATACAGGTGATGAGATGAAAAGAAGTGAAGTGAGTTAAATAGGGATCAAAAAAGAAAGAGAAGTTCAAAAGCTGAAAAAGCAGGAGCAGGATCTGATCTTCAGTTACCGCGATCACGGTGTGAGGGTCGTGATCGCGGGCAGTCAAGATCAGTCAAAGTCAGCAATTGCGAAGGACTCACCGCAATTTCGAGAGTCGCGATCGCGATCAAGCTAGGGCGATTGCGGCAGCGCGGATTTATGTCAAGAGGCAGTTTTATAATTTCATGGAGCCGACCCCAAATCCCATATAGAGCAAAATATCTTTTCATTTTTTCGTATCTTCTCAACTAGAATTGAAATTGGAGCAATTTGAAACGCTGCCAAATTGGGAAAACTATTGTTGCTAATTTCTCAATTGAGTTTAGTTATAATTGAAGTTAAATTGGAGAATATTCTTTATTGCATCTTGAATGGAAGCATTGAGTGATCCTTTTGGTATATTTCTTTTCTTTAATTTCATGAGTAGCTAAATATCTATTTTGAAATTATGTTGAAATAGGTGCAAATATACGTGGGTTATGATTTATTAGTGTAGATTCTTGGTTAATGATGATAGATTTCACTAATGCTTGCTTGATTGAGTTGAAAATTGTGGGTGAAAATCTCAAATTCCCAAAATCTCACTTCATCCTTAAAAGAAGGATGTGAGTATACTTTTGGATCCTATATCATCCTTGAAAAAGGGATATGGGTGACAAGGTATTAATGAACAACAGTTAGATGTAGCTTATTCCCTTTTCATTATCTTAGAATTAAGAGTGGAATGGGAATTAGCTAGGTCTTGGGCATCTTCCTAAAAATAAGGATGCTCAATTGAGGTATTGGGTGGATTTTCTTGCCACATTCATGAGGTATCCGAAAAGGTTCATGGGTGATAATCTCGATGTTTGGTTAAAAAACTAGCATCAAGAACCCCTAACCTAGCCTATCCATGTAGTCGCTAACTAGAATTTGCATTTGATTATCATGAACCCATGCATTATTTGCCCCTAAGAAAACATAATCCCAAGACTTGTCTCATATTTAAATCTTATCCACATTCATTTTCTTTAATTGATAGTTGGAGCAGATTTTGGTAAAACAAATCTTCTAAACCTTTCCCCCCAAATTTTAATTTATGCATTTTATTTCGTTTACACTATGGGTATATACTTAGACACTCTCAACACCCATAGGATTTGAATACTAGATTCACTCCTCGAGGATTTGACCCCAACTCACGTTGGGTTATTATATTTGACAACCTCTACCTTACCCATAATTCATGAAGTAAGTTGAGCGTGATCAAAATGGCATCGTTATCGGGGAGTGAAACTTAGTTTTTGCTTGTGCGGTATTGATAGTAGCTTTGGATTTACCCGTAGTGATTGTTATTTATTTTGATTGTTGTTTTAGTTTCTTTTTAGGTGATTTCAATAGTGTCCACGACACAATGAGTTACCATGCAAGTAATGCTGGGACCTTTGATGAACCTCTTGATGATTAAGAGAAACTCCATGATGTTGGACATGCGAGTGTTATCTGTATCCCACCTAATCAAGGGAACGGGGTATTTCATGCCACGAGTGTTATGTTACACATGGTTCAAATGAAAGGTCTCTTTGGGGAGCAAGATCATGAAGACTCCAACTTGTACTTGAAAAATTTTGTGGAAGTGAGTGCCCCCTTCGACATTGCTCACATCTTACAAGAATTCATAAGGTTGCGCCTCTTTTCGTTTTCTCTAACGGGTAAGGTGGTGTTATGTCTACGCTCTCTTTTATGTCTACGCTCTCTTATCGTTGGGTCAATCACATTGTGGGATGAACTTATCATTGTTTCTTAGATCAATATTTTCCACCATCAAAGATGTTGCAATAGCGTGACGAAATTATAAACTTTCGTCAATTGAATGGAGAGCCTCTATATGAGGTGTTGGAGAGATTTAATGGAACGTTTATGCAATGTCCCAACCACGAGGTTCTGGAGAAAATGCTTCTTCAAATCTTCTATCGAGATTTAGATCAACTAAACAATATCGTGGTGGATAATATGATCGGGGTTCTCTTGTGAAGTTGTCTTATAATATGGCTACAAACTTGCTTGAGGAAGTCACAAATCAAAATCGAGGGTAGAATACCCGAGACACAAAGGTAGCTAAAGAGTTCCCTACCACCTCTTATGTTGATAAAGAGCAAAGGAACAGAGGGAGGAAAACATGACAAAAATAATGACATAATTAGAGCTCCTAACGAAGTATGTGATGGGTGCACCCACAAAAATGGTAAATGTCGTGGCATCCAAAGGCTATGATAAAGAAGATTTCAAGAGGCTTGATGAATAATTTAGGTATTTAGCTAACTATCCGGTGGGTTCTCGCCCGACCTATCAAAGACAAGGTGGGAACCAAGGTTGGACGGATCGTGATTGAGAAAGGAAATAACGCGATAGAGATAGAGATTGTGATTGGAGAGAAAAGAAAAAGGAGTATGATTGATATGTGCCTCTCCATGACGGAGTGAAGGGAAAAGAGTCCAACTCCATTGATTCCAAAAAATTCAAGGCCGAGGATGTATTAGCAAGAATTTTTATAAGAGTGAAGGGTGCGGACAAGATGGTTCGAGAATTAAAAGGAGACTTTTCTCAGATCAACAAATGGTTGTATCATACTCTACCTCAATCAAATAATTGAAAACTCAAATTGGTCAAATATCCACTCAACTTAAGGTTAGATAAAAAAGGGGCCTTCCTAGTGATGCTCAAGCATTGACAATTGTCACTAGGAGTGAAAAACCCCTCGGTGATCATGTGAGTGAAGTTAAAAAAGAGTCTTATGATGAATAAACAAATATGATGAAGAAGCATGTGGTTGATTCAAATGAGGAGGCTCCAAAGTTTCAAGAAGGGGGTGAAAAAAGAACCAATGGTAATTGAAGAAATGATTCATAAAGAGGGAGATCCTAAGGTAGTTGAGAATAATGAACCACAAAGTGATTCGTTTCCTAACATGAACGTTCCCTCTCCATTTCCTCAAAGGCTAAAAAAAAGGACAATGTCAAATTCAAGACGTTCCTTGCTAAGTTAGCAATTTTTCCATTAACATCCCGATGCTAGAGGTCATTCAAGAGATTTCGGGATATGCTAAGCTTATAAAGAAGTTGATTTCAAAGAAATTCCTTGTTATAGTAAAACCATTGAAGTTACTCATGGGTGTAGCGCTATCATGACTAGTACTATAGCAAAAAAGAAAGAAAATCCAGGGGCCTTTACAATCCCTTGCACCATAATGACACATAAGTTTGAAAAAACGTTGTGTGACCTTGGTGCAAGCATAAATCTCATGCCTTATGCAATCTATCAAAAATTTAGTTTGGGTACTCCTATTCAAACAACAATGAGGCTTTTGATGGCGGACTGATCTATCAAGAGATCGGTTGGGATATTGTTCGTTGTTTTAATAAAGGTGAACTGTTTTATTCTTCCGGCAGACTTCGTGGTGCTTGATTGTGAAATCAAACAAGATATACCTATTATTCTTGACTGATCTTTCCTTGCAATCAAAAGAGCTATCATTGATATGGATCTAGGAGAAATAAAATTTTGGGTCCAAATTAATGAAGTGTCCTTTTGGGTTTGCGAAATTGAAAAATAATCCATGGAACTATAAGTGGTGCCTGTCATTGATGTTGTGGACATGGAGGTGAATGATAGGTCTCTTGAGAATCCAACTTGAAAAGATAAAGAATATTGTGCCGCGACGATAAATTAGGTGCTAGGTGGAAGACAACCCACCAATGCTACGAAAGTCGTCTGTATTTTTTGTTTTTGATTAAGTAGAGTAGGTTTCACTTTTATTGATGATTAATCCCTGAAATTTTGATACTATGAAGTGTTTTGAATGAGGTTGAGAAAGTAAAAGTGTGGCGCATTTGTGCAATGGACTGAATAGGGAAAAACAAAGGATAAAAATGGTCTTAGTTATAGCGATCACGACACTAGTGCTATTGCGATCACGGTAGCCGTATGACTGCAATTGCGAAATTTGAACTGTGATTGTGGTTAAGACTGTGATATATGACCAGTCGAATGCCATTTTTCTCATAGTTTTTTTTTAAATTCCTCTCAAATTACTCCCTTTGTGATTGCATATTGGGCATCCCAAAAGTGTTTTAGCATCCACTCTATCTCTAATCTGGTATGTGCTTTAAAAAATTTTCATTATGCGTAGATATAGGACTTAGAACTCTGTTGTAGGAATGGCCTAGAATTGTTCTTTATATGTTAAATCCTTATTGAATTATGCTTATGTGGTGTGGTCCGCTGTTGAAATTGGTGTGCATACATTTCGAGAATCCTCTAGTGTCCAAATTTATTCAAATTTGAAGAAATAGTGTGTGCACATCAAGTACTTGATTAAATGCCCAAACGAATTCAGTGTTAGTTTTTCCATGTTTTGAAGGCATGATCAAGTACTTAAGAATCATGTTCGTTGCTCTTAATATATGTTTTTACTTTGGAACATAATTTGGCATTGAAATTAGACAAATTGAGTATTTGAAAACTTTGGTCGACATAGCCTCAGTTACCGCGATCGTCGTCTCATGATTGCGATAGCGTTACCACGATCGTGGCTTAATGGCCCACGATCACAGTAGCTAAGGCTGTTTTTTGGCCTGGCCTAAAAATCTATGAAGTCCATTTCTTGCCCAAAAAGTTCTAAGGCACCACCCAATTGTCTTAAATTGATAACAAAGCATAGTTTTCACATGTAAATACTGATAATTAATATTATTGTGTGATTCTCAAATTTTTAAGGCTCAATATGAAAGATTATGACCAAACTCAGTTCATGGCCCCAGAATGACACAATCAGTACTATGCTGACATCTCCAAAATTAAATTGCTCCCTAAGAGAGGCATTTGTTTGGATAGAGTGCCAGAGAAGCTCTCGACATTTCATGATCACTTGGTAGACACCGGGTGGAATTGTTTTGCCCCGTATCCTTGCAGGGAAAACGAGCATTGGGTAAGGGAATTCTACGCTAATCTTAGTGTAGTATCTTTCTCTGAATCTGCTGTGCAGATTAGAAGGAAGAATGTTCATTTCTGGGACAATTAGATCAATAATTTATATGGGCTACTGGATGAGGACATGGGCCAATTTGAGGTGAAGGGATGTGAATCGGGGAGTTGGATGGCTAAAAAATTATATCCTAGCAAGGAGGTTCCTTGGATGGCCACCAAGAGGGGTATATCAATGAATGATTTCACAGTTGAGGCATCACTGTTATTTCAGATATGCGATCTCGGGCGGTTACGTGCCTACTAGATTACATTCCTTTGAATGTTGGTCGGCTTATGATTTCAGACATGAGGCATTTCAAGAACCAAGATGGTATGCTCCTCTTATTTCCTTCTTTGATTACTAAAATAGGCAGAAGAGTCGGGGTTAAGGCGAACCCCAGAGACACTTAGGTGCACTCAAAACCACCATTTATCCTCTTAAAATTCGAGGTGAAGGAGCATCGGGCAAGAGCAAGAAGAGGAAGATCGACTTGGGCAAGTCGACAGATGAGGACACAGACTCGTGCAGGACATCCACAGCAGGGAATTTTGAGGAGATCTCGATGGAGATGAGGGTGATAAAGAAGCTTGTAGCAGGGTTGCCTCAAGAGCCGGGAGAGTCTTTATCATCGGCCATACCTATGTGGCTCGGTCCAACTATGAGATATATCTAGAAGATCAAAAGAAGAAGGGAGCCACTATTTCTAGGCTTGAGAGAGCCTACTAATCTCTAGCACATTCGTACAGAGATCTCAGAGACTTACATGGGAAGATGAAGAAGAGATATATTTTTTTCTCAAAGATGTGGAAGGGGGCGAAGGGCCTTTAGAAGGTTCTGAAACCCAGAGACAGACTTCCTTATCCCAGAGTTGATAGGGATGATGAGGCCCCAGTTGAGTGGTCAGACTTAGACGGTGTTGGAGGTGATGCTGAGATATATGGAGACAACAGTTCTTGATTGCGGTTATAGGGAGCATCTTTTTTCTCTCTTTATGCCTTCTTGATTATGCAGTAAGGTCACTTTAAGATTTTTGTTGGGGGTACCTGTCTCAGTATTCATTTATTTGGTATGTATTATTGAGGTATTCATGGATGTTCTTTTTGGTTGATTTTTATTTTTACTTTGGGTTGTAATATTTAGGCACTCTGATGGTGCTCATATTTCATGGATTAGTTGCTTGTTTTATTTTTAGATTTTTATTTTATCTTTATCTTGCTTATGATGATGTTGGACGAGCCTTTCCCTATAATAGATTAAGTGATGTCATTCTTAAGAAAAAATAATCATAATTGGGTTTTGAGTCATAGATGCAGGGAAAGTCTGAATACCCATAGCATCAGAGCTATAAATGCAAGGAAATTCTAAGTACCTGTGGCATTTTGGATTTGGGATCACCTTTATAACTATGGTGAAGTCTAAGTAGCCATATGGTTTGCCTTCATGAAAGTTGAAATGTGAGACGACGGTTTGGTTTGGTGCCATCAATAGCAAATCGTATGTGGTGCAAATGGAAAGCAAACACCCCTCTCTGTCCAAAAAAAAATTGAAAACCAAGGGCATAGATGTGAACAATTTTGAAACAATACTTTACATCTTTTTGTGACTCCAAAGTCTTTAAGTGTAGTATATGGTAATTACCTTTTTTTTCTTTAGTAGGAAATACAATTGAGCCTCTTTGAAAAGTTTGCATGCTTTGTGCGGTGAGCATAATTGTGTATCTCTCATCCATACTTGTATCATTGAGAACTTGTCCCGTTAGTCTCTCAAGTCTAATTGCGATTATGTTTGATTGGTGAAATGATCTTAGACCTTCATTGTGAACATAGAAACCCACTTTTGCCTAAATATCCTACCTCATACATAGAATAATATCCTTAGTTACTTATTTTGAGCCTTCAAGCCTTTCTTTGATAGCCACACTACAAGACTTGAACCATTCAAAGTTTGTTCCTCTTTTGAACCATACCCTCTTTGAACTTAAAAAATGAGATTTGAGGCCAAATGCCTAAGTTGGGGGTGGTAAGTTTGGAAGAGATGACCTTGGGCTATGATAATGTAAGTGGATGTCTATGATGCTAAGCAAAGAAAGAAAAGTGAAAAAGTGAAAACAGAAAGGAACCATCAAAAGAAGGAATAGAATGAATTGTAAAAGAAATAGTCAAAAAGAAAATGCCTTCAAAGAGATTGGTAAATCAAGGTAGTAAAAGTAGGCATGTGTGAATTTTGAAAATGAATGAAGTGTTCTATGGTCAAAACTTGGATTGAATAGTGTGATATAGATGTTCAAGGAGGGTGTAGCCACGTTGTTCCTAAATGATATCATATCCTTCCCCGAACCTACATTACAAGCTTAAAAAACCCTTCGAGATCTCCAATCAAGTGTATTCATTGTAGTGGCGATTGAAAATAAGGAAAGCCTATGGTATGGTACTTGTTAGCATTGAAAGAGTCTTTGTGAGAGAGAGTGTTTTGCACTAAAATCCCTTACTGCATAATAGATAATTTGGTGTGTGTGAAATTTTCTTCGTGTGAGGAGGCATGCAGACAAATTGAGGCCAGCGAAATTGTCATGTTTCGAAAAATAAGGCAAAAAGAGTGTAGTGGAGTTGCTATCGATAGAGTGTCCTTTTAGAGAGTTAGTGATTGTTGCATTGTTGTTCTTTGAAGTCTCTTGCATCTTTAAAATTATGTTTCATGTTAAGGAGAGTCGTGAAAATAGTTTTTCCCTTACTTAAGAGTTATTTGTTGGTGTTTATCAAGTCCAAGGTCATTGTGATCATTTGATCGTATAAATGGGCCTACAATTGCATAGTCTTATTGAGTAAGGAGTAGTATTGCTTGAGGACAAGGAAAGGTTTAAGTTGGGGGTGTTGATGAGTGATAAATTTACCACTCATTTACGTCCAAATGTATGCACACTACTATGATTTAACGGTATGAATGAGATAATTTTATCATTTGAATGCACTAATATTCATATTTTGCAGGTATACAAGTGATGAGATGAAAAGAAGTGAAGTGAGCTAAAAAGGAATCAAAAAGGGAAGAGAAGTGCAAAAGCTGAAAAAGCAGGAGCAGGATCTGACCCTCAGTTACCGCGACCGCGGTCTTAGGACCGCGATCGCGGCCAGTCAAGATCAGTCAGAGTCAGCGATCGCGAAGCACCCACCGCGATTGCGGGAATCGCGATCACGGCAACACAGATTTATGCCTAGGGAAAGTTTTGTAATTTTATGTAGTCGATCCCAAATCACATATAGAGCAAAAACCTTTTCATTTTTTGGTATCTTCCCAACTAGAATTGACTTACCAATTATAATTGAACTTGGAGCAATTTGAAACGCTATCAAATTAGGAAAACTGTTGTTGCTAATTTCTCAATTGAGTTTAGTTATAATTGAAGTTAAATTGGAGAATATTCTTGATTGAATCTTGAATGAAAGCATTGAATGATCCTTTTGGTATATTTATTTTCTTTAACTTCATGAGTAGCTAAACATCTATCTTGGAATTATGTTGAAATAAGGTGCAAATATGTGTGGGTTATGATTTCTTAGTGTAGATTCTTGGTTAATGATGACGGATTTCAGTAATGCTTGCTTGATTAAGTTGAAAATTGTGGGTGAAACCCCCGAATTTCTAAAATCTCACTTCATCCTTGTAAGAGGGATGTGAGTATATTTTGGATCCTATATCATCCTTGAAAGAGGGATATGGATTACAAGGGATTAGTGAACATTAGTTAGA
Organism: Capsicum pubescens; assembly: GCA_030864215.1. Taxonomy (NCBI): domain Eukaryota; kingdom Viridiplantae; phylum Streptophyta; class Magnoliopsida; order Solanales; family Solanaceae; genus Capsicum; species Capsicum pubescens. The sequence goes on from CM061543.1 coordinate 106,437,057, forward strand.
TGTAGCTTATTTCCTTTTCATTATCTTAGAAATAAGGGTGGAATGAGAATTAGCTAGGTCTTGGGCATCTTCCTAGAAATAGAGATGCCCAATTGAGGTATTAGGTGGATTTGCTTGCCACAACCATGAGGTATCCAAAAGGATCCATGGGTGATAGTCTCGATGTTTGGTTGCAAAACTAGCGTCAAGAACCCCTAACCTAGCCTACCAATGTAGTCGCTAACTAGAATTTGCATTTAATTATCATGAACCATGAATTATTTGCCCCTAGGAAGACATAATCCCAAAACATGTCTCATATTGAAATCTTATCCACATTTAATTTGTTGCCTTTAATTGGTAGTTTGAGTAGATTTTGATAAAACAACTCTTCTAAACCTTTCCCCCCAAATTTTAATTTATGCATGTCATTTCGTTTATACTACGGATATATACTTAGACACTCTCAACACCCATAAGATTTGAATACTAGATTCATTCCTTGAGGATTCGACCCCAACTCACGTTGAGTTATTATATTTAACAACGTCCGCCTTACCCATAATTCATGGAGTAAGTTGAGCGTGATTATACCGTCAGTGTTTCACTTCATAACTCTAATCTCCATTGTGATTTATGAATATTATGTTTGTTTTCTTTATTTTGATTTGTTTGTAATAATTTTAACTCATTATTATTAATGTGAAAGAAAATATATATGATTTGACTCTTTTTCCTTACTAATATATTCATCAGTTGTTTAGCAATTTTTCATAATACCTTTTTCAATTAGCAAAATATTGGTTCTTAGAGCATCAAAAAATTCACTGACAAACACGAACTTTACAAGCTTGAGATGGTCCATGGCTTCAAGTTGTTATAAACAAATCAAAATAAGAGAATAAACATAGTGAAAAATTTAATTACCATATTTTGGAGTATTACATTATATTTTTGATATAAAATATAAAAATTCAAATAATGTTTATTTTTTAATTTGTTATTATGATCTTGGTAAATGATTTTTATGTGATAAAGGTAAGAAGAAAATATTTTTTATGTTATAAACTTTGAAATAAGTTTTCTTGGTTATTAAATATGTCATTACAAAACTTATAAATGCTCAACTAAACTCACGGTTGATAATTGTGATAGAGTAAGAAAAATAACACATGGAAATTTGCAAGGGACAACATATTATAATAAGTCCTACGTTAATTAATGGAACTATATTATATTTGAATTAAAAAATGCTCTTTTTTTAAGCTTGTGTCAATAATTTTACATTGGAGAGTTGATTGATCATTAGCTCTTTATTGGACCACTATTAGCTCAATATTTCAATTTCATTGTGAAATTAATCATTGCATTTCCCCTCCTAGTCTTTTTTCTTATTTTCATTATTTAAAACTAAATTCCATTATAAACTTCCTATCTACTAATTGACATAAATTAAAAGAAAATACTAAATGAAGACAAATCATTAGGGTATCATAATAATTAGGAGGTGTATTAACATTACATATCCCTAACAAAAGAAAAATTCATAATTTAAAACGATACATAGGTTTTTTGGTGAGTTTAGTTTTGTATACTTGGATAGTCTAAAAAAATCTTTATACTATTAAATTGAGAAAATACAAAAGAAAATCCATCATCTTTGGGGTACGTTCAAAGTGATTTTTTATTTTTATTTTTTTTTGGTAAAGATTTTTAAAATATATTATAAAGCAGTTTTGAACCTATAGGCTATAAGTTTGCTAAAAACAAATAATTTTGATCTTTATTAATTTAAATCTATCCCTAAATATAAAACTCCTTTTTTGTCATTTTCTCCCGTCAGATCATAAAGAAAACAATCTGAAATAATCGTTCATAAAAGTGAGATTAATCATGAACATAAAAAGAACAATAAATCATTTGGGTCAATAAATTATAATAATGAATTGATAGATTATGAATTTAAGGCGTGAAATAGCCTTTTATAGAATATAGGATAAAGTCGCATATATGGTTTTAATATACCGACCTCTCCCTTTTATACAGTGTAATACTTTTTACATTACCATTAGTATATTCTAAAGTTACATTCTGAGCGCTTCTTTCCACAACAGACCCTTCTGATCCCAATGTGATCAACATACTGTGTATGTCCACGGGGTGGATCTATACATAATTTTTTAGTGTTTCGACACCTATTAAATTTGATACAGAATAAATATAATTACATAAAAAATATATAAAAATAAATATAAATTATATAAAAGCACCCACTAAATAAGAAGTTGGTTAGGTGCACTCGCATGTTGAGGTGATTTTTTATTTTTTTTCTGTAGTAAGCATCCACACTCCTTAAATCTTGAGTCCGCTACTGTATATCCACATGTCACCATGCCATACGCTGAAACTTCACATCAAATTGAAATAATTGGTATAGAATTACATAAAAGATATACGAAAATAAGTATAAATTATATAAAAACACCCACTAAATAAGAAGTTGGTTAGGTGCACTCGCATGTTGAGATGATTTTTTATTTTTTTCTACAATAAGCATCCCCACTCCTTAAATCTTGAGTCCGCTACTTTTATGTCCACATGTCACCATGCCATACGCTGAAACTTCACAGCAAATTGAAATAATTGGTATATATGCACATAAATCCATGTACATGCTCCTCTTATTTGTTAGCATCACATTATTCCAGCTTTGTGTGAATACTGTTTCTCTCTCTCTTCAATTTCCATAAAGCCATATAGTATCATTGTTTTGTATAATTTGAATAGTAGAGAAGAAAAATTAAGAAGAAAAGAAGCCATAATTTTGGCAGGAAAATAAATATAATGGACACTGAGCTATGTTTGGGGCTGCCTGGTGGTGGAGAATTAGTAAGAGATCAAAATAAAAATATTAAGAAAAGAGGATTTTCTGAAACTGTTGATCTCAAACTCAACCTTCAATCCACTGATGAGAAGGATCAAAAGATGAACATTAATCCAGCAAAGGACAATTCTTGCAACAAAGAGTCAGTCAAGCCACCAGCTAAGTGGGGAAAAATTGGCAAAAGCTATCTTTTTCAAAACTATTTTGTCAAATGCATACTAAATTTTTTTTTTGAATTATTTTTTAGGATTAGGGTGTAAAAAGGGTGTAAAAATTGAAAAAAGTAGGCGCACGTGTGGGCCAAGGGACCATTGTATCATTTTTCTAACTTTATAATTTTAACATAATACATTAACACCCATTCACTTATTCCAATTTAAAAAAAAAAAAACTTCTCTCCTCTAAATTGTCTCCCAACTCCCGCTTTCAAGAACTCTTCTCCCCAAACGCCATTTTCTTTTTTCCTTCTACTGCAGCTGCTAAGAGCTCGTTGTTGCTTCATAAGGTTAGTTAAAATCATGTTTCGATCATTTGTAGATCCATTTAAATAGGTTTCTTTGCCAATCGATTCGTAGTGATGTAGGATTTTTTTTTCGAATTTGGTTGATTAAGGAGTTTTGGTTTAGTTCCGATTTTTTTTAGCAAAGAAGTGTTGAATGGTAGGATAATCATTATTTAAAAAGTTATTTTGGCATTTTGATTCGAATAATGACCTGTTTCTGTCTGTAGACCCGTGGTCTATGAAATCGATCCGTGGTCTATGAAATCAACCCATGGTCTATGAAATCAGAATGCCCTAGATTGAAATCATTTTTTAGACGTATGGAATTCTTTTGAAATATGGTTGCTAAAATCGTGGAAATTGAAAGATTCATAGCTAATTAGTTTGATTAGGTGCACTAGTTTGATTTTTAGCAATTGTTGTGTTTTGATACTGCATGAATTTTAGTTCAGTTATTGATGTGTGTAGTGAACTGTTTGATGGTGGAAGAGTTATTTTGGCATTTTGATTCGAGCAGTGACTTGTTTCTGTCCGTAAACCCGTAGTCTATGAAATGAGAATGCCCTAGATTGAAATCAATTTTTAGTCGTATGAAATTATTTTAAAATATGATGGCTGAAATAGTGAAAATTAAAAAATTAATAGCTAATTAGTTTGATTAGATGCTCTAGTTTGATTTTGATGCATGTTCTTTATTTTTATTTTTTTATTTATTTTTTGGGGGAGAGGGGGGGCTATTTGAGCATTGACTTATTTCTGTTGATAGACTTGTGGTCTATGAACTGAAAATGGGAGATTTGTTCTACAGGTGTAGATTGTGTTAAAAATGGATAAAAAAAAACCATCCATCCTGAGGAAGAAAGGGAAGGTGGGAAAGAAGCGGTTGTTGAAGGTGAAGAAAAAAAAACTGAGGAAGAAAAAGAAGTTGAGAAAGAAGTAGCAGCTGCTGAAAAAAAAAAAAAATGAAGTTGAAGATGTAATGGAAGAAATAGCAGACAAACAAGGAGGAGAAGACAAAGAAGTTAGGTTCATAGATATCGTTGATGAAATCAACAATACCTATGCTTATGATGAGGAAAATGGGAAAAAAGACGTTTGAATGTTAATATTGTTAATGTGTTGAATGATCTGTAGGTAGGATATTTGAAACATTCTTTTATTTCATAGAATTAATATTTAATATTTCGTGTACTTCTTGCATAGTCCATCATTACAATCTGCTCGATTTTCAGTTGAGGAGTTGATTGATCGACTATGATTTTATCAAAAACAGTATTAAATTGTAGAAAAATAGAAGTATTATTATTTATTCAATATCACTACATTCATGTTACACTTTTCCAAAGAACGAATACTAGCATTATAGCACATAACATCATTTTTAGATCATTCTCTCTTTCTTCGGCCAAAATCAATTTTTATTTTAGTTGATCCCTCTCTATTTGGGTGTCATGTAGCAATACTTTAAGGTGATCCCTTTGTTCTTCGACTTCTTTGAACAAATTCATAAGAAAATCTCTATTTTCTTTGCATTCTTGGAGCCTGTATTGTAGGTTAAATTTTGTCAAGCGATAAAAATTTGATGTCTCGGGTCCCAGACTCAACGTTGATGAACTGCTTGAAAGTGATAGCTCATCGAGCCATTTAAAAAATGAGCATGCACCATTATCCTAGAAAATAAATTATAATTACATAATGATTAACTTAACATTATAAAAAAGACATACACGGCTCACCTTCTCAATTGCATAGTTATAAAATTTGCAACCTGGATTTGAGTCCGTGTGTAACGTCCTCAAGACAGTCGCATTCCCACAATGAAAAATTAGAGTCTTTTTGGAATTGAATGTTTGAGATGCTTGAGACATTGTAGAATTTTTAAATAAAAATAAAGTGGATGAAATAAAATAATGAGGGAGTGACGACTTTATATATGAAGTAAAAAAGAAGTGTTAAGTACAAAATTAGCCGTTTGTTATCGTTGGAACAATAATTTTATTTTTGAAATTGGTGGTGACACTTAATAAACTGTCGTAGATCATGACCTATGTCATCCATCAACGAGATACTAAAGTCTACCGTAGACACGCGTAATCGATGGACCCTCAATAACATGTTTAAATAAAATATCAGTAAAAGATATACTTGTGATTTGAGGGTCCATCGGCTCATCCGGTTTATCGTAGACCTACACCTTTAGGAGTGCATCGATGGATCTCTTAATTATGTGTAGACTACGATGATCTATGTACAATGCTATAGACCAACACTTGGACGTTATGTAAAAAATAATAAATAAATTAAAAATAAATGTAAAGTGAATTTCTACACATGCGAAGGAGTGTAAACAAGTCACACAATCATATTAGAGCTTATACAAATTAAGGATGGTGTATTAAGGAGTGTGTGAATGGGTAGTGTTTGAATGTTCAATCTCCTAATATTAATGTTTCTCAAAGCACAAGTATGTATTGAGGATGATAATTGTTCAACCACTATCCATTCCACATACTCTTTTGATTTGGGGGTGGTGATTGAAGAAGTATGTGGAATGTGTATTCATCAAATACAAAATATATACTCAAAACATACTTGGACTTTGACAAACATTACTCTTAGGATTGAACATTCAACCACTACCCATCTACACACTCCTTAATACACCATCCCTAATTTGTATAAACTTTAATATGATTGTGTGACTTGTTTACACTCCTTCAAATGTGTAAAAACCCACCCTACATTTATTTTTAATTTATTTATTCTTTTTTAAAAAACATCCAAGTGTTGGTCTATAGCAGTGTACATAGATCAATGTGGTCTACACATAATTAAGAGATCCATCGATGCACTCCTAAAGGTGTAGGTCTACGATAGATCGAACGAGTCGATGGACCCTCAAAGCACAAGTATATCTTTTACTGATATTTTGTTTTGGGCTAACATCGATGATATTCTATTAAGTATCACCAACAGTTCAAGATTGTCTATTTAAATCTATTTTAATTTAATTATTTTCTTCCACCAGCCCCAAAAACATGTTATTATTAGTTTAAATCATTTTAAATTTAATTATTGTATTCCACCAACCCCAAAACATGTTATTATCAATTTAAATCTATTTTAATTTAATTATTTTACTCCACCATCCCCAAAACATGTTATTATCTATCTATATCATTTTTAATTTAATTATTTTATTCCACCAGCCCCAAAATATGGCCCATCGATTCACATAGTCGACGAGCGACTACTGTGTTAGGTCGAGGACGGATGGAGTATACGATCGATGATAGACTATATAGACTATACAATCTAACAATGCATAAATTTTTGAAACGTTGTCTGCATAGACGAATAACCACAAAAAAATAACAGTAAAAAAAAAGAAAAAACATAATGTACAAACTGAAAATACTTATATTGATTGAACTTGTTCATTGCATTTCATGGATTTTAAGCAAAAAAGGTAAAATTGAAGAAGTTTTCTTCTAACAAAATCCTATTACGAAAGCTTCTTCAGCAATGAACAATACATAAAGTAAAATGAAAACCTAAACTAAATTAGGGGGATGCTGGGGGGTGATGTAGTCATTGCCGCTCATGCCAAGCCTCTACAGAATTGCTTGAAGAAAACGAGCAATACATCGGAGCTCACGCTCCAAATATGCTCGGTCTTTTCCCAGGCTATATAAAAGTCGATCAAGGTCATTACGCAGCAACAGCAGATCATAGTGACGAGGTGGAACTCGAAACAATAATCAAAAGACTGTCTCACCGTTGCTGCGTCTAGTAGCATTTTGAGCTCTTTCTTGTCGGCGAATGCTTGATTAAGATAAAAATTGGTTCCGTCGGTGAAAGAATGTCCTGGTTGTGATTTTGTTTCACGGTCTTCTTCATCGTCTTACGATTCCGATGAAACATCTTTCATATGCATAGAATCATCTTTCATATTAATAGGATGATCGACATCGTTCTCATAATCACTGAAATCGTCGTCGACTGCCGAGCACGGAAGTAGGGATTCTGATGAATTTACTGGTCCTTTGAAGGACCTCTCAACTACATTTATCCTCAAAATAGGCCTAAATCCATCTGCATCAACATCCATCATATACATCAGCACATGTACATCACTATTTATGATTGTAGGATTCACCTTTTTCCTCGAATGCATTAGATAACCAATCACCATGTCGCCCGACACGTAATCTAGATCCCCTCTCTACATTACGCTTGCAACTAATTCGTCGTACGAAATATTGTGACGAACAGCAACGAGGATTGTCACCTTGGTAAAAAATCTCCATTTCCAGCATTTGAGAGTCTCCACCCATTCTCTTATGAAATCACCAGAAACCAGAACAAATTCTGCAATAATCATCCTGGAATTAGGCTTTGGTCGATGGTAGATTATGCTTATGGTCTAGGTCGGGTTATATGCACGGTCGATGAATGACGATCAGTGGTCGATGACTGTGCAGCTATCCATACGAAAACCTTGAAATTGCAAATATTTCTTCTAATCAACGATTATTGGATTTATGGAATAGAGAAATGAACTTGGAGTCGCCTGAGCTGCTTTAATGTACTTTCTAAAGTAGTTTTAAGTAATGTGAGTGGTTTCAAGCTTTTTAATAATGGTGAAAAGTGTGTTTGAGAAGATACCAACCAAATGGGGTAACAATGGGTGCAATGGACAAGCTTATGATGTTTGTGGACTGATTTAGAGCTGATCGCCGAAAAATAACGCCGAAAAAATGGTCGGAATCGAAGCTTTTTAGAGGGAAAAACAACCACCTTCTATTTTTAGCTTTTGAATTTTTTTTTATTTAATATTTTTGAAAACCTAGATTTTTTTGTATATATAATGGTGGATGATGGAGTGGATTGAAGTGTATTATTTAAAATTTATGGATGAATTTATTAAGTTGAAAGTATTGGGTTAAAGTGAATTATTATAAAATTTGTGGGTGAAGTTGTTAAGTTGGAAAAGTTGATGACAATGTGGATTTAAGTGTCCTTTTGATAATTTTTTCAAGAAGTTTATAACTTTGACAAAATAGTTTTCAATAGTGTCCTTTTGACAAACCTGTCCAGGTAAGTGAGTCTTTTCTTCTTCTTTTTTCTCTTTACATAATATTCTTGACATATTACTTCATACGTATTTAGGATTTAATTTTGTGGTTTAAGAATCGGGTTCCAATTACTATGCTAACAACCTTGTTTGAGCTATCGGTTCATAATCAACAGTTTTAATGGTTTCACAAAGATAAATTCAGGCCTAAGCTAAAAATTATGGATTGAATAATACTATTGAATACACCCCCAGTATTAATTACTCCCTCCCTTTTATTTATGTGCCTTTGTTTGACCAAATAAGAAGTTTAAAAATCTAAACAAGACTATGAATCTTGTTATCTTAAATTAGAAGTGTATAAATTAACTTAGTAATATATAAAAATGAAAATAAGACAAATAAGTTTCAAATGAGGGCACTACCAAAAAAAGAGAGGAATTAATGACAGACACATTATATTGTTGAACAAAACAATTCCGTCACTAATCGTTTAATTTGCTGCAGACTATTTAACACTGATTAGTGATGAATTTTCGAGTTAATTCTTCTTCATCTTCTTTAGTAGTGAGGGTAATACTTGTACTCAACAACCAAACATCTAAAAACGAACACAATTTTCATGACAAATGACTTTCATCATATTAATATTTAATTTGTTTTATAAAATTGCAGGGCTCGAGTGGTGGGTTGGCCACCAGTGAGATCTTTCAGAAAGAATGTAATGTCGCAAAAAGGCAACAATAATGAAGAAATTAGTGAGAAGGGATCAGAAAGAACAATAGCATTTGTGAAGGTCTCCATGGATGGTGCACCTTACCTTTGTAAGGTGGACTTAAAATGTACAAAAGTTACCAACAACTCTCTGATTCTTTGGCCAAGATGTTCAGCTCCTTTACTATGGGTATGTATGGCAATAATTTTCTATTCTAATAATTATTTTATGTGCACTAATATAGTATATAATTACTCAACATCACTAGGTTATGAGTTACAATAACACTTATAACTAATATATTTAAACATCTTTAACCAACGACTTTTATGGTAGGTGGTAAGTATCCTCTGCCCTTAATTAAAAATAGCAAGTTCGAATTTGGAAAATGATGTCGCATTTGGTAAGAAATATTTTAATTCGAAGCGGGATCTTTCAGTGTCCATTTGAATTTATCGAACCTCAAAGCAGATTTCTGACTTTGTCAACGGATTAAGGTCATGCCTTTCTGGAATTCTTTCTATTTAGAAATCTTAATACGAAAAGTTATGATGACTACATTCTAAATGAATTTAAACATTTTCAAGAAAATGGCATATCTAATTGCAAGGCTATAAGTTTATGCATTTTCAAAAGGGAAAAAAAGGGAAACCTGAAAAAAGTAAAAGGGAAAAGTTGGATCTTATAGTATCATGATCATATGGGTGATACAGCCTAGCTTTTAAATATAGGTAGAGTGCATCGATCGATGTTACAAGTGTGTGATATATTGTACTATAGATAAAGTTAGTTATACTCATAATAATTCCACTAGCTTGGTTGTTCATTAATTTTGGGATATATATATATATGTATGCAGGAAATTTTGGGGCCCAAGGAATGATAGATTTTATGAATGAGAGGAAACTGATGGATCTCCTCAATAGTTCTGACTATGTACCCACTTATGAAGATAAGGATGGGGACTGGATGCTTGTGGGAGATGTACCTTGGGAGTAAGTTATTTTATCATTATTTTGTAAGTTCATGATTTGGAGATATGCAAATTTAAATTGTTGACATATATTGCAAGGAAAATTAATACTACCATAGAGGCGAACGATAGATAATAATTACATTTCCAGCACAATATAGGTTACAATTTTTCTAGGCTAAAAAGGTGCACGTGAGACACATGATATACATGTACGGCGCACGTACGACGCACATTAAAGCAAGTTTTATTGAATATATTTAAGTTTTCTTATTAAGATTTGACTTTAAAACTATCGAAGATTCAAAATAAAATGTGGATGATATTATTTTTGGGTGAAAGAAAATTGATGGATCTCCTCAATAGTTCTGACTATATACCTACCTATGATTAAGGATGGGGATTGGATGCTTGTGGAGATTATTGGGCATAAGTTCATTTTATCATTATTTTGTAAGGGATTTTAGTATAAGGGATAAAAGTACATAGTTATGAGATAAAACAAATAGAAATTTTTTTGTGTCTTTTTTGGTTGTCAAGTCCATAATAACTTATTTAATGATTAAAAATTAGTATCATGATAAGTTATTCTTTTCTTTTTGGTGGTATAACAATATCAGGATAGTTTATGTGGGATAAAGACCTTAAAATGACCAAATTATTCTCCAAACTTTTGTAATATCACTTTTAACATCTATACAAATTGAAATTGAAGCAGAGTTTGCTACATGCAACAATTATATTATTGGGCTTCAACTTCAAGTTCAACTTGCTGCATGTATACTTGCTATATACATAGCAAATATCCAGAGCTGATCGATGCTTGTTTGCCTCTGGGCTAGGATTGTTGATTAGTCATGTAAGTTAGCCAAAAGGAAAAAATAAAATATCTCGAAATCAATTTTAAACTGACAAATTGGTTTAAAGAAAAACAAGAGGACACAACGAATGCTATAGGTCGTGTCCCTCCTATAGATAATAAGTCTGAATACGTCTTCCTTTTTTATTTTCCATATTGAAGTACTTATGTTTTGACCCCTAATGTCTTTACTTTGCTAGTAAGCAAATGATCAGTACAACATCCATGATCTACACAGTTTTTATAGTATATGTGATATGTAAAAAAAGTTGTGGATGTATCACGCCATGTGTCTTTTTTAGAGTGGAGTATTGGCACCTCTAAAATTGGCACATAATTGAACACAAAAATAAAAATGATGAGAATGCGCACATAAAAAATAGTTAAGTTAAATAAAAGAGGTTTTGTTTTTAAAAATGAATAAATAAAGTTCTATAAAAAAAAATATTTATAAAAAGCTAATTAGTGTGGAGGGTATTTTTATAAACAAAAATCTTATTCTATGAAAGACTAACGAGATGCACGTGTGGCTCGCAATATACATGTGTAATGCATGATATGCACATGTGACGCCCATGTGACACACATAGAAACTAATTTTATTAGATATACTTAAGACCTCTTATTAAACTTGACTCTAAGATTGCTAAGGATTTAGAATAAAATGGGAATGATAGATTTTGTGAATGAGATGAATGAAACTGATGGTATTCCTCAATAGTTCTAACTAAGAACCTACCTATGAAGATAAGTATGGGGACTGAATGCTCATGGGAGATGTACCTTGGTAGTAAGTTCATTTTTATCATTATTCTCTAAGTTCACGAGTTGGGAGATACGTGAATTTAATTCGAACCACTGACATCTGTTGTAGGATAAATGCCAACGATAGAATCAACTTCCCCTAAATAACACAGTTTACAACTTTCATCATCATACTTAATTGAACTATGACTATGGCTAATTTCTGCGAATTTATGGTTTTATGCTGGATGTGTGTTGATTCATGCAACCGTTTACGTATAATGAAAGGATCGGAAGCCATTGGACTTGGTATGAGTTTTTCCTTTCTCTTTATGTTTCAAAAAAATTAATACCTCCCATTTCTTTTCTAAAATTTCAAATATTTGGAAACAAATTCGATTTATGTAAATGACTAATATTAGAGAAGGTGAAGTATTTTTCTTGACCTTCCCTAATTAATGTTTTCTTGAATATTCTCAGCACCAAGAGCCATGGAGAAATGCAAGAACAGGAACTGAGCAACTTGTCCAGCAACTCATGGAGACTCAAGAATGTTGATGAAGCAGCTGTTAATCCATGGTGTCTGTATTTTTATTTGATAGTGAGTAGTATATATAGATAATTCAAGAAAAGCATCGGACATTTGTAATTGGACAAGAAGCAATAAACCAAAAGAAAGAAAAAAAAAATCGTCTCGCTTGTTTATTAGTAGTAAAATGGACTTTGTTTAATTATTGTCCCTAAAGTTTATTATTTTTATTTTCATGTTTGAGTTGTTGTTACTTATCTCTTCTCCATTATATATTCTCAATAAGAATTTTTCACTATTATACTTATTTTGCATACTTAATTTTTGAAATACTTTACTTGAGCTAAGGGTCAATCGAAGACAGTCTCTCTACGTTCTATGAAATAATTGTTAAACCTAACAATAATTATGTATAAATTATTTTTTTGTAATCTACTTGTAAAATTACAATGAGTATTTGTTGTTATTACTGTTTGGCTTGTTGTTCAATGAGTATTGTCGTTATTACTGTTTGGCTTGTTGTTCTTGTCCTCGCTGTCTCAGTGATCGAGTGTTTTATTCCTTCATTGAAATGCTGTTTCCTTTTTTCTTTTCTGGTTACCAAAATTTTCGTATCATGTATTTTGATTGTTTTAATCTTTTCCTCCTATTATTTTTTATCAATAATTATTTTATGGAATTATGAATTATCAATGAAGTCTTTGTTTTGAGGGAACAAGGCCATGTGCATGTTGATGGGGATTTCAGTTCCCGACTTCCCGGCCAATTATTTAATGTTTTGTTTATTTAGTGCAATTTCCGTGTATACAATAATTCTAATTTGGCTGGTACATGCAAGGGATGGAACTCCAGCCTTTTAATGGGTTAGAATTTTGTATTGTGTGTATACTTATAAAGAAAATTTAAGAAGTGGAGTTTAAGTTAAATGATGGTTTCAGAATCGAATTATCGTGACCTTTGTCCACTCTCGTGACGGAATGCTCCATGATGAAGCCCTCGAGAATTTTTACACCCAATACAGATAGGGGGCGGAACGGAGTGAGGGGACCTCTCATGAACGACTGTTCCATGATGAACAGTAAGCATGGCGTCATCTGTGAAACTTCCGCCAAAGGCCATCTCGTGGGGAATACCATTTGGAGGTAACTTCTCTGTTCAAAGGGATAGGGTGACGTGGAAGAAAAGGATGGCGGATCGACAAAGGCGTCAGAATCGGTCAGGTACGCCGACACGTAAAGGATATTATTGGCTGACACCTGCAACAGATAAGACACCTGGCGCTATGTCATTAGCTATAGAACTATAGGGTAAAATCCCGTTCCATTAGCTACAAGTCATTCATTATACTCTATAAATAGGGATTTCAAAGATCGGTCATCTCATCCTGAATAATACAACATACTTTTTACTTGCTCTCCAAGCAGTAGATTTCTCTTTACATTCTTGCTGGAGGAGATCATAGCTATCTAGGAATGTCACCAAGGGCTCCATTCCATAGATTTGTTATAAATTATCGCTTTAGTTCACCTTTCTTACGTTACATTCAGTCTTTCTCTGCATAGATAATCAATCCATTGGTAAATGGATCATATATAAATAGAGTTAGATTTAACATACACGTTCTGGACCTTATACACAAATCCAACTAATATCAATTGCAGGGTAAACACAAGAAACAAATACTGTGAAGATGAGCAATAATTAGATGAAATTAAGTATATTCCTCAAGCCAGCACAAATTCAAATTATGTAGGCAACAAAAGTGTTCCACCCAAATTTCACAAGAAAATGACATCAAAAAATTCAAGAAACTGTAAAATAAAGTCCAAAAGCTATTTATACTTTGGCTAAAACAAGGGATAAAAATTATACTCCACTACTTAATATGCTCTAAACTGTACCTCAAAATGAAATGCAGGCCGAATTAGCTATATTTGGGCTTATCATTGGTTTATGATTGGGGTAACTTAAATTCGTGGGAGGCAATGGTTCAGTTCAGCGGTTAAAATAACTGGTAACTTCTTAAAATTTCATTAGTCTATTGTATAAAAAGGAGCAGCCCGGTGCACTAAAGCTACCGCTATGTGCGGTGTTCGGGGAAGGGCCCCACCACAAGGGTGTATCGTATGCAGCCTTACCTTGCATTTTTGTCAGAGACTGTTTTCAAGGCTTGAACCCGTGACCTCCTGGTCATATGGTAACAACTTTACCAGTTAGTCCAAGGCTCCCCTTCCATTAGTCTATTGTATATGGCCAAAAGTACTGTCGATATTTCTAAACCATCTCGATTGATCTTGATTTTTCTTTGAAATAGGTTAGATTTGGTAAAATTTACAAAATCCTATCTAGAAATACATAAAGATCTTAATGATAGTAGAAGATCTTATTCTAATACTTTTGGAAGATACTTGCTTTTGAAGTATCTTTGTGATTTTTTGTGTGGTAACCTTTGCTTTGCATCTACGAGTACATGATTTGCAAGTTCAGTAAATATATCACTAGTATATATTAGAGTATATTGTGTGTGTGTGTTTGTGCGCATTCACATACAGTAGGTAATTTTTCCTATTATTTATTTCTATTCTTCTTATCCAACACTTGCGAAGGGTCTATGCATATGCAACATTGTTTGGCAGAAGAGTCCAAGAAAGCCTCTTCATTCCACCTACCTACACCCACCCACCCCACCAAGAGAGAAAGAACTTTTCTGGTGATGTTTGCTAACTTCTCTCTTTAGTGTGTTCAGTTTTATGTCTACTCATTCAAGATTTTTATTTGACAGATAGGGGCAGCAGAGGTAATAAAGCAGTGGGAAGAATTCTAAGGTTCAAATAAGCGTATGTAGACACTAAGTAGTGCTTTTAAGTGTCTTTGTTGTGTTTGCATTTTATTACTGTACACTTTCCCTATCTTCAAATAACGTTATACATCAACCAAAGCCATTTGAATGGAGTCAAATAAAATAAAAAAATACATTTTTTTAAAACTCACAAGAAAAGAGCTATAGAATAACTTTACATTCTCTTTGTTTTTTTTTCTTTTGATTTCCAGTTAGGCCACTTTCTCTTCAAGAAACACTTGGGGCATCTCAAGGCTTCAATAGAAATGATTAATGACATTCCACTCTTGATGTCAAAAGACATCATTCTTACTGGCATGTCTAGCTCATTAGACACCTTCCCAAAATGGCACATGCCATTGACACCAAAACATGTACAGGTTCAATTTGCTTCTGGATAATTCTATCTTATGAAGCTCGGCATATGCCACAAAAAAGAACCTAATAATTCAGAACACATCAATTTCAGACTATAGTTTTTAAATTTAAGAACCCTTAAAGGCACCATTTAATTCTACGACCTAAACTTCTGCAATAAAAATTCAAGACCAACTCCAACATGTCCCAGGATGCACAAGTTCAGTGGCGATCACACAAGATGTTCATGAACCATAATTGAACTGCTAAGAAACCAGGAAAAGACATGAATGTGCAAGGAAATCAGGAGAGAACTTGAACGGAAAAGGACCATCTTAAATTGAGCATTTAAAATGAATAAGTCTAAGGACACAAAAACAAATAACAATAAAATTTATCAGCAGACTACAGTTATTCCAAACTTAACTCTTTCATAATCCCCGACCTTCATCAAAACTCTAGCAAAAGACGGCACAAGATAACCTAACATCCCACATTACTTCACAGGAATGAACCTTGATGAGTGAGTAGCACCAATACCGGGTTATTCCAAGCTTAACTCTTACATAATCCAAGACCTTCATCAGACAGCACAAGATAACCTAACATCCATATTACTTCAGAGGAATGAACCTTGATGAGTGAGTAGCACCAATACCAGGTCTTCCATGCTTGACAGGCTTGTATGAGATTGAGAACTCAGCCAGATAGTGGCCAATCATCTCAGGCTTGACCTCAATCTGATTGAATGTCTTCCCATTGTAAATCCCAATGATACTTCCAATCATCTCAGGAACAATAATCATGTTCCTCAGATGAGTCTTGACAGGCTCTGGCTTCTCACCTGGTGGAGCCTCACGTTTCTGCATCAAAATACTGAAATGAATAGGCATCATACTAAACTAAGAATAGGCAATATCACATTAATGCAACTAGGACTCATACAAGACGGGAATGACATAAGGAAAATAATACGATAAATCAAGGAAGTTTTCATTTCAATTGAAACATGAGAAAACCAATGTAGGATATGTCCTAACTTGGCAGCAACCTGGAGAAGCAATGTAAACATCAAATCTGTTATGACATTGGGGTTCACTACACATAAATTCTCCCACTTCTACTTGATCAATAAAATCAGATCTCCCTGAACTACCAGCCCAGAGCAAATTTTTAGAAGAAGTGCCAGCCAAGGAAATTACTTGACAACCTTGTCATGCTATCCGCAAGTCACTCCTTTGGAACACATTTCAGCCTCCGCCATTAAAATTTGAAAGGCAGAGTGAGCCGAAAGGAGCAACTTATTAAGGTTCTGTTGGACACATCTGAAGCTCAAAGTAATGCAACCAAGAACAGGAAACAAAAATGATTTTTCACTCGACCAAAATCTATTAAGTACAGATTTTGCATCAAAATGGGACAATTGTTATCTAAAACCAAGCATCATCTAGATACAGCTATCAACTGTGCATACCAAAGTAAAATCGAGTTTCAAATCACAAAACCAAGCAGAAGTCTTTTCTAATATATGTTCTAAACAGACTTTTCGTGCATATATTCAAGCGTTTTTCCAGACTCTACCATCGGGAGGTAACACTAAAGACATTTTACAAGTCAGCCAATTTCTTTTTGGGATCTTTTCCCAGTTATCATGTGCCTATATTTGAGATTCTACTAAATATGTAAAAGTTCCACTGATTTGCACCAAGAGAGCTGAGGAAGTACCAAAAAAGGACTAAGGTTCACTTAAATATAAAGGAAACCCAGAAAGTCTGCAAAAGAAACGTCAGCCAGAATCAAATATATTTGGATTGTCTTGAACTTTAGTCCCTTTGTAATGACACTCATTTAAATAATTATCCTTCAATTTATGTGGGAAAGGTGCCAAATCAGTCAAAATGTCAGCCAGAAGAAAAGAAATTTATTACATTCCAACAAGTACAACTAGTCCACCACTACCTCCTCCACCCTATACCTTCAATAGTAGAAGGTTTCAAAATATGGCTGTCACAAAGATGATCATACATTGTGGATTAGGCCGATGGCTGAAAAAAAATCAAAACACTTGAAAGAAATGGAAGAATATGCATAATCCATCCAATATTACTTGGACTATAAGTACTCCTCTCCTCATGAAGTCCATCTGTCTTATCAATGCAAAGCAACCATGCAAAAGACTGCCTTTTCTATCACAGATCATCAAAAGAAAGCTAGATACATTTATGTACAGCTGAATGACTATCTTAAGCTTTATCAAGTTGTATGATGTAGCATTCCAAAATATCCCATCGCCAAGAACGGTATAGAGAAACTACTTAAGCAGTAATCTATCATAAAACAAGTAAAAGTTGGTCACTAAATGTAACATGAAAATAAATTCCATTCAAAGGGACTGATAGTTTATGTGTGTTGATTTTTTTAAGAAGATGGAGAGATTGAAATGTCTCTCAATAATTCATCAAGCATGGAAGGGCTTTAAATGGCCAACCTACAACAAAAAAATCTGCATAAATTCAAAATTCAAAAACCTAAAATATCTCAACAAACGAAGACAACCTAAAAGTAATTAAAAAATCAAATCATCCTAAAACTGGGAAACTTATTAGGCTAAAAATTACTGCAATAACTAAAGAAAAATTTCAACACTCCTTTGCTTTAGTTACTGCAATTTGAAAAAAATCCTAAATTTTTACTCTGGTGCTGAATTCTTTTGATTTTTTTTTAACTTGCACATTTTTTATATTGATCTTTCTTTTCTTCTTTCTTTTTCTTCTTGTAGTTTTGTGCTTAAAAAGGTGAATGACACTGCCTTGTCGAGAAGCTCTTTCAAAAGTGTTTCAATCTAGACAAATATAGTATTTGCAAAAAGTTGGTGTAAGGATTTTTCTTCCATCACAAAATCCCATAAAATTAGCTTTCAAAAATGTGATTTCATTTTCACAGACCAAATTTGATATTATTGATAGGTGAAAATTGTTGGAGCATTGAAAAAGAGACTCTTGCTTGTTATGGTTGAAAAGTAGGTCAAAATTGATGTTGGTAGAAAATCGCCAACTCTTTGAAAATAAGCACAGGTTAAAAATGGGTTGAAAATAGCTCTAACGTGTTAAAAAAGGGCTGAAAATAGCCCTGGCGGGATAAAATGGTTTGAAAATATCCTTCACGGGTTAAAATGATTTGAAAGTAGTTCTTTAGACGAACGCATAGATCCTGTAAGATCAATGAGACTATGATACCACTGTTAATTTTTTTAAAAGATGGGGCTACATTGAAAGTGTTGACTACAATGTGTCTCTCAATAATTTTACTAAGCATAGAAGGGCTTTCAATAGCCAACTTACAAAAAAAAATTGCATAAATTCAAAAACCTAAAATATCTCAACAAACTAAAACATCCTAATAGATATTTAAAATTTAAATCATTCTAATAAGTAGGCACTTATTTAGCTAAACATTACTGCAATAACTAAAGTAAATTTCAACAATATGCCTACCGCCTTGCGCAGCTTCTTGATCAAGGCCATTGGCTTCCTCTTCAAACCTCTCTGGAACCTACAACAAATAAAAACCGCTTAACAAGACGCATCAAAAAATATCCCCACACATTGGGGGAAACTACAGAACGAAAGTTAATACATATCAACAAAACATAATCTGACTACACAGTAACATAAAGCTACATCAATAATAGAGTTGTACTCCCTCTATCTTTAATAGCCTGTTTTGGTACATAACAATGAAAAGTCTCATTTTATGTAACTACTATTTGGTATGATCGGCTTGTTACCTCTTTTTTGGTCTCAATTTGTCTTTATCTTATTATTTAATAATCTTATATTATCATTTATACGACCTTTTTACGGTAGCTCAAATCGTGCCATTATGTGACAACGAAAAAATATACAATTAAAACATTGTATTCATTAAAACAACACAATACAATACATGATGTATACAACAAATCATTTTTGTAATCAAATAGCTAGGTTTGGGGTAACACTAAATATTCATGTACATATGAAAATGTTAGTAAAAATTCACCTTCTGCGGGGACGAGCATTGAAGAGCTTGACGAGTTCGTCAGTGGACATGTCGAGGAGAGAATCGAGATCGACACCTCTGTAGCTAAACTTCTTGAACGTCCTCTTTTTGGGCTGTCCTGCTGTTGTCACATCGGTTTCAACATCCGCCTGTATAATCAAACAAACAACAGTCAGGAGACAGACACAAAGGCATCTGAATTGAAGCAGGAAAATGTGAATGTTTGAAAAGGAGTTAGTTACCATGATTGTGGGGATGGAATCGTCAACCTAGCAGTCTGGGAAGCTCTCTCAGTCTCAGTAATGGGGCTAGGGTTTTGGGCCGTCAGGGAGAGGAGACTACTTATCTCAACAGGGATGAGAGATTTTGGTTGGGTGTGTGGTGTGGGGTGGGGGGGGGGGGGGTTTAGAAGGGCTTTTTGATTGACCTAGTGTGTGATTGGTTATAAGGGGAAAGGACATGAACCGACCATTTTAAAAAAAAATGATCCACATTTGAAAAGATAACATGGATTGTCCAGTCGCTAAACTATTTCCTTTTTTTAGTTATTTGGTCTAATTGATCATATGCAGTCTCTATATTCAATTGATACACTTTTATATCACATTGATATCTTTATACTATATTGATACACTTTTTAACAAAGATAAAGGAAATTTTATGCAAGCACATGCAGTCTCTGTACCCAATTGATACTCTTTTATACCACATTAATACACTTTTATGCTACATTAATATACTTGCAGTGTCCATATACTCAATTGATACTTTCTTATATTAGATTGATACATTTTTAGAATGCATGTAGAAACTATATAGAGTTGTATAAAATATGTATCTAAATAATAATTATAGTTAAAAATTGTATAGAATGTGTATAAAAATGCTATAATTATTATATAGAATATATATATGTATAGAAACTGTATCGTTATTATATATAAATATATATCTTTAATAATTTTATTATATTAAAAGTATATGATATTGTATTTTATTGTATAAATAAGTAAAACTAAACTAAACAAATATATATCCAGTGCATATCTCGTGATGTCTACAGATGCGTGTCGAATTCTCCAAAAATAATATATTTTTGAAGAATCAGACACAGATGCGCAATATTTTTGGAGAGTCCGAGCAACTTAGCTAAAAAGCAGCAACATGGAGAACAGGAGTTATGAAACATGAATAGATTTGACGAGGAACACGGGTTAGAGATCCAAAAGGTATAGATTCGTAGAATCATCATTCATTGTTGAATCTGGATCCTTTTTGGTGGGTCTCACAGCACAACTTATGTCTCCAGCGCATAACATCCATCCTTTTTGGAGCAAAATACATATCCATGCTCTGGATTTGTGTAGTACTGCAATGGCTAAAAGTAGAAATTATTTTAGTGGCTAATTATAGGTAATTAGTTTTGGGTGGCTATTATGGTGAAATTATTTTAGAATGAAGTGTTATTTTTATCCTTTCCCCTTGGGTATAACCTGAAATTAGTCAGCCCAGAATATTGGACTCAAGATTGGTCCAAGTGCACAAATACCTGATTTTGGAGCGGAAAAATTACAGAAATAGCAACTATGGAGCCTTAATTGTAACTTTTATAGCAACAGTTTCATAATTACGAAAAATAGCAAATTGTATTTTATATTTAAGTAAACTGTTGCTATACAAATATATATACAACAAGATTTACTGCACCTGTTTTACTCAAATTAGTTGAGTTAAATAAGGAATAATTATCTCATCTAATTAAATTCTCATAAATCAAACCCAAATATGAAGATTATTATTTCTATGATCTCTTTTCTCTTTCATTTTTTTCTTTCCAATTTATTTTCTCTCTTCTACTTCTTTTTTTTAATTCCTTTTTCTTTTTTTCTTTTTTTATTTCTTTTTCTTTTTTTCATTTTCCCATATTTTTTTCGTTTTCTTCTTCTTCTTTTTATTTTTATTTTTTTTCGCTTTGGTTTTTACACTTCTATTTCTAGTTTCTATTTCTCTTTTTTTTTTTTTTCCTTTTTCACTTTTTTTTTCATTTTCTTTTTCTATTTTTTTTTTTAGTCTTCCATCTCTATCTTTTATTTTTAAAAGATAAATATCTATATCATATATACATATTCAAAAATTATACAAAATAAATAGACATGCAGATATGCATATGTATTTACGGTAAAAAAACATGCATATTAACTGTATATGTATTTACAGAAATACATATCTGACTCACATGTATATATAAACATATATGAAACTAAATCTCTATAACAAAAATGATAATTATATACATATACATATAGGTAGTAAAAAAATACATGATACATATCTTAAACAGTAAAAGAAATCAAATAAGTACATATGTTACCCTTTAAAATGACATAGTATGTACAGTTCAAAGACAAATTCAACACCGTATAAAATACATATAGCTTTGCATATGTATTTACAGTATACATGCCAGATCCATATGTATATTCTTATTTTATATGAGTCACCTTTGTATTTCGCAAATACATATGAAGATATATAGTATAGTTATGTTTGTTACTGTTTAATATGAATATGATATGCATTCGTAAATACATATGAAGAGAAGTGAAAAAAAAAAAGAGAAATAGAAGTGTAAAAATAAAAGAAAAAAAGAAATAAAAAAAGAAGAAGAAAACGAAAATAGAAAAAGAAAAAAAAAGATACGAGAAAGGAAAAAAAAAAGAAAACGAAAAAGGAAAAAAAATAGAAGAGAGAAAATAAAGTGGAAAGAAAAAAATGAAAAAGAAAAAAAAATCAAAATAATAATAATAAAAAAAAAAAATAAGACGAAAAAAAACTAACAAGAAAAAAAGATAGAGATATGAGAGAGTGAAAGAGAGTAATGATGTTTTACTTTGAAATCTTGAAGATCATGGAGATAATTATCTTCAAATATGAAAAAGGATAGAAAAAAAGAAAACAAAAAATAAAAAAATAAAAAAAAAAAAGAAAAAGAAAGAAGAGAAATAGAAGAGAGAAAATAAAGTAGAAATAAAAAAATAAAATAATAAAAATATAAAATGATGACAAAAATAAGATTAAAAAAAGGGGTAAAAGATATGACTATATTTGAGGGAGGTGTAATAGTTGAGTGAAAATAGAAAAATGTAAAGCAGTGAGAGTAAAACATGCACTTGCCTTGTTAATGAGTAAAATAATATTACCTTTGCTATAAACTGTAATTTTACAAAAGTATTGCTATTTATTGTAATTATAGTTTTAAGTATGCTACTTTCTGTAATTTTTTCTTTTAAAGCCTCTATTTAATTGAGAAAAAAAATTGAAATATATATCCTTAGATTGTATAGCAATACTTCTTAGATTGCAATTAATAATAACTTTTAAGATAAAAAAAAAAAAATTAATAGCATTTTTAAAACAAAGAAAAAAAATTTTAAAAAAAAATTGTCTTTTTTTTTTAAACCCCTTTAAAAAAGACGTCAATTACAAAAGGATGTCAATCGCCCTTAATTCTCTCAAATAGTTTTTTGTTTTTCTTATTTCGAAAGAAGGTTACATATTCTTCTCCTCCAAAACTAATTTTCATCTTAATTATGCAACATATACAATTGAAGCACAAAATCTTTCAATTACTGATAGTATTTAAAGCGGTGAATTGAATTAAAATACCAACTAAAGTATTTTAATTGAAATTAAGATTATTCAAAGAAAAAATTAAAAACAACGATTTGATTGTGTGAAAACATGAATAGAGATAATTTATATTCAATCATGATACAATATGAAAAAGATGAGATATCACAGGTATTTTTTTCTTTACAGAGATACATAATTTTATGTAATTTTATATGAAATAGAAAAACATTCAATTAACTAAAATTGCTCAAATTAGGAAAGAAAACATAATGCAAATAATTTCTATACATATTTTTTATTTTCTTATGTTGAATATAATTTATGGCGGTTCAAGTAACTATCAAAATTAATTTATTAAGTTTATACTAGTGTTTATTTTTTAATTTTGAAGTAACTTAATTTTAGAATTTCATATTCTTTTTCTATTCTGAAATATTATAAATCATTAATTCTGTATAATTTCGACAAGTAAACTTAAAGATTTTTGTATTGAAGCGATTATATATACTTCAAGTATAAAGTTTAACGAATTGGCAAATGCAATAGCAACTTAACTGAAGATAGACACTACTTCAGTTCAAATTGAAGTTAGGTACATAATAAGTGATCAGATATCGATAAATGATCATGCACAATGATACAAGATTCAAAGTATATTTAGATCAAAACAATAATGTTATAGATTTCTTCATAAGATTTTCATTTTACATAACTATGAAGGATGTAACAATGGATCAAATAGAACATAATGACCAATCCATCGTTTGTATTGAGAACCAAAGAAATAATGAAAGAATTGTGAAGTGGCATCAACTATATTCAAATTATTCAATTTGTTTGATTGGATTAACTCCAGAGAAAGAATTTTTTTGAAAAAAACGTGTTGAAATTATTAGTGGTTCGACGAATAAGAAAATAGTTTTTAAACGAATTTACAAGGACAAAGAAACATTTGCTACTACTATGCAACATCATGCATTTGTGAATCAATTATCATTTCTCACCGAAAGGTCAAGTGCTAGCAGGTAATAAATATTGCATTGTATGTAGTGATATTTTTATTTTGATTTATGAATTTGATATTTTTGTTGAATTGTTATTTGTAAAAAATGTTAAACAACTATTATTCAGTTTGTGTGGTGAAAATGTACATGATTTCTTCGTTCTTTAAGTACGAATAACTAAAAAAAATTCAAAATCAGAAAGTATTATGAACTATACACATGCTCAATGAAAGACCAAGTATGCACAAGACGTCAAGAAATGACTAGAATTGTAGTAGGATTAGTTGAGTAATTATATAGACACAAAAAGAGTATGCACACTAAATGTTATTGCCGCATACACGTTGAAATAACATGATGTGACATTCAATTATAACCAGACGTGCAAAGGACAAAGCAGTTAAGATGTTGTGTGGTGATCCTATCAACAAATTCAGGTTACTTGCACATCTTTTAAAAAAATTATCTAAAATTTATCGTTAGTTGAGAGAAAATAGAAGATAATCATTTCTTGTTTGCTTTTGTTGCATTGGATGATTCTATTAGAGGTTTGTGATAATTACTTACTTCTAACCATTTAATGTTTACTACTTTATATATCAGTGTGGAATGATTTTGAATCATTTAATTCACATATATAATTAACTTCATAAGTCATATAAATATAGAATGTTTTTAAGTCATATACTGCCACTCACTTATGCCATGATTGATTCTGAGAATATTGCTTCATGAACGTGATTTTTCAAGAAGTTAAGAAAAACATTTGGTGAAAGAGATAGAGTTGTGCATCGTATTGGTAGAAATGATAGTATATAAAAAAACAATTTCAACAGCATATTCAAATCTCTCACATCACGCTTGTATTTGACATCTGTAGTGCAATATAAAAAAAATTAAATAAATCTTAATGAGCTATAAAAAAAAATTCCAATGACAAAGACATACCCCCTCCAACAATTTGAAGAACTAATGAAAAGGGTCAATTAAATTGATAGAAGAGTGAGGAAATATTTATTTGATATCAGCTATCACATTGAATAAGGGTCCATTTAATCGTTAAGCGGACTTGAACCTTAAATTTAAATATAGTTGAATTCATAAACAATACCAACAGAATAACTAGAATACTGCCTCTTGTTTCTGCAATGAATTTTATGAGGTTGACAGATGAATCATGAAATGCAAAATGGAATGAAAAAGCCACCAACACATGTAAAGACTGACGGTCAAATACAATGAAAATCTGAAAAAAAAATTGTGATTTATCATAAAATATAACAGTAAATATTTAATTACGCAACATTATGATATTAAAATAATATAGTTTATCTAACATTTTAGGTAGGTTATTAAATTTTGTGATTTTATATGTGCAATATGTTTTAATATAGGTAAGAGCATCAACAAAATTTCTGCATATTGTAATTGATGAAACTTAAAAATCTATTATTTATCTGTGAAGTAGAAAATATAGTTGTGAAAAGTTTCAATTGGACGAGATTCTTTGTAGTCATGCTTATGACTGATATCAGATTGTAACGCCCCGAAATATCATCCTGAGATGCCACACGGTGTCCAAGGCTACACGTAGCCTCAAGCTAACCCTTTACGCCAAAACACTACCCTTGGGTTCCAACATAACAACATACACGCTACACTAAGGATATATATATATATATAAGTACATATCATATCACATCGCACATGGCACGGAATATCGTTAGACTGTACATATATGGAATGTCTATACACAACCCAACCCAACAATACACTAGTCTGACATAGCCTCTATACAGCAAAATCAACGAGCCATTGGGACAAACCCCCAACTGACTCAACAAACCAAAGGGATCACAAAACAACAACACCAAAACTAGCAACTTGGTACTCGAACCATGAGGACTCACCACTGAAGGAACGTAGATGCGGCACTCGGATATCACTGTCGTGGCTGCGGCTGAGTACCTGAACCTACATCATGGTAAGAATGTAGCCCATAGAGAAATATGTGGGTCAGCACAAGATACGTACTGAGTATGTGAGGGAGCAAAATATAAATAATATCATAAATTTCGTAAAAACGTACATACGGACCATAATGACACACCTGGCTTGAGTGACATTGAATCATGCAACTCATAACATCTTAGATAGGAAATGTAGGAGAAAAACCTCATAAATCATTATAGATCATCATAGGCAACTTGACTTACCACATCAAAACTCGGAGTGACTCGGTATTTTAATAAACATGACTTTTATAGACAGGGGAGTTTTCTATAACAGACAACCCCACGTGAGCTACGTGGAATACCAACATTTGATCCCTGTCTTGCTTCTCCTTCACTTCCGAAACTAAAGAGGATTCGGAACCGCTTTGCACTCCTATACTACCCTCGGCATCACCAAACAACCTAACCCCCAATCTAGCCAAACGATGTACGTCACGGGCCAACTCCTTCTTACCAATCTCCACATGTGCTACGCTACCCATGGACTTCCGACTAAGGGCATCTGCTACTACATTGACCTTGCTCGGATGATATAGCATGCGCATATCATAATCTTTCAACAGTTCTAACCATCGTCTCTGCCTAAGATTCAACTCCTTTTGGGTGAATACATACTGTAAGCTCTTATGGCCCGTGAAGACGTCGACATGGACACCATACAAATAATGTCTCCAGATTTTCAAAGCAAAAACCACGACAGCTAATTCAAGGTCATGGGTAGGATAATTCTTCTCGTGAGGCTTTAGCTGCCTGGAAGCATAAGCTATAACCTTTCCCTTTTGCATCAATACACAACCCAAACCGACTCTGGAAGCATCGCAATACACCACAAAACCATCAACACCGTCAGGCAAAGTCAACACAGGGGCTGAAGTGAGTCGAGTCTTCAACTCCTGAAAACTCTTTTCGCAAGATTCGGACCACAGGAACTTCACTTTCTTTTGGGTCAAACGGGTCATAGGAGACGCAATAGATGAAAACCCTTCAACAAAACGACGATAATAACCAGCTAGACCCAAGAAACTTCGGATATCAGAAGGAGAAATAGGTCTAGGCCAACTCTTTATAGTCTCTATCTTTTATGGATCAACTCTAATACCTTCAGAAGAAACAACATGACCCAAGAAGGCTACAGAGTTCAGCCAGAAATCACACTTACTGAACTTAGCATACAACCGATGAGTTCGAAGAATTTCCTACACGATTCGGAGATGATCCGCATGATCACCCTCACTTCGGGAGTAAATAAGAATATCATCAAGGAACACTATTACAAATAAATTCAGATATGGCCGGAATACACAGTTCATAAGATCCATGAAAGCCACTGGAGCATTAGTTAACCCGAAAGACATCACTAGAAATTCAAAATGATCGTAACGGGTTCGGAAGGCTGTCTTGGGGGTATCACACTCCCTAACCTTAAGTTGGTGATAACCGGATATGAGGTCTATCTTCGAAAAGTAGCTCGCACCTTGCAATTGATCAAATAAATCATCAATTCGAGGAAACGGATATTTATTTTTGATAGTAACCTTATTAAGCTGTCGGTAATCAATACACATCCGCAAAGAACCATCTTTCTTACGCACAAACAGGACAGGTGCACCCCACGGGGACACACTATGTCTGATAAAGCTTTTGTCTAAAAGATCTTTCAATTGCTCCTTCAACTCTTTAAGTTCCGCGGGAGCCATGCGATATGGAGGAATGAAAATAGGCTGAGTATCAGGAAGAAGGTCAATCCCGAACTCTATCTCTCTATCAAGAGGTATTCCATGGAGATCTTCTGGAAAGATATCAAGAAACTCATTAACAACATTAATTGACTGAATGGTCGGGGTTTCATACTTAGTGTCTTTAACCCGAACCAAATGGTGGATGCAACCCTTGGAAATCAACTTCCTAGCTTTGAGATAGGATGTGAAACGACCCTTAGGAATCACAGAACTCCTGGACCATTCGAGGATAGGCTCATCAGGAAACTAAAACTTGACCACACGGGCACGACAATCAATAGACGCATAGCATGAGTGAAGCCAATCCATACCCAGAATGATATCAAAGTCAACCATATCTAGCTCATCAAATCAACATACATAACCCGATGAAAGAAAGTAATGTGACATTTCTTATACACCCGCTTAGCAATGACAGACTCTCCTACCGGAGTAGAAACCAAAATAGGCTCAGAAATTAGTTCAGGATCCGTTTCAAAATTTACAGCAACCAGAGGTGTCACATAAGAAAAACTCGAACCGAGGTCCATCAACACATAGACATGAAAATAGAAAACACGGAACATACCAGTGATAACATCGGGCGAGTCCTCCTTCTCCTGATGAGGTGGTATAGCATAGAAATGATTCTGGCGTTGACCGCCAACAGTACTAGATGAAACATCCTGAGGAGGAACTGGACGGGCTATAAGTGGCGGGGCACTGGTAGCCTGACTCTGGGGATGGGCATCACGACTCCGCTGTCTGGCATACGGGCAGTCTTTAAGTATGTGGCCCAATTTACCACAACCAAAACAGCCCTGCTGACTCATATAACACTCCCCAAAATGGTCTTTACCACACTTAGCACACGAAGGAGGATGAGGCCGGTTGCTTACACTGTCCTGAGACCTGGAAGGTACCGACCTATTCTTGAGCTCCTGCCTGCCCCGATATATGGGAGCACTAGCTGAGGAAAGGGCAAGTATAAATGGACGTCTCTGAAACTGAGGGCGACTCCCTTCGGAGAATCTAGTCTAACCAGACCCCTGTTGCTCCGATCTTACTCTCTTAATCCCTCTTACTCTTTCTCTTTTCTTTATCTTGTCTGGCTCAATCTGTTGGGCGTGAATCATTAACCTAGGAAGATCATTCTCCCTGTTGATCATACCAGATCTACATTCTTTCACCACATAACTCGACACCCCAGTTAGAAACTTGCTTATACTAGTCCTCGAGTCAGCCATCATATTGGGAACGTACTTCGATAACTGATTAAACTTAAGATAATACTCCTTAACCGACATGGAGCCTTGTCTCAAATTCATAAACTCCTCTATCTTAGCTTCCCGTAACTCAAGAGGAAAGAATCTATCCAAGAAAGCATCTTGGAATAATTGCCAAGTCACCGGAGCGGTATCTTTCTCTCTACCCTTATTCCACATCTGTACCCAGTCATAGGCAACATCCTTTAACCAATAAGAAGCCAGCTCCACACTTTCTTCCTCGGTCACGTGCATAATCTGTGTAATTTTCTTCATTTCATCAACATACATCTGCGGGTCCTCACCTGCTCTCGACGCATGAAACTCTGGCGGATTCATCAGTATAAAATCATGAATTCGTGTTGTTGCCGAATTATTTTCCTGCGGAGGTGGAGCGTTGGCCTGAGTATTGGCGGTAACTGCCTGGGCTAGCATCTGAAAAGCTGCCCAAAATTCGGCATGGGATACCGTCTCATGTAATGGATCAATGGGTTGAGGTTGGTTGTTGTTTCCGCGAGCTCGACGTGGAGGCATTTTCTGTCGTAAGAACGCACGAATTAACAGCAGAAGGAAACAGTTGTAATCATGATAGACTCTTGAAGAAAGAAAAAAATGACTTTTCCTAGAACTCCCCGTAGCCTCTTGATCATAGGTGTGGCGCGCTACACACCGATGCTCAAGACTCTACATAACGCGGCTTATCAGACTCCCTAGGACTCTTCACAACCTTAGGCTCTGATACCAAGTTTGTAACGCCCCTAAATATCATCCCTAGACGCCACATGGTTCCCAAGGCTACACGTAGCCTCAAGCTAACCCTTTACACCAAAACACTACCCTTGGGTTCCAACACAACAATATACACGCTACGCTAAGGATATATATATAAGTACATATCATATCACATCGCACATGGCACGGAATATCGTTAGACTGTACATATATGGAATGTCTATACACAAACCAACCCAATAATACACTAGTCTGACATAGCCTCTATACAATTAAATCAACGAGCTATTGGGACAAACCCCCAACTGACTCAACAGACCAAAGGGATCACAAAACAACAACACCAAAACTAGCAACTTGGTCCTCGAACCATGAGGACTCACCACTGAAGGATCGTAGATGCGACACTCGGATATCACTGTTGCGGCTGTGGCTGAGTACCTGAACCTACATCATGGTAAGAATGTAACCCATAGAGAAATATGTGGGTCAGCACAAGATACGTACTGAGTATGTGGGGGCGCATGCAAAATATAAATAATATCATAAATTTCGTAAAAACGTACATACGGACCATAATGATACACCTGGCTTGAGTGACATTGAATCATGCAACTCATAACATCTTAGATAGGAAATGTAGGAGAAAAACCTCATAAATCATTATAGATCATCATAGGCAACTTGACTTACCACATCAAAACTCGGAGTGACTCGGTATTTCAATAAACATGACTCTTATGGACAGGGGAGTTTCCTATAACCGACAACCCCACGTGAGCTACGTGGAATACCAACGTTTGAAACCCCCATTGGCGGGAGCGTCATACTCTTTGCCAGAGAGTACGACCTTAAAACTGCAATAATCACAATCAGGCTCTCTGGCTAATAATATCATCATCAAACAACCCTACGGTGGCACATAGGTTTGGGGAAATACCAAATTTCCCTCTCGGTGCTAAGTACTACTCCCCGACAAACTCAGAACGCGTTAGGAAATCCACCACAACATCACAAGGGTCTATCATAAAGACCAACTCAAATCTCTTTCTCATTTATCAAATCATATCAATTTGTGGATTCCTAACTCAATACATTTTAGCTCAAAACATTTTAGCTCAAAACATTTTAATCTTCCTCAACATCAACAAGGTATCAATGCATTGAACCATAACCGACTCGACATTTAGACAAGGATATGAAAACTCAATACATAATATTTTCAACAATTTAACTCATCAAAACCATCCGAAAAATACCAAGACTCATTGCAACTTCAATATCAACATTTCTCAATTTGTCATCCAACTCTCATTTAAAGGTACTTGAGACATCAACCCATAGTAGGGATATATAATTTCCAATATCAATTATAAATTCATAATAAGAAAATAGTGGAATGATAGTATAAATCAAGGCTTAACAAATTAAATCATCATACTCTCATAATCAAATACTTTTTGGACATAATTCCATCTCAACATCATACACATATCGGATGACATAATCCCATTGCTCATGGACAATAATATAAGATATAAAACCATATTTCCAATTCATGGTAAAACATGTAAAATCTCATGTCAATGTAATTCAACAAAAATACCGGGCACAAAATCGAAAGGATAATCTTGTTCAAAGCCCCACATACATAAAAATTAAAGATGAATATGAACTTCCGACTCTGAAACTTTATTCACGAAAATAAAGGGTGCTTCTCAAAGCCCTTAACATGATCAACTCGAATCCCAAATCAATTTGAATTTTCTACGGTTCAATCAAGAGACATAGAAGGATGAAATTTGGAGCAGTAGGGTTGGGGTTTGAGCCTTAGGAAATTTTGGAGAAAAATGAGCTATTGAATGCTCTTAATGGACTTAAATCCATGGTTTACCCGGATGGATTGGAGTGAGAATGACCAAAATACCCTTAAAAATCAAATAATGTCAAATCTGTCATTTGGTGGACTGTTTTGATAGGCTGAAGTAGATCGACCATAACTTTTTGCTCCGATGGCCAAATTGGATGAAACCAATTTCATTGGAAAGAGGACTTTCAGAGTTTTTTGTTGATATATAGTATCTCACCCAGATCATTATGTACAAGGAGTTATGATCGTTTGAAGTTGACCCTAAAATTCGCCTGGCCTCAGTATTTTTTTTCCTGCACATTACTGTTCACCACTATTCACGGTTAGATCGGAATGATCATAACTCATCGCTTGAGTGTCCGTTTTGGATGATCCACATATCGTTGGAAATCTTATTCGATGCTCTACGCGATGACGGGTCGCATATCCAAAAATTCCACACAAAAAAATTATTAATCACGATAAAGAACAAAATTCAACACATTTTCGTCTGAGATCTTAACGGAATTTTTTTTTCCGGGGCATCACACAGATATTATAGTTAACATGCAGAAAACTATTGCTTCCCGTATTATAGCAATAAAAATTACAAGAGAGCATATGCAATTTCAATTAAACTTCTTTTCCAAGAAATTACACGAAAAATATCACAAAAAATGTTGGATGAAATTATATTGTATAGCCACCAGATTCTGAAAGATAACTGAAAAGGCCAAGTAATGAAAGATGAAATTTATCAGATGAAGAAAATAGTAAAAAATTTAAGGTGACTTGTAGTAGCTGTCACTGAGAGAGACACAGCAGGACAACATGCCGTAAATATACACCTTCAATTTAATGAAGATTCACTTTTTTAATGTTAATCTGTTTTTAAGATTCTGAATGATATTTTTATACTCTTTAATGATAATTTTATCATTAAGATTAATAATGTTGTTGTGCACATCAAACTATGTTATCTTGTTGATTTATAATTTTTTTCCGACTAACAAATTTAATTAAATTCAAAAGATATAAAATAAAAAATAAGAAAGAAAATATGACATCACCTCATTACGTTACTATATCGCTTAAACATTGTTGTCGTCAAATACTTATTGTAAATGAGCATTTGCGAGAACTTTCGATTTAAGATGCGAGGACTTTGAGATTAAACTCGAATAGAATTTTTTAATTGATATTCAACCAACACTCGTAGAATAATACATGAAGAGCTAAATGAAATCACCAAACGTAAAAGATGTTAAATTTTTTTCAAATCATGACTACGAAATTTATGTAAAACTTTGAAACACTCCTTTCCTAAATTATAGTTTAAATATTCACCAGATTCAACCAGGTCAAAATAAAACTTCATTATGAAATTTCTTGATAAATCAAATTTTTAAAATTTAATTATAAAGTATAACATTCCAATTTTGTATAGAGCTTCTTCTTTGATCACAAACTTCCTATCAAGAAAATATGAATAAAAAATTAATCTCTTATCCTTATTCAGTCCAAAATAATATTCATTCATCAGATTATTTTGAACTTTCGAATAAAAAAAATCAGTCTTCTTTTCAAATTTTATATCACTCACAATAGAAAATTCTCTCTTACTAAAATGCAACTCCTTTTCATTTAGAAAAAAAAAATAAGCATGCCATCTCTATCATTATTTGTTTCAGCATATAATAAAATTTTTAAAAAGTTGAAGTTGCACTTTAAGTTGCTGCATATTTAAAAAATTATCAAACAAAAAATTATAAAATATTATAAAATGATCCTGATTCCATCTTAATCTAGGATCATCAAACACATTCACCTTACTAAAAAAACGATGAAATTATTTTTTTAAAAATTAAATATGACACAAAATATATAATGAGAGTGTAAATAAATTATTTTGAACAGTTTAGTGTATAGGTACATAAAACGTAGATTAATGAAAACAAAAATAAAATAACAAAATAAATAAATTTTAAATTTGATACTAAGCAACACTAAAAAAACAAAAAAAATGAGAAATTTAATCAATGAAAGTATAAATAAATTATTTTGAACAGGTTACTGTATAGCTGCATAAAACATATATTAATGGAAACGAAAAAAAACAAAATAAATAAATTTAAAGTTGATGTTAAGCAACACTAAAAGAACAAAAAAAAAATGAGAAATTTAATTACTGTTTTCATATACAAAAAAATATATATAAATAAAATTAAGAAAATCACAAAATATAATTATTTTATACACTTTGTTGGAATTCCTATCGTTAGCCTTCTTCTTAACATTACCCTTGTCACCTTGATACATTTTTATGGACCTTGTCATATGAGCAGTGGCGGAACCAGAATTTTCATTGAAGGGGTTCAGAAGTAAACATACGAACTAGTCAAAGGGGGTTCAACATCTACTATATATACATAAATATATTTTTGACCGTGTAAAAATAATGTAATTTTTCGTCGAAGGAGGTTCGAATAAACCCCTGAATATAATGTGGATCCGCCACTGCATATGAGTAGTACGTTCACCACTCTTTAATTTTTGAAGTTTGTGTGAAGGAATTTCATCTTCGAAATTGAAATATGCTACTTGCTCAACCACAATATTTTTACTTTTATTGTTCCTTTTTTTAATTTTTGAGGAATAGTAGATTTTTTTGACAAATTGTCACTTTGCATTTTGAAAATAGGTTGTTTGAATGGTGATGGTAGTTTCGTATCAATAATTTTATTCGAAATCAACTCACTTTAATTGTTCAATATATTATCAATCACAACTTTCTTCTTCCTGTTATTTTTTTGGTTGGACAAGGGATGAAACACCCCAAATCAAAAGATGGTCTAGAAAGCACGATGAAACTGTTCTCTTTGACTAATCTACTGCTCTTTTGAATTGGAGTAGAATCTAACTTAGGAAAAAAAATATATAATTCATATCGAACTTGAATCGAATCTCTAAAATCAAGCAAAATAATTGGAGAAGAACAATAAAAGATGATATGGTTGAAAATTCAAACCCCAATTTTTTTTGAAATGTTAAAAAGTGAAAGATAATTAAGATAGACGTTAATAATGAGAAAAAACATCTTAAACCAATAAAAAAAGAGAGAAGAATCATGTATAGTTGAAAGTATAAATTGAGGCTAAATACATGTACAGACCCCTCAACTATTCGACTTTTCCTGTATAAGTACCTCAATTAGGACAGGTACCTATTGAACCCTTTACTCCTTCATAAAATATTTCAATTGAACACAATTGCTGATGTGGCGCTGACATGGCGTGACATGTGTAATACACTCTCCAGTAGGAGAGTGAGAGACGATAATTCATAAAAAAAAAAATTAAACATAAAAAATCCAACCAATTAAAATAAGACATATTAAAGAATTAAAAAGAAAAAAAAAAGCATCATCTTCTCCATAACTCTACCATTTTTCATTATTTTTACATCCAAAAAATAGCATCATCTTCTTCTCCGTAACTCACTATTTTCCATTTTTTCTACATACAAAAAATAACATATCTTCATAACTCCTAAATTCTCAAAGCAAACATGTGAAAGATTCTTCCGTGATGTTTATCCGAAAATCCACTCCCAAAAATCTCCACTTGTAAATGGCTCCCTCACACCTCCATATATTTTTTTTTTTGTGAAACACAACCTGACCGACTTCAACATTAATCAAGACAAATGTAATCCAAATCCATGGTCTTAGAGAAGCAACAATAGTTTGTTACCATCTATCAACATTCAATGTTAACTGAAATTGCAAACCAGGTTAACAGGAAACAACGTACTCATTGGTAGCAAGAATTTTGACTTGTAATTCGGAATCCTATGAAGGCCAAGAAAAAGAACAGGAAAAAAGCCTCACACCTCCATATCTCACATTCAATAAAGGAACCAACCCACCAAAGAGCACCATGAAAAACAACACACCAAGAAAGCTAATACTAGCAACCTTCTTAGTTTTCACCTCACTCTTCTTTTTCTCCACTTTCTTGCTACTTTTTGGCGCGGGCGCTGCTGCCTGAGGTTTCGATTTCGAAATCGGAACCGATTCTTCCTCAACATTATTACCATTATCACTTAATGAAAAAGTAGTCGACTTTTGGATTTTACTTGCGTTATTCGAATCTTCACTACACTTTTTCCTCTTCAATATCGAGCTACATTTACTTATACCAGCATTAACACACCCAGCTTTAAATTTCTGTTAAAAAACAACACCTTTCAACGAATTTTTACCTGAATTCGAAGAAGAATGTACCGATTTATTTGAATCAGATTGATAATTCAGCCCTTCTGAGAGATTTGAATTGTTCAAAAAGAAATGTCTCTCTATGTTAAAAAATGGAGAACCATTTTTTTTCTTGTCTGCTCAAAAATGAAGAAAGTAAGTTTGGAAGGGAAGAGGGAGGGGGGGAGGGAGAGAGAGGATCGGGTAAGTTGAGTTTGTTTTGGGGGAGGGGTATTAATGATTTTGTTTAACAAAAATTTAGATTTAATTATATTAGAAATTTATTTTATAATTATTTTAAATTAAAATGCCACGTGTAGTCATTTAATTCGTCACTTTGCCACATCATCAACTGCGTATTACACGCATTTTACATTTTTTGCCACGTCAGTAAATTGAGCTCAATTGAAAGCATTTGTGAAGGAGCAAAGTATTCAATAGGTACCTGACTTAATTGAGGTGCCTGTACGAAAAACGTAAAATAGTTCAGGGGCCTGCATATGTATTCCGTCATAAATTGATGTTGCTTTTTCAGAAAGGAAAGAAACACGAAGGAATAAATAATTCAAAAAAAATAAATATGTAGGAGTAAAAAATTTATTTAGTTGATTTTTACTCCCTAAAAACACGATAATTGATGTGAATGGGAAAGATAAAACAAAAATTTAGAAAATGTTTTAATTGATATATATCTAATAAGAAAATTTTTAAAAAATTATTTTAAATATTTTTTTTGAAAACCGCTACAACTTGCAATTAAAAACATAAATCAATAACTGTGAAAAAAATACAATTACAACTTGTAATAAATAGTCTAAAAGTACATACAAGATAATTTGCACTATTTAATTTAGAGATAACTGCATGACTTAGCAAATATAAACTCCTAATTATCTTATTTAACCCAAGTTTTAATTAATTACAATTCGTGACTTCTCTTATTAATTAAATACAATTAACAGTCTCACTCATTTATTTTCTCTCTTTCTCAATTATTTATTTCTCTTTTTTTTTCTTTTTTAGTTTTTTTCTTCCTTTTTTCATTTCCTTTTTTCTTTTTCATTTTTTTTTATTTTTTTCGTTTCTTTTTTACTTTTCATCTTTTTCTCATTTTCTGTATTTTTTTATATTTATTCTTCATTTTTTCATATATATATATATATATATATATATATATTTTGTATTTTCTTGTTTCTTTTTTTCTTTTTTGTCATTTTTCTCCTTTTCTTCTTTTTCTTTTATTTTTGTGTTTTCTTTTTTCTTCTTTCGGTTTTTGTTGTCGTTGTTGTAGTATTTTATATTTTTTTATTATTTTATATAATTGTATCATACTATATTTTTTAAATAAATTTATTATTTATGTTGGAATAGTTTACCCGTGAATATGTATAATTTATCATTTTTATTTGTATGCAAATAAGTATATGAATTAATTATATTTATTTGAGTCTAAAATATACAAATCTGCAATGTGTCATTCAATGCAAATGGTCGTTAGTATTTGTATGTGAAATTTATCATTTGTATTTGTATATAAACAAGTATCATTTGTATGTGTATGGTTCAAGTTGTATAATACAAATGTAACATTAGTATTTATAGAATTTATCATTGATATTTATAATATTCAATTTATATCAATAAGATATAATTTATATTAATGAATATAAATACACGTGTTCGTAGAAAGAATAATAATTCTTTTTCAATTGTTTAATAATACAAATGATGATGTCAACTATAAATTCAAATACAAATAAATGAAATTACACATAATATGCGGTCAACTTACAAATAAAAATATAAAATAATTCTTTGAAAATACAAGTGCATTGACGAAGATAGAATATAAATACAAATAGAAACAAAATGAAACCACAAAATACAAGTACAATATGCAGTCGACTATAAAATACAAATTTAAAATACTTTTTTAAAATACAAGTGGAAATTGTATAAAATATAAATGATGGTGTGAAATATAACATACAAATATAAGTGTGAACTATAAAATACAAATACAAATGCGAACTATAAAATACAAATACAAATACAAATACAAGCGCGAATTATGAAATACAAATATAACTATATCAATAAATATAAATATATAAATGATAGTGCGAATATAAATACTAAATGTACTATTTTCGTCATCATCCATGACATGTGCTCGATGAAGCCATATTTTTAAAAAATTACATAAAATATAAACTGACACAAAAAAATGAGAAAGAAAAAAATAAAAAAAGAAGAAAGAGAAATAGAATCTAGAGATAGAAGAGATAAAAAAAGCAAAAAAGCAAAAATAAAGAAATTAAAAAAAATAGCATAGGAAAGAAAAAAAAGAAGGAAAAAACACGAAAAAGAAAAAAATATTTAAAAATAAAAAAATCAAAAAAAGAAAAAAATAGAAAAGGAATGATGGTGAATACAAATATAATAAGCAATTATGATGTTTCCGTCATAATCCATGACTTGTACTCGACGTGACCATGTTTTTTGAAAATACAAAAAAATATAAATACAATCAAAAAAAGAAAAAAAAGACAAAAGGAAAAACAAAAAGGGAAATTAAAAAGGACAAAAAAAAGAAAAAAAGAAAAAGTAGAGGCTAGAGATAGAAGAGAAAAAAAAAAGAAAGAAAGAAATAAAGGCCAGAGAGAGAAGAGAGAGAAGAGAGAGAGAAAAAATAAAAATAAAAACAAAAAAAGAAAGAATAGAAGGAAAAAGGCAAAGAAGGACTATGGATTGTAATTTTGAAAGTTAGACTAAGGGCATTCTCATTTTGCCGAAACATAGACTATTTTCTATAAGTGCCCTAATTTATATCAGTAGTTAAAAAAGTTACTAGTTTATTCGCTTCTAGAATAACTTTAGATGCTCACATCTTATTTCAAGTATTTTTATTTGAAGTGTGACCTTTTGAAGGCCAAACATCGAACACTTTGCTTGAAATTTGGTATGATTTGTCAAGATCAATTTCGAACACTTTTTACCAAAGTTATGAACATTCTGTTTACATGCGACATCTATGGAATAACATCAAGGATGTGACCCGTTTGGGCGATCTTCATGACAATACATCACTCTAACTCATACAACAATATTAGTGTAATTATCACTCTGTCAAACTTATTTTTAAGCCTTGACGGTATGTCCTTATCACACAATACTCAGGGATGAACCTCTATTTCGCCCACCCTACTCTTAATACGACGTACGACCCTATCATCAATCTATATGTCTTTTTGGATTATGGGTCTACTATACTTGAAATTTCCTCTCTTAAGTATGACTTGGGCATCGATCTTCACTTTCACCTCCTCTCTGCGTTACGTCACTAAGCTTAGAACTCCATGTCTTCTATTTATATATATATATATATATATATATATATATATATATTTGTTTATATTATTAAGTCTAATGCATGGACTTAATTTTATTCTATTTTATTTATATATATACATACATACACACACACACTAGAGATGTATGGCCAATGTTAGCACATGTCGAATGTGAAAAAATATGTTAAGTATATACACACACAGAGCCCCCCTCTCCCCCTCTAAAATCTTTATACTAGATATCTTAACTCAAATAAAATAAAATAAAATTAAGTCCATGCATTAGACTTAATAACACACAGACACAATCACTCTATAAATGCATAATCAATGTTAGCACAGGTCGAATGTGAAAAAATATGTTAAGCATATATACACACAGAGCTCCCCCCCAGATATATACATATATTATCAAAACGTCAAGGAGTTAAGTTTGATAATATAGTATTGTACATTTTATTTACATAGGATAACAATATTTGATGCATCCTCAGATTTAGCTCTGCAAATCCGGTTGCATAAAATAGACAATATAAAATTAAGTTTAGACAAGGTACATTAAACTCAAAAAATAATTATTAATGAATTATTAATGCTGGGCAAAAGGGGGAAAATCCTATCTCTCATTGTAAGAATAAATTTGCAGTTCATAATGTCGGAGTTAAGATAAACTTGAGATTTAGTCTAAAGGATTTAGGTAGATATAATTAAAATAGAGCACTTTTAATTTGGTTATATCCTATCTTTTATGTTCTATCTATCTTGGTGCTTTTCTGTTAACATTTAACATGTCCAAACAATATTATTTTTCATTGGATATTTAATTTATTCACACTTGCATTACATTTTAAGTACGATTTGATAGTGTAAAAATTATTTTAAAAATTCATATTCTCAGTGGACGATGCACCAATAAGGAAGTTGAAGAACCTGAAAAATATAGAAGTTGCATTTTCAAAATGTCAAGCAATTTTTCTGTGCTCTTTGATGTTGGGTGTATTTATGCATTCTAGTGTCACTATTCTAGTCTTTTTAGCCTTGTTTTGAGGATGATTCATGTGCTTAATGTGTTTATAATAATATAAATGTGTACTTCAGTATCCATGTATGTGTTTACAATGTTTAATGGTGTTTTCACATGAGTTTTGATTCAAATTGATCATTTAGAGTTCAACCGAGAAAATTAGTATTACTAGCTTGAGTTAGGTGTTTGTCTAGTCTATCGTATTGGGTTCTAATGTGTTTAATGAGTTCTTAAGGTTGTTATTGTGTATTTATATGTGAAACAACTTGATTAGAATGTTCAAGGTTCAATTGGATCAAAATAAGAGTCAAAACAATGAGCTAAAGATCAAAGTGAATAAAGCCTAGTCCTAGCTTGTGTTTCTAGTTCGTCGTGTTGGATGTTGTGTTGTTTTGAGCTCTAAATTATTGTGTTTAATGCTGTAGGATGCTTGGTGAATAGATTATAATTATATATGAAGGATATACAAGCTTTAAATCAAGTGAAAACAACACAAAAAGTCTTGGAATGGATTAATAGAAGCACAATACACAACTTGGAGTCAATTTGGACACCTGGACTGTCCAGGGAGAGTGTGGGCGTGTGGGAAGGAATTTTGGAGCGTGCAACACTCCAAATAGTTCAGAAGGCACCAAAATAGTGAACCAAGGATATAAGCCCGCGGTGCCCTAGCCATAGCGGGGCTCTAACCAAGGCGACGCCCCACCTAGTCCGGGGCTCAACCCAATGCGACACCCCCTCTACTCCACTGCTCAATTCGTTGTCGGTTACAACTTCTACATGGCTTGAGCTACTACTTGTGCTATATATACATCTTTAAACACATTGCTACATACTTTTGGACGTCCTTGGAAGATATTGGAGGCTACCACAACTTCTTTTTAGGTTTTATCATCCTTTAATTTAGTTTTCTTTATGATTTGTATCATCAATCCAAGGGATTGAATGATGAATATTTCCACTAAAGGCTAAACTTCCTTTTCGGGATTAAGGCCAAGATCATGACTACTTTTATTTTGAATTAAGTTTGTTGAATTGCTTATCATTATGGTTGTTTGTTTATTCTTGTTTTTACTATTTTAAGGATTAACTACCCTTAGAATACATCAATTGTCAACCTTGTGAACTCGGGAGAGGGAATAGGGCTATAGAACATGGGAATAAATAAAGTATGGTTCTTATTTCTTTATAAAATAAGGAATTTGAATTAGTATCTAGGACATGGATGTATTTAGATGCCTTACTTGATTCATACATAGAACGATGGCTTAAAGAACTTAATTGGATTATTACATACCCACTCAATGATGTAGTTGTAAGATCCAACTTAGTCGAATTATCAACAACTTTGTCTGCATCTAGTTGGAGAGTCAACTCTGCATCTACCTCCATAGTTGTCTTTTGAGCATTACCCGCAAACATGACTGAATTAGAATTAAAAGCACACATATTTGCAGAGTGATACATATTGTAACAAACCACACACCAACTTGTGGGTTGCTCTACGGGTTGGAAACAAGCAGGTCCCCTTCAAATGCTTGGATCAAAATCTAGAAAAAATGCCTCATGGTGGGGTCCTCCACAAAAATGACAAGAATCATCATTTCTTAAAAAACATCTATCCAAGACTGACATCTCAA
This sequence comes from Capsicum pubescens, assembly GCA_030864215.1. Classification (NCBI taxonomy): domain Eukaryota; kingdom Viridiplantae; phylum Streptophyta; class Magnoliopsida; order Solanales; family Solanaceae; genus Capsicum; species Capsicum pubescens. The sequence goes on from CM061543.1 coordinate 106,479,044, forward strand.
GAAGAGTGTGAGAAAAATAGAAATAAAGAAAAATAAAAGGAAACTAAAAAACACAAAAACTATTTACAACTCAATATAGAAAAACTAAAAATAAGATAGTTGCCAATTCAAGTCTCCGACAACGACACCAAAAACTTGACAGCGCTCAAGCGCACACGCAAGTATACGTGGTCTACCAAGTAGTAAAGTGTCCTTCAAGAAAGTCGAGTTATTGACCCTACAGGGACTTGTGTTAAACAACTATTTAATTCTAGTTTAACAATGAAGAAAGCTAACCAATAAAGTTTTAGAATTGTAAATTAAAAGTAAACTAAACTAATACGGAAAAGTAATGACTTTGGACAATCAATGGATAGAGACCCAGGGTTAAGGCTTAAGAACAACATACTACGTCATTGAATTTTGTTCATTAAATCGCTTATCTTGGTTGTTGATTAGTAGGGTTAATTGCATGATCATGGTCTCCCGACCTCTAATCCTTTACCTAAGTTGGATCGTACAACTACATCATTGAGCGGGGATGTAATAATCCAATTAAGTTCTTTAAGCTATCATCCTACGTATGAATCAAGTAAGACATCTAAGTATATCTTTGTCCTAGATACTAATTCAAATTTCTTATTTTATAAAGAAATAAGAATCATACTTTGTTTATTCCTATGTTCTATATCCCTATTCCCTCTCCTGAGTTCACAAGGTTGACAATTGATGTATTCTAAGGGTAGCTAATCCTTAAAATAGTAAAAACAAGAATAAAAAAACAACCATAATGATAAAAAATTCAACAAACTTAATTTAAAACGAAAGTAGTCATGATCTTGGTCTTAACCCCGAAAACGGAGTTTAGCCTTTAATGGAAATATTCATCATCCAATCCCTTGGATTGATGATACAAACAATAAATAAAACTAAATTAAAGAATGATAAAACCTAAAAAGAAGTTGTGGTAGCCTCCAATATCTTTCAAGGACGTCTAAAAGTATGTAGGAATATGTTTAAATATGTATATATAGCACAAGTAGTAGACCAATCCGTGTATAAGTTGGGACCGATAAAGAATTGAGCAGTGGAGTAGAGGGGGTGCCGCCCTGGGTTGAGCCTCGGACTGGGTGGGGCGTCGCCTTGGTTAGAGCCCCGCTATGACTAGGGCGCCGTGGGATTATAGACTTGGTTCACTGTTTTGGTGACTTCTAAACCATTTGGAGCGATGCACGTGCCAAAAGTCTTTCCCACGCTCCCTCACTCTCCCTGGACATTCCAGGTGTCCAAATTGAGTCCAAGTTGTGTATTGTGCTTCTATTGATCCATTCCAAGCCCTTTTGAGTTATTTCCACTTGATTTGAAGTTTGTATATCCTTCATATATCATCATAATCTATTCACCAAGCATCCTATAGAATTAAACATCATAATTTAGAGCTAAAAAAACCACAACATCCAACACGACAAACTAGAAACATGAGCTAAGACTAGGCTTCATTCACTTTGATCTTTAGCTAATTGTTTTGACTCTTGTTTTGATCAAATTGACCCTTGAACATTATAATCAAGTTGTTTCACATAAAAATACACAATATCAACCTTTGGAACTCATTAAATACATTTAAACCCAACACGATAGACGAGACAAACACCTAGCTCAAGCTAGTCACACTAGTTTTCTTGGTTGAAATCTAAATGATCAATTTGAATCAAAACTCATGTGAAAACAACATTAAACATTGTAAACACATACATGGACACTTAAATGCACATTTATATCATTATCAACACATTAAGCACATGAATCATCCTCAAAACAAAGCTAAAAAGACTAGAATAGTGCTACTAGAATTCATAAATACACCCAACATCACTCTTACATGAATCTCTAATATATTAAAAGAGTGAAGACCCTCAGAAAAGTGATTTGAATTTCCTGTCCTTCATTAAAACACTCTTCACTAGACAAAATTATTTCCTCACTATTTTCTTTAATTGCTAGATAATGAAGGTCCTGTTTTACGAGTCCAATATTACAGTTTTAAATATATTTATCGTTACTTAATTAGTTTATCAAAAAAATTAAAGTAATATTTTAAAATAAATAAAATAGAAATCATAATAAAGACCACACTTTAAAAAACTATATATATTTTTTATAAAATTAAATAAGAGCTTACAACTTATTTAAATTATCCTAATTAAAATTAAAATATAATATGCTTCTGTTGGACAATAATATTCTTGAGATTGAAAATAAATAAATAATCGAGACAAGAAAATTATTGCAGCAATCAATTTATTGATTTTAATGTGTGTTACAATCTCTATGAATCCTCTGAATCGCCTTTTCAAATATAAATTCAAGGGCTCCGAGCTTGATCTTGAATTTGAACTTGATTTGCGGATTTGATGGATTTTCTCTTGACTTGTGCTTGAATTCAAGGGCTTTTGGGCTTATTCTTGAATCTTGCGATCATGATCTTGAATCTTGATGAACTAGATTTGAGTGTTTGAGCTTGTAGAGAAATTGCATCGTTTGATCCATGAACTTTCTCTTGCTTCTTGTTAGAGTTGTTGATGTTTTTTTCTGAATTATAAGACCCTTATTTATAGTTGTGGAAAGGGCTGAGTCATGATGAAGATGAACTTTCTTTAACCTATCAAATTCAAGTGACATGATACTTTTTATGGGCTTTTGATTTCACTAGGCCTTCTGCATCATTTTGACATGTGACGTGACCCTATTGGCTCCTTCACTTGACTTGGCATGTCACGTCATTTGACACGTGGTGCTCATTTTGGGCCTCTAAAATAATATAACATTTTGGGCTTAGCAAAATGGCTCATCATTTGTAACCCAAATTAATGGACTAGCTCAATAAATATTGAACCTTATTTAAATTCATGTGTTTAAACTTAAATAATTAATTTAATTATATTAATTCATAATATTTATTTAAACTAATATATTTTAAATTTAATATAATTCAAATTTCGTACGAATTTTAATTAAATAAAATTTTATTGCCTACAAGATGCCCCTACTTTAAGAATTGTCAAAGTAACAAGTTATTGGGAAGCCGAGTCTTGAAGTATTAATTAATTACATGTCATGGAAGTTCAAACTTTGAACATTATGATCTATGTAGGCAAGACAACCATGACGTGTCAATGGTTGCATTGTGTTGGAACATGCAAAAGAATAATTAGTAAATCATTCAACTGTCTCATTCTTCCTGGTGCCTTTTTTTTTTTTGACAAAATTAGCACACCAAATGAAGTTGTTTCATAATTATTTAATGGAAAAAGACATCGTTTTCACCTTAAATTATATTTAAAAAGTTGAATTCACACCTAAACTATACTAGTGATCTATTACATACCTAAACTATAAAAAAATAAAACTATTTACCACCACTTGCATGTGGTGTAGTGTTTTACACGCGCTGAGTTAAGGTGTGTAATAGGTCACTTATATAGTATAGGTGTGGATTCGACTTTTCGACTATAGTTTGGGGTGGAAACGATGACTTTTCTCTTAATGTTTTTAGTCATTTACTTTTGTTATTTAATAGGCTGGACACGCCTAAAATAAGTGTAACACACGCGCCTTAGAATGAGGGTCGCGGGGAGGTAATAATATCATTTTTTTATAGTTAAGATGTGTAATAGATCACTAATATAGTTTAGGTGTGACTTAGACTTTTCAAATATAATTTAGGGTGAAAACGATGACTTTTCCCCTATTTAATTCCAACATTACCTAGAAGTGGTTGTCCAGGTAGGCATCTTATTTCCCTTTTATTTTAAATAAATTGAAGGTAATGATTACCAAGGGAAATTTGATTTGTAGATAGAGTTGAGGAAGGAGTCAAACTGCTCCACCTCCATAACCCTCCCTTATTTGAATAGGATTCTCATTTTTTTTTTCAAACTTACATGAGGATTGGGAACCGACCTGCCTCATCAAACTCCATACCTTATTCTACTACAGTTCCTACATATCCCTTTTCAAAGTCACCAAGGATTATGGATAAGCCGCCTTTGGTTGCCTATAAATAGACCATGCGTCTTCTCATTCTTTATTCAGATCCCAAGTCGTGAGTATTAATTTTTTTTTGAAGAGTTTGGGTTGCTGTGTAATTGAATTGTAAGTGATTTTACCAATCACTTTTTCTTTTTTTTTTTTCTTTTTTTCTTATCATTGCCCTTTCTTCTTTTCTTTTTGTACGCGTTCTTATCTTTTTTCATAGGGTTGAAATAAATAACAATATACAACAATCGGCTTTAGATGCAAAAGTTTAACTTCACCTTCGTCACCTTAAGATCCGACCAATTTTACTTGAAGACGGCGGCCATCGGCTTAAGGTGCGAGAGTATAACTTTGCCTTCATCACCTTAAGACCCGACCAATTTTACTTGAAGACACCGGCCATCGATTTAAGGTGCGAGAGTTTAACTTCGCCTCCATCACCTTAAGGTCCGACCACTTTTGCATGAAGACGGCGGCCATCGGCTTAAGATGCGAGTGTTTAACTTCGCCTCCGACACCTTTAGATCCGACCAATTTTTCTTGAAAATGCAATGGTTTTCTTAAAGTATGGACCCTTTCATCAATGCATTTATACCATGGTCTTCTCTAAGTATGGGCCGTTTCACCGATACATTTATGCGATAATCTTCTCTAAGTATTGGACTTTTCACCGATGCATTTATGCGATGCCCTTTCATTGATGCATTTATGTGATGGTCTTCTCTAAGTATGGGCCCTTTTTAATGGTCAGCTTAAGGTGCGAGAGTTTAACTTTGCCTCTGTCACCTTAAGACCTGACGAGTTCGGCTTCAAGTATACTTGACTATATTTCACCAAAGCCAAAACATGGAGGACCTTTTTATTCTTTGGCCTTTCTGCAGGTACTTTTCTGAATCTTAATCTTGTGTTTGACTAATATTCTTTTCTTTATGCAGCTTGCAGAGATGGTTCACTTCATAGACTACATGTCTTCATCAACTGACAATAAGTATCTCCTAATTGAGGTCGATGATGGTACGGTTTTAACCAAGTTCTCAACTGATACTCCAATAGCAGAAAGGTATCCAGATCCGTGGCCACCCTTGCAAAATTCTCTCCATATGTCAGATTGGACTTCAGAAAATGACATTGGTGCTAATCAATTGAGTAAAGTATGGTTTCTTCGGACTCCCAACCAACATCAACTGAATATTGTGAGCACCCTTCCTTGCTTAGGATGTTGGGTACTTAAAGGAGATATATGTTGGGGAGGTACCATGGAGATAACTAGTAAATATCGTCATACACAAGTATACTGGGAATAGGCTGAGGACATATTAGCCGACAGTGCACAAACCTTGAAGGAGGAAAATATATATGATGTCGTTCATGCTTCACTATTTACCTATGATCGAAACTCGAACATATTACAGGAATTCTTTGAGGCTTGGTGTCCAACTACCAACACATTGATTACTTTAGTTAGACAACTATCCATATCTCTTTGGAACTTATACAAAATTGGAGGTCTGCCCATCGGAGGTCTTCCTTATGAAGAAGTAGTGCCCGAAGTAAAGGAGCTTACAGGTGTTGATGAAAAGAATAAGAGATTTATCCCTCGTTCTTGTGAATTCTTGTTTGTAGCTTTCCAACATCTTCAAGAAAGAGAGACTTCTAATACGAAAGTTCCTCTAAATAAGTGGATAAAGTTTTGGTGTAAAAGGCTATTAAGATACGAGTTAGTTTCATTAAGAAAGGAGAAAAAATATGCTCGCTTGAAGTCAACCCATAACCCAACTAGGACTATTCCAAAAGATGCAAAGTGGTCAAGTACAGATGATGCCATGTTTTCCAAACTTGGAGTGAAGTAGGAACATAGGACCGATATATATTTGGCAGTGTTCCTGTCATATTGGTTATGCACCTTTGTATTTCCCTATAAGGATAGATATTTCATTCGTCCGGGAACTTTTAGAGTTGCAGCTATGATGGTAGATAAGCAAACTTTCAGTTTTGCAGTTCCAGTCCTATCGAGCATTTATAATGGTCTAAACAGAGTCTATAAATCTTCACTGCTTGAGCCGCATAGAATATCCTTTCCCATTCATTATGTGTATGGTTGGCTTGTGTACTACTTTAAGATACATTTTCCACTTTCTAATGGACCATTTATTCCACTGATGGCAGTATATTCCGATGAAGATGGGGTAGGGTATTTTGATGAAGAGCTTTCACCATGCCAAGTAAGTCCACTCCTTGTTATTTTATGGATGATGATAAGGATGAAAAGTCAGATATAGGATACTTCATAAGCCTCCATTTTAACTTCCTCTCTTTTAGATATGGAGGTTCATTCATACTTGAGCCATACAGTCCACACTGGTTTAGCCATCAGTTTAGGATTTATCAAGGCCTTCCTGGCATCTTGCAAAATGATATTCGCAGTGCTTCAGTAGATGAACGCGTTAAATTTTATCAAATTTGTGTATCACATGGTTCTATGTCAAAAGCGACTTTTCCTAAAGCCACATCTAATGTGCGAAGATATTCATCCACGACATATAAATTTTGGTGGGCCAAAGTTCATGGGAACTTTCTTGAAGCTAACTTGCAATCTTTGGTGAACGCCGTAGGTCCTGTTATCGATACTTCTCAAGAACATGGTGAGGAGGTCCTAATTGTGGTTAAGACTTCTATTTTGAAATATAAGGTAGTCATTCCATACAAAGTCAAGGGATCTCTACATGTAGAAAATAAAAAAGAGGAGCTACCTGCCCCGACTCAATAGGCTTTCAATAAACGACCATGTCAAGATGAGAGCGATATTAGTCATGGGGATCATTGTTGGAAGAAGGTAAAACCATCCTTGGACAAGTAAGTGATTCTAACTCCTATGTAGAGATTCTTGCTACTGTTGACTGTTTATTGAAGAATCCTCCAGCCATTGAATAAGTAACAAATTAACTCTCCACTATTTCATAGTATATGAATCGCCTTTATATACTCCTCATATGATATTTTTCTCTATGTGTACAACCAGACAATGTCTATGTTTTGAAATATCCTTACCAAAGTAAGCCACAAGATAGTAGCGAGTTCATAGTAGGTCCAGACTCAAGATAGTTACTTTTGCCTTCCAAAGATGTCACTTCTAATTCTTGCGGTAAAGTCAAAGAAAATATAGAATCAAACCTTTCCTGGCGATCAACGGTAACCATGTTTATTTTTTATGGCAAAAAGGTTGTCTCAGAGCTTAAAAAGGAATTTATCATGCAGGCCTAGGCTAGTATCACACCAAACTTGTAGACCTTGCTCTAAATCGTGCTTCTTCTATCCAAGATGATGTCGAAGTCATACTCAATGACATGCGTGGTATGGGTGCAGATATTTCTCCTTTGCAAAATTTATTGGGGTCTTTCTTTGGGCTTGCGACTTCATATAACCAAGCACGATCTACCCTTGTTGATAAAACTACAATAATTAAAGAGTCAGAGCCATATATGAAAGACAAAGAACATCTTGAGCTTGTATTTATGGAGAGGGATGGTAAATCTGAAGAAGTTTCTGCCACCGCCAAATCTCTTGAGAAGGTGAGAAAGAAGGTGAAAAAGTTAAAAACTCATCGCTATGCTTCCAAACAAGAAGCTGCAGAGATGGATCCGAAGTTTCAGCTGCTGAAGAAGAGTTTTCCAAGTGTTTTGACGTCTCTCTGGCAACAACAAATGCGTCAAAGGTCGTGGAGAAAAAGAAACAAGTCTTAGAGGCTGCTTTACAAGATTTAGTCAATTATAAGCTATACTTAGAATAGCCTTAGGAGATGTTTCCTTTACTTCAAACCTTTTTGTTGCTTTTTTTAGCCTTTTATTGAGTAGTTGGATCGATTTGTTGTAATAGAAACTCTTTTTCTTTATATTGCACATTTCTTTTACCATTTCTTTTGAATTTTAACTTCAAGAATTACTTGCTTATTTTGATGTGTTGATGTTGTAGTATAAAACTCTGGCTTTCTCTTCAAACTTGTTGATTATCAGCTTCACGTTTTTGTCTCACAACCGGATTAGACTTACAATTTCAGTTTGGAAGCCTTAAGAATTAAAGCTTTTGACTGTCAAACTTGATAATTGCATGTTTGGCAGATCTACGCCCCAAACTATAGGTTTTGGGTTTTCCAAATCCTATTGAAAGAGCTTCCTTTCATTTTGATGGGTTGCCCTCATTGATCCATAAGTATTTGGTATAAATCTAAAACTTCAGTATTAAACTCTGGCTTTCTCTTCAAACTTGTTGATTAATGGCTTCACGTCTTTGTCTCACAACTGGGTTAGACTTGCAACTTCAGTTTGAAAGCCTTAAAAATTAAAGCTTTTGACTTGCAAACTTTATAATTGTATGTTTGGCAGCTCTACACCCAAACTGCAGGTTTTGGGTATTCCAAATCCTATTGAAAGAGCTTCCTTTCTTTTTGATGGGTTGCCCTAATTAAGCCACAAGTATTTAACATATATCTAAAACTTGATTCGAGATATATGCAAGCTTAAATTTCATATGACGAATCAAGCAAGGACATGTATTTTTTTGACACTTATGTAACTAAACTCAGAATAAAATTCTAAGTGCCTATGTACCTCAATAAAGAGGATCAAGTCACAACGAGTTCTGGGTGAGTGTTTTTTTTATATTTGGATTTTTTTCATCCTAAATTTTGCCTAGGTTGCCTCTTTCGAGGTTTTCAACCTAGCAAACTTTTTTTTGAGCCGTACACAGTTTATACTCTTGTGGGCCAGAAGTGGACATCTTCATTCAAGGATAGTACTTCTTCAAGAACTTGGTGTTGATAGGGCCAATCTTTATGACATTTGCATCGACAAGCTTGTAAGCACTATTTGAATATGCCTCTTGTATGGCATATGGTCCCTCCAACTTTTAGGTAAATTTTTCCCCAGACCTACGAGAAGTGATAATGGGTCTCCTTATTGCAAGGACTTGGTCTCCAACTTGTAATCACCTCAAGTGAAATCTTTTGTTGAAAGAATGAGATAGATGGGATTGGTAACATTCAAGATTTTGTTGAGACTCCAGTCTCTTCTCATCAAGATCTTCTAACTCTACAAGACGCAACTTAACATTTTCTTCATCGGCGAGCCCTTCTTGAATAGCCAGTCGCAAAGAAGGTATTTGACGCTCAAGTGGACGAACTGCTTCAACTCCAAACGCAAGTGAATATTAGGTTGCTTGCATTAGTGTGCGGTAAGTTGTTCTATATGCCCACAAAGCTTCTTTCATTTGGTCATGCCAGTCTCATTTGGACTTGGAGATGAATTTCTTCAACAGATTACATAAAGTTTTATTGAATGCTTCAGCTAATCCATTGGCAGTAGCATGGTACATAGAAGACTTACGCTGCTTGAAACCAAAAATATCATAAATCTTGTTCATCAACTTGTTATCAAATGGATTTCCGTTGTCGGTTATTATATATTGAGGGATTCCAAAGAGGTAGACAATATTCACTCGAATAAAGTTTGCAACATTCTCCTTCTTTACTTCTTTGAAAGCAACAACTTCGGTCGATTTTGAGAAGTAATTTGTCGTGGCCAAGATGTACAAGTGTCACCAGAAGATTTTAGTAGTGGCCCAACAACATCCATTCCCCAAGCATTGAATAGCCAAGATGCTACAGTTTGATGTAATACTTTAGGAGCTTGATGTATGAAATTCGCATGGAATTGGCAAGCTTTGCATATTTTAGCATAGTCTTAGCAATCTTTCACCATCTTTGGCCAATAATATCCTATCTTTTTAATGTGAAAATAGAGCTTCGGTACAGACTGATGAGATCTACAAACTCCCGAGTGTGCTTTTTGCAAAGCTTATATTGCTTCTTCCTCTCCTAAACACCGTAAGAGTAGTCCGTCAAATAATCTTCTGTATAATGTGTCTTTAGAGTAAAAGAGGCGAGGTGCACGTGAAGAATGTCAGTCTTTCTCCCTGGATCCTCTTGAAGTATCCTATAACATAAGTAGTCAATGATAGGTTGTCGCCAATCTTCCTTTACAGTTTTAGACACAGCGACAAAGTTCTCAACTTTATGTTCTACATCTTCACCCTCACTTAGCAGCGGTACTACTCATTCTTGGCAGATAGTAACTCATGTTTGATTTGGAAGAGTTAGGGTTGAGGTCAAAGTAGCTAAGGCATCAACTTGCTTATTTTATTTTCTTGGTACGTGCTGGAGTGTCACTTCTCCAAGCCATCCCATTAACTTTTGTGCATATTCATGATATGGTCTTAGCTCAGGATTTCTGATTTCATAGCTTCCTAAAAGTTGCTTGATCACTAATTAGAAGTAACCAAAGACTTATAATTATAGTTGCTTAATGTAGACAACCATCTCAAGTTCAAGTATTAGCGCTTGATATTCAGCAACATTATTGGAGAAACGATTTGTCAAGATAAAAGAGTATGGGATGACCTCTCCTTATGGAGTGATAAATACCACACCATCACTAGCTCTATCTCGATGTGCGGTACCATCAAAATACATCTTCCACGGGGATCTAACTTTAACAACCATTGCATCTTCATCAGGAAACTCATCAGTCAGTTCCCAATCATCGAGTATCGGGTGGTCTGCTAAGAAATCCGCCAATGCTTGTCCTTTTACAACCTTTTTGGGGATGTATACGATCTCAAACTATTGAAATTGGAGGTACCACCTTGCAAGTAGGTCACTAAGGACTGGTTTTGACATTACAAACTTAATGGGATTCGCCCTAAACACAAGACGAATGACATGAGCTTGAAAGTAGTGTTTTATTTTTTGAATTGAGAAAGCCAATGCCAAACACAACTTTTCGATTGGAGAATGATTCAACTCATTTGGTGTTATCATTCTGCTCAGTTAGTAAATGGAGTTTTCCTTGACTTTATTATTTTCTTGTGCTAGTAGTGCTCCAACTGACCTTTCTTGTGCTGTGATATACAATATCAATTGTTTTTCGAGTATAGGTACCGTAAGAACCGGAGTCTTCATTAAGTATGATTTGATACTTTCGAAAGCCTTGCTACAAGCTTGGTCCCATTCGAAGGGAGTGTCTTTCTTCATGAGATGGCTAAATGGTTGACATTTTCCGGCCAAGTTTGAGATGAAACTCCTTAAATATGCTAGACTTCCTTGAAGGTTTTTTAACTTGTGATTGTTTCGAGGCTCGGGCATCTTCAAAATTGCATCGACCTTGGCCTGATCAATTTCAATTCCTCGATGTCATACAATAAAGCCAAGAATCTTTTCAGAAGTAACTCCAAAGGCACATTTCAATGGATTCATCCTAAGTTGATATCTTTGAAGCAACTCGAATACTATTCTTAGGTCTTTTAAATGGTCGTCCCTCTTTCTTGACTTCACCACTAGGTCATCCACATAGCATTCAACATTTTTATGGAGTTGGCCATCAAAAATATTTTGCATAACCCTTTGATAAGTGGCACCGACGTTCTTTAAACCAGAAGGCATCACCCTGTAGCAATAAATACCTTTGGGCGTACGGAATGTAGTGAGCTCTTTGTCTTTTGGTGCCATACGAATTTTATTGTAGCCGGATGAACCATCCATAAAGGACATTACCTCATAACCAGTGGTGGCCTCAATCATCAACTCTGGTTTGGGGATTGGAATATCATTTTTAGGACATGCGTTGTTGATATTTCAAATGTCGACACAAACTTGAATTTGGCCATTCTTCTTTTGTACCGGAACAATACTTGAAATCTATGTGGGGTATTTAAATTCTCAAATAAAGCCAGCTTTGATGAGTTTATTGGCCTCATTTTCAATCAATGGAACCAACTCTGGCCTAAAGCGCATTTGGGCTTGCTTAACAGGACGAGCACCATTCTTGACCGCCAACTGATGGACTGCTGCTTTTGGATATAATCAAGTATTTCCTTATAACTCCAAGCGAAGACATCCATATATTCTTTGAGTATATCTATATAAGCAATTTCCTCCTCCAGTTCTAGAAACGCACTCATGTAAGTTGGTCTTGGGTCTTCATTAGTTCCAAGATTAACTTTCTTTAAAGGATCTGTCATGGTTTTCACTCCTTCTTTAAGTTGTGACGGGGCATCTTCAGCATCTTCCTCCTCTTACAGATCATAATCGTTGATGGACATGTGGTAACACCAGAAAGTATCTTCCATCTCTTCATCAACCTTTATTTGAGATGAGATATCATTCTCATTTTGGGTTGTAATAGGATATAGGAAGACAACACTTTCTTTATCTTCCTCACTCTTCTTGGTATGGACCACGGTATGAGCTTTAGCTTTTAATACCTCGTTGCACGAAACCAGCAGTTTTGTCTGTCGCCTTATTTTAAAAGGAATCAAACTTTAGAGATCCTTCTGGATTTTAAGTTAAGAGTGTATTATCGTAATTCGATGACTTCTCCGACACTTGTTACTTCTCTTCTTATTTAGAAGACCCAACCTCTTGAACACTAAAGTTCTTGCGGTTGATTCTCCAAGTCGGTCAAAGAAACAAGGCCTTTTGTTGGATGTAGTAGACTTCTCTTCTACAATGATGTAATTACTAACCGCCCTTCTAATGTAGATGCAAATTAGAGGTGGCTGCATGTATCCTAAGCCTTCATGTGACTGTCCGATTGTACCTTCCGATAGAAGTTTTCCCAACCTTGATGGCTCATTAGGATTATATCCATCCTTTAAAAATATCTTGTACACATTTGGATCGAAGCCCTCTTTTGTATACTTCATAGGGAGTGTTACCTCTTGTGGTAGATTTTGAGCCATACATTATCCCAGTATCCCTGAGGATGGGCTCATTGCGTCAATCCGCTTGATAGGTAGAGTTATCCCTCCTAGCATATATCTTTGGCATCGGATGAATGATTCCTTTCTTTCTTTACCTTTGGTACATAGTATAGAATATGAGTTGTCTTCTTTTTCGTAGATATGACACTTTCTTTATTTGAAGTGGAGAGAGGCTTCTTGGTGGCAGCTTTTTCGACAGTCACCGTAACCTTCTTGGATGTAAAATCATTACACTTGGTCTTGGTGACATCATCAACCCTTTTCTTATTCACAAGATAATTCTTTAAGTAGAATTTTGCATTGGCAAAGTGTGACTCAACTTCAGTGAATGACTTATCATTGGCAACTATCTTTCTTTCCACTCCGCCTTTAAGGTACTTCAAGCATTGATAGTAAGAGGATGAGATAATTTTATTCTCATGTACCCAAGGCCTACCAAGCAATATATTGTATGAAGTTTTGGCATCGATCACTTGCATCAATATATTTAATCAAAAATCATCCATGTAAATCCCCAACTTGATAAATCCCATGGCCTTCTGCCCCCTTGTTTGAAGCCTTGGATCATCAAACGACTTTTGACCAATTCATTAGTAGCGATGACAAGTTCCTTCATTGTGTGGATGGGCAGGATGTTGACTCTGTATCCCTCATCAATGAAGATTCTATTTATTTTCTTTCTTAGTACTTAACCCACCATGTACAAGGGACTATTGTGTAAGTTTTTCCAAGAAAAAGATCGTTATTGGTAAATGTGATTTTTGTATCACTTACATATGCCTCTTGCCTAAGTGGCTCAGTAGGCTTTTCAGAAAATGAAAGAACTTCCACGGGTAGGTTTTCACCCTTTGCCTCCTTTTTGCCAGTATTAAAAAATGATGCCTCAAGGTTAACTTGCGTAGCCTTTGCACGGAACCAACTTGGTAAGAATTCTTCCAAAGTCACTGGACGTCATGGTTTTTGGTGGTGAAGTTCCATTACGCTCGTCTTCTTTAGATGCTCAACTAGCCTTTGTTTTCTTACTTTCTTCACCATTCTCCTTCTAGTTGGCTGCTCAGACGACTCCTTTCGTAGACTTATCTTATTGTGTCTACAACCAGTCATAGAGTCTAACCTTCATCATCATCTTCATCAACTAAAGTCTTATCATGCTCTAATGGTTCCTTCTTACGTCCTTCGATGCATATTTGAACTGGATTGAATGAGCCAAAAGTGATAGAGATTTGATGAGAACTGGTTGTCTCATCACCGAAGAAGTTCTTCTTCTCATTTGTCAATTGCATAAATTTTTCCTTAAAGACAAAACACTTTTCCAGAGGGTGACTTACAAGTCTATGATACTTGCAATAATTTGGGTCATTAGTCCTTCTACCATCGTCAGGCCGCTTCATCTCTGGTAGGTCAATAAACTTATGATCAAGGAGTTCATTGAAAATCTCAGCAACATCAAAATCAAGGAAAGGGTATTCCTTTTCTTGCATCTCTTTTAAAGTTAACTTCTGATTTGGACGTGCTCGGGAAGTCATTTTCACACTTTGCTTCTTGCTCACCTTCGTGGTGACCTTCACAAGAGATACATCAACATTCATGGATTCCTTATTGTCACTTTTAGGGATAAAATTGCCCCATCTTTTGGGTTCTTACATATCCTTTCCCCTTCGAGGGTCATGGATAAGCACTACTCCTTTTTCAGCTAAAGACATGCTCAACTCTATGCTGTGAGCACGAGTAGCCAACTTTTCAAAGGATTTAGGCTTAATGCCTTGCAAGATGTAGAGAAACTCCCAGTGTATTCCTTGGATGCACATCTATATTGCAGAGTTTTCACTAAGCCTGTGCTTGTAGTTTAGGCTCGTATTTCTCCATCAATTAATGAAGTCAATGACTGGCTTATCCTTTTTTGTCGAGTATTCGTGAGCTCTACCATGCTCACTGTACACCTTGTACTATAAGAGCGTTTTAGGAACTCATGCTTTAATTTCTCCCAACTATTGATGGAGTTAGGCTCAAGGTCCGTACACCAATCAAAGGCGTTTCCTTTTAGGGAACGAACAAATTATTTGTCAAGATAGTCACTATAAGTTCCAGCATTATTACATGTCTCAACAAAGTGTACGACATGTTGTTTTGGGTTCCTTTGCCTTCAAATTGTTGAAATTTAGGGGGTTGATAGCCGATAGGCATTTTGGGGCTATCAATTCGTGCAGTATAAGGCTTGGCATATGTCAGGGAAGACTTGGTGACAATATCATACTTGTCTTTGAGGGTCCATTCAATAAACTATTTGAACTGATCAATTGGGATCATTCCTCTAGAAGAAACTTGTACCTCCTTAGTTACTGGAGTTTGTTTTCCAGGATATTCTATCTCGTGACCTTCTGGAGCTTTCCCAGGTGCATGGATAGACTCTTCGTCTATTAAGCCATCCATTTTGTCGCTAACTTATCAATTCAAGCATCTTGATTCTGCATATACTTAGTGAGCCCTTCAATTGCCCTCGTCAGATTTGCAAGTTGCTCCTCCGCAGATGAGGCATCAGTCACCATTGCTTGCATAATTACTGGAGATGTTGGAGAGTAGCACAGATTATCACGTAAGTTGATTTTTGAAGTTCTCAGCTTATGTAGTGTAAATAGAGATGATGTGTTGGTTGAACAACCATAGTTCTTTACTGCAGAGTATTTAGAACTAGAGTGCTCAAGTAGAGCTAGAGTCTTCTTAAGTGGCTCTGCCACATTACTTTCTCCTTCTGAAGTAGTTGCATGGGATCTCACTCTTTTTGAGGTTGATGATCCAAAAATTAGAGTTGGCGCGGATGACACTTGATGTGTTTGTTGTCCTAGCTTGTTCGCCTTGCTCCTCATGACAACTCCAAAGCTTCCAAAAGTAACATCAAGGATGCTTTCTACTTCAGAAGACAATTTTGAATTAGCAGCCTTGGAAGCAGATTATTGAGGATTGACCTTCTTGGAAGTCATTTTAGTGTTGTTAAACTTTGATATTGGAGAAGTTGAGATGAAGGTAGAGATTGTCCCACTGGGCATGCCAGAATTTATTGGACAGTAAAATTCTCGAGACACAAAATAAATAAATAATCGAGACAAGAAAATTATTGCAACAATCAATTTATTGATTTCAATATGAGTGTTACAATCTCTATGAATCCTCTGAATCGCCTTTTCAAATATAAATTCAAGGGCTCCGAGCTTGATCTTGAATTTGAACTTGATTTGCGGATTTGATGGATTTTCTCTTGACTTATGCTTGAATTCAAGGGCTTTTGGGCTTATTCTTGAATCTTGCGGTCTTGATCTTGAATCTTGATGAACTAGATTTGAGTGTTTGAGCTTGTAGAGAAATTGCATCGTTTGATCCATGAACTTTCTCTTGCTTCTTGTTAGAGGTGTTGGTGCTCTTTTCTGAATTATGAGACCCCTATTTATAGTTGTGGAAAGGGATGAGTCATGATGAAGATGGACTTTCTTTAACCTATCAAATTCAAGTGACGTGATGCCTTTTATGGGCTTTAGATTTCACTAGGCCTTCAGCATCATTTTGACATGTGGCATGACCCTATTGTCTCCTTCACTTGACTTGGCATGCCACGTCATTTGACACGTGACGCGCATTTTGGGCCTCTAAAATAATATAAAATTTTTGGCTTAGCAAAATGGCTCATCATTTGTAGCCCAAATTTATGGACTAACCCAATTAACATTAGACCTTATTTAAATCTATGTGTTTGGACTTAAATAATTAATTCAATTATATTAATCCGTAATATTTATTTGGACTAATATATTTTGAATTTAATATAATTCAAATTTCGTACGAATTTTAATTAAATAAAATTTCGTTGCCTACGACTTCAGTGCTTACTTTAACATCAGGTCAAACACATTTTCTTGAATTAAGTAACTAATTTTAATATTTTTATTTTGCAATTTTATTTGAAAACTATACAAGAGGATAAATTAAAATTATAAGTGTCAGTGTATTAACATTTTTTATAAAATCTTATGAGCAATATTTTCTTAAAATATGGTCTTTTTACCTAATATACTATATAAATAAAAGTAAATAGCATATTTATATTAAGGAGATAAGAGATTGTTCTTATCCATATAAATATATTATACATAATATAAAAATACTAAAGATACATTATTAATAGTTGAAAATTATATATAAAAAATAGAGCACAAATCTAATTAATATCGGCGGAGTTAAACTTTTTATTAAAGGAATTAAGAAATATATGTTATTTAATGTTAGTTTAAAGTTATTTTATATCCGGGTTAATTTATCTATTATATCATACTCTTTTCATTCCTTTTTATTTTGTCTATTTAGGTTAGACACACATCTTAATCTCCTACTCCTATAAAATTAAAAGTAATTTCACTGATATACCCCTAATTAAATTTTATACCTCTTTCCAAATCAATAATATTTATATTTATTGAACAAGGGCATAAAATAAAGATTTTGTTCAAACTATTATTGAAAGATTAAAGGACCAAATATTTAGGAATATAAACACAACTCAAATGGAGCAAACAAAAAGGAATGAATGAAGTATTATATATCTTATTTTGAAGATTACTAATCTCAATTTTATGAGAGTTTATATATAAATATATTTATATAATATAATAAAAGTTCTTTGGAATGATCATTTAATGTACTTCAATTTTTTTTTAAAAATTTATCTTTAAATATCTGTTTTGCGAGTTGACATGCACATCAATTGTGATTACACCTACAATCCATGAGTGAATATGAAAATTGTGCATTCGAGGCCTTATATGAATATTACATATTTAATTCTTTTTCATTTCTAGTAAAATATTTATATATTGATTTAATGATATTTTTTGTAAAATTATTTGATAATAAGAAAAAATCTTTAAATTAGCAAATTTAAATTTTAACCCATCAAGTTCATGCGTGATAGTATTTTTTGAGAAAAAAACTAAAATATTAAAAGCTTAGAGTATTAAAATTTTTGGTGGAGTCAGAATTTTCATTTAGAAAGTTTAAATATAAAAAATTAAATATATGAAGAAAAAAATTCAACATTTACCACATAAAAATAAAAAATAATTTTAGTTCTATATAAATAATCTAATATTTCGTGAAAGGAGATTCAGATTATAAATTCAAATTTATTTAAAATATTACTTCATAAATAATGTGGTTGAATATGTTGGGACTTGAAAGTAAAAATGTTGTTAGCCACATAATGGATCCACTTAGAAAATGTAGCTACATAAGCTAGAAAAAAAAAAGAAATGACTCATTTGTAGTTCTTTTTCTAATTCGGCAATCCTACTATTTTTAGTTTCTTCTATTTTTCGTATTTCTTCTGTAGTTTGTTGTTTTATTTTTTCTATTTCTTTTTTTCTATCTATTTCTTCGTTTTCCCTTTCTATTCTTACCATAACTGTCAATTTATCTTCTAATTTTAATTCTTCTTTTAGATTAATTTATATTGATTAATTATGAGAAAACCATTTAAAAACAGAGAAACTTTTAGAAAAATTAAAGAATTTTTAATTAGTAATTATTCAGAATATATAAGTCTAAATAAAATAAAAGAAAACCCACAAAGACTAGACTACCTAATTACCTTAATATCTAGTATTGAAGAAAAATTAATAATCCATTTAAAATCTAGAAGAATGAGACACATACCACCTAATTATGATAAAATCAGATTTAGATATCCACCAAGATACTATAAATATGGTTTAAATGAATAAAATACAAAAATACAAAGAACTAAAACAAATTATTTCTGAAAAACGTAAAGAATTAAAAATAAGAATAGAAAGATTAAGTTATAATATATTTGCCGGAGTTAGTAAAAACTCAATAAATGCACAAAAAGATGAAATATCAAATTTAGAATCACAAATAGATAGTTTGGAATATATATATCAACATGAACTATTTACAATAAAATGAACAAGGAAGAATTTATAATAGATGAAAAAATATATGAAAATCACGAAGGATTAAAAATAAAAATAGTATTTTCTAATCTAGGAAGAAGATATAAGAAAATAGGTGAACATTTATATTTAATGTTAGAAAAAGATAAAGAACAAAAATTATTAAACGAGATAAATCAATTTAAAGAAAAATTAGAAATAAACAATAAAGAAATAAAAAACAAAGAATTAGAAATAAATAATATAGAGGTAGAAGAGACAGATAATTATGATTCAGAAGATAGTGAAACATATACAGAAATATTAACAAATACAAAAAATTTAGAAATCAATGAAAAACAAGAAGTAATTAATGAAGAAAACTTAGAAAATATCAACACAGAAATAAATACTCTTGATAAAAAAGAAGATGATATATAATACCTAGAACATCAGAAATAAAGAAACCTTGCTTTCTTCCTTTATTGTTTTGTCTACTCTTGCTGCTCCGTCTTCTTTTATCTTTTTGTCGTATCATAATATTCTTTAAATGCGCAAGTATATTCATCTATGTAACACATATTACATATTGCTAATTTTAACATTAAATTCCTATTTGTATCTTTCTCTTCATTTTGTTTTT
Source organism: Capsicum pubescens (assembly GCA_030864215.1). Lineage (NCBI taxonomy): Eukaryota > Viridiplantae > Streptophyta > Magnoliopsida > Solanales > Solanaceae > Capsicum > Capsicum pubescens. Next base: position 106,498,451 of record CM061543.1, read on the forward strand.
CTTCTGTTGTTGTCATGCTACTAAATTCGTCTTTTATAGCTGTTTCATATTTTTTTTAATAATTCTATAGGTGTTAATTTTGTTGATGATGTTCCTTCTGTGGGTTTGTCAGTTCTTAATATTCTTTTACTATTTTCAATTAGATTTAAAAACCATAATTTCACTGTTCCTATTAGTATAGTATTTTATCACTGTTCCAATCTAAATTCAAACATGTATGCTACTTCTGTATTTTTTAAATAACTGGGCTCTGATACCATTTGTAGGGAGTGCGGATTAGGTGCGATAACTTAACCTACATATTATAAGAATAAGTTTAAAAGATATAATCTAAAGAATGAATATGACAAATGGACACCAAAATAAATAGTTAATAAAGAATATTATGATACGACAAAAAGATAAAAGAAGACGGAGCAGCAAGAGTAGACAAAACAATAAAGGAAGAAAGCAAGGTTTCTTTATTTCTGATGTTCTAGGTATTATATTTTCATCTTCTTTTTTAACAAGAGTATTTATTTCTGTGTTGATATTTTCTAAGTTTTCTTCATTAATTACTTCTTGTTTTTCATTGATTTCTAAATTTTTTGTATTTGTTAATATTTCTGTATATGTTTCACTATCTTCTGAATCATAATTATCTGTCTCTTCTACCTCTATATTATTTATTTCTAATTCTTTGTTTTTTATTTCTTTATTGTTTATTTCTAATTTTTCTTTAAATTGATTTATCTCGTTTAATAATTTTTGTTCTTTATCCTTTTCTAACATTAAATATAAATGTTCACCTATTTTCTTATATCTTCTTCCTAGATTAGAAAATCCTATTTTTGTTTTTAATCCTTCGTGATTTTCATATATTTTTTCATCTATTATAAATTCTTCCTTGTTCATTTTATTGTAAATAGTTCATGTTGATATATATATTCCAAACTATCTATTTGTGATTCTAAATTTGATATTTCATCTTTTTGTGCATTTATTGAGTTTTTACTAACTCCGGCAAATATATTATAACTTAATCTTTCTATTCTTATTTTTAATTCTTTACGTTTTTCAGAAATAATTTGTTTTAGTTCTTTGTATTTTTGTATTTTATTCATTTAAACCATATTTATAGTATCTTGGTGGATATCTAAATCTGATTTTATCATAATTAGGTGGTATGTGTCTCATTCTTCTAGATTTTAAATGGATTATTAATTTTGCTTCAATACTAGATATTAAGGTAATTAGGTAGTCTAGTCTTTGTGGGTTTTCTTTTGTTTTATTTAGACTTATATATTCTGAATAATTACTAATTAAAGATTCTTTAATTTTTCTAAAAGCTTCTCTGTTTTTAAATGGTCTTCTCATAATTAATCAATATAAATTAATCTCAAGTAAATCCAATCTAAATTCAAACATGTATGCTACTTCTGTATTTTTTAAATAACTGGGCTCTGATACATTCTAAAGCTATGGGATCAACAACATCTAAATCCAATCTTCAACTACCTAATAGGAACAGTGATAAAATAGGAACCTACGTATTTATTATCCAATCTAATAGGAACAGTGATACCGGAATCATCAAGCTCATAAAAAAGAACAAGTTATGAAACAAGTTCAATGGATAATTCAAACCAATATTACATAACAGGAAAGGTAAATGAAAAAGAATTAATAATTGTTTTGTCATATATCCTATCCATAATTGTATTGTTTAACTCAACTATATAGTTTATACCTGTTCATGTATAGGTAATTTTCCATCTGTATTTGACTAATGATTGTACCATTGTGAAATGACAATTAGACTCTTAGTCGTCCTCCAACTCACACTTTTATATAATAAATAATAAAATAAATAATAAAATATTTATAATATTTTAAAGTAAGAGTCCTAAAATATATAAAAATAGTCCTACACTTTATTGTAATTTTAAAATTAAGAAGTTCTAAAATATGTGGTAAAAATTATAAAAAAAAATCATAATTAAGCAGTATTAAATAAGAAAGAGAAGGAGGAAAGGTCAAAAAAGAGGCAAGTACACAGTTTTTCTTTGGCTAAACTAAAAGTGCATGTTAATACACTAAAGACGAAGTAGAATTGGGATAGGTTATATCAAAAGGAAAAAGAAAAATAAAATAAGTAGAAAACTACTACTACTAATAATAACAACAACAACAATAATAATAATAATAATAATAATAATAATAATATTGATAAATAATTTATGGAACCTAAAATATATGGTAATTTTTATCAAAAATATTTTATACGAATGTTTTCTTATTTAAACTAAATAGCATAATTAAAATACCTTATATGTTCATCACAGTTCAAAATAGAATTTGTCTAGGAGAGGGTCTTACCTTCTTTTTTTTTGGTTTCCCATCCGGTGTTCGGTACCCGCATTAGAGTCCGACTAATTCAAATTCACGCCGGATAGGATCCCATTTGGGGATAGTGCTCCCAACAGAATTTTGTCGAGGAGAGGGTCTTACCTATTAATGCATGATGAGGTTTTATTTGTAATGCACTAACGATGAAAATTCCTCTAGTTTTATGTTAACATTAAGCAAAAAGCTTTCTTGAATGTTTTTTTTCAAATATCATACCTGCATGACATCTAACATTTGACATTACCAATTCAACTAAACGTGCGAGAAAAGAATGCATAGACATTCCCTCTTTGACATAAAAGAAATAAAATTCTACAGGTAATATTAATTTCTTATCATAAAAATTACAATAAATATGTATATATATATATATATGTATATCTATAATCTATATCTATAATATATATATATATATATATATATATATATGTATATCTATAATCTATAATATATTAAAAGTGTGAAGACTCTTAGAAAAGTGAATTGAACTTTTCGTCCTTCATTAAAAATCTCTGCAATAGGCAAAATCGTTTTTTCGCTTATTTCCTCAAATTATTATATTATTATATTTATAGTATTAACTAGACTCCTAAAATATATAGATAGGAGAATTATTGATGTTTTCATGTTGCTAAATTAGAAAAGGAAAGACTCAATTAGAATAGAAAACAACTCCTATAAATTAGAAAAAAAACTCGAATAGAAATCAATGTTAGGAGTGTTTTTTTTTTTTTTTTACAAAAATAGAAGATCGTATTATTTTTCAAACACAAAGAACTAATTAATGCAAACTTGACTTATTTTTGGAAAATAGAAAAACTTTAAAAATCAATTTTTTGTCCTAACAAATTGTAAATCGCCTTATTTTTGGGAAGGACGTATTATTTTTGAGAAACAAAGAAGTATTTAATGAAAACTTGAGATATTTTTGGAAAATAAGAAAATTGAATCCTAATTTAATACAAATAATATATGTGTAATACAAAAACAGAATCCTAATTTAGTACAAATAATATATGTGTAATACAAATCTTATAGAAGTTCTAAATCAAATTGTCACGACCCAAATGGTCGTGAGTGGCACCCACACTAATCTTTCTGTGGGAGAACCATCTAAATCGAACCATTACCCAAACACTTAGTCAATATTAAGATGATATTATTATAAAATTCAACATAATAACAATAATTCAGGACCCGAAAGTCATCGTACAAGAACTACTAACAAGATCATGTCTAAAGTGATATTAAAAAAAAAAAGTAAATAAAGAATGTTTCATTGCCCGAAAGATGGACAAGAACAAATAGGATGACCCATGGCAGCCTGGAGACGGAGTGCTCACCCTTGAATCAAAATCTGCTATCAAACTCTAGAGGGATCAAGATCTGCTATCAAACTCTTGAGGTGAGATCATGTATGAGCCTCTAGAATAATTTTTGCACTCAACAAAAGAAGAGTACAGGGTAGTATCATTACAAACCACTATGTACTGGTAGGTATCATAGGCCAACTCAGCTTAATAACATGTACACAACATAATCAAATAACAAATAGATAGGCTTCATCACATAACAAATACTCAATGAATAAACAATACAACAATAACAGGTCAAACAGTGCTCACAAACAAGTCACATAACCATCAAGAGTATCAACCATACTGTAAACATCCACAGAATCAACACAATTATGTACACACATGCTATGGGACTTATTTTTGCCCAAATAGTCATGACCTGCAGGGAACCATCTATGTTCATGTACCGTACCGGCGTGGTACCCGATCCAACATAAATGTAAACAAGTATTATCAATATCAATTTACACAGCCTCACATCATAAAACACAATGTACCAAGTTTACAAGTACACTTAAAGTCATAAGACAATTCCATCAAGTCAATTTTCAATAAACATTTATACATGAATCAACAATCCAAACATCAACAATTTCAGGCATGTCCGAATACCAATCCAGAAGTATCCAATTTAGTAGCATACATACAATTAAGTCGAGTCTAAACTCCAATTAAACCGTAACCTACCTCAACCGAAGAAACCGAATGCAAGCTACTTACAATGTTCTTGCCCTTCCGTAAAGTCTCCGAACGATCAATATCTATTCAAAACATAATCTCCATAAGAATACAAATCTAAGACACCCGTATCGTTACATTTATTTAGACTTGAAATTATAGTCAAATCTTAATTTCTTTATTTGTTTTAGTATCCTATACACAATATGGCCATGTAATCACCTACCGTTACCAACGGTAATGACAAAATAACAATAACTATTTCAATCACTAAAAAACTATAACTACTGCTAATGATGAAATGTTGAAGCCTAAACCCATTAACTGAAATAAATTGCTAACTTTTAAATAGGATTCACTTGACAATTCACTGGAAAACAAACTGAAATAGTGGCCTGCATCACTTTGAGTTTCCCTGGAAACATAACATAGTCCCCAACCTCATCATTACCCTAATCATTATGTCCATAATTTAATAACTAGCATTAATGTTTCCATAACAACAAGAATTGCTACTTTTTATTATTTTTTAACAGTTTCTTTGTTTTTTCATTCAACAGGAAATTTAGTACCAAGAGACAATACTACTCCCCTTTAGCCAAGCACGCGACACAAGAAACGAACCTACAGTTTTCAAACTTATTACCTGAAGCAGATCGAGAGAGAATAATAGCCTTCAAGGCTGCCTTCGTCACACACCTCTCTCCCCCCACTTTCTGATTCTATTGTTATAATATATGGTAAACCCTAATTACTTAATTGATTTTTGTAAAGACCACATAAGTAAATAAATTATAGTTTTGACCCGCTAAATCACTAATTAAATTAATTATTTAAAATATTCAAAACTTTTAATAGATTCTCAAAAATTATTCGGAATGACATATAAATACATTAAATATGTACATTGACTAAAAGTACATTCCGAACCTATTAAAAATACTACGACACTAACTCGAGGTCGTCTCGATCAAAGATTGATCAAGATTGGGTTTAACTTTATTAAAACTTAATAATCCAACTAATGCCTCAATAACTTTCGAACACCTCAAGAATTTATACTACTCATCCCGTGAGTCATAATTCACATATACAACTATGAAGAGCGCTAAAATAGGGAATATGAGAAAATTTTACAAACGACTGGAAAGGTCGTTACATCAGATACCAATTAAACAATCGTTCGTCCCCGAACGACAACAAGTGGCAAGAAGAGGAAACAAGTAGTTACCTAAATCATAAAAAAAAAATGTGGATACTTGCTACGCAAGTCTGCTTCGGTCTCCCAAGTGGCCTCCTCAATAAGACGATTCTTCCACTGGACCTTTACAGATGCAATCTCGTTAGTCCTCAACTTACGGACAACCAAATACCTAGTTGAGCCTATGCGTACCCCACCGCCCCAACTCGGAAGGTTCAATCAGTATACAATAACACAAGACATATTTTTCACCCATATATATGCAACCATCTATACCGACTGATAAATATAGGTGCATACTGGTGATAGGCGATGCGTATGCAGGAATGAATGTAAAGTACACAATCAGTACCATAACTCATCAAAACTGTCCTCATCAGGACCATCATCATCGTAATCAACCTCCGGCCTTGTCGGATATCAACACATCATCAATATTATCCTCCGGCCTTGTCGAGTATCAACATATTATAAATATATCCTCCGGCCTTGCTGGGTATCACCATCATCACAACAGTATCCTCCGGCCTTGCCGGGTATCAACATATTATCATAATAGTCATTACCAAATAACATACACTAAAATACTCATAAAAATAGTCATATCACCATAGAATATCTATCTAGTCAATACTTCCCAACAACTCGTTATTAGCTAACCAACACTTATTATAATAGAATTACTAGTTCGCTAGTCATCACATAACCTCTAGTTATTAGCCTAAACATTATCCTTCACATAATCCTTATTCACGGGATAGTAACTAACTACTCTTTATTTAATAGCCAATATCTAACATCTAGTCAAGGTTCATCACTAGACCAAAATCACTATTTTTCACCATTCACTATTATCAACTAATCATCCTATATCCGTTAATCGTTACTAGACAACACATTACTACTTGTCACCTAACCATCTTTTATTAACTGACACCATTTATTATCTAACCATCGTTTACCAAGTAATCCTTGATTAACTATTCATTATTTAACCATTTAGCAACTATTCAAAGTTATTAACTAGTCACCTCTTATTACCAATATCTCTTATTATCTAGCCTCATTAACATACAAGTCCTCGTTTATCGACAAGTCAACATCACGAACTTAGTCATAAATATCAACTAGTCTTCACCTATGTTAGATTCGACCTCACCAAAATTCATGCATTAACCATCGCTAGCTACCATTTTTCAACTAAGCAAGATTCATTAACTAATACATTATATTCCTATCCCTACAAGTGCTATAGTCCACTAATAGATAGCTAGTTACCACATATCTTAACCATTACTTAGGAAGAACAATCGTAAGATCATATTTCAGCTACAATTCTATCAATTACCAATATAATACTCATGAATGTACCAAATTTGTGCATGCCATCACCACTATCCAATCAATAAAGTCGTAAGCAATATACTGCATCTTTCCCTATCCCATACCGGAGAGAATTGTATACAAACATATATGTATTCATAAATTGTAATTGTATCCTCTAAGCTGATAAACACTCCTCAGATATTCAATCATTATCATAACACGGCCCTTGGCCTATTAATTTATCTTGAATAGTCACAACATCATAATCACGACCTTAAGCCCATATACATATCCAAAACTCATATCGATAATTATATTGACAAGCCATAGCATATTTTTAATCATCTCACATATTGGGCATATAATATAGATATGCACGTAATCATTTATAGGATATCTTATATCAATAGGTCATACATCATGACTACGAGGAATATCACCTCCCTAGGCCAATTTGCATATCTAAGAGAAAATAACATCTCTATAGGCCAATTATTAAATCTAAAAGGAAATAGCATCTCTAAATTCCCAATATCACTTCCACGGGAAGTATCATAACTATAACTCAAAACCCACAATCTGGGAACATCAATACAAGTTACCAACTTACGAAGTAACCTTATTCTAAGGTTTATTAGCCCCACCTATGTCTATCATCCGCAACTAAGTCCACAAGACTTAACAAAAGTTTAGGCCTAAGTGGGCCAGACGATCCCACTTCTAATCCTCAATTTTCATAATTAGGCACACTATGCCCTAAACTAGGCTAAGGTATCTAGTTCATCTTATAGATGTCAAGTAAGCCATATTCAAGCCTAAGATAGCAGCTTCAACTAGAAATAAGGTACTCAAGTCAACTCTACCCAAGTTACGATTTCAAGACTACCACACTAGCCCAATAAGGCTAAATATACAAATCATGCTTCAAATACTAAAACCACTTCCCAAACATAGGTTTACATTATAACCACTCTACAACTAATCTAAACTAGAGAGAAAAATCAATAGAATTCATAAAGGGTATAGACATGCCATTATATGGGTCCCACAGAATTAGAGCCTACACATTATCCTTCATAACATTGTTAATATCCATCTAACCATCATACCTTAACCATTCAACAAGAAATATTCACCAAATATCACTCAAGGAAAGATCAATCATGCCATTTAATAATTCATTCATTCTCCCATTCAGGATCATTCTTAATTATTTTATGAATGTAACTAAGCCATTTGATTTTGCGTTGGCACTATCATGGAAATTACTATTCTCTAAAAGTGTCATATATCAACCAACTTTGTGGGACATGTAAATGTATAATTCAACCGAAAGGTCAAGTCAAACCTCTCTTATATCACTAACACCAAATTAAGATATACAGAGTCATTCTTATTTCTACCTAACAATATTTTTATTACACACCACTAGCACATAAGCAAGGCTAAATAAAATAAATCGATTATAGGTTATTGAAAGTCTAATCACCAATATCACATTCCAGATAAGTCATCGATCAAATTCTATAGGTATCAACAACCTTTACTAGTTTTTGTCACTTTTATTTAAACCTCATTATTTTGCCAAGCATTAAGAATTTGTTCACATAAGGAACTCAAAGATAATTTCACTTAGCTAGTCCTCACAAAGAACCCATTATAGTTTTAATAATAGAACTACACAAAAATTCTAAATGCAGCCTCAATGGCCGGACCACACAAGGGTCCCCAAATAATATCAAATAATCGAACTACACAAGGGTCCATCCACAACATCATTAACAAAAACCTCTCATTACGGAAAATACATATCACCTCAGTCTTTTATTCATGTCACTCTTTCATATCTTTTCTTGACATCATATTCTCATATCATTCTCTCAATTCTCATACCATCAACCTCATTAGTATAATAGTACCAAAAATAAGTAAGCGCCATAGAATTTCTAGTTTCACAATAACAAGAAATCAAATAATCTCATTACATTTATCAATAAAAACAACTTTGTCAATTTTCATCACTTAACAAAAATGATTCATAACAATGATAAAAATCTAGCAACACAAGTTTAGCCAAATATCAAACACAAGCAATCAATAAGTTCACAACTTTCACAAGTCTTTACCTATTAACAATAACTTTTAGACCTTATTAACAAATACCAATTTAAATCTCCTAGGTTTTTATTCAAAATTATTAAGATACCAATTGGAATTGTCTAAATACCAATTGAAATTGTCCAGATACCAATTGGATTCAATCTAGTAATCCAAGATTAGGACAGCAAGATGGAGAGAAAGAAACAAAGATGACTTCTACATGCCTCATAGCCATACGAAGATTGGGTGTGGGGCCCTACACACTAATCTACGAAACTCTACTTGACATTGCTCTTATTAACAGATACCAATTGGAATCGCCAGATACCAATTGCATTCAAGTAATAGCATGTAAGAAAAAAGAATTTGAATTTTCCTAGTGTCCTATAGCCTCTCGAAGAAAAGTACAGACGTCTCCATACCATTCCGCAAGACTCTACTAGACATGTTCTTGTACGATGAGATCGACGAACCTAGGGCTCTGATACCAACTTTTTCATGACCCAAATGGCCGTGAGTGGCACCCACACTAATCTTTCTGTGGGAGAACCATCTAATTCGAACCATTACCCAAACACTTAGTCAATATTAAGATGATATTAATATAAAATTCAACATAATAACAATAAGTCAGGACCCGAAAGTCATCGTACAAGAACTACTAACAAGATCATGTCTAAAGAGATATTAAAAAAAAAAGTAAATAAAGAATATTTCATTGCCCGAAAGATGGACAAGAACAAATAGGAAGACCCATGGCAGCCTGGAGACGGAGTGCTCACCCTTGGATTAAAATCTTCTATCAAACTCTAGAGGGATCAAGATCTGCTATCAAAATCTAGAGGTGAGATCATGTATGAGCCTCTAGAACAATTTCTGCACTCAACAAAAGAAGAGTACAGGGTAGTATCAGTACAAACCACTATGTACTGGTAGGTATCATAGGCCAACTCAGATTAATAACATGTACACAACATAATCAAATAACAAATAAATAGGCTTCATCACATAACAAATACTCAATGAATAAACAATACAACAATAACAGGTCAAATAGTGCTCACAAATAAGTCACATAACCATCAAGAGTATCAACCATACTGTAAACATCCACAGAATCAACACAATTCTGTACACACATGCTATGGGACTTATTTTTACCCAAATAGTCATGACCTGCAGGGAACAATCTATGTTCATGTACCGTACCAGCGTGGTACCCGATCCAACATAAGTATAAACGTACCGGCGTGGTACCCGATCCAACATAAGTATAAACGTACCGGCGTGGTACCCGATCCAACATAAGTATAAATGTACCGGCGTGGTACCCGATCCAACATAAGTATAAATGTACCGGCGTGGTACCCGATCCAACATAAATATAAACGTACCAGCGTGGTACCCGATCCAACATAAATATAAACGTACCGGCGTGGTACCCGATCCAACATAAATGTAAACAAGTATTATCAATATCAATTTACACAACCTCACAGCATAAAACACAATGTACCAAGTTTACAAGTACACTTAAAGTCATAAGACAATTCAATCAAGTCAATTTTCAATAAACATTTATACACGAATCAATAATTTCAGGCATGTCCGAATACCAATCCAGAAGTATCCAATTTAGTAGCATACACATAATTAAGTCGAGTCTAAACTCCAATTAAACCGTAACCTACCTCAACCGAAGAAACCGAATGCAAGCTACTTGCAATGGTCTTGCCCTTCCGTAAAGTCTCCGAACGATCAATATCTATTCAAAACATAATCTCCATAAGAATACAAATCTAAGACACCCATATCGTTACATTTATTTAGACTTGAAATTATAGTCAAATCTTAATTTCTTTATCTGTTTTAGTATCCTATACACAATATGGCCATGTAATCACCTACTGTTACCAATGGTAATGACAAAATAACAATAACGATTTCAATCACTAAAAACCTATAACTACTGCTAATGATGAAATGTTGAAGCCTAAACCCATTAACTGTAATAAACTATTAACTTTTAAATAGGATTCACTTGACAATTCACTACAAAGCAAACTGAAATGGTGGCCTGCGCCACTTTGAGTTTCCCTGGAAACATAACATAGTCCCCAACCTCATCGTTACCCTAATCATTATGTCCATAATTTAATAACTAACATTAATGTTTCCATAACAACAAGAATTGCTACTTTTTATTATTTTTTAACAGTTTCTTTGTTTTTCATTCAACAGGAAATTTAGTACCAAGAGACAATACTACTTCCCTTTAGCCAAGCACGCGACACAAGAAACGAACCTACAGTTTTCAAACTTATTACCTGAAGCAGATTGAGAGAGAATAATAGCCTTCAAGGCTGCCTTCGTCATGCACCTCTCTCCCCCCCACTTTCTGATTCTATTGTTATAATATATGGTAAACCCTAATTACTTAATTGGTTTTTGTAAAGACCACATAAGTAAATAAATTGTAGTTTTGACCCGCTAAATCACTAATTAAATTAATTATTTAAAATATTCAAAACTTTTAATAAATTCTCAAAAATTATTCGAAATAACATATAAATACATTAAATATGTACATTGACTAAAAGTACATTCCGAACCTATTAAAAATACTACGACACTAATCTATTAGCGGTAGCTCAAGCAACTCATGTGGTTATTGATGATAATTATAATGTGAACTATAAAAGAAAAAGATCGATGGGGTTGCAATGTTGCACTAAAGTTGGCTATAATTAATATAGTTGGGGTGAAGTTGATATAAGGAGAGGAAAAGAAAATAGAGGCGGGGAAGAAGAAGATAAATGAATAAATTGGAGGTAAGTAGAATGAAATTTAGATGGAAAATTTAATTTAATTGAAGGAGGGAATAGTATACTAGAGATAGTTATAAATAGTGGGCCCTTAATAATCTCGAATGCAATTTCTTTTAACCTATTTTTTAACTCCCCAAAAATGAAAAAAAAAGCGTTAGAAATATTTCGTTTTGGTCATACTTGATAATAATATAGATTATTAATTAGAATTGATGAAGGATTTATCTAAGAAACATGAATTGAAAAAAGAATTTAACATGACAAAAAAACTTAATAATAATAAGAAGCATGTGATTGGCTCATTGTGAACCATTTTGCATTAATTCATCACAAACGGATATATAATAATAGAAAAACCAAAAAAATGAGAGACTAACATCGCTATATATTAAAGCTAAATTATTTTAAGGGTCACTTATTTCGTTAACATTAAACATATAGGTACACGCGCAAAGCGCATACACTAAACTAGTATATATATATATATATACACACACACATATGTATGTGTTCGATAAATCCAAATTTATAATGATGGATGGGAATGTGACTCTTTTTTGGGACATTGAGTGGCAAGACCAGTGAGGTCCTTCATAAGTTTAGTGTTAATCAGCAAAAATACATGAACAAGGAGGTTAATTCAGCCTTGCTTTCATAGATGTAACGATCAACTTTTTGATGAAATATGTGAATTGTGTGTTTCTGTGTGATTTGACTATTTTATCCCTCTCTGTAGTTACATTGTTGTATTTCTAGAGTGTGGGGGTGATTGACATGATTCCTAATGCATTTTGGTACCATATATGCGATATTGTGATTTTTGATGACTTCGAGAGCCTTATTTTAAAATTATGTGGATATCATTTGGTCCGTGCAACGAATGATTGAATGGACTGCGCTAGCAGATCCAAAAATTAATTTTAGGGTGTTAATTTGGTGTGATTTTATGGCTTTTAAATCCCATTTCGACCCTCGATTTAGAAAATTTTGATTTCGGATTTCGGAAGTCAACTTTGTGAAAATGCTATTTGTTTGAAAATTCAACTTCGCCAATGCATTCGGAATATCGAATTTAGTGTGGTTGAATAGTTTGTTTGCATTCAGCGGACTCTGAACGAATCCCAAACACCCCATCGGAGGTCGGATCAAACTAAAAAAACAAACTATTTTTTAACTGGTGCATAATATAAAAAAGCAACTTTTTACCCCCTTTTTGGCCCATTGTGTCCATTCTTTAACCCTACTTCTTGAGAGTTAAACCCTAAAATAGTGTGAGAGCGTAAAAGTGAACCTTGTGGGATCTTGGGAAGCTAGATTAACATCTTTTTCTTGATTTTCGTATGAATTTAAGGTAAGAATTCACCTTTTTCTTAGTAATTTCTTGATTAATTCTCAAAACTTCAAAAATCTTAAATCTTGATTTTAAACCCCAATTTTACTTCTTTTCACTTGAATAGTATTTTAATCTTATAATTACTAGTTTTTCATCAATTTCTTGATATTAACTCAGATTTCAAAGATTTTACCTGGTAAAACTTTAAAATAGTTTTCTTCAATTTGAATCTCTTTTTTTTTGACTCAATTTGACTTGGGTTTTTAGCTATAAGTTCCTAAAACATGGGAAACACATTTTTGAAGTAAAGTTATGATTTGCCTTTCTTTTTTGAAAACCCATTTCGGGGGATCCATTTTGACCCTGAATAAAAAGTAGTCAATATGGGTATCGTTGATTTTATTTTGATGCGTAGATTTCATATTTGATGTTTTTTGTGGAGTTTGGGACCATTTGTGAGGATTAAGGCTTGTGAGAAAAGTCTTGGTTATGGTATTTTTGCTTTTGAGGTAAGTCATGGCTTAACTCTTTCAGACTGGGATGGATAGTAAATAATGATATAAAATGTATGTTAAGGGTGGGAACTAATCATGAAAAAGGGCTATCTATGTGTTGTGCCCGTGTAGGGCCATATATATAATATAATTGTTAAAATTGAGATATCATGTGATATCTGTGACCGTGTGAGGTCCTATGTGATGTTGATAACCTTGAATATATATGAGTAATTGTATTGTATTGTTGAAATACCTAATGTGGTACCATTGGTGTATTGTGATTTATTCATACTTGTTGTTATATGAGATATGTGGAAATTTATGGATGAAACAAAAATAATGAGTGAATATTGGCTCACGTGGTTGTGAAAATATATAATTATGGTTGGTTGTAGAAATATATCTATCTTTATGTACTAGTTATGTCTTTATTAGTATTCGAAGACAAATATTATTTTTTCGATCGTATCTTGACTCTTTTTCTATTGTATTCATAGATGATATCTTGGGTTATTCTAATAGTGAGGTTGAGCCTGAGAAACATTTGTGAATTGTGCTTCAAAGATTGAGGGATGAGAAGTTGTATGATAATTACTCTAAGTATGAGTTTTGATTGGAGTCTGTTTCTTTCCTGGGTCATGTAGTGACTAAGGAAGGTATTATGGTTGATCCAGCCAAGGTTGCCGTAGTTCGTGATTGGGCTAGACCTACTTCGCCCACCAAGATTTGGAGTTTTATTGGCTTAGCAAGTTATTATCGGTGTTTTATTGAGGGTTTTTCATCCATTGCAACTCCATTGACCAAGTTGACCCACAAGAAGAATTCCTTTCAGTGCCCCGATGCTTATGAGGTAAGCTTCTAAAAGCTTAAGGATTTATTGACTTTAGCTCCTATATTGTCTTTGCCCAAGGAGGTCATAGGATTTACCGTATTTTGTGATTTTTTGGCTGTTGGATTGGGTGCTGTGTTGATGTAGAAGGGTAAGGTGATTGCTTATACATCTCATCAATTGAAGCCTCATGAGATAAATTATCTACCCATGATTTGGAATTGTGCGTAGTTGTGTTTGCCTTGAAATTGTGGAGGCACTACTTGTATGGAGTCCATTGTGAGATCTTCTCAGATCATCATAGCCTTTAGTACTTCTTCACCCAACGAGATCTTAATATGATGTAGCTTCGTTGGCTTGAGTTGCTTAAGGTTTATGGCTCGACCATTCTCTATCATCTGGGCAAGGCTAATATGGTTGCGAATGCCTTGAGCCGAAAGTCTTCTAGCATGGGTATCTTGGTGCATCTTTTGAGCCAGGAGAGGCCTTTAGCCTTAGAGGTTCAATCTTTAGTTAACCAGATGGTTAGATTTGAAATTTTGACACTTGGGCATCTTTTGCATTTGTGGAGGCTAGATCTTCTTTGATAGAGTATATTTGAGCTCATCAGTTGGATGATGTCAGATTGAGGTTGATTCGAGATAAGGTGTTGAGTGGGGAGGCTAAGGAAGCTTCCCTTAATTCAGATGGAGTTTTATGGATTGGAGGCCATGTTTGTGTGCCGAGAATGACTAATTAGACTAGGTTGATCTTATAGGAGGCCTATTGTTCCAGGTATTCTATCCATCCAGGTTTGACTAAGATGTATCATGATTTGAGGAAACATTACTGGTGGGGTGGTATGAGGTGAGATGTGGAGGATTTTGTGGCTCATTGCCTATGTTGCCAGCAGGTAAAGGCTGAACATATGAGGCATAGTGGGTTGCTTTAGAGGTTACCCATTCCTGAGTAGAAGTGGGAATGGATCACCATAGACTTTATGATTGGTTTGCCTCGTACATCTCATGGTTCTAATAGTGTTTGGGTCATCATGTATCGATTGAGCAAGTCAGCTTATTTTATTTTAGTTCAAGTCTCATTCAGTGCTGAGAGGTTGGCCCGTATCTATATTCGTGAGATTGTGCGTCTGCATGGTGTGCCGGTGTCCATTATTTCAAATCAAGGTTCTGTGTTCACATCACACTTTTGGAAGACCCTTCAAGATGAGTTGGGTACTCGAGTTGATCTTAGCACAACATTTCAACCTCATATTGATGGTCAGTCAGAGCGAACTATCCAGGTTTTGTCTTTAGCTGAGTTTGAATATAACAACAACTACCATTCCAGTATCGACATAACTCCTTTTGAGGCATTGTATGGTAGGCATTTTCACCTCCTAGTGGGTTGGTTTGATGTTTCAGAGGTGAGACCTCGAGGTACAGACTTTCTTCGTGAGTCTTTGGATAGAGTCTGGGTTATTCAGAATAGACTTAGAGTGGATCAGAGTAAGAAGAAGTGCTATGCTGATCGTAGACTTTGTTCCTTGAGATTTGGTGTTGGTGATCGTGTATTCCTTCCAGTTTCACCCATAAAAGGTGTGATGAGGTTTATAAAGAGGTGAAAGCTCGGTTGTAATGCCCCAAAACCTGGTCCCAAGATGTCACACGGTGCCCAAGACTATGAGTAGCCTTAAGCCAACCCTGTCTGCCTTATAGTAAGTCTGAATCTCATGATAAAGGAAATATAGATATAATATCAGAACTAGAATGCAAAAATCAGTCTGAGCTAACTGAGAATATCTGAAATAATCTTTGGAAAATACTAGACTCAATAGTCTTAACAACCAATACTGAATAATCTGAAACGATATCTAGCAGTCTGACAAGCCTCTACTACTAATAACTAGAGAGTCACTGGGATAAACCCCAGCTGGATCTAAATGTCTAGATCATCTATACTAATTAACTGAAAAACTAAGTCCCCGAACTATGAGGACTCACCAACAATCGGGATGTAGAAGGAGATGCTCGAAATCGCTCACGCTGCTGAAACTGGGCATCTGAACCTACATTATGAGAAAATGTAGCACATTGACGTATATGTGGATCAATACTTTGAGAATGTACTGAGTATATGGGGGTGAATGTGTAAGTAAAACAATATCTCAACGTTATCATAATTTATAAAATAATGCATGCCAAATGTAAATGACTCACATAAGCTAAAACATCTGAAAACTGAGATATCTTAATCATGAGTAGTAAATCATACGTTATAAATCTAGTGAGTCATAAAATTTAGTTCTAAGAGCTGTACTAGTGTTCTGTTTGTAAATCATGTTGTCTAAGTGTAGAAAGGACTCACTTTTATATCTAAAATCTGTAGCTAAAGGCTAATATAAAACGATGTCTGAATAAAACTATGAGCCTTTACACTTAGTTTCTTAAAGCTGTTCTATTATTCTTTACTCTTTTCTGTAAGCTGTAGGAAAAGTTCACTCAAAAGCTATTTATTTACTTTTACTGGCAGAGAAATACTTTTAAAACTATTCTGAAAGTCTTTATTGACAGGGATGTTCTTCTAACGGACATAAACCATGTGAGCTATCATGGAGTCCAACGTCTAGTTCCCTTATAGGAAAATCTTACGTTGGGGAGAGGTGTCATACCCTTGCCAAGGAGTATAACCTAATCTAAGTGATCACATCTTTATCTGTGATCCATATAGAAATGGGAATAATCTGATAATCTGAACCTACACTGGCTCATAGTTCTAGGGCATGAGAACATACCTAACTCGGTGCTAAATACTACGCTCTTTAATCTGTATGCTCATTCTGTTGGAAATTCACTTTAAAAATCTAGTATAGTGGTTTATTACAAAAACCAACTGTATAATTGCTAAGTTAAACTTTAATCTAAAACTGTTAAGTGGATTTCATATCTAAGATGAGATCAAAAGATCAAACCTTTATCAAAAATCTGAAAATAATCTAGTCATAGGGTGCTTATAGCACAATAAGTTTTGAAATAACAATACTCAATTAGGGTTAGTGACTCATGCATCAAATTCATGTCAAAACATCATAATGTTCATGCTTGATAATGTAAATATTGATAATTCATCCCAAAATCTGGAATTTACTACAATAGTATGCAAATACGAAAATAGACACACAATTCAACTTCTAAATCACTTGAAATCTCATAATCTTGCAAATAACAACAATGGGTATGAAACCTAATTTGAAACTCATGTATATTCATAAAAAATCATGTAAATTTGTAATTAAAAACTAGTTTTGGGCACAAGAATGAAAGAATATCCTTGTTCATAAACCCCATATACCTTATTTGATGAAATTGATGAGAACACTTGATTTTGGGTTCCTATTTGAGCTTTTGAAGATAGATTCTTGATTATCTTGAATTGGAAATTCTTAATTTTGAGCTATCTTGGAAAAAGAATGGAGGATATTTGATTTCTTGGAGGTTAAGTTTTGAGGTTCTGGGGTTTCCTTGAGAGAGAATTTATGAATAAATGGGCGTAGAATGCTTAGAATAAGCTTAATCTTATGTTTTACATGGTTTGGGGCTTGGGAAAAAAATAAACTACCCTTTTAAAATTTAACTCAAAAAACTGGAAATCCCAATTTGGCCACCCACCGCGATGCGCCACTATCACGGTGTCTCACTAGAAAAGGACGAGCCCGGTTTAACCCATCAACGCCACGCGGGCTATCGCGTTGGGCTACTGGAAAAGGGACGAGCTCTATTTTGACCATCATCGCGATGCGGGGCCATCTCGATAAGCTATTGTAAATTGTCAAATGGGAACTGGGACTTCAACGCGATGCGGTCCAATCGCGGTGGTCCACTAGATTTTGACAATTGCCATTTTGGTCTTCACCGCGATGCGGTGCTTGTCGAAATGCCATACTGTATTACTAAAAATTCCATAACTTCTCAACTGTGTATCAGATTTAGGCCAAATTACTATCGTTTGAAAGCTAATTCAATTTTCTACACACTGGAGGATCTAGAACGTAAAAATTCTATATGTATCAAAGGTTATTCATTTTAAAAATAACCCTTGACATTCTAGGAACTAAATTGAGCTAGGAAAAAGTGCGGGGTATCACATTATCTCCCTCTTGGGAACATTCATCCTAGAATATGGCTAGCTAAATTAAAAACACTGATGACTCTGAGGCTATGTACAGACAGGCACAACTGAAACAAACTACATGACTGGATCTAGAACATACTGAACGATTGAGTTAATCTTTTAGTGAATGAATTTACATGAAGATAACTATATAGCTGAATCTGAGACTGGGAAAGAACTGAATTAAAGAAGATTGTTACCTTTGGTTGAATCTAAGTTCGTGGAGAAGAGATGAGGATACTTGGTACGCATGTATGCTTCTTCTTCCCAAGTAGTGCCCTCAACGGACTGATTTCACCACAGAACTTTCACCAAGGGAACTTATTTGTTCCTTGGTCTACGGATTTGATGATCAAGAATATCTACTGGAACTTCTTCATATGAGAGGCTATTCTGAATATATGAACTTTCTAGAGGGACTCCAACACCTGAATCATCCATGCAATTATTCAATAAGGATACATGGAACACTGATGAGCTGAGGATAAATCTAAGGGTAGCTCAAGATCATATGCTACCTTCCCAATACAACTCAAAATCCAGTAAGGGCTTACATAAAGGGGACTAAAATTCCCCTTTTTGCCAAATCTCTTCACCCCCTTCATGGGTGAAACTTTCAAATACACAAGGTCATCAACCTCAAACTCAAGATCTCTTCTCCTTACATCTGTATAAGATTTCTAATGACTCTGAGCTGCTTTCAATCTCTCTCAAATCAACTGAACTTTCTCCGTGGCTTTAAACACCATATCTGTCCCAATCAAAATGGCCTCACCCACTTTGAACCAACTTACTGAAGATCTACATCTCCTCCCATAAAGAGCTTCAAATGGGGCTATTTGAATGCTAGCATGGGAACTGTTATTATAGGCTAACTGAATCAACGATAAAAGCTCATCCCAAATGCCTTTGAAATCAAGAACACTTGACCTCAACATATCTTCTAAGTTCAATGGTCCTCTCTGCATGACCATCTGTCTGCTGATGAAAGGCTGAACTATGATGAACTTGGGTACCAAGACACTTCTGAAAGACTTTCCAAAACTGAGAGATAAACTGAGTACCCCTATCTGAGATGATAGATATAGGGACTCCATCCAATCTGACTAACTCTCTGATATATAACTTAGAATAATCTTCAGCTATGTAGAATATGTGAACTGGTAAGAAATGAGCCGACTTAGTCAATCTATCTACAATAACCCAAATCGAATTATGTTGGTGATGCGAATGGGGTAATCCAATCACAAAGTCCATATTCACCTCTTCCCACTTCCAAGTTGGTATACCAAAATCCTACAATGTACCACCAGGTCTTTGGTGCTCTACCTTTACCCGTTGTTAAGTTGCACACTTGTCTACAAATTCTGCTATATCTTTCTTCATATCACTCCACCAATAGATTTTTTACAAGTAGCGATACATCTTGGTGGCTCCTATATGAATGGAGTAACGTTCAGCATGCGTTTCTTCCATAATCCACTGCCTCAAATCATCAACACCTGGCACACACAATCTACTCTGGTACCTCAACACACCATCTCCCCCTTGGGATAAAACCTCTATCCTTTGGTCTTTAACTGAACCTTTCAGTTTGACCAAACTAGGATCCCTATCCTATTTCTCTTTCACTTCAGAAACTAGAGAAGATTCTGAACTACTCTGAACCCAAAAATTCTCTTCAACCGAGTCAACCAACCTCACACCCAATCTAACTAATCGATGAACTTCCCAGACTAGTTCTTTCTTATCATTTTCCATGTGAGCAACACTGCCCATGGACAATCTACTAAGGGAATTTGCCACTACATTGGCTTTGTCTAGATGGTAAAACACACTCATATCATAATCTTTCAACAATTTTAACCACCTTCTGTATCAAAGATTTAACTCCCTCTGAGTAAACACATACTGCAAACTTTTGTGATCCGTAAACTCATTAAAACGCACCCCATAAAGGTAGTGCCTCCAAATTTTCAATGTAAACACAACAACAGCTAACTCAAGACTATGGGTTGGGTAGTTTTTTCCATGTGGCTTAAGCTATCTAGAGGCATAGGCTATGGCCTTACCTCTCTGCACAAAAACATAACCCAAATTGATTCTAGAAGTATTACATTATATAACGAATCTATCTGTACCATCAGGTAGTGCTAAAATTTGGGCTGAAGTGAGTCGAGTCTTCAACTCCTGAAAACTCTTTTCACAGGAATATGGCCACTGAAACTTAACTTTCTTCTGAGTCAATCTAGACATATGAGATGCAATAGACAAGAAACCCTCAACAAAATATCTGTAATATCCATCTAAACCCAAGAAACTTCTAATGTCTGATGGAGAAATAAGTTTAGGCCAGTTTGTTACTCCTTCTGTCTTTTGGGGATCAACTCTAATACCATCACTGGAAATAATATAATCGAGGAAAGATACTAACCTTATCCAAAATTCATATTTGTTGAATTTGGCAAACAACTGGTGATCTCTAAGAGTTTACAACATAATTCTAAGATGGTCTACATGATCATCCTCACTACGAGAGTAGACAAGAATATCATCAATAAAGACTATGACAAACATGTCCAGATGCTGTTTGAACACTCTGTTCATCAAGTCCATGAAGGCTGTGGGGGCATTTGTTAGTCCGAAGGACATGACTAGGAACTCAAAATAACCATAACAGGTTCTGAAAGCTGTCTTTGGAATATCACATTCCCTTACTCTAAGCTGATGATAGCCGGATTTAAGGTCTATCTTTGAGAAGTAACATGCACCTTGGAGTTGATAGAAAAAATCATCGATTCTAGGAAGAGGATATTTGTTTTTGACTTTGACTTTATTCAGTTGATGATAGTCAGTGCACATTTGCAAAGAACTATCTTTCTTGCACACGAATAGGACGGGAGCGCCTCATAGATAAACTCTGGGCCTTTTGAAACCTTTTATCTAAAATATCTTTGAGTTGTTCTTTTAACTCTTTAAGCTCGGTTGGAGCCATACGATATGGAGGAATAGAGATAGGCTTAGTGTCTGGGAGAACTGTTTGAGTCTCAGACTTAGTGTCTTTGAATCGAACTAAATAATAGATACACCTTTTAGATATCAACTTTCTAGCTTTAAGGTAGGATATGAAATAACTCTTGGGAGACACTGAATTACCTGCCCACTTAAAGACTGGCTCATCTGGAAACTGAAACTTTACCACTCGAGTGCGATAATCTATGGATGCATAATAAGAATAGAGCCAATCCAGACCTAGAATAAGGTCAAAGTCGCCCATATCTAACTCTATTAGGTGTGCTAACATGATTTTATTAAGGACAGTGATAAGACACTTATTTACTATAGTAAATTCCATATCTAACATGATTTCATGTCAAAACATCATAATGTTTATGCTTGATAATGTAAATATTGATAATTCAACCCAAAATCTGTAATTTACTGCAATACGTATGAAAATACAAAAATAGACATGCAATTCAACTTCTAAATCACTTGAAATCTCATAATATTGCAAATAACAACAATGGGTATGAACCCTAATTTGAAACTCATGTATATTCATACAAAATCATGTAAATTTGTAATTAAAAACTAGTTTTGGGCACAAGAATGAAAGAATATCCTTGTTCATAAACCCCACATACCATATTTGATGAAATTGATGAGACCATTTGATTTTGGATTTCTATTTGAGCTTTTGAAGATAGATTCATAATTATCTTAAATTGGGAATCCTTTTGTGCATGCATCATTAGCCTAGAAAGATCCATATACCTATTGAGCATAGCATCTCTACACTTTTTCAACACATAACTCGATACCCCAGACAAAAATTTACTCATACTAGCTCTAGGGTCAGCTACCAAGTCAGGAGCATACTTAGCTAATTGGTTAAATTTAAGACAATACTCTTTCACGGTCATGGAACCTTGCCTTAGGTTCATGAACTCTTCTACCTTAGGCTCTCTCATTTCTAGCGGAAAGAATCTATCTAGAAAGGTACTCTGAAACTCTGACCAAGTACAGGAGTTGCTTTCTCCCCTTCACTCTTCTCCCACATCACTACCCAATCATGAGCAACATCTTTTAACCTATAGGATGCTAACTCAACACTCTCTTCCTTAGAAATATGCATAATCTGGGTGATCTTTTTCACCTCCTCTAAATAAAATTGCGGATCCTCACCTGCTACGGACCCAAAGAATTCCGGCGGGTTCATTTTCATGAAACTTCTAACCCTGGCTACAGCAGAATCCCCATCTTGCTGAGATGAGACTGCATCCTGACTATTACTCTGAACATTAGTCACAGCTTGGGCTAGCGCCTGAAAAGCTGCCCGAAACTCTGTATGTGACACTCTCATTCTCGGGATCTACTGGCTGTGAGGGCTGGTCATCAACCCCGTGAACAAAATCTCTGCGAGGAGGCATACTCTGTAAATAGAAGGAAGAAGTGGATTAGATTGAGAACCAACTTGAGCTCATACTCACTCGCACGACATGATCACTGAAAGAAGGGAAACTTCTCCTAAGAACATCCCATAGCCGCTTGTACATAAATGTGGCGCGCTACACACTTATGCAAAAGACTCTACTAGATGCGGCTTTTCAGACTCCCTAGGACACTCTTGAATCTTAGGCTCTGATACCAAGTTTGTAGCACCCCGAGATCCCATCCTGAGACGTCACACGGTGCTTATGGACCTGAAGGATCATAAGTTAACCCTTTATTGATATATGTGCCTGTACACTGCATAATATATGAAATAAATGCGGAAACTGGCCATAAGGTCCAACATATCTATACATACTCAAAACTGAAAACTGAATACTAATACATCCGTCATCTGTCTGAAAAGACTCTAAACTGTATGAACTGTGGAGTTGATGGGATAAGTCCCCAACTAACTCCGTCAACTAAAAATAAAAAAAAATTGATGCAAATAATAGTAAACTGAAACTCATCCTCGAAAGAAGAGGACTCACTGCTATAACTACTACTGCTGACTGGGACTGAAATGCTAAGGAAACTCTGGGTCCTGTGCCTCTGAACCTATGGTGCCAAATAAAACACCATAGCGCAAAATCCGTCAGTACAGAGATGTACTGAGTATGTAGATAAGGTAAGGCTAAATGCAATATCTAAACAGAATGATCATGAAAATATCGCACGAGAACACATACATGAATGCATAGACCATAAACATAATCATCACAACTATAGGTACTGAAACCCAGATATCACTTTAATGCAGACTGAACTCACTACTGACACTGAGATACTGAATCACTGACTTATCTGATACTGAGAACTGAGGATATGGATGTACTTACATCAAGGACTGAATTCTGAGCTTTACTACTTATGACTGTCAGGATTAGAAATCAACCTTACTAATGGATGATATTTATAAACTATTATCAATGATAAGAAATATGATTATATTCGAATCTGACAACAAGGATACTCAATAGAATCAGAGACTGTGAATCAAGCCTGTCTGGCGGCATATTTCTAAATATGATATCAAATAACTGTATACGTGACCAAGCCTATCTATCGGGATGGTCCATGAATAAATGGAACTATCTGAGTTCCTCATAATGATAGATGACTGTATCTTACAGTCCTTATTTCTGAAGATTGATACTGAAACTGAAACTGTGTGAAGTAGTTACTTAACCGACATGCCCCGACCTACCATAGGTATGGTCAGACCTGTAACCCCAGCTGGAAGGGTGTCAATACCGTGCCACGGGTAAAGACCTCTCTCTGGTCAATATGGGTATCGAGGGATCCATTTTGACCCTAAATAAAAGGTAGTCAAGTTTTATTGGTCTCAATGGCATAAGAACGAGATGTCTAGTAGAGTCTTATGAATCAATATGTAGATGTCCGTATCTATCTTTGAGAGGCTATAGGATGTCTTTAGGAAACTTTTCTTTTTTATTCCATACTGTGTGAAGTTTTTTCATTTCTTGTGTTTAGAATTATGTTTTACTCTTTCTGTACAGATGGTTGTGATTAGGTCCCGCGAGAGTAGTGTTATAGAGCCTTTATCCAATGGGTGAGCCTCGGGTAGTGGACGGACTCAAGAGAGGGGACAACTCCGTGGTGTAGCCCTATGGTGCAGCCCCATCTAAAAGGAGTGCTAGGGGACTCTTCTCTGAGTTTCTTATTGAGAAAGTTGGAGGTGTGGGTCTTACTCCATCTCTTTAGAGTTTGTCTGCCCCAATGTTAGAGGGATTGTTGGTACGTTTGTTGACTCATTTAGAGAGTTCTCCTTTGGTTATGCTGGGTGTTCCTTTAGTTCAGAGTGTGGATCCTCCTATTGCACCTGCTTTTAGTTTGGGTACTCCTCAGACCCCAAGTCCTATTCCACTTTTAGTACCAATATCTGACTATGGGGTTCTGATATCAAGAGTCCAACCATCATTTATGTTACCTCCCCAGACGAGATCACAACCTGCCAGATTTACTATGGCTCTTCTTGCGGCTAGTGTAGTAATGTCTTTTGAGGATCAGAAGAGGTTCAAGAGGTTTAATAGGTTAGGTCCTTCCATATTTGGTAGGGCAAAGGGATAGGATACCTACGAGTTTCTTATTAATTGTCGAGAAAAGTTGCACAATTTTTGTTCACGTAAGTGTCATGGAGTTGCTTATACATCTTATCAGTTGAGAGATGCGGTGAAAGATTGGTGGAGGTTTTCTGTCAGTTGTATAACCCATGATTCTCCTGAGATGACTTGGGATATGTTTGTCGAGGCTTTTCTCAGGAGATATGTGCCTTTCAGTTTGAGATACCATATGCGAGATGAGTTCGATCATTTGGATCAGGTCTCTATGATAGTTAATGAGTAGGCTTCTATGCCCTATCTAGATATTTCTATGATAGCATTTCCACAGGGTATGAGAAGATTTAGAAGTTTGTGAAGGGCTTGGATGTCTCTCTTCAGTTGGCTACGTCTAATATGGTTATGCTTGAAGCTTTTTTTAGAGTATTGTGGATCATGCTATGATGGTAGAGGGTATTCTTAGTGCATATCAGGGAGGCGCCAAGAAGTCGTGATATTTTAGTGAGTTTAGGAGATAGGCCTCTCGAGGCAGAGATTTTAAAGGTTCTTTTGGATACCTTGGTAGGCCAGTGCAAGCAGCTTTGTAGAGTTCAGGAAGTGGACCTTCTAGTTCAGCTATTCAGGGTGGCCGTTTGGGCCAGTTGTATCTTTTCCTATTGAGACTGGTCATAAAGGTTGCTATATGTATAATGAGATTGGCCATGTGGACAGGGACTATCTCTGCCGGGTAGTTTGGGCTACTCGTTTTCTAGTTGTGAGGGGTAGGGGTGCTACCAGATATGTAGGGACAGAGGTAGTGGAGCTCAAAGGGTGGTCGTGGGGCCACTCACGCAGTTAGTGGTTATAGGGCCATCCAGGCAGTTGGTGGTTGTGGTCAGTGTTATACTATACTGGCCAGACCCGAGATAGAGGCCTCTAATGCTGTGATTACAGGTATCATCCCCATTTTCTTCGAACTTACATTTGTATTATTTGATTCCGGATCGACTTTCTCCTATGTATCTGTATATTTTGCTTTGGATTTTTATTTTGTTAGTGATCTTCTTGCCATGCCTATTCGTGTATCTACCCTGATAGGTGATTCTTTAGTGGTGGATCGGGTGGATCGATCTTGTGTTGTAATTTTTGCCAGGCGTGAAACTTTGATAGACTTGTTTGTGTTTGATATGGTTGATTTTGATGTTATTTTGGGTGTAGATTGGTTGGCTCCTTATCATGCTATCTTAGATTGTTTTGCTAAGACTGGGACTTTAGCTTCGCCGGGTATGTCAAGGATAGCTTGGGAAGGTGCACTTTATTCGGGTCCTAAAAAGATTATATCTTATGTTCAGGATTATAAATTGGTTGAGAGGGGATGTTTATCTTACTTGGCTTATATTTGTGGCAGCAATGTTGTTTTACCTCCGTTCTTGGATTGTGTTCGTATTGTCCATGAGTTTATGGATGTGTTCCTTATGGACTTTCCTAATATACCTCTGGATCGAGATATTTTCGCAATTAATGTTGAGCCGATCACTAAGCCCATTTTTGTTCCTCCTTATAGGATGGCCCAAACAAAGTTGAATGAACTGAAGGATCAGTTGCAAGAGTTGTTGGATAAGCGATTTATCCAACCTAGTGTTTCACCTTGGGGCGCGCCTATTTTGCTTGTGAAAAAAAGATTGGTTTATGCGGATATGTATGGATTATCGACAGTTGAATAAGGTGATTGTTAAGAATAAGTATCCTCTTTCTCATATTGATGATTTGTTTGATCAGTTTTAGGGTGCTGCAGTGTTTTTGAAGATTAATTTGAGGTTCGGTTATCACCAGTTTAGGATTAGAGCTTCAGATATTCCGAAGACAGCTTTTCAAACTCGATATGGTCATTATGAGTTCTTGGTCATGTCCTTCGGGTTGACCAATGCCCCTATCATGTTCTTGGATTTGATGAACCGGTTGTTTTGATCGTATCTTGACTCTTTTGCTATTGTATTCATAGATGATATCTTGGTTTATTCTAATAGTGAGGTTGAACCTAAGAAGGATTTATGAATTGTGCTTCAAAGATTGAGGGATGAGAAGTTGTATGCTAATTACTCTAAGTGTGAGTTTTGATTGGAGTCTGTTTCTTTCTAGGGTCATGTAGTGACTAAAGAAGGTATTATGGTTGATCCAGCCAAGGTTGCAGCAGTTCGTGATTGGGCTAAACTTACTTCGCCCACAAAGATTCGGAGTTTCATTGGCTTAGCAGGTTATTATCGGTGTTTTATTGAGGGTTTTTCATCCATTGTAACTCCATTGACCAAGTTGACCCACAAGAAGAATTCCTTTCAGTGCCCCGAAGCTTGTGAGGCGAGCTTCTAAAAGCTTAAGGATTTATTGACTTCATCTCCTATATTGGCTTTGCCCAAGGAAGTCATAGGATTTACCGTGTTTTGTGATTCTTCGGGCATTGGATTGGGTGCTGTGTTGATGTAGTAGGGTAAGGTGATTTCTTATATGTCTCGTCAGTTGAAGCCTCATGAGAGGATTTATCTACCCATTATTTGGAATTATGCGCAGTTGTGTTTGCCTTGAAATTGTGGAGGCACTACTTGTATGGAGTCTATTGTGAAATCTTCTTAGATCATCGTAGCCTTCAGTACTTCTTCACCCAACAAGATCTTAATATGATGTAACGTCGTTGGCTTGAGTTGGTTAAGGGTTATGGCTCGACCATTCTCTATCATCTGGGCAAGGCTAATATGGTTGTGAATGCCTTGAGCCGAAAGTCTTCTAGCATGGGTAGCTTGGTGCATCTTTTGATCCAGGAGAGGCCTTTAGCCTTAGAGGTTCAATCTTTAGCTAACCAGATCGTTAGAATTGATATTTCGACACTTGGGCATATTTTGCATTTGTGGAGGCTAGATCTTCTTTGATAGAGTATATTCGAGCTCATCAGTTTGATGATGTCAAATTGAGGTTGATTCGAGATAAGAAGTTGAGTGGTGAGTCTAAGGAAGCCTCACTTAATTCAGATGGAGTTTTATGGATTGGAGGCCATATTTGTGTGCCGAGAATGGCTAATTAGATTAGGTTGATCTTAGAGGAGGCCTATTGTTTCAGATATTCTATCCATCTAGGTTTGACTAAGATGTATCATGATTTGAGAAAACATTACTGGTGGGGTGGTATGAGGCGAGATGTGGAGGATTTTATGGCTCATTGCCTATGTTGCTAGCAGGTAAAGGCCAAACATATGAGGCATAGTGGGTCGCTTCAGAGGTTACCCATTCCCGAGTGGAAGTGGGAACGGATCACCATGGACTTTATGACTGGTTTGCCTCGTACATCTCATGGTTCTAATAGTGTTTGGGTCATCATGGATCGATTGAGCAAGTCAACTTATTTTATTTTAGTTCAAGTCTCATTCAGTGCTGAGAGGTTGGCCCGTATCTACATTCGTGAGATTGTGCGTCTGCATGGTGTGTCGGTGTCCATTATTTCAAATCAAGGTTCTGTGTTCACATCTCTCTTTTGGAAGACCCTACAAGATGAGTTGGGTACTCGAGTTGATCTTAGCACAACATTTCAACCTCAAACAGATGGTCAGTCAGAGCGAACTATCCAGGTTTTGTCTTTAGCTGAGTTTGAATATAACAACAACTACCATTCTAGTATCGACATAGCTCCTTTTAAGGCATTGTGTGGTAGGTGTTGTCACCTCTTGGATAGAGTCTGGGTTATTCAGAATAGACTTAGAGTGGCTAAGAGTTGGAAGAAGTGCTATGCTGATCGTAGACTTTGTGCCTTGAGATTTGGTGTTGGTGATTATGTATTCCTTCCAGTTTAACCCATGAAAGGCATGATGAGGTTTGTAAAGAGGTGCAAGCTTAGTTGTAATGCCCTGAAACCTGGTCCCGAGATGTCACACGGTGCCCAAGACTACGAGTAGCCTTAAGCCAACCTTGTTTGCCTTATAGTAAGTCTGAATCTCATGATAAAGGAAATATAGATATAATATCAGAACTAGAATACAAAAATCAGTCTGAGCTAACTGAGAATATCTGAATATAATCTCTGTAAAATACTAGACTCAATAGTCTTAAAAACCAATACTGAATAATATGAAATGATATCTAGCAGTCTGACAAGCCTCTACTACTAATACCTAGAGAGTAATTGGGACAAACCCCCAGCTGGATCTAAATGTCTGGATCATCTATACAAATAAACTAAAAAACTAAGTCCCCAAACTATGAGGACTCACCAACTGTCTGGATGTAGAAGGAGATGCTCGAAATTGATCACGCTGCTGAAATTGAGCATCTGAACCTACATTATGAGAAAATGTAGCACATTGACGTATATGTGGATCAGTACTTTGAGAATGTACTGAGTATATGGGGGTGAATACGTAAGTAATACAATATCTCAACGTTATAACAATTTATAAAGTAATGCATGCCAAATGTAAATGACTCACATAAGCTGAAACATCTGAAAACAAAGATATCTTAATCATGAGTAGTAAATCATACGTTATAAATCTAGTGAGTCATAACATTTAGTTCTAAGAGTTGTACTAGTGTTCTGTTTGTAAATCATGTTGTCTAAGTGTAGAAAGGACTCACTTTTATATCTAAAATTTGTAGCTGAAGGCTAATATAAAACGATGTTCTGAATAAAACTGTGAGCCTTTACACTTAGTTTCTAAAAGTTGTTCTATTATTCTTTACTCTTTTCTGTAAGCTGTAGGAAAAATTCACTCAAAAGCTATTTATTTACTTTTACTGGCAGAGAAATACTTTTAAAACTATTCTAAAAGTCTTTATTGATAGGGATGTTCTTCTAACCAACATAAACCATGTGAGCTATCATGGAGTCCAACGTCTAGTTCCCTTATAGGAAAACCTTACGTTGGGGAGAGGTGTCATACCCTTGCCAAGGAGTATAACCTAATCTAAGTGATCACATATTTATCTGTCATCCATATAAAAATGGGAATAATCTGATAATCTGAACCTACGTTGGCTCATAGTTCTAGGGCATGAGAACATACCCAACTCGGTGCTAAATACTACACCCTTTAATCTGTATGCTCATTCTGTTGGAAATCCACTTTAAAAATCTAGTATAATGGTTTATTACAAAAACCAACTGTATAATTGCTAAGTTAAACTTTAATCTAAAACTGTAAAGTGGATTTCATATCTAAGATGAGATCCAAAGATCAAACCTTTATCAAAAATCTGAAAATATTCTAGTCATAGGGTGCTTATAGCACAATAAGTGTTGAAATAACAATACTCAATTAGGGTTAGTGACTCATGCATCAAATTCATGTCAAAACATCATAATGTTCATGCTTGATAATGTAAATATTGATAATTCAACCCAAAATCTGGAATTAACTACAATAGTATGAAAATACGAAAGTAGACACACAATTCAACTTCTAAATCACTTGAAATCTCATAATCTTTTAAATAACAATAATGGGTATGAACCCTAATTTGAAACTCATGTATATTCATACAAAATCATGTAAATTTGTAATTAAAAACTAGTTTTGGGCACAAGGATGAAAGAATATCCTTGTTCATAAACCCCATATACCTTATTTGATGAAATTGATGAGAACACTTGATTTTGGGTTCCTATTTGAGCTTTTGAAGATAGATTCTTGATTATCTTGAATTGGAAATTCTTAATTTTGAGCTATCTTGGAAAAAGAATGGAGGATATTTGATTTCTTGGAGGTTAAGTTTTGAGGTTCTGGGGTTTCCTTGAGAGAGAAGTTATGAACAAATGGGCGTAGAATGCTTAAAATGAGCTTAATCTTGTGTTTTACATGGTTTGGGGCTTGGGAAAAAAACAAACTACCCTTTTAAAATTTAACTCGAAAAACTGGAAATCCCAATTTGGCCACCCATCGTGATACGCCACTATCACGGTGTCTCACTAGAAAAGGATGAGCCCAGTTTTACCCATCAACGCCATGCGGGCTATCGCGTTGGGCTACTGGAAAAGGGACGAGCCCTATTTTGACCATCATTGCGACGCGGGGATATCTCGGTAAGCTACTGGAAATTGTCAAATGGGAGCTGGGAATTCAATGCAATGCGGTCCAATCACATGGTCCACTGGATTTTGACAATTGCCATTTTAGTCTTCACCGCGATGCGGTGCTTATCGAAATGCCATACTGTATTACTAAAAATGCCATAACTTCTCAACCGAGTTTCAGATTTAGGCAAAATTGGTATCGTTTGAAAGATAATTCAATTTTATACACACTGGAGGATGTAGAACTGGAAAATTCTTTATATATCAAATGTTATTCATTTTTAAAGCTAATCCTTGACATTCTAGGAACTAAATTGAGATAGGAAAAAGTGTGG
Source organism: Capsicum pubescens (assembly GCA_030864215.1). Taxonomy (NCBI): domain Eukaryota; kingdom Viridiplantae; phylum Streptophyta; class Magnoliopsida; order Solanales; family Solanaceae; genus Capsicum; species Capsicum pubescens. The sequence goes on from CM061543.1 coordinate 106,530,078, forward strand.
GATATTACATTATCTCCCCCTTAGGAACATTCGTCCTCGAATATGGCTAGCTAAACTAAAAACACTGAGGAATCTGAGGCTATGTGCTAACAGGTACAGCTGAAACAAATTGCATGACTGAATCTAGAACATACTGAATGACTGAGCTAATCTGTGAGTGCATGAATTTACATGAAGATAACTATATAGCTGAATCTGAGACTGGGAAAGAACTAAATTAATGAAGATTGTTACCTTTGGTTGAATCTGAGTTTGTGGAGAAGAGATGAGGATACTTGGTACGCATGTCTGCTTCTGCTTCCCAAGTAGCGCCCTCAACGGACTGATTTCACCACAAAACTTTGATCAAGGGAACTTCTTTGTTACTTAGTCTACGGATCTGATGATCAAGAATCTCTACTAGAACTTCTTCATATGAGAGGCTATTCTGAATATATGAACTTTCTAGAGGGACTCTAACAGCTGAAACATCCATGCACTTATTCAATAAGGATACATGGAACACTGATAAGCTGAGGATAAATCTATGGGTAGCTCAAGCTCATACGCTACCTTCCTAATACAGCTCAAAATCCAGTAAGGGCCCTACATAAAGGGGACTAAGCTTCCCCCTTTTGCCAAATCTCTTCACCCCCTTCATGGGTGAAACTTTCAAATACACAAGGTCATCAACCTCAAACTCAATATCTCTTCTCCTTACATCTGTATAAGATTGATAACGACTCTGAGATGATTTCAATCTCTCTCAAATCAATTGAACTTTCTCCATGTCTTCAAACACCATATCTGTCCCAATCAAAGTGGCCTCACCAACTTTGAACCAACTTATTAAAGATCCATATCTCCTTCCATAAAGAGCTTCAAATGGGGCTATCTGAATGCTAGCATGGTAACTGTTATTATAGGCGAACTCAATCAATGACAAAAGATCATCCCAACTGCCTTTGAAATCAAGAACACTTGACCTCAACATATCTTCTAAGCTGAATGGTCCTTTTTACCTGACCATCTGTCTGCGGATGAAAGGCTGAACTACGATGAACTTGGGTACCAAGACCCTTCTGAAAGACTTTCCAAAACTGAGCGGTAAACTGAGTACCCCTATTTGAGATGATAGATAAAGGAACTCCATGCAATCTGACTAACTCTCTGATATACAACTTAGCATAATCTTCAGCTGTGTAGAATGTGTGAACTGGTAAGAAAGGAGCTGACTTAGTCAATCTATCTACAATAACCCAAATCGTATCATGTTGGTGACGTGAAAGGGGTAATCCAGTCACAAAGTCCATATTCACCTCTTCCCACTTCCAAGTGGGTATACCAAACTCCTTCAACGTACCACCAGGTCTTTGGTGATCTACCTTAAACCGTTGTTAAGTTGCACACTTGTCTATAAATTCTGCTATATCTTTCTTCATACCACTCAACCAATAGATTTTTTACAAGTCGCGATACATCTTAGTGGCTCCTAGATGAATGGGGTAACGTGCACCATGCGCTTCTGCCATAATCCACTGCCTCAAATCATCAACACCTAGCACACACAATCTAATCTGGTACCTCAATACACCATCTCCCCCTTGGGATAAAACCTCTACCTTTTGGTCTTTAACTGAACCCTTCAGTTTGACCAAACTAGGATCCCTATCTTATTTCTCTTTCACTTCAGAAACTAGAGAAGATTTTGAACTACTCTGAACCCAAAAATTCCCTTCATTCGAGTCAACCAACCTCACACCCAATCTAACTAATCGATGGACTTCCCGGACTAGTTCTTTCTTATCATTTTCCACGTGAGCAACACTGCCCATGGACAATCTACTAAGGGCATCTTCCATTACATTGGCCTTGTTCGGATGGTACAACACACTCATATCATAATCTTTAAACAATTTTAACCACCTTATCTAACAAAGATTTAACTCCCTCTAAGTAAACATATACTGCAAACTTTTGTGATCGTAAACTCATCAAAACACACCCCATAAAGGTAGTGCATCCAAATTTTCAATGTAAACACAATAGCAGCTAACTCAAGATCATGGGTCGGGTAGTTCTTTCATGTGGCTTAAGCTGTCTAGAGACATAGGCTATGACCATACCTCTCTGCACCAAAACATAACCCAAACCGATTCTAGAAGTATCACATTATACAACGAACCTATCTGTACCATCACGTAGTGCTAAAACTAGGGCTGAAGTGAGTCGAGCCTTTAACTCCTGAAAACTCTTCTCACAGGAATCTGGCCACTGAACCTTAACTTTTTTCTGAGTCAATCTAGACATAATAAACGCAATAGATAAGAAACACTCAACAAAACGTCTGTAATAGCCAGCTAAACCCAAGAAACTTCTAATGTCTGACGGAGAAGTAGGTTTAGGCCAGTTTCTTACTGCTTCTGTCTTTTGGAGATCAACTCTAATACCATCACTGGAAATAATATAATCGAGGAAAGATACTAACCTTATCCAAAATTCACATTTATTGAATTTGGAAAACAACTAGTGATCTCTAAGAGTTTACATCATAATTCTAAGATGGTCTGCATGATCATCCTCACAACTAGAGTAGACAAGAATATCATCGATAAAGACTATGACAAACATGTCCAGATGCTGTTTGAACACCCTGTTCATTAAGTCCATGAAGGCTGTGGGGGCATTTGTTAGTCTGAAGGACATGACTAGGAACTTGAAATAACCATAACGGGTTCTGAAAGCTGTTTTTGGAATATCAGATTCCCTTACTCTAAGCTGATGCTAGCCGGATTTAAGGTCTATCTTTGAGAAGTAACTTGCATCTTGGAGTTGATCAAAAAAATCATTGATTCTAGGAAGAGGATATTTGTTTTTGACTGTGACTTTATTCAGTTGATGATAGTCAGTGCACATTTGTAAAGAACCATTTTTCTTTCACACGAATAGGACGGGAGCGCCCTATGGAGAAACACTTGGCCTTTTGAAACCTTTTATCTAAAATATATTTGAGCTATTCTTTTAACTCTTTAAGCTCATCTGGAGCCATATGATATGGAGTAATAGAGATAGTCTTAGTGTCTGGGAGAAGGTCAATACCGAATTTTATTTCCCTATAGGGAGGTACCCCAGGCAAATCTTTGGGAAAGATATCAAAAAACTCATTGACTACACTGACTGACTGAACTGTTAGAGTCTCAGACTTAGTGTCTTTGAATCGAACTAAATGATAGATACACCCTTTAGATATCAACTTTCTAGCTTTAAGGTAGGATATGAAATAACTCTTGGGAGACACTGAATTACCTTCCCACTTAAATACTGGCTCATCTGGAAACTGAAACTTTACCACTCGGGTGCGACAATCTATGGATGCATAATAAGAATAGAGCCAATCCAGACCTCGAATAAGGTTAAAGTCGCCTATATCTAACTCTATTAGGTCTGCTAACATGATTTTATGAAGGACAGTGATAAGATACTTATTTACTGCAGTAAATTCCATATCTAACACGATTTCATGTCAAAAAATCATAATGTTTATGCTTGATAATGTAAATATTGATAATTCAACCCAAAATCTGCAATTTTCAGCAATACGTATGAAAATACAAAAATAGACATGCAATTCAACTTCTAAATCACTTGAAATCTCATAATATTGCAAATAACAACAATGGGTGTGAACCCTAATTTGAAACTCATGTATATTCATACAAAATCATATAAATTTGTAATTAAAAACTAGTTTTGGGCACAAGGATGAAAGAATATCCTTGTTCATAAACCCCACATACCTTATTTGATGAAATTGATGAGAACATTTGATTTTGGATTTCTATTTGAGATTTTGAAGATAGATTCTTAATTATCTTAAATTGGGAATCCTTAATTTTGAGCTATCTTGGAAAAAGAATGGAGGAGATTGGATTTCTTGGAGGTTAAGTTTTAAGGTTCTAGGGTTTTCTTGAGAGAGAATTTATGACCAAATGGGCATAAAATGCTTAGAATGAGCTTAATCTTGTGTTTTACATTGTTTGGAGTTTGGGAAAAGACCAAACTACCCTTTTAAAATTTAACTAGGAAAATTGGAAATCCCGATTTGGCTACCCACCGCGATGCGCCACTATCACGGTGGCTCACTGAAAAAGAACGAGACCAGTTTTTCCCATCAACGCGATGCGGGGACATCGTGGTAAGCCACCAGAAATTGACAAATGGGAATCGGGACTTCAATGCAACACGGGCCAATCGCGGTGGTCTACTTGATTCTTACAATTGCCATTTTGGTCTTCACCGTGATGCGGTGCTTGTCGATATACCATACTGTATTTCTAAAAATTCCATAACTTCTAAATCGAGATCAAATTTAGGCGAAATTGGTATCGTTGAAAGGCTTATTCAATTTTCTACACTCCGGAGAGTGTAGAATTGGAAAATTCTATATGTATCAAAGGTTATTCATTTTTTAAGCTAACCCTTGACATTATAGGAGCTAAATTAATCTAGGAAAAAGTGCGAGGTATTACATTTGCCCTCGGTATATCGGCTCATTTGAGATTCTTTGGACTGTTGGTAATGTGGCTTATAAGTTGGCTTTGCCACCTGATCTATCAACTGTTCATCTATTTTATCAAGTTTCTATACTTCACCGTTACATTTCAGATGAGTTTCATGTTATTCGTTGGGAGTCAGCTAAGTTAGATGAGCGGTTGTGTTTTGTTGAGGAGCCAGTCTCCGTATTGGCTAGGGATGTTAGGCTGTTGCGCTTTAGAGTGATCTTTGTGGTTAAGGTCCAGTGGCGATACCGACCTATAGATGAGGCTACTTGGGAGGTCAAGTCTGATATTCCCCAGTTCATCGTTAATGTAGGTATTTCTTTGCCTTAGTTTGAAGATGAACTAGATTTTTAGTGGTGGATGATGTAACGATCAACTTTTTGAAGAAATTTGTGAATTGTGTGTCTCTATGTGATTTGAATATTTTAGCCCTACCTGTAGTTGCATTATGTTTTTTCTGGAGTGTGGGGGTGATTGGCATGGTCCCGATGCATTTAGGTACCATTTATGCGATATTGTAGTTTTTGATGGCTTCGAGAGCCTTATTTTGGACTTATGAGGATATCTTTTTATCCGTACGAAAGTTTTCTGAATAGACTATGCCAGTAGATCTAGACTGTTGATTTTAGGGTGGTAACATATTTGGTGTAATTTTACGACTTTTAAATCTCATTTCAACCCTCGATTTGAAAATTTTAATTTCGAGTTTCAAGGGTTAATTTTGTGAAAATGATATTTTTTTGAAAATCTGACTTCGCCTACGCATTTGAAACGTCGAATTTAGTGTGGTTTCATAGTTTATTTGCATTCACCAGACTCCGAATGAATCTCAGACACCCCATCGGAGTCCGGTTCATACTAAAAAAAAATGGTTCTCAGATAGTACATAATATAAAAAAACAGCTTTCACCCTTTTATTCGGCCCGTTTTGTCCAATCTTTCACCTTGTTTCTTGAGAGTTAAATCCTAAAATAGTGTGAGAGCTTAAAAGTAAAGCTTGTGGGAGTTTGGGAAGCTAGATTAACATCTATTTCTTGATTCTCGTATGGATTTAAGGTAAAAATTCACCCTTAGTAATTTTTTGATTAATTTTTCAAAACTCCTAATATCTTAGGGCTTGATTTTAAACCCCAATTTCACTGATTTTCACTTGAAAAATATTTTAATCTTAAAATTACTAGTTTTTCATCAATTTAACCTTTAGAACAACTCTGATTCTTGATTCTAACTCGTATTTCAAAGATTTTACCCGATAAAACTTAAAAATAGTTTTTCTTCAGTTTAAACCTTTTTTTGACTCAAATTGACTTGAGTCTTCAGCTGTAAGTTTCTAAAAATATAGGGAACACATGTAATGCCCCGAGATCACATCCCGAGACATCACACAATGATTATGGACCCGAAGGACCATAAGCTAACCCTTTACTGATATCTGTACCTGTACACTGCATAATATATGAAATAAATGTAGAAACTGGCCATAAGGTTCAATAAATCTATACATATTCAAAACTAAAAACTGAATACTAATACATCAGTCATCTTTCTGAAAATCCTCTAAACTGTATGAACTGTGGAGTTGAGGGACAAGTCCCCAACTAACTCCGTCAACTGAAAATAACAAAAAAATCTAATGCAAATAATAGTAAACTGAAACTCATCCTCGAAAGAAGATGACTCACTGCTATGACTACTGCTGCTGACTGGGACTGAACTACTGAGGAAACTCTGGGTCCTGTGCCTCTGAACCTATGGTGCCAAATAAAACATTATAGCGCAAAATACGTTAGTACAGGGATGTACTGAGTATGTAGACGAGGTAAGGCTAAATGCAAAGGTTCATGCATACACAATATCTAAACTGAATGATCATGAAAATGTCGGAAGAGAACACATATATGAATGCACAGATCATAAACACAATCATCACAACTCTAGGTACTGAAACCCAGATATCACTTTACTGCAGACTGAACTCACTACTGACACTGAGATACCGAATCAATGACTCATCTGATACTGAGAACTGAGGATTTGGATGTACTTACATGAAGAACTGAATTCTGAGCTTTACTGCTTTCGACTGACAGGATTAGAGATCAACCTTTCTAACGGGTGATATTCAGAAACTATTATCAATGATAAGAAATTTGATTATATCTGAATCTGACAATAAGGATACTCAATAGAATCAGAGACTGTGAATCAAGCCTGTCTGGCGGCATATATCTGAATATGATATCAAATAACTGTATACGTGACCAGTTTTATCTTTCAAGATGGTCCATGAATCAATGGAACTATCTGAGTTCCTCATAATGATAGATGATTGTATCTGACAGTCCTGATTTCTGAAGATTGATACTGAAACTGAAATTGTGGGAAGTAGTTACTTAACCGACATGCCCCGACCTACCACAGGTGGGGTCCAACCTGTAACCCCAGCTGAAAGGGTGTCAATATCATGCCATGGGTAAAGACCTCTCTCTGGTCAATCCTCTCTGATGGATGACCCTACCAGGCAGTCGACCTAAGGCAATATAATAGTCAAATACTCTCACTCTGAAGGTGACATCCTTTTCTGGCAGTGACTCCTATATCCTGCGATGGCTACGCAGTTCTGGAGTTCGAGGATTGCTACTAACGACTTCGACCTCTATCTATCGCTGACGGAAGGAACCACCATCCCTTCCCTCGCTCGGTGCTAGTTTCTACTCCCAATTGAAAGACTCTGAACTAAATTCTTAACTGAAAGCAACTGAACTGAATCTGATACTGATCATGTTTTTCAAAGGATAAGAATGAATAAGCTGAAATCACTTAATTCTGTATCTGGCGGAGATGGTATTGAATCATGGTATCTGACTGATGATGCATAGCTTGAATAAATTACTCGAATCACTTCTGAGATTAGAATTGAATCACTTGAATACTATTAGATCTAAACTAATTACAAGACTGAGGCTAGATTACTAGCGATACAGAGATTACAGAGATAACTGAGATTACTTAGCTTTCTTAAGTTCTAAAACTGTCTGAGGATACAGAGTTCTATAATTCACTAAGTTCTGAAAATCATGGCTCGACTGGAATTATCATGAAACTGACACGGGCTCTAGGCAGCAGCTAAAATTATCGGGTATAAATACTCCCAGGACTCGATAACATAAAATAAAGCATAATTATTCCTCCATCATCACAACCATTCATTCATCATCACAGTCATTCATTCATCATTGCAGTCACTTATTCATCATCATTATCATTAAAGCATCTCTTTAAGTATTTAGAAAACATAACATACCTTCACCTTTGCAATCATTAAGGCATCGCGTCAAGCATTTATGGAAATATCAACATATACTAGCGTAGGGAAACATGCTACTAGGTTATACTTCCTTCAACAAGGTCTTACCTCAAGTAATTCACACCTAAATCAGTCTTGACATATATTTGTACATCACATGATTCGGGGAAACTTCATACTATCACGTCACAACTTACTTGCTAACCACTTAGCATGTATTAAAAAGTTAGCATACATCAAAGAGCACATAATTGAGCAATTTACTACTATCATATCTCTACTTGTTAACTAAAGGCCTTCAACAAACACTAGTCATACACGGGTCCACACGTATTTGGGGATTTCCTACTATCATGGAATAATTCATCCACTTGGGCATTTTATCAAACACTAGGCATGCATAAACTAACTCACAATTTGGGGTTTCATATTCAACATACTACAATGGCCCTTTTATGCTTCACCTATGCTTTTTATTAAACCTATGGGGGATATGCTTAACTTATTCAACCATTGCTACAACCAAATACCATGAACACATCACATAAATTCCACATACTAGGGTCAAAGCTCATAAATCTTGTACAAAAACATGAATCAAAACTCAACATCACAAGGAACATCAATTTCAACTCATACAAATCATGGAATCTCGTAAGCATAAAAATCTTGAAGTGTTAAAAAGGGTTCTTGAGCTTCTTGGATGAAAGGGACCCAAGAATCAACATCTGCATACCTTGGGGAAACTTCTTTCTTGAAGGTTCTTGGAGAGATTTTTGATTTCTTGACTTCTCTTGATCTCTCTTGATTTTTCTTGAAGGAGAAATAAAGGTTTTGATCTTGGAAATAAATCCTAATTTGATGTTTTGGGTGAATGAGAAGTTATGTGCCTTGATTTGGGGTGATTGGGTGTTAAATAGGGTGAAAAATGACCCAAAAAATCTCTTTAAAATGGTGTTTCAGCGCTGTCTCGGACAAATCTGATGGTCAGAGTGACGGACCGTAACTCTGGTGACTAACCATCACTCCCACCATCACTTTTGGTCCAGAAAAGGGCCTTAATGCTTTAGTTTTGACGGCCAAAGTGACGGGCCGTCACTGACTTGACGGTCCGTCCGTTTGTCCGTCACTCCTGGACAACTCGGATAGCTCTCAGTAAAACGGCCATAACTTCTTACTCCAATATTGGATTTTAGCGTAATTGGTATCGTTGGAAAGATAATTGAATTGTATATCTGTTGGTTAGTCATAATATCAAAAATTCATTGTATAATGGGAGATATTCTCATTTGAAGTTGACTATGGCAATGTCCTTCTCAAGAATTCAATTGGTAAGGGATGTTTTGATTCGTCTAATAGCTAGGACGTATTTAAGGCCTTAATACACATAAAACTTGATCATAAAACTACCAAATAACTAAGATTTATTTATCATGAGCTTGAATCATGGTTCTACTATCGGTTGGGATTCTCGGGGTATTACAATATCTCCCCCTTGGAAACACTCATCCTCGAATGTCGCTTGATAGACTGAGAATACAGATCAATAGAACTTACTCAAGAAACGAAAACATCTCAAGGCATGACTACGCAACTGGAACGACTGATATACTGAGTTCTCACACTGGGCATGCATATCTGATGCATGGAATACTCGACTTAACCTACTCATAGCTGAATTCTCATAACACACATGCATATCTGATGCATGGATGTCCGGCTAAGCTGATTTTTGAAAGCAAGACTTGACAATGCAATAATGACTGATGCTAACTTCATAAAGAAAATTTGAATATGCATCTAGATAAATCTAATGACATGCAACATCATAATACTATGAGGTATCTCCCCCTTGGGACTCTATGTCCCTCTAAACACACTACGCTAAAATACTGGGGCGGTACACGGGGTACCTACAGACTAGGTCATAATTGACCGACTGAGATCTGAAACTCATGCATGACTCATGCTATCATATAAGCTCAAAATGGAAGCAAAGTACCTAACAATTCATATCATAAAGATGAAGGGCTCATAACTTACCGGGGTCTATTTCAGGGAATCCTTCCCGATCAAGGCGAGCCTGAAGCGCCTGGAGTCTACCCCTTTAAGTCAACGCTCTATATTATCGAATTCTATGGCCTAGCTCACCACACCCAAAGCACACATCACTACCATCTCTACACACACCTTAGTGGAGCCTGCCACACTCTCCACAATGCGGATGGGTACGAACATCGCTAGCACTACTATGGGCTTTGGAGATTGGCGCTTTCTCAGATCTGACACCCCCAAACATAGGTGCAGTTACACTAGCTAAATATCTAGATGGGGCTAAAAATCTTTGACCATGCTGAGAACTACTGCCATCCTAGGACCCTGACTGTGAGAAACCACGCCTACCTGTCTTGGCTCTCTTACTTACTCTCTCTCTTTCCTTCATCTTATCTATCTCAATCTGTTGTGCATGTATTATTAGCCTAGAAAGATCCATATACCTATTGATCATAGCATCTCTACAATTTTTCAACACATAACTCGATACCCCAGACAATAATTTACTCATACTCGCTCTAGGGTCAGCTACCAAGTCAGGAGCATACTTAGCTAATTGGTTAAATTTAAGACAATACTCTTTCACGGTCATGGAACCTTGCCTTAGGTTCATGAACTCTTCTACCTTAGCCTCTCTCATTTCTAGCGGAAAGAATCTATCTAGAAAGGCACTCTAAAACTCTGACCAAGTCACAAGAGTTGCTTTCTCCCCTCTACTCTTCTCCCACATCACTACCCAATTATGAGCAACATCTTTTAACCTATAGAATGCTAACTCAACACTCTCTTCCTTAGAAATATGCATAATCTGGGTGATCTTCTTTACCTCCTCTAAATAAAGTTGTGGATCCTCACCTGCTATGGACCCTAAGAATTCTGGCGGGTTCATTTTCATGAAAATTCTAACCCTGGCTACAGCAGAATCCCCATCTTGCTGAGATGAGACTGCATCCTGACTATTACTTTGAACATTAGTCACAGCTTGGGCTAGGGCCTGAAAAGCTGCCCGAAACTCTGTATGTGACACACTGTCATTCTCGGGATCTACTGGCTGTGGGGGCTTGTCATCAACCCCGTGAACAAAATCTCTGCGAGGAGGCATACTCTGTAAATAGAAGGAAGAGGTGGATTAGATTGAGAACCAACTTGAGCTCATGCTCACTCGCACGACATGATCACTGAAAGAAGGGAAACTTCTCCTAAGAACATCCCGTAGCCTCTTGTACATAAATGTGGCACACTACACACTCATGCAAAAGACTCTACTAGATGCGGCTTTTCAGACTCCCTAGGACACTCTTGAATCTTAGGCTCTTATACCAAGTTTGTAGCACCCCGAGATCCCATCCCGAGACGTCACACGGTGCTTATGGACCTGAAGGATCATAAGTTAACCCTTTATTGATATATGTGCCTGTACACTGCATAATATATGAAATAAATGCGGAAACTAGCCATAAGGTTCAACACATCTATACATACTCAAAACTGAAAACTGAATACTAATACATCCGTCATCTATCTGAAAAGACTCTAAACTGTATGAACTGTGGAGTTGATGGGATAAGTCCCCAACTAACTCCGTCAACTAAAAATAAAAAAAATCTGATGTAAATAATAGTAAACTGAAACTCGTCCTCGAAAGAAGAGGACTCACTGCTATGACTACTACAGCTGACTGGGACTGAAATGCTAAGGAAACTCTGGGTCCTGTGCCTCTGAACCTATGGTGCCAAATAAAACACCATAGCGCAAAATGCGTCAGTACAGAGATGTACTGAGTATGTAGACGAGGTAAGGCTAAATGCAAAGGCTCATTCATAAACAATATCTAAACTGAATGATCATGAAAATATCGCACGAGAACACATACATGAATGCACAGACCATAAACATAATCATCATAACTATAGGTACTGAAACCCAGATATCACTTTACTGCAGACTGAACTCACTACTGACACTGAGATACTGAATCACTGGCTCATCTGATACTGAGAACTGAGGATTCTGATGTACTTACATCAAGGACTGAATTCTGAGCTTTACTGCTTTCGACTGACAGGATTAGAAATCAACCTTACTAACGGATGATGTTTATAAACTATTATTAATGATAAGAAATATAATTATATTCGAATCTGACAACAAGGATACTCAATAGAATCAGAGACTGTGAATCAAGCCTGTCTAGCGACATATTTCTGAATATGATATCAAATAACTGTATACGTGACCAGTTCTATCTTTCAAGATGGTCCATGAATCAATGGAACTATCTGAGTTCCTCATAATGATAGATGATTGTATCTGACAGTCCTGATTTCTGAAGATTGATACTGAAACTGAAATTGTGGGAAGTAGTCACTTAACCGACATGCCCCGACCTACCATAGGTGGGGTCCAACCTGTAACCCTAGATGGAAGGGTATCAATACCGTGCCACGGGTAAAGACCTCTCTCTGGTCAATTTTCTCTAATGGATGACCCTACCAGGAAGTCGATCTAAGGAAATATAATAGTCAAATACTCTCTCTCTGGAGGTGAAAACCTTTTCTGGTGGTGAATCCTGTATCCTGCGCTGGCTATGCAATTTTAGAGTTCGAGGATTGCTACTAACGACTCCTGCCTTTCTCTCTCACTGACGGAAGGTGCTGCCATCCCTTTTCTCGGCCGGTGCTAGTTTTTATTCCCAACTGAAAGACTCTAAACTAAATTCTTAACTGAAAGCAACTGAACTAAATCTGATACTGATCATGTTTTTCAAAGGATAAGAATGAATAAGCTGAAATCACTTAATTCTATATCTGTCGGAAATGGTATTGAATTATGGTATCTGATTGACGATGCATAACTTGAATTAACTACTCGAATCACTTCTGAGATTAGAATTGAATCACTTGAATACTATTAGATTTGAACTGATTACAAGACTGAGGCTAGATTACTAGCGATACAGAGATTACAAAGATAACTGAGCTTTCTTAAGTTCTGCAACTTTTGAGGATACAGAGTTCTATAATTCACTGAGTTCTGAGAATCATGGCTCGACTGGAATTATCGTGAAACTGACACAGGCTCTAGACAACAACTAAAATTATCGGGTATAAATACTCCCAGGACTCGATAACATAAAATAAAGCATAATTATTCCTCCATCATCACAACCATTCATTTATCATCACAGTCATTCATTCATCGTTACAGTCAGTTATTCATTATTATTATCATTAAAGCATCTCTTCAAGTATTTAGGAAACATAACATACCTTCACCTTTTCAATCATTAAGGCATCGCGTCAAGCATTTATGGAAATATCAACATATACTAGCATAGGGAAACATGATACTAGGTTATACTTCCTTCAACAAGGTCTTACCTCAAGTACTTCACACCTAAATCAGTCCTGGCATGTATTTGGACATCATATGATTCGGGGAAACTTCATACTATCACATCACAACTTACTTGCTAACCACTTGGCATGTATTAAAAACTTAACATACATCAAATAGCATATAATTGAGGAATTTACTACTATCACATCTTCACTTGTTCACTAAAGGCCTTCAACAAACACTAGTCATACACGGGTCCACACGTATTTAGGGATTTCCTACTATCATAGAATAATTCATCCACTTGGGCATTTTATCAAACACTAGGCATGCATAAACTAACTCACAATTTGGAGTTTTATCTTCAACATACTACAATGGCCTTTTTATGCTTCACCTATGTTTTTTATCAAACCTATGGGAGACATGCTTCGCTTATTCAACCATTTCTACAACCAAATGCCATGAACACATCACATAAATTTCACAGACTAGGGTCAAAGCTCATAAATCTTGTACAAAAACATGAATCAAAACTCAACATCACAAGGAACATCAATTTCAACTCATACAAATCATGGAATCTCGTAAGCATAAAAATCTTAAAGTTTTAAAAAGGGTTCTTGAGCTTCTTGGATGAAAGGTACCCAAGAATCAATATCTACATACCTTGGGGAAACTTCTTTCTTGAAGGTTCTTGGAGAGATTCTTGATTTTTTGACTTTTCTTGATCTCTCTTGATTTTTCTTGAAGGAGAAATAAGGGTTTTGATCTTGGAAATAAATCCTAATTTGATGTTTTGGGTGAATGAGAAGTTATGTTCCTTGATTTGGGGTTATTTGGTGTTAAATAGGGTGAAAAATGACCCAAAAAATCTCTTTAAAATGGTGTTTCAGTGCTGTCTCGGACAAATCTGACGGTCAGAGTGAGGGACCATCACTCTGGTGACTAAACGTCACTTTTGGTCCAAAAAGGGCCTTAATTATTCAGTTTTGACAGCCAAAGTGACGGGCCGTCACTGACTTGACGGTTCGTCAGTTTGTCCGTCACTCCTGGACAGCTCGGATAACTCTCAGTAAAACAACCATAACTTCTTACTCCGATATTAGATTTTGGCCAAATTGGTATCATTGGAAAGATAATTTAATTTTATATATGTTGATAGGTCATAATATCAAAAATTATTTATATAATGGGAGATATTCTTGTTTGAAGTTGACTATGGCAATGTCCTTCTCAAGAATTCAATCGGTAAGGGATGTTTTGATTCGTCTAATAGCTAGGACGTATTTAAGGCTTTAATACACATCAAACTTGATCATAAAACTACCAAATAACTAAGATTTATTTATCATGATCTTGAATTATGGTTCTACTATTGGTTGGGATTCTCGGGGTATTACAACCCATTTTTGAAGTGAAGTTATGATTTTGTCCTTCTTTTTTGAAAACTCATTTCAGGATATCTATTTGACCCTGAATCAAAAGTAGTCAATATTGATGTCATTTATTTTTTTATATATCTAGATTCCATATTTGTTATTATTAGTAGAGTTCGGGATCGTTCGTAAGTAGTAAGGCTTTGAAAGCAAAGTCTTGGTTGAGGTATTTTGGCTTTTGAGGTAGGTTATGCCTTAACTCCTTCAGACTGGACTGGATAGTAAACGATGATATAAAATTAATGTTAAGGGTGAGAACTAGTCATGAAAAGGGTTGTCCATGTGTTGTGCCCGTGTGGGGGCCTATATGTAATGTAATTATTGAAATTGGGATATTATGTGATATCTGTGACCGTGTGGGGTCCTATATGATGTTGATAGCTTTGAATATGTGTGAATAATTGTATTATGTTGTTGAAATACCTAATTTTGTATCATAGGTGTATTTATATATATATATATATTAATACTTGTTAAATGAGACATGTGGAAATTCATGGATAAAATAAAAATAATGAGTGAATATTGGCTCACGTGATTGTGGAAATATTTAATTGTGGTTGGTTGTGGAAATATATCATTGTGATTGGTTGTGGAAATACTCATTGCGATTGGTTGTGAGCATTACATCCTCATATCATACTCATTCAAGAAATAATGTCAACACTTTTTATTAAACCCTCCCCTAGGGAAGTACCGGGGGGAGATATTGTAACACTTTATAAAACCCATTTTGAGGGATGTGCCAAAAAGTAGATATGATATAAGTGGATTGTATACGGGTTAATAAAACCCTCATGGGTCCTATGTCGAGAGAATTTAGCTCCGTAGGTGTATACGGAGATTGTGCAACGATCCCGGAGGTTGTGCGATGACCTTGTGTATCATCATCATCATGTACGTTGCACTTACTTTATCATGTATATGTTGTGTTGTATTTCCATATTGACTTGTCATCTATGTACTTTTCTTACATTCCTTTACTTGTATTTGATGATCTTGTAGCTACATGTTCTCTCTTGTTCTACTTATATGTGACATAATGCATACTTATGTTTGTCGTGGCCCATTTTTCTCACGAAAAGTGGGATTCGACATGACTATTCTTTTTGGGATTGATTAATAAGTGTGAAGAGTCGCCACCTAATGAATTAAGGTGCGTTAGGACACCATTATAGGCTAATTACGAATCTTTTTTTTGTTATTTAGTCTAGTTCATCAGAAATTTGGATAAGGGTTCAAATTACCTCAGAAAGAAGGTGTTAGGCATCTTTCGAGGTCAACAAAGGTGGTTCCCGGCCAAATTCATACTTTACGAGGGAATTCTATATGATAAACAAAGGTCAGTTATTTTAATATTAACTTAATGTTAGCTAAGTGATAAATTAATGAATAAACAAACATGTTATTTGGTTATTCCTATTTGTTAATTATCTAAGTGATAAACAACATAATAACAAAAGAACAATACGAACGAGAAAATAAGAATGACACAAATTATAGCAAAGGGGACTGGTTAAAGAAACTGACTACCCAAAATAGACAAGTAGATAAAGTAAATAAAAGAAAATTCGAAAATGAACGAGAAATAATTTTTTGGTTTTGTTCGGATCAATACCCAACTAGTTAATCATTATTCGGTCCATTATCCAGCAGGTGAATTCTTAGACAAGTGATAATGTTATGCGTCGTGTAGCAAATATATATTTGGGTATCATCACTTTCGAATGTATACGTACCCCCATATAGGATGGTTGTTAACCTAAGGTGTCCTAAAAGAAAGGGTAAAACTAACGCCTCTAAAATGGCTATCGTCCCAACCTATCGTCCAAGAGGCATTGGATGCTATTTTGGATTTTTTTTTATCTAGACAAATAAAGTTGTGTTTCCTACTTGGACTCAAACGGAGCTAAACAAATAGGACATCACGTAGCACATAATAGCCTCAATTAGGCCTCTTGATTAATTAAGAATTGGTTAAAGTGGCTGACATGTTAAGGCGAACAATTGCTCATTTTGGTGTAGTTTACCAATAGGCATGATGTCTAGGTGAAATATAATTTTTTATTGATGAAGAGATGATTGTCAAACCATTTTTACTCAATATTGTAAATTTGTTAAAACAAAAACATGTTGAAGTGTTGGAAAATGATATCGGTTTGATATGCAAAAGATGATTACACAGATTGTAAATTAGTAAAAATGTTAAGACTTAATTTTAGAGTTCTAATGCGAACACTAATTAGCGTGCTAGAGGCTATGTTTTGACTGCTGAAAAATATTTATTACTTAATATTGCTGAAAATTTATTTTACAAAAAAGCTGTTGAACACTTGTTTTAATACACTTGAAAATTCATTTCGATACGATGGACATTCATTTTTCTATGTTTGAAACTTATATGCTAAATTTAAGATACTTGAAAAAGGATGCAGAACATCACTTTAATAGTATATTGAAAATTAATTCACATGCTGGAGTTAATTCTAAAACGTTGAAACTAATTTGATATCTCGGAAACTAACTTTGTATTTTTAATGCTAAAACTGTTTTCTAATAGCTGAAAAACTAATATTAATTTCTAAACATTATTTAACCCATCTAAAGTTAAGGCCGGATGTTGAAAAATAAACTATAGATCAACTGATTTTATTTTATTTTTAAAAAATTGATTGTTAATCCTAAGTCATGCTTCTAGGCGACCAACAAATTAATTTATGGGTTCTAAATTACATTTTTTCCTAAGTGAATAAAATAAGTCACATAAACACATAAACCCTGCCCCCCCCCCCCCCCCGAGGCAGTCCCTAAATTTATTACATCAATGGAGTTGTACAGAGTTTACAACTAGTAAAAGAAGAATATGAGTTAATCTAAGAATAGGAAGCCCCTTCCCGATTTTCGAGAAACTCCTCAAATCTCATAAAATCTATAAGGGTACCTGTTATGCATAAACAAAACATCGAAGCCAAAGAACAAACCAACCATGGACAAAGAATACAAGAACAATGAAACACAAGTATAAGAAATACCGAACAGTCCCTATAGACCTGTTTTCTAACATCATCACATAAGTATAAAGGAAGTTTCATCGACAAGGACTTACCGATTGACGATAACAATTAATAATGAGGAAACCAAAAAGCACCCTACACGGATTACCACAGAAACATCAAAATATCAAGACCAATGCTCCGAAAGTAAGTGCAACTCAAAAAATAACAAAGTAAATCTTTTGTTTCACTTAAAGATTTTTGGTATGAGGTATAGAGAGCGTTCATTTTGTCTAGAGAATGGGGAAGGGATCCAAATCCCTTTATACAGTGAAAGGGTCACAATGATAAAGGGAAGAAAAAAATTTGCTGCAACCAATCAATAATATTTTCCATATAAAATCACACTCAATCAATTAACTCCAAAATTTAGTCAAGTCAAAAAGGAAAAGAAAAATACCAATCAATCCCATGTACTTCCATAATTAAAAATAATGTCTATTATCAATTAATATTGATCAATCATGAAAAATTTAATCCAAACAATAAAAGGAAGAGAGAATATTTAATGTAATCAATCAATGAAATTTTTTATAAATATAAATATCATACTTATAACAGTTAATTAATGAGAGATTACGTAAAATTTAGTCAAGGTAAAAAAATGAAGATATTTGGTCAATTAATAAAATTTCCTTCTGTGGGAATGAGAATTCCATAAATCAAAACAACCCTTACATCAATTAAGGGTGAGAAATTGTGTGAAGTTTCGCCAGATAGACAAAAGGAAAAGAAAATGCCAATCAACAAAAAATTCTTTCCATGATAACCAATTAAAGCAATCCTTATATCAATTAAGAGAATATAAAATTCAACCAAAATAAAAGGAGAAGAGAATATCAGTCAACCGAAATTCTTCATATAAACATGAGAATCAAATATATTCAATAACTCTTACTTATGGTGTCAAATTCAAACCAGTAATAGAGAAGGAAGGAAATTATACTACCAACTCATTTTGAATTTACATAAAGAGAACAAATCAATTAAAACTGTGAAAATAGACTAAGGTAAATCAACGAAGGAGATCACAATTTACCCCCAAATAATTAGCCAAGCAATTAACACCCACACTTATGAAATTTAAACAATAGACATCGGATGTTTAACATATGTTAATCTAGGCAAGTTAATAAGCTCAAATCATAAGACATTAAACCAATATTTTTATTAAGTAACGTCAATTTACATTACATAACCTGTAGCAAAGAAAGAAAGGGTAAAAGAGGATTAAAATTTAGTCATAAATTCAAATACGAAATCAAACCAGGGTATGAATTCAAAATCCATCATTTTCAGATGGAAAATGGGTCAGTGGTGCACTGGGCTTCTGACTAGAAGGTAGCCAGAAATGCGGAATAGTGGCTGCATTGGGTCACTGGGTTGAGCAGCTGGTATTCATGGCTAAGCTCACTCAAAGAGAGAGTTGGTGGAGTGACAGCGCTAGTGGCAGGTTAGCCGAGACTGTGGTAAAAAAAAGAAAGATGAGGAGGAGTAGCTCAGTTTGCCTTACCAACAGTGGAGGCTGGCGACGGTGGGAGAAGGAAAGAAAATGAGGGTGGTGGAGCGGCGGCAGCAGCCTTCCAACGACGATGGAGTCGCTAATTTTAAAGAGAGAAAGAGGGAGAGTAGGGGTGCAGCTGGTGACAGAATAATGGGAATCATGGTTTCGTTTCTTGGTTTAAAAGAAAAGAGTGGTGCTTTGGATCTTAGCCATCAGATAATTTTTTATCAACGATTGAGATAACACATGATTTTAAAAAAATAGGACAAAAATGAGAATTTAATTTATGGCCAAAGTTGAGGTCAATTTGGACTGTAATTGACACCAATTGAGTACAAAATTAGCTAGAAATTAAATATGCAGAAAGAGTTAAACGAGACCGGCTGCTATTATAATAAATGTGATAATGATAAGAAAAATAATAAGACATCGATATTAAAATAAACTAAGCATGTAAAAATTAATTTTACGTAAAATTATTATATAAAATTATCAATAATAATAATAATAGACAATATATTTGTAAAATGTGAGTGTGCATATTTACGAAAAAAGGATTTAATAAATATTAATATGATTATGTGAAATATTATGCTTAAAATAATAATAAAGTAAATATAATTATTTGTATATATATTTTTTAAATCATGAATGTGACATGTCAATATCTGTTTAATAGAAGAATAATATGTTAAAATACTAACATTTGAAACTAATAATTTTGCTAAAATAGCAACCTAAAAGGAGTATCTGGCGGTCAAAATTGGGTATCAACAAGCTTCCCCTTCGTTGCTTGAAAATGATGAAAGAATTATCGAGCAACGAAAGTTGACCTTGTAGCTAATTTTATCCGGCCGAGAGAATAGTTCGTTAGAATAGAAGAAAAATAAGGCGGTCAAGACTTTTGTTTTAAGTCGCCTACATATCTCTAATCTTATAATAATCAGGCCATGTTTACTTCTAGATTTAGGAATGAACAATATTCCTAAAGAATGTTAGTGATAAAGGACGAGCATAAACAACGACGTCATGGGTCAATGAGATGGGAGTGAATAAGATTTTGAAAGGTGAAATATGAATAGATTGCAAGATAGTGGAACAAAGAAAATTATCCTTCAAAACTGGGAGAAGAATAATACTCAAATGCATTTCATTTTACCTGCCACTAGATAAAAATAGTTAGTACAGATAGAACATTAAACAATA
Source organism: Capsicum pubescens (assembly GCA_030864215.1). NCBI lineage: Eukaryota > Viridiplantae > Streptophyta > Magnoliopsida > Solanales > Solanaceae > Capsicum > Capsicum pubescens. Next base: position 106,550,519 of record CM061543.1, read on the forward strand.
AGGTGAAAACAAACATAATGTAACAATAATAATGAAAAGGGATAAGAAAACGTATCTGTTATGAAAGAGTAATGCATTGCTCATATAGATTTGAAGAGGTTGTGCTTAATCCACACTACGTCCAGTAAATCAATAGCATTTAATAACACCGAGGCAATTATGCTTAGCATGTTTAGTATTAGAAAATAATATTCATCTTAGAGTAACCCATATGGCTTTCAGACGACAATGCTTAGCCTCAAGCAGTTTCTTGATAGAGTCGTTCTTAACTCCATCGAATTTTCAAAAGTAATGCTTAGCTTCCAATAATTTCTCGAGTGATGGTAGTGCTTAACCCAACTAACTTTCAAGAACAATGCTTAACCTTAGTCAGTTTCTCGAAGGTGTAGTGCTTAACCCTATTAACTTTGTAAGAACAATGCTTAGCCTCAGAGAGTTCTTGATAGAGTCGTTCTTAACTCTATCAAATTTCCAAAATAGTGCTTAGTTTGGACGATTTCTCGAGAGAGGGTAGTTCTTAACCCAACTAACTTTCTAAGTGCTTAGCCTCACAGAGTTCTCAAGAGAGCGGGTAGTGCTTAACCCAATCAATTTTAAGTGAACAACGCTTAGCCTCAGAGAGTTCTTGATAGAGTCGTGCTTAACTCCATCAAATTTCTGAAAACAATGCTTAGCTTCAGAAAAATTAGTTGAGAGAGGGTAGTGCTTAGCTCAATTAACTTATCAAGGACAATGCTTTGCCTCTAGCAGTTTCTCTCGAGAGGGTAGTGCTTAACCCGCTCAGAATATAGAACGATAATACTTAACCTTATATCTTCTTCTGGTGAATAACATACTCAAGATTCGTGCCTGTTGTTCTATTCCTGCACTTAAAGAAAAATTGTTAGTTTTTTTAAAAAGAAAGATTGATTCATGTCTTTGCCAATTCCTTTGCTTCAAGTTCTAAATCCATTGTCTTTGATCATAAACTCTGTATCACTCTCTTGAGATACAATCATTGATGAAATTTTTGAGGAGGATTGCTCAAAAATTTCTGCCCCAGTTTCATAGCCTTAATCTTGCTAGCCTTGTAGAAATGCTTCTTTATAAAAAATTTGAGATCCTCTAAAAAATTCTGCCCCAGTTAAATGCTCCAAGAAAAATATGAAAGTTTCATTATGATAAGACCGAACTCCATAGGAGTGCCTACGTATCTTTCTTAAATGGGAATCACATTAAACATAGTTCAACTTACACAGGAGAAATTCATATTGTTCCGAGCGTATGTACAGATTATAGTAACTCAAGTGCTTAAGAGCCTGAAATGAGGAAACGATGTGATATCCTTTCATTAATGTCAGATAGATTTCAATGCTTAATCAACATCAAGATATGGCCCCATCACATTTATCACCTTGGTATCAATCAGTGCTTGAATTTTGTCCTTTAAGGCATGACATTCTTCTGTGGTGTGACCTGTCATCCCTTAATGATAAGCACAAACTTTGAAATGATCAATCCATTTTGCACATGTATTAAATACAATTGTAGGAATTGGAGTAATATAGCCATCAACCCTTAATCTCTCAAAAAGTTGGTCTATAGGCTCAGCCAAAGGAGTGTACTGTCTTGACGGATTTTTTTAAAACTTAACTCGAGGTTTGATAAATTGATTGAATCATTGATATGTTGGTGGATTTTAATAAGATAATGGTTGTTGGAATATATTTGGAGGAATTTGGAAGTACGCAGGTTTTTCAAAAGAGTTAGTAGGATTATAAGATAATATAGGGTAATTGTATGTCGTTGTGGGAAGTGGATATGAAGGTGATTGATATATGGGTGTGTGGTATTAAAGAGGAGGAAGTGGTGTTTGATTAATCGAAGGGGTTTTAGGATCTTACGAAGTCAAGACAATATTTACTTCCATAATGACATTGTTCTCATCAGCCTGTGAAGTCTTAATCGCTTGCAGCACATCCAAATTTATTATCATGCCATTTTAATTCCTTCTTCAATTCTACCACCTAATCTAATGATTTCAATAAGCTTTTGATTGCCTATAAGAATCATCTTTTCATAATATTGTGGATCTTGGGCACGCATGAAAAATTCCTTCATTTTATTTTCATCTAAAGGAGGGCGCACTTTAAAAGCTTTACGTATCGATCTCATTCTTTATTCTCGAAATGATTCTGTATTTTTCTTCTTTAACTTCTGAATGTAGAACCAATCAGGTGCATTCTCAATATTAAACCCAAATCTTTCTACGAAAGTAGAGACCATGTCGGTCCATTTTGACCATTTTCTTGCATCATGTGAGATATACCATGATAAAGCATTTCTAGTGAGACTCCTCATGAATAACTTCATAAGAATCATCTTATTTTTACCAACTCCCACTAACTTGTCGCAGTATAGTTTCAAATGGACTTTAGGATCTCCAGTCCCATTATACCATTCAAATTTAGGAGGTTTGTACCCCTCCGGCAGTTCAATACCAGGGTATATGCACAGGTCCTCATAACTTAATCCTTTCAACTCCTTACTACATTCAAGTTGTTCCAACCTTTCAACCACAGATTGCATAAAGACATCTTTTTTTGGAGGTTTAGATTTATATTGGTGGTGGATGAATGAAGTAGTTTTGACATAACTTGGATCTAAAGTATGGCTGCTTAGAACATGGAAATAAGGAATATTTGTGGTAAATGTTGGAGGCATATTGTGGACATATGATATTGTTTGAGAATTTAATGGACCTGAATATGTATGTCATTGCGGTTGACAAAAATATGGATATGGGTTGGTTTTAGGAAGCGTATATATGTGACTTGAATTTTTTGGAGGTGGTGAAATAGGAAGTGGTGGTAAGGGATGACTTATGAAAGTAGGATGGGATTTAATAACGGTGTTACCCACAACTTGTGGATTGAGAGGAACATTCAAAGTAGGGGGTAGATTAGACAATTTATAGGCTTGTGACAGTTACCCTTGTAGTTGAAGGATAATTTATTCCATTTGTAAGATCATCTCATGATGTTCATTACTAGTATCTTTATCACCCATTTCTCTGTCTAGGTGATTAATCTTTAAGAGAAGGAGCTCGAGCTTTTTTCAATCAATGTGACGGGCGAGAGAATGTATGAATCAATCTTTAAGTGCGGGGGGAAAATAAAATTAACAAAAAATAATAAATAAAAAAAAGAATCGATTTAGTAAGGCGAAGGTAGCATACAGTGAAAAAATAAACATATTAATTTGCAAGGATAAAATGTTCTATAGTGGATGGAGCCTTATTAAGTCGGAGGTACACCTAGGATGACAAATATATGTGACTTATGATATTATAATCCAAGAATGAAACAATAGAAGTCTGGAATTAGAATTTCCTAGCCTCATTTGCTTAATTTTTTATTTGGATTACTTTATCACGATCACAAGAGGGATAGCATGGAAATTTGTTGTTGGTAGGGGGTAAGGCGAGAATAAGAAGATACAATCCAAAAATATTTCACCTTGGGAGAGAAGAAAAACAATGATTTTTTTTTAATATTGAGCATATTAGTCATATCACAGATTTTCAAATAAGCTGATGTTTAACAAAATAGCAATTTGAATAAAACAGGAGCGAGTGTACCCAAAAAGAAAAGAGATAGTATGATAATATGAGTCATCTTATCATAGAGGACTTTAGGACAAATGGGTGAGTTAAAACTTAAGCTTGAGAAGTGAATTTATGTCAAAAGATAGATGATAGTCGGTAAACAAGACCCAGGTACTAAGTTCATACTTGGAGCAGATGGGGCGAATAAGTAAATAATGATAAGATGTCTAAAAGATGTACATTGAGTGTTTAAAGAAGTCTTGTCTTGAAAAAATGGGAGGATTGAAGATTTGAAGCATTTAGTTTGAAACATTTGAGAATTTGAAAGATTGTGAAAAGAATCATTCGGGTAATCCAAGGAAAGGCTTGATTTTTCCGCCATATAACATTATGAAAAGGTGAAAGAAAGGAAGAACATGATTTGGTAGAAAAACTATTTAAATGATTGAGATTGTTTCACATTTTCAAATACTAGAATATTTTGTAAAAAAAAGGAAAAAGGAAGACCGCATTCTTATAAAGGATTGCCTACATATCTTGTTGGAACAAGAATCAGGTCAGGCGTAGTTTGAAATTTTATGAGTTATAGAAGTCGAAAAGCTGGTGGGGATGAATTGGAGGATTTTGAATAGGCCATGAGAGTATATAGTAGGGTCCTAACATGGCAAGAATTTTAAGAGTAAAGAGTTCTAAAGTGAGGAACACTAAAAGTAAGGAGTCACTAAGAAAAGATCAAAAAAACAAGATATGTAAAATATCAAAACATACCTAGAAATGTAACACATAACAAATAGTATTATGCATCCTTATGGGGTCGTGAACCCCTTTAGACTTTGAGTGAGACTAACATTCAACGCATCAAGGGTCCCAAGGTATCCTAGGTTGAATGGGATGCATATTCCTTAGTAAAAGAAATATGTAGCCAAGATCTAAAGAACAAGAGTGGGTTTATAACATGGTTCCCTCGAGTGGACAACTCAAGAGTGGGAAAGCTTGTGACTGTCGACGCACCGCTGATCGACCGATCCATAAGTCATTTTGCAACGGGTGTTTTAGGAAAGAATGTCCGTGCACCCACACAACCGTTCGTAAAATAAAAATAAAGGAGGTTCAAATTCGAGGAATGTATGAGTGGAATGTCAGTTATATAAAACAGTAACACATAGCACATAACAAAATACAATAACATGCTTAGAAATATAAAAGTAAAAAAATATTAAAGCACATAACCAACAAAAGGGGAAGAGTGAAGGGGATAGGCATGGAGAAATAAAAACACATAAAAAGGAAAAGGAGAAGAGACTAATATGTAAAAATAGATCATGATATAAATAGTAAAAAGGGAAAGAGAGAAGGTAATTACAAAAAATAAAATAAAAAAATATAAAAGAATCCCACGTAAAATAAAAACTCGTAACAGTTAGAACCTAAATATCTCCAGCAGAGTCGCCATTCTATCGTGCCCTATTTTTCTCGTAAAAAGCGAGATTCAACGTGACTACTCTTTTTGGGATTGATTAAGGAGTGTGAAGAGTCACCACCTAACGAATTAAGGTGCGTTAGGACACCATTCTAGTTTAACTATGAACTTACTTTTGTTATTTAGTCTAGTTCACTAGAAATTCGAATAAGGGTTCAAATTACCTCGAAAAAAGGTGTTGGACACCTTTTGAGGTTCACAAAGATGGTTTCCGACTGAATTCGTACTTTACGTGGGGATTTTATGTGATAAACAAAGGTCACTTATTTTATTCATAACTTAATGTTAGCTAAGTGATAAAGTAATGAATAAATAGACATGTTATTTGGTTATTCCTATTTGTTAATTATCTAAGTGATAAACAACACAGTAAAAAAAGAACAATACGAACAAGAAAATAAGAATGACACAAATTATAGCAAAAAGGACTGCTTAAATAAATTGACTACCCCAAATAGATAAGAAAATAAAGTAAATAAATGTAAATTAAAAAACAAACGAGAAATAATTTTTTTAATTTTGCTCGAATCAATACCCAACTTGTTAATCACTATTCGGCCCATTATTAAGCAGCCGGATTGTTAGACAAATGATAATGTCATGCGTTGTGTAGCCAACATATATATGGGTATCATCACTTTTGAATGTCTACCCACCCCCACCTAGGCTGGTTGTTTACCAAAGGCGTCCTAAAAGAAATGGTAAAATTAATGCCTCTAAAATGCCTATCGTCCCAACCTATCGTCCAAGAGGCATTGGACTTTACTATTTTAGATTTTTTTTGGTCTAGACAAATAAAACTGAGTTTTCTAGTTGGACTCAAAGCGCATAAAATAAATAGGACGTCACTTAGCACATAATAGTATCAAGAAGGCCTCTTGATTAATTAAGAGTTGGTTAAAGTGATTGACATATTTAGATGAATAATTGCTCATTTAGGTGTAGTTAACCTATACGCATGATATCTAGGTGAAAGATAATTGTTTATTGATGAAGAGATAATTGTCAAACCATTTTTATCCAATATTGTAAATTTGTTAAAACAAAAGCATGTCGAAGAGTTGGAAAAAGATAACCGTTTAATACGCAAAAGATGATCACACCGATTGTGAATTAGTAAAATGTTAAGACTTAATTTTAGAGTTCCAATGCGGAAACTAATTAGCGTGCTGGAGGCTATGTTTTGACTGCTGGAAAATATTTATTACTTAATATTGCTGGAAATTTATTTTAAGAAAAAGTTGTTGAACACTTGTTTTAATACACTTGAAAATCCATTTCAATACGATGGACATTCATTTTTACTATGTTTGAAACTTATATGCTAAATTTAAGATGCTGGAAAAAGGATGCAGAACATCACTTTAATAGTATATTGAAAATTAATTCACATGCTGGAGTTAATTCTAAAACGTTGAAAGTGATTTGATATACCGAAAAGTGACTTTATATTTTTAATGCTAAACCTGTTTTCTAAGTGCTGAAAAAATACATTATGAAGTTAAGGCCGGATGTTGAAAAATAAACTATAGAGCAACAGATTTAATTTTTTTTTAAAAAATTGATTGTTAATCCTAAGCCATGCTTCTAGGTGACCAACAAATTAATTCATGGGTCCTAAATTGAATTTTTGCCTAAGTGAATCAAATAAGTCACATAAACACATAGCCCCTACCCCCAAAGCAGTCCCCAAATTTATTACATCAATGGAGTTGTACAAAGTTTACAATTAGTAAAAGAAAAATATGAGCTAATCTAAGAATAGGCAGCCCCTTCCTGATTTCCGGACAACTCTTCAAATCCTAAAATTATCTATAAGGATACTAGTTATGCATAAACAAAACTACAGAGCAAAATAACAAACCAACCATGGACACAAAATACCAAAACAATGAAACAAGAGTATAACAAACACCGAACAGTCCCTATAGATATGATTTCTAATATAATCACATAAGTATAAAGGAAGTTGCATCGACAGGGACTTACCGATTGATGAGAACAATTAATAATAAAAAAGTCAAGCATCACCTAGCACGAATTACCGCAGAAAGATCAAAAGATCAAGACCAATGCTCTGAAAGTAAGTACAACTCAGAAAATAACAAAGTAAATCTTTTGTTTTGCTTAAAGCTTTTCATATAAGGGAGTGTATAGAGAGCGTCCGTTCAGTCCAGAGAATGGAGAAGGGATCCCGATCCCTTTATACAGTGAAAGGGTCACAATGATAAAGGGAAGAAAAATGTTTGGTGCAATTAATCAATAATATTTTCCATATAAAATCACACTTAATCAATTAACTTCAAAATTCAGTCAAGTCAAAAAAGAAAAGAACTATACCAATGAATCCCATTTCCTTCCATGATTAAAAGTAACATTTATTATAAATTAGTATTGATCAATCATGTAAAATTCAGTTCAAACAATAAAAAGAAGAGAGAATATTTAATGTAATCAATTAATGAAATTTTTCATGAATATAAATATCACACTTATAACAGTTAATTAATGAGAGATCATGTAAAATTTAGTCAAGGTAAAAAAAATAGAAGATATTTGATCAATTAATGAAATTTCGTTCTGTGGGAATGAGAATTCCATAAATCAAAACAACCCTTACATCAATTAAGGGTGAGAAATTGTGTGAAGTTTAGCCAGATAGACAAAAGAAAAAGAAAATGCCAATCAATAAAAATTTATGTCTATGATAACTAATTAAAGCAATCCTTATATCAATTAAGGGTATATAAAATTCTACCAAAATAAAAGGAGAAGAGAATATCAGTCAACATAAATTCTTCCTATAAACATGAGAATCAAATAAATTCAATAACTCTTACTTATGGTGTCAAATTCAAATCAGTAATAGAGACGGAAGGAAATTATTATAGGAATTCATTTTGAATTTACATAAAGAGAACAAATCAATTAAAACTGTGGAAATAGACTAAAGTAAATCAATGAAGGAGATCACAATTTACCCCCAAATAATTAGCCAAATAATTAGCACCCACACTCATGGAATTTAAACAATAAACATTGGATGTTTTAACATATGTTAATCTAGGAAAGTTAATAAGCTCAAATCATAAGAAATTAAACCAAAAGTTTATTCAAGTAGCGTCAATTTCACATTACATAACCTGTAGCAAAGAAAAGAAAGGGTAAAAGAGGATTGAAATTTTGCCATAAATTTAAATACGAAATCAAATCCGGGTATGGATTCTCAATCCATCATATTCCGATGGAAAATGAGTCTGTGGTGCAGTAGGTTTCCTACTGGAAGGTAGATGGAAATACGGAACAATAGTTGCATCGGGTCTCTGGGTTGAGTACCTATATGGATGGCTAAGCTCGCTTGAAGAGAGAGTTGGCAGAGCGACGACACTGGCGGATGGTTAGCCATGGCTGTGGTGAAAAAGATGAAGACGAGGAGGAGTAACTCGGTTTACCTTACCAGCAGTGAATGTTGGCGGTGATGAGAGAAGAAAAGGAAAAGAAGGATGGTGGAGCAGCAGCAACAGCTGTCTACCGGAGTCAGAGTCACCATTTTTAAAGAGCGGCAGAGGAAGATTAAGGGTGAGGTTGGTGAGGGTATAATGGGAATCAGAGTTTTGTTTCTTGGTTTAAAAGAAAAGAGTGGTGCTTTGGATCCCAGCCGTTAGATCATTTTTGATCAATGGCTGAGATAACACATGATTTAAAAAAATACATCAAAAATGGGAATTTAATTTATGATCAAATTGAGGTCAATTTTGACTGTAATTGACACCAATTGAGTACAAAATTGGTTAGAAATTAAATATGCAGAAAGAGTTAAATGAGGCCGGCTGCTGCTATAATATATGTGATAATGACAAAAAAATAATAAGACATCAATATTAAAATAAACTAAGCATGTCAAACTAATTTTACGTAAAATTATTATATAAAATTATTGATAATAATAGACAATATATTTGTAAAATGTGAGTATGCATATTTACGAAAAAAAGATTTAATAAATGTTAATATAATTATGTGAAATATTATGTTTAAAATAATAATAAAGGAAATATAATAATTTGTATATATATTTTTTAAATCATGAATGTGACATGTCAATATCTGTTTAATACAATAATAATATGTTAAAATACTAATATTTGAAATTAATAATTTTGCTAAAATAACAACCTAAAAGGAGTATCGGACGGTAAAAATTGGGTGTCAATAGCTGCCCCTTCGTTGCTTGAAAATAAAGTTGACCTAGTATTCAATTTTGTTCGGTTGAGGGAATAGTTCGTTAGAATAGAAGCAAAATAAGTCGGCCGAGACTTTTGTTTTAAGTCGTCTACATATCTCTGGTCTTACGAGAATCAGGCCATGTGTACTTCTAGATTTAGGAATGAACAATATTCCTAAAGAATGTTAATGATAAAGGACAGGCATACACAACAACGTCATGGGTCAATAAGATGGGAGTGAATAGGATTTTAAAAGGTGAAATATGAATAGGTTGCAAGATAGTGGAACAAAGAAAATTATCTTTCAAAATCGGGAGAAGAATAATTCTCAAATGCCTTTTATTTTACCCTCCACTAGATAAAAATAGTTAGTACAGATGGAAGATTACATAATGAGGTGAAAACAAACATAATGTAACAATAATAATGAAAAAGGATAAGAAAACGTATCTGTCATGAAAGAGCAATGCTTTGCTCATATAGATTTGAAGAGATTGTGCTTAATATAAATCATGTCCAGTAAAGCAATAACATTTAATAACACCGAGGCAGTTGTACTTAGCATGTTCAGTATTTGAAAACAATATTCATCTTAGAGTAACCCAATCAGGTTTCAGAGGACAATGCATAGCTTCAGGCAGTTTCTTGATAGAGTCTTGATTAACTCCATCTAATTTCCAAAATAAATGCTTAGCTTTGTATAATTTATCGAGAGAGGGTAGTTCTTAACCCAACTAACTTTCAAGGAAAATGCTTAACCTTAGTCAGTTTCTTGAGTGGGTAGTGCTTAACCCAATTAACTTTCCAAGGACAATGCTTAGCCTCAGAAAGTTCTTGATAGAGTCGTGCTTAACTCTATCGAATTAAACAATGCTTAGTTCGGATGATTTCTCGAGAGAGGGTAGTGCTTAACCCAACTAATTTTCTAAGGACAGTACTTAGCCTCAGAGAGTTCTTGAGAGAGAGGGTAGTGCTTAACCCAATCAACTTTTAGAGGGAAATGCTTAGCCTTAGGGAGTTTTTGATAGAGTCGTTCTTAACTTCATTGAATTTTCGAAAACAATGCTTAGCTTCAGACAAATTTGTTGAGAGAGGGTAGTTCTTAACCCGCTCATAATATAAAATGACAATACTTAACCATATATCTTATGATGGTGTATATTATACTCAAGATTCGTGCCTGTTGTTCTATTCCTGCACTCAAATAAAAATTGTTAGTTTTAAAAAAAGAAAAGATTGATTTGTGTCTCTGCCAGTTCCTTTACTTCAAGTTCTGAATCCATTGTATTTGATCATAAACTTTGTATCACTCTCTTGAGATGTAATCATTGATAAAATTTTTGAGGAGGATTTCTCAAAAATTTCTGCCCCAGTTTCATAGACTTCATCTTACTAGCCTTGTAGAAATGCTTCTTGATAGAATTTTTTAGATCCTCTCAAAAATTTTGCCCCTGTTAAATGCTCCAAGAAAAATATGAAATTTTTATTATTATAAGACCGGACTCCATAGATGTAAGACCCCGCAAAATCCTAAGCTTAATTCAGTCCTTTAGGCTAGTCAAGGGGTCTCAGACTTAGAATATTTTAGCTAAGTACTCAATGAAGGTTGACAATCTTATTTCATGACCTTTACGTCCATTAAATATTGATGTTTATGTTGATTCATGATCAGGAATGTCCGTAGGTGTTTCCGGATAAGTTTCGGATTTTTTGGACTTCGTTTGAAGCTCCTTTGGAATCTTAAAATAGTGGATCAATGTGATCTTGGCGCACCGCATTGACTATCACATTGATTAATATTTTCTCTAGCTACCAGCATCTAATTCTAGTGAATCGACGTGAACCTGGCATGGCGCATTGGCTATCGCGTCGATGCCATTGACACACTATGTCGACCTGCGCGTTGGTAGCCCAGTTTTTAGTCATTCAAAGACCGCATTCTTGGGGGTATTTAGGTGTTTTTCCTTAACCCTAAGCCCCCAAAACACGAAATTAAATACCCTATAGAGCAATTATAGTCATTATCTCTCAAGAACAAAACCCTAGGTGTTCAAATTTCAAATCAATGACTCAAGATTCAATCATAAACTTTCAGAAATTCTCCAACAAAGGTATGTGAAGTTTTCATCCAAGGGTCTCTTCCGCCCTTTGATTCCAAGAATCTATTTTTAAACTTCAAGTATATGAATTTCATGAATACCATGATGGGTTTGATAATATTCATGTTTACAATGATTATTTGAGTTTCAAATCCATGTGTTATGCTAAGTTTCATATGGAGTTTATTGATTTATATCTTATCATGTGAGATCATGTTTAAGCCTTCAAATTGTGAATTTGATGATTGAATTTGTGAGATTACATGTTGATTAGTGTTAGGCGCATGTTCTATGCGTTCCAAACGTTTGATAAATTATTCATGTGAACTAATAAGAGACGGAATTCATGTCAAGTTAGCCTATGTGCATGATATATCATGCAAAGTGTTTGTTAAAATGCCTCAATGAATGAATGATGATCAAGTTCATAGTTTACATGTTTCATGTTTATGTCATGTCTCTTAATTTATGCTATCGAGCCTTGAGGGTACTTGTACTCGACAATTTAACTGATTACCTAGAGCCATGGTCGGTCATAGAACAGTATCAGTCATAACACGATCAGTAGTACTCTCAGTCAGTTACAGAACTCAGGAAAACTCAGTAGAATCAGTATTGGTCCAGTCTAATTCAGTATCCAGTTCAGACCTCAGTAAACTCAGTCAGCTAATAAAATTCAGTAGTATTTCATCAGTTAACAAAACTTAGTAAACTTAGTTCAGTTCAGCTAAATAGTAATCTCAGTAACCATTCAGTCTAGCCTAGTACAGACTAGAAAGCAGTCCGGTGTCTATTCAGTTGGGAGTAGGATTCAGCACCGAGTTAACCTAGGGATAGGGGAATTCCTGTAGCAGAGGGTTTGACCCTGAGCAGCAATCCCTATATTACAGAACTACGTAGCCAGCGTAGGTTGAGGTATTCTTCCTGCCAGACATTAAGAGGGTTGGTACTTCTCATCTGAGTTATCCTGCCAGTGAGGGTTGACGAAAGAGCTTCCTGTCAGAGAGGGTTAACTCACAGCTTGTCCTTACCCATGGCACGGTACTGACACCCTTCCAACTGAGGTTACAGGTTGGACCCCAATCCATTCGGAGAGGGGCATGTCGGTTAGATGATTACCTCCCACAGTCTCAGTTTCAGTCTTAGTCTCAGAATAGAACTCAGTTCAGTTCTACAGATTCAGGACTATCAAATATAGTTACCCAACTCAGCTCAGTACGAAACTCAGTATAGTTCCTCAGAATTCAGGACTGTCAGATACAATCATCCAATTATCAGCAGTACAGTAATCAGTAAAACCAGTAAATCAGTTAATCGGTATTAAGATCCAGTATTCAGTACTAGTACGATTTCTATTACAGTATTTGTATTCATGCATGTACACTTATTCAGTCATACTCATGTTATTCAGTTATTATTGTTCATGTATATGAACCCATGTATTTCATCCTACCTCACTGAGCATACCAGTATATTCAAAGTACTGACGCATGCTTTTTACGCTATAATTCCTTATATCATAGGTTTCGATGCCCGAGCTCCAGAGCAACCTCAGTAGATCAGACTTTCAGCAGTCAGAGTAGTGGTGAGTCCTCATAGTTTGAGGACATGCTTATTATTTTTAGTATTTTAGTTTTAGTATCAGTATTCGGAGTTAGTTGGAGGCTTGTCCCATCAACTCCGCAGTTTAGACAGTTTAGAGGCTTCCCAGACTAGAGTATTTTCAGATAGTTATTTAGATTTTAGTATTTTGTTCAATTTTGGTATTTAATACCACATTCAGTATTATTTAGTATTATTTATAGATTGAACCTTATGGCATCTTTCCGCCTAATTCTGCATATTATTCAGTATTGTTATGCAGTTATTGCAGCAGGTACCAGTTATGGGTTAGCTTGTGGTCCCTCGAGATTATGAGCACTATGTAGCGTCCAAGGTATAGACTTAAGGCATTACAATAGGAGCGCCTACATATCCCTCTTAAATGAGAATCAGGTTAAACATAGTTCAACTTACATAGAAGAAATTCATATTGTCTCGAGCATATGTAAAGATTATAGTAACTCAAGTGCTTAAGAGCCTAAAATAAGGAAACAATGTGATATCCCTTCATTAATGTCAGATAGATACCAATGCTTAATCAACATCAAGATATGGACCCATCATATTTATCACCTTGGTATCAGTCAGTTCTTGAATTTTCTCTTGTAAAGCACGACATTCTTCTATGGTATGGCCTGTCATCCCTTAATAATAAGAACAAACCTTGAAATGATCAATTTATTTTGAACATGTATTCATTACAATTGTAGGAATTAGAGTAATGTAGCCATCAACCCTTAATCTCTCATAAAGTTGGTCTATAGTCTCATCCAAAGAAGTGTACTGTCTTGACGGATTTTTTTGAAACTTAACTCGAGGTTTGACAAATTGATTGAATCATTGATGAGTTGGTGGATTTTGATAAGCTAATGGTTGTTGGAATATATTTGGAGGAATTTGGAAGTATGCAGGTTGTGCAAAAGAGTTAGTAGGATTATAATATAGTATGGGGTAACTGCATGTCATTGTGGAAAGTGGATATGAAGGTGCTTGATATATGAGTGTGTGGTATTGAAGTGGAGGAAATGGTGTTTGACAAATTGAAGGGGTTTTAGGATCTTGCGTAGTCATGACAATATTTACTTCCTTCATGTCGTTGTTCTCATCAGCCTGTGAAGTCTTAATCGCTTGTAACACCTCCAAATTTATTATCATGCCATTTTTAATGCCTTCTTCAATTATCTCGCCCAATATTATGATTTTAATAAGCTTTCGACAGTCTATAAGCTTCATTTTTTCATAATAGTATGGCTCTTGGGCGCGCATGAAAAATTCCTTCATTTGATTTTTAGGGGCGAACTTTAAATGCTTCACAAACCATATTATTCTATATTCTTAAAATGATTATGTAGGTTTCTTCTTTAACTTCTGAATATAGAACCAATCAGGTGCATTCTCAACATTAAACCCAAATCTTTCTATGAAAGCAGAGGCCATGTTGGTCCATTTTGTTCATTTTCTTGCATATTGTGAGATATACCATGATAAAGAATCTCCAGTGAGACTCCTCATGAATAACTTCATAAGAATCTACTCATTTTTACAAACTCCTACTAGTTTGTTACTATATAGTTTCCAATGGACTTTCGAATCTCCAGTCCCATTAGACAATTCAAATTTAGGAGGTTTGTACCCCTCCGACAGTTTAATATCAAGGTATATGCATAGGTACTCGTAACTTAGTCCATTCAACTCCTTACTACATTCAAGTTGTTCCAACCTTTCAACTACGGATTGCATAAGGGCTTCTTTTTTTGGAGGTTTGGATTTATATTGGTGGTGGGTGAATGGAGTAGTTTTGACGTAACTTGGATCTAAAGTATGGCTTCTTGGAACATGGAAATGAGAAATATTTATGGTAAACTTTGGTGGCATATTGTGGGCATATGATGTTGTTTGAGAATTTTGTGGTGCTGAATATGTATGGCATTGTGGTATACAAGAATGTGGATATGGGTTGGTTTTAGGAAGCATATAAATGTGACTTGAATATTTTGAGGTAGTGAAGTAGGAAGTGGTGGTAAGGGATTACTTGTGAAAGTGGGATGGGATTTAATAACGGTGTTACCCTCAACTTGTAGTTAGAGAGAAACATTCAAAGTAAAGAGTAGATTAGACAAGTTATGAGCTTGTGACAATTCCCCTTGTAGTTGAAGGATTCTATGTTCCATTTGTAAGATCATCTCATGATGCTCATTACTAGTATCGTTATCACCCATTTCCCTCTCTAGATGACTAAGCTTCAGAGAAGGAGCTCGAGCCTTTTTCAATTGATGCGATAGGCGAGAGAATGCACGAATCATTCTTTAAGTGTGTGTGGGGGGGAAATAAAATTAACAAAAAAAAATAGATAAAAAAGAGTCTAGTTAGTAAGGTGAAGGTAACATACGATGAAAAAATAAACATGTTAATTTGCAAGGATAAAATGTTTTATTATGGACAAAGCCTTATTAAGTCCGAGGTATGCCTAGGATGACAAATATATGTGACTTATGATATTATAATCCAAGTTTGACTCAATAGATGTCTGGAATTAGAATTTCCTAACCTCATTTGCTCAATTTTTTATTTGGATTACTTTATCACGATCACAATAAGCATAGCATAAATATTTGTTATTGGTAGGGGGTAAGGCGAGAATAAGGAGATACAATCCAAACAATAGTTCGCCTTGGGCGAGAAGAAAAATGATGATTTTTTTTTCAAAATTGGGCATATTTTTCATATCGCAGAATTTCAAATGAGTCGATGTTCGACAAAATAGAAATTTGAACAAAATGAGAGCGAGTGTACCAAATAAGAAAAGAAATAGTATGATAATATGAGTCATCTTATCAAAAAGGACTTTAGGACGAATGGGTGAGTTAGAACTTGAACTTGAGAAGTGAATTGATGTCAAAAGATAGATGATAGTCGATAAACAAGACCCAGGTACTAAGTTCATACTTGGAGATGATGGGGTGAATAAGTAAATAATGATAAGATTTTTAAAAGATGGACATAGAGTGTTTAAAGAAATTTTGTCTTGAAAATGGGAGGATTGAAGATTTGAAGCATTTAGTTTGAAACATTTGAGAATTTGAAAGATTATGAAAAGAATCATTCGGGTAATCCGAGGAAAGGTTCTATTTTTCACCCTTATAACATTATGAAAAGGTGAAATAAAAGGTGAACATGATTTGATAGAAAAACTAATAAAGATTGTTTCACATTTTCAAATTCTAGGATATTTTGTAAAAGAAAGGGAAAAGGAAGACAGGGAAAAGGAAGACCGCATTCTTATAAAGGATTGCCTACGTATCTTGTTGGAACAAGAATCAGGTCAGACGTAGTTCAAAATTTTGAGAGTTATAGAAGTCGAAAAGTGAGTGGGGATGAAATGGAGGATTTTGAATAGGCCCATAGAGTGTATTGTAAGATCCTAACATGACAAGAATTTTAAGAGTAAAGAGTTCTAAAGTGAGGAACACTAAAAGAAAGGAGTGAGTAAGACAAGCACGAAACAATAAGATAGGTAAAACATCAAAACATACCTAGAAATGCAACACATAACAAATAATATTACGCATCTTTTTGGGGTCGTGAACCCCTTTGGACTTTCAATGAGACTAACATTCAACGCATCAAAGGTGTCAAGGCATCCTAGGTTGAATGGGATGCATATTCCTTAGTAAAAGAAATATGTACCCAACATCTAAAGAACAAGAGTGGTTTTATAACATGGTTCCCTCGAGTGGACAACTCGAGAGTGGAAAAGCTTGTGACTATCAACAAACTGCTGATCAACCGATCCACAAGGCATTTCCCAAAGGGTGTTTTAGGAAAGAACGTACATGCACCCACACAACCATTCATAAAAGAAAAACACAGGAGGTTCCAATTGGAGGAATGTATGAGTGGAATGCCAGTTATATAAAGCAGTAACACATAGCACATAACAAAATACAATAACATGCTTAGCAATATAAAAGTAAATAAACATTAAAGCACATAGCCAACAAAAGGAGAAGAGGGAAAGGGATAGGCATAGAGAAATAAAAACACATAAAAAGAAAAAGGAGAAGAGACTAATATGTAAACATAGATCATGATATGAATAGTTAAAAGGAAAAGATAGAAGGTAATTACAAAATATAAAATAAAATAAAAAAATTTAAAAGAATCCCACGTAAAATACAAACTCGTAATGGTTAGAACCTAAATATCTCCAGCAGAGTCACCATAGTAAAGATTTTAAGACTTAATTTTAGACTTCCTTTGCGGAAACTAATTAGCGTGCTGAAGGCTATATTTTGACAATTGAAAAATATTTATTACTTAATATTGCTGGAAATATATTTTAAGAAAAAACTATTGAACACTTATTTTAATACACTTGAAAATTCATTTTAATATGATGGGCATTCATTTTTACTATGTTTGAAACTTATATGCTAAATAAAAGATGTTGGAAAAAGGATACAGAACATCACTTTAACAATATATTGAAAATTAATTCACATGCTGAAGTTAATTCTAAAATGTTGAAACTAATCTGATATGTCGGAAAGTGACTTTGTATTTTTAATGTTAAAGCTATTTTCTAATTGCTGAAAAAATAGTATTAATTTCTAAATATTATTTAACCATTATGAAGTTAAGGCTGGATGTTGAAAAATAAACTATAGATCAACTGATTTTAATTTTTTTAAAAAAATTGATTGTTATTTCTAAGGCATGCTTCTAGGCGACCAACAAATTAATTCATGGGTCCTAAATTACATTTTTGCCTAAGTGAATCAAATAAGCCACATAAACACACAGACCCCACCCCCAAGCAGTCCCCAAATTTATTACATCTATGGAGTTGTACAAAGTTTACAATTAGTAAAAGAAAAATATGAGCTAATCTATGAATAGGCAGTCCCTTCTCAATTTCTGGTCAACTCTTCAAATTCCAAAATTATCTATAAGGGTACTGTTATGCATAAATAAAATAGCGGAGCTAAAGAACAAACCAACTATGGACACAAAACAAAAGAACAATGAAACAAGAGTATAACAAACACCGAACAATCCCTATAGATATGTTTTCTAACATCATCACATAAGTATAAAGGAAGTTGCATCGATAGGGACTTACCGGTTGATGGTAACAATCAATAATAAGAAAACCAAGTATCACCTAACACAGATTACTGCAGTATAATCTAAAGATAAAGACTAATGCTCCGAAAGTAAGTGCAAATTAGAAAATAACAAAGTAAATCATTTGTTTTGCTTAAAGCTTTTTGGTATGTGGGAGTGTATAGAGAGCGTCCATTCTGTCCAGAGAATGGGGAAGGGATCCCGATCTCTTTATACAGTGATAGGGTCACAATGATAAAGGAAATAAAAAAATTTGGTGCAATCAAACAATAACATTTTCATATAAAATCATACTTAATCAATTAACTCCAAAATTCAGTTAAGTCAAAAAGGAAAAGAAAAATACCAATCAATCCCATTTCCTTCCATAATTAAAATAACGTTTATTATCTATTAATATTAATCAAGCGTGTAAAATTCAGTCCAAACAATAAAAGGAAGAGAGAATATTTAATGTAATCAATCAATGAAATTTTTCATAAATATAAATATCACTCTTATAGCAGTTAATTAATGAGAGATCGTATAAAATTTAGTCAAGGTAAAAAAAAATTAGAAGATATTTGGTCAATTAACAAAATTTTCTTCTATGGGAATGAGAATTCCATAAATCAAAACAACCTTTACATCAATTAAGGGTGAGAAATTGTTTGAAGTTTAGCCACATAGACAAAAGGAAAAGAAAATGCCAATCAACAAAAATTTCTATCCATGACAACCAATTAAAGTAATCCTTATATCAATTAAGAGCATATAAAATTCAACCAAAATAAAAGGAGAAGAAAATATCAGCCAACAGAAATTCTTCCTATAAACATGAGAATCAAATAAATTCAATAACTCTTACTTATGGTGTCAATGTCAAATCAGTAATAGAGAAGGAAGTAAATTATACTACCAATTCATTTTGAATTTACATAATGAGGACAAATCAATTAAAACTGTAGAAATAGACTAAAGTAAATCCACAGATGAGATCACAATTTACCCCCAAATAATTAGCCAAACAATTAGCACCCACACTCATAGAATTTAAACAATAGACATCAGATGTTTTAACATATGTTAATCTAGGCAAGAAAATAAGCTCAAATCACAAGAAATTAAACTAAAATTTTAATCAAGTAACATCAATTTCACATCACATAACCTGTAGAAAAGAAAAGAAAAGGAAAAAGAGGATTGAAATTTTTCCATAAATTTAAATATAAAATCAAACCCGGGTATGGATTCTCAATCCATCATTTTTTGATGGAAAATGGGTTAGCGGTGTAGTGGGAATCTGACTGGAAGGTAGCCAAAAACTGTAACGCCCCAATTTTTTGAACCAAAATGCTACACGGTGCTCATGACCCTGAAGGACCACAAGCTAACACATGACTGATATCTGTACCTGTACACTGCTAATATATGTATATAAATGCAGAAACATGAACTAAAAGGCCATAAGGTTCAATACTGAATGTAATATGAATAATAACAATGTCTGAATAAAGTGGTATCACAGTACCAAAACAAAACTGAAATACTGAAGTCTGAATCTAGTTTGTAATCTAGTCTGAAATCCTCTAACTGTCTGAAGTAGGGAGTGGAAGGAACATGTCTCCAACTAACTCCCGACTACTGAAAGCCAAACTGAAATACTGAAGTAATAAAGTAGTAATCATGTCCTCAAATAATAAGGACTTACTGCTAACTCTGACTGCTGAAATCTATAATACTACTGTTGCTCTGGAACTCGTGCCTCTGAACGTATGGCATAAAATAAAACACCATAGCGCGAATGCATCAGTACGACTGAATGTACTGAGTATATGAGTGAGGTAGGCTAAATTCAAAGGGTTTATATGCATGAACAATGCTAACTGATATGAACGTGAGAACACTTACATGCATAAGTAACTATAACTGAACTCGTGGTGATACTGACTACTGTGTTTGAATGCTTACAACATGAGTGTACTGATACTGAGATACTGAATGACTGAGTTCACTAATATTAATATGTAAGTCACTACTAAGTGAGAAACTGCTACTGCATTACTAAAAAGATGAACGATTATTTTTGACAGTTTAAATTATGAAGAACTGGTCTGATTGACTGTGTCTAACAGTCCTAAAACTAAATACTGATAACGTGAGTTATGATGACTGATATAGCTGATATGACTGTGATGATTGGCATAACCGATGTAATTGATACTGAGCGAATGTATCTGACAGTCTAAGTTCGAATGGAACTATCTGAGTTCCGTTCTGTATGGAGTAACTGAATCTGAGATCAGTCCTATCTAGCGGGAGATCTATGAGTACAATGAGAATAAAGATGATTTGACTTAGTCTGAGATCAGTCCTACCTAGCGGGTGATCTCTAAATCTGATAATACTGATACTGATTGACTATTTTTTAGATCAGTCCTATCTAGTGGGTGATCCCAGAATCTATTGATAATGATAAGGATTGAATGTATCTGACAGTCCTAAATTTATACTACTGAGCTGAATTGATGTATATGACAGTCCTGAAATCTGAGGAACTATCTAAGTTCTTTTACTGAGACTGGGTTGACTTTATCTGACAGTCCTAATTCTGTAATTGAAATTGTGGGATGTATTCATCTAACTGACATGCCCCTTTCTTGCTAGTCTGGGGTCCAACCTGTAACCCCAGTTGGAAGGGTATCATTACCGTGCCACTGGTAAAGACAACTACTGTGGAGTCAGTCCTAATCTAGTGGGTGACCCCTGGGATCAGTCCTATATATTTAAATGTGCTAACGGGTGATCCCTGAGTATGTCAATCCTATCTAATGGGTGACATCTCGTACCTACGCTAGCTATGTAGTTCTGGAACTTAGGGATCTCAGTCCTATCTAGCGGGTGAGTCCCCATCCCTAGGCTTGCTCGGTGCTGAATACTACTCCCATCTGAAAGATTAAAGGAACATAAATTGGTTTAGGTTGGATTCAAATGATTTTGAAAAGGCCTTGGTTGCCATGTTTTGATTTTGAATGGTTTTAGTTTAATTGGAAACCCTGAAGTCAATGTGATCTCACTTCTTATGTGCATATACTGGGCTTTAGGTAGCATTGGGTTGAATAAGGTTTTGGGTATAGGAGAACCAATCGTCCATGGTATACGTGTTCGGTGACACCCATTAGAGCGGAGTGTTGTGCTTGTAAGAGTAGTGGAGTTAAGGTTAATGGTTAGTCAAAATTTTCTTTTAGTGGTGGACTTTAAGGGAAGGCCGCGTTGCATATTTTAGTGATACTCTTCGCATCTATCACAATTAACAGAGTGCTCTACTAATGTTGTATGCATTCTATTAGCGCCTATGCCTAAGGTTTGTATTTTGCATTCAACTTGTGTTCTGAATCTGAGTCTTGACTTTATGATAAGTTACTCATGGTAAGTGTGGTTGTGCTTCTTTTGGTGTCCAGTCTAAGGACTCATTTCTTGGTATGGTTTGGTCAGCAGGATGATTTTCTATTATAGTCTAGGTGGTTGTTGTAAAGTACTTTATGCCTATAGTTCTGTGTCTTGTTTCGGGGGTCTCTATCTTACCTTGGAAGACATGGATAATTCTTGTACTTTGGATTCCTTAATGATTCTTCCTGTGCTAGGATGGTAGTGGTTTGGGAAGCATGGTGATGTTTTGAAATGGGAAATGTAATAATCCCTAAATTGGGGAGGGTCTTGGATGACTACTGGAGTTAAGGTTTGAAAGTCAGGTAAGGCTGTTATCATGAGAATTCGTTAGTAAAGTAATAGGTGGTGAAAACCTTTGTGAAATATTAAATGGTGCTATATCTTTTGAAGGATAGATCACACCGCAGGTATAAGTGGTAGGCTTAAATGTTGTGGTTGGCAGATATACCATTAACTTGTGTTGGGTATTTAAGAGGTTTGATGAGGCATGGTTTTATGAATTTCTTATAGCATAGTAGTTGTATGGTCTTGGATGTTCAATTATAGGTTGGGGGTCTTGGTTATAATGGTTGGATATGGCTTGTCTATGTCCTTTACTCATGGTTTCCATATTATAATGGTGATGGAAGTGGAGTAGTGTTTTGGGATAGAGGTAAGAAGTAAAGCCCGGTGGCTTAAGTTAACTCCTTTTTGCTTTGAATAGGATTGGTCATGGAATTGGTGGTGTATAGTTGGACTTAAGCTCTCGTAGTGATGTGTCTTGGTAAATTCCAAATTGAATTGGACTTTCTTTTTAGCATGAGTCCATTTATCCGGTGGTCTATGTTATGTGGGGGTGGGGGGTGGTTCTTGGTTGGTTGGCTCCTTTTTGTGTGGCATTGGTATCTCGAATTCCTTGTTTTTTTAAGGGAGTCTCGATGAGGATCTTGGATCGGTAAGTTCGCAGGTTGCGAGCAAAAAGTGTGACTTCGATAAAGGCTTCATGGTGGAACTAAAGATCTGAGAAAGTCATTTGGGATGCGGAGATGGATATGGAGTCCAAAGATCCGCGTTGGTTCTTTGTTCTGGAAACTCCCGCATAAGGTGTGTTTTCTTAAAATCCAGGTAATGGTTTTAATGGCATGCTAAACCCTGTTTTGTTTCTCAGCACTTATATATATGTGTGTATGGTTGTATGTATTATGGATGGTTTTACTTGGTTTTCACTAGTTGGCATTATTCTATCCCTATCCTGAGTGCATGCTAGTGTTCACCCACAAACCCGTCTACTGGTGGTTGTATACCCACGCTATGCAGGGACGGACCATTCTATTTCTCCTGCTTAATTCTTTGATTTAGGGACAACCAATGTTGGATTGAAGTGGTGAGCTTCCATAGTTCGGAAGGCATCTATTTCATGTCATAGTTTACTTTACATATTTCTTGTCTTTCATAGACTTTAGTTTTTAGCTATGGTTGGGGGCATGTACCGACTAGGTACTTTATGATTGGTCTAGAGGCTTTGTATGGACAACCGTGGACTTGGGTATGGTATGGATTGGTTATGTTATATATATACATACTTTGGATTATTATTATTATTATACTTGGTTTTGGTTTATGGTTTCCGCATTGGTTTGGTTGGTCATTGGGTGGATGGACTTGGTTGGGTTGGTCTCGGTTATAGACTTATCCCAGAGTCACCACATGGATAAATATGCTATCTTGTTATATGTTTGGAATTCAGTCGACTCAGGGTATGCATTTGGAGGTTGGGTTGAGTAACGGGGGCGGTTCCCGGTCCTGGTTGAGCTTGGGATTGTCCATTACGATAAGGCTCTGGTTCGGGTCGTATCAGGAATCCATGACCCCTATCCCATTTACCATTCCCATCTATCCAATTATTTTAAAAACCACAAGTTAAAGCATAATAATAATTCCAAAACCATGGGAAAACCAACCAAGTAACAACCATTCAAGACCCTCAACCCATCATTCCAAACCCACAATTTAAAATCACATAAACAATGATTAAACACATGCATTTATGAAAAAACAAGTTAGGGAAGAGATACATGCCTGAAAATACCAAGAATTTAGAGAAGAAACCACAATTTGAACCCTAGGTGCTCAATCCTTATAAACCCTAACTTCTTTTTGCTGTGGGAGAGTTTAAGAGGAGAGAAGTGTGTTTTGATTTTTTATGGATGATAATGAGACCCTAGAAGTTTTTTTGAGTTGTGGGTAATGAGTTAAGGGTGGAAGAAGATCGAAAATCCCTTAATAAAAATGTGTAGGAAAACTATCGCCAGTCATTATGGGTCAGGTGATGACTCATAAGTACTTGCTATGAGTCTTATCCTAGACTTGTAGTCTGGGAAGAAAAATTGGGTACCTATACTGTTATAGTCACGAGTCCCTCCCCATGAATCGTGACCACATCTTACGACTCGTAGGGTCTTATTCGTGGTCAGGATAGAAACATTAGACAACTTTACTGGTCAGACTATGATAGGCACTACACGACTCATATAGAGTGACTACGACTCGTCAGCTGAGTTATAGTATGGGTAGAGCTCATTCACAAGAAAAAATTAGATTCCAGAACCTGGGATATTACAATTTCCCTTTCAATTCTTTAGAACTATACCCCAGTTTTAAAAAAACTCCAAACAACCCTTCTTTCTCTTCAAGGCCTAAACAATTTACATAAAGTTCAGAGTTTTTCAACTTCACCAGGTTACTCTCTGTACTCCAAGTCATGAGTTTTTTTTAATCTAGTTTGTGTAGTGGGTCTCCATTTTTAGTAAAGATGTTGGAATTTGCAACTTTGAATAGACAGTTTACAATAGAAAGTTTATGTCGCACCTAAATTCAAGTGGAAAACATTCCAAAATCAAGATCTCACTTCAAAATCAATACAATTTTTTTTATCTATGAAAAAGTGTATAGAATATGAAATTCGTTTTACATATGCACAAAACATATAAGAAGTAAACACATTAAAATTTTAGATTTTTCAAGTAATTTCACCCATATTTGTGTTTTCATTTAGACGTGTCGATTACGGATATGAAATTCAAAAACAATTAGAGAAAGACATAAAAATTGAAGAACAAAGTAGATGAAACTGAGCATGAATACATATCCATCCTTGTATTCTAATCCAAGACCTGATTAATCCTTTGATAAAGACTAAGCAGAGTCATAAACGCACCAATTTACAAAATAGTTAAATCCCTAATCCCTAAACAAGCTGAAGTTCCATCAAAATTTGCAAAAAAGGTTTAATCCATACATATTATCGAACAATAATTTGAATAAAAATAAACCTAAAAGGGAATGAAACATTAATAAGATACAACTTATATAAAAGTTGAACAATAATTTGCACGAAAAACCTATATACTGACGTATCTTTACAACACTACCATATAAAATAGCCTTCTATACATAGGAACTCTTTCAATTTTAGTCTGTCTAAAACAAATGTCACCTTACTATAATTAGAAATAGTTTAGTTTTAAAATTGTAATGGTCCTCGTACTAGTTTTTTTTTTGAAAAATTCTCTGTTTGGACCATTTTTCCTTTTTCATTGTTTCTCTATCTTATTTTTTAGTTTCGGGAATGGTTGGCACAGTTTCCGACACATTAGAAAGTGTTCTAAATAAAATTGTGGTTTTGAACATCCTTAAAAGAGATAGTTTGACTTGGTTAATATTTTGTGATCCGAGCCTCGAGTGATGATTTTGACAGTCTTATTAGCCCTAAAATATCAATTTTGGGCTACTAGCATGGTTAGTTCAGGTATCGATCCCTTATTTTGCATTTCAACCTTCCATTTGGAAACTAGTTAAATTTGGCGTTAAAGGGTTCTGAGGGTTAATTTATAGAAAATAGTCCCATTTTGAAAACCTGACCTTTTTATTAAGTTTGGTATGTTAAAATTAACCTAGTATCATTATTGATTTATTTTTGTGGTGTTCTAAATGAATCCCTAAGGTCTATTCTGAGAGTTTTGACTTATGACGTTGCTGGTTTTCAGCGGTCATTTGATGCAAGATCCCTTCTTCTTTGCGTTTGTGAAGCTCTGTTGTGCCTATCTTTGTATTTACGAATAAAATCTCACGTTCTCAAGGGATTGAGTAATTTATTTTCATGTTCGCAGCCTGGCTTGCATTCACGAAGGTCCGAGTGGGGCGACCTTGCGATTGCAACCAAAAGCCCGCTTTCATGAAGGACAACAGACTTGAACATAGTATTAACTCCATTTTGACCCCAAATCATATATTCTCTATTTCTGGATTTCTAGATCTCGGATTAAGTGGATTTTAAAGGGAATTTCATGATTTCTTTCATGGGTAAGTTCCTAAGCCTTTATTCTATAACGTTCCATCAATTTCATCTTTGATACAACTAATAATCCTTGATTTTTGGGGGGTTTACCTGATAAAATATAAATTGGTTTTCCTACGATTTGAGGTTCTATTTTTTCTCATTTTTGCTTGGAATTTTCAACTATAGACTACTCTTGATATGGGGATCATTATTCTTAAATAAAATTTTAATTCACCCCTTTTATTTTTGAAGTCATTTTTTAAACTAATTTAGACTTGTATTGAATAGGGTCAATATGGATATAATTAGCATTATTTTGACTTGTAAATGACATATTTTTCTAGATTGGATGCATTATGTTGAGCTTCCAGTTGGGTCTTTGAATGATGTTTGGGTCTGTGAATCTTTATTTAAGGTAAGTTGAGATGTGTCTTAATATTTTTCAAAGTGTTTATATGTTGTATGCTTGTTTGTTTATATGTTGTGTTTTGTTTATGATTGGGGGTTCTGCTCGAGTAAAATAACGAGCATCTCCACAGGTACCATCATCTTTGATGGATTATAGTTAGATTATTGTCTCGAATAGTTAGTGTTACAACTTGTAAATATTCTTAGAGTAGAATGTAGATAGATCACCTAGTGATTCTCAAATAATTAACATAGAATGCCTCTTCTAGAGATTGAATCTTGTTAGTGAACTTTATTGTGACGATTGTAATTTAGTGCCTTGTTAGGGGGAAATTATGTTATTATCATCATTATTGATGGAATTATTGTGGTTTTGGAGGATATATAAAGTATGTATAGACTTGTAATAGTTGGGGCTTAATGTATGGACCATGTTGGGTTTGAATAGTCTATGATTTATTATTATTGAGATTATTGGTTATTGTGTGTTGTAAGCGTGGAGATTATGTGAACTTCATTATGGACTTGAGTAATTATTTATGATTGTGTGCCCGAGAGGGGGCTTGTATGCTATTGTTTTTTATTTGAGAGGATATATTATTGTGATGCCCGGGTGGGGGGTTTGACTTGATGTTATTAGTTATTTTTTGTACATTAAATGCCTTATTTATCATTGTAGCACTCGAGTGAGGGCTTGACATGACATTGTACGTCTTATCTGAGCATTTAATAGCATATTCATTATAGTAATGCCCGAGTGAAAGGTTGAAAATGATAATATTGATAATTACATAACTATCTACTCTGGTGGTGCCAAGTGAAAACTAATATCATGAATTATTGATACATTGAGTTGATTTTGAGCTTACTTATACATGTATTGAATGGATTTCGATATTCATACAGATTGGTTATGAGCATTACATGCTCATATCATTCATGCATATTCATGAGACATTGGTACCACCGAGATATTTTGATTTTTGTTAGGAAATGAGATAATCTATAAAATGCCTATATCGAGGGATGTGCGGATAAGGTTGATTTGGGATATGAGATTGAGATTATATGAGTATATGGATTGTAAACCCCTTATGGGTCCTACCTGGTGAAACACCCTAAAACCTTGGCCTTGCAAAAATTCTTGGGCCTTAGACATTCTGTCTATGGTATGATTCAAGGGTACTAGTAGTACCCTGAGTTATGACCTTGGACCCTCTTCGTATATTGGCCAGTGTAAGTTGAGGAGTAGTCTTTAAATAGTATGAATGTACACGGTACGACTCGTATATTGGGGTACGAGTTGTGGGTTACCAAGTCGTATGATGCTCTATGGTCTTGACCAAAGTACCCTGCTTAGGATACGAGTTAGGGTATGGATAAGTGTACTTATCGTACCTTAGGGTATGAGTCATGCTAGTAGAGTTGTATATGGGACAGTTTAGAGGTCCATAGGAGACCTAGGGTATGAGTTAGGGTACCACTCGTACCCTTTAGGCATGGAGTCGTACCCTCCTAGGAGTTCATTTTCAGCTTTTAAGGTGAGGACTTTATGGACATTTACCACCCGAAAACCCTTAAATCCCCTCATTATATAATGTGTTGTAGCCTCTCTTAAAACTCATTTGGTGGATCAAACATTCGAAAACACTCTCCAAAACTCCTTTACCAAGATTTAAGCTAGGGTTTCAAGAGGCATTCATCTAGAGGCTATGAAAGGTCAAGTTCTTTCGTGAATCACCTTGTATAAGGCATGTGACTCTTCCCTCATTGTTATTTCTCAAACATCATGTTATTTAAACATAGTTTATGAATTTTTAATGGTGGTTTTTGAAACAAAGTTTGAGGGCTTGATCCATTGTGTTTGGAATTGTTTACTCTTCCTAAATCTTGTGTTTATACATGGTTGTGGGGGTGAATTGCATATGTGGGTGCTTGTTGATGGTGGTTTGACAAATTGGTCATGAGTAACCCTAGATTTTATGATTTCTACTTTGGTTTTGGTCTTAATAAATGTATGCCCTCAAGGTGTTTGTGAAAATATCGAAGAGAAATAACCAGTCACTTGTTAAATAAGGTATTAAACTGTGACTTTGATATAATGAATACGAATGAATTGGGGCATTGAAGTAATTAATATGACTGCTTGGTAAATTACTATGTGAAGGCCTTGATGTCCATGTAATGAGTTAATTTGGTAAGTTTGGTGGTGTGACAACTAAAAGGGTTGGAGTCCCTTAGTGTGGAATTGAATTATGTTTTGAACTAAGGCTTGGTAAAGGAATGTTAGTGAAGAATGAATGAATTTGTAAGGTCCTGGATTGGCATTATGGTATGAACTAGAGCATTGGCCTAATTAAGTAGTTAATTGATAAATGTTTTTCATAAGGATCTTATAGTCATATATGGTGAAGAATTGTAGCCATGATAGCTTGAATTCGCAAAAGGGGGTTTGAGTCCCTATGTGTTGAATTGAATGGATATTTTTTCATAGACAAAGGGTTGAGTACAAAGTATTAAATGGTTTGCACCTCAATTAGAGCATGGGTTTGAGTCCCTAAACGTTGAATTAATTAATGTCTTATTTGATGATAGGTATGAGTCCCCAAGAAATAAATTGGTTTGTGTCTATGTTAGACGACGGGTTTGAGTCCCAAGGTTATATTAATGAATTGATAGTTTGATAATGGTGATGGTATGGTGTACTCTTGCAAGTGGTGTTGATATGATAATACCAACGAAATGCCTTTGATAAGTAATTGACTAAGTGGTTGCATATGTGAAATGATGGTTTTAAATTGGGACTTAAAGCGGGACATATAGCAAAGTCGTGAAAGTGGAATCCGAAGGACTAGCACTGGAAATTGTGCTAGCTGGCACGAGTGTGATGTGACTGGGTATTCGAGTCCCCCGAATGAAATATGTTACCTAGAGTTTTGAGTCTCCCATATGAAATATGTCACCGGGGAGGTTCAAGTCCCCTGAATGAAACCTATAAAAGGGAGGTTCGAGTCCCCCCTATTACATGTAGTGGGGTATAAGTCACCTTGATGATGTCGGGAGGTTAGAGTCCCCCATAAAAACATATACGATTATGGATATTCTCCAATTTATGTGACTATAGACACCGAGTCCCTTTCAGCTAAGAGAGAGCTGGGCCTATATGGCTCGTGGCTGTCTTATTTTATGACGTTGATGCTACATTGCCCAGGTTAACGATTTTAAAAATTTATGCTAATATCATTCCCTACCCCGACATTATATACTTACATAAATGTATATATGTATATCTATATATATATGGATTGCATTGGTTGATTGGTTTTGAATTTTTGGCAATATCTTATCCTTAGACTTGAGTGATATGCTAGCGCTCCAACCGCTACTCATCTCGGGATTCTATGTCCCCACGCGACATGGGGGCCAAAACTTATTCTTCTCTTCTTGCGCAGTGACCAGGGGTTCGAGCGAATTGTGTGTTGACATTGAAGTGGTGAGCTTCCATTCTTCGGAATGCATACGTTTTATAGTCTTTTGTTTTATGTCTTTGACTTTTTTTAGATTTGGTATTCAACTATTGTCGGGGGCTTATTGCGATATATTCTAGACATTAATTTTGTAGAGGGTTTGTGGATGACGATGGACATAGGTATGTTGGTCATTTTATTAATATTAATGGAGTGATTAGAGGCTTCTTAAGCTATGACTGTAGCCTTATTTCTGCCATCCTATTTTATAGTCAGAGTTCACTCGACACTTGTGGTCAAATGTGATGCTTAGGTTGGGTTAATGAGGTAATCTCCGATCCTAGTTGGGCTTGAGATGCCCATACAACAAGGACCAATTTTGGGTCGTGTCAAGTTGGTATCAGATCCCAAGTTCATGGTCAGTTGGATATCCACAAAGTCGTGTCAAGTAGAGTCTCTTTCATGGGTGTTTAATGCGCCACACTTATAAGAAAGGGGCTATGAGACATTTAGGAATGTTTCCCTTTCTTGTAATTCTACCTTAAGCTATAGAGTCTAAGGTCTTGGATCTGTCTAATTTCTGTTTGCTCATCTTTCAGATTATGCCTCCAAGAAGATCTGACATTCAGGCAAACTCTTCCTCCCCGACTAAGGGCAATATGGACGAAGCTCATCCAACTTCTGGGATTTAGCCTTGGTTAAGGTTCACGACATCTGACTGTCCTTGTGGAGTTCCACCTACCCCCACTAACCCTACTTTTGAGAGTGACACTCCTCCTCAGTTACCTCAAGGTTATACTACTAATATTGAGTTCCATTGCTTCATTACTCTGTTGACTTAGGTTGGTGGTAAGTGGTCCAAGAGAAAGCTTTGGATGATTGGTAATTCTCAGGCCAGTGGGGCCTAATCAGAACCGACCTACCCTCCCTATAGATTTTATGGTCAGCATCATGGCGTTGAGTGTGAGAAGGGGAAGATGTGGTCAGATTGGGCACACGTAGCGAGAGTGCCCTTCTCTAGTGGCTGCTTGGGCCGACATGAACTCTATTTTTACTTCGTCTACTCCTTCATCGAAGGGTTCAATTTCTACTTCTATTTTCAGTATCAGCACTAGCAAAAATCAATTATATGCGCTCACTATCCTCCAGGAGACAGAGGAGTCTCTAGATGTTGCTACGAGTATGCTAAAAATTCTTTTTTGTGATGTGTATGCTTTACTTAGTATGAGGTCCCCTCTCTCTTATGTGACCCTATTTGTGATTGTGTTTTTGGTTTAATTCCAAAGTTATTTTGGACTCCTTTTCTATTTCTACCCCAGTAGAAGACTCTGTGGTTGTGAGGATTTTATGGGGGGAGGGGGGATGGTAGCTGTGGGTAGTGAAGAAACTCTTGTTGATTTGATTGAGTCAGATATGGTTGATTTTGATGTTATTCTGGGGATGGATCAATTGTGTTGGAGCTATGCTTTCTTTAATTTTCGGACTCGTAAGGTCATATTTAGATTCACTAATGGGCCGGTCATTATACAGGAAGATGGTTCTTTTATTCCCAATGGGTGGTTCTCTGCTACCTTAGAGCTCGAAAGTCGATCTCTAAAGGCTGTTTGTATCATTTGGTCCGAGTTAATGGCTCTAACTCGGGAGGTCTTTCTCTAGAGTCCATTTCTGTGGTTAATAAATATCATGAGGATCTCCTTGGTGACCTTCCTAGTATCCTGGTTGGGAGATTGAGTTGTGGGTTTGCCTTTTCTTGGACACGTGTCCAATTTCTATTCATTCTTTCTAGAATGGTTGTGGTGAAGTATTTTCACTATTACATGCATAAGAGAGATGGTTTTCCCCATTAAGGAATAGGTTGTTGGTGGGTAATAAGGAATTTGGGGTGTCCTCCTTATGGGGTAGACCATGCTTATATATATTCTATATGGGGTGCTTTATTGAATAACATCTATGGGTGGATGTAAGAAATAAAGCTACGTGGCTTAAGTTAACTCATCCCTACTTTAAATATGCCTAAACGTGAGAGTGGTCTATGGATAAATTCCGACCCTCGTGGAGAGGTGTGAATGGGAAAGTATAAGTTGAGTTTAACATACCCTCTAGAATGAGACCCATTCTTCCAATTTTACACGTCCTTATGTTAAGAAAGGTGATCATTTGTTGGTTGTTTCTCATATAGGATATTGGTATTTTGGACTCTTTGACCTATAAGGAGGTCCCGGTAAGGGTCTTGGTTTGGCAAGTTATCTAGTTGCAAATGAAAGAGGTGGCTTCGGTGAAGGTTCTATGGAGGAATCAAAAGTCCGAGGAAGCTACTTAGGAGGCGGCAGAAGACATGAAGTCCAAGTATCCACATTTGTTCTCCGTTCTGGGAACTCATGCTTTAGATTTGTGTGTTGATATCCTTTACTTGATTTTTTTCCTTGATAAGTAATGGGTTCAATTCCCTAAACTTTGAAATGAATGAGTATCTTTGATGGACAATGGGTTTGAGTCCCAAAGTCAATGGAACGAACTGTGGATTGATAATTATCTGGGCATTGGCCTTGTCTTATTGCATGTCGTTGTTTTCTAACATGGTTTAATGTTATCTTGATGAGTAATGGTGTGTTAACTTGTGGTTGTGCTTGCCTTACCCGTCATTCGAGGACGAATGATCCTAAGTTGGGGGAATGAAAAAACCTAAAACCTTTGCCTTGCAAAAATTCTAGGGCCTTGGACATTCTGTCCTTGGTATGACGATGGGTTTGGGTCCCTAATCAATAAATTGGATTGTGTCATTGTTAGATAATAGGTTTGAGTCACAAGGTTATATGAATGAATTGATTTGTTGATAATGGTAATGGTATGGTGTACGGTTGCAAGTGGTGTTTGTATGACAATACCAGTGAAGTGCCTTTGATAAGTAATTGACTAAGTGGTTACATATATGAAATATGATTTTAAATATGGCCATAAAGAAGGACATATAGAAAATTCGTGAAAGTGGAATCCAAAGGACTAGCACTAGAAACCGTGCTAGCCCGTGCGGGTGTTATGTGATGGGGGGTTTTATCCCTCAAATGAAATATGTGATCGGGAGGTTCGAGTCCCCCGTATTAAACATGTGACCGAGAAGTTCGAGTCCCCTGAATGAAACCTATAAAAGGGAGGTTCGAGTCCACTTATTACATGTAGTGGGGTATAAGTCACCTTAATGATTCCGGGAGGTTTGAGTCCCCCTATAAAAGCATATACGATTATGGATATTCTCCGTTTCGTATGGCTACACGTACAGGGGCCCTTCCAGCTAAGAAAGAGCTGGGCCTATATGGCCTGTGGGTATCTTGTTCTATGACGTTGATGTTACACAGCGCAGGTTGATGATTTTGAAAATTCATGCTAATCTCGCTCCCTACCCCGACATTATATACTTTCATAATAGTATATATGTATATATATATGGATTGCATTAGTTATATGCATTATTTTATTGGTTTTGAATTATTGGAATTATCTTATCCTTAGACTTGAGTTATATTCTAGCGCTCCAACCGCTAACCATATTCGGACTCTATATCCCCATGCGACATAGAGGACAGAGCTTCGTTTTCTCTTCTTGCGCAGTGACCAGGGGTTCGAGCGGATCGTGTGTTGACATTAAAGTAGTGATCTTCCATTCTTCAAAAGGCATACGTTCATAGTCTTTTGTCTTATATCTTAGATTTGTTTTATATTTGGTATTCGGCTATTGTCGGGGGATTGTCCCAACATATTGAAGACATCGATTTTGTAGAAGCTTTGTCGATGACCGTGGACTTGGGTATGTTGGTTAGTTTGTTCATATTAATGGAGTGATTAGATGTTTCTTAAGCTATGACAGTAGCCTAATTTTTGCTATCCTATTTTATAGTCAGCGTTCATTCTACACTTATGGTTAAATATGATGGTTAGGTTGGGTTAACGAGGTGATCTCCAATCGTAGTTGGGCTTGATATGCCCATACAACAAGGCTCGATTTTGGGTCATGTTAAGTTGGTATCAGATTCCAAGTTCATGATCAGTTGGGTGTCCACAATGTCGTGTCTAGTAGAGTCTTTTTTATAGGTGTGTAGCGCGCCTTACTTATAAAAGAGGGGCTACGAGACATTTAGAAATATTTTCCTTTCTTGTAATTATACCTCAAGCTATAGAGTCTAAGGTCTTGGATCCATCTGATTTTTATTTGCTCATCTTTCAGATTATGCCTCCAAGAAGATCTAACATTCAGGCAAACTCTTCTGCCCTGACTGAGGGCAATATGGATGAGGCTCATCCAACTTCTGGGATTTGGACTTGGTTAAGGGTCACGACTTCTGACTGTCCTCGTGGAGTTCAACCTGCCCCCACTAACCCTACTTTTGAGAGTGACACTCCTCCTCAGTCACCTCAAGGGGATACTACTAATGCTGAGTTCCATCGCTCCATTACTCTATTGACTCATGTTAGTGGTAAGTGGTCCAAAAAAAAAGCTTTGGGTGAGTGTTGATTTTCAGGCCGGTGGGGCCTAATAGCACCGACCTACCCTCGATGTAGGTTCTGTGGTAAGCATCATTGTGCTGAGTGTGAGAAGGGGAAGATGTAGTCAGATTGGGAACATACATTAAGAGTGCCCTTCTCTAGTGGTTGCTTAGGCCGACATGAACTCTATTCTACTTCGTCTACTCCTGCACCGAAGGGTGCTATTTCTACTTCTATTTTTGGTATCGACACTAGATGAAATTGGTTACATGCTCTCACTATCCGCCAGGAGACCGAGGAGTCTCTCGATGTTGCTATGAGTACGTTAAAAATTCTTTTTTATGATGTGTATGCTTTTCTTGGTATGAGGTCCCCTCTCTCTTATGTGACCTCATTTGTGATTGTGTATTTTGGTTTAATTCCAAAGTTATTTTGAACTCCTTTTCTATTTCTACCCCAGTAGAAAACTTTGTGGTTGTGAGAAATCTATGGAGAGGGGGGGGGGGGTATCTATGAGTAGTGAACAAACTCTTGTTGATTTGATATATTCGGATATGACTGATTTTGATGTTATTTTGGGGATGGATCAGTTGCATTGGAGCTATGCTTTCTTAGATTGTCGGACTTGTAAGGTCATGTTTAGATTCACTAATGGGTCGGTCATTGTATAGGAAGAGGGTTGTTTAATCCCCGATGAGAGGTTTGTCTCCTACCTTAGAGCCCGAAATTTAATCTCTAAAGGGCGTTTATATCATTTGGTTAGAGTTAAAGGCTCTAACTCGGGAGGTCTTTCTCTAGAGTCCATTCTGTGGTTAATGAATGTCCTGAGGCTCTCTTTGGTGACCTTCCTAGTATCCCAGTTGGGAGATTGAGTTGTGGGTTGGCCATTTCTTGGAAACTTGTCCAATTTCTTTTCATTCTTTCTAGAATAGTTAAAACTGGGAAGGAATAGGTTATTGGCAGGTAAATAAGGAATTTGGGGTATCCTCCTTGTGGGGTGGACCATGCATATGTATATTTTATATGGGGTGCTTTGTTGAATAGAGTCTATGGGTGGATGTAAGAAATAAAGCCCTGTGGCTTAAGTTAACTCCTCCCTGCTTAGAATATGCTTGAACATGAGAGTGGTATATGGCTAGATTCCAACCCTCGTGGTCAGGTGTGAATGGGAAAGTATAACTTGAGTTTAACTTACCCTCTAGAATGAGTCCCATTCTTCCAATTTTACACGTCTCTATGTTGAGAAAGTATATAGGTTATCTTTCGTTGGTTATTTCACTTAGAAGATATTGGTATTTTGGACTCTTTGACCTATAAAGAGGTCCCGTAAGGGTCTTGGGTTGGCTAGTTAGTTGTTTGTGAATGAAAAAGGTGGCTTCGATGAAGGTTCTATGGAGGAACCAAAAGTTCGAGAAAGCTACTTAGGAGGCGGAAGAAGACATGAAGTCTAAGTATCAGCATTTGTTCTCCATTCTGGGAACTCATGCTTAAGATGTGTGTGTTGGTTTTCTTAACTTTATTTGTGTTCTTGATAAGCAAGGGGTTCAAGTCCCTAAACTTTGAAATGAACGAGTGTCTTTGATGGATAATGGGTTTGAGTCCCAAAGTCAATGGAACAAATAGTTGATCGATAATTATCTTGGCATTGGCCTTGTCTTGTTGCATGTCCTTATTTTTCTAACATGGTTTAAGGTTAGCTTGATGAGTAATGGTGTGTTAACTTGTGGTTGTGCTTGCCTTACCCATTATTTGAGGATGAATGGTCCTAAGTGGGGGAGAATGAAAAAACCTAAAACCTTTGCCTTGCAAAAATTCTTGGGCCTTAGACATTCTGTCCATGGTATGACTCAAGGGTACTAGTCGTACCCCGATATACGACCTTGGCCCCCTTCATATGTTGGCCAGTGTAAGTTGAGGAGTAATCTTTTCTTGGTACGAATGGAAAAGGTATGACTCGTATATTGGGGGTACGAGTTGTGGGTTACCAAGTCGTATGATGCTCTATGGTCTTGACCAAGGTATCCTGCTTAGGATACGAGTTAGGGTATGGGTAAGTGTACTTCTCATACCTTAGGGTATGAGTCATGCTAGTAGAGTCATATATGGGATAGTTTAGGGTCTATGGGAGGCCTAGGGTACGAGTTAGGGTACCACTCATACCCTAGGGTATGGCTTAGGCATGGAGTCATACCCTCGCGGGAGTTCATTTATGGATTTTAAGATAAGGACTTTATGGATATTTCCTACCTTAAAACCCTTAAGTACCCATATTATATAATGTGTTGTAGCCTCTCTTAGCACTTATTTGGTGGATCAAATATTCCAAAACACTCTCCAAAACTCCTCTACCAAGATTGAAGCTTGGGTTTTAAGAGGCATTCATCTAGAGGCTAAGAATGGTCAAGTTTACCGTGAATCATCTTTTATAAGGAATGTGATTCTTCCCTCATTGTTATTTCTCAAACATCATGTTATTTTAATATTGTTTATGAATATTTAATGGTGGTTTTTGAAACAACGGTTGAGGGTTTGGTGCATTGTGTTGGGTATTGTTTACTCTTGCTTAAACTTGTGTTTATACATGTTTGTGGGGATGAATTACATATGTGGGTGCTTGTGTTGGTGGTTTGACAAATGGGTCATGAGTAACCCTAGATTTGATGATTTCTACCTTGGTTTTGGTCTTAATAAATGTATACCCTCAAGGTGTTTGTGAAAATGTCTAAGAGAAATAACTAGTCACTTGTTAAATGAGATATTGAACTATGACATTGATCTAATGAATACGAATGAATTGTGGCATTGACCTAATGAATATGAATACTTGGTAAATGACTATATGAAGGCCTTGATGGCCATTTAATGAGTTAATTTGGTAACTTTGGTGGTGTGACAACTGAAAGGTTTGGAGTCTAATTGTGGAATTAAATTGTGTTTTGAACTAAGGCTTGGTATAAGAATGCTAGTGAAGAATGAATGATTTTGTAAGGGTATTGATGACCACAAGTGGATTGTAATTATGGTATGAACTAGGGCATTGGACTATTTAAGTGGTTGATTGATAAATGATTTTCATTAGGATCTTACGGTTGTATATGGTATAGAATTGTAGCCATGATAGCATGAATTGACAAAAGGGTGTTTGAGTCCCTCTGTGTTGAATTGAATGGATATCTTTACATAGACAAAGGGTTTGAGTCCCAAAGCATTAAATAGTTTGTGCCTCAATTATAGCATGGATTTGAGTCCCTAAACATTGATTAATTAATGTCTTGTTTGACGATGGGTTTGGGTCCCTAAACATTAAATTGGTTTGTGTCTTTGTTAGATGACAGGTATGAGTCCCAATGTTATATGAATGAATTGATTGTTTGATAATAGTAATGGTATGGTGTACGCTTGCAAGTGGTGTTGGTATGATGATTCCATCGAAGTGCCTTTGATGAGTAATTGACTAAGTGGTTGCATATATGAAATTATAGTTTTAAATTGGGCCTTAAAGTGGGACATATAGCAAAGTTGTGAAAGTGGAGTCCGAAGTACTAGCATTGGAAACCTGTTAGTCGGCGTGGGTGTGATATGATCGGGAGGTTTGAGTCCCCCGAATGAAATATGTGAACGGGAGGTTCGAGTCCCCCATATGAAACATATGACCAGGAGGTTCGAGACCCCCGAATGAAACCTATGAAAGGGAGGTTTGAGTCCCCCTTACTATATGTAGTGGTGCATAAGTCACCTTGATGATGTCGGGAGGTTTGAGTCCCCTATGAAAGCATATACGGTTATGGATATTCATTGATTCGTGTGGCTACACATTGGGGCCTTTCTAGCTAAGGAAGAGCTGGGCTCATATGGCCCATGGGTGCCTTATTTTATGACGGTGATGCTACATAACCCAGTTTTATGATTTTGAAAATTCACTCTAATCTCGTTCCCTACCCGACATTATATACTTATATAAATGTATATATGTGTGTATATATATAGATTGCATTGGGTATGTTCATTGGTTTATTGGTTTTGAATTTTTGGCACTATCTTTTCCTTATTTTTAAGTTACATGCTAGCGATCCTACCACTAACCGTCTCTGGATGCTTTGTTCCCATGCAACATAGAGGCCGAAACTTTTTCTTCACTTCCTGTGCAGTGACCAGGGGTTCGAACGGATCGTGTGTTGACATTGAAGTGGTGAGCTTTCATTCTTCAAAAAGCATACGTTTTATAGTCTTTTGTCTTATGTCTTAGACATGTTTTAGATTTGGTATTCGGTTATTGTCGGGGGCTTTTCCCGACATATTATAGACATTATTTTTTAGAGGCTTTATGATGATTGTGGACTTGGGTATGTTTGTTAGTTTGTTGATATTAATGGAGCGATTAGATACTTCTTAAGCTATGACTGTAACCTTATTTTATAGTCGGAGTTCATCTGACACTTATGGTCAAATATGATGGTTACGTTGGGTTAATAGGGCGATCTCCATCCTTAGTTGGGCTTAAGATGCCCATACGACAAGGCCCTATTTCGGGCCATGTCACCTGGGTGCTACAATCTTGGTGAAAGTCATGCGATGACTTTCACCATTCATCTTTATCCCATCATCATTGTGACATTACAATGCATTGACATTTCTTGATATGATTTGGTATTATGTTGGTATTTACCCGTGTATTGTATTACATTGATAATTTCTTATTTGTGATATTGTTCCTCAACATTGATTTCACTTTATTATATTATCTTATTTCATCTTATATTGATTTGGAGGTTGAGTTATTATTAGATGTAGGGTATGGTGATGGGTTGATTAAAAGATAGATACATAGCACTTCTTGGTAGCATAAGATATACCTTTGTATATATACTCTCTCCCTATTGTTATCCCATAGTATTGATTAATGATAATTGAGTAAGCCCTTTATATCGTATGTGTGAGTCTTCTTCATAAATGACTTTCCTTATTATTGAATATAAATAAATAGTGTTGATTTATCTAGATCAATGCACCAACCCCATGTTTGATATTGATTGTTGTGTTGTGTTACCTAGATTATGATAAAGTGATGTATATACTAGATTATATATTTTTTTGAAATTTTTGGGTTGTTGGGGTAGTGGTTCTTGCCATCACTTTTGATTAGATTGGTTATCAATGATTCTTGTTGAGTATATGTGGTTTTGTAATCACCCTTGCTTCTTTTTTTCTTTTTTCTGCATCCCATGAAGGCATTGGACTGAGTAGCATCTTGTAGATTATTTTATTTTAGCATTGACATTGCAGAGATCGAGGTAGTGTTGACGGACTCCAAGCTTTTCAGGATCTCTCTTTATTTATCTTATGCTTACTTCTACTTAAGATACTTTAACTATTGTTATCATTCTATTTTTAGAGGCTTGTTCTGATGGCAACCAGACTTGGAATGTGTGTTTGAGACTTGTGTCTTATATATATATATAGGTATTCTTTCTTTTTTGCTTTTGTATTTCCATAACTGTGAAATCTATTTGGGTTAGGCTTACTTATCTAAAGGATTTGACAATTACAATCACATGTCTAATTTGGGTCGTGACAAATTGATATCAGTACCCAGGTTCATTGGTCTCATTAGTTCAGGACGATTTGAGTTAAGTCTTGCGAATCGATGTGGAGATATCCGTTATTTATCTCAGAGAGTCTATATGCCTTTAGGATATTTTTGTTCCTTTATTCTACTTTGAGCATTCAGAGAATTTTATAACTCGAAAACTCTTATTCACTCTCTCACTGATAGTGAGCATGTGTTCTTTTATGGCTAGAGATTCAGATCCCATGCCTTTGATGTGCAAAAAGAGCATGGTTTGAGACAGAGGTTAGATTAGGATGTCCAAGATAACTAGAGGTCAGGTCAAAATTAACTCTTTTGATTCTAAGGTTGATATTGGTGGTAGGTATAATGAGTTAGAGGGGTCGAGGCCAATGAAAACACCACCTATGACTATACCTATGATTATGGATTATTTGGTTCGAGTTTGAGTTTTCTTCGGAGGGTGGATCCCATTTTGGTTTAGCTTACTACTTTGGGGCTTCAAAATTCAGATACATATGTGACTACTACTAGTTCTCATAGTGTTGATGAGGTATTGTGGAGGATTGCTCCATATCTATTGACATTACCTTTTATGTCTATGGAGGGACATAGTAGGTATGTAGAGATCATGAGGACAGATCCACTTTGTTTTGATCGAGATACTAGGTTTGATGCTTATATATCCTTGCCTTCTTTCCATAAGAAGTTGCATAGGTTGGGTTTGATGGATTATAATAGAGTAGACTTTACTTTCTCTCAGTTCTTTGGTCCATATAGACAGTGGTAAAAGACCTTTGTGGATGGTAGACCAGTTTAATCACCTCCTCTTTTATGGGATCAGTTTTCTCGAGTGTTTTTGGAGGAGTTTGTTTGGAGATATGGAGACTTATGGGCCAAAAGGCCTAAGAAGTTAAGATCATAGTGATATTCAGGATGGGACAGGATCTTCCTAGTTATTTTTGAAGAGGGTTAGAATAGAGTGGTCCTTTAGGTTCTTCAGATTTGATTCAACAAGCTCTGACTTCTTTGGTTTTCTTCCAATGTGGAGGTCTCAGTCACAATAGGAGGAATTGCCCACAACTTAGATAGAGAGATGCTTCTTTAGTTACTTCGAGAGATGACAAGTCCCAGTATCAAGTTCCATATAATGGACATGGGGTAGGAGTTTCTGGTACAGTAGCCACATGTATGATTTTAGTCTGCCTTTGATTTGTCTTGGTTATGTTTGATTATGGGTCTACATTCTCTTATGTATTTGTTTTTAGCATCGAGTCTTGATATAATTTGTGGTCATTTTCTAGATCAACTGATATTGCTACCCCATAGATGATTTCTCAGTGGTGGATTAGGTGTATCGATCCTATGTCATGACTCACTTTGAGTGCATAACGAGATTACGATTGATTTTTTGAGTTTTGTAAACATTGTTGTATTTGGATGTGATCTCTTTGATGGTTATGTTGTAGACTAGCGGTGGATCAATGGTGGGTTTTGGCATATTCAGATTATAGAAAGTGATCTAGAAGCTCTCTAGAGAGTTGTGGGTCATTTGGAATTGAGGAGGTGTTTCAATTATTGGGATGGTGTGTTGTGAATAAAGAAAGTTATAATTGAAAGGCTTGCTTAAAATTGCCTGGAAGTGTTATTGACAGTCTGTGTGCGTGATTTGGTTGTTGTAGAAGGTAACTTTGATGTATTTGTGGTTTGGATTAATACCATATTAACAATATCAACTTTGTGATATGACGAGTGGTGCTTTATAGATTGTGCAAAAAGATCTTGTGGAGGGTCATATTTGGTACATCCAACTTGGAATGATCGTCTTTGAAAGGTTCTAGTTATAAAAGGGAATGTTTTACAACGTTAATGCCTTGCTTATTGATTACTTCCTTAGTTATTGGCCTTTGTTTCACGATGTAATTCAATGTATTGAGACACGCCTCATTTTGATTTGAAGGATTTCAACTTATGAGGAATTTTTTCTTTGTTTCAAATTGAATTAAAACCTTACTTGTAGCAAATATTACTTTTATAGATAAATGGCATAATGGGATATTTTTGCTCATGAGTTTTGATTGAGTATATGTTAATATTCCATTTGTGTTGATGAAACACTGAATGAAAAATCAAGTTAAGGAAAGGCTAAGGAACTTGTTTATAAGGAGTTTGATATATTCTGAATTTAGCTATGGGTTTGAGTTAGAAATTTAAAGTCTTGAAAGTGCGGTTTATCAATAGCTTATAGAGAATTAGTAATGATTATTCCGAGTTTGATCCCTGATTTGGGAATCCGTCAGCGAGATATAGTGATTGGGGCACTTCTTTTATAGACTAATTATTTTCTGTTACGATAGGTTGCGTATGTGTGTAGGGTCAAAAAGATTTTTGCTCTACTAAGTTAGTGAGAACTTCAGGTTGTTCGGTGACTTTTGAGTATTGAGGATTGCATGTGTTATTGTGATGAGTAGTTTTAGTTTTCGATGTCATTTATAGATTTCATGTCTATGGATCATAGAGTGTTATGGTGATTCTCAATTTCTTAAAAGGATTGATTTGTAGGTTTTGATTATTGGGTGGTGATTTAGTGTGCTAAGTGTAACTTTTGAGGTTTTATGTAGCTTTGATATTGGTTTTTGGCCTAGTAGTTTTAGCCTATGGCTATGGTGTGGTTTTGTCTGATAATGATAGTATCGACCTTAGGTAGGTTGATTTTAGTGTTTTGGTAGATAGTGATATGATTTATGGGTTCCTTGGCTTCTGGTGGGTTCGAGGATAATTTTTTATCTTGTGGTCGTAGCTAGTATCTTGTGAGCCTTGGTCAGACTTAACTGAGTTGGATATGTTCAGAACTTCTATTGTGTCTGACTCAGCTTTGGATGTAGAGGAAGTTTAAAAATATAAAATTTGGCTTCATTGATGATTTGGCCTTAAAGGCTAGTGATATGACCTGGTGAGTCCTTATGTGATATATTTCTGATTCTATGGTGAGACCGATAGTTCTATGATTGTGACTCTGTATTAGAATGTTTGCTTCATATCTCTCAAGGGTATTTTCTATCCTACACCTATTTTTGTTATTTTCATGCTTGTACATTCAAGGACGAACATGAATTTAAGTAGTGGTATTGTAATGACCGTTGTACTATTTTTTTGGAAAATTCTATGTTTTGACCATTTTTTCCTTCTCCATCATTACTTTTCTTATTTTTGAGTTGCTAGAATGATTGACATATGTAATGACCTAAAAATTTGATGAAATATATGTTTCTGTATGAAATGACTATTTTACCCCTATCATAGTTGCATTATGGTATTTCTGGGGTGTAGGGGTGATTGACACAATTTTTGATGCATTTTGATGTCTTTTGTGTTATATTGTGGTTTTTGGAGGTTTCGGGAGTCTTATTATGAACTTATGTAGTTATCTTTTGATTCGTGCCACAGATGACTCAACAGATTATGCCTGCAGATCTGAAACATCAATTTAGGGTGGTAACATGTTTGGTTGAGTTTTATGGCATTGAAATCTCATTTCGACCCTTGGTTTGAAAAATTATAATTTTGGGTTTCGGGAGTCAACTTTGTGAAAATAATCTTTTTTCAAAATTCTGATATCTCCATTGAGTCCAAAGCATCGAATTTAGTGTGGTTACATAGTTTGTTTGCGTATATCGGACTACGAACGAATCTCGAACACCCTGTCGAAGTCCGTTTTGGACATAAAAATTTGGTGCACCAGGTTAGTGGTGCACAAAGGGTAAATCGCATTTATGAAGGGCAATTTATGCCTTGTGTATCAGGTAACCTGGTACAATATAAAAAGCCCTCTTTTGCCCTCTTTTGCTCATTCTTTTGCCTTACCTCTTGAGAGCTAAATTCTAAAATAGTGTGAGAGCTTAAAAGTGAAGCTTGTGGGTTCTTGGAAAGATAGATTAACATCTATTTCTTGATTGTCTTGTTGATTTAAGGTAAGAATTCACCCTTTTCTTAGTAAATTTCTTGATTAATTTCTCAAACCCAAAAAATCTTAGGGCTTAATTTTAAGCCCCAATTTTACTTCTTTTCACTCGAATAATGTTTTAATCCTATAATTACTAGTTTTCATCAATTTAACCTTCAAAACAACTTTAATTCTTGATTTTAACACGTATTTCAAAGATTTTACCCGGTAAAGACTAAAAATTGGCTTTCTTTGATTTAAACCTCATTTTTAACTAGATTTGACTTGGGTTTTCAGATGTAGATTTGAAAAAAGAATACGAAAACACATTTTTGAAGTAAAGTTATGATTTTTTCCTTTATTTTTTAAAACCTATTTCGGAGGTTCGTTTTGACCCCGAACTAAAAGTAAGAAATATGAGTATCGTTAGCTTTGTTTTGACGCATAGATTCTATATTTCTTGGTTTTAGTTGATTTTGAGGTCGTTCGTAAGGTGTAATACTTTGGAATCAAAGTGTATAGGACCGGTTTCGGCATTTGAGGTAGGTTATGGCTTAACTCTTCAAACTGGGTTGGGTAGTTAATTTGTACAACAAAATACATGTTAAGGGTGGGAACTAATCATAAAATATGGCTATCTATATGTTGTGCTCGTGTGGGGACCTAAATGTGATGCAATTATTGATATAAGATATCATGTGATATGTGTGATTGTGCGAGGTCTTATAGGATAATTTAATAGCCTTGAATACATGATAATAATTGTATTGTGTTGATTAGAAATGTCTATTGTGGTGCCTTTGCCGTATTGTGATATAATCCTACATTGTAGGCATATG
Source organism: Capsicum pubescens (assembly GCA_030864215.1). Lineage (NCBI taxonomy): Eukaryota > Viridiplantae > Streptophyta > Magnoliopsida > Solanales > Solanaceae > Capsicum > Capsicum pubescens. Next base: position 106,595,088 of record CM061543.1, read on the forward strand.
AACCGTGGGTAAAATGCATGGATAGTGGAAATAGTGAGTGGATATTGGCTCACGTGGTTGTGAAATTTTTTGACACGACCCGAACCAGGGCCTAGTCGTGTCGGGTGACTTAATACCCACCCGGGACCAGATACCACCCCAACCCCTAACCATTACCGCCCTATACTTGATGTCGAATGAATTCTGAATATTTAAAAAGATAGAATAGAAAAATCATAAATCAAATACTTACAAACGGTGTCATCCCCAATACCAATACCAATGCCAAGGCTGATACCATTACCGACACCGCCCATGCCATAATAGTCACATAAAGCCTCTATCCAAAAGTAAGACAATATCTGGTTGGGACATGCCCCCGACCATATCCAAAACCAATGTCCAAGAAATATCAAAAGTATGTAGAGAAATCCATAACATGAAATGGAATCGTCCAGAGTATGGAAGCTCACCACTTCAGTCCAACACAAAGTTGTCCCTAAGTCCGAGTCACTGAGCAGGAGGAAGAGTATGGCCGATTCCTACATTGCTTAGGGATACATCAACCGAAGATCGGTTAGCGGGTGAACGCTAACATGCACTCAGGAGTAAGGATAAGATAATGCCAACATTTAAAATCAAGTAAATAACCTTATGCAAGAACATTCATACATATATATACCATGTTGTAAGATCCCGAAAAATCCTAAGCTTAACTCAGTCCTTTAAACCTTGTTAAAGGGTCTCAGACTTAGAAAATTTTAGCTAAGTATTCAGACTTAGTGTTATTTTAGCCTTCGTAGGTTGGTGACTCTATTTCACTACCCTCATGACCTTAAAGTAATGATTTTTAGGTTGAATCACGATTAGGAATGTCAGTGGGTGTTCTCGGACAAGTTTTAAATTTTTTCAACTTCGTTTGGATCACATTTGGCAGCTCAAACCAGTGGATCGATGCGATCTCGACGCGCTGCGTCGCCCATCGCATTGATGAATATTTTCCTCCAGCTCCCAGTGCAAGTTCTAGTGAATCGATGTGGACTCGATGCGGCACGTTAGCCATCGCATTGATGCCAACGACGTGGCACATTGGTCTGCGCGTCGCTAAACTTATATTCAGTAAAATTAAAACAACGTTCAGAAGGGTAATTGGGTCATTTTTCACCCCTATTCAGCCCTAAAAGCACAAAATTAAGTCATTCCTAGGGCAAAATTCATTATTTCTCTAAAATTGCTCTCAAGAACAAAACCCCAGGACATTAATTTCAAGATCAATCCTCACGAATACTCCATCAATCTTCAAGAAATTTAATTGTTAAGCTATGTCAAGTGTTCATCCAAGGGTCCCTTCCACCCTTGGAGTTCAAGAATCTATTTTTAAAACTTAAAGTGTATTGATTTCATGAATTTCATGTTGGGTTTGATTATATTCATGATTATAATGATTAATTGGGTTTTTAATCCATGTTTTGTTACAAGTTTCATGTGGAGTTATTTGATATATGTCTAGAATCATGTGAATCCATGTTAACCCTTGAAATTATAAATGGGGATTTGAATTATCGTGCCTATATGTGGTTAGTGTCATGTGCATGGATTATGTGCTCCAAGTGTTTGCAAATATGCTAATATGATTTGACTAGTGTAAGCATATCATTCTATTATCTGATCACTCATGCACAAGCTCATGTATATCAAGTGTTTGGTAAAATGTCTAGATGAATGCATCATTAGTGAGCAAGTATTGTATGCTACTAAATTCATGCAGTGTTTTACTTTTCATGCTATCGAGTCCTGGGGGTATTTAATACCCAAAAAACCTAGCTGATTACTAGAGCTATAGTAGTTACAGAATAGTTTCAATAGTACTCTGTAATCAGTCTTAAATTAGTATTCAGTTCAGAACTCAGTAGTATTTAGTTCAAAACTCAGCAGTATTGAGTTCAGAACTCAGTAGACTCAGTTAGTTCATAGAATTCAGTCAGTAATCAGTTCAATACTAAGTGACCTAATCCAGTTCAGTCAGACAACATGATTAGTAACGGTTCAGTCAGGTCTACAAAAATTAAAAAATCAATTCAGTGTCTTTCAGTTGGGAGTAGGATTTAGCACCGAGCGAGTGCAGGGATGACAGCTTCCCTGTTAGAGAGGCTGAATTGTTAGTAGCAATCCCTGTAATCCAGAACTGCATAGCCAGTGCAGGATGAGGAGTTACCCATTAGACTAGGTTTGACTAACTCCCAAGGGTCACCCGTTAGATTAGGCTTGACTCTTTCCAAATGTCACCCGTCAGTTAGGCTTGGCATCCTGGTTTTCCAGTGTTACGATGTGCTAGCTTTCTGTTAGCACATTTAAGGCTTTTAACTCAGAATAATTGTAGGTTCTGAAGTAACTATTGTTGTTTTTTATGATATTTCATGTGATTTTGTAGGAAAGTCAAGATGCATGAAAATATATGAAAGCTACGTCAAGAAGGATGATTTTTGGTGAAAGATGCAAGAAATTAAGTTCTGAAGATTTCTTCTGACGACTTGGTCTGATAAGCTATCAAATTTATGATAAGATATCAGACCATGTCATCACACATAGGCAGACAACAAGAAAATTAAAGATTTTCTAACGACATGACCTGATAAGCTATCAGATCTCTGATAAACCGTCAGGCATATCGTCACTCAGAAGAAGAAGAAGAAGGCAAAAAATAGGAATCATGTCTAACGACATGGTCTGATAAGCTATCAGATCTCTGATAAGCCGTCAGGCATGTCGTCAATCAGAGGCAGAAGGCAAAAAATGGGAATCATGTCTGACGACATGGTCTGATAAGCTATCAGGTCTATGATAAGCCGTCAGACTTGTCGTCAGCTAAGGAGAAAAATTGGAATTTTTAATTTCAAATTTTTCTTAAGTTAAGAATATAAATAGCAATTTTTAGGATTTCATTGAGAGGACTTAACATCTGGAACTTATTCCAAAGGCAAAGTCACCTTTTTTTGGGCCTCTTAACTTAGAATTCAATTTTCAACTCCGTGATTGGGTTGTGGGAACTTCTTCTTGAATCTGGAAGAGAACGAACCTCAAAATTCATCTTTTGTAAGTTTAATTTCTTTGAATGATGAATACAATTGTTTCTATCTCTTTTTATATCATGTGGAACTAAAACCCACAACTGGGGTTGTGGGATCTATGATTATTCCTTCATGGATTTAATAGTTTGTTAGGGTTTGAGTGATTGTGGGGATATATTGATAATTCCTTTGTAATGATAGTTATCTATTGGTTGCAACCAATAGATCCCGCCTTATGTTGATTTGCTCGAACTGAGAAATAAACTAAAGGTAGCGAATTATCAATGAGGATTTGGGAAGGTTAAGTTCCTATCTAATGATTAATGTTGTAACAAGATTGATCAACTCGAGATAAAATTAGTATGAATAGAATGTTTTCCTAAGTTTGAGAGAATCAGGGAGTTCAACAGCTAGGTAGGTTGAGAAACACTTAGATGGACTGTCGAAACTGATAATTTGGTGTTTCCCATAAGTCATGAGAATCCAGTACTACAACTATCATTCAATGAGGGGTTAGTAATCATAGTGATCACAACCCTAGTTTCTCTCTATCATTGATTTGAACCATTGAAATTTTAGCTTTGAGTTCTGAAGCAAGTCGAAACTTGTATCAACCATTAAAAAACCCTCATTTTATCTTTTTGTATCATTTGTTTGAAGTTAACTTGTAGCTATAGTTTCAAATTAGTTTAATCGTAACTCACATTGTTCCTCGTTTATTCGACCCCGACTCCAAAGTTGGGTAATTATATTGACGACGACCGCCTTGCACTAAATTGACGTGTAAGTTAAGCGTTATAAAAAATAGCGTCGTTGCCGGGGAACAATTTGGCGTATTGAGTTGGTTTGGAATTTTAGCCTTCTTGCTTGAATTCAAACTTGTAAATATTTATTTTTAGTTTTCTTTTATTTCTTGTGTTAGGTAGATTTTTATTTTAGTTTACTTATTACTATGGCATCGTGGAATGAACATGAGCTTGGTGGTTGGAAATCTTATCTTGATGATCCATGTCCATATTGTGATAGACCTCACTTTTGGTAAGATTGTAGATATGATCCCGAAGAGAGGTGTGTGCACCATCTCCATCCTACCGGGAGTATGATTGTTCTTTATGTGGTGGTTAAGATGGACATTGGAGTGATTGGCCAAATGCCCCTTCCCCCAATTGCGCTAACCCAAATTCTAGTTCTTCTTATGTGTTTGATAGGTCTTATGGTCAAGAAAGGGAAGAACAAAGCACCAGAAAGAGTGTCATTGAAGCTATGTTTCAACGAATGTTAGATCTCCAGAAAGAAACGTATGATATCGTATGTCATATGCGTCAAGACATAAAGCCAATCATTTATGAGGTGATGGATATAGAGGTCAATCATTCAAAGCATTCTTCTATATTATGTTTAGATAATATCTTGTCTGTGTAATCATTTAAAATAATGGAAGAATGTGAAGATGAGGAGCAAACACTCTATATTAATGTTGATCTTGATGTTGAGCAACCCTCAGTGATTTCCCAACCAACCGAACAAACCATGAGAGATTATTCCAAGATGGAGGACATGGTGATAGAGGCAAAAAAGAAACCAATAAAATCTCTAATAAAGACTCTAGCCTAATTCGAAGTGAAGATGTCGAGAAAGTGAATAAAAGTGAGTGTGTAGTAGATAGTGTAAATTTTGAAGTAGGATTGATTGGGCCTCATTCAAAGCACTTTTCTACATTATGTTTAGATGATATCTTGTCTGTGGAATCATTTAAAACAGTAGAAGAGTGTGAAGATGAGGAACAAGAATCCTATATTCTTGATTTTACATTAGACAAGCAACATAAAAACATACCTCACTTTAAGGCCGAGTGGTTTACCACGCTCAATCCATTACTCAACTTCTTAATTTTTGTACCATCCCCCTATGAGCGAGGCAAGAAAATGGACTCTAAGTTGGGGGTGAAATTCATATCCTCAAGGTGGAGGTAAGAGCTGAGTTGGGTCGTGACACAACATTAAATCAGGCGCGGCTTAGGAGGCAACCCAAGGTATTTTGTTGTTTGTATTCGTATTATGTGATTGACATCAGATCTCTGCACCTATGGTACCACAGGTATGCTCTCTTGTTTTGGTTTGACGCATTGGGGATAATGCAGGATTTTAAGTTGAAGGTGGGGCTACTTGTGGGTGTTGATGTCCTCTTGGGGTTTTTGTTGTCGTGCCTCTTTTCCCCGGAGTTTTGTTACTAGTAGAGCCGGCATGTTTAGGCGTATTGTGTTTTATTTTGTGATATGTTGTGGTTAACTGGGAGAAAAATAAGTATCTAGGGCAGTTGACATATTTTTGTTGATTTTGGGGAATGCTAAATACCTCTCCAATTGTCTATTTTATAATTGTGTGATATGCATCTATATGCGACTACTGTGAATTTTTTTATGGCATTAGTACTAGGGACATGATAATCACTTCTAACAATTGGACGAACCGAATGGGTAGTAGCTTGTGATGTACCTTTGTTCCATGTGTGTGTGAGATACTACCTAGTTCTCATTGTGTGTTAAATACAGAACTTGCCCGATCGGTCTTGCCTTGGTTGTAGGATAGCGGTTTGGAAAGGATCATAGGTCGTTGTTGATATTAGTCCACTTTTAGCCTAAATGACCTTCCATGTGTGAATAATATCCCTTGATCCTGATTTTGAGCCTGAATGCCTATTCTTTTTATTATACCTATCAGCTTCCCATTTGTATCACAATGAACCTGTTTTGGCCCTGGTCCTACTTGGACATTGTGCACTTTGACATAGGCAAATAGCCTAAGTTGAGGGTGGCTATTATAGGGGTGCGAGATGTAAAGTGAGTATGAAGAAGGGTAATAAAAAAAATATGCAAGGCTAGGTGTGGTAGAAAAAGAATGAGAAAATAAAAGTAGTGAAAAAAAAATGAATGAATAAAAACTGCACCCAGCTTGAATGTTCTTTAATTAAGAAAGGGAGAAATAAGGTAATGGTTGATAAGTGAGACCCCAAAAATAGTGTAGTGCCAAGGAGGCTTAGTTACTTTAAATATACTTGTGTATCATACCAACCCCAAGCCTACATTACAAGCTGAAGAAAAGTCCTATAGTGATCCTAACTTAACTGTCTGAAAGCTTCGATAATGAAAATAAGGGCAAGCTTATGGTATTTGACATTCATTGACTGGAACTTCTTTCTGAGAGTGAGTGTCTCTTGACCGTCCCTGCATTGACATGCTTGAGTTCACATATGAGTGAGAAGGGACTTCTTTATTGTAATGGCACATCGGTTGCATTGCTAGTTTCCTACTGTTTGGGAAGTGTAATTTGTATATAGGCATGGTTATTGTTGCTAATTTGATGCCTAGCTATAGTGGAGGTTGTCCCAGGAGAAGAAGAGGGTATGTATCTCAAAAGCCGAAGGGTACCCATGTGCCTTACAATGTTGATCCAAGAAGGAATGTTCACTCTGGAAAGGTGATCATTTGTGGGATACCGGGCTGCCTCATTGTGTAAGATGACAGGTGTTATAGAAACTACATCTTTCCATCCATGGTTGACTATTTGGGGTTGTTTCGAGAACCTTTACTTGTTCCATATTCCTTGGATGAGTTTAAGGTTACCGAGAGGGTGAAGGTTGTTTTCTCCTAATTTGAATACCATGAAGAGGTGTCGTGCGATATTTTTCCCTTGACATATGGTCATGTAAGCTTGGGTGCCGATTGGTTTACACAACATAAAGTTTCAAATGTTCAAAATTAGCCTAATGTTGTAAGAAACCGATGGGGAAATCATCTCATGACGTCCATTTTGCCTAAGCCACAAACAGAAGTGCTCACTTACTCTAATTCGAATGAAAATAAGAGACAAAGGATTGAGAGGGGTAAGGGTGTGCAAGGTGGCAATTCGAGAGTTAAAAAAGGAGAGGTTGTGAGGAGTTAAGTGAGAGGATTGCCACCAAACCGTGCTAACTTTGTTTGTCCTTTTATTTCTAAGGACATTTGTGTAGGTACCATTATGGAAAGAGGAGGAGAGCAAGGCAGAAGAGAAGTTACTGCCAAAGTTTGTGGGGAACCTTCACACTAAGGTGAAGAAGAACATCCTCAAGAACTTCAAGGTAAAATAGCTAAACCTTACACTTTTATGCATGTGAATGATGATTGTGTGGCTAGTAGACCATTGAGTGTGAGTAGTAGCTTAACTACATGTGAGTACATTGATTCTTTGCCACTTGTTGATGATGTATATGTTGTACGTGTGGATACACTAGTTGATCCTATTGATGACCGAATTGACTCTTCTTGTAAGATCGATTAATGTACACCTAGTGTTGAATCCACTGTGTTGAATGAAAGTACATAGAATTGTAAAAATTGTGTTGATCAACTTGTGTGTAAAAATTGCCCACCACTTGAGGTTTTGTGTGTTATGATTAATAAATCTCAAGTGATTAAAGAATTTGAAAATGTTGGTCAAGGTAATAGGAGTGAACCCGTGAGCTTGTCTTTTGGTATAGATTCTAATGTTTGCTTGGCTAATAGGGATAATCATGTTCTTGAAACATCTTTGAAACTTTATATTGAACTGATAGAGAGTAAGATTGCTTGTTCCAAATTTGTCCACGGGATAGATCCTTCTCTCTTTAGGTAAATGTCTTGTTTGAAGATGGTACAATCACTCCTAATAAACCTAGTGGTGATAATAATGTTGAAGGCATAGCTTTCCTTGAAAGATATAGCCTATATGACAACCCACTATGGTGTGACAACATTCCTCCAAAAGATGGAAATCTCTTTTTGAAATATGAGAGTACTCTTAAGGGTAAGGAATATGTAGTCATTCTTGAAAACCCGAGGGTAAAGGTGTCATTGACTCCTTGGGGTAATGCTTCTAAATTTGCATCTTTTTTTGACATACTTGTGCTTAAGTTGAGTGACTCCCAACTTGTGATTGCCAAGCTGTCTATGTGTTTGAAAGGAAGAATGTGTATGTGCTTAAATGCTTTGTCTTTGGTTGTGTATACCTTTACACTTGATTCTTTTCTATACTACCTCTTTGCTTATGATGATATCCATGCTACTCTTGGATTTATTTTATGTAGAGGTAGGAAATTTAGTTGTTTGTCCACTTTTGTGAGTGATAATGCTATATGGATCTTGTAGACTTTAGAACCAATTGAAGCACCACCCTTGGTGTGGTCTCTTGAAGAGATAAAGAATCAATTGTGTCTTATGGCTCATAAGATAAAGGTAGTTCTACCTTATGGATTATTTGATGCCATTAGGATCCTTGTAGTTTCTTTATCTCTTGGTGAATCCCATAACCAAATCCTTAGTGCATCTTTTGTTGAGTTTTTAATATTCAATTCAAAGGATCCTTGGTAATATTTCAAGTATGTGCAACCTTGGCATGATGAAATGATTATTTATGCTAATCCTAACCCTCATGCCATGAGAAATTTATGTTCGTTTGTTCTTCTTTTGATTTTGCAGGGTATGGATTCGAGGTTGAATCCTTTTCAAGAAAGGGAGGATGATACGATCCAAACGGCCATCATAGTTTTTGACGACATCATTGGAGACCAACACTTAAAGACTCAAAATTTGGTCACCTCGAGGATACAAGAGCATGTATGGAGGATCCATTTGGAGCACACCATAAAGCAATCTCGCATGTGGAAGGTTTCTTGGGGGCTTGCCTTTGATGCATACCCAAGACTACAAGTTGAACCCACAGCTTTAGAGCTCGAAGAAGGAGCCTTTGGAGTATTGGGACTCATTAAGGGCATTTTAGTGATTACACATGTTGATTCCAAACACCCCATGGTAGCCCCTCTCATTAAGGGTGTTGTAGTCATTTTACCTTTTATTTGTAATAGCCTATAAATAGTCTTCTATTAGGTCATTTTCTCTTCAGTTTTTGATTGATGATGAAATATTGAAAGACCTTGAGAGTTTCACCTCTCTTAGAGAGAGTTCTTAGTGTAGGGCTTGAAAAAGCCAACTTTAGTATAGGGCTTGAAAAAGCCGATATTGTACGTTGTTTAGAAACGGTGGTTGTAAGGTGAAGTTAATTCCCTTAGCAGTCACCGTAAGAAGATTGGTGTTTGGATTTGCAAGTGTAATGGTCTTTACGTTTGATACACGTTGGGTTCTTACGTCTTCGTAAGTTCTTATATCATCTTGCCTATCCTTTACTTTATGCATTGTTTGTGTTTACATTCTTGTTATTGTGTTTTAGTTTTTGTTGTGGTGTTGCTGTCGTAGCGCTTGTCCTCTTGTTCACGGGTTTGTCTTGTGTTTTTATCTTGTTCTCGTTGTTCTTAAGCTTGTTTTCGCATTTGTGGTTTATTGGATATCAGCCTCCCACCTATCACCTAATTTATCATTGCAGCACGCCGTTCTTCAACCTTCAAGTTAGATCCTTGAGGTACCCATCAACAACCTTTGTGTCTACTACATCAATGATGGACACCGCTTGTAGCTCCATTGGTTTTTTCTCGGTTTTACACACTCGAAAGAAAACTTCATCATTTTGAAACCAGAACTTCATTTCCCCTTGCTCCATATCAACAATTGCTCTCCCGATTGCTAAAAAGGGTCTCCCAAGGATAATGGGTTTTTCTTTGTTGGATTTATAATCTAGGACCACAAAGTCTGCTGGCAAAATGAAACGATCAACCTTAACCACGACATCAAGCAAAACTCCAATTGGTTTCTTGATAGAGCAATCCACCATCAAGAGTCTCATTATTGTGGGAGTAGGATTTCCCAAACCAAGTCTTTGATAGATTTCATTTGGCATGAGACATTCTTGCACCAAGGTCACACAAGGCTTTCTAAATTTGTGTGGCCCAATGGTGCAAGTGATTGTGAAGGCTCCCAGGTCCTCTTTCTTTTCCGTCATAGTACTAGTCATGATAGCACTACAACCATAGGTCACTTCAATGGTTTTACCATCCACAAGGCGCTTTTTGGACATCAATGTATTTATTAGCTTAGCATATCTCAGAATTTCTTGAATGGCTTTTAGAAACGGGATATTGATTAAAAGATTGCTAAGTTTGGTGAGGAACTTCTTGCGGGATATTGATTAAAAGATTGCTAAACTTGGTGAGGAACTTCTTGAATTTGACATTTTCCTCATTTTTCTAGAATCTTTGAGGGAAAGGAGGAGGAATTTTCATTGGATACAAGAGGTCACATCATGGTTCATCACCTTTAACTACTTTATGATCTCTCTCCTCATCAACCATCTCTTCAATTATCATTGGCTCTTCATCATCCCCTTCTTAAAACTTTGGAGCCTTACCATTCGACTCACCCATATGCTTCTTCTTTGTGTTAACTAGACATCATGAGACTTTTCTTTGGCCTCAACCTTTTGTGCACCAAGTTCTTTATCGCTCCGAGTGACAATTGTTAAGACTTGAGCATCATTTTTTTGAATTTGCCATCATATCACTAGGGAGGACACCCTTGGGCCTAACATTGAGTGCGGTTGAGAGTTGGCCAACTTAGCTCTCCAATTATTTGATTGAAGCGGAGTATGAGACAACCGTTTGGTTGATTTGACAAAAATCTCCTATTAATTCTCGAACCTTCTTGTCCATTCCTTCCACTCTCATTAAGATTCGAGCAAGCACATCCTCAATCATGATGGGAACATATCTATCATACTCCTTTTATTTATCCTTCCAGTCACGGCACTATAATATTTTAGCCCTATTGCCGCTCTTGTAAAGTGTGGCCTAAAATAGCAGAAAATGTGGCCTTGATCAAAGGCTACACTTTCGGACTTTAGGCAACACTTTTTGGGGGTGGCTTAAAGAGGCATGACCTTTGATCAAAGGCCATGCTTTTCAAGTGTTGCCATATCAGCTACATTTAAAAAGCGTGACCATTAAGGTATAAAGGCCATGTTTTGCATCTTGTCATTGGCAACATTTTATATGATAAAGCTACACTTACAAGTGTTGCCTTTGTTTTGTTATTGGGCACGCTTTACAAGAGTAGCCTTTTGTAGCACCTCTATAACAACACTTAAAAAATGTTACCTTTGTTTTACTATTGGGCACGCTTCACAGATGTAGCCTTTTGTAGAACCTCTATAACAACACTTAAAAACGTGGCTTTTTCTTTATTACTAGCCACACTTCAAAATCATAGCCTTTTATACATCCTCTATGACAACACCTATAAAGTGTAAGCATGTTTTAGCCACACTTTTGAAGTGTAGCAATATTACCTAAAATTTGATAGTTCAAGCCACATTTTACAGAAATGTCATTAGGCATATAGGATGTTAGTACATAATTTATAATTGAAAAATAATAATTATTTTGATCAAAATGTATACATCACTAAGCACATTACATAAACATACATATTTGTATATATATAATCTCATGAACTAATTAGCTAATAAATAATTGAAGTGCATAGATTTGATTTTAAAAAAACGTCTTTTACATACTAATTAGAAAACAACATTATAAAAATTTGTACCAAGTTCCACACAAAACCAAATGTATATGAAAGTATATCAAAATATTTCAAAAATTCATCATTCACTTTAATCTAGATCAAGTTGAGCTGTGGCGCCCACCATTCAAATTTGATCCCCCGCATTGATCCTACACATTGAAAATGAAACAAACAATTAGAAGTAAAATTATGCTCAACAACAATAATATACCCAATAAATTCCCACCAAGTGGAGTCTAGGGAGGGTAAGTGTACGCAGTCCATACCACTACCTCGAAAACATGGAAACACTGAAAGTAAGCAGCAAGTGATTTATCATAAGGATAGTTGAGCAAAATGCTTCTACTAAACCAAAGGTGGTGCTCACACAAAATGCCAATCAATTCAACAACATGATTGAGGCAAAATCATAGTTTTTGTGTATTAAATAATAGGAATTAAATAGGTTAAATTAATAGAACCAATAGGAATATAAAACCTGCTGATCATAATGATTGTGTTCAGTAGAATAGAAAAAGCAAAAAAACCCAGAAAACTGAGCACATAAAAATACCTCACATGATATGACCTGTGTTAGGATAAAGTTTGCAAATCCTAGCAACAAGTAATTCCCAATTTATACCGCCTAGAAATTCGGTAACCAGGCCAAAACAGAAGCGACACACGTTTAAGAGACGCCAACTATCTTTCACTAAGATACTAGGTACTACACCTTTAAGTACACATAAAATGATACAAGGTGCCATGCCAGATTCTTACATTTGAGTAAACACTACGTCTTTTTGCCCACAATCTCATGCATCTCAGTGTGGTGTGGAAATTCTACAGCAACCAAAGAGGGGGAGGGGAGATTAAGTGTAAGGTTTCAAATCAAATGCATTTACATAATTGTGAGGCAAAACCTGAATATTGGGAATATTGGGTACTAACTTGATCTGTTACTCTGCATCCTTTAAGACTATGAATAGTCTGATCGTCCACATTCTATAGTATAGACTCCTGCGAAACATCCATGTCCTGCGAGAGACAAATAGGATTAAAATGTACTGCAGCGCATCTCGTTCACGGATTTTAAAATATTTATTCAAAAGTATACCAAATTTCAGATGAATAGTATGACAACACTAGTAAGAACTATGGTCTAACAAATACAAGGAGCACAATATAGTCATTGGCATACAACGGGACAGAAGATAACTGAACACTACTGCTAACAGATAACACTAGTGAAGAGTAAGTAGGAATGAGCAAGTCTATAGTTCAGATTTAGAAAAAGTAAACAAGAAATAATAAATCTCTTTTTAGATACCTTGAAGCAGCGAAGAGTTCCAGAATCCTAGTGCAATTGCAGAAAAAAGCAAATTAATTTGTAGTTTACAAAACAAGATCCAGAAGAAGTAGCAAGTAATTATACACAAATTACATAGTACAGTAATGAGATTTCACTCCCCTCGGCCGCTCTTTCAGACGTTTAATTAGTATTAAGAGCCTAAAACAAATATATATCCTCGTAAGATGACCAGGTACAACTTTCAATACCTATCTGTTGTCTTTAATAAGCATCCAAGTGGTTACTTAAAGATACAACAAAACCATAGTAGCTTTTACTTGGCCAGCTACCACTTACATCCAAACCAAGATAAACAGAGCTATAAAATCTATCAAGCCATCCATGTCATTTACATATTGCACATTTCCTTGGCCAAATTTAATCAAATCTTGATTTAATAAGGACAAGATTCTGATGGAAACCCAAAAATCTAATCAGATTATACAACAAGTTTTTACTCATGGATATTACAGTCGATAAGTAAATACCTGTCATTTAGAAAAGCAATACTAAGAGTTGTCAACAGAGCAGCAACAATAGCAAGTGGCCTCCTAAGAAACTCCAGTGCTGCAATACAAAAAGCACATGAAGTTATTCGTAAGTCCAAAGAGACTGACATCTAAACATCATATCTCAACTAGGTAATACATGATTCTTTTTTTCTTACCAAGAATAGCCACAACCATAATGAAGTAATTTGTCCGGTAGTTGCAACAATATACAAAACTAACTAGAGTTAGTGAAGTTTCTCCACAAGTTTGAAACCTTATAGCACCAATAAGTACTTAATAATTTTAATAATTCATCCAGCTTAAATTAAGAGGTTTTCTATACCAAACTATAACAATTTTTAAAAAGAATTTTCATGACAACACGTGAAATTGTAGCTTCTTCAAAGTACATTTCTGTCTGCAAGTCCTAGTTATCAGAACACTTATCCAACAGTGATTCGCGCATTCAATTTATTAAAAATTTATAAAACCTCTAAGTGCTTTACCAGCAACTAATCTACTGGACAACATTAATCCGTGCATTCAATTGATTAAACTTACAACCTCTAAGAAAGCTTAATTTAGAAGTAATTTGCGTATCTGAACAATGTTCATTTCATCTAAAAACACTAGCTACAAAGAAATGGCAAAATAATGAAGCACTAGCTTTGGAGCTGTTGTAGCAGAATGTAGAATCGAGATGACAAGTATTACCTTTACGAGGATGAGACGTCGCCTCGAAAGGAAAAAAAAAAACAATCCAATTAAAATCAGTTATCACAAACAATTAACAATGAAAATTTTTCCAGACTAAATATGGATAATCAAATTTTTAACACCACAGCTTCTTAACCAACTTTACGTTGTCCTTTATTGCATCTTCTCCTTCAATAGTGTGAAATTTTCATAGATATTGCATAAATATGAAAACTAGACAACGAAATTTCATATACTGCGAATTCTTCAAGGAAAAACATATTGAACTACCTGATTCTAGTCTTCAGCTCATATATTTGCATTTAAAATAAAACAGAAAACACAAATGTCATGCTTTCTAAATAGTGATTCATAATGTATTTAGATTTTTATCAGAAAGGTGGAACTTTATTGGTGTATTCCAGCAAGAATTAACCGCTGATCGAACTAAATAACAGTAGCTTTGTATATTCAGCGAATTCAAATCTAGAATTTTAATCTCATTAATAATACTCAATCACCAAAAATAAGCCAAAACTATGCATGCTAACTCATATGTAATAACTAAACGCCGGCCTCTCTAAATATTCAACACTCAAATCCTCTCTACTATTATACATGTATTGACACTTACTGTAGCAGGTAAACGGGAGTGTTTTGCAGTGAGAAATTCAAGTAAATATCACATGCTTCATTATCATTCCGTCCTGATAATTATAGCGTACTCTAACTTGTACTGAAGTGTGGACTTTACCTGTCTAACGAGCATCAAAGCTGTGGTACCACTGTAGAAAGAGTCGGCATGCTGCTCAATCTCTTGATCGATGATGGAGCAAGTCTCAAAGTAGGACTGCTTCTAAATGTCACACTAGATATTATAACTAGTATCTATTCCATTAATCCCATCAGTACTATCCATGGTGTAGGCAACCCGTTTCTGCCAATTACTAAGCAAAGCTGGTGGCATCTTTTTTGACTCTTTTAGTAACAAGATGACCCCAAGGACCATGCCCATCAAACATCCCACAGATGATCATATCATCTTGCATCCAAAGTCCTGAGATTCAAACTTTATGTCAACAAATTCAGATACATCAATGGAGCAGAAAGTTACAGTACTGTTGCAAAAGATGAGATTTTCAATTTTCATACCTCCCACAAAATAAATCTATCCTGATTGGTGCCCTTCTTCCCTCCTTTTGAGAAAACAACAGCCAAATTCTCAGAGACACCAGTTACACAGCAAGATGACATTAATATCATCTCGCACTTTTTAGCTTTCTTAGCCAGTGCATCTGCAGCTTCCCTTCCGACATCATGTTTGCTTTTCTTTCCATTTCTGATTGCTATAGATTTGGTAAAACCAGTGAAAATAGAAGATAACTGCACCATTTTTTTGTTTCCAAGTACACCTGCAGATTCTACTAAGTATAATTATGGAGACATTGGGAATCCTTGTGACTCCAGCATCCATGCTATAGAAAATTAAGTTATAATCCACCAGTTAGAAGTTGAACAACTTTTTGAGGTAAATTGAGAAAGGCCCTTTTTTGTTAACTTGAAGTTCTATTTCAGAAATGGGAGATTTTCTCTACTGATTTTCCTTACTAAACCAACACAAGATCTAGTCACTAATAGTTAAAGTCATCCAAATAAGATTCATGGACAAGGTGAATATTTTCTATAACCTTAGTAACTCCACTGCAGTAAAGCTTACTAAGGCTTATAGTCAGCCATTAATAGGTTTAGATCATACCCCGAGGACTTGAGTTAGTTGATCAAGTGGAAAAACTTATGTATTTGTGACTTACTTGATCACAAACTTATGTATTTCTCCTAACTCTTCATTCATCCTGGAGTTGCAGTCTAATTATATATGGCGCTTTCGATGCATGCTAACATTTATAGTGTTACTAATACCCAAGAAAATCACAAAAGTAGAACATTCAACTTCTTGCTTCCGCATAAATCCAACAAATAAAAGCACAGAACACTAAAACAACCGAGCTAATTTTACAATCATAATTTTTAAGACACAAGAATGAGCGTCTTCCCTACACTAGTCGCTACTACCTATATCTCAATCATTTTATATCAAAACCTTCAATATATATTCGATAAATCCCCACAAGAAAGACAAACTCACTTTAAACAAAGAATCACTTTTTAGACTTCACAGCAACACTAAATTCTCATATTAAATAGTACTCCAACTAAGAAAGCTATGTATGGAAACCACTGAACATGCAAAATAAACAAAATCCACAATCATAGATGAAAATATTTGAGATTTACACCTCCAATTAACAAACAACCCTCCCCCACTATATGATTGGTTAGTAAAGCATCAACTTTACAATCATAACTTTTAAGAACATAAGACAGGACCATCTTTTGCACACTAGTCGCTACTGTCCAGATCTCACTAATTTTATCATCAATACATTCGATTTACATTCAATAAATTCCCATGAGAACAATGAGTGTATTTCAAACATCGTTGTAGAACCTTAGTTGCTACAAATAAGGCCTTCTGGGTTGCATCGCCAAGCTACAGGCATAGCTCTGTTACCCATGAACTCTACACACCTCAATCATCATTGCTTCACATTGTAACACAATCACCACTAACAACAACAACAACATCAATATCAACGATAATGAAAACCCCTTTTCAAGGATTTAAACACAAGACATATATGATGATGATGCTGGGTAAAGAGAATTGGAAGAAGTAATAGTAAAAGGGTCAAACCTTAAACCCTAAATCCTTTATTTCTTTGTTTGTGTATATATCCTTCAAATTTCTTCAAATCCACTGCAAACTGAGCTACTGTGTGAGATGAAATTTGACTATTTTAGGTAATGAAATTCAAAGAAATTTGTGGATACGATGAATTCGAAGAAATTTGGGCATAGGGTTTTGTGTGCATTAAAGAATAGATATATTTAGAAGGAATTTGTGAGAGAATTATATATCTGAGAGTGCAAATGCTTACATTTCTTAATTATTTTTGGCCAATTATAAATTGGAGGGAGAGTGAAATATTTTAATAAAAATTTTAGGCCATATTTTAAAAGTGTTGTCTTTTAAATTATACTAATACCACATTTACAAGTGTAGTTGTATATATGAATAAGCATTGCTAATTAAATCATGATTCGTCAATACTTTTAAAGTGTGGCCTATACTATTATGGTCCACGCTTTCAAAGCATTGCCAAAACTAACATGGCCATAAGCTTAAAACTAAGGCTACACTTTAAAAGCATGGTCTTTAATAGTATAGATCATACTTTATAAGTGTGGTCCAGATTTAATGTGGTCAAAAGACTAAAATGTTGTAGGGCGGTCTCTATCTTTATCATGCCATTCCCTATGACACGATATTTACCATTTTGTGGGTTCACCCATCACATGTCTTGTAAGGAGGTCTAATTGTGTCATCATTTTCTCCATGTTTTCCTCCCCCTCTTGTTCTTTCTTCCATTGGTTCTTATTCACAATTGAGGCGGTGGGAGAAACCAAGGCTACCTTGGTATCCCAAGTGTCCCTCCCCCTATTTTGTTTTGTGATTTGCTCAAGCAAAGTTGAAGCCACACCATACAACAACCTCACAAATGATCCACCGGCCGTGTTGTCCACCACGGTCTTATTGAGTTGGTCCAACGCTCTATAGAATATTTGTAGGAGCATCTTATTTGGTACTTCGTGGTTAGGATATTGCACAATATTTTCATTAAATCTCTCTCAAACTTTACATAAAGGCTCCTCATTGAGTTGATGAAATTTAGTGATTTCATCCTGCAATTGCAACACTTTGATGGTGGGAAGTAATGATCTAAGAAAACATTGGTAAGATTGACCCACGATGTGATTGACCCGAGTGGGAAGAGACCTCAACAACAACACCGCCTCACCCGTTAGAGAGAACGGGAAGAGGCATAATCGTATGGACTCTTATGAGATATGAGCAATGTCGAATAGGGCACACACTTCCACAAAATTCTTCAAGTGCAAGTTTGGGTCTTCATGATCTTGACCCCCAAAGAGACCTTTCATTTGAAGCATGTGTAACATCACATTTGTGACATGGAAGACCCTATTCCATTTATTTGGGGGATGCAGATGACGCTAGCATACCCCGCTTCATAAAGATAGTCTTCATTATGAAGGGGTCCATCAAAGGTCCTGACATTACTTGGATGATCACTCATTGTGTCGTGGACACTATTGAATTCATCTATAAAGAAACAAAAACAACAACAAAAGTAAATAACACACACTAGGGGTAAACCAAAGTTACTATCAATACCACACAAGCGAAAACTAAGTTTCACTCCCTGATAACGGTGCCATTTTAATCACGCTCACCTAGACCATTATTTTGGTGTAGGATGATCATTGTCAAAATAATAACCCAACTTGAGTTGGGGTCGAATCTATGAGGAGTGTAACTAGTGTTTGGAACCTATATATATTGAAAGCAACAAAGTATTTACCCGCAATGTAAACATAAAGTGAGACATGAATTAAAATTTAGGGGGGTATAGTTTGAAAGACTGTTTAAACAAAATCTACTCAAACTACCAATCTAAAGACATAATTGTAAATAAGATTTCAATAGGAGAATAGTCTTGGGACTATGTTTTCCTAGGGGCAAATATTGCACAGGTACATGAGAATCAAATGCAAACTCTAGTTAATAGTGACTACATGGGTAGGCTAGGTTAGGAGTTTTGATGTTAGTTTTCCAACCGAACACAAAAATACCACCCATGGATCCTTTTGAATACCTCATGGGTGTAGCAAACAAATCAACCCAAAACCTCAATAGGGCATCCCTATTTCTAGGAAGATGCCCAAGACATTGCAATTTCACAATCTATCCTTATTTCTAAGAAAATGTAAAGGCTAGGAAAATATCTAGTTATTGTTCATAAATACTTGTCACCCATATCGCTCTTTCAAGGAGGATATGGAATCTAAAAGAATACCCATATACCTATTTCAATGATGATGTGGGATTTTGGGAAATTAGGGCTTTCACCCACAAATTTGAATTTAAAAATCAAGTAGTAATGAAGCCAAACATCATAAACCAAAAATCTACACTAACAATCAAGACTCACACATATTTTCACCCTATTCCAAGATAACCCCAAGATAGAGATTTAGCTACTCATGAAGTTTGAGAAAAGAAATATACCTAAATTTACATATAAATATTCCATTGAAGATGCAAGCAAGGGTGTTCTCAAATTCAACTTCAATTACAACTAAACTCACTTAGAAAATTAGGTACCATAGTCTATCCCAATTTAGTAGGGTTTTTCCAAAGCCAAAAATTCAATTGTAGTTGGGAGTTCCTCTAAAGTGAAAGGGTTTTTTGTCCTTTGAAGGATTGGAACCAGTTGTGTGAAATGAATAATATGCCCTTGGGAGAATTCTGCACCATTAGGATTGCCATTAGTTGATCACATTCGTGATGCCTGCAATTGCATTGAACTAATTGTGATCGACATGCTTTGACTTGTACAAGACTAGCCACAATCTCGGCCCTCTGACCACGATCACGGTAACTGAGGTCCATCCCAACTCTGGACTTTCCATTTTTTTCACTACTTTGCATAAATTTTACTATTATTTTGCTAAAGGCATGTTTTTTGATATATGATTTTCATGATGTTGTTATGGTTTTGAAATAAAGGTTGGGGGTTTTGGTTGTTCAAGGATGAATATTATTTTCCATGGTTTAATTATGGTTTTCACATGTGGGTGGATGGGAATGGTGATTTATTTTAGGGGTATTGGTTGAGCCCTAAATTGGATGGTTTTGGTTTTGATAATGACATGCCCTTAACCTATTTGTTAAAATGTCAATGAGAAGGATTTTTTCATGTACTTTAACTATTCACGAAACTCTAGCATTGCATAAATGGTAAATAAAACATGAAATGATTTTGGTTGGTTTTTGTATGACTGTGGAAAGGCCTTGGTGGCCATAGTAATGGTTTTAGTTTAATTGGAAACGATGGAGTCTAATTTGGCTAAATATTTTATATAGCATATGGTAATAGACGTGGAAGATCTAATTTTGGTATGAAGGTTAATGCCTAATTAAAAGACCCATGTTTAAAAGGTTTTATTATGTGTAAAAAGCTTTAATTGGGCTTAAATGGGGTTGAGTATCAAAGTTGTGGAAGGTGGAGGTCCCCGGGGGATCGATATTGGAAACTCACATTTGCCCATGTGAGGTTGGCCTTGATGGCCATGTGCATGATGTAACAATTTATATTTTAGGGATGTACTAGTCATCCCAGATTTCTTTCTCCGATCGGGCGGTTGACACGTACTAGGGCCCTTTCAGCAGAAGGAGATGAACCCATATAGCCCGTGGGTAGTTTAGGACGGCTAAGCTACACAACCCAGGTAAAGGTTTTAAATGCATGGTAAACCTCATTCCTAACCCCATAATGGTATATAAATATGTATATATGTGATTGCATATGATTATTTTCTTGGTTTGAATGATGGTATTATTTTATCTTTATCCCTAAATACCTGATAGCATTTATCCGCTGACCGTCTTCGGCTACTATATCCCCACGCGATGCAAGAATCGACCATACTACCATTCCTCCTACTCAGTGACTTGGATTCGAGGATAACTTTGAGTCAGATTTAAAGTGGTGAGCTTTTATACTCCGAAAGTCTCTATTTTATGTTATGGACTTCTTTACATTTTTGTTATTTCATTGGATTTGGTTGTTGGCAATGGTTGGGGGAATGTCCCGACCGAATGTTCATTGATTATGGTTAGAGGCTTTATCAAATAACTATGGTCATAGGTGGTATGGATATTAGTGTCAGCCTTGGTATTAGTACTAACCTTGGGGTTGACGTCGATTGGATATTTGGTGGAGGTTGTAGGAGTATGATTATAGAATTTATTTAATGTCTTTGAATTATTATTGTCTTATCTTATTATATTCTTGGAATTCTGCCGACATGGGGTGTAGGGTGGTTAATGGTTGGGTAGCGGGGGTGGCCTCCAGTCCTGGTTGGACTTGAGATGCCTGACACAACTATGCCCTAGTTTGGGTCGTCTCAGATTAGTATCAAAGCACTAGGTTCATGGTCAACTTTATGTCTGCCAAAGTCGTGTCGAGTAGAGTCTCTTTTAGGGGTGTGTAGCATGCCACACTCACAAGGGTGAGGCTACAAGGCATTTAGGAATGCTTCTCTTTCTTGTGTTCTATTTTTTAGATTTAGAGTCTAAGGTCCTAAATTTTCCTCTAATTCTTGTTTGTTCTCCTTTCAGATCATGCCTCCCTGATAATTCGAAGCTCATGGAAACTCCTCTATCCTACCTAGGGACAACGCTAATAGGACACACTCTGCTTATGGGGTCCAGACCCGATCTAGGGGCCCTGTTCCTGATTGTCCTTCTAGAGTTCCACCAGTCCCTTTTAGCCCTCTTCGAGATCCTCGGGCAGATATGATGAATTTTGAGTTTCGTCAATCTATCCATATGTTGGCATAGTTGGTAGCTTCTCATACCGAGCATGGTGCTTCTGTTACTTCATCTTCTGAGGCCACAAGGGTTGGCCAGTTTATGAGGTTGAGTACTCTTGTATTCACTGTGTTAAGGTTGAGGAGGATCCTCAAGGTTTTATTAATGATATGGAAAAGATCTTTCGTGTTATACATGTTATTAACGTGGAGGGTGTGTAATTTGCTGCCTACCAATTGAAAGATGTAGTATACCAATGGTGTGAGGAACAGAAGCAGCCAAGGGGTGACAATGTTGAGCCAGCCCTGTGGGATAATTTCTCTAGTGCTTTTTTGGATCTCTTCTTTCCTCAGGAGTTAAGGGAAGTGAAGGCGAAAAAGTTTTCTATCTTGAAGTAAGGCAAGATATTAGTCAAGGAATATGCCTTAAAGTTTCACCAGTTGTCTCAGTCAAGGCAAAATATCAGTTGGGTTGTCTCGAGACTTAATTTTGGAGAGTAAGGCTAACTTGTTGAACAAGGATATGGACATCTCCAAGTTGGTTGTGTACATGTAGCAGGTCAAGGAAGAGAATAAGAAGTAGTATGAAACTAAAGAGAGGAAAAATAAGAAGTTCAAATTTTTTTATCAGGGTGGTGGTCAACCCCAGAGTGACAGGGATGGTGGAAAGTGGTCCAAGAAGAGGTAGGGTAATTTTGGGTCTCACTCGACGGCTAGTGCTCCCTACGTAAAGCTGTTCGGTGACAGATATTTTCAAAAAGGCAATAATTATAGGGCACAAGGTGCCCAATCTCAGGCTAATGGGGCCCAATCAGCTCTATCATATCCTTTCTGCAAATTTTATGGTCGATTGCATTGGGGTTACTGTGATGAAGGAAAGGACAAGTGTTTTAACTGTGGTCATCTAGGGCATATAATTAGGAACTGTCCCATTGGTATGGTTTCTTCTAGGGAAAACAAGGTTCACTTGCATCTTCTTCAGCTCCAGTACCAAAGGGTGCACCATCTGGCTCCAGCACTGGTCGAAACTGACTTTATGCTCTCACTACTTGTCAGGAGATTCATGCATCGCCTGATGTTATTACTGTTATGTTGAAACTCTTTTCTCGTGATATATACTTCTTACTTGATCCGGGGTCCACTCTTTCTTATGTGGCCCTATTTGTGGCTGTGCATTTTGGTTTTAGTCCTGAGTGTATTCCGGGCCTCTTTCTGTTTCTACCTCGTTGGGTGATTCTGTGGTTTCTGAAAGAGCCTATAGGGGTTGTGAGGTGTTAGTGGGTGACGGAATACTTTGGGAGATCTATTTGAATTAGACATGGTGGATTTCAATGTGATATTAGGGATGGCTTGGTTGCACTCGTACAATGCATCTTTAGACTGTCAAACCTGTAAGGTCGTCTAATGAGTCGGTTATTAAATGGGAAGGTGGTTCCCTAGATCCTAAGGGAAGGTTCATATCATATCTTAGATCTCTGAGATTGATCTCCTAGAGATGTCTCTTCCATCTGGTCTGAGTTAAAGATTCTAACTCAGAGGCTCCTTCTTTATATTCCATCCCGGTGGTGAATGAATTTCTTGAGGTTTTTCTGATGGCCTTCCTAGTGTTCCTCCCGATAAGGAGTGATTTTGGGATAGATCTTGTTTCGGACACTTGTCCTATCTTTATTCCCCCATATAAAATGGCTCCGACTGAGTTGAAAGAGCTTAAAGAGCAGCTAAAGGATCTTTTAGACAAGGGTTTCATCCGTCCTAGTGTGTCTCCATGAGGTGCACTAGTTTTAGTCATGCGTAAGAAGGATGGCTCCCTTCAGATGTGTATTGATTACCGGTAGTTGAATAAAGTGACGGTAAAAAATAAGTATCCTCTTCCAAGGATAAATGATTTGTTTGATCAACTTCAAGGGCTATGTTTTTATCCAAGATTGATCTTCGATCTGGGTATCATCAGCTAAAAATTAGGGAGATAGATATCCCTAAGACTGCTTTTTGTACCTGGTATGAGCATTTTGAGTTCTTTTTTATGTCTTTTAGGTTGACTAATGCCCCGACGACATTCATAGACTTGATGAATAGGGTCTTTCGTCAGTTTTTGCATTTTTTCATTATTGTGTTCATAGACGATATTTTGGTGTACACTAAGATCAAGGTGTATCATTCTAATCAACTCCGCATCGTATTGCAGGCCCTGAAAATCAGCAGTTACATGCCAAGTTTTTGAAATGTGAATTTTGGTTTAACACAGTCACATTTCTGGGTCATGTCATTTCTAGTGAGGAGATAATTATGGATCCACAGAAGGCTGCAGAGGTTAAGAAGTGTCCGAGACCCATGAATCCAACCGATATTCAAAGCTTCTTGAGTTTAGCTAGTAACTATAAGAGGTTTGTGGAAAGTTTCTCTTCTATAACTACCACTCTAGCATTAGGATGGCTCCGTTTGAGGCCTTGTATGATAGGAGGTATAGATCTACTATTAGGTGGTTTGAAGTTGGTTAGGAAGATATGTTTGGTTTGGATTTGGTTTACCAAGCTATGGAAAAGGTGAAGGTGATATGGCTAAAAGCCGCCTATAGTCGCCAAAAGTCCTATGCGGATGTGAGGTGTAGGAAGTTAGAGTTTGAGGTTAGGGATAGGGTGTTATTAAAGGTGTCTCCTATGAGGAGAGTGATACAGTTTGGGAAGAAGGAGAAGATCAGTCCCTGGTATATTAGTTCATACTTAGTTTTAAGAAGGGTTGGTAATATTGCGTATGAGTTGGAGTTGCCTTCTAGTTTGAGCTCCATTCACCCAACGTTCCATGTTTCTATGTTGAGAAAGTGTGTGAGTGATTCATCACAAATTATTTCTTTTAAGGATATTGGTATTTCACATTCTCTGTCTTATGAGGAGGTCCTGGTTGAGATCTTGGATTGACTGGTTTATCGGTAGCGAACCAAGGATGTAGCTACGATAAAGGTTTTATGGAGGAACCACAAAGTGGAGGAGGCTACATGGGAAGCTGAAGAGGACATGAAGTCCCAGTATCCATTCCTATTTTCCATTCCAAAATATTGTGCCTAAGGTATATGTCGCTCTTAGCATCTTTGTTTTCTGACTTTGTTAAAGGAAAGATTGATTTCTTTGGTATCTCTATTTTCTGTCTAAAAGGTAAGAGTAGAGATGTTTGGGGTTTTAATCATGCTAGTCACTACCTTGTTCCATCATTCGAGGATGAATGATCCAAGTGGGGGAGAATTAAAACACCCTGAGTTTTGGCCCTTGGAAATTTCTTGAGTTTTGGACTCACTATCTTAGTAATGACTCACCTTACTAGTCGTATGGTGTGGGTACGGGTCGGGTGACCCTAGTCGTAGGGAGTACGATGGATAGAGGTTAGGTTTCTGTTGTGGTTATGGTTTGGTGGTACGGGTCGTAAGGGGTGATGACGGTTTATTTGGTCGTTCCCTGAATTAAATCAGTAACTTAGTAACTTAACTTGGATCTAAGTAAGAGTGGCTCACTAAGATCTGTGAGGATAGGCTATGAGTCATGGTGTGAAGTCGTATGTTGACCAGTGTCAATCCCTTTGGATTATGTCTTGGATAGGACTAAGACCATACGAGTCGTATAGTCTGACCATGAGTAAGGTGAGAGAGTCATATATTGGATAGTGTGTGGGAGTCCAACTCATTGTTTTGATGATGACTCAATAGTATGAGTCATATGTTGTGGTCACGAGTCATGGGGTCGACTCGTAACCACAAAATTTTACAGTTTTAAGTTGGGGGCATTCTGGACATTTCCCCTTTTTAACTCCCTTTGATACCATGACATAAAACACCTTTAGAGGCTTCATTAACCTAGTATCCTCAATCAAACACTCTTAAAAATCTCTCAAACTCCTTGTTCAAGCAAGAGGCTAGGGTTTCTTCAAGATAATCAATTAAGGCTTTCAAGGGTGGTTTCTTTTCATCTTCCTTAATGTCCAAGGCATATGGCTCTTCCCTCATTGTTATTTTACTAAAAGTATGTGTTTTAATATATGATTTTCATGATGTTGTTATGGTTTTGAAATAAAGGTCGGGGGTTTTAGCTGTTCATGGATAGATATTGTTTCTCATGGTTTAATTATGGTTTTTCCTTGTTTTAATTATAGTTTTGCACATATAGGTGTATGGGAATGGTGATTTAATTGAGTGGTCATAGTTGAGCCCCAAATTGGATAGTTTCAGTTTTGATAATGACTTGCCCTTAACCTGTTTGTTAAAATGTCAATGAGAATGATTTTGTCACATACTTTAACTATTCACGACACTCTTGCATTGCATAAATGTTAAATGGAACATGGAGTGGTTTTGGTTGGTTTTCGCATGACTTTAGAAAGTCCTTAGTGGCTATGGTAAAATGGTTTTGGTCTAATTGGAAATGATGGAGTCTAATTTGGTTAAATGGTTTATATGGTATATGGTAATAGGCTTGCAAGCTCTAATTTTGGTATAACGATACCAATTATTAATGCCTAATTAAAAGACCCCTGGTTAAATGGTTTGGTTATGTGTAAAAGGTTTAATTGGGCTTAAAGGGGGTTGAGTAGCAAAGTCGTGGAAGGTGGCGGTCCCAGGGGATCGATATTAGAAGCTCACGTCTGCAGATGTGAGGTTGGCCTTGGTGGTAATGTGCATGATGTCACACTTTATATTTTAGGAATGTACTAGTCATCCCAGGTTTCTTTCTCCGGTCGTGTGGATAACACGCACCGGGTCCTTTTCAGTAGGGGGAGATGAACCCATATAGCCCGTGGGTTATTTAGGATAGCTAAGCTACACAATCCAAGTTAAGGATTTAAATGCATGCTAAACCTCATTCCATACCCCGACATAGTATATATATGTATATATGCATATGATTATTTGCTTGGATTGAATGATGGCATTATTTTATCTTCATCCCTGAGTTACATGCTAGAATTTACCCCGGAAACCATCTTTGGACGTTGTATCCCCATGCGATGCAGGAATTGACCATACTACCATTCCTACTGCTCAGTGACTTAGATTCAAGAACATCTGTAAATCAGATTTGAAGTGGTGAGCTTCGATACTACGTAAGGCTTCATTTCATATTATGGACTTCATTTTATTTTTGTTATTTAATTGGATTTGGTTTTTTGCTATGGACGGGGGTATGTCCCGACTGGATGTTCATTGATTCTGGTTAGAGGCTTTGTCGAACAACTATGGGCATGGGCGGTGTCGGTAGTAGTGTCAGCCTTGGTATTGGTATTGGCATTGAGGTTGGCACTGGTAGGATGTTTGGTGGAGGTTGTAGGAATGATTATAGACTTTATTTAATGTCTTTGAATTATTATTGTCTTATCTTGTTATATGTGCAGAATTCAGTCGACACGGGGTGTAGGGTGGTTAACTGTTGGGTAGTAGGGGTGGTCTCCGATCTTAGTTAGACTTGAGATGTCCGACACGACTAGGCCCTAGTTTAGGTCATGTCATCTCTCCTAAGTCTCATATTGAGCAGGTTAGAGGTGCGCGTCCTACTCTAGTTCTTTAGTGTTTGTCTGCCCAGTGTTAGAGGGATTATTTGTGCATTTGTTGACCCATTAGAGGGTTCTCCATTGGTTATGACAGGTTTTTCTCTATTTCAGAGTGTGTATCCTCTTATTGCACCTGCTTCTGTTTTGGGTACTCCTCAAACCCTGAGTCTTATTCCTATTTCAGCATCGATATTTGAATATAGTCTTCCAAGAATAAGAGTTCATCCTTCAATAATATTACCTTCACAGATGGTATCTTAGCCTGCTAGATTCACTATGCCTCTCTTGCTGTAAGTACTGTGATATCTTCTGATGATCAGAAGAGGTTTGAAAGATTTAATTATTTGGGTCCTCCTAGATTTATAGGTTTTCTGGGCGAGGATGCCCAAGAGTTCTTGATTGATTGTCATGAGAAGCTGCATAACTTGGATTCTCTTGAGTCACGTTGAGAGACTTATACTACCTATCAGTTGAGAGATATTGTGAGAGATTGGTGGAGATCGTTTTTTTGTTCTAGACCTCTTGATGCTCCTGAGTTAACTTGGGATCAGTTTACTAATACCTTTCTAGAGAGATTTGTGCAGATCGTTTGTTGTTTCTAGACCTCTTGATGCTCCTGAGTTGACTTGGGATCAATTTACTAATACTTTTTTGGAGAGATTTACGCCTTTTAATTTGTGAGATTGGATGTGTGATGAGTTTGACCAACTGAAGCAGTGCTTCATGACTATAGCAGAATATGAGGCACGCTTCCATGCCTTGTCCAGTTATTTTTATGCTAGTATTTCTACCTAGTCTGAGAAGATTCAAAATTTTATAAAGGGTCTGGATGTCTTTCTTTAGTTGGCTACATCTCAGATGGTTGTATTTAGGGCATTTTTTCAGAGTATTGTAAATCATGCTAAGATGACAGTGGGTATTCTTTGAGTATCTCAAGGTGGCGCCAAAAAGGTGTGCCACTTTGGTGAGTTCAAAGGTCAGTTTTCTCGTGGTAAAGATTTTAAAAGTTCTTTTGGTTATCAGGATAGGCTAGTGCAGGAAGTCTTACAGAGTTCAGGTTGTGGATCATCGGGTTCAGCGGTGTAGAGTGGCCATTCGGGCCTAGTGGTACATTTTTCTATTGAGGCGAGTCGTAGGACTTGGTATGTGTGTCATGAGGTTGGCCATTTGGCTAAGGACTATCCCCGTTATGTGATTAGAGCTACTTATATTTCAGCTGTGAGAGGTATGGGTAATACTAGAGGTGAGAGAGATTGAAGTGGTGAAGCTCGTGGTGGTGGTCGTGGGGCTACTCATCCAATTGGTGATCGTGGTCTGTTCTACGTTATACCAACCATACCTGAGATAAAGGCTTCTGATGCTGTGATCACAAGTATCGTTCTTGTTTGTTTTAGATCTACATCTATGTTATTTGACCTCGGATCAACTTTATCTAATGTGTCTGTGTATTTTGCATTGGGTTTTGATTCTGTCAGTGAGCCTCTTGCCATGCCTATTCTGTATCTACCTCAGTAGGTAATTCTTTAGTGGTGGATTAGGTGTCCCGATCTTGTATTGTGACTTTTTGTGGCTGTGATACTTGGGTAGACTTGATAGTGTTAGATATGGTTGATTTTGATGTTATTTTGGGTATGGATTGGTTGGGTCCTTATCATGTCGTCTTAGATTGTTTTGCTAAGACCGTGACTTTAGGTCTGTCGGGTGTACCAAGTATAGCTTAAAGGTTGCGCTTTATTTGGGCCCTAAGAGTATCATATCTTATGTTCAAGCTCGTAGATTGGTTAACAGGGGATGTCTATCTTATTTGGCTCATATTTGTGATATTAGTATTATTTCACCTCCTTCTTCAGATTTTGTTTATGTTCCCCGTGAGTTTATGGATGTGTTTCCTACGGATTTTCTTGGTATACCTCCGGATCATGATTTTGATTTTTCTATTGATGTTGAGCGGGGCACCAAGCTCGTTTTTGTTCCCCCTTATAGGATGGCCTCAACCGAGTTGAAAGAATTGAAGGATTAGTTGTAGGAGTTATTGGATAAGGGAATTATTTGACCTAGTGTATTGCCTTGGGGTGTGCCTGTCTTGTTTGTGAAGCAGAAGGATGGGTCTATGCGGATGTGTATTGATTATTGGCGGTTGAATAAGGTGATGGTTAAGAATAAGTATCCTCTTTCTCGCATTGATGATTTTGGTTGGAGCCTATTTTTTTTTGGGTCATGTGGTGACTAAGGATGGTATTATGGTTAATCCAGCGAAGACTGCAGCAGTTCATCTATTGCAGCCTACGAGATTTAAAGTTTTGCTTGTTTAGCTGGTTATACTTTTCATCTATTACAGCTTCATTGACTAAGTTGACTAGAAGAAGATTTCTTCTTAGTAGTTCGATGCTTGTGAGGCGAGCTTTCAAAATCTCAAGGATTGGTTGACTTCAGCTCCTATCTTGACTTCTCCCAAGGAGGGAGTGGGTTTTACCGTCTTTGGGGATGCTTCAGATATTGGGTTAGGAGTTGTGTTGATGCAGGAGTGTAAGGTAATTGTGCATGCTTCTCGTTAGTTGAAGCCACATTAGAAGAATTACTCTACCCATGATCTGGAGTTGTGCGTGATTACTTTTGCGTTAAAGTTGTGGAGGCACTACCTATATCGAGTTCGTTGCGATATTCTCTTGGATCATCGTAGCCTTCAGTACTTCTTTACCCAGCCAGATCTTAATATAAGGCAGCATCGTTGGCTTGAGTTACTTAAAGACTATGACTTGACTATTCTCTACCATTCGGGCAAGGCTAATGTAGTTGCCTATGCCTTGAGTCGGAAGTCGACTAGTATGGGTAGCTTGGTGAATCTTTTGACCCAAGAAAGGCCTTTAGCCTTAGAGGTTCAGTCTTTAGCTAACCAGATAGTTAACATTAATAGTTCGACACCTAGCATGTTTTAGCTTTAGTGAAGGCTAGATCATGTTTGATAGAGCATATTTGAGCTCATAAATTTAATGATGTTAGATTGAGGTTGATTCGAGATAAGGCATGGAGTCGGGAGGGTAAGGAAGCTTCACTTGATTTAGATAGAGTTTTAAGGATTGGAGCCGAGTTTGTGTGTGGAGAGTGGGTGACTGGATTGGGTTGATCTTGCAGGAGACCCATTGTTCCAGATATTACATCCATCCAGGTATCACTAAGATGTATCGTGACTTGAGATAGCACTATTGGTGGGGTGGTATGAGGCACGATTGATAACGCTCAAATTACACCTCTCTTACGAGAGAGTAAGCGGTCGTTGTCAAATATATAACCCAACTAGGTTGGGGTCGAATCCCACAGGGAATATGGTGTTAATTAAGTTGTGTGCAGATTAGTTGACTTTTAATCGTTCTTTTTCATAAAATAAATAGGGGGGATTTGATTCAGTTCACAAATCAATGGTTTCAGTTTAACAAGATGAAATATGTGTAGTAGTAATCAAATTCAGAGAAATAGCAAGCTAGGGTTATGTCCACCTTGTAGTTTTCAATACTTTCTAACTATGGGCTTTACGAATTCATACATGCATCGTGCTTATAGAGAAATGTATTGTATTTAATAACATAATCCTAGTGTTTCTCAACCATCAAAGACTAATTCACTTTAGTTCTCTCGAATCAAAAGCGTTTACCAAAAACAATACGAAATCTCCAAATAGTTAATCCTGCTAAGGCATTAACTTATGAAATAGGGGTTGGTAATCCTATTTTTCTTGTCACTACTCTCTTTTCAAAACATCAACCTTTCTTTCGAACAAGTTGTGTTTTAAGGCATATCCTTTATGTTTGCAACCACGAGAATTCAAGATAAGTGAAGAGAGTATGATGTAAAAAAATCAATGCATAACGAATTCAAAACCCAAAGTGATAGATTGTATGCTACAAGGCTTCCATAACCCTAACTAATAAACTTAGCTACTCATGAATAAAACGAAAAGCATCATAAATATATTCATCATACCAAAAACTAGAAGACGATCTTGGTGTGAGAATACTGAAAACAAGAGAGAAAAACGTTTCTCTCTCTCTCCTCAAGCTAAGCCGCCTTTCTCCTCTCTCAGAATAATACAGAATAATGAATAAATGAATGAAAATTCATCAATTAAGTCTTTTAATAATCTCTTCTCTCATAATTTCCTTCTAAGTCCCTGAACTAATTATAAATGACAAATTAGTCTTGGACATAGCTTCTAGGAACCACATTTGGTCCAGATTGTTACTCTCTCTTGTGTAATATGCCATCCGTATTTCATAGTCCCATTATGTCTTCATATACCTCATTAATACCTAAAATCATGCTAATCACATCGGTTAGCTCAATTATATAGAAGTAGAGTAAAAACATAAGAAACTAGACACTTTGTTCTCTAAACATAGCTAAAATATGGATAAGTTATGGTGCTTAGGCGTATAAATACACCCAAGATCACCGCCCCACACTTAAAGTTTTGTTCGTCCTCAAACAACATATTCATTTATACATACTACACAAGCCTTAGCACCCACAAAGGAAGACAAGATGCTCAAATAGGCCCACACAACAATTATGAACAAAAAGTAGATTCAGGAACCATTACTAGAGACAACCTACCCTCAAGAATAGACTCATTAAGTTGGAAATTTCATGCATATCGTTTAAGCATAGAAATCATATAAATTACCCAACCTTCATCAACCGTGTGCTCTCACAACAAAAAGTTACCCATAATCACTCACAATCATGCAATTTCTAACAAAATGGGTACAAGAATCAAGTTTCGCTCACTCTCACAAAGAATTCTCAAATTACAACTGATGACCATATGCTTGCCCTTAGTGTAATACTCCACTACTATCAGAATGCTAAGATTATGATCAAATAGGTCTTTTACGGGTTGTAATGCAGGGTAAAGGATGGGTAGGAACTCTTTTTGGCCAGAAATAGTGACTATATTCCCTAAGCACTTTAATACACTACATTATGCAATTAAGACCAATCTTTAACAACCAATTTCCACTTTTGCTATCTTCACAGATTTGCTTTTCACCCCAACTCGTTAAGTTTAACTAATAACACTATGGTGGGAGTATGCAACTCTTTCAAATATTTTTTTTTTGCACCCTTTTCATGTTACGCACCCCTATAATAGCCACCCTCAACTTAAGCGATTTGCCTTAGTTGAGGTTCACAATGTCCAAGAAGGACCAGGGCTAAAACAGGTTCATTGTAACATGTCCGGGATAAAATTTGAAACTTTTTCAATAATTTTTGCTACTCCCAATCACATCAATTTCACACTCCAATAACTAGACTTTGGGGCATCAATTTCACCTTTTTCCTCTAATTGTCAAACTCCTAACTCAAATTGATTTTACATTAAAGAGCTTAGGAGCTTTTGGATCAAATTACGGTCTATTAAAGAACGGAATAGGTTACATATGAGGCTAACAAAAGAACAAACTAAAGGCTCAATGGGGCTAGGTAAGATAATGTACAAAGGTAGGTCAAAAGAAGGTATGACCAATGACTGTCAAAGAAATGCCTAAATCATCTCCTAAACTCATAATCTTTATTTCGCTTTGCACACACACCAAGAAAGTTCTAGCATTAGTTACAATAAGGAATATACAATAGTCTTACACACTCATGGCATATGGTCAACTCAATTAGGAGCATTATAGATTCTCAACCCAACAATTACATGAATTTAAATAAAACCAACAATCACAACAAGAGTCATAACTAGAGCCTAGGTGTTTCAAACGTAATGATCCATCACATACTTATGTTATAATGTCATGTGATCCACAAGAGCAGTTACATGCAATTAAATGACTAATTTTCTCTTAAGACGGTCGTCATCCATCCATCATCGAGAAAAACACCTAATTATGACTACATAACTAACAAAATAAACAAAATAACTAATCCTATCACAGAAGAATACTAAGGAGAAGGTCCTATTTTCTTACAAAACAAGTAGCAAAGTATCCATCCACCCCACACTTAAGCTCAGCACTGTCCCCAGTGTAAATAACAAGATAAAGAACCTGGCTAGTAGTACTCCTCATCCACATTCGGAGTCATGCCACCTGCATGAAGATCATCATTGGAGCCATTTTTCCTGTATTCATCCTATCATCCATGTCAGCCACACATAATGAAACTAACTATAATTAAGATGGAGATGATAAAGTCACCACCCCACACTTAATTTGTTAGTATCAACCAATTAAGAGTTTTTATCAGGTACTCAGACTTCACCGACATACACTTTGACATGGTGCATCAATATAAGTTACAATACAATTCATTCACTTCAATTCCCCCAATTCTTTTTCAATGAAGCACTTTTTGAACAGAATCATGCTCTACACTTTCATCCATACAAAATATACAAAACACCTTCACTTTCACAACATCGCCATGGCAAGAATTTAATTCGTAATCCTTAAGAAATCAATTAACAATAACATAAAGTCACAATAACTAAGGATTAAGAAAGTAAAACTTACCTTGAAGATGAAAGATCAATAAAGGACAAAGAGAATGGTGAGAGCTCAGTATTGTACGTCTTAAGGGTGAAATAAGGATGAATTTGGGAATTTAAGGCGTGAAGTCTATTTAAATAATGAAATCTGGGTCGGGTTGACCCAAATGGATTCTAAGTGTATTTGGCTAAGTGTACGACGTATTCCTACTCGCACACATTTAAGTATGCGGCGCATTGTTCATGGCATTGTTGAAGCAGTAGGCATTTGAAAAGAAGTATACGACGCATACCCTATCACACAGATTTAAGAGTGTGGCGCATAGGGTATCGCACACTTGAGGCAGTGAGCATATGCGGAGAAGTGGGCGACGCATATCTTATCGCACATGTTAAAGTGTGCGACGCATAAGTTATCGCACACATCAAGGTGTGCGGCGCATTATGCATCGCATAGGTAGTCCAGTGAGCATGTGCGATGGGATGTGCGGTGCACTCTTGGTCGGAAAGGTCCCGATCCCTACGCTACCACCACAGACCTCATTGAAAGTCATAAAATAAATTCGCACCACAAAATTTTTTGGGTCGGATTAACATAATTCGAGGCACGACTCTAATGCGAATCATACTTGAGCCTTACACATTTGACCACTCCAACTTACTGGTAATGTTCCCATCACTCCTAAACTTACCACCATTAACATAACTCAATTCTAAATCAAATTTCGTACTAATCTCCTCCTTAGTACTTTATGCACCTACACTTACTCAAAAACAACAAAAATGATTAGAAGGATGGGTTGCCTCCCACCAAGCGTCGTAGTTTCGGTCGTGGCTCGACTCTTCTTTATGTATTTTTGTTTAACATGATAAAGTGAAAATAAAATCATGGGGTGCCTCCCATGTAGCGCCTTATTTAACGTCGCGGCACGACTCGATTATCTTGACTACTCAGACTTCGTCAAGATACATCGATGATACCATTTGTACCTCATTTGTTGGATCAAGACAATGCTTTATTCCTAGTCCAACCACTTTGAAATCACTCACATCCTTGCTTACAAGTTCAACCAAACCAGCTATGGTCTCCACAAAAGACATATCCTTAACTAGTACATCTCGCTCATCCTCGTAGAATACATCAATAATCAAGAAGACACTCATCTCTTTTTGTTGTTTCATAGACCGGCATACTTCAAAACTAACTTCTTTCTCATTGAGCTTAAATTTTAGCTCATTCAGCTCCATGTCAACTAATACTTGATGATAGGCGTATTTACACGCCTAAAGCACCTTAATTTACCCATATTTTAGCTAAGTTTTGGGGAAAAAATATATAATTCATGCACTTTTAGTCCTTTTTCCTGTAAGTGAGCTAACAAACGTGATTAGCAAGTTTTTAGGTATAAATGATGAAGATTCCAGCACTTTATGGATAACTTGACGCCAAAGAAAGCTTCACAAAAGAAGGAAAGCAGCGTTTGGACGCCTATGGACTGAAAGTGATGCATGGATAACTTGTCCCGGGCAAAAACAACATTTCTAAAGACTTTGGGGATTAGCAGTAACTTAGTAGGATTAGGATAAGGATGCAGTAACCTAGTAGGATTAGGATAAGTACGCAGTAGCCTAGTAGGAATAGGATATGGGTGTTATAAATACCCTATTTTGCTGAAGCTTTTTATTATTCACTCATTCATTAATTCAAGTCTTTTTCATTCAACTTCCGCTCCTAATTCACGTTACAATTGTTAACAGAGAAAAATGCTAACCCATGGGAAACACCAAGAGGAAAAACGTCAACCTTGTTGTGACGCCACACTCCTCTCCAACGTGAGATCATTCTAGTTTTGATATGATGATGATGTTTATTGTGATCTCCGTTGCGCTCATGAGTAGATAAACTTCTCTGTTAGGGTTATGGAAGCCTTATGATATACTATCTATTTCTATGAGTTTGTGAATTATTGATACGTATGTTGCTTATATCATTACTCTCTTCATCTTAATTGAATTCTTGTGGTTGCAAACATATAGAATACGCCAGTTTAGCATTAACTTGTTCGAAAGAAAAGTTACATGTCTGGAAAAGAGAGAATGACAAGGAAATAGGGCTACCAACCCCTGTTTAAAAGTTAGTGTCGTAACTGGATTAACCTCTTGGAAAATTCGTACCATTAGTATACGCTTTAAGCTCGAAAGAGTTAAAGTGATATAATCCTTGATGGTCGAAAGACACTAGGATTTACCATAGAATACGAATCTCTATAAGCGCATGCATGTCTGAATTCCGCATAACTCATAGCCAATAGATACGTAAAACTCATAAGGTGGACATAACCCTAACTTACAATTCTCATTGATTAACTCCTACTACATTACTCGTTTCATTCTTTATTTTGGTAAACATTATTATACGCATAAAATCCCCCCTTTGTCCGCAGAACTTTCGACCAAAAGTCTACTAATAGTTGCAACACTTAGTGACCAAGTATTCCCTGTGGGATTCGACACCCAACCCAGTTGGGTTCTATATTTGACAACGACCGCTTACACTCTTACGAGAGCTGTAGTTTGAGCGTTATCAAATTTTGGCGTTGTTGCCGGGGAATACAGTTGTCAACTAAGTTTGTGTTAATTACTAGACCCTTTGGTCAAAAATTCGCAGATTTTACTTTTTGTTTGTTGTTTTTGTTTTATTCAGGTTTGCTTGAGTGCATGCCAAACACTCGAAGTTCAGGTCAACCGTTATTACCTATCAATCCTGAACCTCAACTTATTGGCAGAATGGATGCACAACGTGACATTGACAGAAGGGCGGCTCAACAGAAGCAAGCTAGACTAGCTGCACTGGCAGCTGCTCAAGTGCATCAACAGAATATTGATAACCCAGGTTTGGCAACAAATCCTGATGATGAGGACCTGGGTGATGAGGAGTTACTTAATCCACGGCGTGCAGATGAAGTGGCAACACCTGTGAACAGGAGAGATCGTCAAGTTAGAATGAGACCTGAACATCGAGCTGTGCAGGCTCCTTTTGATGATGATGAAGACGATCTTGATGGAGCTGGTGCCACAGGAGCTATTATTCCTCCACCCTTGGCACCTGGAGCAAAGTTCAATATCACTAGCACCATGATTCAACTATTGCAGCTCAAGGGATTATTTGGTGGACTAGCAGGCGATGATCCGAATATGCATCTGATCAATTTTATCTCAACATGCAAGTCATTCGACAATCCAGGCATTGGACAGAATGCAATTCGGCTGCGCTTATTTCCATTGTCTCTGTCTGGGGAGGCAACTCTATGGTTGAATGGGCTGACTCATGATTCTATTACTAATTGGAGGCAATTGAAAGACGCTTTCCTAGAAAGATTCTTTTCGCCATCCAAGAGAGCGCAGTTGAGAGATGAGATCAGCAATTTTCGACAGCTTCCAACTGAAGCTCTCCACGAAACATGGGAGAGATTCAAGAAGAAGCTTATGAGATGCCCAAACCATCATATGACCAATGTACACTTGATGGAGATATTATACAGATCTTTCAACTCGGTGACTAAGCCAGTGGTTGATAACGCAGCAGGTGGATCATTCATGGACCTCACTTTTATTCAGGCAAGTGATATGCTAGATCGTATGACAAAGCAGAGTAAAGCTTGGCATACCAGGGATTCTGAGGTAGCAAGCTCTACCGTATCTGTTGGCATGACTGCAGAGCAGAGGCGTAGATAAGAGGAACATGATCAAGATATGGCGCACATGAAAACGCCGATGGATCTTCTTACCAAGCATTTATTATCAGGGAAGACCAAAAAATTCAAAGCAGTTGCGTCAAAAGGAAGAGACGAATCTGATTCAGAGGAAGAAGCCAACTACTTGAATAATCAGAGGGGTTTCCGAGGCAATGCCCAAGGAAACCAAGGTCGGATCTATTATGATAAATCTGGATACAAGGACCGCGATTAAGGTAGTTGGAAAAACAATACCGACAAGAGTGGTTTGTATGTTCCTCCTGGAAGACGTGACGCCGCTGCATCTGGTTCTGGAAATATGTCCACGGAAGATATGATGGCTAAGCTGCTGAAAGGAGTAGAGGCAACCAGCACAGGAGTAACTAAGGTAATAAATAATTTATCCTCAATGAAGCAATTGGTTGACTCGCATTCCACTTCAATAAAACAGCTGGAGCAACAATTGAGTCAATTATCTGCGGCATTCAACCAAAGAAAGGCTGGAACACTACCCAGCGATACGGTGCAAAACCCAAGGAACGATGGATCATGCATGGCTATTACTACCCGGAGTGGTAAAGTGTTGGAAAATCCATCCAAGGACAAGTAGGTGGTTGATGATATAGCGGATAATGTTATTGATGCAGAATGTGAAGAGGCCGAAGAAGCTGAAGAGTGTGTTCATGACGTCACCCCTAGACGTTTGCAGCCTGAAAAGGTTGATAATCGGAAGCAAGATAAAGAGAATGTGGTGGAGAAAACGATTCTCCTTCCATCACAACCTTTTCCGCAGAGACTGAAGAAGAAAGTTGATAACACTAGGTTCAGTAAATTCATGACCATGTTGAAGCAGCTGACTATTAATGTTCCGTTGGTGGAGGCGCTGGAACAGATGCCTGGGTATGCTAAATTCATAAAGGACCTATTGACAAAGAAGCGGGCAGCAAGTTATGAGCTGGCAGATAATGTTCATCATTGCAGTGCAATCGCTACAAGGTCGCTAGTACAGAAGAAGGCGGATCCTGGTGCTTTCACTATTCCTTGCATGATTGGATCGTTGGATTTTTCTAAGGCGTTGTGCGATCTTGGGGCTAGCATCAATTTGATGTCGTTATCCGTTTACAGAAAGTTGGGGTTGGGCGATCCTACACCATCTAATATGCGGCTCGTGATGGCAGATAGGTCGGTAAAACGGTCTGTTGGTATCTTATATGATGTGTTGGTGAAGGTTTCCACCTTTATCTTTCCTGAAGACTTTGTTATTTTGGATTGCGAGGTGGATTCTGAAGTTCCCATAATCTTGGGGCGTCCTTTCCTCGCAACTGGAAGTGTGCTGATTGATTTAACAGCTAATGAGCTTTTATTTCGGCTGAATGACATAGTGGTACGCTTTGATACATGCAAAGCAATGAAGCAGCCCAGCGATATGAATGTGTTCTCCGTAGCTGATGTTCATTATGAGGATAAGAAAGCATTATCTGTAGAGAAACAGCTTACTGTTGAGCCATTGTGTGCTGCGCTGCTGAATGTTGAGCATGAGGACGATGAAGATTATAAAGAAACTATGTGTGCTCTAACAGAAATAGGGTCCTATTCTCATACTCCTAAGCAGCCGAACCTTGATCTTAAGAATCAACTGTCACCAACAGCGAAGACTTCCATTGAAGAGCCCCCAGTGCTAGAATCGAAAGAGCTCCCCAACTATCTAAGGTATGCGTTCTTGGGAAGTGGAAATACACTTCCGGTGAGTGTGGCGGATGATTTAAGTGAACAGCACGTAGAGGCTCTCATCTCTGCTCTGAAGAGATATAAGAGAGCTATGGGTTGGACTATTGATGATATAATTGGTATCCCTCCTGGGATATGTATACACAAGAGTCATATCGAAGAAGATTGCATGCCTACAAGTAAGCATCAGCGTCGTCTGAATCCATTTAGAAAACGATGCCCCATCTATCTCGATGAAGTCTAAGTAATCGAGATAGCTA